>OZ026515.1:105263842-106537770 GCA_964019695.1 Loripinus fragilis
TGTGTCCTTGAGCAAGACCTCCTTGCTTAGTGCTGGTTCAACCCAGGAAGACCCGTCCCGACATAATTGAAAAATTGTTGACTGGGACGTAAAGAATCAAGTCAAACAAATATATTATTAAATGACTTAGAACCTTGTAAGATCCTACCTAAAATGTCACCAATTATTTACATGATCTTATCTCTTTTTAAAATACCAATTATTATTTTCTGTATGAAATCCGTACATGCAGAAACAATAAGGCTACGTTTCCCTATATATACTATTGCCATAAATATAAGCATATTCCATTTGATAACACCACTTAGGTTTTAGAAACGGTAAGAGAGATACCAAAAAATAATTGTAGTAGACAGCAAAAGCAGAATACCAGTGATTTGATAAAGAAAAACCGTGGAGTCTCTGACTTGTTTATAGGCTGTAAACATCTTACAAAAATAACCCATAAATTTTACAATGAAAACAGCATGGAGGCCAAGGGTCAGCAAAACTTTTACAATAAGGCCACGAAAGTTGTAATTTCTTCAAAACTTTCTCTTTGGAGCATACACTTTCAGGGTCTGGTGCAAAAAGTCATGAAATGGCTCATAATAATTCACTAATTCCGATTTATGTTGTGTATAGCCTTCACACTGTCGAATAACAACTTGGCACATTTCCATCATTAATTTCACTGGGTACATGCGTTCAAGACATGAAATCCTGTCCCACTAATGCAGTAGAGTCCAGCAAAATTTACAATGGTTTTGATACAGCTGGTTCCAAGTTTCAAACACGTCAGCCGAGCTTGTCCCGCACGTGTTCAATAGGGTTCAAGTCCGGCAACAAGCTCGGTCGTGGAAGACTAGCGATGTTCTATTGTTTTATGTATTCCTCGATGATGCGAGTACAGTGAGGTCTTGCAATGTCATCTCGGAGCACCATTTTTTGGTTATCTAGCGAGTCCAAGAGTGACCTAATACCAGATTCCAGGATTTCATCCTGGTACTTTTGAGCATTCAAAGTCCAAGTAACCACCTTTAACTGTATCAGGTGGTCGTCAGATAATGCACCGCGTACCATAATGCTTCAGTAACAATTCCTTGCACTCAATAATCAATGTAGATCGTTTCCTTTTTCTAATACTGCCACATTCTCTATGTTCTTTCAAAGGTCTGCTTACAACACTCTGAGACACGTTTAATACCCTTGCAATGTCATCTTGTTTCATACCAGCGTTCCTAATGGCAATTTTACACATTCTGTCCTCTTCTTTGCAGATTTATCCAACATACGCATTTTAAGGCTATTTTATGACTCAAAAGCAAAGGAAATTCATTCTTGAATATCAACTCCTGGACAGTACCGTGTCGTTAGCTTCCCGTTCATGGACAGCAGTGAATGAAACTAATCAAATTTAACCAAATTTGTTAGCCAAAATACAAATGTACATGTCGAATAAAACCCAAAACTTAAATTATTTTTCATTACTTCGAAAATCAGGATCGTATAAAAATATGCTTAACTTTATGGCAATAGCATATATTTATATATTTCAGCTCTGGAATCATCTCACACATGTGGGCCTCGAGAATATAAAGCTTTTTCATGCTCAACTCAGCTGAGCACGAAATTTTTCCTGCTCATAAATGTTAAAATTGTTGGCATTTTAACATTTACGAGGGCTGTCCAAATATAAATGCAAGTAACTTCATAACTTCTGTCACATATATGCTATGCAAAATTGTATACGTTTCTATAAAGGATTATATATCACCTTTAAACTGGCACCAGACCTAAAGAAAAATACAGTATACTTATCGAGTTATAGCCCTTTGAAAAAGGAGCACTTTAGTATACTCACAAACCCAATGCTTCGAACATACCAGTGATATAGACGAGCGTATAATGCTTCGATAAATCCGTGAAATTTCTTGAAAATTTTCAGGAAGTTTCCCATATACTAAAATCTCCTTATGTTTGCAAATAAATGGTAAACGAAACACCACCTTTCAGTTTTCAGTCAAACTTTTCTCTAACAAAATTCACGAAGCAACATTTAAACTAGTTTTAACTCAAAGACAATATGTTGATCGCTCATACTGAGTTGTTGCTACAAATCATTGAAGTATAGTGGGTAATTTTAAATCGCTGAAAAGCATTTTTATTAAGTCAAAACTGCCTTAAGTGAAGGGGTTATAGAACTTATACTTAATTTTGTTGCCATAATATTGCGGTTTTAATCTCAATTTGAACGTTAACTTTAAGTTGTACCAAAATAGGCATTATTTACAATAAAATCACTCACCTGGTCCTGATGACTAGACAGATTGAACATATTTTAATTAATGTATCCACGTCATTAAGAAGCAGAAAAATGCTAAAATATGTGAAAACTTCCTTATGACATATTAAGCATGTTTTATGCAAAACGCAAAGAAAAAGATACAGCGATGTTCATTATTGCATCACCAGTAGATAACTCAAAATGACGTTTTTTATAAAATTAATGACGTCACAAACGTGCCTGTTTACTCGAGATTGAAACAGGATTATATAAACTTTTTTCTGCAAGCAACTTTGTCAATGTCCCTTAAACTTGCATCTAAAATTTGGAGGCACTTTGTCTCAAACTTACAAAGATATGACACTATATCCGCACATGCTTCAGAAAGACATCAGTATACAGGAATGGCCTTTATATAAGCGTCTGTAACTCGAGAAATATAGTGAGTGTTTCTTTATGTTTGGTGCCAATTTAAAGGTGACAAATAGTTCTTTTCAGAAAGGTATGACCTTTTGTCGTAGCATATATGTGTAGAAAGTTATGAAGCTACTTGCATTCATATTTGAACAGCCCTCGTATTAGCATGATAAATACAACATCTGAGAGACTTAAAGCAAGAAACTTCTTTATTTGTCAGTATTTTAGTTTTTATGAGTAGTTGAAATTTCGTGCTCAGTTGAGTTGAGCATGAAAACAGTTTTATAACCTCGGGCCAGGTTGCTTTACTTCAATTGTCTTCTTGCTGTTATGTGGCTGTTATTGTTCTGCGTCCCTTCCTCACGGTGCCGTAAGTTAGTCTCCAGTGTGCGATCGTGGCGTTTTCTTACGTTTTGATCTGTCGAAAACTATGTTGCAAGGAGCGTGGCTAGTTTCCCATATATAAAGCTCAAATAAGCGATCCAGGAGCACTTGTTCCTCTTGTTTATTCTACCGAACAGTGGAGGAGGATATGTTGCGTGCTGCGTCACTAATCTGATACTATACTACACGTCATTTTTCGCAACAAACGTTTTGTGGCCAATGGGTATATGGTTTTGTGGTTTTATGTCCGGGAGCACCGGATTGGTTCTGGATCAAGTTTAAACGTCCCAGAAGGCGGGGCCACACCTAAAAGTCTCATCCGACGGACAAGTGGAGCTGGTGATCGAATTATAAAACAAGTATGGTTTAAAGAATAATTTATTTTTAAATCTACATATTACTATTTACAAATTATGGCAGCTTCCAGGATATTGATATGAGCTTATAGCTATTTATATCAAACCCTGCTATTAAATAATTCTATTGTTATTTTGAGCAATCTCAGCATAATTGTACAAACTTTACTTTGTGTGCCATCACACGAGATTTTGGTACTTATCGCATCATCGAGGAGCGCAAGCTAAGGTGAGTCTGTGCTCGTATACACAACTAGAGAATTTATGAGATGAGTTAAGTTTTTGGAATGTTAATGGAATCATGAATACTACGGATCTCTTGCAAAGTAAGTGAAGCCGACTTACTTTGCAAGAGACCCAAAGTAATCATGATTCCAAAAACAGATCAAAAATTGAATCTATTGCTTATATTTGCATTTTATTATAAATATCTAAACTATAAAAACTATTTTTAATATAGGAATAAAAACAGTTTTGTATTTATGATAAAATCGTATGAACGGTTTGTTGGATTGTAAAACGGAAAAGGGGAACAGCCAGCTTGAACCCGGACAGCCAATGGAGCAAATAAGAGGCTCGTTTTGCACGGGCGATTCAGGTGTGGCTCGATGTCAATCACAACACCAGTGTCACTTCTGGCGAATGAGTTCGATGTTCGAAGCGTATTGCACGGGCAAGTGAGATTGGCACCTGTCATTCAAATTCATAAGGCTATGAACCGGTTGCCAAAATCTAAAGATTTATTGAAGGATTGCTTCCAAATTGGAAATGTAAACATCCAAACTAAATACGTGGAGTAATTTGGCCATATGCAATAGATACCAAAATCTTTTGTACTGGCCCATTTCATAGCACGTTAAGCTATCCGGAGTCCTTAATGGTGAATGTTTTGAAACCCATGATGGGCCAGTGCATGGCGAAACCAGCAAGATTGCATGTGCGCAGGCAAAGACAAAGATCAGACTGTACGCCAAGTTATCCCTGTCAAATCGGAGCTTTTGCTGTGCACTCAATGAATAGCTAAAGACTCGTGTTTATGGTGCGGTCAGAAAAGACAAATCAAATTGGGCAGTTGTAAAGGAAGTGGGCAGCCAAACATACGAAACACTTATGGTGTAGACTTTTGACTGAGGGTAAGAACACTGCCTTTTGTGACAAACCTTCATAATAATTTAATAATATGCTTGCAACACACATTTTGTTCGTAAAGTTTTAACTTTTATGCACTTAAACTTATGAAGCAAAACGAGAATACGAGTAAGGAAGATTGTTACCGTTCCTCGGTAACCCAGATGTGATCCATTCCGTACCCACTGCATCCATCAATGCAGTAGTACGGAATGGTTCACGTCTGGGTTACCGAGGATGTTACTAAATATGCTTGTAGCTACATGTAGCAAGTATTTTATCCTCTCTGTCAGTTGTTCTTTGTTTATTTTTAAAGTGTTATGGCACAATGACTTACAAAGGCACCTGTAATACATTTATGAAAGTATTCTACCGAATACCCGCACTATATACCCCTGAAAGATTATTATACAGTGTCATTGTAGACAAACTAAATTCATAACAAAACAAGTTAACAAATCACATAATATCCATCACAGCTGAACGCACATACTACTGTAGTATTGCACCTCAAATGGAACACAGTTTTTCGTTTATTAAAATTTTACATGAAGGTTTCTGCACCCTATAATTTTGCATGCGCATAGATATAGCAAAACCCTAACTAGATTTGAATTTTGGCGGAGAATGATATCAATCTTACTGCTCTGATATCTTGTAAAAATAAATAAATTAGTTTTTGTTGGAATGAAAATACTGGTTTAGTACCCATTTTTGTACTGTCAGCGCAATGCACCTGGGATAGATGTCGTAGTATTTGCTCAGCTATAAAATGTCAATTAGAGATTACATAACATAACATAACATAAAGTTTATTCAGGCTTAAGCATTAACAGCTCATCACCAATCAAACAAATATACAATCAGCATGAAATAATGATTACATACAAGCAGCCATGGTGACATACATGATGACTGTTTGTTATCGGAGAGTGTCTAACATTTATTAATACATGGTAATAGCTGGCGAGACAGTAGTCTTCATGGTTACAGCAATTATTTTGTAACATCAAATGGTGCGGTTTACGATGCAATCCAAGCTGCTCATATAGTTCTACAGATATTGGGTTATTTACACGTTTCATGCTTACCTAGTACCACCATTTTGCCTGCTTCTGTCTGTCTACCTATCTGTATGAATTGTTCATGTGTCTGTATGTGCGATCGTATAACTAGAAATGCACAGGCCTTAAAACACGAATAAGGGCACAGATGCACAGGCACTTATATCACGGCCTCCAATCTCTGCCTCCTTCTCCAAAAAGAGCAGAACGTAAAGGGAGGCGAAGGCCCTTCTGGGAAGCAGGCAGTGGGCATAAACAATGGAACACGGTAAGTTGTGTTGACACATTTTCAATCATAAGTAAATTTTCAGCGCAAAACTCGAAAATCTAAGAATGCTATGCTTCGGGCAATTGTTCAAGCTATCCGTAGAGCATGCTGTTTGCACATTTGAACTTAGTTTGTAAGCGTGAGAACTTTTCTCCTGTTGCACAGTTGTCCAAGAAACGGTGGTTCCCGCATGGTTTTGCCTTCTAACCAAACGTATAGTAGCGTTTGGACCCTTATTCATACTACCCAGGCCCCTCCACACCCATGTTGTCCCAAATGCAATTTTTCGAGATATTTCAATGATAATTGAGTGATTTAGAGCCAAATTTCTTTAGGAGCAGGAGGCGAAGGGCAGGAGAAGGAGGCTGGGAGAGGAGGAGCAGGCGGCGATGATATCAAGATTTGCATTGATTTTGCTTATTTTTTAATAATATACTTATCCAATCTATATCAAACTTGCATGTATGAATATTTCAAACCATTTAAATAAATCGAAATTACTTCGCTTTAAATGCCAACACCAACGTAATGTGTGGTTCACTTTTTTTCTCATTGGAATCATGTAATGCTCACAGATTAGTGATACTTGTGTATTTCTCCCTAAGTTCTTGGGAAAAGGATTATCAAAAATCTCAGACTGGGACGAACCTCTGTTTTATACCCACCCCCTCTCAAGCTTTGATTAAGAGCAACAATTACTGATGGTGCGAAAGACTTAGACGCATAAAAAAAGAGGAATTCAAACCAAACCTAACCATCATATAACTGATATAACAACTCGTGTATAAGAGCAGTCTCAAAAGATGTTAACTTAATTATTGCAAATCTGATAATGTCCGTACACGCATTATAAAGGAAACAAAAGCGTTCCGCTTATTCTCCCATTGTGTTGTTTGTTTAACCCAGAACGTCATGAGCTATCTAGAGGTATATACTGTATATTATAAGAGAGGTATATATAGCAATGTTTGTGATCAGAATAATTCAGTTAACAATAGCGTTTAATCATTCGTATCATACATGCAAGTTTGATATAGATTGGATAAGTATATTATTAAAAATAAGCAAAGTCAATGCAAATTTTGATATCATCGCCGCCTGCTCCTCCTCTCCCAGCCTCCTTCTCCTGCCCTTCGCCTCCTGCTCCTAAAGAAATTTGGCTCTAAATCACTCAATTATCATTGAAATATCTCGAAAAATTGCATTTGGGACAACATTGGTGTGGAGGGGCCTTGGTAGTATGAATAAGGGTCCAAACGCTACTATACGTTTGGTTAAAAGGCAAAACCATGCGGGAACCACCGTTTCTTGGACAACTGTGCAATGGGAGAAAAGCTCTCACGCTTACAAACTAAGTTCAAATGTGCAAACAGCATGCTCTACGGATAGCTTGAACAATTGCCCGAAGCATAGCATTCTTAGATTTTCGAGTTTTGCGCTGAAAATTTACTTATGATTGAAAATGTGTCAACACAACTTACCGTGTTCCATTGTTTATGCCCACTGCCTGCTTCCCCGAAGGGCCTTCACCTCCCTTTACGTTCTGCTCTTTTTGGAGAAGGAGGCAGAGATTGGAGGCCGTGTTATATGTACTACATTATATTTTATATTTATCTTTACTGCTTCTTTATATAATGGAAAATATGCCTGCTTTCATATGGGAGTGATGAGATTAATATGCAGACACATTCATGGAATAGCTAGGCAAATTGGCGCTTATAACTAAGAGGGCATTTTGGGTAGTAGACATCTATAGATGTAGCCAGCCTTTTTTGGGTCACCGTCTTTGTGACATAGTTAGATAACTTGTATATTGTTGACTAAGCTGATAAACAGCAAAGCAAGCCAATATGCAGTTACATTTAGAACCCATTGATGCATTGTTGTAAATTGTCTTATATTAGTATATACATGGCTTTATGTGCAACTGATAGTCATTGATCCATATCGCTCAAGGTACAAGCAGGGAATGTTATTTGACATAAAACATTAAGTCTGTTAATATTCCATCCTATCCCAGCATTTATGAAAACGTATATACAAACTTCAAAACAAAATTTTTGGTTAGGGTTTTTTGTTTTTTTTAATTAACTTTAAAATTCCCATTCTAGATTTAATGTTATTGCCAAAAAACAATGTTCCATTTGAAGGGATATACTACAGCACTGCAGTAATCGTCTGCTGTTATTTCTAATGTACATTTTATAGCTGAGCAAATACTACGATATCTATCCCAGGTGTATTGCACTGACAGTACAAAAATGGGTACTAAACGGGTATTTTAATTCCAACAAAAACTAAGTTATTTATTTTTACAAGATATCAGAGCAGGAGTATTGACATCATTCTCCACCAAAATTTTAATTTAGTTAGGTAATTGCTATATCTATGCGCATGCAAATTTTCAGGGAGAAGAAACTTTCATGTAAAATTTTAAAAACGAAAAATTGTGTTCCATTTGAGGTGCAATACTACAGTTATTAAGGCAATACAACATTTTAGGCAATTCTTACGAACACTACAATATGGGCCAGCGATAATGGTACAAATCGCCTCCGGAGGGGGGGGGGGGCAACTACCTATATATGACATAGAGTCGGTGTGCGGCCAGGTATTCGAAAAGCCCCCTTTTTCTGAGAAAAAAAGTATATGACTGACCCAGTTTTTCATCACTGATATATGAATGATCCCGTTTTCCGGCATCTCTGTTTAAAAATACTCATATTTTTGCTGAGATATTGATACACATCTGAACTAAAGGTGAGGTTGGTGCGCCGTGAAACCGGTTTGAGCCCTCCATTAAAATATTTTACTAATCGTCCTAAGGCCGCGCTTCTTTTGCGGATCATTTATGATATTTCTGTATTGTTTTTGTTACGCCTTCGTACGTGACTGTTTATTTGTGCCTTGTGGTCACCTGCTGGGAAAGGGCTGACCGCTTGGCTCTCTTTTGTGATGTGTCAAGTTCCCATTGCTATCCTGGGTCAAGCATGGTGCTTGATTGTATCGATTCCTGATCTTTGCCCTTTTTCTTACTACAATAAATTTAATATGAAATGATCATGAGTGTAAGGATTTTATCGCCTTCAAAGTTTTTTTTAAATTAAATTTTGTATTGTTGTAACGGACGTCGCCATGACGTTACTTGATCCCGCCGAAGTATCATATAACGTGTGGTCATTACATTATCTATTTATGTCATGACCTTATCCACTAAATAACAGTGAAGTTATATGATAAATAGAGGATCTTACATGAGTGCTCATGTTTTATTGAATTTATTAAACTAGTTGGGAAAAAGAGATAAAATGCGAGGCTTGCCGATCATTTTATCTCTATTTTGCAACGTGTGAAAAAATTCAATAATATAAGAGCATGATATTATATTCTATTTATCATATGACATTAAAATTACTTTGAAATCTCATTCTCCCGTAAAAAGTTATAATTTTGTCATTATGCATGCAGCGTTGTAATGGTCGTCATAACGCTTCCCGAAAATCTGTAAACAACTAGTGGTTTATCGATTTTTTTGCATGGCGTATGATAAATACACATTATCATAATAGTAACTTGATCTGGCTTACTGTATCACGTCGAGTGGATGAGGTCATACCATCGGATCACCCGAGACGCGTAGCGTCGAGGGTGATCCAATGGTATGGCCTCATCCACGAGACGTGATACTGTACGCCAGATCAAGTTACTATTATGATAATATGTTTATTATATGCCTTTTTTTTCTGACATTCTTTCTTATTCAAAAACCTGTTTTGGTCTTTTATCCCGAAAAATTGCGGGAACGTTAACATAACGTTACGTTTATTGACGTCATGTCAACATGTTTTCCGTCTCTGGTTCCATTTTTGCAATTCACTTTACGTAAGGTCGCCGCAAAAGCAGGTAACCGACGTTAGCCTCGTTTTAAAGGATAGTGATATGGATTCAGAAAACCTCAGTTCGTTGATCCGGCTTTCTGTATCAGATGGCCAGAAAACAGACAGTTCTAAAGTCGTATCAAGTATAGGTATATAATAAATGAAGTTATGCAAGAGATAAAATAAAATACATGTGTAAGAACGATCTAAATGATGATTAAAATGATGCATATATTTGACCATGATTTAAAAAAAGGTTTCACAGAAGCTACCCAGGTTTGTCACCAAGTGAACTGACCACTACATGTAAGCCACCAGAACATTTGCATAAATTAATGAAGACTACTAGTGGCTTATCGATTTTATTGCATAGCGTTATATCACTCCCAGACGCGACGTCATAATATAATAAACTTAAATAAATATTTGAGCAAAACTGTCCTAATAAATTACTGGGCCTGCGTGGCAGGTTATCACAGTGATCAAATTAAGCACTTGCTAAATATCAGTAGTTTTCTCCAAAGTAACATGACTTGCTAATACTGGTCCCTCGCACATCAACTAAATCATGCAGCGTAGCGCTGCATGACCAGCAGTGTAGACCGTGGTCAGCCAGAATTCTGAAACTGGCTGATCAAGATCCTCAGGGTTTACAAATTTACATTTTAGGTTCATGAGGGACACACTGAACTTTGACACATAATCTACATAATCTATGCAATGCAGATATGCCAAGTGAATGTTTTCTTATTTTATACGGCAATATTACTGTAAAAGGCCAGTATATAGACAATTTAACCAACACCTAATATTCACTTCCTTTGTTTAGCAAGCGTTCACTAAACTTACTGTAAATCGGGAATTTTTTGCGAGTTTATTTTCGCTAATAGCGTTAAAAGACATACTTGCGACGTTTAAATTCGCGATTAGGACATGATTTACCTATATCAGTAATTGACAGAGTGATTTCGCCGTTTCCCAAGGTTTTTGTTTTCACAAACCTTCGCATATGCAATGTTTCGCGAAAATAAAATCCTCGCAAAAAATTCCGAATTTACAGTAAATTTTATTTCAGAACCAATGTAAATGCTACAGTCAATATTACTGATGCAAAAGAGTTATTTCATTTACATTAGTTAATAAATACTTAAATGGTAACCATTTTTGTAAACTCCACAAATTTCTCTCTCTCATAACGATTCTAAATCCAGCCTCATATAACTGTCTTAACTGAGACAATTGTTTACTAGAGTGAACATTTCCCCAAAAATCTGGTTTTCCATATCCCCGTCTTGAAAAATGAATTTCAATGGAAAGTTGTTTGACTTGGTTTAAAACTCCAGACTTAAGCATCTGTGGTATCGCTTTCCACTCGTCTCCTTCGATGTCGATTTTTAAGATATCGATGGTTCTCTGAAATAGAACAAATACACATTTGATACACATTCTCTCATTCGATGTCGATTTTTAAGATATCGATGGTTCTCTCAAATAGAACAAATACACATTTCATACACATTCTCTCCTTCGATGTCGATTTTTAAGATATCGATGGTTCTCTGAAATACAACAAATGCACATTTTATACTCATTCCTTGCTAGCGGTGACTTTTTTCGACTGCTGTCCACATTTGCTAACCGTATGGACACAGATCAGAACCTAATCATCTGAATCATGGCACATGAGGAAATGATGTTTGGCCAATGGTAAAGGAGAGGTCATTTAAAGATACAATTTCTATCATTAGCTCTGGTGGTCATTTTATTAAGCAGAGCAGAGAGGTTTGTGCAATTGTGGAAGAGGGCATTATGATAAACATTTCAGAGAACATATTTCAAATTTAGGCCAGTGTTTCAGAATGAGATGTCGTTTGTAGATATTTCTTATTTAAAGCTGTTGCGACCCTTATGTTTAATAATGCTAGAAGAAATAATTAGGAACATTTCTATGAAATTATTTTTTAATTTGGACCGGTTTTTCAGGAGGAGATGTGGTTTAAAGATATTTCTTATCTACAGCTCTGGTATCCTTTTTTTTGACAGAGCTAAACCATTTGTGCACTTTTTTGGTAGAGGGAATTATAAGGAACATTTCTATGAATTTATTTTAAATTTTGACGAGTGGATCAGGAGGAGATGTCGTTTAAAAATAGTTCTTATTTATAGCGCTGATGGCCCTTTTATTCAACGTAGTGTAACTATTTTTGCAAGTTTTGGTAGAATACATCATGAGGAACAGTTCTGTGAAATTATTTTGAATTTGAATCAGTGGTTCAGGAGGAGATGTCATTTAAATGCTTTTCTTATCTACAGCTCCGGTGGCCATTTTGTTCGGTGGAGCAAAACCATTTGTGCAATTTTCGTAGAAGGCATTATAAGGAACATTTCTGCGAAATTATTTAGAATTTGGACCAGTGATTCAGGAGAAAATGTCGTTTAAAGGAATTTCTTATCTATAGCTCTGGTGGCCCTTTTGTTTGGCAAAACAAAAACATTTGTGCAATTGTGGTAGAGGGCATAATGAGAAACATTTCTGTGACATTAGTTTGAATTTGGACCAGTGGTTCAGGAGAAGATAACTAGTCGTTCAGGAGGAATTGTCATTTAAAAGATTTTTTTATCTAGAGCTCCGGCGGCCCTCATGCTTGGCGCAGCAGAACCATTTGTGCATTTTGGGTTTAGTATATTATGGGGAACATTTCTGTCACGGAAAGTATTTTGAATTTGGACCAGTGGTTCAGGAGGAGGTGTCGTTTAAAGTAAAAGATGAAGACCAATCACAATAGCTCACCTTCTGACAGTGGCTTGAGAATTTGGTTCAGATGAGGTAATAACTAATTATTCACTTTTCTACACGATTGGCAACCATTTTTTTTTATGAGAAAGAGAACGAACTTCGCATTTCAATAATCTCAATTTTGCCGTGAAACTCAGCGCCACTAGAAAGCTTAAAAGGTATGCTTTATTTTACCTGCTAGCTGTGTTGTATATTTAAGCTACGGGGGTCTTTTTCACGGAGTTATGCTGAGAAACTTCTCCACAAAAACATGCAAAATTTCTTTCTATTCTGTCTTTTTCACTCTGTTTCTCGGTGAAATAGAAAATTTACCATTCACCTTTTTCTTGCATAAGCGAGAAATATGGGTTATTTTCTTTACCAGCACTGGTACATATACAACATTTCATCTTCCTAGATAAATATTAATATTTTTATCAGACAATACCTAAACCCTTCAAGGGACCTCTTTATTACCCCTAGCAAGGAGTTCATAATAGCCCTTTGATCTGCCTGGCATAGCACCTAGGGAGAGTTCTAAACAAATTAGTGAGTAATACCACTTTTAGGTTGTAAAAATGTCTTTAATATTATACATACATTTTCATGCTTTAGATCTCTCATTATCCGATCCAGGGTTCTGATTTCCCACTTTCTCCCATCTACATAGTTCTCAGCTCCGAGACCTAGGTTGTAGAACCAGATTTTTTCGGCGACCCTGCCACTTTGCCTCTTCATGCTAAATAAACAAAAGTGATTAAACACTGTCAACTTGCCAGCGGCGATTTTTCTCGTTTTCTGATAACCTTTGCAAACAGATTAGACCCAGATCTGGACCGACAGAATGTGGTTACTGATCTGGATCAAAACTGCTTAACACTCTGATAGTGTCCTTAGATTTTTTTTTCGAAAGTTAATTTTGAAAAAGCAAAAGATGACAACAAAATCATGATTTTTTTTATTTCCTGATGACAAGACCAATGCATTGGGATGTGTGACCAGTGGATACTCCAATCAGCCTGGCCATCCCTTTTTTTACCAGGCCGCGTAGCGCAGTCGGTAACGTGTCTGGCTACAGATGCGTGTCTGGGGGTCGCGAGTTTGATCCCGGCCCGGTCCCATACTTTCGTGGAGATTGAACATGAAATAATTTCTACAGTCATTCTCCTCCCTTCCGCTGATCCATTCAAGAAGGGTTGTTGTCAGTTACAAGCGAAAGTATGTGCACGAATTACTGGTTATCCGCTTGTTCAAGCCTGCCCAGGAAAAAGTGTGGTTAGGTGAACTGACCGTCCCGCAATGACCATAGCTGTTGACTTGGGACGTAAAGCAACAAAACAAACAAACAAACAAACAAACATTCCTCTATTCTGATAAGAGTATTCGTAGAACGCCATAGTTTGCCTAACCAATGATCATTTTCAGCACTTGAGATTTTGGCACTTATCGTACATGTACAAACGTCTCTTTTAAACACCCACTCTGTCGTATCCAGCAAAGCTACATAATGTAGATGTCTAAACTTTGGTCTGAATCTCCATCTAAATCCATTCTTTGTTAATAAGAGCAGCGAAGACCATGGCTTTTCACAGACTCGCCTGAGCTTTTTTTGCGGGGAAAATGCAATAAATTTGTTGTTTTGCTTCTTTACGTCCCAGTCAACAATTTTTCAGTAATGTCGGAAGGGTCTCCCTGATTTGAGCCAGTACTAAGCAGAGAATAAATTGTCTTGCTCAAGGACACAATGCAGTATCTCCAGTGATATTCGAACCAGCAACCCCTCTACCACTGAGCCACTGCACTCCTCAAATGCAACAAATACGTAGCTCAATTACAATTTGAAGCATGATTGTGCATTGCTTGTGTTCTTGAGAAATGATACCATTGAGTGCACACAATATAAATCCTAAGCATAAACAGTCCCCATAATTAAAAGTTAAAATTCTTATTTCACAACCAAACCGTATGTTGTGGGAACTCAAAAGGACCGTCTCAATAAAACAGATCTTTTGAGCACCCAAAACGAATATTCTTATTGATGAGAAGAACATATTCACAATTTTACATTAAAATGCCTATGGTAAAACCACAGTAACTATATTAAACCCTTACCTGGGATCAAAGCAATGTACTTCACAGCCAAAATGGTCTACAACCTGGTTGTCAAAATCCCACTGATTATTTATGCTGTAAAGACATAGAATCATGAATCAATACAAATAATCATATAGATGTTGTCAAAATCTCATTGATTATTTATGCTGTAAAGACATAGAGTCATGAATCAATACAAATAATCATTTACGAGGTGCGTTCAATATGTAATAAAACAGTCCAGTATATCCCAAAGTTTATATTCACACATTCCATAATTACTTTCATTAAAAGGTCTGTTCTTGGCTAAATAAATAAAAAATTGCAGTTGTCCAGCTTCTTAATATCTAATTTACAAAAGCCATTTTCAAGATAGGGTTATGAAGTACACTGCGATATGAAATAAAACAATGTTTTCAAAAGCAAATTACTACATGAACGAGGGATGTTTCCAGTCTGCTTCTTCGTGTGGTAAATATCCATTTATTGAGGATTAATAACTGCAAAAATATTTGATATTGCTTAATATTCTATAAATACTGAGGCTGCCATTTTGGTTAAAATCCTCCTTGATGCACCATTCTCTGGCATTCCAATGACAGAGTCGTTTTTGCGTGAACGATTACATATCGAAAATGTATACGAAAATCATTTGTAACATTTCTTCTGATCGCTTTGATGTTTATTTGCAAGTAAAACAGCCGATTTTGAAATTTCCACATCTCATCTCACTTATAAAGTACCCCCAAATACATCATTTGAAATAAGAAAATTACTTAAAAGAATGCCACCTCTGACTTACACTGAAATGGATCACACAAAATACCGCGTTTCATCGATGTTTGCAGTCGGATGCATTATTTGGGCAGTGATACACGTATTAACATGTACATAATCTGGCTGGCTAATTTCAGACGATAAAATTATTGGGAACGAAAATGGTATACCACTCAGATGAGATACCCCTAGATATTGGTTTCTATTAAATTGGTATACTGCCTATGCACTGTTTGTATTGAAACTTCGATACAATCAAAATTGTCCTTTTCTGGTACAAAGCCATATTTCTGATTTTCAAGAACTGTGCGTATTTTAGTGTTACTTCCGTTGCTTTAAACGACGTCAACGTAAGAGGGAGTAACGTAATAAAACCGTTTGCACGAGAAATCGGCGCCAGTCAAAAGTTTGTATCGTTATAGTAGATAAAAGGGTAATGAGTCAGAAAACTATGGATATGTTGTTCATGCATGTTAAATGTTTGTTTTAAAAATACAGCATGCCTTTCTACCTTTCTTAAAATGAGTCTTTACAATTCGCAGGAAAATATATGCAGTGTGTATTAGTGTGCATTTTAAAAAGTCTGTAATTTATTAAATTTGGAAAGATAAAATAATGTTTTATACACCATTATAACGGCAACGCTTTGATCTTTTGTTTGGCATATGACATACAATCTTAACGCGTTTATGGATTGAGTTGTGATTGGATTTACATAACATATTGAACCCCCTCGTAGATGTTGTCAAAATCCCATTGCTTATTTATGCTGTAAAGACATAGAATCATGAATCAATACAAATAATCGTAGAGATGTTGTCAAAATCCCATTGATTGTTTATGCTGTAAAGACATAGAATCATGAATCTATACAAATAATCGTATAGATGTTGTCAAAGTCCCATTTATTATTTATGCTGTAAAGACATAGAATAATGAATCTATACAAATACATTGTAATCGTATAGATGTTGTTGAAAGCCCATTGATTGTTTATGCTGTAAAGACATAGAATAATGAATCTATACAAATAATCGTATAGATGTTGTCAAACTCCCATTGATTGTTTATGCTGTAAAGACATAGAATCATGAATCTATACAAATAATCGTATAGATGTTGTCAAACTCCCATTGATTGTTTATGCTGTAAAGAAATAGAACCATGAATCAAAACAAATAATCGTATAGATGTTGTCAAAATCCCATTGAATATTTATGCTGTCAAGACATAGAACCATGATTCAATACAAATAATCGTATAGATGTTGTAAAAATCCCATTGATTATTTTTGGACATTTTTTAGACATAGATTTTTTTCACGCGGTTTAATCTTTTTTACATTAAATTTTAACATAACAGAGAAGTTTCTATATTGCAACCAGTATTTTATTTATATACTCTTTTTTATTAGCGCATTTATTTGTCAATCTAGGCAAAGCAAAACAATTTCAATGAATGTCTTAAGCTTTTGTTTGTTTGTTTGATTTGATTCTTTACGTCCCATCAACAATCTTTCAGTTAAACATGGACGGGTCTTCCTGGGTTGAACCAGTACTAAGCTAGGATATATGTGTCTTGCTCAAGGACCACAACACAGTGACGCTGGTGAAACTCGAACCCGCGACCCCTCGGTCTTGAGTCAAGCACTCTACCACTGAGCCACTGCGCTCCCTGTCTTAAGCTTTAACTACTTTTTTTTACGTTTTGTTTCTAAAGTAATGCAAGACTAGAATGATGTTGCTCACGCGATGCCAAAGGTTTTTACCTACCCAAATGAGTATACCAAGCAGGGTGCCTTTGGTTTATAAGCTTCATCAACACATATTTCTTTGCCGCCATCTTTCATAGACCCGATCCTGATAACCTGTCTGCACAGCGCCTGTAATGATTGAACATACCTGAAACGAGAACAAACTAGATTAGGAAAGTGCATATTCTGAACATAAACATAACACTGCGGTCTGAAATGCACACCTATCTCTTTTAAATAGAGGATCTTACATAAAAGCTCATATTTTATTGAATTTAGTAACGAGTTGAGGAAAAGCGATAAAATGCAAGGCTTGCCAAGCACGTGATCGTTTTTTCGCAACGTGTTTAATATTCAACAATACAGGAGCACGAATGTTATATTCTATTTATCATATGGCATAAAGATTGCTTTGAAATCTCATTTCTGGCGTAAAATTGATAAGATTGTGTCATTATGTACGTAACGTTATTATGGACCTCATAACGTTTCCCGAAAATCTGTAAACCACTAGTGGTATTTCGATTTTATTGCACGACGTTGTTTCACTCCCAGACGCGCACGACGCCAGATATTTACTTTCTTGAGGTAAATACCAAATATATTCCATCGAGTGTGACCACCTTTAGCTCTAATGACCTTCTGACACCTCTGCCTCATTGACAAAACGTAGTTTCGTATGGATGCATATGGGATACAGCTCTTGAAGGTTACGCGGAGCTACTGGTTGCCTTCTCACACGCCCATAAAACTCATCCCATAAATGCTCAATGCCATTTAATTCAGGTCTGGTGACTTTGAAGGCCATGGTAGCTGGTGGATATTCTACTGCTATAGCAATTAATGCCATTTTGAAAATTGGCAGCATTACGTGATTATGTGACATTTAGTTATGGTGTGACATTTTTATTTGCTATGCTTTGGATTTACATGTATGTGTCAATCAATTGGAATTAAATTTCTGCCAGGTATGCATCATTATTCCAAATTTTAACGCAATCCGTTCACACATTCTCAAATTACATAACATATAGTAAGTGTATTTAGCGTTGCTTTGGAAACTGTAAACCCTAAAATTTGATGTTCAAGTTGCTTCCAAAAAGTAAATATCCAACTGCTTTTTTTTAATTGTCCAACAGAACACCCTTTTAGTATTTATATACAATTTATAAAGCAGGTTCTAAAGAAAAATCACCTCTTTAAGAGAAATCGTTCGAAAACGATTTCTGAACATTTCGTTTCAGCTTGGACCCAGTACAAACGGACTAATCACTGACGGAAATACAAAGTTATGTTGTCGAGGCTTTATTTTAGCGCTATTTCAAAGTACTACAGCATATAAAATTGATTCTGAACAGACACGAGATTATAAGTTTCTTGCTGGTGGTCATTAAGGTGGATACTCTTTCAATTAATATAACAATACAGTCGTAAAGATAGTTTATTGAACCTTTGATTTTTGAAGAAAATTCAAAGAAATGCAGAGAAATATTGGAGATATGATTGATAATAATTCAACATACGCCAATTATGAAAACTCAGCCACCGTTGAGCCACGACAAAATATTTCCAATATATACATTTACCTGTATGTAAGTTACCAGTGCGTGTTCATTGGGCCAGAGGTTTCAGAGAGCATTTTTAAATGCTAAACAAATAACTACTCATCTTTAGAGACTGTTTCAAACCAGCAAATAAAGTTAAGCGCTCCAAGGGTGTGTGTCTAGCGTCTGTGGTATGTTCCTAAGTAATTTATTAGGCAAAATGTTTTTAGATTTTATAAAAAAAAGTGATTGCTGGTTGTTGTTTGTTTGTCACACTCTTTACGAGGGCAATTACGTGGTCAACAAACAAAATCTACTGTTTGTTCTTTTTCTTTAACATGTTTAAGGTTTGCAATTTTGAGGGGTGGGTGGCAAGTACTCTCGTAAAGAGTTACCAATCCTGTAGTTATAAAATTTTGTAGGTTCTCTCCATTATTTCTATGGGACCCGTTTTTTCAGCTTATTTTAACCTGTCCACACACGTTTATAAAACTTTTTCATGCTCAACTCAACTGAGCACAAAAATTAATTTGCTCACAAAAACTAAAATCCTGAAAAAATAAAGATATTTCCTGCTTTAAAACTCTCAGATGTTGTATTTATAATGCTAATAAATCTTAAAATGCCAACAATTGTTGGCATTTTAACATTTAAGAACATGATAAGTTCATGATCAGTTGAGTTGAGCATGAAAATAGTTTTATAACCTCGAGGCCTGGTCAATCCACCTATGATGGTTTAAAACAAGTTGGTTTCCTTCAAAAAAGGAATCCAATACGTGGGGCAGCATTTTTCGCAATTCTCCAGTAATAAGTAGAAATACATATGTGTTGTAAGTACAGCAATTTAGTGATATATTTTCAAATAAGATATTTAATAATTTTTGAAAATGTAAGTTTAAAATGAAGATTCTTGTGATTTTTTTATGATTCTACCACCAGCAACATTTTGCTGCCACCTACTACTAGAGCAAAATTTGATTAATGGTGATTGGATAATTTAAAGAGACCTTGATCTTTTCTAGTAAATTAAGTTTAAAAAAAGTGTCTGAATCAAAATTTGTTGCCGAATTGTCTCAAAACCCGTATTGCTGAATTGTTCTGTTGGTGAGTTGTCTTGTTCTCGCATATATATTTGCTTACTTGTATTTGCATGGACCGTACACACTTGGCCCAAGGCACGCGGTTGATGGCAGGATGAAATGGCCATTGGCCCAAAGTAGTAAGTGAGTATAATCAGGAAATACCACAATCACAAACCGCAGACAACCCCTTGGCATCGCGAGGAAGAGCCGCTCAACCATCGCGAGACACCAGGAAGACAAATTAAGCAAAGCAACCAGCTCTCTCTTCCCCATCAAGATGATTGCAATCCTAGAATGGACATAAAGTAACGTACAACACAACATAGAACAATTACAGACTCCCACAATGGGAGTAACAATAAACTAAAAGTCAACAACAACAGAACCACCGCCTTAGAACGGACAGCAGCCTAAGCCACCGGGGGGGGGGGGGGGGGTGGGGGTGGGGGGTGGGGGGGGCTTAAATGCATTTTACTGGTACAAATTGTTATGTACCAAAACTGAACGATTATTTGATCGAAAAGTCTTGGAAATTGGGCAACTGGTAACCAGAATTGTCAGAGAATCTGACTATATCCCCGCTGCAGCACTTTTCTAATGTGAAAATGCCAAATCCTAAAGATATGAGCAGAAACCAAAATCTGACTTCAATTAAGAGCCATAACTCTGTTACAAATAAGCAAAATATGGAGGGTAGGAATCCCAGGCTAGATCTTGTAAATATAAATGCATTTACAAAATATGGTAAATTCTGTCAATTCGTTCTCAAGAAATTGAGCGGAAATGCAATTCCGGCTTAAACTAAGAGTCTTACTGTGGTAAAATGTGAAAAAATGATGTGTAACAATCCCAACCTAGATCTTATCCATATGGATGCATATATACAATACAAAATTTAGTAAAAATCTGTCAGTTATTCTAAAGATATTAGTGGAAATAAAGTTTTTTGCGTAAATCAAGGGCCATTACTCTAGTACAAATGTGTGAAAATGACGTGTAACAATCCTTGCCCAAATCTTGTCAATTTGAATGCATTTATAATCTGATGAAATTTTGCAATTTGTTCTCAAGATATTCAGTGGAGACAAAATTCTGACGTAAATTAAGGGTCATAACTGTTACAAATGTGCCAAAAATGACGTGTAACAATCCATACTCTGATCTTGTTAATAACATTGCATTTATACAATTTGGTGTAAATCTGTCGATTTGTTCTCAAGATATTGAGCAGAAAGAAATTCTGGTGTAAATCAGTGACCATAACTCTTGTACAGGTGAGCGCAAAATGACGACAATCAATGTAACAATACCGACCCAGAGCTTGTCAGTATCAATGCATATACACAATATGGTAAAAATCTGTCCATTTGTTCTCGAGATTTTGAGCAGGCACAAAATTCTGGCGTTAATTAAGGACCATAACTCTGGTATAGATGAGCAAAGAATGACGTGTACCGATCCCAGCCTTGACCTTGTCAATATCAAGGCATATATATGGGAACGCAGTGGCTCAGTGGTAGAGTGCTTTACTCGAGACCGAGAAGCCGCGGGTTCAAGCCTCACTGGCGTCATTGCAGTCTTTGAGCAAGACTCATTTATCCTAGCTTAGTACTGGTTCAACCCAGGAAGACCCGTCCCTGTTTAACTGAAAGATTGTTGATGAGGCTTAATGAATCAAATCAAACAAAATCAAGGCATATACAAAATTTGATTGCAAATCTTTCAGTTTGTTATCAAGATGTTGAACGGAATCGAAATCTTGGAGTAAATCAAGAGCCATAACTCTGGTACGAATTTGCGAAAATGAGGTGTAACAATCCCAACCTAGATCTTGTCAAAATCAATGCGCATACAAAATGTGGTGAAAATCTGTCAATTTGTTGCGGAAACGAAATTCTGGCGAAAATCAAGGGCCATTTCTCTGGTACAAATTAGCGAAAAATAACATGTAATAATCCCAATCTAGATATTGTCAATATCAATGCACATAAAACATTGAGCAGATATTGAGCAGAAACGAACTAATGATGAACGGAGGGAAGAATGACTGTAATGACAGACATCCCAAATCCAAAATAAACCCCACTTTTTCAAAGCGGGGCTATAATAAGTGTGACCAGTATATTTGAACTGGTTTCATATTTTGCCAATTCTTAGCGGTAGGGGCGGCTGCAGGAAAGCATACCTCACAGAAAAATAGGAAGACTAAGAAGACGATATTTTTTGCTGGATTATGAAACTGTTTGCTTTATTTTTATTGCATCTTCGTTGTAAAATCATAAGTTCAGATTAATTTTGATCTTGATTTTTGCATACTGGCACAGTATCTAGGGATACCGATATGTACCTCTAGCCTTTGAGGCTAGGGATATGGTTCCATACTCTATGGCTTAGGGGTACGTTTGCTTTCAATAGGACAGGATAGAGGTAAAGTTTGGCAAAAACAATCAATATTATTTTTAAATGAGGATCAGATATGTCTTTTCGTTTTCATTACATTTATTATAATAAAGTCGTAAGAAATTGCATCTTTGATTTTGTCACATCAGTAGGTCTGCAATTTAACGCACCGCAAAGACAAATTGAATTACTTACATAGCAATTATCTGTCCGAACTGATAAACCATTTACAATTTTGGTGCTTGCTGAGAATCTATGGCGAATATTTGGTCTATAAATATAAATACCAGGGATCGATTCTGCATGCTGTTAGTTTTTTGCTGTTCCTCCCGTGTTATGTATGACCTTAGCTTTGGCCTCGCCCTTTGCGACAATCATAGCCTCTTAAGCAATATATCTTTTCTGAGGATTTTTTACTCGAGGACAATTAAAAGTTAATAATGCTCTTAAGCGATTGAAAGCTATCGGGTGATGCTTTCTTAATGTAATCAAAGATCGAGCCTTCTTGATTCTTAGGCGATTAGAAGTTTTGATTATAAACGGCAATTGAGCCTTTATTTACTTCATGCTTTGTGTACATATACGTAGCAGAAAAGGTTCTAAAGAGACTGCGCGGATGTGAAGGCTCGCCTGGATATCTCACGGCCCCTGCTCGCCTGTCATGTTCTCATTAGCCATTTCACCCATTTCATGAAAGTTGAAACTTATCACACGTGCGAGCAGCGCAGATTCATCCGAGCCTTCACTTCTGGCACACCGTGACAAAACGTAAGGCTTATTTCCCGACTAGATAGCGGAGCATGCATGTAAAAAAATGGCTTAACGCGTGCACATTCATCCAATTAATAACGTTTGGGACCTGTCACATGTACGGACAGTGCAGACTTGCCTGAGGCTTAACTGCTCGCACACACAAAGTACGAATATAGATGAAGGCTCCAAAACAAACTTAAGGCGTATTTCTCACCTGGGTAGCTGCGCATGGGTGTCTAAAGATGGTTTTAACCGTGCTGATCGATCCAGTCCAGACATTTGAGTGCAGCAGAGTCTCGTCGTTAGAGACATAGATGAAGTCAAAGGGCAATGTGTGAATACAACAATCTCATGAACTGGCTAAATGGTGAACTCTGCATGCTTTAGTCTCAGGGGAGCTGACGAAATCGGGTTTATTACGTTATTTATTAAAGAAAAGCGATATTTGAAGCATTAAAATTAATATTCAGAAGATTCTATTTCTGTAGCGCCCAAACGTGCATTACTTTGTAGCCAGACTGTTCACATCAGACGAAATGCAGGATGAAACAAATTCTATCAGTGCTCTGGAGAATGTAGATCTATAATATGGCTTAATTCTTAAAGCATGCTGGGAAATTGTCACTGTTAGTTTTCTTTATGAAAGCGAGCTTTTATCAAAATCATACTGTCGGTTTAATCGGTTTTGGACAAAGATCAGACCCAGTATTTTGTAGGTTCTGATGTTTTATTCCATCACTGATATGAGCGGAATAACTACACGTCATAGAAGTATTTAGAATTACACAACCGCTAGAGTGTTTAACAGCCACCTGCATAAAGGATACACTTACATGACTTTACTTATTAGCGTCGTCTGCTGATAGTTTTTTTGCAAATAGTTTGGCCCCACAGAATATCATACTAATTCATGTCTTAACATGTAACTCACTTCTTCAATACACTGTGTTATCATGTCCCCAAGTTGAAAGTAGAGAAAAAATACACCCTCAGTTCTTTTCGTAACACAAAGCTTTATCATAAGGGTAAGTCGTCTATTTATAGATGCTTGGTATTACGTAAAGCATTCAGCGAGCTGGATAACCAGTGTAAAATTGGTTTTATACAGACGAGGTCAGTGTAGCAGTCTAGCAATCTAACAGCAAAAAAGGAGCGTTATTCTGAAAGTCTCTGAAGTACACCGTTGCGAGGAGTTTGAGTCTAAAGGTGACGTGTTTTACCCACATACACAAGCATTCTCGCGAGACCTGACGATACCTCATCTAGATCTCTCGCATTTCGCCCTTTGCATCATGGGTAACTAGCGATATTTGGCTAGTCCCGTTCAATTCTCGCACTGCTGTAGTGACAGAATTTATTGTTAAAAATAGCAAAAACATTTTTTTTTCACAGTTTATCATTTCTCTTTTAGCTAATATTTTCTGGATGTAAAGCCTCGAGTCATGCAAGCAGTGATCGCAAAATATATTTTAAAAAAAAAATGGCGGCCCAATCCCAGTGCGCACCGAGCGAAAGGCGACAGGTTAGTTCGTGCCAGCGGACTTCCTGTGCGACAATGCATACACAAGAGTTTCTCAACCGGGAATACAATATTGACAAAGCGTCTTGCAGACATAGTCGTACAACATAGTAGATTGGTTCCCCTCGTTGATAAAGCTCCACTTCCGCTACGCATATAACGTTTGGTAACTAGTAAATTTTTACAAGTAGAGAATCCTACTCATCCGACTGCGCATGCTCTAGAAAAGATTTTTCAACACAAACTTCAGTATTTTTTCAGTTACTATAATTTGATAATTAAGTAAAAGAAAAAAATATAAACTCCCAGAACAAAATAAACTCAATAAAACGGATTGTTTAAAAAATGCACTTTATGTCAAGGGTGTTTTCCAATATACGTCACTCATGACGTCAGTGTGTATGCGATACGTAGGCGCAATGGCGGCTAGTAGTTACCTGTCTTAATATGCTGACAAGCTATTAAAGGGAGAGAACCAGTCTAACAACATAGTAAAATCTCAGGGAAAGTCTGAAAGTGGTAGATATCTTTAACTGTAAGGCCTAAGGGCCCCACGCAATAAAGTTATATGGCGGTTAAAATTACGCTACACATCTGATTTTGGAGAATATCTTGTAACATATTCGACCCTGGCCTGACAAATAAGCCTGGAATGGCGCAGTACACATATATAGAGGACAAATGTTAGAATATCCAAATTAAGATGTACTCCGGTCAATGAAGATTATTTTTTCTATCCAAACAGTGCAGACTCTGATGAAATGCTGCATTTCACCTCGCTTCACTGTTTGTCAAAGAGTCCATTTAGGGATTTCCTGTATATAAAGGATAAATGTCTTGTATAAGGCACAGATGTTTTAAGTTCTCGAGAAAAACCGTTTATAAGCAGCTCAGATATGTCTGGCCCTGAGTTAGTAATTTTTTTCATGCTCAACTCAACTGAGCATAAAATTTCAACTGCTCATGAAAAGTAAACCACTGAAAAAGATCGGTATCTCTTGCTTTTAGGCTCTCATATGATGCATTAATAATGCTAATGAATGTTAAAATGCCATCAATTGTTGGCATTTTAACATTTATGAGCAATATAAAAACTCATACTCGGTTGAGTCGAGCATAAAAAGTTTTATAACCTCGAGGCCAGGTATTTCATGCGCGGATCCAGAAAATTCCAACCTTGGGATCCTTACAACATTTTTTTAGTCATCAAATTTCAGTGTCGTACGGACCTCATTCGTCCGTCCAATTGCTTCTCAATGGAGGTCCGTACCAGAATTTCTAAGGAAACCTATAGCCACTTGTGATTTTACAGGGCGCCCAGATCCTTTGTCCTCCCCTTTTTCTGAATCCGTCCACGTATTGATTGCTTCAGTAAGACGATTTCACTGGATGCATACAAATATATTAATTCAATATTCATGAATATAATAATTGCTTCCAAAGCTGATACAGCATGAACTATTGCAATTATCATTTTCTTTTAAGAAAGGCTATGTTACCAGTAGATAAGAATTGATCTTGGTTTCTATTGTTTATGTTTTGTCTGTCTGAAAAATTGGTACTATCTCACAAGTAGTTTATGGCAGTGACTTAAGGTATATCCGAAATCGATATCACTTTCAAAATTAAAGCAGTGTTTTCAGAGGAAACAATGACCGCGAACTCTAAATTGAGTTGGCAAGTATGCTTTCCCCAACTCTTATCAGCTCTTTATTGTTTCACAATGATACAATATATAAAGTATGGCTAAAATACATCAGATATTTCAAGGCATAGCATGAGGAAAAACAATTTTGGTAAACATTTGAAATTACAAGTGCTGGTGTGACCTTAAATAAGGTCATCAAATTCTAATTAACTCTTTTCCTTCTCAAACAATGTATCTTTGCAAGTTTGTTGAAAATCTACCTCTGGTTCATAAGATAGCTAGAGCTCAGAAAAGGGTGAATTTTACATACAGTCTTTAAAGGATGGTTGACCTTGAAATTAGATCAAGGTCAACAAAATCTTATTAACTCTTCATTTTGCCACAGTGATACAATACATAAAATTAGTTTCCATTCAAGAGATAAAATACTGAATCCCTATCTTGGTCACAATTTGACATTTCAATGTAAATATTTTCGTATGAAGGCATATGGGAGACAGCTCTTGAAGGTTACGCGGAGCTACTGGCTGTCTTCTCACACGCCCATAAAACTCATCCCATAAATGTTCAATGCCATTCAGGTCCGGTGACTTTGAAGGCCATGGTAGCTGGTGGATATTCTGCTGCTGTAGCAATTAATGCCTGTGATATTATTTTGAAAATTGGCAGCATTACGTTATTTTGTGGCATTTACTTATGATGTGATATTTTATTTGCTATAATTTGGATTGATGTGTTAATCAAATGAAATGAAATTTCCGCCAGGTATGCATCATTATTCCAAATTTTAACACAATCCGTCCACACTTTCTCAAATAACATAACATATAGTAAGTATGTTTAGCATTACTGTAAACCCTAAAATTTGATGATCAAGTTGCTTCCAAAAAGTAAACATCCAATTGATTTTTTATTTTCTAACATAGCACCCTTTTATTATTTATGTACAATTTATAAAGCAGGTTCTAATAGAAAAACCCCATCTCTTTAAGAGAAATCGTTCGAGAACGATTCAGAACATTTCGTTTCAGAGGGCATTTTAAATGCTAATTAAAAAACTACATACAGTCTTTAAAGGATGTTGACCTTGAAATTAGGTCAAGGTCAACAAAATCTTATCAACTCTTCATTTTGCCACAATGATGCAATACATGAATCTATTTTTCCTTTCAAGAGATAAAATACAGAATCCCTATTTTGGTCACAAATTGACATTTCAAAGTGCTGGTGTGATCTTAAAAATAAGGTCAAGGTCATTGAAATATAGCCAACTTTGTCCACTCTCCCAACAAAAGCCATGCACTGGTTCAGAAGATAGTGTGCCAAAATGCTGATTTTACCGTCTTTAAAGGATGGTGACCTTGAAAATTAGGTCAAGGTCATCAAAATCTAATCAGCTTTTTATTTTGCCATAATAAAACGACATATAAAGTTTGGCCAAAATCAATTGTTTGGTTCAAGAGATAGCGTGCGGAAACTCTATTTGGTCTTAATTTTACATTTCCAAGTGCTGGTGTGACCTTGAAAATAAGATCAAGGTCACCAAACTCTATAAACTCGTATCCCTCTCCTAACAATGTATCTATGCGAGGTAAATTAACTCACTGGTTCAGAAGATAGTGAGCGTAAATTGGTTAATTTAAACAGTCTATATAGGATGGTGGCCTTGAAAAATTATGTCAAGGTCACCAAAACTAATCAACTCTTTCCACCCTCCCATCAATGTATCTATGCAAGTTTGGTCAAAATCAACCCTGGTTTAGAAGATAACCCAAAGAAACGAAGCTACGCAGACCTGGACACGGATGCGGACGGGATCCGCACCAAAAACAATACCCCCTGACCCCTTCTGTTGGATGGACATAGTAACTCTACTGATAATTAAAATATAATATCAAAACATATTTGAGCTTACTGTCGAAATTCCCTTGTTCAATATAGTAAAGACAAACAAAAAGCTTTGAGGCGTGCCTGTATTTACAATATTGAAAAAAAGATCTATAAATATGGGTTTCCAGCTTACTTACATTTTCTATAATATCATTTACTATAATATTCTTGACACACACAGTTGTTCTAACCCGACTGGCTCATTTTATGCGTTTCGCACCAATCTTAAATAGAATGATCCAAAAGTCATTACTCAGAGGTCGTGGTACATCTATTTCCTGCATGCTGATTAAATAGACGCTATATAGCAAATCAATGTGTGTCAATACCCAGCAAGCATACAACCTTAAAACAACGTCGTATCGACGTCGATGCGACGTCGCATTGACGCCGATACAACGTTTTTCCGGCGACATGTGTCTGCTGGGCAGCTTCGAATATCTGTCTTAGAATTTAGACTCTTAAATTAGGTCCCATTGCTCGCTCCCCTTTTGTCAAATCTCAGGCTACTAAAGCCGCTTTTACACAATAACGAATTGGCTCAGCGTTCACTCTGTGTTTGGATAAATTTGACATTCGTTGACACACGCTGACCAGTATACGTTGAAGTTCGTTAGCTCAATGGTTAAATGTCGTTTTAAGTGTTCGCACGGTGTGTCGAGGATTTTTGTGCGCGCCAAAAAGTTTTCGACGTATGCCAACAAACTGACCATACGCAGAGGGTTCGTTCAATGAACGCAATGCTAACGTTTGTGCGTCGACAGTACGTTAACGGCTCGTTACTGAATGCAATTCGACCGTTTTTCGTCATCAGTACGCCAACGGTTCGTACCCTCAACGGTAGTATTCGTCCAACCAAATTTTCGTCTTGTGTACGCATCACGAAGTCCTGACCTGTTAAACACAAAATAGTACAAAGCTTGTTTATTGAATGTTATGTTTTGCAATTGCGCAACACAATTACAAATTAACAGTACGAGGACTGTTCAAATATGAATGCTTGTAGCTTCATAAATTTCTTCACATATATGCTACGACAAAATGGTAAACGTTTCTATAAAGGACTATATGTCACCTTTAAACTGGCACCAGGCCTAAAGAAAAATACAGTATACTTATCGAGCTATAGCCCTTTGAACGAGGGCTACGTTAGTATACTAACAAACTCAATGAATCGAACATTTACCAGTGATATAGACGAGCATATAATTCTTCGGTAAACAGGTGACATTTCTTGAAATTTTTAAGGAAGTATCCCCATATTCTTATATAATGATTATGTGGTTGAAGTTGCGAAAATCTGACATGCTTTTGTTAAATTACAACGAATCGTTTTCACTAAAGTCTCCTTATGTTTGCAAATAAATGGTAAACAAAACACCACCTTTCAGTTTTCAGTTAAACTAATCTCTAACAAAATGCACAAAGCAACATTAAACTAGTTTTAACTCAAAGACAATATGTTGATCGCTCATACTGAGTTGTTGCTACAAATTATTGATGGATAGTTGGTGAATTTTTAAACGCTGAAAAGCATTTTTATTAAGTCAAAATGCCTTAAGTGAAGGGGTTATAGAATTTATACGTAATTTTTTGTCATAACTTTGCGGCTTTATTCCACGTTTGAAAGTAAACTTTAAGTTTGCCCACTATAGGCATTATATACAAAAAATTACTCACCTGGTCTTGAGGACAAGACAGATTGAACATATATTAATTAAGGTAAACAAGTCCTTAAGAAGCAGAAAAATGCTTGAAAATGATATAGAATGTGATTACTCTGTAAATAGAGGACGGAGCATTTTGAAAACTCCCTTATGACATATTTAGCATGTTTTCAGCAAAAAGCGAAGAAAACGACACAGCGATGGTCATTATTACATCACCAGAAGATACCTCAAAATGAAGTTTATCATAAAATTAATGACGTCACAAACGTGCCTGTTTACTCGAGATTGAAACAGGATTATATAAACTTTTTCCTGCAAGCAACTTTTGGATTGTTAATTAAACTTGTATTTAAAATTTGGTGCCATTTTGTCAAAAACTTACAAAGATATGACACTATATCCGCACATGTACCACAACGTGCATTGCAATTTGCTTCAGAAAAACTTCAGTATACAGGAATAGCCTTTATATAAGGGTCTGTAACTCGATAGATATAGTGAGTGTTTCTTTGTGTTTGGTGCCATTTTAAAGGCGACAAATAGTTCTTTCCAGAAAGGTATGACATTTTGTCATTGCATATATATGAAGAAAGTTATGAAGCTACTTGCATTCATTTTTGAACAGTCCTCGTATATTACATTTATCTGTAGCTGGACCCACCGTGGCTCCACTTGAGGTTTTCTTTAGCTCTGACTATCTGTGAGTCGTGAGCCCTTTTCTTTGTTTGATCATTGTGTGTTAATTTGATTAAAGTGTTTCTCCATGATGATACATTGCATTAGTTATGTGGCCTCCTTGCGAGCTAAACATTTCTTGTACTTCAACAACAGCAGAATCTAGTAAAATGCATTTGAGCCCCCCTGTGGCTTAGGCTGCTGTCCGTTCTAAGGCGGTGGTTCTGTTGTTGTTGACTTTTTGTTTATTGTTACTCTCATTGTGGGAGTCTGTAATTGTTCTATGTTTTGTTGTACGTTACTATATGTCCATTCTAGTATTGCAATCACCTTGATGGGGAAGAGAGAGCTGGTTGATTTGCTTAATTTGTCTTCCTGGTGTCTCGTGATGGTTGAGCGGCTCTTCCTCGCGGTGTTACGGGGTTGTTTGCGGTTTGTGATTGTGGTAATTCCTGATCATACTCACTTACTATTTTTGCACAGTAGTTGACCTCTTTTCGGACATTTAGTGGCGGAATGGTCACTGTCGGTCGCCGTTGAATGTGTCCTTTAGAAAATAACATGTTTACAGCCCATTTTGTACATGTATATAATGTTATTTTATTGTTTGATTGTTTACAAAATGCTCCTTGAAACAGACAGCACACCCAAAACTAGTTGGAAGTAAAAAAAAAAATAATTCAAGGTTTGATTTCTCGTTTATATAACTGTAGGCTCGTAAATGCAAACTATTCGCAGAGAGTACGCACAACACTTTCATCGTAGCGTTGAGAGATCGTTAAGAGAGCGTTGAAATTCGTTTCTCATTCGCTGGTGTTCGTTAGTTTGTCGTTGCTCGTACGTTATGGACTCGTTCTGGGTTCGTTCCTAATTTGCCTTCAGTCAAGCCTAGATGATCACATTCTTCGGACTTTGCAGCGTACGTGTGCGTATTCGAGATTTTTCATTATTTTGCAATTCGTTGAGGGAACGTCCACTCAATTCAATTTCGTTATAGTGTAAACGCGGTTTGTAAATGCGCTATTTAAAGTAACTTACTTCTGGTAGAGTTTCATGTGCTGGGTTTCATTCATTCTATTCAGGGTTTCATCATCTGGTATCATGATAGCATCTGGTGGCATAGTGGCATTAACTGTCTGCCATCTATGGATCTGCTCTAGGTTGTTGTTCTGTAAGAATACAATATTAGCAAGCTCATGAGATTTTGGTACTCTTTGAGTCCCGTTCACCTGTTAAACTAACGGTACCGGGAGCCAACTCAAGACAGTAAACAAAAAAAAAACGTTTTATACTTATCGCGTAATATGTAATTAGCGTAGAGTCTATCTGAACACAGTGTAGATCCAGATCAACACTGTTTTACACTCCGATTGTATATACAGTAAAACCTGTGTAAAACGGTCAAAACAAAATCTTAATGACAAATGGTAGCATAATGAAGGTCAAAAGTTGGAGCATTCTGCAATACTTTTGACCTGTATTAAGCGATAATTGTTTTTGAAAACCAATTTTCGGTCTTTTGAGAATTGCCGTTTTACACAGGTTTTACTGTACATGCGTATAATCACAATCCGAAAGGATAATAATTGGAGATGAGTGTAGTACATAAAACACACCGGGTAGGCGGCAATCGAAAACGCCAATACTATCGAGGAACGTATATCAAAACTAAATAGAAACAGTGTTTTCGATTGCCATTGGCAATCAAAAACACTGTTTCTATCGATTTTTGATCCGCGTTCGTCGATTGTTGATAACGTTTTCGATTGCCGCCTACCCGGTGTGTAAAATATTCAAAAGAGTATGACAAGGGTAAATGTAAATGCACACATGAAGCTACACGAGCTAATATTTCAATATTTGGCCTTTCTGAGCATTCCTTTATTTCTAAACGTTGTGTTTGTGAGCTCCATGGTTCTGGTGAGAATGTGTTTCGCGGTCTCTGATCTGGTCCTGTGTAGAATGGTATTCAGTTGGATAGTGGACACATACAAACCAAGGCGAATATATTTCATAGTTCAGCAATTTTGGCCTTACATATGGAATCTCATATGATTAATGCATGAATCGTTTCGAATAAAGGTAAAGAAAAAAGGTGTGTGTCTGAGGGTGGGGGTGGGGACGAAAAAAGGTTGACCTTTATATACATTTTGTACTTTTGACATGGATACCTTTTATTGTACGCGTTTTACGCGTTTGACTTAAACCATCATTATTGTAAAATAGTATTACTTGACTTTTTGGTTACTTTAAAGGCGGCACCTCATGAATGCGTAATTAGGACTGGTCTACCTTAGAACTAGGTAAAAGTTGAAAATGAGGCGTGGTTTTATTCAAAAGTAACTGTATCATCTTGCGCCATTACCTCAGTATAGACGCAAATCACATTATTTAGTCCTTAAAACGCCAGCAAAATAACTGCATCTGAAAATGTCTATTTAGTATTAGCAAAGACGCAAACATTGTGGACCAAGATCAGACTGCTCCTACAGAAGCAGTCTGATCTGGGTCCACACTGTTTGCTTAGAGGCTTCAAATATTTTAGTGGACGACAAAAACATATGTTTTGTGATCATACGCTGTAAGGGTTAATAAATGTGAGTTCAGTGTGTATACGGTTAGGATTTTCATGAAATGCACGCACGTTTGAGCGGCCTAAACAACTTATTTATTCTTCACCAAAATATAAATGGAACCTGATTTCCCTTGTTTAACAGATGAAGTAGCCGAACCACTCCCAGATATGAATATTAAAGTTGCCGCCTTTACAGTAAGCGAAAAGTCTAGTAATATGTAGGTCATTCTGACACATTGGAACAGGTGAAAGATCGTTGCCCTTTGGCCTATTTGATTATTATCGCACACGGGTAGGACATCGGAAGTAAACCAGGTATGTTTGCTTGTCACCCAAAGGCAAATTATAATTTATGTGTCCATAAACATCAAGAAAACAAGGCCTTAGCTTGATTTTAAGTTTTTAAAATCTGCTCTCAAAACGACTCAAGTTACATCGCTGATATTGCCCTGCATGTGTGGTCAGATATATTAGATAGCAGCTTTTAAATTTCCTGTGAAAACGAAATAATTTGGTCTCAGTGAGACCAAATCTCAGAGAGACCAAATTATTTCATTTTCATGGGATATATAAGAAAAAAATGAGATAAAATCAGCAAAGCGAACCCCCATACCTTTATATATACGAACCCCCTTTCCTGAAAAATCCTGGACCCGCCCCTGGTATTTTGGCACTTATCGCATATGCACAATCCTCCTTTAAACGTCCATACTGACATACCAAGCGGGGCTAGAGAACTAAATTTTGGCCCGATGTTTCTTCTACATTCATACATTATGTATGCGAGCAGCGAAGGCTCTGTCGAGCCTGCGTCTTTACGCAGACTCGCCTGAGTCTTCGGTGCTCGCAAATGCGATTGGTACCAAAATATCATGTGCCAATTTATTGTAATACATACTACATACTACAAAACTTTGCAATTTTTTAAGTGCTTTTGTTCGTTAATTACACTAAGAATGTTAATATATAGCGTCTCTAAGTATGAAATTTTAAAATGAAAATAAATAATATGCAATGGAGAAAACGTGGGACTCAGAAAAGCCACCCCTAATAGTCTATAAAGAGGTTTGACTGTGCGGTCGAAACTAAAGGAAAAAATCGCCACCAAAAGGGATCACCTGTATAAGTTGCAAACTTAGAAAAGTTTCAGACTTAAAGTCTGCTCGTTTTGAATCAGCTGGTTATAAGTATAGCCAGTGTTGAACGTATGCTTATTAGTATCCGGTGCAGGAAAGAATTCGAAATGTGTGGAATGAAGAAACTAAGTCATTACGTTTTCAGAGAATAGAACATAACATAACATTAGGCATTGAAAATAATACGTACAGGTTAATATGGCCGAAGTATGCCTCTAGGTCATATTGGCACTAGGCTAGCCATATTGGCCCGAGAGCTTTAGCCCGATGTCAAGATATTATAATAAACACTCCACATCGGAAACTATCGAAATATTCTCTAAATATTAGCTCAGCAATACAATCACTGTCACCCTTGCTTGGGTCTATGAAATGAACCAATGTTATTCTACTATTTTACAATTTGTGTCGGCCATTTAAGGAGGGTCAGTGTAGAAGATGATCACGCTAAACGTATAGGTACACCACCTCAGTGGTATCACTATCTCTGTCAAACTGAACTGCTCTAAAATGAATCAGGGGAAAATATCATGTTAAAACGCATCCCCCAAGATGATGGCTGGCGTTGCCGATTTGATATGATAAAGTTCAGCTTCGTTTTCTTGAAAGACTAAAATTTCGCGATCGAATTTCTTACTTGTCTGGTTCAGAACAGCATTGGCTGTCTTTGTTTTGGCATATTTCGTAGATTTTTTTGAATCATGATGAAACATGATAAAGGCGCACAAATATGAAACATACTACCAAATACATATGTACGTATACGTTTACAGATATCTTCGCAAAAAGTAGATTCAGATGAGACAGCTCAAATGAGCTGTCTCATCTGAATCTACAATTTTGAAAGGTGATATATATATGACAACTACATATATACATTTGCATTTCTCAGAGATAAAAGAATCGTATATGCAGATATTCACCAAATTATAGCTTAAAATGTACATTTTTTTAAAAACTGAACCATTGAAGAATTCTTAAGCATAGCCTATAACTGCAATGCAGCATGTACGCGTTCACTATTGCGTTGTGCATCAAGGGTATCTGAAAAAGGCCAATAGAGCCTTCGGGTGCTCCCGTCATAGAATACACACACACAAACCGTAAACCCTCCTGGCCCAGTACTGGTTACTACCCATGGAAAAGCCACAAAAAGTTGTTTTTATTGCACTTGTTACATGATCACGTGTGCTACTGTATTCACTTGATTGGACAAATGCATATACAATATAACATGTGTAAAACGGCTACTCAAAAATAAACACAACAAAGATCTTAATGACAAATGGTAGCTTAATGAAGGTAAAAAATGCAGAATGCTCCCCTTGGAGCATTCTGCAATACTTTTGACCAGCATTATGCGATGATTGGTCTTGAAAAACAATTTGCGGTCTTTTTGAGAGTGGCTGTACAATACAATATATTTATTCAGCATTAAACATATAACAATGTTTATAGCCTTCACATTAACATATATATTTATGTACTCTTAATTGTACCCTTATTGAGTATGATCCCGACCTATTTATTTTGTTTGTTTGATTTGATTCTTTATGTCTCATCAACAATCTTTCAGTTAAACAGGGACGGGTACTACTGGGTTTAACCAGTACTAAGCTAGGATAAATGTGTCTTGCTCAAAGACCACAACACATTGACGCCGGCGAGGCTCGAACCTGCGGCCTCTCGGTCTTCGCCCTATTTGTAATATACAAACTACAAAGTATAACATTATATAGGGACTTATTACTTTTTTGATCTCGACTTATTTACAAACTATAACATTTTAGGGGCTAATTACTTTTTTTTATCTCGACTTATTAACAAACTATAACATTATAAAGGGGCTTATTACCTTTTTTTTTATTTCGACCTTAACAAACTATAACATTATAAAGGGGCTTATTACCTTTTTTTTTTATTTCGACCTATTTACAAACTATAACATTATATAGGGGCTTATTACTTATTTGATCTCGACCTTTTTACAAACTTTATCATTCTTTAGGGACTTGTTCCTTTTTTTGTTTTGACCTATTTACAAATTATAACATTATATAGGAGCTAATTACTTTTCGATTTCGACCTTTTTACAAACTATAACATTATATAGGAACATATTACTTATTTGATCTCGACCTATTTACAAACTTTAACATTGATTAGGGACTTAATATTTTTTTTATATTTCGACCCATTTACAAATTATAACATAATATAGAAGCTTATTACTTTTTTGATCTTGACCTATTTACAAACTATAACATTAAATAGGGACACTATTTTTTTTAATCTCGACCTATTTGTAACATACAGACTACAAGTATAACATTATATAGGGACTAATTACTTTTATTTTGTTTTTATCTCGACCTATTTGTAACATACAGACTACAAATTGTATCATTGAATAGGGACTTATTACTTTTATTTTGTTTTTATCTCGACCTATTTATAACATACAGACTACAAAGTGTATCATTTAATAGGGACTTATTTCTTTTATTTTTTATCTCGACCTATTTGTAACATACAGACTACAAGTATAACATTTTATATGAAATTATTACTTTTATTTTTTTTATCTCGACCTATTTGTAACATACAGACTACAAAGTATAACATTATATAGGGACTTATTACTTTTTTTTTTATCTCAACCTATTTATAACATGCAGACTACAAAGTGTATCATTATATAGGGACTTATCACTTTTTTTTATCTCAACCTATTCATAATATACAGTCTACAAAGTGTATCATTATATAGGGACTTATTACTTTTATATTTTATCTCGACCTATTTGTAACATACAGACTACAAAGTATAACATTATATAGGGACTTATTACTTTTATTTTTTTATCTCGACCTATTTGTAACATACAGACTACAAAGAGTATCATTAAATAGGGACTTATTACTTTTATTATTTTATCTCGACCTTCATGTAACATACAGACTACAAAATGTATTATTAAATAGGGCCTTATCACTTTTTTTTTTATATCTCGACCTATTTGTAACATACAGACTACAAAGTGTGTCATTAAAAAGGGACTTATCACTTTTTTTTTTATCTCGACCTATTTGTAACATACAGACAACAAAGCATAACATTATATGGGGACTTATTACTTTTATTTTTTTTTATCTCGACCTATTTGTAACATACAGACTACAAAGTATAACATTATATAGGGACTTATTACTTTTTTTCTCGACCTATTTATAACATGCAGACTACAAAGTGTATTATTATATAGGGACTTATTACTTTTATATTGTTTTTATCTCGACCTATTTATAACATACTGACTACAAAGTGTATCATTAAGTAGGGACTTATCACTTTTGTTTTTTATCTCGACTTATTTGTAACATACAGACTACAAAGTATACATTATATAGGAAATTGTTACTTTAATTTTTTTTATCTCGACCTATTAGTAACATACAGACTACATAGTGAATCATTATATGGGGACTTATCACTTGTATTTTTTTAACTCGACCTATTTATAACATACAGACTGCATAGTGAATCATTATATAGGGACTTATTACTTTTATATTTTATCACGACCTATTTGTAACATACAGACTACAGAGTATAACATTATATAGGGACTTATTACTTTCATTTTGTTTTTATCTCGACCTATTTATAACATACAGACTGCATAGTGAATCATTATATGGGGACTTATTACTTTTATATTTTATCACGACCTATTTATAACATACAGATTGCTTAGTGAATCATTATATAGGGACTTATTATTTTTATATTTTATCACGACCTATTTGTAACATACAGACTACAAAGTATAACATTATATAGGGACTTATTACTTTTATTTTGTTTTTATCTCGACCTATTTGTAACATACAGACTACAAATTGTATCATTAAATAGGGACTTATCACTTTTATTTTTTTACCTCGACCTATTTGTAACATACAGACTCTAAAGTGTATCATTAAAAAGGGACTTATTACTTTTATTTTTTATCTCGACCTATTTGAAACATACAGACTACAAAGCATAGCATTATATGGGGACTTATTACTTTTTTTTTTATCTCGACCTATTTGCAACATACAGACTACAAAGTATAACATTATATAGGGACTTATTACTTTTTTTCTCGACCTATTTATAACATGCAGACTACAAAGTGTATCATTATATAGGGACATATTACTTCTATTTTTTTATCTCGACTATTTATAACAAACAGACTACAAAGTGTAACATTATATAGGGACTTATGACTATTATATTTTTTATCTCGCCTTATTTATAACATACAGACTACAAAGTGTATCATTATATAGGGACGTATTACTTTGTTTTTATCTCGACCTTCTTGTAACATACAGACTACAAAATATAACATTATATAGGGACTTATTACTTTTATTTTTATCTGGACCTATTTGTAACATACACACTACAAAGTGTAACATTATATAGGGACGTATTACTTTTATTTGTAACAAACACATAACAAAGTATAACATTATATAGGGACTTATTACCTTTTTCATTGTAGCATTTGAACGAAGTTCAATATATTCCATCGATAATTTCTCCAAATTTATGTAAATGTAACCAGCTGTCATTGAAAACAGTGGAATCAACAACAGATAAAGAAGCTTCCTCGTCGATTTCATTTTGATAAGTTAGTTGTCACCAAGTACCCGTTATAATCCCCAGGCACTGTTCACAAGCAAAAGGCGGTGTGTTCGTCAGACACAGTATAGACTTAGACTGCAGGTTCAATATAATCGGAAAAAAACGGATCATTCAGAAAAAGGGATTGCCTACAAAATTTAAAATCAGCAGACTTAGTTCCATTGAGTCATGAAAATTGCAGTGGCGGATCCAGAGGTGGTTCACGGGATTCAAGCGAACCCACCCCCCCATGTTTTAAATAGCCTATGGAAATGAAATGATTTGGTCTCAGTGAGACAATCTTATTTCATTTTCATGGGATATTTATAATCAGCAAAGCGAACTCCCAAACCTTTATACATACGAACCCCCTTTCCAGAAATCCTAGATCCACCTCTGAATTGATGGAAATCACAACAACTCCCACGTCCCCAAGCGTTATTCTGCTCTCTGCCAGATGCCAATATACTTGAAGGACCAGAATATAAAAAATATTAACGCAATTTCGTATCATAATGAATCTTTTCAAAGTTTAGTGATTTTTTCCCCATGGATTTCAAAGTAAACAGTTTTAATACGCTTCTCCTACTATTGCATTAGCCGCGACATGAGATTTCCATGAATACGGTATTTGCGAACAGCAAAGCCTCAGATCATACTGCGCATACTCGCAGTCTGATCAGAACCTTTGCTAGTCACTTGATTATTCTAATCATTGTTAAGCTGCTGACCGAACATCATTTGGATTTTCTAAGCTTTAAAGGAGGCTGCACAGGCTCGTCTGAGTCTATTCATGTCAAAACGCCACACTGTTGGCAATCACATATCGCGGCTCAATTGTGTTGAAGTTCATTGCGCGGGCTGGTTTGAGCGTTACTTGATCGCAAATCCCTTAGACAGGTTTTCTCGGCGTCACGGTTCACTTTATCCATAAAACAATGAGATAATGGTGCCATATCCACCACTGAAACTGTACGTTTAAAATTTTGGGCAAGAGATGAGGTTTTATGTTAATCAAACGAACATATCCCACACAATTTTCTTTGGAATTTTGGACTCTCTTTATCTGGCAAGAGATGACGTTTTATGTTAAACAATGGAAAACACGATGCAATACTAACAAACCACAAACATATCTGATTTTATGTGCAATATATTTAAAAATCACAAAGCGGTCGAGAGAAGTATCTGTCATTATATAGTAGTGTAAATTAAAAAAAAAATACAACCCTCTAAACTGAATAATTTTGTCAGAAACTAGAACGAATTGTTCTGGTCGTTGGAAGAATATCAAGCATTATTGCATAAAAACGTGTCACGCGCTTTTAACAACCATGTTTCAACCGGCACAAACCCATGTATTAACAAGGCAGTTAACTAATGCACAGATTCGGTATTTTGAATACACTCGTTCAGGGCCACTACATTTTACGACAGCTGATCCGTTTATGAATGTTCTATATCGCTTGGCCCTCATGGCCCTGGAACACGAATAAATGAAGTCACATGTTGGCTATGAAACGTTGAAATATAGTACCATACTTTTTCGTAAAAGGTGAACAAATCGTTAAATTCATTTACTGATCAAATATTGTCAAAACATATACATTCACTAACGTTCGCCAGGTCCTTCGTGGAATGTTGGGATCTCCGGCTTCGATCTCGGTTTTAACACCTCCCTCTGGACCTGGCGAACGTTAATGCATGAAAAACAATGTTTGATCCCTATATAATATTTCTTATTGGTAAATATCCGTTTTCACTCCTCTGTTTACCTTCATAAAATAAAGAATAAGTTTGACAAAGGGGTCTATATGCTTTATTGGGTATTGGTTTTACAATCACGCTACTCTTTGCATGCTGGGTAATTATTCGTGATTTTTTTTTGTCGTCCATGCTGACTTTTTTCAAAATTAACGTTTTCAAAAACAAATTTCAGGAACACTATTAGATTGTCTAACGATATGGATCCAGATCAGGCCCGACGTTCTGTCGGGTCTGATCTAGATTCAAATTGTTTGCAAAGACTATCAGCGGATGACAAACATCGCCGCTAGCAAAGTAATAGTTATATTTGTTTTAATAGATGGAATCTTCCAACTACTTCGATTCGTTCACTTGTGGGACTAGATACCACAATTTTGACATAAGCCATCTTTGCGCGTGCGCATTTCGCATTTGTGCAAGTTCATTTTTACGCTATGCGAAAAATATTAGGGCCCAGACCTGTGACTGTTTTTTTTCAAAAGACCTCCATTATAGCCTTTAAGTAAGCTGTGGTCCTCACAAGTCTGAAAGCACAATGGGGCTGCCATAGAATTACAGATTGGACTTAGCTCAATCTATAAACAAGAATGAGATACCCTGGTGAACGCCATGTTTTACCACTTTTTGGCCCCTGAAGGTGGGCACCCTACATGAGATGAAAATTTCATTGAAAATATACCAAACTGCATGGTCTTTTCTCTAAGCCACATCAATTAACCTAATAAACAAAAGTGCCGTCTAATAAATATGATTTCTCTCCCGTAATTTTATTATTGACCAATCACGAAGCACTTTCCAACTTAAATATTGTGCTGAGCGTCCCCCACCTTTTGAGCCAATCAGTGCCCTTTTTACAATTTCAGATCTGAGACTATTAACATCTATACGCTATCTCATGTCACGGCGCATATACAATGTACGTCGATCTTCGAACAAGCATAACATTATATTCTGTTAACCCCAGCTCTTTGCATGCTGGGACAATTTGCATGTTTTTGTTTTCTGCTGATTCTTTCAAAATCGATCTTTTAAAAAACTCTTTAGTGAATGCGAATAAAGCGTCAAACAGTTTGGATACAAATCAAGCCCAACGTTCGGGGTCCAAACTGCTGTGTAAAAAGGTTATCAGCAGACAAAAAAGCTCGCCACGGCAAATGTGCAGCCACGTATTTTTGTCACAATTTGTCAAAACACTAGTATCTGAGAAACCAAAAGAAAGGCTTGAGATTTGAGTCCAGTCTGGAAGATGATTTACATGCCTTATTTTTAAGTGTCGTCTGCTGATAACTTTTGCAAACAGTTTGGACCCAGATCAGGCCTGACAAAATGTCGGCCTGATCTGGATCAAACTGTTCGACATTGGTGTTATTCCTAAAAGATTTTATCAAAATGTTGATTTTGAAAAATCAGAAGACGACAAAAAAGAATGAAAAAAAAATCGTAGGAGGCAGAATTATGGCATTAGTAATCGACGCTTTAAGAGTTTGAATGAAAGTCACACACACAAAATACATATTGATCTTCAAATTAAATAATAAGAATGTTTTGTGTCTTTTGTACTAATATTCTATAACCAGTCAATGTCACGGTGCACGACCCACTCAATACACACACATACTTGGTTAACAGAACAGATAGAACAGATTGTTTATTTGACATAAACCATACAGTTTCTAGTCAATCATATATACATATTACACAATATATCTGTCACGTTTCATGAATATTGTACGTTCATATTTTCGCTCATATAAAAGGCATAAAGGAGTATTTTAAAGTGCAAATTATCGTATACTTAGTAAATGACAATCATGGAGAAGTAATTTCTTATTACTGTTAGAATTTGGCTTAATATTTGATGCTTTGATGTTAACAAGGTATTACATTTGGCCATTTCATAACGACTGTTTGTCATGGTGCCCTAACGAAATAGTATGGGGTGTATTGGTTCCGTGTTGAAACTACACTCACGTGTTGAATCGAACGTGGTCGTACAAAACAGAAGATAGCCTAGATAAGGTATTCGATAGTTTTCGCCATTTAAGGTTGGTTTGTTCAGTGACAGCCGATAGAAAGACCCTTTAATATGAAACTGCAACTGTTTTTGTCAAAAACACAACAAACTGCAGATTAAACTAAGATTATTTCTTTTTACGACCAACAGATGTGCACTATAATCACTACATGTGTCCGTCTGTCCGTCCAATTTGCTTTCCACACAATACTTCTGGTACCAGATACTGATTAATCTGCGTTCACCATGGGCCGTGCACATTAGAGTCAGCACAACCAGCATCACATCCCGGGCCTCTATCGACCCGCCAGCGAAACGCCATCCGGATGGCGTTTCGCTGGCGGGCCGGCAGTCGCCCGATTTTACGTGCTTACCAAGAGTTGATTTATTTTCCTATTCCAGATGGTCTGAATGTGTAACAAGATCCGTGTCATATTTTACACTTTTCGCGTACGTGTAATAGCAAATTAGAACGATAACAGGCTTTAAAAGACGTTTATCTTTTAAAGATGCAGTCAGTTTATTCATTAAAGTACGAGAGTAATCAAATTCAATGAGTCCTACCTGATAACATTTTTTGGCACTGTAGACAAGAAATATGATGATTTTCTATAAGTATAATTAACCGAATTTGACAAATGGAATTTTCCTGTCTTATCACTTGGATCAGTCCATGTCCATGTTTACTGGGTGGTACTGGATTGTTGGTTGGTATTTTTCATTTTTATTAAATTTTCGATAGGAATTTCTGTGAGCCAACAGTAGAGACACTAATCAGACGCCGCGCTCTGCGGCGTCTGATCAAGGTATCCACTATTTCTCTGCGTCCCACAAAAAGTACGCTAGGCTTATATGGGTTATTATGTCATAGATGTTTCGACCCTAGAAAATTACCACAGTGAAGCTTCTTTTATTGTTGCTAGGCGTCGGTCCGATTGATGCGTTCATGATCTCAGCTGCCAGGAATATGCAGTATGCCTTAAAAAGCGTGTGTACAGGCATATTTGGCACACATATCATAATGTCTTTTGATTGTACTTGATTTGTAAATGTTTAGGTGAACACTGCTTGTATGCGTTGCCTTGCAACAAAATAAGTCAAAATTCCGCAAATTTTCACATACCATATTGTCTTTTAAATATACTTGATTTGTAAATGTTTCGGTGAACACTGATTGTATGCGTTGCCTAGCAACAAACAAAGTCAAATTCCACAAATTTTCACATATCATATTTTCTTTTGATAATACATTATTTGTAAATATTTAGGTGAACGCTGATTGTATGCGTTGCCTAGCAGCAAAAGAAGTCAAAATCCAACATCTTTTCAAATACATGAGGATTGTGTTGTCATGGAAACAGAATCGCGCATTTGAAACAAGGAACTAAATATGTCTGTTGGTTTGTTTGTGGTTGCAGTACTGTTAAAGCATTATTATGCTAATGCTTTGTTGTCTATTAAAATGTGGGTGGGGTAAATTATAGGACTTGATGCATGTTAAAATTTGGAAAATTTTGAAATCCAACAACAACAATATCTATAATTTGGGGTCAGTTGGTTTATTTTCTGTGACACTAAATAGGTACATGTGACAGGTATCAAACGACAGTGAATAAAACATTACTTTAACATTATTGTTTCAATAGCAACGCTTAGATTAGGATGTATAACAGCGTGAACGTTTCCATTGGACAAGTTATATTATGTTGCCTAGCGACCGGTACCAAAAGCCTACCAACAGAAATGAATAAGGATTGTGAATAGCTGACATATAACTGCAGTTACATATCATCTAAATGTATGTCAATTTTTACTTGACTTTAATGTTATTGGGTAGGGCTCAGTTATTTTTGACTGACCCTCTAAATCCGGTTTTCCACTACTTTTTATACTGATGTAGAAAGCGTCCTGTATAACGGATACGAGATATTAGGCTAATTTGAACAATGTATTTCTATTGCAGAAAATTCGTACTTTCAGCGAGAAAAGTGGCAAATTGTACAAAGTAAGTAAGGATGCAAAGATCAGGAATCGATACAATCAAGTACCAGACTGAAAAAACAGCAACAATACCTATTGATAAAACTATATCAATTGAACGAGTCCAAGAAAATTGAATATTAAAAGGCTATGCTTAACAAAAATGATGAGAGAAAATAAAATCAATCTGCATATACATACAGTAAAACCTGAGTAACACGGCCAATCTCAAAAAGAAAAAAAAATGGTTTTCAAGCTTAATTATCACTTAATGCAGGTCGAAAATATTGTAGAATGCTCCAAGGGGGGCATTCTGCAACATTCGACATTCATTAAGCTACCATTTGTCATAATGATCTTTGTTTTCTATTTTTTGAGTGGCCGTTTTACACAGTCTTTACTGTATATAGTGTTTTAAACCTGTCGCTAAGCTTTAACTCTGTATGTAATGTATCAAAAATTTATTTAGCGTCATTTCACAACGTCTATCACCGAAAAAACTAGCCGCTGGTACCTTCAAAATGGCGGATATCAAATGGTACTGATATGTGTGCTGTTAAAACGTCTGTCCCGAATTGGATAAGGTAACAGCTTTAGAAGTATTCGTTTCAGTTTGTAACAGATTGCTTTCTCCAATTATTATAATTTGCGCCGCATGATGAACTTCTGTTTCGATGTATAATATCATAACGTCAGCCTGGATCGAGGCTAAAAACATTGAGCTAAAACCTCTATACATGTATTTTGTACTTTTCACATTTTTTTGCGATCAATTAACTACATGAGCGATGAATGTTAAAGCGGAGAATTAGCATCAACTTCTCAAAAAGGTCCCAATATTATGGCACATACAGATTTTTGGGTTCATAAATAAAGATTACGCAGAAGAAAAATTCGCCCAATCAAAGTGGTTAATTGTTAAATCAGAAAGAGATGGTTTCAAACAATTTCACACGCGACAAATATACCGTGCTGTAGCCTAATACTGTCGTATAGACGCTCAGAGTTTACCATGCAAATACAGAATCTCCTTTGTGTATGCTCATCGAGAAATTTCTCTTGATTTGCTTTTATCTTGTGCACGTGCAACGAAACTGACGGACCAGACCGGGTTTAAAGTCGTCATGCGGGGTTTCCTCATATCTAAACATACCGTCCAATATCACATCTGATATAGGCGGCAATCAAAAACGTTAATACTATCGACGTACGTAGATCATAAATCGTTAGAAACAATTTTTGATTGCCATTAGTCGCCCTAATGGCGACAAATGGCAATCGAAAACACTGTTTCTAGCGATTTTTTGATCCGCGTTCGTCGATTGTTCAGAATGGTTTCGATTGCCGCCTGTCCGGTTGGGGATTTAGGTCAGGGCAACTGATGTTCCTGCCTTGGCTTATTTGCGCTTTGCTGCGAATGCTCAATGAGTGCATCTATGTATTGACAGCGGTATCCGTAGCATCTTGTGTGTATATTTGGCTAAATGATTACTTATGTCGTGAAGATTGCAACTGATTTTTTTTAAATGGATGTGGTTCACATTTTGTTTGTTTTTGTCTGTAGAAGATAAATAATGGTCCGGACCCGCAATATGATCTTAGGAGTCACAGGTCGTGAAATGCTGTATGGAGCGAAATGCCAAGTTTTTACATTTTCTGACGGCGGATATTTACATTTATGCTTGCTTAAGGTGTGTATAGATGATAAGGAAGTTTTAGGATTCCAGGTATGACCTTTAGAGTCAAAGTTCAAGGTCAAAATACTTGAATTTTGGTTGTTTGGCTTGTAACGCAAATATCTCTTACCTGTTTTGATGAAGTGGATTCATTCCCATCCACCCTCCCCCCTGATTGTTCCAGGTGTGTAGATGGCAACAATTGGCCCTGACTGCTGATATAATATTATGTCAAGGTCAAAGTACTTAAAATCTTCTATTTGGCATGTGACGCCATTATTTTTAGATTCACAGTAATACCTGTATAAAGCGACCACTCGAAAATAGACAAAACAAGCATCTTAATGACAAATGGTAGCTTAATGAAGATAGATCGAAAGTATTCTAGCATGCTCTTTTGGAGCATTCTGCAATACTTTTGACCTGCATTAAGCGATAATCGGTCTTTAAAACCAATTTTGGTCTTCTTTTTGAGTGGCCGCTTAAGACAGTTTTTACTGTAAGTCAATCATATTTGGGGCACTGACTGTCTATATATGTTTTGTAGATAAGATCAATGCTAGGTTTCGGATTGCAGGTATGACCTTGGGAACGGAGCTCAAGATAGTTGAGATGACCTAATAGGTACTGATGCGCACAAATGAGAACGACTGTTTGTAAGGTCATGGGAAAGCATAATGCATTGCTCTCCCAAAATTCAGCTTTGAATTTCCGATTGATGAACCATCAGTTTCATTAATTAAGACTTTACATGGTAAACCTAGCCATTCTTCATCAGCTCGCCAATGAAACGCAATTCGAAGGTGGCCCGTCTTTAGATATTTACTGGGAAGTTAACATTATGTTTACTTAAGTAAAAGGGTGTATGTAGAACCTTTACATAAATTATCATTCAAATCAAGAACGAATCAAATCTGATCAATAACATACAGTAAAACATGTCTAAGACGGCCACTCAAAAATAGACGAAACAAAAATCTCCATAACAATTGGTAGCTTAATGAAGGTCGATAGTATTGCAGAATGCTCCCCTTGGAGCATTCTGCAATACTTTTGACTTACATTAAGCGATAAGTGGTCTTGAAAACCAACTTTGGTCTTTTGAGAGCGGCCGTTTTTCACAGGTTTTACTGTATATCGACTTTAGCACAAAAAACTATTAAAATATAAAATTATATATTTACCAACTCAGAGTCACCAGACTATAAGACACAGACATGAGCCTGATTGCCATTTAAGACAGGTCTGTATAATTCGAACAATCTTGGTAGAGGGTCACCAAAATATTATAGGAGCCTCGACGCGAGCAAACCTGTCTTCGGGGGTTTGCAAACAACACAGGCGCAGACCAGCCTGCGCATTCGCGCAGTCTGATCAGTGCCTTTGTTATTCGCGTTTTGTAAAGTACCATATCTAAGCCTGCCACAAGCGAAATTTCATTTTTCTAGCTAGTCTCTGTATCGGAGCAGACTGGTTTGAAACTTACTTTGTCGGATACCCCGAAGACAGGTTTGTCGCGACGAGGCCCAATTATGAGCGCTGATCTCTTTTTTTTAAATCTTAAAAATATTTTGACAAGATTCTTAACCCATCACCTGCAAGAGTCTTCTCTACTGACAAAGGCCCAAACAAATTGAGATAAACTATTTGATGCGTTGATGCAATTCCGGAAAGTATTTTTAGGAAAAAAGCTGATTTAAAACACACCAGAAGACAACAATAAAAGAATAATAAAAGGGTCAATAAGTGATGCTTAATGGTGTTAAGAAAGTTGTTCCGCAATTAAACTATGAGTTATAATATGTCTAATAACATTAATGGAAAGTCAACACACCTGATAAGAACTGAACAACGTGATATTTAATCAAAAGTTTTATCACGGAAAAAAATATATCTTCAAAATCAAGTACCCCTCGGAAATTTTTGGGCTCGATCAGCAAAATGGGGGTATATGACAAAATCATTGTCATACAATGGCCATAGTGATAAGAATATTTCCGAATTAGATAAGAAACCCTAAATGTAGTTGCCAAGCATCTAATATAAACCTTTAGTACATTTACTTAAACAACCATCCAAAATAAAAATGTCACAATTTTTGGGAAGGGGTACTTTCATCTGTGCCCACGCATGGATTTTCTTTAAACTTTGCATATTAATAACTCATTATATACGAACTATGAAAATATTTATCGAATTAGAAAGTTAAGAATAAGGCTTAGGAAACAACCCTGACGTACTCCACCATTGACGTGGTACCTGTCTCTAAATTTCATGTCCTAAATCTATAGTTTTGTTTATTTCTATGATTTTTCATTTAGATTGAATCCAAAATACCATAGATATTATATTAATACCACGAAACCATTTGGATAAATTATGGTTTACGTTTTCAGAAGAAGTGATTATAAAATTTCAATATTTTTTTTCAAAAATTTACAAAACATTCAATTTCAAAAGATAGATATGTTCTAGTCTTTGTCAAGATATCATATTATCACAAAAACAAGCCATATATATCCTGCTGATCTGAGCCAAATATCATGAATATCCAAAACTGGTAACTTTGTCATTTCCTACCTCTTATGGATATAGGTCAGTTTTAGCAAAAATAATTACGTAGTTGAAATGAATCAATAACTAACATAAGGATGTTGTTTTTAAATCTACTTCCACTTTTCTTAAAGAAAGACTTGTTTAGACAATTTTAAATGGTCCAATGGTCAGAAATGCCAAAGGTCATGGACCTATGTCATGGTACTCTGGGGCTGAGACAATGTGTATGACTTCTTCAAGTCCTGCATGCTATTGTTTAAGAAACATAATATCCTAATAATAAACGTGTGAAAACAAGAAGACCAAATATTTCCTTTACATCCCAACTGAAGTAGAGGAACCACATTTTGGTGCCATGACCAGGATAAAGTGTAACAGAGTCTTATCAAGGTATCATAGATCAATGTTCTACATTAATAAGTAATGTCCAGAAACGAAACTGTATGACTAGAATATACAGCCAGCTAAAGTATAAAAGTTGCTTTTTGATGGAAATCAGCATCAGTTTCACAAAACAGAATGAACAGAGACGATTTAGAGTTAGCAATACCTTTGAAGCCAAGAGTTCTCTGTGACCAAAATGGTTAATTTTAACCAATAGGCTCGACAGGGGGGTTATTTTTGTGAACCAGGTTTATTAATGAGGCTTAAAATTATAAAATCATAGATATATGGTTCTTCTCCTGTATGAACTGACTTGTCATAAGGTTTCTCTTCTGTATGAATTGAAATTCTTAATAATGTTACATTTTAAGTGTAACTTTGGTTAGATGCAGTTTTAACGTTAGAAACTAGATGTGGTAAGTACAGGTGTCACCATATTGTATCATTTTGGCTAATATTATTGTGTAAGCACTTCATTAGATAAGAATCGTGGTACTTAATATCAAAGAATATTGTTTTTTTCTTTTTCCAATCCATAATAGGGAAAAGACACTGAACATATCAACTTCCAAACATGGTGATTTAAACTAAGCAAGTATTCAAGTATTTTTTACACTGAAATATAATTATTGTATTTTTTACATTTCGATGAATTAGGGCCATGTGTTTACATTAAGTTGAAAAAATATGTTACCGGTCGATTGAATTTCATGAAATTTGGTCTACATATTCTTCACATATATGGATAGTTTATATGTTGAAATGGTATCTTGACAAAGACCGCAACGTGTAAAAATGTTAATTCCAAATTTGACTGAATACAAAATATACAGTTGAAATTGGGGTACCATGCCATAAAAATGAATGCCCACCCAATATCCTAATACATACAAAGCCATTTGTAGTAACAACGAACTTATCAATGATATAGTTATTTAATAAATTATTTCTGCGCCCGTTACATGATATGTGAATTACGTTAGAAATTATTATAACTGGGTACCCTAAGGTTTTATAGTGATATAATCCATGACGTCATAAATAAGCAATGGAATTGTTTAAAAACTCAAATGCACCATAAATAAAAGAATCATACCCCAGACAATTAAATATCATAATATTATCAAATTCCATGCGTGGGCAGACTCCCATGTTAATTTCCCATTCCATGTAAGAGCCCCTTATAAGATTTTTCTGAAACGATTGAAAGACAGTACCACAGTAAATACAATCGTGTGAAAACATTCAATGTCAGACATGAGAGTATAACAAAGAATAACAGGCTCATGGAAAATGCATTATAGCATCATTTCCTTTTAAAATGAATCGAAATCTATGTTGAACAGGGAATGAACTTTCTAAACACCCTTTACAATACAACTAACAAGCCTCTATGCATTGTGTTTTCAAGTAAGATGTGTTTTAAATATGGGGGGGAGTCTAAATAAATATAAATAAAACATGTGGTCCCCGGGTAGATTATTTGAACAACCTTTGTAGATGTCCAGTAGGTGAAGCTACATAACAAATATCAAGTCCATAGACCTAGTGGTTCCAGTCACGAAAATTATGTGCAGGACAGGGCAGTTTTGGCCAACGAGGCATATTTTTTAACAGAATTGGTAAAGCACCACTATGTGATGCTATGTACCAAATATCAAAGCTCTAGGCCTAGTGTTTTCAAAAATGTTCTGCACGTTAAAACCTATGTCCTGGCAGTGAGGCCATTTTAGCCACATGGGCAGAATTTGAACAAACTTGGTAGATGTCTACTAGAGTTTGCTCAATATAAAATATCAAGGCTCTAGGTCTCGTGGTTTGTGTTAATGTTTCCAAATATAAGCCTATGCAAAACATATGACCCCCGGGGCTATTGTTTGCTCCAGGGGCATAATATTTACAAACTTGGTAGAAGTTCACTGGATGAGGTTACATTGTATATGTCAAGGCTCTAGACCTTATGGTTTCAGATAAGAATATCTTTTCATGTTTAACTATATACAATGTAAACCTATTTTAAATATGTAACCCCATGCAGGGGCGGGATCGTTGTTGGCCACAGGGTCATAATTTTAACAAATTTGGTAGAGGTTTACTGGATAATTCTGCAAACCAAATATCAAGGCTCTAGAACCTGTGATTTCAGACATATTTATTTTAGCCCACATCACTGTAATAAAGAACAGACTGGATGGAACCCTTTGAACAATTATTAAAGCGGATCATATCAGAAACATTACTTTCCTACCACGGTTTGTTCTCAAAATCCAGTCAGTAGTTTAGGAGATGTCATTTGAAGCAAACGACGGACGACCGAAATCCAACTAACCTTGTGTCTACTGCTCAGGTGGGCTAAACTATATGTCAATCTAATGATTCCATGCGATATTAAATGTTAGTGCGGATATTTGCGACAGCCCCGTCCATCGACTGACCCCATTCAAGTTCGATAGTCAATATAACCCATATAAGCCTAGCGTTTTTTTTGTGGGACATAGGCAAATACTAGTAGTGCAGACCCAGATCAGACACCACAGAACGCGGCGTCTGATCAGGGTCTCCACTGTTTTCTTGCAGAATGTTCTATTAGAATTTGAATAAAAATGAAAAATACCAGCCAACATCCCTTAAAACAGAAATGGACTGTTCCAATTGATAACGGTGGGAAATTCCATTCGACATTAGTGGGTTAACTTAATCCTATAATGCAATTCCGTGAGTAGTGGTATACACAGATTTTATAATTTTAAAACTTTTAATTTATAGACATCGATAAATATCCCTACATCTCGGAGCTGCATCTAGGTCTCCTCCAACTTTTATCCTGTTAACCTGCAGCATGCCAGTTATTAGTATGTACGTTCAAGCAGTGTGGATCCTTATAAAATGAGCCGTGATATGAGATTTCCAACAATGTGGCATTTTGACAAGTGTAGACTCAGACGAGCCTGGGCAGTCTCCTTTCAAGCTTAGAAACTCCAAATGATGTTTGGTCAGTAGCTTAACACTTTTGGAGTATTCAAAAGACTAGCAAAGGCTCTGATCAGACTGCGCGTATGCGCAGGCTGGTCGGAGCCTTTGCATGTCGCACATACCACATTGTTGGAAATCTCATTCCGCGGTTTTAATAACTGATTATAGCATCTTCATTCTTTTCAATTAAGGTAAAACGCCGGGTTCAACAGGACAAGGGTTGATTTAAAAGCATAGCATAATTACACTCATTTATTCCATGTTCAAGTTATGGTTTTTAATAGTACCTTTTTAATAAATAAATCGATTTAATCTGATTGATAATAAATAATGGATGAGACCCAGACATTCATTGGAATCCAACTACAATCGTGTCCCTTGACTTGTGACATTTCACGCAAAATAGTTCCCTTTTCATTGGGCAGTAAATCTGTAACAGTCGGTGGGGTCATTTAGTGGTGCGCAGGACAAAGAAACCATTATTCGAGGATGGGATAGAAAAATCCGTCCCTCACGATCACCGTTTGTTTTCACTCGGCAAGCCTCGTGATGCCAATCGATGATCCTCGGGACGGATTTTTCTATCCCACCATCACACTCATGATTGATTCAAATAATCTCACATACCCGTACCAGCCCGTGTGAAAGATAAAAAAAAAAACGAACAGCCGAACGTCGACCGCACGTCGATCCGTGATGTCATTGTAATGTTAAACTCACGTCTAAGCCTAGAATTTTCTGGAAGCCTTTTCATGTTTTCCAATATAAAATGAGGTAGTTATACCTGGGTAACATTAAGAGCGACAGTCGGCCGACTGGATTTTCTCACGTTGATCGGCTGATGTTGTTTTAGTCGGCCGACTGCAAACAAACCTCGCCAATTGTCTTTATCAACTACAAAGTTTTTCAATCTGCCGACCATTGCCTGATGATCGGCCGACAATCGGCCGTTTGTCCGCCTACTGATAAAACTAATATGTGACTTTTTGGCTTCAGTTTCCATTCACGGTTTGTATGTATTATTTGGATTGTCAGTTTGTACTGCCGATTCGCATCACCAACAGTCAGCCGACAGTCGATGGGGTCAATGTTACCGCTGTTTTAGTGGTGCGCAAGAAAAAGAATCCATTATTTGTGTGAGGATGGGAAAAAATCCTTCCTTTTGCGATCACCGTTTGTCATCACTCAGCAAGCCCGGTGATGCCAATCAGTGATCCTCGGGACTGGTTTTTCTATCCCACCATCACACTCACGATGTATCCTTATAGTCATAAATAATATTATGCCCACGCGTTACATAACACTTTCGGCGGGAGCAAGTAACATCATGACGACGTCCGTTACAACAATGCAAATTTTCTTTGTAATAAAAACCTTTGAAAAAGCGATAAAATTGAATTTAAAAGGTCATATGACGCGCAACGCATGATTTGGGCCCTTAGTGTTATTAATGACATTGCAAGATATTAACGTCAAAAGTGATGACAAATTCGTGGCGCTTACATCAGATTCTAGGTTGTTATTGGTTTCTGAGGCTGTTTTTATCGGAACAGATATATCCTTTAGAATCTCTTACAAACCATCTTCAATGAATCAGCGCTTTCCAAGAAATCCTTGATATCTGCACCTTTTGGCATATGCAAAAATAAGATTTTCTCATGATGCGACTTGTATATAGCTCGGATCCAGAATCCGCCAGATTGGACACACGGACATAATCATAAATATAGCTGTTAAAGGGGTAACATTTTTGTCAATATTTACTTCTAAAAATTATCAACGCGAATTATTGTCGCTTATTTATCAACTCCATGTACTGCCTCTCGCCCTCGCGGACATCATAGGCAGGGATCCGCGCCCAGCAAGAATGTTAGTAGAAATAAGAACAGATGAAAGAGTGTGAGAAGGAAAAAAGAGCATTATAGGTTAAAATTGTTTTGTGAGAAAAAATCAACATTTGATCTAGGGCCTGGGGTTTGGCAGTCCACCAACTGCTTCCTTGAAAGAGTAAATAGTTGGTAGACATACAACATGTTGGGACAAATCATTCCATTGGACACTAGCCAGTGGATAAAACGAGTACTTGTAAAAATCTTTGGATGTGTGAATCTAGGTTAAGGTCATTGAGTGGCAGTGCCGGGATAATCTATTGGGTTGTTGAATATAAACTGGCAGTGGCACTGCCACATCTTGTAAAATAAGCATAGACATGCGTCTGCCCGTCTTTGTTCAAGTGTCCGCCATCCTAAGCTTTGAAGCATTGCTGTCACACATGACCTGTAATCGTAATTACTGGTGGTCCACCTGGCTGCTCTGCGTTGGACTTTTTCAAGCGGGAATATTTTTTGTTTTGTATGAGGGTCCGAGATGGGGGCAGCAAATCCAGCTGAGGGCGTACAAGTGTGTTGTAGGCAGTCTCTCTGACTCTTACATATTTGGTTTTGATGTTGTTGTTTTTTTTATAAATCCTGAGGTACTTTTTGCTTTTGAAGTTATACGGTCAATGTGGGGGTTCCACGACAGGTCATTGGATATGTCAACGCCCAAGTACCTCGCACAGGAAACAACCTCCAGGACATGAGGGGTTAAATTCCATGTCCCACCGGGACTCCCACACTGAAAGTCTGTCCAGGTTGTAGCATGTTACTGTCATCCTCGCCGCCTATTGTTAGCTCGGACCAGAATTGTTAGGTAAACGACCGTGCTTGTCGTCCGCGAATAGTCGTACTTTAGAAGCCAGTTCGTCAGGCAAGCCATTGATATAGATAAGGAAAAGGATCGGGCCCAGTACAGAGCCCTGAGGCACAAAATCCAGCTGTGTATCGGCTAAAGCGGCGTTTTGTTGGCGGGCTTACGGTGAACCGTTTTTACATGTTTACTGGAATAGAAACACTGCCGGGAAGTATACTGAGAGGAACTAGAAACTTAAAGCTTGTTTTAAGCTCGGACCCAGTATATTGGGTTCGAGTTTTAAGTAAAAAATAATTGATTTTACCCTTCTCCCCATTTAATAGTAAAATGTATTGGACATTGAATGGTGACCTATTATATATATGTCAGCAGCCATTCTGTGAATTAAGTGAATTTTTTGTTAAGAATGAATTTGATAGAAGGAATTATATATGATTTATTACTTTTTATCCACACAAATTTAAAACAAACCTTAAGTTTTTAGGTCTTCTTAGTATATTATCAGGGTCCAAGTTACAATGCTAATAACATAGTGCCCTACCAAGGGGTGTGATTCAATATATCTTTCGTCGAAAGGCAAATACCGGCAAAACCTTCGCTTAGTATTGCTATTACTTGATATTTTAAAGTATTTAATAAGTTGCTCGGCATGGTCGAATATATCATTGTGACAAACAGAATGCAAGAAAAAATTTGATTTTAAGGCGTTTCGTACCTTTAAAATCAAATCCTAACGAAGTTATTACTTTACTTCAAGGAGGCATTGCACTTTTTGGTCCAGGTCTTTTTTACAATGAGTAAATACTCGAAGCCAATACGCTATTAACTTTCCATGTTAGTAACCTTACTTGTCATCTGCGGATAACCTTTGCAAACAGTTTGGACCCAGATCAGGATCCAAATTGTTTGACACTCTGATGGTGTTCACGACAGAGTTGTAAGATATCAGGGGACAGCACGCAAAGAAGTGATGTCTGCTTTAACATTTGCAATTACAATTTAGACCCAGATCAGGCTCGACAAAACGTCGGGCCTGGTCTGGATCCAAATTGTTTAACACTGGTGGTAGTTCTGAAAGAATTTCCCGAAAAAGTTGGTTTTGACAAAAAACAGCAGACGACATAAAAGCATGCAAAATTATACAGCAAGCCAACAGTTAACGTACCTTAATTGCTTGGATTAATCCCGAGTTGCGAAAACTTAGTAGACTAATCATAAGAGCAGCACAAATGAACAAAATTCCAGGCACAACGTATGCTCTTAACACCCTCATTTTATCAATTTTCTACAAATGGAAATGAAATAAATTTTAAATCGAAGCAATGTGGACACTTGTTATCTGATTTTTCAGGTATATGACAGATTGCAATATATTACCGCTAGTTATGACCATTACACAACGCGAGAAAGCGTACCTCATGTCATCGTGAACCATGTTGAAGCCGAGTCCTTGATAAACCCGCTCTTTCATGCGCTATCTTGCGATAGTACTCGTGTCTCTCTTTTTCCATGAAATGCTTAGGAAGTCCACACACTTTCCTGGAGAAATAATAATGATGATGATGATGATGATGATGATGATGATGATGATGATAACAAGCTAATTCGACAGAGAATTAATACCCCACCTAAAATTTTGTGACCATGGTCTGTTATTTTGGCCGTATCAAGTCGCAAAACAGGGAAGTAACTCATGCTTCAGGAAAAACTTTCTGACAAAACTTCAAACACACCACCGTCATACACTTGCAATAAATTTTCAACATGTTCATCCATTTAAATGTTATGGTTCTGAAAACACAAATTCATCAGAATTTAAGCAAGTAAATAGCAATGATTCCTCCATTTTGGAGGATTTACTGATGAAACTGCTCAAATACCATAACACCATGGTGATAACTATAAAGTGTAATTTTCAAGCCTAACGAATGGATCAATTCATTGAAATTAAGGCAATCAAAGTGCAAAAATTCCTGTATACTTAAGAACATTCTAATGCAACTTCATGTGCATCACCCCCTTTCACATTCAGGAAAGTTTCATGAAATCAATAAACAATATTTTATTCAGATAATTTGCATGAAGACAAATATATACAATGTTAATATATTCAGGATCAGTAAGCTATAAGCTTGTATGTAAGCCATTTCTATTCTTTACCAAGTTATAGCCCTGTAGGGACCAATTCATTGAAATGTAGGCAATCAAAGGACATTAACTCCTCACTGTGACAAGCATTGATGTGCAGGACCATACCATTTCCGGATATATTATAACTATAAGTTTCATGAAATTTCATCCCTTGATTAGGCCAAAATTTTTTTATTAGTTGATTTACAAACCCTCCTACTGTAATTTTCCGGAAAGTAGAAATAAAATAAAATTTAATTTCTAAAATTATTTTTATATTTTATCCGCCGACTCTAAATATTATTTGTTTCGTTGAAAAAAAAAAGGATATTTTTGAGGTTCTGTCTGTGCATTTTTGAGAGTGACACGGTTAAAAGTGATTGTCCTGTCCAGATTTTTAGTTAAATGATGAAATATTTAAAGATTTACCTTACTAGTTTTACTGCTTTTCTGGAGATATTAAATAAAAGACTTAAAAAAGTTCTGAAAATGACCAGTCAACTGGTCATTTTCAGAGCTTTTTTATGTATTTTTTTTCGTCCACCCGACCCTAGATCTGAAAAAAAAATCCTTTAAATCAACTAATAAAAAAAAATCTGGCCTTATAAGGTTATGTCTCTAAATGAACAAATGCATTGATATTAAGGCGATCAAAGGGCAAAAACTCAGCTGCAACTATGACTTCATTATGGAATTTTACACGCATCATCATGCTATGATCATTTATACTCCGTATAAGTATCATAAATACACATTATCATAATAGTAACTTGATCTGGCGTACTGTATCACGTCGAGTGGATGAGGTCATACCATCGGATCATCCGAGACGCGTAGCGTCGATGGTGATCCAATGGTATGGCCTCATCCACGAGACGTGATACTGTACGCCAGACCAAGTTACTATTATGATAATTTGTTTATTATATGCCTTTTTCTGACATTCTCTCTGATTTTAAAAGCTGTTTTTGTCTTTAATCCCGAAAAATTGCGGGAACGTTTGCCATAACGTTACGTTTCTTGACGTCACGTCAACATGTTTTCGTCTCTGGTTCCATGCTTGAAATTTACTTTATGTAACGTCGCCGCAAAAACAGGTCATCGACGTAAGCCTCGTTTTAAAGGATAGTGATACGGAATCAGAAAACCTCAGTTCGTTGATCCGATGGTCCAAAAACAGACAGTTTAAGCATTGTATCATTTATAGATATGTAATAAAATTCCATCCATCGCTCAATTATGGCTTAGGTTAAAATTTAGGCAAACAAAGGGGAATAACTCCTCCAAAATTAATGATATCATTATGAAACTATACATGTATCATTACACTATGGCCCTATATACTCAGTGTAAGTTTCATGAAATTCCATCCATCACTTACTAAGTTATGGTTAAGGACGAAAAAAATAATGAAAGTTAGGCAAACAATGGACAAAAACTCCTCCCAAACTATCGACATCCTCATGAAACTATACACGCAATCGGAACTGCCTCGGCCAATTCCGCGGAATTCCGTGGAATCAGACCACGGATGTATATCGAGGATCTACTTTGATAAAGCGGGTGATAACGTGACGCTGACAATATATTACGTGACGATAACGTCACAGAAACCATGTTAACACAATAACAAGCGGGATTGCAGCAAAACAAAGGGCTTAAATGACGTTTATGTTTTTCATTAGCGATATTTCATTGAAAAAACATAAACTTCATTTAGTCTGCCGATTAAACTTTTCGGATAATCAGAACAATCAATTTTAATAGAGCTGAGCCCACATGCTACAGAACTAATTTTCCATACGCCAGCTCCGGCTAACGAAATGGACATTTTTGGTACATAGAATATATATTCTACGCGTAATGCTCCTTACTTACACCCGAGCCATGATTCGATTCTCGAATTGTGGCGGACTTTTCCTAATGATTATACACGCAACATCACACAATGGTCATATATACTCAGTATTACTTTCGTGAAATTCCATCTATTGCTTACTAAGTTATGGCTGTGGATGGTATTCAGGTAATCAAAGGAGAATAACTCTTTAATTACTCAGGACATCCTAACAAAAATCCATGTGCGGTATCACACTGTGGTAATATACACAGTCTAAGTTATATGAAATGCCATCCATTTGCTTACTTATACTTGGGTTGCGTTAAGCCCGACAGTCGGCCGACTACATTCTTGCATGTTGATCGGCCGGAAAATATGATTTCAGTCGGCCGACTGGAGCAGTTGCATTAAAAACAAACCTCACCGATTAACTTTATCAATCGCAAAGTTTTCCAATTGGCCGACCATCGCCCGATGATTGGCCGATGGTATTTACCTGTTGAGCAGCAAACAGTTAGCAGGGCGATGATCGGCCGACGATCGGCCGACTGTCGACCGACTAATCAAATGATGACATTTTGACTTCAGTACCTAGGCACATCTTGCATAGAATAGTGGATCGGGCAGTTTGTACTGAGTCGCTTTCCGCCAAAAGAATATAACTTTCAGAAAAAGCAGAATGTTCAAAATAAGTTATACATGAACACTATAAAAATATGGGGCGTAGCTTATAAGGGCAAACATTTGGGCGATCATCGGCCGGCAATCGGTACAGTCCGACGACTGTCTGCCGACGGTCGGCCGTGTTTCGGCCGACCGTCACCCGATGATCGACCGACTATCGGCCGTCTGTCGGTCGTGTTCAACTGACTAATATAAATGAAGTCGCAGACTGACGGCCGATCATCGGCCGATAGACGGCAGACGGCGCATAACTCCAAACCGGTTACCCAAAACAGTCGGCCGCTCGAAAAAATATATATCTGGCCAGCTATAGTTTTTTTGCAGTCGGCCGACTTAAAAAACCCCACCTAAAATCACACACAAAACCGGCCGACTCGCATCACCGACAGTCGGCCGACCGTCGGCGGGGTCAATGTAACCGCGGTTAAAGTTATGGCCGAGTACGGAAAAATCATTGAAATTCAGTCAGAAAGCATGCTATACAGTTATAAGACGTTCTCGAGATTTATTCTCAAATTTGAAAACGAAAACAAATGGTTGTGGAAGTTATTTTGAGAGAGTGATGCTGGCAGGTGGTCTCGGGGGGGGGGGGGGGATAACTTGAGGGTAATTTTGGAACGGGTGTGCGGTCCAGTTCTTTTAAACCTACCCCAATCATATAGGACCCTACCTGGTCTTCGAAAAAATGACATATTCATATACTTGATTGAACAAATTGTTTACATATTCATATACTGTTCTTTGATTTTTATATATAGTCTGTCAAAATTGACCTTAGACTGATTAATTTTCGCCAAAATCTTCGTGATGTTCGTGCAATTTCGTCGAGTACTCCGACCTTGGTCACGCTTTTACAGAGAATATGACGATAATGTCAATTCGTTAATGCAAATAGTCTTATAGTCTAGTGGTTAGTTGACTACTTACAAATCAAGCATACCTGGATCGAAACTTGGAAGGAACCCTTTTTTTATATAATTGTCAAATTGCTTTCTTTTTTTAAGTAAACATTTTTCGTACATTTTACATCATCTTGTGATGAGCTTTACATCTTTCATTTGTATTTAGCCGCTTTTGTATTCATTATTCCCTTAGTTTTCCACTCTTTCCTTGTCAGCTGATAACATTTTCAAATAGTTTAGACCCAGCTCAGTACCAACAGAAGGTCGGTTCTGATCTGGATACAGACCATTTGACACTCTGATAGCGTTCCTGTTAGAATTTTTGAAAAAGTTAATTTTGATTAAAAGTCAGCATATGATAACAAAAGTCTCAAATAATATTCAGCGTGCAAAAAGTTAATCACATGTAAGCTTATTGAAATTATGCAAGGTGCTGTATTTGTTACATAAACGCATGCCAAAATTCAAATACATGTATCCAGTTGTGCACAAAATCGAGAATAAAGACAAAGAAACTAGCAAATCGAAAAACAAAACGAAAAAAAATATATTCAAATGCTACTGGACTCGAACCCACATCTTTTGAGTGCTTAAACACTCGACTATCCACTAGGCTATCCACTATGCTATCGGGGGATTGTGATTAACTTCATTCGGATTAGTAATTGTACAACAATCTAAAGCACACTTTTAACGTAGATTCACGAAGACTGAGTAAAAGGTCATTGAATATTCATATGTCTCGGGTCAATTTTGACAAACAATACCCTCTTTGCTGTTTGTAAACAAAGTTAACAAATAAATATTACAATGTTGGTTTCATAGCTGAATATCTGAGCAAAATATGAGTATTTTCAAACAGGAATGTCAGAAAATGGAACCATTCATATAACAATGGTGAAAAACTGGGTCAGTCATATACTTTCTCTTAGAAAAAGGGGGTTTATCATATACCTGGCAGCGCTGAAAAAGGGGCTATTCGCGCCGCACATCTCTTTTATGTCATATATAGGTAGTAGTCCCCCTCCCCGAGCAGGTGGTATTTTACGTACATGTAGTTTTTTTTTGTTCAAGATCTTTCTCACTATAACCCCACTTCCAATTTCTGACGATATTTTGCGAAAAATTTTCTCAGATTGCTGCACGAAACAAAATTTTTGGTCACACATTAGAACTGCCTGATGGAGGCAATTCAAATAACGAACCGAATCTATATTTCATATTTGTTCCTTTTATGTCATTAGAACCATCTCATGGCAGCAGTTCTAATGAGTATTATTCTTTGTTTCTAATCTCTGTAAAAACATAGATGGTAAGCACTCATAAGAACCAACTCATCGAGGCAGTCCAAATGAGCATCCATTCTTTGTTTAATACTTGTTCTTAACCCTGTCCACAACATGAATTGTGTGTACTTATTAGAACCAAAGCATTTAGGCATCTCAAATGAATATTCAGTCTTTGCTCAATACTTGTTTCATAGCTCTGTTCAGATCATGTATTACATGTACTCATTAGAACCACCTTATGGAGGCACTTCAAATGAGTAATCTAGTCTTTGTTAAATATTTGTTTCGTATCTCTGCTCAAAATATGGACGTATGGAGGCAGTTCAAATGCTTGATATTTGAGCCGTGACATGTGATTTCCAACAATGTGGCATTTTGACAAGTGTAGGTTCAGACGAGCCTGTGCAGCCTCCTGTTAGGCTTAGAAACTGATGATGTTGGGCCAGTAGCTTAAAATTCATAGAATATTCAAGCGACTAGCAAAGTCTCTGGTCAGTCTGCGCGAATGCGCAGGCTGGTCTGAGCCTTTGCTGGTCGCACAAACCACATTGTTGGAAATCTCATGTCACGGCTCATTTGTTTCAACCTAAATTCAGAGCTAAAACAAATGGGGCTTTTTATAAGTTTACTTGTTAAATATGCGCGTATGTGCAGGCTGGTCTGAGCCTTTGCTGGTCGCACATACCACATTGTTGGAAATTTCATGTCACGGCTCATTTGTTTCAACCTTAATTCAGAGCTACAAACAAAGATTTTTTATAAGTTTACTTGTTAAATAGACCATTCAAATTCAATGGAAAATTCAGGGACATGATTGGTGCCTTAATCAAGCCAATACCAGTGATTTTGGATATCACAAACTACGCACATCTGGAAACCATTGACCTTTAGCTTTGAGTCGTGACATTTAATTTCCAACAATGTGGCATTTTGACAAGTGTACATTCAGACGAGCCTGTGCTGTCCCCATTTAAGCTTAGAAGTTCCAAATACTGTTCGGTCAGTAGCTTAACAGTCATAGAATATTCAATCGACTAACAAAGGCTCTGATCAGACTGCGCGTATGCGCAGGTTGATCTGAGGCTTTGCTGGTCGCACATACCATGGAAATATCATGCCGCGGCTCATTATTATGTTGTTGTCTAAGGCTTTGCCTACTAACCGTGAATCCTGTTGTATGCTGATGTTCTTTGCAAACAGTTAGAACCCCTATAAGAATTGAAAAAACCTCATGCTTGATTTGGTACCAAGCTGTTTGACACTCTTATGTTACTCTTGAAGAATATTTTGAAAAAAAAAAGTTATGTTGAAAAATATCTGCAAGCGACAAAACAATCATGAAAAATTTGTTGCATGCAAAGAGCAAAACAAAGTCTGCAGAATGTGTCAAGATAAGATCAGTAATAGTTGTAAAACTTCTGAAAAGTGAAATATTTGTACTTACTGTCGTGCCAACCAAGAGTGACAATGACGCAATATTTTGTTTACAATTGCTTAGTAAACATTAACTTGTACACGCCACTTGCCACTTGAGTTAACGTAAATCGATAAATAAGTTGTGTATTAATCCTATCCACAGGATTATAAGTCCCTTATAAATTGTAAACAAAACTTGACGTCACTGTCACTTTTGGCTGGCAGGACAGTAAGTTGTGGTCAAAGGAAATGCTTATATCTGTGGAAATTCTTATGACTGTATAGAACTTATTATAAAGTTTGGATATTCGTAGACTCTGTGAGATGATCATAGACGGTCTTTGTCATTAAGGTCACTACTGACACCAACAACCATAACTCTTACATGACTTAACACATTTTGCCTCATAACTTCAATATTTGTTACCGTATTTACCTAAAACTTACTGAGAAAAATGGAATCGGTATTCCAGACACAACTGTGATGAATTAAACTATCTACATATTTCAGCAAGAGTTACTGCTCCTGATTATTAATTTACCATTTTTTATATGGAAAACTGCAGAAAAGTGAGTAAAAGCTCAATAACTTGAAAACTTATTTTCTTAATTAGGTGAAAGCTGTTCTGAACCATCACTATGTCAATCTATAAATAAAAAGTTGTTTCTAACACATTTTTATTTTTTCAAACATGAGTTATTGCCCCTTAATGCTAACATTTACACAGAAAATGGGTCAAAATTCCAATTTTCTACAATAACTTGCTTACGAAGAATCATATTACAATAAAAGCATATACAAACTATTTGGTTTGATTCATCTTAACATTACGTTGCTTCAGTGCTATTAGAAATTTGAAATTTTCAGAACCAAGAAATGTTGAGTACAATGAAGTCTTTTTGCTGATTTGTTATGAAAATGTGTTCTAGAGCAAATCTGGCTTGGTTGCCGATTCGGCAACTTTGGGCAACTCCTACAATTTGCATAAATCAAAGATGGCCGCCATGAACGCAATAAAAATCAACTTTTTAATTTATTGTCATAGAATGGTGTCCAATATGTCTATACAAGGGTTTTGGTATGTAGAATCCATTTCTGGTGATAGTTTTGCAATTTAAAGCTCCATTTTAGACATATCGAAAATGGCAGCCAGACGACATCATGAAAATTGACCATTTAACTGATTATCATATGTAATATGATATGTAATATGGGTTTCTATCAGACAATCAGAAAGGATATAACTGACAGATGGATGAGACTGAAAGATCTACAAAACAAACAAAAATAAAGTTAAATGTCTGTTTATTTCTTTATCTCTATTCCCACATATCAAAATAGTTCGAAATTGGGTCGTCAGGAACACCTCTATCCTCATTGTTTTATTCAAGACTATCATCAGAATCATATGGAAGGCTACTTTATCACATGACGTCGCGTCTGGGAGTGAAATAACGCCATGCAATAAAATCTGTAAACCACTAGTGGTTTATCGATTTTCGGGAAACGTTATGACGTCCATAACAACGTTGCGTACATAATGACACAAGTATAACGTTTTTACGCCAGAAATTGGATTTAAAAGTATTTGTCATATGATAAATAGAATCTAACATTCGTGCTCTTGTGTTATTGAAATTATTAAACTCGCAAGCCTCGCATTTTATCTCTTTTCCCCAACTCGTTTAATAAATTCAATAAAACATGAGCACTCATGTAAGATCCTCTATGTAAATGTGATCTGTTTCACTGTGTCCTCTTCAGGTGATTTGGAAATGAATTCAAGCAGTCCTTTCCACCATGACAGATGCAGAATGGCGTGCTGATTGTGGCATCCACATACCTCCGTAGAACACTTCTTGCTCTGCACTGAATCACATCAAATAACTCAGGTGGAGCAGGATCGCCTTAAGCAATGGGCGGTACGAAAGTACCACCCAAAATTTTTATGTATCTTTACTCACCTGCAGTACCTTCACAATCGACTGCTTTACTCAACATGATTTGATGATGAGCCCGAAGCATGTGTTGCAGAAGATTTGCAGATGTTGGAGGTAAAGACATCACTTTTAGATTGCTCTTCATTTTGTGAATATATTGTAGCAAGTAGATTCCATGGATATTACTGATGGCTGACTATAATGAAACAAAGGAAGGCATTGCTGCATATTTCAACTCTGTATGAGTGGTATCAATGTCACCTATTGGTAGATTCCAGATACTATAGTATTCAATGCAGTGACATTCCTTTGCCGTAGAAAGTTGCATTACAACCACTGAGCGCACGTATACATAGTAGCTTCAAACGTTTCTGACCAAGATCAGCACATATGGCATTGATGTCAAGTACTGATCCATCCCAGCGCCCCATCTGTACCTTGTACTGCAAGTCTGCTCAATTCACTCAATATGCAAGTAGAACAAACACATCTGTGTCATCCCTAAGTATAGAGATCCCATCTTTGCCAGACTTAGCTGCTTCCAGAAAGAAGGATTGATCAATCATCTTCATCATAAAAATACAATCAGCCCCTGTCTCTTATGTAGCAATCTCATCAAGATTGAAGGGACTTTAGACGTTGGCAAAGTTTCACTTATCGGATGTGGTTTTCATTTTGGCATCTCTTTAAGGCAGATGACTTGCAACGGAGAGGTCATAGTCAAGTACAGCTCCACTAACTTGCCACATCCTGTCATGGTCTTTGGCAGAGATGTCTTGATACTTGTCAAAGACAACAATCTTCTTAGACGCTTCAGGATAGTTACTTAAATGTTCTTCGTTCGATGCAATAAGTTCAGATGGACTGCTGACATGTGGCCAGATATTGCGATGGAAGAGCTGTTAGGCCATCACTTTTGAATTTTTCTTATTCTTTGTGAAAATATTTTAGCGAGCAGATTCCATGGATGATCCTGGAGGCTGACAAAAAATGCATTGCTGCATTCATCAACTCTGTGTGAGTGGTACCAACGTCACCCAAAGTAGTTATACCTAAGTAGTTTCCTGATATCATATGAGCCAGTGCATGAGATTTCCAACAATGTGGTCTGTGCGACCAGCAAAGCCTCAGATCAGCCTGCGCATACGCGCAGTCTGATCAGAGCCTTTGCTAGTCGCTTGAGTATTCTATGATTGTTAAGCTATTGACTGAACACCATTTGGAGTTTCTAAGCTTAAAAGGAGGCTGCAGAGGCTCGTCCGAGTCAACACATGTCAAAATGTGAAATAGTTGGAAATCCCATTCCACGGCTCATATTATATTCAGCGCAGTGGTATTTCCTTTGCCATAAAGGTAGGAAGTTGTGTCACAATGACTGAGTGTAAGCATACCTGGTAGCTGCAAGCATTTCTGACCAATGTCAGTACAAGTGGCATTGGTGTCAAGTACTGAACCATCCCAGCGCTCCATCTGTACATTGCACTGCATGTCTGCCCGATTCACACAATAAAAAGTAGTCCTGACAAACACACATGTGTCATCACTAAGTATGCAGGTCACACTCTGACCAGACTAGCACAATTGCCATGTCAGCTTCATAAGGACAGACTCTACCATCATCTGTTTTCACTGAAGTAATCTCGGCAAGATTCAAGGTACCTATCACACTGGCAAGTTTTCACCTATTCATAATTGCATCTATCTAGATGACTTGCGATGGAGAGGTAATATTCAATAACAACTTCACTAGCTCGCCACATCCTCTCATTGTCTTTGGTAGAGATGTTTTTGTACTTGTCAAAGACAAGAATGTTTTTTTTAGTCTTTACACTTCACTTTATTCTCCCCGTCATCTGCAATACAGAAGGTCGTGGAGGACCATCCCTCTGCATGCCTTACAAACTACAGTAAAGGGGTTGTTATGGTTGTAGTATGTCTAGCTCACCCCTTTCATGCAAATTCAAAAGCAGTTTTGAAACAGTTTACACAGCCGCGGAGGCACCATTCAGTAGTCTGGTTTTATTTATCCAAAGAATTCTTATATTTTGACAAGTATATTTGGTGGTGAGTTTTGTGGTGCTTTAAGAGACGTAAAATTACCATATTCAACCTTACAGTTGCACTTAGTACACAATCATGTTAGGTAAAATATTCTTATTGTCGCCCCCCTTGCTGTGATATAATATGTGTTAAAGGGCAAGAAAGGTTAAAGAAACAATATATAAGCATACAATCAAAACATTACTGCACCTGCCCTCTATATTCAGACAGTTAGGTTAAGTTGAACAGCACAGACCTTGCTCAGACTTAATTAAGGGGCAGTATTATATACACAAGGTCTGTATGGCTAAGCCAAGAATCTTCATAGTAGCATCTGTATAGTTATTAAAACATCTTCAATGGATGCGACTAAATCATAGTGACTGCCACCATGAGGTCATGAGGTGTCAAGAATATCTGGACTTTTGACCAGGCCAGGTTTATAATCAATGCTTTCATGAAGACATCCCTGACCATCAATAAAACAAACTGCTAACAACTCGTAGGCAAACAGAGGACCAAGTTCTATCTTCCCTTTTTACCTAATCAGAAGCAGTGGGAGAAATATAGTTTTAAGTTCTATTACTTGTTTGGATTGTGTACCTTCGGCCTGTCCCATAAGCATACGCATCGTCTGAATCAGGATGCTAATAACTTTGTAGAAACTATCAGGGAGAATTACTATAAAATTGCTTTCCATATTTATACCAATAATAATTGAATCATCTATGACTCATATATGTGTTTGTCTAATGAAGCAATCTGATCAGCAAAATGGTTTGTATATGTGAGGCTGATTATCTCTAGGAATGAGGATAGTTTTACTTCAGAAATCAAAGGCTTGTCGGTATTTCATTTTCGCCTTGTGCCTTTTCTATGATATTATACCATGCTCTAATTCTAAGTAGATACTTTCCCCTCAATCAGAAACTTTACATTTGAGATACACTCATTTACCAAATCAGCTGACCCTAGTACGCCTTTTGGAACCCTTTTGCTAATTCTAATGGCAGTTTGATAACAGAACTTATCTGATGTAACTGCACTCTAGTATCATCAGACAAAATCAACATTGTCTTGGCATTTCCATCAAATAATTAGTAAAGCAATGTGAAATCTCGACATATCCAGCAAGGAAGAAATACTTCACCACTGACACGCACTTCATCTTCAGCTGTTTCAATTGGATTTCACCTTCCAACTCTATGGGCTCAAACTGGTGAATCAGGAGTGTTTTCAGGAGGGAATTGTCCAGCTAGTGAGGAGCAGTTGGATGTATATGAGCTGTTTCGAGTACTGCTCAATGCCATCAAAAGTCGTTTGTCTAATAGACAGAAATCATTGTAAGAGTGCATCTGCTACACTCTGAAATAGTTTCATAGCTTTTATCAATGATTTCCCATTGAAAAAACCCTTATTCATCCAGAAACTGCAATGACATAGAATTCCAAGGCTGAGCATTTCATTAAGGTTCCAATGCAAGCGAAAACAGCTGGATGGACTACTATGTTCTGGAACTTTCCAGGCTGGTTCCAACACACTTGTATCGTCACATCATACAACTGCTTTTCAAAGCAAGCACAAATAAACTTTTTTTTCATATCAACTATTAATTCCTGCATAAACACATGTGCATGTTTGCAGGGATGAGTATATTCTGCTTGGCAATTCATTGTTGAGCCCATTCCAGAAAACCCCAAAGGGAGATATTTCATAAGGCTCTATGACTTTAAATAACATTTTTTCAAAGATGACGTTTGGCGGATATCCTCGATTTGGTTATTTAATATTACATTCAGAATAGTTCCTGCATACCAGAAACCACCTTAAATGACATATTTTATAATAAGTTAAAAATATTTTGTTTAAAGATGGCGTCTGTCGGCCATCTTGGATATGGTTATTTGTGGTCCTAACAATGCAAAAATACATGTAGAATTGGATTCCTTATACCAGAAAACCTCTAAAATGACATATTTGTAGCGAGCCGAGGGTCTAAGGACTTGGTTTGGTAGCGTGCCTTGACTAACCGACTATTACGGCTGCTGACTGACTTACGACGTGTATCTTTTGACTAGGTATCTTTGGCTTGGATTTGGGTGGGTCGACTGTTGACTGACAGTCTGACTGATGATTATAGGACATGGTAGCGCGGACTATACAATCACCATCAGACTGACTGTAAAAATGGAATTAATAGTCAATACAACAAATGCTGTTAATATCCACTACAGCAGATGGAGTACCAACTTCAATGACCTAGAGTGCAAGGAATGCCTCTAAGCAAAACAGACGTACGACAAGTGAAAACAGTCAAACCTGCAGCTATTTTAGATGTAGGCTGGTGCTTCAATGATTAGTTTAAATTTAAAAGACTCAAGACAAAGTTCAATTTCAAGATTTTAATCTTGAAATAACCAATAAAAATGTAAATAAACTTTGCAATTGTCAGACTAGGCTATATTTCAACAGTAACTAGCATATATCACTGTAGGACAATCTCAAGAAGGGAAAGTGACTTTAAGCTAAATACCCCAGCATTAAAGCATGCAAAACCTCAAATATTCATTAAACCACAATAACAGGTTCAGCACAATAAATCCTAATGCTTAATTTAAGAATTTCTGAACAGTCTCAGCTTCACAAATGTGCTAGACTACCTTACAACCTCTCAAGCCAGAGAGCCCCTTACTGTTAAGTAAGAAAAATACATTAAATCAAGCAATTTCCAGCATTCAGCCACAATGCTACTTATCTTAAGCAAATGCATAATCATCCCTTCAAATGAATAAAATAAATCTGACTTTGAAAATAAAATATAAAAAAGATACTAACTCAGAAAAACCTAAGTTTACTGTCTGATGAACAAATGATGAAGCCCCGATCAACTTATGTGGGAGTCTTTTATACTCCACAGCTTCCCTCGATGATTGCCTGTAGGATTCCCACACTTCCTTCAGTGAGGGAGTGGGGGAAATCTTAAAGGAAATCACTACCACTTAACTTTGACTTGCAAAATCATTATTTTCTTAAATGAAAGTTATTTAGTAAAATATATCAAATTGAAGTTAAAAGATTAATTTATCTGACTGTAGCAATGGTTTTATTATAAATATTGGGATAATTTAGCAACCTTTGATTAGAGTGAATTTTTGATCGATTTTAACTGTGGCAGGCGGATTTTACTATAACGCACTCAGTTGACCTCCCAGCATTCACCAAAATACTTAACACACTGACGACTAACACCGGTCCGTAAACTTATTGGAACAGCCAAGATGGCCTCAGATGTTTACAGAACAAAAATGTGCAGCTCTTATATTCCAAATGTCTCTGTCATACCGAGGTGACAGCAAGTAAGCAATGAAGCATTCAATAAATCCTATGTTGCTGCAACTGATTGAGCTCGGTTGACTAAAATCCATGCGTGTTGTGCTTAGAAATTGAAGTTCAAAGTATCTGCAAACGTCGGAGTCATCCAGGTGACCTGTAGAGTGCTAAATAGGTCAGTACAAAACGCATCACCATATTTACGCTTTTCTATGCGATCGAAAAGTTACTCGCAGGCTTTAAAGTGCAACCCAGAATTGGTATGAATCAGTCGTTAATTTGACTGCACTATCACGCGACGCTGCTGATGACCCCATATGATTGTCAGTGTATGTATAGGCATTATCAGTAATGAAAGCGTGCATACAGGTAACTTATGGAGATGTTTCTAAAAAGGAGCTGTAAATTGATGTTCAAATTTGACGTTTGTTTCGAAATATTGAAGTTATCAATTACTTTTAATTAGAAAAAGTCTATAAACTCTGTTGCTGATATGGTATCATACAAGCCACAGTTTAAACATATTTGTATATGCACCAAATACACCAAATTGTTACATTTGCTTGCAAATGAAGGTTAGGAAACCTAAGAAACATAATGAATAATGGAAAAATGGCAACTAAATACAAATGAAAATATGAAGTTATGAAGTTACCCAAGAGATAAAATAAACACATGTATAAGAAAGTTACCGATGATTAAAATGATGCATATGTTTGACCATGTTTAAAAAAGGTTTTCCCAGAATTGACCCAAGTATGTCACAAAGTGAGCAGGCTAGCAGAACATTTGCGTAAATATTTGAAGAATATCTTCATACAGTATTATTGGTATAGTCATGAGCCAGGTCAGAATACTTTATGAAAAACGCACGAATACAAGATCACGGTGATTTTGTCCGAAATCAATCAGTCTCAGGTCATTTTTGCCAGGCTGTTCTAGACTACCATTTTAAAACTTGAGCTTACATACTAGGGTAAAGTCAGGTAAGTTCGGACATCAGGTAAATTCGGACAGCGACCTTGTTTGATTCATATTATGATTATTGGAATAAAAAAAATAATCAACAAAGCAAACAGTGAAAATCCTGATGAGACGGCTCATAAGGAGCCGTCTCATCTGGATTTTCACTGCTTGCAAATGTGTGTCCAAAATTACCTGGTGTCCGAAATTTCATGACTTTACCCTAATAGAGAATACTTTGTCAGTGTCTTTTGACATCAAGATTACCAGGCACTGCTTTGAGAACACATGTTTAATCACGAGGCATGAAAGCAGTTCAAAATGGGTATTTAAAGCCAAGCCTGTTATACTTGATATGAAAAGACGTAAACCTGGCATTTTATTTGTCAGTTTGCTAATTGGTTCAGTCTTCAAAGTGACGATTTTGACGTAATTATTGATTTTCGCGTCGATTCAACTATATTGATGTCATTCAAAAAGTGCAACGTCATGTTGACCTGGAAAAGATCCATGCAGTGGGATAGACAATATTTATCAGGCCAACGTGCAACAATGCAGTAAATATGAGGAATAACTGATAAAAATAAACATTTGAGGAAAACTGTCCTAATAAATTAATGGCCTGCATGCCAAATTAAGCACTTGCTAAATGTCAGTAGGTTTCTAAAAAAATGTGTAGAAATTTTCCTGACTTGCTAATGGTAGTCCCTCGCACATCAACTAAATCATGAAGCCCAGCGATGCATGACCAGCAGTATAGATCGTGGTCAGCCAGCCTCTTATGAATTTGACTTATCAGGATCCATACTATTTACAAATATATCTTTTGGGTTCATGAGGGGCACACTGAACTTTGACACATAATCTATGCAATGCAGATATGTCAAGTAAAGGTGTTCATTTTTTTGTCAAATACAGTAAAACCTGATTGTGTGTAAAACGGCAGAATAAAAAGAGACAAAACAAAGATCTTATTGACAAATGGTAGCTTACTTAAGGTCAAAAGTATTGCCTATTGCCGAATGCTCCAATTGGCGCATTCTGCAATACTTTTGACCTGCATTAAGGTAGTACCGGACTTACCAGCATATATCCAAAAAGTTACCATCTTTTAATATGTTAAAAATAGCTCAAAACTCATAAATTTTGACAAAAATAACATGACCTTACGGGCTTTTTTAAAAAGTCGTTTAATTTTAAAAAATAAAGAATATGATTTTCTAAGAAAATCTTTTTCTCATATTTTGACAAATTGAACATAAGAAATGTCATATCTTTCTGGGAATACGCTAAATGATATTGGCTAATACATGAAAATAAAAAAAACCCCAAACAAACAGCGAAAGCAATAGGCATGTAGCTTATTTTTAAAGCTAAAACCTTTTTTTTGTCCAAAACATTTAGGCAAAAAAAAAATCCTTAAAATCTAGAATAAAAAATGTCACATAATGTAACTAGAGAAACAAAAAAAACAACGTATTACTTTTGAAGGGAATTTTGAATAGAAACTTATAATTATTTAAAAAGCATATGTCACCATGCTCGTTTTTCTATTTTCGTGCTATTTTCTTTATTTACCTCTTAATAAAAAACAGGCATGGACTGTCATACCTGTTTCATTGTTTATTCTAGGTCCATGGGCGTAGACAATCGTAATCTCGAGTGTATCTAGAAAGCAGCGATGTTTGTATGAGTTGATGTTTTACGTTCTAGAAAGCTAAAGTCAGCCATATTGGGATGTCTTGTGTGTTTGACACTACTGAGCAGAAAGAATAAAAAACTTGCGCGGGATTACAAAACGCCAACTGCTCAAATCTCGATATCTTTGGCTTCACTAGTTTGTCTTATAAGGCTTTGAGCTGTAATCAAGTTTCCATAAGACCTTACCTGTTAGCAGGAACTTACATGATGAGCGCTCATGTTTTATAATTGCATAATAAGGCTTATCAGACGTTGTTGACAGTCATGTGTAATGGGTGCAAGCCATGTTATATTCAGGCAATTCACGTGCTATTGATATCAAGCTTTTTGGTTGTTGCTAATTTTTCTTTACCGAATGTATACGCATTCTGGGTTCGTTACAAAATTGACATTATCAACAGTAATGTCCATAGAAGTGTCATCAGGATGGCGTAAGTCTTTGCTCTGGAGCATATGTTTTTTTTAACTTCTGCATGCAATTATTGAACTTTTTGGAAACGCTGTCCAAAGTTATTCAAGCGACAAAATGACTTTATACAACAATGGGTTTCTGATACACTAATACGAGGGATGGGTTTTTTTATGTTCGTAGAAAGGTAGATTTAATGAAAACGGCAAGAGTAAATGCATACATCATGCATATATTTGGAAAGATTGAACTTTTATCTACACATGCAATCTAAAATTATTTCAATATATATTACTTTAATGACTTCTAAGAGGCAAAGACATACCTATATATCGCACACTGGAAATATGGTAAAAATATGACATTTAAGGACTTAGTTTCTGACAGAACGTTAGAAACAATTGCATGAAAATGGGTCCACAGCCATACACAGCTTCTGAAAATATGGCTGCAGATCAAGGACACCACGTGCTACAATATTATATAAACATTATAGCAAATGCGCAGCAATTATTGATTATGGAAGATTTGTTTGGAACCTCAGCAAATTGGACAGTAGGCATATAAACTTTTATAGTAAAAAGTTGACACAAGTTGAAGTTGGATACAGGCTTTTGAATGTGGCTTAATATGTTAGCTGTAAAGTAGTTTTATATTTTTTCTTGTTTATATGGTAGATGGAAGTGTTATGGTAACTTTCATCCCAAAACAAAGTTAATACTTTTTTTTTATTAGAAATGAACTGCAAAATAAATAGCCCAGGGGGTGCTAAAATCCCTTATTTTGTGTATAAATTACGTCATGGAGCGTTACTATATTAAGAAAATACATTAAAACTGTTTTTGTGCCTCTTCACATGTTTTGAAACAACTGCAATATGAAAATTATGCAGATCCGACTGTAATTGTGTTTTCTACGCGGGGCTGATTTACCCCACCCACTTTTTATAATATGGGGGTATGCCAGTAACGGAAGTTGCCAGTTGCACGCTTAAATCGATACATCAATATAACTGCTGACGAATGATTGAGTATATCATGTGCTATGCAAAACCAGAAGAAATTTTAAAATTTGTTCACAATCGTAATATTAACAGATATAATAACTAGCACTTGACTGTGATAATTTTGATAATTTTGGTATATTGATGGGTGTTTTAAAATTGTTATAGAAGAGCAAACAGCATGCTTATAGTTTTCCTGCACTTGTCTACGATTAGCGTTTGAATAATTAATTTTGATGGTGCAAAGAAAAAAATCGGCATAAAAAAATGCTTATATCACCATAGCGAATGGAACTTAACAGCGTCTGAATTCCTAATGGCTGCGTGGTTAAAATGACACGGATTTCGGCCAGTGTCCTTTTTACGCCCTATTCAAAGCTATATATCTTGACCGAACTAAGCCCTAATGATGTAAAATTTATATCAAGTGATAAACAGGTTATAGACCTTTCAAAATATATATAGTTATGGTACCGTAGATTCTATATTTGTAGAGATACAGCCCGATTCTACGAACATAAAAACTGACTCTCGTATCTGCTAGACCCACCAGGGATCGTCAAAATCCCCGCCTTTCAGGTTTGGGTTTTTATCAGTCACCCCTAATTTAAACTGAATTATTTCAACATAACCTATTAAACGTTTCCTATCTCACGGCATGTTACCTTTATCAGGTCATGATGACGTTGCACTTTTTGAATGACGTCGCTAATGACTATGGATCAACACAAAAATAAAATAAATACGTCATAATCGCTAGTTTTAAGAGTGTTCAACAATGGGTAAACTGATAAATAGAATACCAGGTTCGCGTCTTTTGATATCCAGTTTACCAGGCTCGGCTTTGAGAACGCATGTTGAATCGCTCGGCAAGCCTCACGATGTCAACAAGCGTTCTCGAAACCTTGCCTGGTAAACTTGATATCAAAAGACACTCACCTAGTATTCTTTATTTACGCCACCCTTGTATTCCAGCAGATGGTAATGCATAGAAAATCTTGTTTGATCCCAATATTGATGTTATTAAAAGAGCTGTAAAATAGATGGAATGCGAGGCTTGCAGAGAATTTTATGGCTTTTCATGACAGGCTTAATACATTCGTTAATACAAGAGTACGATTGTGAGGTTACTGTAAGTCCGGAAATTTTCGCGAGGGTTTTATTTTCGCGAAACTTCGCATATATATATATATATATATATGCGAAGTTTCGAGAAAGTTAAACCCTCGCAAAATAGCAAAACCACTCTGTCGTTTACTGATATAGTAAAATCATGCCTTAGTTGCGAAGTTTGAACGTCGCAAATATGCCTTTTAACGCTATTCGCGAAAATAAAATTCTCGCGAAAATTTCCGAATTTACAATAAATATTGTGTGAAACAACGCCTTGATGTTACCATATACAATCATTTGAACAAATTAGAATTTGCTATGACTGATTTATTTCTTGTTATATTTTATAATAATTAGAATTTGCTATGACTGTTTCATTTCTTGTTATATTTTATAATAATTAATTTACATAGATTAGTCTAATCTCCATAAATATGTAGTCACATAGAAACTAGCTCTTAGTTTTACTCACTGGTTTAAAAAAGTTCCTGAAGATGAGTAATCAATACTTAATTTAAGCCTTTAAGAATGTTGTCTAAAACAAAATAATCCAAATTGTTCTTGGGCGATTTCTCCTAAACAGATGGAGTGAATATCTTGGAACCTATAATAAATTGTACATATATAGATAAAGTGAATTCTGTTAGAAAAAGCACTTCAGTTGGAAGCTTACTTTTTGGAAGCAATTTGAACACCAAATACTATCGTTTACAGTTCCAAGGCAACATTAAATTGTATGCGAAATACATAAATGCAATGTAGGGTGATCAGGTTTTTTTGCGATATATAGTGAACATATCTAGGAACTTGAGTTGATTGTTAGTTTTTTTTTCGAATTCTCTTCCTGGGCACATTTTATACATGGAATACTCATTTGGGCATGAGAATGTAAGAACTTAATGAGCCCAGTAGTAAAGCAAAACATGCCATAGAAGCTGTTTTCATACGAATATTAGACTGAATGATCCTCTAAACTTAAAAGAAAATTGCACACTTAAATACGCATTTTCACGATCGACACATAAGTTTTAGGTCTTTAAATCATTGCAAAGGGGATGGATGTGTATTAATGCCGCCATGTTAGCTTTATGCTTTAAATGGCCATTTTGTTGATTCGGCCATAAGAAGGACACGTCCGTTATTTATGAGAAAGCAAAGTTGGTTTGTTTTATTTATATGCAACCGCAAAAAGTGAAATCTTAATTTGCTCAAATTAACATAAAACAGGTCTCGTAAGTAAATGCCAAACTGTTTACAGACGTCATTACATAGCGTTACAAAAATTTGTAATGCACAAGTTGTTTATCGAATTTAGTGTATGTCGTTAAATCACACCTTTGATATATACGAACAAACAAACAAATACGCAAACAAACAAACAAACAAACAAACAAACAAATAAACACACAACAGGGCTTAAACCAGGGATTTCTTGGTCTCAAGTCTAACACTCTAACACTAAGCCAATGGGTAAATAAGTAACTCACAACTGGCTAGCTAAAATAGAGCAAAGGCACGCCCAAGAATTTGCTGAGCACTTCCACAGTGCAAAATATGTTCTAGAGTTTCATCCAAGCTGTAAAAGGGAGCCCTCGCACCCACGATGTCATATTCTCAAATGGACGTGGCTCAGTTGGTAGAGTGTTAAACTGAGAATCTAAGGATGGCTTATTTGTGACTCACAAGAGTCATAGTGTTGTGCCATAGGCTAGACGCTTTATCAGCTGCTTAGTGGTTGAAGACAGGAACTCGTACAAACATGACTTAAATTGTTGATTGAGAGGTAAACCATAAACACAAACGATGTAAACCAGAACATTTGCTGACTAGCCGTCACAAAAACACACCGGTGATTTCGCTCACAAGGCGACAAACATATGCCTCCACTGACTCTCTTAAAATAGTAACATTAGCATCTACTGTAGTATTGCACCTCAAAAGGAACACAGTTTTTCGGTTTAAATGTTTTTATGACGGTTTCTTCATCCTGAAAATTTGCATGCGCATAGATATACAGATTTGTTGCAAAGTCTGGTTCTCTACTACTGTAGTATTGTACCTCAAAAGGAACACAGTTTTTCGGTTTAAATGTTTTTATGACGGTTTCTTCATCCTGAAAATTTGCATGCGCATAGATATACAGATTTGTTGCAAAGTCTGGTTTTATGACTCAATTTCTCACCAGATAGGTGAGAAATTGAGTCATGAAACCAGACTTTGCAACAAATCTGTTTCCACGCATATCTTATAAGTACTGGAACCTTATTTTAAATAAATCAGTAAGATATTCAGGTATAATTCGAATGCATCAACTGGACCCAACGGTCAATATATACTTGGTCATACAGATGTGTTGATAAACGATAAGCACGTTTTTGTGAATGCCATTACTTGTTCGTTTTAAGACAATAAATAAGGATAACTCTTACTTAAAAAAACCCCCTGTGTTATCGTTTCCATGGGTCCCGTTCTACCTTAAGCGATAATTGGCCTTGGAAATCAATTTTGGGACTTTTTGAGAGTGGCCGTTTTACACAGGTTTTTCTTTGGTGATATAACTGTCATAAATCCAGTTAATTGGCAATTTGACCAACACCTTTAGCAAGAGAGGTACAATATTCTCTTTCTTTTTTAGCAAGCGTTACTAAACAAAACTTAAATTTTATCCAGGAACCAATGTTAATGCTACAGTTAGGCCAGAATTTTTTTATTAGTTTGATTTATTCTTTACGTCCACTCAACAATCTTTCAGTTATGCGGGACGGGTCTTCCTGGGTTGAACCAGTACTAAGCTAGGATAAATGTGTCTTGCTCAAGGACACAACGCAGTGACGCCGGTGAGGCTCGAACCCGCGGCCCTTCGGTCTCGAGTCAAGCATTCTACCACTGAGCCACTGCGCTCCCTTTTTATTAGTTGATTTACGAACCCTCCTACTGTAATTTTCCGGAATGTAGGAAAAAAATAAAATTTAATTTCTTAAATTATTTTTATATTTTATCCGCCGACTCTAAATATTATTTGTTTGGTTGGAAAAAATAATATTTTTTGAGGTTCTGTCTGTGTATTTTTGAGAATGACACTGTTAAAAGTGATTGTCCTGTCCAGATTTTTAGGAAAATGATGAAATATTTAAAGATTACCTTATAAGTTTTACTGTTTTTCTGGAGATATTAAAGAAAAAAGAAAAGAAAAAAAGCTAAAAAAAAAAGCTCTGAAAATAAAAAGCTCTGAAAATGACCAGTCAACTGGTCATTTTCAGAGCTTTTTTATTTTTTTTTCGTATCCCCCGACCCTAGATCTGAAAAAAAAATCCCGTAAATCAACTAATAAAAAAATCTGGCTTTAATACTACTGATGCAAAAGAGTTATTTCATTTACATTAGTTAAAGGATATTTAAATGGTAACCATCTTTGTAAACTCCTCAAATTTCTCTCTCTCATTATAATTCTAAACCCAGCCTCGTATAATTGTCTCAACTGAGATAATTGTTTACTAGGATGAACATGTCCCCAATAAGTTGGTTGTCCGTATCGTATCATTGAGAAATGAGTTTCAATGGAAAGTTGTTTGACCTGGTTTAAAACTCCAGACCTATGCATCTGTGTTATTGCTTTCCATTCGTCTCCTTCGATGTCGATTTTTAAGATATCAATGGTTCTCTGAAATATAAAAAATGCAAATTTATCTTTCCTTGCTAGCAATGACTTTTGTCGTCCGGTGATAGTCCTTGCAAACAGTATGGGGTGGGACCAGGACCAATATATACACATTATTACTTGAGTAACTTGATCTGATGGATCGGATCACGTCGAGTGGCTGCGCCAGGAACGATCGGATCACACGAGACGAAGTCGAGTGTGATCCAGTAGTTCCTGGCGCAGCCACGAGACGTGATCCGACCCATCAGATCAAGTTACTCAAGTAATAATGTTTTTATTATATACATACATAACACAACAAAACTCATTTCAGTTTTAGCGGTTAACTCACCAAAGTTGATAACATGTGACGTGACGTTGCGATGCCGTTACGGAAGCAAATAACGTCGCGCCAAATGTTTGATGACGTCACATTGTGTAACCATGTAACGACAGAGGCGGAAAATGCATTTATCCTGTTTTAATTCTTTTCCTTTAATACGGGAAATAAATAGATAGAGGCTAATCGCCTAAACGTCAGGTAGAAATGTGATTTTAGTGATTAATAATGCTATGGCTAAGATTACTAGTCAGATAAAGAGTTCGCCGTCAGGTGCTGGCTTTTATCTTATGAGTTGGGTAAAACATGGAGGATGGTGATACGGAAAAATATCACCCGAGTAGCGTGATACAAGATTTTGTATTTTCGAGTCGGAAAAGTAGTTGTATCAGATGTATTTCATTACAGGTATATAATAAAACGTCAGATCGCATACGTGAATACTGGCACATGAGGAGATGATGTTTGGCCCATGGTTAAGGAGAGGTCATTTTAAGATAAGAGCCGTGGCATGAGGTTTCCGATAATGTGGTATGTGCGACCAGCAAAGTCTCACATCAGCCTGTGCATAAGCGCCGTCTGGTCAGAGCCTTTGCAAGTCGCTTGAATATTTTGTGAGTGTTAAGCTACTAACTGAACATCATTTGGAGTTTCTAAGCTTATATTAAAGGGAGGCTACACAGGCTCGTCTGGGTGCACACTTATCGAAATGCCACATTGTTGAAAATCACATGTCACGGCTCATATTTCTATCTTTAGCTCTGCTGGCCATTTTACTTCAGCCGCGACATGTGATTTCCAACAATGTGACATTTTGACAAGTGTAGACTCAGACGAGCCTGTGCAGCTTTTTTTAAGCCTAGAAGCTCCAAATGGTGTTCATTCAGTTGCTTAACAGTCATAGAACATTCAAGCGACTGGCAAATGCTCTTCTCAGAATATGCGTATGCGCAGGCTGATCTGAGGCTTTGCTGGTAGCACATACCACATTGTTGGAAATCTCATGCTGTGGCTTAAAATTTTAGCAGAGCAGAACATTTTGCGCGATTTCGGAAGAAGGTATTATGAGTAACATTTCTGGGAAGGGTGTCGTTTAAAGATAATTCTCATCTAGAGCTCGAGCGACCCTTTTGTTCAGCGCAACAGAACCATTCTAGACGAAATGATTAGGAACATTTCTGTAAAATTATTTTGAATTTGAACCAGTTTTTCAGGAGGAGATGTGGTTTAAAGATATTTCTAATCTACAGCTCTGGTGGCCATTTTGTTCCGCAGAGCAAACCAATGTGTGCAATTACAAAAATGTTTCTCATAATGCCCTCTACGAAAATTGAATTTTCGTAGAGGGCATTATGAGAAACATTTTTGTGATTTTTTTATGAATTTGGGACTAGTGGTTCAGGAGAAAATGTCGTTCAAAGATATTTCTTATCCACAGCTCACCTTTCTGTCTTTTAGCACTGTTTCTGCGCGAAATAGAAAATTTACAATTTGCCCTTTTCTCTACTACTGTAGTATTGCACCTCAAAAGGAACACAGTTTTTCGCTTTTAAATGTTTTTATGACGGTTTCTTCATCCTGAAAATTTGAATGCGCATAGACATAGCAAAATCCTAACTAGATTTAAATTTTGGCAGAGAATGATATTAATCTTACTGCTCTGATATCTTGTCAAAAAATATATATTAGTTTTTGTTGGAATGAAAATACCCTTTTAGTACCCATTTTTGTACTGTCAGTGCAATACACCTGGGATATATATCGTAGTATTTACTCAGCTATAAAATTTCCATTACAGATAACAGCAGAGGATTATTTTGTAAAATCAAATAGTGCGGTTTACGATGCAAACCAAGCTGCCTCTATAGTTCTACGAATAATTGATTATTAACGCGTTCCATGCCTCCCAAGTACCACCATTTTGCCTGCTTCCGTCTGTCTACCCAACTGTATGTTTTGTTCATGTGTCTGTAACTAGAAATGCACAGGCCTGAAAATACGAACAAGATCACAGATGTACGGGCATTTACATGTATTGCATCTCATTTTATATTTAACTTTTACTGTTTTTTTATATGATGGAAAAATATGCCTGTTTTCCAATTGGAGTGGTGAGATCAATAAACAGACCCATTCATGGAATAGCGAGGCAAATGGGCACTTCCAACGAAGAGGGCATTTTGGGCAGTAGACATCTATAGATGTAGCCTTTCGTTTGGGTCACCGTCTTTGTGACAAGGTTAGATAACTGAAATATTGTTGACTATGCTAATAAACAGCAACACAAGCCAATATGCAGCTACATTTGAAACCCACTGATGCATTGTAAATTGTCTTATATTAGTATAAACATGGTTTTATATTCAACTGATAGTCATTGATCCATATCTCTCAAGGTACAAGAAGGGAATGTTATTCGGCATAAAACATTAAGCATGTTAAAATTCCATCCTATCCCAGCATTTATGAAAACGAATACTTCAAAAAATATTTTTGGTTAGTGTTTTTGGGTTAAAATATATTTTCAAATTAAATTTAAAATTCCCTTTTTAGATTTAATGTTATTGCCCAAAAACAGTGTTCCATTTGAAGGGCTATACTACAATAACACTGTATTTGTATATAACATTTCATTCACCAAGAAAACTATCAATGTTTTATCAGAAAAACCTAAACCCTTCAAGGGACCTCTTTATTACCCCTAGCAAGGAATTCATAATCACCTTACTATGATAGCCCTTTAATCTGCCTGGCAAAGTGCACATGGAGAGTCATAAACAAATTAGTGAATGATGCTACTTAAGGGATGTAAAAAGTCTTACATTTTATATTAATAGACTTTTCGCTTAGTGTAAAGGCCGCAACTTTAATATTCATATCTGGGCGTGGTTCGGCTATTTCATATGGTAAGGAAGGGAAAACAGTTTTTATTTATACTTGGGTATAGAGTAAATTAGTTTCTGGGCCGCGCAAACGTGCGTGAATTTCATGAAATTCCTAACGGTATTCACACTGAACTCACATTTATCAACCCTTATAGCGCATAATCACAAAATGTATGTTTATTGTCGTCCACTAAAATATTTGAAGCCTCATAGACAAACAGTGTGAACCCATCTCAGACTGCTCCTGTAGGAGCAGTCTGATCTGGGTCCACATGCTTGCCTCTAGGCTTATGTTAAATGCAGTTATTTTGCTGGCGTTTTAAGGATTGTGTCTATACTGAGATAATGGCGCAAGATGATACAGTTACTTTTGAATAAAACCACACCTCATTTTCAGTTTTACATGTGTCTAAGGTTAACCAGTTCTAAATACGCATTCATGAGGTGCCGCCTTTACAGTAAGCGAAAAGTCAAAGAATACATACATTTTCATGCTTCAGATCTCTCATTATCCGATCTAAAGTTCTAATTTCCCATTTTCTTTCATCTACATAGTCCTCAGCTCCGAGACCTAAATTGTAAAACCAGATTTTTTCGCTGACTCTGCCACTTTGCCTGTTCATGCTGAATAAAAAAAATACTTGTATAGTGAATTTTAAATAACTTTAAACCCGCAGGACTAGATTTGGAATTCCTCAAGGCAAGACTAACAAAGTACTGTAGTATTGCACCTCAAATGGAACACAGTTTTTCGTTTTTAAAATTTTACATACAAGTTACTTCACACTGAAAGTTTGCATGCGCATAGAAATAGCAAAACCCTAACTAGATTTTAATTTTGGCGGAGAATGATATTAATTTTACTGCTCTGATATCTTGTCAAAATAAACAACTGATTTTTGTTAGTATGAAAATACCCTTTCAGTACCCATTTGTACTGTCGGTGCAATACACCTGTGATAGATATACCAGTATTTGTTCATCTATAGATTACAGCAGGCGATTATTTTGTTGAAGGCATCAAATTGTGCGACTCACGATGCAATCCAAGTTGCTTTTATAGGTCTATGAATAATGGCCATTCTTTTGGGTCACCATTATTGTGACACGGTAAGGAATAACTGAAACATATTTGACTAGGCTGATAAATGGCAACGCTAGCCAATATGTAGCTACAATTAAAACCACTGAAACATTGTTATAAGTTAATTGTCTTATAATAGTATATTCATGGCTTTATGTTCAACTGATAGTCATTGATCCGTTTTGCTCAAGGTACTAGAAGGGAATATTATTAGGCATAAAACATTAAGAATGTTAAAATGTCATCCTATCACAGGATTTATGCAAACTTTAAAAATATTTTTGATTAGTGTTTTTGGTTTAAATATATATTTCCAATTAAATTTAAAATACGCATTTAGATTTTATAGTAATTGCCAAAAAACAGTGTTCCATTTGAAGGGCTAATAGGCGCGTTGCTGAAATTCAAATTTTCGAAAAAACTTACCTCATCGTCATAAAGGATCAAAAAGGTCTTAAATTCAAGATAAATGACTATACTTTATTTCTGATTGGGTCGTACTCTCAAAAGTTGGTAGCATCATATCAAAATATGGGGAGATAACTCAATGTTTGCAAAAACGGAAACATAAAGTACGGTTTTTAAACTGATTTTGTATTGACAAATAGACGTTCTTTTTCGCAAATTATTTTGTTTTCTAAAAGTAAGTTTACTGTCATTTATATTTGTATGAATTTTATTGATTTTTATAAATTTGAACATAGTATTTTTTGGGGATAACTCTTACTACCCTATGAAATTTAATATTTTCCTCTATACCATTCCTTATAATACCGTTATATTTAATCAGAACCCGCAAAACTTCATGATTTCTAAAACAATTGTCTTTTTGCTTTTCAAAAACATGATTTGCCGCATCCTGATATGCCTGACGGCTCAGAAATTTGCTTCTAAAGTTGCTACCCCTGTGTGGAAAAACAGCGTTTCAATGCATTTTCCAATACAATTGATACGAGCATAAGAAATTCGCTGATTTACCTTTGGAGAAAACTTACATTATCGTCGTAAATGATGATACCTGCCTCAATTAAAGATAAATATATCTGTACCATCAATTTGTGAGAATCATACGTTAAAATCGAGTATCGTCATTCATAAAATAGGGAGGTAACTCTGGTACTAGAAATAATGTAAAACCAGCATAGATGAGGGTCGTTAAGTACATACTTGAAATATTGCTTCTCTGCTTTTTTTTAAATTTTACTCACACAAAAGTATATCTGTTTGAAATATCTAGTGTTTCTTTCTTGAATAGATAAAATAGAATTTCAGAAACAGCAATTAGACGCTCTTATTAGATATTAATATTATCTAATTTGCATATTCAAGCATATTAATGAAAACATAAGAAATGAGAAAAATTGTAGAATATATACTGACAGACTTTAAAAACGCAACGCTTGGATAACAGATTTAATTTTAATCTAGAAAAAGAAGGCAGAACAACAATTTGGATTGTATGTTAAAGAGCAGTCATTTGTGAGTAAAACATGGAAAACTTGTCCAAATCAGATGAACTTAATGCACTAAAATGTAAACTTTTTGAGATATGGGTCAACTGTTTCATGTGACCTAATGTTATGCATGAAAAATCAAGAAACACCACAAGCAGCAAATTTGTATCATGGACTTTGTATGTCATCGAGAAATCACTCTCATATTGATTGGCAGGTCTGCGATGCAGCTTATTTGCGTATATGATGTTTATTTGGGTGTACCCTTTCATTCAATAGCTTAAAATCTCCTCTACTTAAGAATTGTTTAAATGGCTTAATTCATCCGAAACAAAAAACGTTTAGTTGTACATTTAAAACTAAAGTTTTTGCTGAAGAAGCCAACTCATGACGACATTATCAAAGCAAAGGAAGTTTATATTCAACAGTCTTTTGGAAGATATAAGGGGAGGTTAGTGTTGCGTAATTAAAGTCCGTCAGTATATTAAGAGGTGTTACCTACAAAATTACCTATATGTCGCTGTTTATCATTCTTGACTAAGAATCGCGGTACTAAATTAAAGTTGAGACATTGGCAAAATGACCAACTGAATAGATATACGATTTATCTAATTTGCATACTCTTGAATATTAATGGAAACATACGAAATAAGAGAAAATTGGTCGAACAATTAAGGGGTATGCCTACAAAATTACCTATACACCAGCGGCTAACTATCTTATCCTAAAAGTTTTGGTACCCAATAAAAGTTGAGACAAAGCCATTTGACTAAACTGATTAAATATACGAACTATCTAATCTAAATATTCATGAATAGTAATATAAACGTAATAAATAAGACAAAACTGGTAGAAAAATTCAGGGGGTATACCTACAAAATGTCATATACGTCTGCTGCTTACTAGCCTAGACTACAAAACTTGGTACCAAATAAAAGTTGAGACATTGCCACTTGACCAAAATGATTAAATATGCGAATTATCTAATTTAAATATTCAAGAAAACTAATGTAAACATAAGACGTAAGACAAAATTTGCAGAAAATGAAGGTGGTATACTTTCAGAATTACCAGGACGCTAGCTGCTAACTATCCTATCTTACAAAACCTGGTACCAAATAAAAGATGAGACATAGCCATTTGATCAAAATGATGAAATATACGAATTATCTAATTTAAATATTCATGAATATTAATGAAAGCATAAGAGATAAGAGAACATTGGTAGAAAAAATTAAGGTGGTATACCTTCAAAATTACCTATATATCTACTGCTAACTATCGTAGACTACAAAACTTGGTACCAAATTAAAGTTGAGGCATTGTATTTTGACCAAAATGATTAAATATACGAATTATCCAATTTGAATATTCATGAATATTAACGTAATAATTAGAAATAAGAGAAAATTGGTAGAAAAATGAAGGTGGTATACCTACAAAATGTCCTATATGTCTGCTATTTATTAGACTACACTATAAAATTTGGTACCAAATAAAAGTTGAGACTTAGTCATTTAACAAAAAATATTAAATATGCGAATTATCTAATTAAAATATTCATGAATATTATTGTAAACATAAGAAATAAGACTAAACTGGTAGAAATATTAAGGGGTATACCTACAAAATTACATGTACTGGAGCTGCTAACTGTACTAGACTATAAAAATTGGTACCAAATAAAAGTTGAGATATAGCCATTCGACTAAATGATTTGATATACGAATTATCTAATTTAAATATTCATGAATATTAATGTAAACATAAGAAACAAGACACAATTAGTAGAAAAATTAAGGTGGTATACCAACAAAATTAACATGACGCTAGCTGATAACTATCCTGTCTTACGAAACTCAGAATAAAATAAAAGTTGAGGCAAAGCCATTTGATCAAAATGATAAAATATACGAATTTTCTAATTTAGATATTCATGAATATGAATGAAAGCATTAGAAATAAGCGAAAGTAGGCAGAAAAATTAAGGGGTATAGCTACAAAATTACCCATATGTCTACTGCCAACTATCGTAGACTGCTAAACTTGGTACCAAATTTAAATTGAGACATTGCATTTTGATCAAAATGATTAAATTTACGAATTATTTGATTTGAATATTCATGAATATTAATGGATACTTAAGAAATTAGAGGAAATTTGTAGAAACATAAGGTGATTTAAGTTCAAAATAACCACTAAGTCAGCTGCTAACTATGACTAACTTCAAAACTAGGTACTAAATAAAAGTTGAGACATTTTCATTTGATGAAAATGATTAAACATACAAATGATCTAAGTTGAATACCCATAGATATTAATGTAAACATAAGAAATCAGACAAAATTTGTAGATTTATTAAGGTGGTTTCCCTACCAAATTACCTCTACACCAGCTGCTTACTATCGTAGATTACAAAACTTGGTACCAAATAATAGTTGAGATACAGGTAGTCAACCCTATTATTTTATGCATTCAAAATATCTTATTTTCACACTCACGAATATTAAAGAATAAGTCAAAAATAGTAGAAAACTAAAGTGGTTAGACCTACGAAACAACCCATATTTCAGCTGCCATAGATACTGGACTACCAAACATGGTACCAAATAAAAGTTGAGATATAGCTCGTTGACCCAATGATGAATATACAAATTATCTCATTTGCATACTCGTGAATATAATACGAAAACATTAAAGAAAAAGAAGAACACAGAAAGATAAAAAATCGTTCTAAATAGGATAACTAGCAACTGACATATGCATAATTTTTTTAAGTACACCCCTTTAATTTTTCCAAAATTTTCTCTTATTTCTTATATTTTGATTAATATTTATGAGTGAGAAAATGTTAAAAATTTGTTAAATGGACAATTCGGTAAAAGTGCAGTGCTTTGGCATTATTTGGTACTAAAAGTGGTTGCCTAAAATAATTCGCAGCTAAGTTGTAAGTATCTTTGTGGGTACACCCTTTTATTTTTTTTACGATGTCCTAATGCATTCATTAGTTTTCATGAATATGCAAATTTGATCATTAGCATACTTTACCGCTGAATGAAGCTGCTATGTCTTACTTTTGTTTTTTTATCGAGTTAGTACGTTAGAGTGAGTTTCTGCTGAGAAAGAGGTAATTTGTAGGGACTGTTTTGATGCACATTGTTTGTTGCCATGAAAACCATACAATTTCACATAGCTCAAATGGGGTTATTTTCAGGGCAATAGGTGTGGTACTTGATTGTATCGATTCCTGATCTCTGCACCTTTACTTACTTTTACCTATTGCAGCTGGTCCAACAAACAATTTGACGCCCATGAGAAGTTGTCCTGAGGACGCAAGGCTGGTTCAATTCGACCATTGGATACTTGGGAATTCAAATGCTTTTACTTTTAATACATATATATAGATAGTGTAACACATTTTGTGGGTATTTCCAAGAAGAATGGACATTATGACGACTGTTAAATCAAAGCTACTTGTCAATTCTCATACCTCATTTCTCGCTTATCACTTTAAAAGCTTGAAACTAGTTCAAAATAGTGCTATTAATGAAACATTCATTATAATAGCTGGACACTAGATAAGCAAAAAATAAGTAACTATAAACAGGGAAAACACACTCACTACTGCAGATAAACCCATGGCATCGTGAGGAAGAGCCACAGAACACTTACAGTCACAAGAGATCAGAAAGACAATTTAAGCAAAGCAACTATCATTCTCTTCCTCGTCGAGGTGTTTACAAAAATAGAAAGAACACAAAGAGATGCATGATAAAACAGCAAGACCAACACAGAACCCCCACAAATATTCCGAAGTACATTAAACAATAAATCAACAACAATGTAAGATTTTGTATGATTTTTGCGGCCATCTTGAAAACATGCAAATAAGCTCAATAAGACGCCATTTCTCAGCTTGCAAACATTGGTTTTCGGATTAAGAATACCAAATTACCTTAAAGAAATGTGTCAGACCCTTTGTCTTCAGAAAAAAGTCCATACTTGATACTTTTAAAATTCGTATTTCGTGATTCTTTTTCTGCCAGTAAGTTATCTCCCCCTTTTCAATAGGACGCTACCCATTTCTGAGTGTGCGATCCAAACAAAAATAAAGTATATTGAAAACACTCAGAAAATTCAGTGTTGGTCCAAATCAACAGAATTGAACAAATTTGAGTTTTTTTGTCATCGAAAGCATTTTAACAATGATTAAGATTAATCAGCATCATAACAATTGTTAATGGATATTCTCTGATGATTTTGCAGTAAGGGGTGGGGTAAAAAACGCAGATTTAGTGAACCTCTGATGCCCGACATCAGCCATAATTTTTGTTTTTCTCTATTGTGTAATTGTTGTCATAAACAAATACAACACATTAAAACAAAAATGGTCTCAAAATGATGTCAGGCTAAGGGGATTTGGAAGTTCATAAATTGTTATTTGTTTAATTCAACGGGAGGTAATTTTAGTTAATTACGTAAATGAAAGGTTCGCTCGTTCAATAAGCAGACTTGGGATTTTTAGATGTTTTTTTTCATCGTCGGACTCTTATGATTGCCATTTAACGTAAAATGTGTCACGTTTTAATGATTAACTTCCTGACGATAATGGAAAAAACTGTGTGCACATTAGGTTTAATAACCCTTCAAGATTAGAAGATAAAATCAAATTATTACCATTTTTGCGTGTCGGACGTTTGATAAACATTTTGGTTTTATTTTTGTTGCAACATCTAAACTGGATCGAAAGATACAGTACCATGAAAATCGGGCGTTTTTTTGTATGAATATATTTACAGCATAGAGAAAAATGTAATAGCAAAGACAATTTATATACATGCACATCTACAAATGGTTGAGATTTCGGATGCTCTCAAGAGTAAACAATAGAGGCATATGCCATCCTGCACTTGTGTTCCGCTGATCTGCGCCCTGCCGTTTGCATATACATGTACATTAATTTGGGCAACCCACGAATATGCTCACTGATAGCCAAACAGGTACCATTTAAATTTTTTATCTATTTTTTTTTCTACCCTCTGTGTTTTCACAGAAACGCTTGCAGTTTGCTGTCACATGCCTGATCAAATCCCATCCGTACCACCTAGGTCTTGATAGGTCTAGTCAGACTGTGACATATGTTGTGGGTACTCAAAAACCTGTCTAGTTGAGATAGTTTTTTGAATATCAAAACAAATTTCAAATTGATGGGTAAGAATATATGGCCGCAACATGAGATTTTCAACAATGTGGTTTGTGCGACCAGCAAAGTCTTTGATCAGCCTGCGCATACGCACAGTCTGATCAGAGCCTTTGCTAGTCGCTTGAATATTCTATGACTCTTTGGTCACTGATCAAACATCATTTGGAGATCTTAAGCTTAAACGGATGCTGCACGTGCTAGTCTGAGTCTACACTTGTCAAAATGCCACATTGTTGGAAATCGCATGTCACGGCTCAATTTTCCCAATTTAACAACCAAAATGTTCTTTATCTGGACCTACAAGAAAACCCTTACCTGGGATCAAAGCAATGTACTTCACAGCCAAATTGGTCCACAACATGGTTGTCAAAATCCCATTGATTATTTATGCTGTAAATACATAGATTCATGAATCAATACAAATACTCGTATATATGTTGTCAATATATCGGATATACTTTAATATAGTGGACCTATGTGGAATCCTGCCTTATAAGAGGATGTATCCATACAAATGTGGTATCAAAATATACTTTGACATCTTAACTACACAGAAAGACCAATAATAAAAGTTATATTCTCGTATAAGGTGAATATCGAGGCCTTTAAACTTCATAAGGGTCAACGCAATTTTCGCTTCATCACGCATCAGTTTACATGATCATTTCCAACACTCGTGCAAGCCTCTGGGATTATGCACTTTGGAAATCAGATCTTGGAACGATTGGGCAATGATTATAAATGATACCCATTCCGTGTTTTCTGCAATAAAAAGGTTCTCACATCATAAAATGCACAAATCCTTCACTCCTGTGAATCTTGTTGACAAGTCGGCCATTTTGGTAGAAAAGTAGATAAAAAGCGCCTGGATAACACTTGCTTTTGTCGCGAACTCCCCAGTAGCTCTCACAAGATTAAAGGTGCCGAGTCATAGAGGGGCATCGATAACAGAAATGCTGTTTATTCCGTATAAGTAACATTGATGGAAAAAACGCATTTTGATATAAAAACATTGTATTCTTAAGAAATGTGGAATCATTTATATATAGAGATGCAACCAGATTTTTGGCAAAGACTGAATAATTGTCTTCTCAAGAAATGTGGATGCATTTCTATCTAGAGATGTGACCAGATTTTTGGCCCAGACTGAATAGTTGTTTTCTTAAGAAATGTGGAATCGTTTCTATATAGGGATGTAACCAGATTTTGGCCAAGACTGAATAATTGTTTTCTCAAGAAATGTGGAAGCATCTCTATATAGAAATGATTCCACATTTCCTAAGAAAACAATTATTCAGTCTGGACCAAAAATCTGGTTGCATCTCTATATAGAGATGATTCCACATTTCTTAAGAAAACAATGTTTTCATATAAAATGCGTTTTATTCCGTAAATGTAACCAGTACGGAATAAACAGCATTTCTGTTATAGATGCCTGTCTATGGATACTTCTTCAAGAAGACGAATAACTGTTGGGGAGTTTTACAGCATAACTCCCCAAAACATGATCCATGTTTGAAAGGCGCTTGCATTTTCATTGAGACATTGAAATGGCCGACATCAACCGTAAAAAAAACACTGACCCTTGCCCTATTTAACTGATCATTACAAACGATATTTGGACCCAGGCCTATTGATTGTAGTATGAAAATTGAGATGAGATACAGTTGTATATAATCCGACCACACAAGTGTGGACACATTCTCTTATATGGCAGGATTCCACATAGGTCCACTATATTAAAGTATTTCCAATATATCTTTGATTGTTTATGCTGTTAAGACATAGAACCATGAATCAATACAAATAATCGTAGAGATGTTGTCAAAACCACCATTGATTGGACAGAGTTTCATGAATCAATAAATGTTGTCACAATCTCATTGATTGTTTATGCTGTAAATACAAAGAATCCTGAATCAATACAAATAATCGTAGAGATGTTGTCAAACCTCCATTGATTGGACAGAGTTTCATGGATCAATAAATGTTGTCACAATCTCAATGATTGTACAACACAAACCATGAATCAATACAAATTATCTTGGAGATGTTGTCGAAACCCCATCGATTGGACAAAGTTTCATGAATCAATACAAATATCGTAGATATGTAATCAAAATATCATTGATTGTTTTCAAAAGCTCTTACTTGCACGAAAAATGCTTTTTTATCAAGGAGACGGATACTTTTGGCCACATTGTTGTTTGAACATTTTATACATCTTTACGCCCCAACATACAGCTTTTGAGCATTCGTCAGCATGCTTATCAATCTATTTAGAGTTACTTCGTGGTTTGATACCTGTGACACGCTGGGTGAACTTTAAAGAAAACCATTTGCATGAACATAAGCTACAATGATCTGACTACGATTTTAGAAGTATTTTGACCCAAATTTCCGGTATTATTTATAATTTTTCATTTTGGCCTTGAAATGTTCACAAGAAAAATTTGTAAATATATAATTTTCTAGCAGAAATTTTGTACATTTTGGGCGAAAATACTTCTAAATATTGTAGTCGGATAATTGTAGTTCATCTTCATGCAACTGTCTTTTTTCTAAAGTTCACACAGCTTGTCTCAACATTGCAGACGATAGCAAACCAGGAAGTGACTCAAGAAAGACTGATACGAGGGCTGTTCAAATATGAATGCAAGTAGCTTCATTACTTTCTTCACATAAGTGCTACGACAAAATGTCATACCTTTCTGAAAAGAACTATTTGTCGCCGTTAAAATGGCACCAAACATTAAGAAACACTCACTATATTTCTCGAGTTACAGACCCTTTTATAAAGGCCATTCCTGTATACTGAAGTTATCTGAAGCAAATTGCAATGACCGTTTTGTTACATGTGCGGATATAGCGTCATATCTTTGTAAGTTTTAGACAAAATGGCACCAAATTTTAGATGCAAGTTAAAGTAACAATCCAAAAGTTGCTGGCAGGAAAAAGTTTCTATAATCCCGTTTCAATCTCGAATAAACAGGCACATTTGTGACGTCATTGATTTTATGATAAACGTCATTTTGAGTGTAATAACGAACATCGCTGTGTCGTTTTCTTTGCGTTTTCCTGAAAACATGCTAATTATGCCATTAGGAATTTTTCAAAATGCCCTGTCCTCTATTTGCAGAGTAATCAAATTTTATATCATTTTTTAAGCATTTTCCTGTTTCTTAATGACGTGTTTACATTATTTGATATATGTTCAATATGTCTAGTCCTGAAGACCAGGTGAGTTATTTTATTGTGAATAATGCTTATAGTGGTCAAACTTAAAGTTTACGTTCAAATTTAGAATAAAGCCGCAACGTTTTGACAAAAAAAAATAAAGTATAAATTCTATAACCCCTTCACTTTAGGCATTTTTGACTTAATAATAATGCATTTCAGCGTTTAAAAATTACCCACTATCCATCAATAATTTGTAGCAACAACTCAGTATGAGCGATCAACATATTGTCTTTGAGTTAAAACTTATTTAAATGTTTTTTCGTGCATTTTGTTAGAATTAAGTTTACTGAAAACTGAAAGGTGGTGTTTTGTTTACCTTCATTTGCAAACATAAGGAGACTTTAGTGAAAACGATTCGTTGTAATTTAACAAAAGCATGTCGGATTATCGCAACTTTCACAGAAGTGTTATATAAGAATATATGGGATACTTCTTTAAAAATTTCAAGAAATTTCACTTGTTTCTCGAAGAATTATACGCTCGTCTATATCACTGGTATATGTTCGAAGCAATGAGTTTGTTAGTATATCAACGCCACCCTCCTTCAAAAGGCTATAGCTCGATAAGTATACTGTATATTTCTTTAGGTCTGGTGCCAGTTTAAAGGTGACATATAGTCCTTTATAGAAATGTTTACCATTTTGTTGTAGCATATATGTGAAGAAAGTTATGAAGCCACTTGCATTCATATTTGAACAGCCCTCGTATATAAGCATGCTGTGTATTGCTAAAAAGCTGTATGTTGGGGCGTATAATGACATATGTGAGATGTATAAATTGTTCATACAACAATGTGGCCAAAGGTATCCGTCTCCTTGAAAAAATCATTTTTTGTTTATACCTGAAAAAATTCATGCAAGTAAGAGTTTTTCTAAAATATTTCCCCTTAATTCTGTGATGACATAAAAGCTTTAGTAAATACAAATAATCGTGAAGATGTTGTGTTGTTTGTTTGTTTGTTTGTTTGGCTGTTGCTTTACATCCAAGTCAATAGCTATGGTCATGCTCACAAAACCACATTAGTGCTGGGGCGGACTTGATTTAGCTGTTCTCTTTACTCCTTCCACTCCGAACAGGCAGAACAGAAACCAAGTGCACTGGAACACCTGTGCTGGTGTACGCCAGATTACTCCATCTTCCAAGGTGGTGCAGACAGAACAGTCACGTGACCTGTTCAAACATAAGATGGCGGAGCACTGCCTACACTGTACTGAGATATTTTAACTGTCTTTCTCGGATATGTTCTGATAATTATTCATATTGAAAAAATATGGTCATTAGTTAAAGGGATTGGAAGCACATGTATTTTGTCATTCGTTTTCTTCTTTGCATTTGGATTGTGCTATTTTTTCACAATTCAAACAGTAATCGCTTGATTTACTCTGAATTACTCCAAAGTGCCCAGTTTTGCTTGTTTTAGATGGCTGTTCTGGCGTACTCCGCGTACTCTGAAATTGGTAAATAAAGTCCGCGCCTGGACACGCTTGATAAACCAGTTAAATAGTTCTTCGTGCACATACTTTCGCTTGTAGCTGACAACAACCATTCTTAAATCAGCGGAAGAGAGTAGAATGGTCGTAGAAATTATTTCATGATCAATCTCCTCGAAAGTATGTGACCGGGCCGGGATCGAACTCGCGACCCCTTGATCTGTAGCAAGACACGTGGCAGTCAGACACGTTACCGACTGCGATACGTGGCCCAGCACAATTATAACTGGCTTCGTTTGCAACCTGTATGGTAGCACGGGAAAGGTATATATATAGTGCAAGACTAGAATTGTGCGGGAAATGGTGTAGCTCACCTGATGCCAAGGGTATTTACCTACCCAAATGAGTATACCAAGCAGGGTGCCTTTGGTTTATAAGCTTCATCAACACATATTTCTTTGCCGCCATCATTCATAGACCCGATCCTGATAATCTGTCTGCACAGCGCCTGTAATGATTGAATATACCTGAAACGAGAAAAAACAACAACAAAAAACACACAAAAAAAAAACAGTAGAAGAGGACTATGTAAAATTAACCCTAAAAGTGCCACCTATAATTTGCAGCTGACGAAAATTTCAAATTTTGCCGCTTTTTCAAAAATAACAAATAAGGCATGATATTTCATGCGAATCGTCTGCTGGCAGACGATTCTCATGAAATGTATACCTTATTGTTTTCGAAAATTGGGAAAGATGCCGCAAAGTTTGTCGTCTGCTGCAGTTGTGATATGCGCTTTAAGGGTCAAAATTCAGAAATTTTCGCGACAATTTTATTTTCGCCAATAGCGTTGAAAGACATGCTTTGTTAGGGAGCGCAGTGGCTCAGTGGTAGAGTGCTTGACTCGAGACCGAAGGGCCGCGGGTTCGAGCATCACCGGCGTCACTGCGTTGTGGTCCTTGAGCAAGACACATTTATCCTAGCTTAGTACTGGTTCAACCCAGGAAGACCCGTCCCGCATAACTGAAAGATTGTTGAGTGGACGTTAAGAATCAAATCAAACAAAATCAAAACTAAGACATGCTTGTCGATGTAAAAAATCGCAGCTGGAGCATGATTTAGGCCAGATTTTTTTTATTAGTTGATTTACGAACCCTCCTACTGTAATTTTCCGGAAAGGAGGAAAAACATAAAATTTAATTTCTTAAATTATTTGTTTATTTTATCCGCCGACTCTAAATATTATTTGTTTGGTTGGAAAAAATAATATTTTTTGAGGTTCTGTCTGTGTATTTTTGAGAATGACACTGTTAAAAGTGATTGTCTTGTCCAGAACTTTAGGAAAAAGATGAAATATTTAAAGATTACCTTACTAGTTCTACTGTTTTTCTGGAGATATTAAAGAAAAAAAGGAAAACAAGCTAAAAAAAAGCTCTGAAAAAAAAAAGCTCTGAAAATGACCAGTCAACTGGTCATTTTCAGAGCTTTTTTATTTATTTTTTTTTCGTCCCCCGACCCTAGATCTGAAAAAAAATTCTCGTAAATCAACTAATAAAAAAATCTGGCCTTACCTATATCAGTAAATGGCAGTGAAAAAATTAGGCCGAGGTAACCAAAATCTTATCAACTTTTTATTGTGACATAACTAAACGATATGTAAAGTTTGACAAGAATCCATTGTTCGATTTAAGAGATAGCAGCAGAAACCCTATTTTGGTCGAAATTTGACATTTCAAAGTGCCGGTGTGACCTTGAAAAGAAGGCCAAGGTCACCAAACTCTAATCGGTAGAGTACAATCCCCCGTTTGGGGGAAGGGAAATCCCCTTCTACCTGTCGCAATTTATTACATATAAGAAAATGTGTACCCCGATCGGGGTGGGGGGGTTAAAATTGCCATTTTGGGTATGTTTGCAAAATGGACATGTGAAAGAAGATATTAATCCAAACATATACATAATTATCTATAGAGCCCTTTGATATTATGTTAATCTAACTTTTTACCATTCAAAATGTTTTTAACCCTTAAAGCGCCAAGAAAAAAAATGCATCTGAAAATGTCGTCTGCTGAAGTCGTCTGCTGCAAATAATTGCCTAATATTACTGGCGAATTAGGTATAGAAGCAAACAGCCTGGATCTAGAACAGACTGCTCCTATAGGAGCAATCTGATCTGGGTCCACACTGTTTGCCATAGAGGCGTCTTAAACATTTCAGCAGACGAGAAAAGCAGACGACTTTTGTTGCGATTGGCGCTTTAAGGGTTAAATGATGTAGAAAATAAGTTATTCATCACTGAAATTGATTGATTTTCTTTTTTTCCAGAAAATCTGGTCATGTCCCCGATTGGGGAGGTAAACATTTTTTGGCCACAATCGGGGACCTCCCTAGCAAAAGCTTGCACATTTTGATCCTCGTTTTGTGATTTTCTTTTCACAAAAGAATAACTGTCAGTACCACTCTGTAGTTTGCCAGATATAGGCTTCATTACCAAATAGTTCAAACTTCATTTACATTGAGAAAGCTACTAACTTTTCATAAAACAAAATTACAATTCGCCAAAGATATGATATGGGTTCAAAGGGAACATTTACGAAAAAGTGTGGTGCTGATGTTTTGCAACAGGAATAAGGAATTGCCTCTAGTGAGTCTATTAAGGTGAGGTGCAATATTCTGAAAGATAAATTAACTTTTTTAGACAGATAATACAAAGATCATTAGTACCCAACAGCGATTTCTTATTGCAATTGATGCATAGCGTATGTGGTAAAAAACATGTACAGAATGTAAACCGAATAATGAGTAAGCATTAGAGAAATAGATGTATTATCTGTCTAAAATAGTTAATGTATCTTTTGGAATATTGCGCTTCACCGTTTGCTTAGTGACTTCAGCAAACACTTTAGATTTAATTGTACAACTAAACTCGACGACGTTATTTGCTCCATATGCATTTAGTCACTGAAACCTTTCTTAAGGTAGTACCGGACTCACCAGCATATGTCCAAAAAGTTACCATCTTTTGACATGTTAAAAAATAGCTCAAAACTCATCTATTTTGACAAAAATAACAGGACCTTACCGTGCTTTTTAAAAAAATATTAAACTTTAAAAATCGTAAAATATGAGTTTTTCAAAGTATCAATTTCTCATATTTTAAAAAAGTTGAAAGTGAGAAATGCCATATTTTTTCCTGGGAATACGCTACATGCTATTGGCTAATAAAAGAATACATAAAACAGCGAAAAAAAGCACGTCGCTTATTTATTAAGCAAAAATCTATTTTGTAAAAAAACATTAAGGCCAAAAAATCGTTTAAATCTAGAATAAAAAATGTCACACAATGTAACTACAGAAACAAAAAACTTATTAATTTGAAGGAAATTTTGCATAGAAACTTATAATTAATTAAAAAGCATATGTCACCGTGCTCGTTTTTCTTTTTTGTGCTATTTTCTTTTTTTACCTCTGAAATAAAAACAGGCATGGAGTGCCATACCTGCTTCATTGTTTAATTTAGGTCCGTGTGCGTAGACAGCGTATTGTTTGAGTTGATGTCTGTGTGCAAAAAAAAGCCTATTATTTGTCTACTCCTCATTTGGCACGTTCTAGGACCCCTTAAGACCTTTATAAGTGCGTGCGTGCGTGCGTGCGTGCGCGCTTGTGTGTATGCCAAAATGAGGATGAGTGTATAAGAGAGAGAGAGAGAGAGAGAGAGAGAGAGAGAGAGAGAGAGGGCAATTGACGTGCTGATGATTCATAGCATTTTTGTGATGCTTTCATTCTTTTCTTTTTTTTTCTTTACTTTACGTACAGTATAAGTATTCTGGATTCGTTACAAAATTGACGTCATCAGCAGTAACGGGTATAGAAGTGTCGTCAGGATGACGCAAGTCTTTGATCTGGAAAAAGGTTCTATTTCGAAAACGTTGTTGCAAGTGTTCAAACGAGAAAATGACCTAATGCAATAATGGTTTTCTGATACACTATCATCTGCTAGACCCCTCAGGGGTAGTCATAACCATCGCCTGTCAGGTTTGGGTTTCAACACCACCCTGGTGTTCTAGCAGGTGGTAATGCATAGAAAATCACGTTTGATCACAATATTGAAGTTATTAAACGAGCTGTAAAAAGAGATGAAATGCGAGGCTTGTCAAGAATTTTGTCACTTTTTCGTGACAAGCTTGATAAGTTTAATAATACAGGAGCACGACTGTTAGGTTCTATTTATTGTATGACCCTAAAACTACTTTTAAATCGCGATTAGAAATTGCGTGGAACTATGCTTTGATGTTGCCATATAATTTTATGAGAAACCATTACGGGCGTCATTACATAGCGACGTGATAGCGTTACCAAAATTTGTAAACCACTAGTGGTACATGTCATTATATCACTCCCATGAAAAACACAAACGAACAAATAAATAAGTAAACAAACAAACAAGCAATAGGGCCCAAACCAGGGACTACTTGGTCTCAAGTTGAACATTCTACCAATGTGGCAATGGGTAAAGAAAAGATGATACACGAGTTTAGTTCTTTTCATAAAGGCAATTAGTTAATGCTAAGACAAGCATGCATATGTGAACGGCCATATTAGATTATTCTCAGCTCGCATATATATATACAAAATAAGCCTCAGTCGAAAAACTCCCCACTGGCTAGCTTAAAATAGCAAAAAGGCACGCCCCAGCATTTGACGAGCGCTCTCACAGTGTCCAATACGTTGCTCTTGGGTTTCACCCAAGCTAAAAAATTGAGCCCTCCCACCTATGACGTCATATTTACAAAGATAATGGACTTAAGAAGCACAGTGGCTCAGCATTTCTTAGAGTGTTAAACTAGGGATCGAAGGATAATTAATTTGTGAATCACCAGAGTCAAAGTGTTGTGTCATGGGGCAAGACACTTTATCAGCTAATAGTACATACATTGAATACGCATGAATATTAACTTTTCTGACCAGAATTGCCTGACCAGTATAACTCGGAATGCATTGAGATGAAACTGGACCAGACGGTCAAAATATATTTGGTCATACAGATGTGTTGATAAATGATATTTTTATGTGAACGCCAATACTTGTACGTTTTAAGACAATAAATAAAGATAAACTCTTACTTTTTTAAAAACACTCTGTTATCTTTTGACATGGGTCCTGTATCACTTAATGGAAGCAAACCATATATGAAATTTGGAAGAAATCCAATTAAATGTGACTAAGTAAGAGTGACCACGATGGATGCAAACTGATAGACGGCGGCCATTTTGCCAACCATCTTGATTTTCATTTGTCGGAAAAAATCCATATTTGAATTTGAATCAGAGTTGATGCAAGCAATCCATATATGTTATTTGGAAGAAATCCGATTGAAAATGACTAAGTTAGAGTGACCACACCAGCAGAAGGACGGACAAATGGACGGACAGACAGATGGAAAGACAGATGGACGGACAAGCCAAACACAATAGAGCTCCGCCAACTCGTTGGCGTGGACCTAAATATATACTTGGTCATGCAGATGTGTTGATAAACGATACGCACGTTTTTGTGAATGCCAATACTTGTACATTTTAAGGCAAAAAATAACGATAACTCTTACTTTTATAAAAACTCTGGGTTATCGTTTCAATGGGTCCCGTACTACGTTAAGTAGAGGAGATTTTAAATCATCGTATGAAAGGGTACAAACAGATAAACGCCACATATACAAATAAGCTGTATCGCAGACCTGTAAATCTTTATGAGAGTGATTTTTCGATGACTACAAAATTCCATGACACAAATTTGATGCCTCTCGTGTTTGTTGATTTAAATAAGTAGGGATTTTTTCATTGATAACATTTGTCACATGAAACAGTTGACCACTATCCAAAAAAATTTACATCTTAATGCGTTAAATGTATTTTAATTGGACAAGTTGTGTATGTGCTTCTTAAAAATAAACACTCTTTAACATGCACAACATGCGAGACATAAATTAAAGCTGCTATCCAAGTGTTGCGTTTTTTAAGTATGTCAGTATATGTAATACGAATATTTGTCTATTACTGTTAATGTCTCATCGGTCACTCCCGTTTGATCAAATCTGCTACATACTGCTACTTATTGTAAAAGCGCTAGTTACTTACTTCTGGTAGAGTTTCATGTGCTGCGTTTCATTCATTCTATTCAGGGTTTCGTCATCTGGTATCATGATAGCATCTGGTGGCATAGTGGCATTAACTTTCTGCCATCCAAAGATCTGCTTAAGGTTATTGTTCTGTAAGAATACAATAGGAGTTAGCTATTGAGATTTTGACACTCATCGTATTAAACCCCCATTCCACTGGACGGCGATTCCGCTACGTTCATGGCGATCTAGGAGTTTTTCTAAAATTATTCCAAATCGCCGCAGAAGCGTAGACAGCCACACGATTTGGGGACTTGACGCTTCCAGTACGCTTCCACTACGCTTCTACTACATGTACGCTTCCGCTACCACTGTAGTCATTCCACTACGGCAATTTGGGTCTCGTCACCCACTCCGGTGTTATAGTAAAACTACCTTCAAATAAAGGCTGAACTTTCGAATACGTTTGCTTCGAGATTGTATCATCTAGTTAACAACCTCTGTGTTGTTTTGGCAAAACAGAGATAAAGTCAGATTTTAAATGAGTTTTTGTACAGTTATATTAAAAAATTGTCAATTAAGGGTTAGTCATAATTATAAGGTTTCGTCATTAATTAATTGTCCACGATGACGAAACCGTAATTAGTTATTTCATGCCTAGACATCAAACGTTAAATTTTTCAAATATTTTTGAAGCTAAAAGATACAATTTGACTTTGACGAACAAACATTAATCGGAAGGCAAGAAGTTCGGGCGTTTATCTGTGATTAAATGAAGAAATTGAACATGATGAGAAAGTTACCTTAACACCGGAATAAGTGACGAGACCCGAATTGCCGTAGTGGTATGACTACAGTGGCTACGCTGCTGCTACGATCCCGCTACGACAATGAAGATCTGGTTACGCTTAGTCTACGCTGATGGCGATGTTGCTGCGACCTTGCTGCCACCTTGCTACGACCTTGGCGATGGAGCTACGCTTTCGTTGCGCTTTTATATCCTTTCTATATAGAGTCTGAAATTCTTATACGTTTCTACTACGACCTGTGCGCTTCTACTGCGCTTCTACTGCGGTCTTGCCGTTTCTGCTACGATTCGTGTCATTTTGACCAAAATTTCGAATCGTAGCGGAATCGCTGTCCAGTGGAATGGGGGTTTAGCGTAGAGTCAATATTTTAGCCCTGAACCCTGATTTGTCCAGTTTTAAAAATGGTATAGATCCAGATCAGTCGGCTTCCGGGGAAGCCATCTGAACATGATTCACACTGTTTTTCCACTCCGATTGAATATACATTCGAATAAACACAACTGGTGCACAGTGCTGCAGGTTAACAGGATACAAATTGGAGTTGAGTGTAGTAAATAAAATATTCAGTATGACAAGTGTTATATTAATGTAAATGCACATCTGAATCTACACGTGATAAAACGAGTTCAATATTGGGCCTTAGCCTTCGTCTGCTTCTATACTTTGTATATGTGAGCCATGGGTCTGACGAGAATGCGGTTCGATATTATATGACTTTTTGGTTACTGTAAAGGCGGTACCTCATGAATGCGTAATTAGGACTGGTCAACCTTAGACATAGGTAAAAGCTGCCGGAAAATGAGGCGTGATTTTATTCAAAAGTAATCGTATCATCTTGCGCCATTACCTCAGTATAGATGCAAAACACATTATCTAGTCCTTAATACGCCAGCAAAATAACTGAATCTGAAAATGTCAATTTAACATAGGCGTAGAGGTAAACATTGTGGACCCTGATCAGCCTGCTCCTGTAGGAGCAGTCTGATCTGGGTCCAAATTGTTTGTTTATGAGGCTTCAAATATTTTAGTGGTCGACAAAAAAAGCATACATTTTGTGAATATGCGCTTTAAGGGTTAATAAATGTGAGTTCAGTGTGTATACGGTTAGGATTATCATGAAATGCACGCACGTTTGCGCGGCCCAATCAACGTATAATCCTTCACCAAAGATTTCCCTTCCTTAACAGATGAAATAGCCGAACCACGCCCAGATATGAATATTAAAGTTACCGCCTTTACAGTAAGCGAAAAGTCTAAAAATACATGGTTCTGTGTATCATTATACATATTTGAATAGCGGACACACACAAACCAAGGCGCATATATTTGATAGTTCTGTAATTTTGGCCTTATATATGGAATCTATTAATAGTACAAAAAAACAACAACAACAAAAACGTTATAATATACTTTGTCATGGACATCATTATTGGTTCGCGTTTGACTAAAATTATCATTATTGTAAAATAGTATGTACATGTATAGCCCTTTGGCCTAATTGGTTATTATCTCACACGTGTAGGACATCGGAAGTGAATCAGGTTTGCTTGTCACCCCAAGGCAATTTATGTTTCCATAAACATCAAGAAATACTATTACTCGCTCTATGACTGAGTGTGAATCAAATACATGCATTTTGATCAGCACGTGATAGGTTGGTACTTATCGCATATGCGCAATGCTCCTTTAAACGTCTATGCTGACGTACCCAGCGGGGCTAGGGAACTAAATTTGTTTGTTTGATTTGATTCTTTACGTCACATCAACAATCTTTCAGTTAAACAGGGACGTTTCTTCCTGGGTTGAAAAGTATAGAAGCAGACGAAGGCTCAGGCCCAATATTGAACTCGTTTAATCACGTGCATTTACTAAGCTAGGATAAATGTGTCTTGCTAAAGGACGACAACGCAGTGACGCCGGTGAGGCTCGAACCCGCGGCACTTCGGACCGCATGTGATCGCCTGAGCCTTCATTGCTCACCAGTGTGATTGGTACCAAAACCTCCTTTAGCCAATTTATGAAATACAAACTTCAATACTTTCCAAATTTCTAAGTGCTTTTATTCGTAAATTACACGGAGAATGTAAATAAATGTAATGTATACTTAACAAAACAAGAAAGTTTACACTAAATGTTCTGCTGCCAATATGTAAAAAATACATTTAAGCCTTACCATGCTTATTACTACTTGAAAGTTTTGTCATTTTGCTATACAACTGGTCATTCAAGTCGGGATTTTTATACATATGGCGTTGTCTATGATGCTTTAAATTCTGGAGGGGTCGCTTCCTAAAATCACAGATTGAAGGTTAAAATTCAATGCTTTTCGCAGCAGCAAAGTTAAATGAAAAGTTGACTGAATCACCAAAATGTCGCTGTCATTTGTTTATTCGAGCACTTAAGGGGAAATTCTTCCAAAGTCACTTGTAATGTGCGATTTCAAGCTATAGGAAAAGTGCTTTCCATAGCCAATATTCACAGGAATTCAGTTTAAAGTTGGAATGGCATAGGAAACTCTATTCAGTAAAACGGGCGAAGCACAGAATATCTTCAAGCTACTGCCACCCCATCAACAGAGTGTGAAGACAAGCCACACAATACTTCAAAAACAGCAACATTTCACGCATGCGTAAAGATTAAATGATGCATTGAAAATTACTATACTTTTAATCAAAAGGGATATGATTTGCTACAAGATCAATTCCAAACTCGAATTTAGAACCAGAATCTGTATAAATTACCAATTTATGTTGATTTTTGTAGTTTCTTAACAACTAAGATTATTTACTTCTGCGCATGCGCAGAGTTAACTTCTACTGGCTAGGCTTGAAAACGTCTTATTGTGATAACTCTAGCAAGAGTTAAAGAGGGCATGAATCGATCTGGCATTTTGCAGTCGGATGTGTCACAAATCATATAGATGCTAATTTGTTTCAGTCAATAAAACACACAGTCCACCATTATGATTAAAAAATTGTAAACTTTCTTTTCTTTTCAGTATCTATTTCAATAAAAACAACTGCAAAAGAGAGAGTCAATAATCAATCAGGGCTTACCCTGGCCCAGAATTTGTTGTAGCCAACACTTTAGCCAAATGGAAAAGAAATTAACTTTAGCCAAGGTTTTAGCCAGAAAGTAGTATCAACAAGTTGTTTTGTATTTGACTATTTGCTCGCTCGGTGCGACTTTTGTTGTCCGGTGATAACCTTTGCAAACAGTTTGGATCCATCCAGATCAGGCCCAACATTTTGTCGGGCCTGATCTGGATCCAAACGGTTTGACACCCGGATGGTATTGAAAAAATTCAGCATCCAAAGAGTAAAATATGGCACTTTATTAAAGAGTGAAGGAATAATAAAAGCTATATTTGAAAATCCAAAAACTGATCAAATACACTGTTTTGCAAATAAGTAATTTTGAACCACTTAGAGTGTACTTTTAGCCAATGACTTGTATTTGTAGCCACTCTAGATTTTTAGTAGCAAATGGCTACAGTGGCTAATGGCAGGGTGAGCCCTGAATTAAATGCTTCTAATTATAATATACCCTACGCATAGAAAGGGCAAGTGAAAAACAAGTTTTGGCAAGTGATTGTTCACACCAGCAGACATTAGCTTTGTAAACTAGGTTTCAGTATTATCTGTGCAAATGATCTTTAAGTTGGCAATCTGTATTTTGTAAGATAAAATGCACATAAGCTGTCATACCTATAAGTTCTTTAAATATATCAAAGTAATATCGGAGAAATTGTTCTCATAACTGTCAATTTGCAAAATAATTTTTGCTCCAACCCAGGTAACAGGAAACGTTTGTGTTTGGCCGTATGAAGGTTTGTTTAAACGTAACCATTTAGAAACGTTATAAAAACGTTTATCATGTGACGTCGCGTCTGGGAGTGAAATAACGCCATGCAATAAAATCTGTAAACCACTAGTGGTTTATCGATTTACGGGAAACGTTATTACGTCCATAACAACGTTGCGTACATGACGACAAAATCATAACGTTTTTACGCCAGAAATGGGATTTCAAAGTATTTGTCATATGATAAATAGAATCTAACACTCGTGCTCTTGTATTATTGAATTTTATCAAACTCGTTGCGAAAAAGAGATAAAATGCTCGGCAAGCCTCGCATTTTATCTCTTTTCCCCAACTCGTTTAATAAATTCAATAAAACATGAGCACTCATGTAAGATCCTCTATTTCACATAGGTTTGGTTTAACGTAAAGGTTTGGTTTAACGTAACCTTTTAGAAACGTTATATAAACATTTCACATAGGTACTGGTTACTGCCAAGGAAAAGTCACAAAAAGTTGTTATTGAAAAATAATGAAATTCAAATATATATATAGAAAGATAATTACTGGTAAATAAATGAACCATTTTCAAAGGATATGTCAATTTAGAAATCAGCGCTTCACGCGGTTCCTTAAGCATTTTATAAACATTTATCATAACCAAGCAGTGATTGCAAACAAAGACCTCACTTTTAAATTACTGCTCTATCTGAATCAATATGTGTTCATTTTGTATAAGGGTAGGGTTTCCTAATGGTTCTAGAAACTTTTTTTTCGAAACGTTTGTCAAAATCGTTTAGGAACCAAAAATTTGATTACAAAAATAGGGTTCCTAAACGGTAAAATCTTACGTTCCCCTAACGTAAACAAAATGTTTACTCAACGTTTCGACAACGTTATTTAGTTAAATTGAAAACTCCTTCATACATTGGAAGTTCAATATGTCTACACTGTGTAGGTAAAGTATTGGATCAATTCATCAAAAGCTATGGTTTGAGTTGATCGAACCATATACAACTATGCATATACAGAAGTCATATTCGGCGAAAAATGTCTAAGTTCTCATAGCTGTCATTTCGTCAAAAACAAAATTTATGCAAATTTATGTTAAAAGTGTCTTCATAGTGTATCTAAAAGAGAATTTGTTCACGATCAGAGTGAACAATTTTTAAGCGGCCACTCAAAAATAGACAAAACAAAGATCTTATTGATAAATGGTAGCTTAATGCAGGTCGAAAGTATTGCAAAATGCTCTCCTTGGAGCATTCTGCAATACTTCTGACCTTTATTAAGCGATAATTGTTCTTGAAAACCAATTTTTGGTCTTTTGAGAGTGGCCGTTTTAGACAACTCTTACTGTGTTTGATTGGACAAATGCATGTGTTTCTTTCATATTTCTAACCGTGAATATATTTAGTAATTGTACTCTTATAGTGTGTGATCTCGACCTATTTGTAACATACAAACTACAAACTATAACATTATATAGGGACTTATTATATTTTTGATCTCGATCTATTTGTAATATACAAACTACAAAATATAACATTATATAGGGACGTATTACATTTTTGATCTCGATCTATTTGTAATATACAAACTACAAACTATAACATTATATAGAGACTTATTATATTTTTGATCTCGATCTATTTGTAAGATACAAACAAAAAAAAATAACATTATGTAGGGACTTATTATATATTTGATCTCGATCTATTTGTAACATACAAACTACAAAATATAACATTATATAGGGACGTATTACATTTTTGATCTCGATCTATTTGTAATATACAAACTACAACTTGATTATTACATTGAATAGGGGCTTATTATCCTTTTGATCTCGACCTATTTGTAACATATAACATTATATAGGGACTTATTACATTTTTGATCTAGATCTATTCGTAACATACAAACTACATGTACAACTTGAGTATAACATTGAATAGGAGCTTATTATCATTTTGATCTCGACCTATTTGTAACATACATGTACCAACCACAAAGTATAACATTATATAGGAACTTATTTCCTCGTCGATTTCATTTTGATAAGATACCCGCTATAATCACCATGCACTGTTCAGAAGCAGATGACGGTGTGCTTCGGATTCGGGAAAAGCGGATCATTGAAAAGTAGTGATAACCTACAAATTTAAAAACAGTTGACTCGGTTTCATGACACTGTTCATGAGAAGCAACTGAAAGAGTAACTTTCATTCCCAAGCGCTGAATTAAGTGTTTTTTCTGCTCTCCTACACAATCCAATGTTCCCAAAAGACCAGAATATAAAAAAACATCAGTACATTCGCATATCATAATGAAACATCTCTAAGGTGCCTTATTTGCATTGCATTTGTTTTCGTTTTCTTTCAAAGTTCACAAGACGAGGTTATATGTAAGTCAATTGAGAATTTTACGAATAGTATGAACCAAAAAAATCTGAATTTACATAATAAAACTGTTAAAAAAATCACAAAGCCCGTTAGAAAACGATTCGTCCGATTTTGTTTTGTCGTAAGACGAAATGGCGTTTCACTGGCGGACCCGTTGATGTTCCGCTTTTAGTGGTATTTGGATCATCTCTCTTCTCAACAGCTAAAAAAAATTGTCAAAGTTGGACCCCTTCTGGCATTTTTTTCTGGATGCGCGCATGCATGAACCATGTCTCATCCATTACAATTAACCCATATGACATATGAAAAATCTTTTCCTTATCAACAAGAACAGTCCATTTTCAATTTTAGGGATCTCCTTATGTGTGTTTTCATTTTTATTTCCTTTTGTATTGAAATTCCAGTAAGCAAACAATGGCGCGTCAGATCATCTGGCTCTACATCGTTTGCTTATGACCCACAAAAAGTATAAATGTATAATACCAATTGAAATATTCCTATGATTTAGGTGTATATATCCGTTTTTAATCCTCTATGTAGTCCAGGGCCAGGAATTACAATGCCTCCTTAAAGTTAAGCAAGACTTAAGTTAAGTATTGATATTTCAACATGCTATATTAAATGCTAAATAAAATGCCTGGATCGATGTGGCATTTGCAGTCAAAGCTATCATTGTGATCTTCAGAAAAATTAAAACTTTTTTGATTTTAATCAGTTTCAAACATTATTTTTCGCATCCTGAAAAATAAATACTTGATTTAAGTCTTCCTTGACTCTAAGGAGGCATTGTAATTTCGGGCCCAGGGCCCGGAATTATACAATGCCTCCTTAGAGTTAAGATAGTCTTAAATTGACGAACTTACTTAAATTTCACAAAAAGTGCATTACAATCATTTTCCCTATCTTAAATGTCTCCTTATCTCGACAAAATACTTCATCAACATGAACAAAAATGCATTTCATCCTCTTTTAAAGGAAATAATCATGGTGGCCATCTTGATCATAAGACCAGAACAATGTGTATAAAATGTGACACAGGCCTCTCGAAATAGAAGGGTAACCAGGTGCTACGATGGCAGAGATATTCGTAGCTTATAGCATGGCATCAGTGTTATACAGCTCAGGTTGAATGAAACACCCTGAATTAACGTAGACCTCGAACTCTCCAAATTACTGATATACTGTTAACCTTAATTGACAAAGGCGTGAATGTGTTAAACTTCAAACATTCGTATGAGCAAACTGCAACCAAGCCAGCAAGAGATTATGGTATTTATCGCATAGGCGAGCGACCATATGTCTCAAAGATCCACATAACCTGCCAAATCCACCTCATTGCGCTGCATATAATATGCACGCGTGTGATAGTTCAGAAAAGAAGGATAAGAACTTAACCCTCACAAGAAAGCTGATCATGCATGATTAATGTTAGGGTATACGGATGAGATAAGCAATGAGATAGATGTACATGTATGTAAACTGCTCCCACACGCACACAAAACGTGATAACCGCATACGAGTTCGTGTTTCTCTCCCCCCCCCCCCCGCAGATCACCACCACCTGCCCTCCCTCCCCGCCTCCTCTAAAATGACGCCGACACTCTTTTATGTAATGGGAAATTTCAACTAAATTAATTCTGCGACGTGGGGAGGGTTTCAAGAAACAGAATTGTACAATTTTGTGGTATTTTCCGAGACCGCTGATTAATTGACAGGATGCGCGAAACAATTTGTAGGTCGCTTACAGTCATTAAAACTTTATATTTTTCGCCATGATCTCCTTAATAAAAATAACATAGGCCTATGTCAACAAAGGATTATTATTGAACATTTTTGTTTTACCATATATGGGAGTGTTGTTTTTTCATTAATTTTTGTAATTATCACGAATGTATTGTAGTCCATTCTGGCTCCATTGATGCCTTAAATTTGAAAACTAGCTAGGTATCTGATAATCAGCCGATTTCTGGGTTGCCATTTGGAATTTATGTGTCGGGAATGAGTAAATGCACGTTATGTAAGTCGTTAGTTATGATTTATTGGCATCACATAATGAAGAATACGAATAAGTGTATGAATAAACTGTTGCATGTGTTATGTTAATTAATTGCGGAGATGCACACCATTTGGTAGATGTACGCTAAGTTTGAGTAGTCGACGGATTGTACCATAAGTCTATGGCCTAAAGTCAAGCATTATGTTGCAATTAATGACCCAATCACTGGGCCAGAACACCCGAAATACAAAAACATGTGTATCAAAAGGTAGCATAAATTCCTCAACATAAACAAAAATGCATTTCATCCTCTTTTAAAGGAAATAATCATGGTGGCCATCTTGATCATAAGACCAGAACAATGTGTTGTAGGGAGGGTTTCATGAAACAGAATTGTTCTATTTTGTGGTATTTTCTGAGACCGCTGATTAATTGACAGGACGCATGAAACATTTAGGTCGCTTACATTAAAACTCTATATTTTTCGCACTTCCTCGTAAGTCTTTCCGTCAAATTTACGATTTAATCCGATGATTTATACTTAGGTACACAAAAAGGTGCATTTTAAAATGCACTTTTAAGATAGAGTCTTCACTTAAAGAAATATTGGAGTAAAGTTCTTAAAAGTCTCCGTAGCTTAGGGAGGCATTGTAAGTCTTGGCCCAAGTCTTTAGTTAAGAGTTTGTACCAAAAAAAAAATATTTTCTTATTTCTCAACCAAAACATATGTTATGGGTACTCAGAACAAGAACCGTTACACTGATGCCATGCTATAAGCTACAAATATCTCTGCCAAAGTGGTCCCCAGTAACCCATCTATTTCGCATATTTTACATATGTTCGAAAAGAATGCAGCATGAAGACAGTTATGTGTACCCAAGAACTCAAACTGCCTGGTCGTACAAAAATGTTAATTCCTCAATGCCATTTTATATTTGACTCTTTAGGGACACTTAATTTGGTCACAACTGGTCACGAAAGCTCAAAATCTGTGTACTTTTCCGGGTTTTTTTCTGGATAACCCAGTCCACACAATTTTCTACTTTCTAATACAGTTTCGCATCTGGCAGCAAAAGTTTTCAAACTCATATCACTGTAAAATAAAACTACAATGCCTAAACTTCTGATCATGATATTTGCATCATTCAACTGTCATATATTCTTGCATAGTAGGCATTTATTTTCATTGACCACGAAAATGGTTTGACGGATGCCCTCTATATTGCTGGGTAAATGGCAATCTATTTTCTGATTGGTAGAATTTATCTTAACCAATCAGAACAATGCAGTACCGCAGTAAATAGTGATGGTGGATTTCTATCAAAACATTTCTGGGTCAATGATAAACATTATAGGTAAGTCACAATTTATACAAAGTCTTCTGGTCCCATGATCAAGATAGCCACCATGCCCAGATATAGAGGTTTTAAAAACCTTTAAAATCTTCAACAGAACCAGAAGGCCAATGACCTTGTGACTTGGTATGTAGCATTGGGTATCAGGGCTATACCAAATTTGCACAAATTATTATTCTGTGTTGACCTTATCCTACTTTACGGCATGATCAAATTTTATTCCTAAATTGCATTTATATGGGAAAAACCTGGAAATGTTGATTTTTCCATAACTCATGCTATAAAACCACTGTACTGGAACAGCGCAGTCGTGGCGGGTTGATTGCAGTCGACGAGGGCATAGACTATCGATGGTTATACAATAAAGGTGATATTTCCTTTAAAAGAGGATGAAAGGAATTTTTGTTAATGTTCTGTAATTTATGCTTACTTTAGATACACATAGTTTTGTATATCAGGTGTAATGGCCTAGTGATTGGGTCATTGATACACATATTTCTTGAATTTAGACCCAAAACTACTGGTACAATACCCTCGACTACTCAAATTTTGCGTACATCTACCAAACGGTATGCATCTCCGCAATTAATAAACAGTTTACATATAACACATTTTATTCATACATTTATTCGTATTCTTCATTATGTGATCCCAATTAATTATAACTAATGACGTACATAGTGTACATGTACTAATTTTGGACACATATATTCCGAATGGCAAGCAAGAAATCGGCTGATTATCAGATACTTAGTTAATTTTCGAATTTATAGGCGTCATTGAGCCAGAATGGACAACAATACATAGGTGATAATTCCTCTAGTTTATTCATATGCTTAAGGGAGTGTGTGTGTGTGGTCGGGGGGGGGGGGGGGGGGGTTGGGGGTAGTTATGGAATACTCGTAGACTTCTTGATGTGGTGAACCCTTCAACCTCATTGCTATAAAATCATACCTGATTGGCAGCGATATGTATTTAAAAAAACAATACAAAACAGCGTTGCTAACAGTTCTGTTTATTTGTGATCGCCACATACAGTGTGGGACAAAGCATTTCGGTAATTCGGTATTTATATGTGACAGCAACATCTTCGCATCCGACGTTGGCAATAATACAAGGTCTCTCCCAGCAAACCCATTGCACACAACGCCTTTGATACACGGTACAAGCCGTGGTATCCTTTGATACCCCAAGTTCTAAGTGAAATTGCACACCAAGACATATTTAAAGGGAGGCAATGACAGTTCTTGATCTCACTGCTTGCATGATGTATTGGGCGACAGCTGCCTGTTTTAGTTTACAGCTTGCAAAAAGGCATCTTCTCATTTAATATCAAACATTCGACCAGATACAGTTTTTCTCTTTTTGGCAAGTGGTTCATAACAATCTTCATCTGGATATTTTCCCAATCTAAACTCAATGCTACAACATTGGTGGTATACGCTGTTAGAGGCCATAAAATCGCTTTAGTACTCTATGCGAGCAAGGAACTCATTGGTCCAAGTGTATTACGTCTCTTAGCAGTTTCCATTTACTTCTTGTTGGAAGGAATCCCATTTTGCTTTGTGTGAAAGATGTTTCTCTGACATTTGTGACTCTGCTTTTAACATACCTGCTTGAATAGTTTATCAGCAAAATAAACATTTAGTGTCATAGCAGAAGACTGCAAATCCTGATCTCAAGTCAAGACTTACTTTATCAGATTAAGTTACCTTCTTGTTTATTAGCATACTATATTATTTTGTGTATGTCCTCCTGCATTCTTTATGGACTCTATCTCCTTCTTTCACTTCAATACTGTCACCTCTTTTCTCGCTTGCTTGATTGGTATTATCACATCCCTTTTGGTATAGTTTTACTGTGTCACACTCCTCCAAAGATTTCTCACAAAATAAACAAATTTGACTCTCCATATTCACCTTACTTGTGATATTTGGTTGTTGCTGAATGTTTCAATCTTATTTATAGCTGTATCGTATTCGGGCCGCGTAGCGCAGTCGGTAACGTGTCTGGCTACAGATGCGTGTCTGACTGCAGATCCAGGGGTCGTGAGTTCGATCCCGGTCCAGTCCCATACTTATCCAATACTAGAACTGTCTTGTTTCCGTAATTTAGTTTATTTCCAAACAGACTTTAAAAATGAATCATTTTCAGGTTCAAGAAGATTGTTAATGTATTTATAGTTTCTGTATGCAGCAGGTTTCGCACCATTAAATGCGCCGGGCCGCGTAGCGCAGTCGGTAACGTGTCTGGCTACAGATGCGTGTCTGACTGCAGATCCAGGGGTCGTGAGTTCGATCCCGGTCCGGTCCCATACTTTCGCGGAGATTGATCATGAAATGATTTCTACGGTCATTCTCCCCCTTCCGCTGATTCATTCAAGAAGGGTTGTTGTCAGTTACAAGCGAAAGTATGTGCACGAATTACTGGTTAACCGCTTGTTCAAGCCTGCCCAGGAAAAGGTGTGGTTAGGTGAACTGACCGTCCCGCAATGACCATATAATAGCTGTTGACTTGGGACGTAAAGCAACAAAACAAACAAACAAAAACCATTAAATGCTTTTGAGTCCGAGTTATTATTACATGTATTAGTCTTTTCGCTTACTGTAAAGGAGGTTACTTTAATATTCATATCTGGGCGTGGTTCGGCTATTTCATCTGCTAAGAAATCAGGGTTTATTTATAATTTGGTAAAGAGCCAATAAGCTTTTTAGCCACGGAAACGTGCGTGCATTTCATGAAAGTCCTAACCGTATACACACTGATCTCTCATTATTAACCCTTAAAACGCATATCACAAAATGTCGTATATTTTTGTCGTCCGCTGAAATATTTGAGCCTCTTAGACAAACAGTGTAGATCCAGATCAGACTGCTCCTTTATGTGCAGTCTGATCTGGTCCACACTGTTTGCATCTTTACTTAGGTTAAACAATAAACAGACACTTTCAAAAGTAGATATTTTGCTGGCGTTTTAAGTTTAAATGATTACTGTCTTTACTAAAGTGTAATGGTGCGATGATATAGTTACTTTTGAATAATACCACGCCTCATTTTCAGCGTTGACCTACATGTATGTCTAAGGTAGACCAGTCCTAAATACGCATTTATGAGGCGCCGCCTTTACAGTTAGCGAAAAGTCAAATAATACGTGATTTTTTGGCTTTCTTATATAGGCGTTCCTTTTTTCTACTATTCCAATCACTATCAACTGAATTTAATGAGTGTTTATTTTTCATATGCCGATGCCGGCCATCTTCCTAATGTTTTGCCAATCTGATTTTTTTTTAAAACTGCATACTTTGTGTGGAGGTTTTGTATTCACAATATGTTTTATCGAGTATATCGTGGTAACTAAGTCCAATCGGAGCACAGACAGTATGAAGTTGTACCAAGCCCGGGTGAGTAGTGAACAATAAATCTAAAATCATTCCTTGTCGCGTTCGGGTTCTGTTGACTTGCTCGAAGTTATAGTTCATGGAAAGATCTAAGAGTTTATTACAATGTGATTTATACCGAGACCCTGGTGGGCATAGTCCATTTCGCATTCTATATGTGATAATGGCCCAATACAGGCGGTTGCCAAGTACGCAAAAATGCGCATGTGCGGTCCGTTCGGTTTTCTCTGGTATTTTTACAAACTGTGGTAAATATCAGGACCAATGAAAGGTTAATTACGTCTTGAAAGGATTACTAAAGTTTCTTTAATTGTTCAATCGATTAGCGGAGTACCCTTTGAATATTGCTAAGCTTTTCAGCTCAACATGTTACTTAGCGGTAACAGTCCTAAACTTATATATACTGATGGGCTTTAAAAACGCTACACCAGGATAGCAGCTTTAATGTGTGTCTCAAAAAAGAATGCAAAGCAATCAATTTGATTGTATATTAAAGAGTGTGCATTTATGAGTAACACATGAAAAATTTGTCCACTTCAAATTGATTTAAATTATCAAAAATGTAAATTCTTTGAGATAGGGGTCAACTCTTTCATTTGACAAATTTTATCAGTGAAAGATCCTCTATTTCTTTAAATCAAGAAACGCCAGGAGCATCAAATGTGTGTCATGAACTTTGTTAGTCATCGAGGAATGACTTTTATTTTGATTGGCAGGTCTGTGATACAACAGTTCTACTTTTTCGACGTTAATCTGTGTATACCCATCCATTCAATGACTTAAAAACTCTGCTACTTAAGTAATGTTTCAGTGACGAAAACTTTACTAAGCAATAACGTCGTCGAGTTTAGTTGTACGATTAAAACTTAAGAACTGAAGAAGCCACTTCATGATGACATCATCGAAGCAAAGAAAGTTTGCATTCAACTGTCTTTTGTAAGATATAGCAGGAAGTTAGTGTAGCGTTTTTAAAGCCCGTCAGTATAGTATACTTCACGAGAAACTGGGCTTATCGCACATCTTCGAGTGGTTACCTCTACTGAGAGCGTAAGATGAGAAGTCTGATCCTGTGGTTATATAAAACTTTTTCCATGCTCATCTCATCTCAATGAGCATGAATCTATTTTGCTTATTACTGTTGCAATGCAAATACCAACAGTTGTTGGCATTTTAATATTTATTTGCAGAATAAATGCAACATCTTTTGATTTTGATTTGATTTGATTCTTTACGTCCACTCAACAATCTTTCAGTTATGCGGGACGGTCTTCCTGGGTTGAACCAGTACTAAGCTAGGATAAATGTGTCTTGCTCAAGGACCACAACGCAGTGACGCCGGTGAGGCTCGAACCCGCGGCCCTTCGGTCTCGAGTCAAGCACTCTACCACTGAGCCACTGCGCTCCCTAAATGCAACATCTGAGTCTGAAAGTAAGAAATGCATTTATTTTTTAGCATTTTAGTGTTTATTTATAGTTGATAGTTCATGCTCACCTGAGATGAGCATGAAAAAAATATCGTCCCGGGACCAGCTATCAGAAACGTAGCCTCGGTCTACTGATTGTGGGCTCAGTGGTAGAGTGCTTGACTCGAGACTGAGAGGCCGCGGGTTCGAGCCTCACCGGCGTCACTGTGTTGTGGTTCTTGAGCAGCATACATTTATCCTAGCTTAGTACTGGTTCAACCCGGGAAGACCCGTCCCTCTTTAACTGAAAGATTGTTGATGGGACGTAGAGAATCAAATCAAACAAACAAACTACTAACTGTGTGTGCAAACAGCAAATGCTCAGAAGCTATGTTTCCATGGACCTTTTTGCTCTAAACCTTCTCACGACTGCTTATCCATCTTTTGTTGTAAACAGCCTAACTCTTTGCCTTCAAGTATCGCGTATAGGGACGTATTACCTTTTTTGATCTCAATCTATTTGTAACATACAAACTACAACGTATAACATTGTACAGGGACTTATTACCTTTTTGATATCGATCGATTAGTAACATACAATCTACAAACTACAACATTACATGTATATAGGGACTAGGTACCTTTTTGATCTCGATCGATTTGTAACATACAAACTACAAACTATAAAATTATATAGGGACTAATTACCTTTTGGATCCTGCTCGATTTGTAACATACGAATTACAAACTATAACATTATATAGGGACTAATTACCTTTTTGATCTCGATCGATTTGTAACAAGCGAACTACAAACTATAAAATTATATCTGGACTTAAAACCTTTTTGATCTCGATCGATTTGTAACATACAAACCACAAAATATAACATTATATAGGGACTCATTACCTTTTCGATCTCGATCGATTTGTAACATACAATCTACAAACTATAACATTTCATAGGGACAGGGTACCTTTTTTTTATCTCTATCTATTTTTAACATACGAATTACAAACTATAACATTATATAGGGATGTATTACCTTGTTGAGCTTGATCGTTTTGTAACATACGAACTACAAACTATACCATTATATAAAGATTGAGTACCTTTTTGATCTTGATCGACTTGTAACATACAAACTACAAACTATAATATTATATAGGGACTAAGTACCTTTTTGATCTCTATCGGTTTATAACATACAAACTATAACTTTATATAGGAGTTTATTGCTTTTTGATCTCGATCCATTTGTAACATACAAACTACAAACTATATTATTATATAGAAACTTATTTCCTTTTTTTATCTCGATCAATTTGTAACATATGAACTACAAACTAAAACATTACATAGGGACTTAGTACCCTTTTTGATCTCGATCCATTTGTAACATACGAACTACAAATTATAACATAATATAGGGACACATGCAAACTACGAAATATAACATTGTGTAGGGTCTTAGTACCATTTTGCTCTCGATCGATTTGTAACATGCAATCTACAAACTATAACATTATATAGGGACTTATTACCTTTTTGACATCGATCGATTTGTAACATACAAACTACAAACTATATCATTATATAGGGACTTATTACCTTTTTGATCTGGATCTATTTGTAGCATACGAAATACAAAGTATAACATTCTAAAGGGACTTAGTATCTTTTTGATCTTGATCGATTTGTAACATACAAACTACAAACTATAATATTATATAAGGATTTAGTACCTTTTTTCTTTATCTCGATCGACTTGTAACATACAAACTACAAACTATAACATTATATATGGACTTATTACCTTTTTGGTATCGATCTATTTGAAACATACAAACTACAAACTATACTATCATATAGGGACTTGTTTGTTTGATTTGATTCTTTACGTCCCATCAATAGGGATTGGTTATCCTTTTGATCTCGATCGATCTGTAACATACAAAGTACAAATTTTAACATTATATAGTAGGGACTTGTTTGTTTGTTCGTTTGATTGGATTCTTTACATCCCATCAGTGGGGACTTGTTACCATTTTGATCTCGATTGATTTGTAACATACAAACTACAAAGTATAACATTATATAAAATCATTAACCTTTTTAACCTCGATTCCTTTTGTAACATACAAACTGCAAAGTATGACATTGTTTAGGGACATTACCAACTACATTTTAAAACATTATATTATACAATTATTGGCTTCAATGAGGTAGACATGAGTAAGGCCTCTGTGAAAATAACTTTTTTCGGGTAGATAAATCCTCAAGTCTACCAAATTTTAAGTCAATAGATGTTATGTTTTATGTTTTTTCAACTATAAATGAAAATAATATAATTTCACTTTTTTTGTTGAAGTCATTTTCAGCCTAAAGACTTTCTCACAAGTTTAGGCAACTGTATTAAAATATTCTACTATACAATTATTTAAGAAATAGATTCGCGCTCGCAGTGATTTGTTGCTTAATATATCACTGGCTGGAGGTCAGTCGTTAAAGTGAGTAAATCATGAGTGCGAAGCGCGAATGATTTATCCACTTACGACTGACCTACAGACAGTGATATATTAAGCCACAAATCACTGTCAGTGCGAATTTATTTCGATTCTAACACACAAAAAGATAAAAAAATGAACGAATCCTTCATAGTCTATAACGATTCCGCCATCTTGAACAGACTCTCAGGATTTCCCGCAACTCTTGTTTAGACTGAAACGCGTATTTTCACGTGCATTTTGAACATCAAGTTGTTGTAAAAACGACGTTACGCCGTCTATTGTCAACGTTACAATGCGGTATATTATAGATGACGTCATGAAATTCAAACTGGCGACCGAATGACGTCTCGCCGGTCCGTGCCCAGTCCGTGCAGTGATTTATCAACCAATAAATCACTGAGTTTATTAAACCATTGGCTATATAGGCGAGGTGTGTTGGAATGGCTATTGAGGCATTGGACATGATGTGATGTCGACCTGAGAATACCAAAATTGACTGAGGTGGAGCATCATGTCCAATGCCTCAATAGTCTCTGCCTCGGTCAATATTGGTATTCTCAAGTCGACATCACATCATGTCTAATGCCTCGATAGTCAACAATTGTTTTATTATATAATTGCTCTAAACAAAAACGCCACAACAACAACAAAATCTTGGCAAAAAATATGTCTTGGACAGTCTTGAATGATGACTAACTGATTTCATTCAGTTAAAAGAGGAATGAATGCATAATTTATTTGTACTTACAACTGCTGACAGTGAAGACCAAGATATAATGCCGCATAATATGGCATTTCATCAGGGTATAAACTGTTTGCTAAGACAAAAACGATCTTCAGAGAAAAACTACAATTTTATTTGAAAAGTGTAACCTGTGACCACTCGAATAATGCAATGAACCATTCAAAGTTTATTGAATCAATTCAGAAGGAAGAATACATTAATGTATAAAGGTTTCTTTAATTACTGTGTATGATGAAACAGCAAATCTTTCAATTTTCATGCTGATGTCACTCACTGGTTGAATTTACAGCAAATCATGCAAGTTTCATGCTGATAACGTCTATTCTTAACTTCTAACAAAGAAAACAAACACAGTTTGCATGTTGGCGCGCTTTAATGTGAGCAAATGAGCAGCGTGACATAGAAGGACGTTGTAGACCTTGATGAGATCTATTTAAGAAATGCTTGTAAAAGCCCAGTGCCAGTAACACAGTTTACTTAACCCTAAGATCTTCTCATTGCCGAAGTATCTGCCGTCCAGCCCACATGACACCAAACTTTTCTTTTTTTGTTTGGCGAAAACTTGCTGTGATTTTATACAGTGCAGTATACCCCATAGCAATGACGACGTGCAAATCAACACGGCAAGATCTCTTGCTCGAATCTATACAAAATTTTGTGTGTTGCTCACGTCTATGAAGCCGCCTTAGAACTGATTTTACACGACACTTCGTTTGCTATTGCATTACCTGTGTATTCTCAGTCCGTGCGTGACTGAGTAATAATATACTGCACAACCTTTATTAATGCTAGTACCGACTAGACAAATATTCTGCTCTATTCGATGAAACGAGCAGAATGTTAAATACATGCAATGGAAAATTTCTGTGAAGTCTATTTTAGTAACTAATATTCAATGAGAAAAACCCAGGCAATGTGACTTATAGTTATATCAGCCCAAGTGGATGGACATCTTGGCCAATCAGGAGATGTTTATTTACAGATTATAATGTAGTATAGTAGTTTCAAAGATACATAGTAATGAGGCAATTCTATTTTTCTTATAAACAGGTAAAGCATGACTATTCATTGCCATGAGCATCTGCAGTAACCTGTGGTAGGTTCAATATAACTGTAAACTGAGACTACCTGCACGCCCAAATCAAGGTAAACTCGCCAGTGTTTGTTAACAACTATTCTCATCTATAGTTTGCCAAACTTGACATGAGACTGATTAAATTTCGCCAAAATCTTCGTGATATTCGTGAGTTTTCGTGAAGTTCTCGACCTTGGTCATGCTTTTAACAGGAATATGAAGATAATGTCGATTCATTTATAATGGTCTGATAGCCTAGTGGTTATACCCCTATTCCACACAGGCCACGAATCGCCCTAATCGCCACGAATTGATTTTTCTTTTATTCGGGGAGATTCGGGAGGTTTCACTATTTTTTTTCTTCAATCGTGATGTTCTACAAGTCAGTCCCGATTCAGATACGATGTCGTTACGAATATTCGGGGGAATCGGCTCAATTCGGCTGAAATCGCGCAAGAATTCATTACGATTAGCAAAATAACATTAGAACATGCTACACGAAAGATAAGGAATCTTACGAATCGGTTATGAATATGCCGAATGCAGCACGAATTGGGCACGAACTAACAGAAACCCGCGACGATTCGCTACGGTTCGTGAGATTTTCTCTCACGATAGTTATAAAAAAGGTCCATACATGCTTCGGGCCATCAGTTGCAAAATGAATGTTCCTCGTATAGCAGCAGTAGAATTGATCCTGCAACTTGAGTGTTGAAAACGGCTTTTTATATAGCTAGAAGAAAACAACTACGTTAAAGTCGAGAAGTCCTGACCCAGACTCTTTGACTTGGAAAATATGGCAGTTCGCCATTGGCAAAATCACCAGCCAGGAGCTACTGACTGATCCTGATTGTGCTCCAAATTCTGCCAAATCTGTTTCAACTTGTAGGACTGCTCACATGCGCGTGACAGGGTAATTAATCGTAGGGAAAATCCTACTATCTCTTCCTTGGTTTTATTGCTTGGCATAATCTCCCGATTCCCCACGAATGAACTAAGAGTAGCTACGAATGCCCAAAAACGCCTCAGAATCGATTAAGATTCAGTTACGATGTCCAAGAATACCTTAGGAATTTGGTACGAATCACGCACGATTTTTTGAATCGGGGAATTCGTGGCCAAAGTTTTGAACAGTTCAAAACTTTTGAGCTGAATTCCCGATAGACCTACGTATTGCAAGAACTCACTACGGACTGTGCGAATCAGTTAAGATCTTCAAGAACTGAGTACGATTCAGCCATATATATATATAATTGTCAAATTGTATCCTTTTTTTGAATTTAAGAGTGTTCTTATATTTTACGTCATCTCGTGGTGGGCTTTACATCTTTCATTTATATTTAGTCGCTTTTATTACCTGCGTCGCTTTAGCAAAAGCAGGTCTACATGTAGTATTGGGTCCACTCCGTCCGTCTGGTCGTCCTTCCGTCCAAAACACTTTAGCGGTACCAAGTTTGTGTAATCTGTAACTCCAAAAGTTTTCATTCCTTTTCATTCAAACTTTGCCTAATGATTATTCACATATTGAAGATGTGCACCTCCTATTTTGTGCACGTTTCATATTTTTTTTTCATTTTTGAGGGGTGTTGAACCTAATCATTTTTTCATCCAAAATGCTTAGGGGGTGCCTAGTTTGTGTAATCTGTAACTCCAACAGTATTTCTTCCTTTATATTCATACTTTACAAAATGATTGTTCACATATTGAAGATGTGCACCTCTCAATTTGTGCATGTTTCATTTTTTTCTAATTTTTGACGGGTGTTGAACTTAGACATTGTTTACATCAGAAATGCTTAGGGGTTGCCTAGTTCGTGTAAACTGAAACTCCAACAGTATGCATTCCTTTATATTCAAACTTTGCATAATGATTGTTCACACATTGAAGATGTGCACCTCCTGTTTTGTTTACGTTTCATAGTGTTTTTCACTTTTTTGACGGATGTTGAATTAAGAGATTTTTTCCATCCTTAATGCTTAGGAGGTGCCTTGTTTGTGTAATCTGTAACTCCAACAGTATTCATTACTATATATTAAAACTTTGCATAATGATTGTTTACACATCGAAAATGTGCACCTCTTTTTTGTGCACATTTTCTAAATATATATTTTTCTATTTTTGACGGGTGTTGAACTTAGACATTTTTTCCTCCCGAGATGCTTAGGGGGTGCCTAGTTTGTGTAATCTATAACTCCAACAGAATTAGTCTTTTATATTCAAACTTTGCAAAATGATTGTTCACACATTGAAGATGTGCACCTTTTATTTAATGCATATTTCACAGTCTTTTCACTTTTTTGACGGGTGTTAAGTTTAGACATTTTTTCCATCCATAATGCATAGGGGCTGCCTAGTTTGTGTAATCTGTAACTTCAACAGTATTCATTACTTATATTCAAACTTTGCATAATGATTGTTCACACATTGAAGACGTGCACCTCCTATTTTATGCACATTTCATGAATATTTTTTTCATTTTTGGGGGGGTCTTAGACTTAGACATTTTATAGTTAGAAATGCTTGGATGGTATCTAGTGTGGTTTGTTGCCTTCAATCAGATTATTTACAAAAATGCTGCAGAGAATTTGTTAACTCGAATTATTGTGGATATTGTATTATACAAGATTTTGTCCCTGTAAATAGAAATGTCAGCGCAGGTAACATTGATACATCAAATGCAGCTTACACGTCTCAAAACGAACAGAACTACCTTTGGTTACATTTTTATCTATCTAATTAAAACGCAACTAGTCTTTATTGAGTTTCGAAAATTGGCAAAATGTCGTATCTGCAATATCCGGTTTCAAAATCTTGTATATTTTTTAAAAAGTATCACACTATGCTAGAAACATAAAACTCTGCCAATGTGTTACTTGTATCCGTTAAATAAACTTAGAATATGCTTTCAGTCTGAATCTCACAAGAATATAAAAAAAACAAACAATCCAGAAAGTTTTTTGTCTCTCCTGTAAAATTTACTAAAGTGCACGTACGAGGTTTTGTAAACGAACCTACGATATATACAATACAATACATTTGAAAGGGATACAGAAATAAGTCTAAGACTTATTTGAATCTGCTTCACTAAAGGAATCATCTAAATAACATAATTTGATTAGCAGTTGATTTCTTGATGATGTTTCTAATTGAATTATATGTGATTACATTTTATGCAGATAGTAAATGATACTTAGAAGTGTGTGTGTGTGTGTGTGTGTGTGTGTGTGTGTGTGTGTGTGTGTGTGTGATCTAGCAGATAAGACAGAGAGAGAGAGAGAGAGAGAGAGAGAGAGGTTTCCACGGTATCGACCTTATTGGATAAGAAAAAGTGCCATTATATTGGTAGTTAATTCTCAAATCGTTTTGAGTGGGTGATAAACTCCTGAACAGCTTTGAAGATAATACAATTGGTATTGTTGTTTAAGCTTCGTTCACCGTACAACAGCACGTTAAGAGTTGGGACACAGTGTCTTTGAACCTTTTCTAGCATAATTTGACGCTGGGCAGTGAACCTTGCACAAGAGAAGAGGAAATGCTGGACGTCTTCAATTTCGCCACATGTACAGAACTTGTCTTGTATGATGTTTGTACTGAATAAGGTGTAATGCAAACTGCTACAATTTGTCCTAATTCTAGCATGAAGAATCTGTTCGTTTCTGCTGCCAGTGAGATAATAATAATTTGGACAGGTTGTCGCAATGACATCTTCTTTTTGAAAGAAGAAACTGATGGACAGGACTGAACTGTGTTACCTAGAGTATTCCACTCACGTATGGTTGAGGGGAGAAATGAATTATAGTACAGTTGGGATTTAGCGTCAATTGTTTAATACTCTTCGCTGTTTCTTAGTGGATACCAGGACATGTCACCTACAAGGGGAGGAAGCAATGAACTGAGATATGCTGGAGTTAAGTAGTTGGTCATTTTATAAGTACAGAGTCAATTTATGTTGCCTTCGTCTTGAGCTAAGAGTCTCCCAGCCAGTTTCTTTATACGAATTCTCAATGGATACTAATTTGGTTGTTCCAGTCACTATCCTTTTATGGATTTACTAAAATTCTGGTCTAAACGACACCCAGTATAAATACGTAAAATGAGGGGTGGGAGTAGAAAACGCAAGTTTTCAAGGCTTTGTAAATGATGAATCGCTTTGAAACGTATTTTAATGCTTACTATACATATTATACTACCCAAACAGACGAATTTTAAAATCATTAGGGTTATTTGAAAATTTAGCTTTTGTAATCATGCCAACTAGGGAAAATATACGCCTTATCGCTAGAGCTTCTTTGGATGTAACCTGTTTTATTCCTGTATATTTGAACTTTGCAAATCGACTGTTCACACACCGATGTGCACCGGCGACGCAGGTCAAGATTAGAGTTTGGTCTTGTTTTCATTATGTCCTAGGTTTCCTCACTCGTTTCTTGTCAGCAGCGACTTTTGTTGTTTGCTGATAACCTTTGCAAACAGTTTGTTCCCAGATCAGTACAGAGAGAATGTCGATCCTGATCTGGATACAGACCGTTTGACACTCTGACAGTGTTCCTGAAAGATGCTTTGAAAAAGTTAATCTTGAAAAAAAAGTCAGCAGATGACAACAAAAGTATTATGCTGACCAACTTTTCCAACAGTTTGGACCCAGATCTGGGCTGACGACATATCTGACCTGAGCTGGGTCGAAACTGTTTTCCACTCTGATGAAACACGCCAGAGTCAATTTCAAGAAGATATCAGGAAACGACAAAATTTGCCAGCCTGCAAAAACTCAACTTTTTTGCATATTAGTGTCGTCTGCTGATAACCTATGCAAAAAGTTTCGACCCAGACCAGGCTCGACAAACGATTTAAAACTCTTATGGCATTCCTGAAATAATTTCCCAAAAAGTTTTTTTTTATAAAAAAAATACCAGAATCAGAGACGAAAAAATCTTAGTAGACAAAGAGTCAACCCTTCCTTTACCGGGTACTTTGGCAAACACTGAAACTCAGATGAAATGCAGCATAATCTATTCTCCACTGTTTGCTGAGATTAAAAAAACATTCAAGGACAAAAACACATCATAATTTAGAAATGCTACCTGTGACCCCTCAAAGTACACAATGGGCAGTCCCATCCTTATTGTAGCAATATGTATGGGAAAATCCATCAGAATAAAAAAAGTTAACGTACCGTAATTGCTTGGATTAATACAGAGTTGTGAAAGGTTAGAAGGCTAATCATAAGAACAGCACAAACGAACAAAATTCCAGGCACAACGTATGTTCTAAACACCCTCATTTTATATTGAAATGAAATAAATATTAAATTTTAAATTGAAACAATGTGGACACTTGTAAATCTGATTTTTTCAGATATATGACTAACGCTAGTTATGATCATTAAATAACATGAGAAAACGAACCTCATGCTTTTGTGCACCATGCTGAAGCCGAGACATTGATAAAACCGCCTTTTCAACCAATATCTGGAGAAAGTACCTCTCTTTTTTTTCCATGCAAAAGCATAGAAAGTCCACATACTGTGCAGCAGCAGAGTGGATAGACTGATTTGAAATAGGGTATTACTTGACTTTTCGCTTACTGTAAAGGCGGCACCTCATGAATGCGTAATTAGGACTGGTCAACCTTAGGCATAGGTAAAAGCTGAAAAGGAGGCGTGGTTTTATTCAAAAGTAACTGTATCATCTTGTGCCACAACCTCAGTCATTATTTAGTCCTTAAAACGCCAGCAAACTAACTGTATCTGAAAATGTCTATTTAACATAAACAGGGAGGCAAACATTGTGGACCCAGATCAGACTGAGTTGAAGATGGAGTTGAAGATCTAAAATATAGCTGGTCCGCTCATTAAAAGTAAGCACAACAGATGATAGGAGGCTGAAATTACATTATATAGGCATTTTGCCTTTTTCATGGTGGCCATCTTGAAACCATCCTAAATGGCGCAAGGGACCTTAGTTATCGAGTGTTAACATATTGAGTCTTATTCAGGGATGTCCAATGAACATTATTATTTAACTCCCACAGAGCCCTTAGGGGTGCATGACGACTCCCCCGGGCCCATGGACTACAGTGTTCTAAAAATAAAAAAATATACAATTCTCGCTTAAGATTGCTTCTAAAGCTATTCAGTGATGATGCATTTCGTGCTGTGTTAGGAAGAGTATTCCACAGTTTTGGCGCTGAGTAGGAAAACGATCTGTAAAATACTGATGACCGTGCCTTAGGGACAGCTGATGCCCCATTGACCGATGATCTAAGAGTGCCACCGTGCATTTCAGATACTGGGTTTATCATATTTGAAATGTTGTCAGGCGTTAGATTGTGTAACGCTTTGTATGTTAACACAGATGAGTTATATTGTATTCCTTGGCTGATGGAAATCCATCCAAGCTCGTTGAACATACTATCGTGCCAGCCAAGAGTGACAGTGACGCCGTGTTTTGTTTACAATTGTTAAGTAAAACACTAACATGTACTCTTCACTTGAGCTAACGCGAATCGATAGATCACTTGTGTATTAATCCTATCCTGCGGATAGGATTAATACACTCGTGATCTATCTATTTTAAGTCCCGATTACTATGTAAACAAAATATGACGTAACTGTCACTCTTGGTTGGCACGACAGTATCTACTGATAGAGTAGTGTATTCTGCATGCAGTATAATACGTGATGCACGTTTTTGTAGCTTAGATATTCGTTCAGTATTGCCTAACGAAGTACTTCCCAAAGTTACGGATCCATAGGCAATAAGAGGTAGAAATTGTAACCTTGATAAAACATCTTTGAACATTTATGGAAATATAGCCTGATAGCTGTCGTAAAAGTGATATTTTAGATGGGATTGTGGCGCACAAATGGGCCGCAACGCGAGAAAACCTGTCTTCGGGGGTTTGCGAACAACACAGGCGCAGACCAGCCTGCGCATCCGCGCAGTCTGATCAGCGCCTTCGCTATTCGCTATTTGAAAGTATCATATATAAACTTAATACAGATGAAATTTTAATTTTCTAGTTAGTCTCTGTAGCTGAGGAGACTGGTTTGAAACTCGCTTCTTCGGAAAGCCCGAAGACAGGTTTTGTCGCAACGAGGCCCAAATGATCCATATTTGTCGTCCAAGTGAGTTTATCATCAATATGTATTCCAAGAAGTTTATTCGTACATGTTTGTTTTATTTGAGATTTATCAAGATTGAGTTTTATTTGATGTCACTTTTTTAGCCTTTGTCTTGTAACTTGGATCATGAAATCTGTTTTGTCAAAGTTAACAAACAGTTTTTTCTGCCTACCACAGACTGGGGAAGTATCGGCATCATTCTATAGACTGCTTTCAATTGCTTCCATGCATGTATTGCTCGTATAAAAAGTAGCATCATCTGCGTACAGATCAGAATAACATTATTTCAAGAAAAGCGGCAGATCATTAATGAAAAGCAAAAACAGTGTGGAACAAAGGACAGATCCTCGAGGAACTCCAAATTTTATTCGCATGAATTCAGACAGTCCTTGGTCACTGTCGGTTACCTGTTTACGATTGTTCAGGTAGGGGATAAACCATTTCATAGATACTTTATCAATTTTATACACTGAAATTTCCTTAATCAAAATAGAGTGATCTACTATATCAAACGGTTTTCGTAAATCTACAAATAGCGCACCGACCAGACCACCCATGTACAAAGGCCATCTGGCAGCCGTGCCTCTGTCGAAAAACGGGCTGACTTTCATGTATGAGTTTATATATATTCAAATAATTCACTTAGTGTTTGTTTACATGCTTTCCAAAACCGTTGGAAATGATAGGTAATGCAGAGATGATAGATCAGATTTGCCACTCTTAAATATCGGAAATACCTTTGCACATTTCATCAAATCAGTAGAACTACTTTTATCAATAAGTGCAGCTACACTATAGTGGGTGAGAGAATAGCAGCCGCTAGTTTAAAATTTTAGGACCAATCCCACCCAGTCATGAAGCTCTAGAAGGGTCCTGGGTCTTGTGCCGAAATATGCAATATGATCTGGCCATTTGTAATCAAAGGGATTTTGCTATAAACCCTAGATCTATTTGCTACATCTATTCTGGCATTGCAAGTGCAAAGGAAAAAATTGTGCGAGACAATAAGATTGTGACGACGTAAAATACATTTAGGTTTGCAAGCCGTCACCATTTTGCTTAAAGATCTTAATATGTTAGAAATTGATTATTGAAACTGTTTTACTCACGTTTTCCTGCGATTTGGCTCTGGAATAAGGAATAAATTTCCCTTTTAAAGGAATGCTTATGAAATTACATTAGACTATAAATCAATGTCTATTTAAGTCAAACTGCACAGGTGGTGTCTTGATTTAACATAATAATTTTCTCAATGTTTTGTATCGATACTAATATAGGAATATCACTGGATCATCATATCAAGTTGTGGTCGCTCTGAATCCTAAATACGGCATTTTTCTGTTGTAAAATTTATTATTATATGACGTCGCGTCTGGGAGTGAAATAACGCCATGCAATAAAATCGATAAACCACTAGTGGTTTATAGATTTACGGGAAACGTTATGACGTCCATAACAACGTTGCGCAATTTATGACAAAATTATAACGTTTTTACGCCAGAAATGAGATTTCAAAGTATTTGTCATATTATAAATAGAATCTAACATTCGTGCTCTTGTATTATTGAATTTATTAAACTCGTTTCGAAAAAGAGATAAAATGCTCGGCAAGCCTCGCATTTTTTCTCTTTTCCCCAACTCGTTTAATAAATTCAATAAAACATGAGCACCCATGTAAGATCCTCTATGTTATGTTGTAAAATCTGGTACCACATGCCAATTATTAAAATCTACTAATCAAAGATCCTGCTGATACCACAATACAAGCAATAGCCAATTCACTGCAATGTAAACTGTATCTTAATAATAATGAGCCGCGGCATGAGATTTCCAACAATTTGACATTTTGACAAGTGTTGACTCAGACGAGCCCATTCAGCCGCATTTTAAGCTTAGAAACTCCAAATGGTGTTCAGTCAGTAGCTTAACAATCATAGAATACTCAAGCGACTAGCAAATGCTCTGATCAGACTGCGCATATGCGCAGGCTGGTCTGAGCCTTTGTTGGTCGCACATACCAAATCGTTGGAAATCTCATGCACTGGCTCTAATCGTATAAACTGGTCAAAATAAATTAAGCCCCACCTAAAATTTTCCCATTGACTTAATGTAAATACATTCAGGTTTGATTTATCATAAAATTTTACTGAAATAAGAGTTTTCCATAAAATTTTCTTTGAAGGAGCAGCAATGTTTCTTCTCAACATGTGCTAGGTTTCATTTTCATTGCTAAATTTTCCATGGAGCTCTACACTTTCCAGTAAGTGTCCCGTTTTGTTCCCTATCAATCCTATAGTAAAATTTGCACAAATTCGGATACTCTTGGAAAATGTAGCACATACTGAATGAAAATTGGCATTTTCAATTGAAACCTTGTGTAATTACATCCAAGATATTGTTGTCTAACTTGGGTTGAGTAAGAATTTTCAACTGAATTCGATATGTTTTAAATAAACAACTAAACTTTGGGATTTTAACATTATGGCTTTGGAAAAAAGTGACATGGGGCTTAACTTATTTTGACCAGTTTATGTATTGCCAAGCAGGCACATGACGCATTGACGTTGATACGACGTTCTGTTAAGGTCTTGTACCTGCTGGTGGCCAATCCAGGTGTCAAATGGATCAAATCTACAAAACATGACCATCTTAATTCAAAAACTCAGAATAGTCTTAAAGAATGTGGCAAAACCACTGCATCACGAAGTATAGGTCACAGAAACGACATTGGCGTACTTCGAATCCTACTATAGTTCTTACGTAATAGATGTGCACGCATGTTTACACCCGAACGACTGAAGTTGGAACTTTTAGTTGGTTGGCAAGTAAACAAAAAATAATAGCCCTGTATGCTCTACTTCAATTCTTCGTCGTAGACAAAAATGATGTTATAAACTGCACAGCCCTTTCTAATAATCAATTACGAATAAGTGGGACCAATACTAATGATCAGCTAGGTTTATTTTACGAAACATATCATTTTGAGGCTACTGACCGATCTTGAACCCATCGTGCTAGATCTTGAACCCATTGTGCTAGATAGGTCTAGAGTAGGGAACCAGCTGGAAACCTATCTACTAAAGTAACGGTGCTCCGACCATCTATAGTAGGGTCGTGACGTCACCTTAGTAGCGACTATAGTTGTTCAAATCAAACTTTAGTTACTATAGTAGGGACAATAGTTCGATTCGAAGTGCGCCATTTATTTTGAGGTCGACAACAAAGTTGCTTATACTCAGACTTATGATAATAAAATAAGAATAACATTTATAGAACCACCTCCTTCATGCGCGGATTCAAAAAGTTTCGTCAGAGGGGGTCCAAATTTGATACTTTTTTTAGTTGATGAGGGGATAGGGGATCCAATACCTCTATAAATGGGTCATCATCGGCCCGCCAGTGAAACGCCATTGAAATGGCGTTTCGCTGGCGGGCCGATGATGGTCAAACTTTGAATGCTGGCTTGGTAGCTTTGTGATTTTTCAGGGGATCCGGACTAGTATTGCTAACAAAACCCTATTTTTTGTGATTTTTCAGGGGGTCTGGACCCCCTGTCCCCTCTCTGGATCCGCACGTGTCCTCAGAACAGTCGGCACACATGCCACCAGGAATCTGAAGACCAATCATGCCGGCGAAACTTTCAGAAATCAGCATTTTCAGGTACAACCATGTGCGGATTCAAAGGGGGGGGGGACAGGGGGTCCGGACCCCCCCCCCAAGAAAATAACAAAAAACATAGGGTTCCATAGCAATACTGGTCCGGATCCCCTTAAAATCACCAAACTACCAATCCAGCATTTAATGTTAAGCAATCATCGATGATGGATCGCTAATAGTGGTATTTGGATCCTACCTCCCCTCATCAAACTAAAGAACTAGACTTCAGTCGATGGTGCACCATCGCAAATACCCGCTTTTTAGCTAACCAAAGCATCTGCAAAGTTTGAAGTTGCTATGTCCAACAGTTTAGGAGAAAATGAATTTACAATAAAGTACATTATTTCACTTTTGACCTTGACCTTATGTCAAAGAAAAACACGAAAGGTTGACCCGTAAGTATCCTCTACATCATATGACCTATGCACCTGCAAAGTTTGAAGCTGCTATGTCCAACGGTTTAGGAAGATATACATTTACAAGAAATATTTGATTTGACCTTAACCCAAGGTCACGGTCTCATGAAGCACTGCCCTCTACATCATGTGACCTATGTACCTGCAAAATTTGAAGTTGCTACGGCCAATGGTCAAGGTGATGCATTACCAAGAAAATACATTCTTTAACATTGACCCCAAGGTCAAAAGAGTCAAGGTCAAACAAACTGCTGCCCAGTACCCTCAACTTCATGTGACCCATACACCAGCAAAGTTTGATGTTGCTACATCCTATGTTAAAAGAGAAGGTGCATTTACAAGAAAATACATAATTTGACCTTGACCTCGGGGTCAAGGTCACACAAAATGTTGCCCAGTATCTTTAACATGATGTGACCTATGCACCAGCAAAGCTTGATATTGCTACAACCCACGGTTAGGGATAAGATGCATTTACAAGAAAATGCATTATTTGACCTTGACCTCTGGGTCAAGGTCACACGAAACGTTTCCCAGTACTCTCTTCATCATGTGAATTATCAAGCTACAAAGTATGAAGCTGCTACACCTATCCGTTTAGGAGGAGAACCATTTACATGAAATGCATTATTTGACTTTTGACCTTGATCTTGGGCCAAGGTCACACGAAATAATGCTCAGTACCCTCTACATCATGAAACCTATTCAGCTACAAAGTTTGAAGTTGCTACGTCAAAAGGCTTAGAAGAATATGCATTTACAAAAAAAAATCAATATTTGTCCTTAGACCTTGACATTGGGATCAAAGTCACATGAAATGTTGCCCAGTACCCTCTACATTATGTTACCTATTCAGCTACAACGTTTATAGTTGCTACGTCTAACCGTTAAGGAGGAGATAAATTTACAAGAAAATATATTATTTGATCATTGACCTTAACCTTGGGGTCATGATCACACGAATTGTTGCCCAGTACCCTCAACATCATGTGACCTATCCAGCTTCAAAGTTTGAAGTTGCCTCGCCTATCCGTTTAGGAGGAGAAACAGTTTCAAGAAAATACATTTTTTTATCTTCGACAATGACCTTGGGGGCATGGTCACACGAAATGTTGTCCAGTACCCTCTACAACATGTGACATATCCTGTTGCAAAGTTTGAAGTTGTTACGTCTAACCGTTTAGGAGGAGAGATAGTTACAAGAACAAATATTAATTGATCTGTGACCTTGCCTTGGGGTCAAGGTCACACGAAATGGTGCTTAGGACCCACTACACCAGGTGACCTATCTAGCGACAAAGTTTGAAGTGGCTACACCTAACTGTTTAGGAGGAGAAACAGTTACAAGAAAATACATTATTTGATCTTCGACCTTGCCCTTGGGGTCATGGTCACACGAAATGTTGCCCAGTACCCTCTACATCTTGTTACCTATTCAGCTACAAAGTTTATAGTTGCTACGTCTAACCGTTAAGAAGGAGATACATTTACAAGAAAATATATTATTTGATCTTCGACCTTAACCTTGGGGTCATGATCACACGAAATGTTGCCCAGTACCCTCTACATCATGTGACCTCTCCAGCTTCAAAGTTTGAAGTTGCTTCGCCTAACCGTTTAGGAGGAGAAACAGTTTCAAGAAAATACATTTTTTATCTTTGACTATGACCTTGGGGTCAAGGTCACATAAAATTTTGCCAAGTACCCTCAACATTATGTCATCTATTCAGCTACAAAGTTTGAAGTTGCTACGTCTAACCGTTAAGGAGGAGATACATTTACAAGAAAATACATCATTTGATCTTTGACCTTGACCTTGGGGTCATGATCACACGAAATGTTGCCCAGTACCCTCTACATCATGTGACCTAATCAACTACAAAGTTTGAAGTTGCTACCTCTTACGGTTCAGGAGAAGATACATTTACAAAAAGCGTGACAGACGGACGCACGCACGGACGGACGGACAGACGGACGACGGACCGACTTTTGTACGAAATTAATATACCCTTTTTTCTAAAGAAAAATTACGTTATAAAAAGAACAAAAAAAAACAACGTTGTCTAAGTTGGACCCTCTCTGACAAAACTTCCTGGATCCGCGCATGGGTACAAATTATCATGCATATCATGCAGCAGTGAATACAGTAAAACCCGTGTAAAACGGCCCCTCAAAACAGACAAAACTAGATTTCAGTCGATGGTACACCATCGCAAATACCCGCTTTTGAGCTAACCAAAGCAACTGCAAAATTTGAAGTTGCTACGCCCAATCGTTTAGGAGGAGATGCATTTGCAAAAAAGTACATTATTTCACTTTTGACCTTGCAATGGACAAACACGAAACGTTGCCCAGTATCCTCTACATCATATGACCTATGCACCTGCAAAGTTTAAAGCTGCTATGTCAAATGTTTTAGAGGGAATTGCATTTACAAGAAATATTTAGAGCATTGAAGCATGAATCATTGTCCTCTACATCATGTGACCTAAGTACCTGCAAAGTTTGAAGTTGCTACTGCTAACGGTTAAGGAGATGCATTACCAAGAAAATAAATGATTTGACCTTGACCCCAAGGTCACGGGGGTTAAGGTCAAACAAAATGTTGCCCAGTACCCTCGACTTTATGTGACCTAAGCACAAGCAAAATTTGATGTTGCTACATCCCATGGTTAAGGAGAAAATGCATTTACAAGAAACTCATTATTTGACCTTGATCTTTGGGTCAAGGTCACACAAAATGTTGCCCAGTACCCTTTACATAATGCGACCTATGCACCCGCAAAGTTTGATATTGCTACATCGTACGGTTAAGGAGAAGATGCATATTCAAGAAAATACATTATTTGACCTTGACCTTCGGGTCAATGTCACACGCAATTTCCCAAGGGCCCTCAATATGATGTGACCTATGCACCTAGAGAGTTTAAAGTTACTACGTCAAAATCTTTAGGAGGTCGGGCGAAAGGTTACCCAGTACCTCTACATCATGTGACCTATCTAGCTACAACGTTTGAAGTTGCTACGTCTAACTGTTTAGGAGGAGATTCATTTACAAGACAATACATTATTTGATGATTGACCCTGACCTAGGGGTCAAAGTCACACGAAATATTGCCCAGTACCCTCTTCATTATGTGGTCTATTTAGCTATAAAGTTTGAAGCTGCTACGTCAAAAGGTTTAGGAGGAGATGCATTTACAACAAAGTTCAATATTCGACATTTGACATTAGGTCACACGAAATGTTGCCCAGTACCCTCTACATCATGTGACCTATTCAACTACTAAGTTTGGAGTTGCTACGTCTAACCGTTTAGGAGGAGATACATTTTCTAGAAAATAAATTATTTGACCTTTGACCTTGACATGTTGCCCAGTACCCTCTACATCATGTGACCTATTTACCTACAAAGATTGAAATTGCTACCGCTAACGGGCTAGGAGGAGATACATTTACAAACGTGACGGACGGACGGACGCACGGACCGACAGACGGACTGACGACGGTGCGATTTTGACACGAAATTAACATACCCTTACCAAAGATCTTAATGACAAATTGTAGCATAGTGAAGGTCGAAAGTATTGCAAACAAGGGGCGTTTCATGTAGGGTGTTTCTTTATTAGTATTTCTTTAGACAGTATTTAATATTTCCCAATTTAAATCGCATCCTGATTATTACGAAAATTTATGCAATTTTCACAAAATGGTGAAACCCAAACTAGGGACCGATCCCGGGGCCGATATGAGGTCATGATAGGCTAAATTATGCTCATATTCGTTGTTTTTAAACTATAATCTATGAAGTTCGAGTTAAAGAAATATTACATTTGAGGTTTATTTATAATGAATGATCAGAGATAGTAATAAGCGTTTATGCAACCACGGAAAATAGGTCAAAGTAAAACAAAGTAAAATAAAATCGATGAGAATAAAAGCCAGAACCGATACTGAGACAGTTCATCGACAAGACAGTTCACCGACATGCCTTTTGAAGACAGTTCGCTGACAGAATTGAAAACAGTTCAACAACAATATTTTTATTGTACTTTATATGGAATATCCCAAGAAAATAACCATAAAGGACGTGTAACGGTTTTGTATTACAAATGGCCCACTTTTACAGTAAAAAATCGATTGTAAAGAAATCCCTCCAAAATATTACCAAATAATACCTAAGAGTCTCTAGTTAAATGTCCACAATTTATTTTCTTCATTATAATGTATTTTTATGATAAATTTTTGGGTTGAATGCATGCCCTATCAACCACACTTTACACTAAGTCTATGGTAAGACCAAACACCCTCGTGTACTTCGTGACTTAATTACATACATGTCCACATGCGGAACCTGATAAAACTATTTCTCATTTTATTGTGCATATAATATTACACCATAAAATGGCAACTCTGAGTCGGTTCCGCGTGCGGCAAATACCGTAAAAAGACTTATTCTGGAAATTTTAATTAAATTCATACTTATCAAAGCACTGAGAGGACTAAAATCACTGGAGAGACGTAAAACATATTAGCAAGCTTGTATCAATATTATTTCTTACAAACAGTCTTTGGATATATTGCGTTTGAAAAGCAAATACAACAACATTTCAGTAAATGAGAGTCTTATTAGAGAGAGAGAGAGAGAGAGAGAGAGAGAGAGAGAGAGAGAGAGACCAGCTGAGAGAAGGTGCAAGGAGAGAGTTTGATGTGCCCCCTTCTTTAACTGATACATAGATTTCTGGAGACAGTTCTTTGGTACAATCTGCTTTTAAAAAGACAGCTCACGCCACTTTTGTTTTGGCATGGCCAATTGCTTTGAATTAAGATTGTCAAAAATGGCAAATTATGTGATCATTCTTTGGAGCATGAGGAAAAAATAATCAATTATTGGTATTCTCAAATTACAGGGCAGACACTGTTAAATATGGCCATACTAGAGTAGTTAGGAATGGAAAGTATATAACATTAGATGGAGTTGTCCCCCCAACCACTTAAAGGAGTTATGTGACGCTGGTGATCTTGGAATTAAGGTCAATACTATCGAATTTTAGTCATTCATTAAGGTCTTCCCAATGAGTTATCTGCGCAGTTTAGTCAAAATCTGGTCATTGGTTAGGAAGATAGAGTACAGACAAGCCTGTTTTATATATATGTCCCTGGTGACCTTGTAAATCTTATAATTCGTTTTGGCTGTCCCAGATAAGTATCTGTGCAAGTTTCGATGAAATTGATCTAGCGGTTCATGAGGTAGAGCAAAAAGCTACTTCACAGCACAAATATCGGAATCATTTGATATGATTCCAAACTTTTGAAAGAACTGTGTCAGTTTAATGGTAATATTATTTAGTGAGGTTATTTGAACAAAGAGAAGCTGGGGTGATGTATACAAATGCACACTCTCAACATATATTGTAACTGACCCTCAAAGCTAACACCTATCTATATTTTTTGAAGATCGTAACTTCTCATGTACATATATGATGTATATAGGTGGCGTAGATATTGTCATGAATAAACCAATGTAATTCTTTGATTTAGTTTTGTTCTTTTCAATTCATTTTTATTTATGCAAGAAAGCATGTATTAAAAAAAAACATCCAATGGCCTGAATGCGAACGCCACAAGCATTTTATTCATAATGAGTGTAATGCGCTGTTCATGCTTACATGTGCACAATATCTGTGCTAAACTGTTTGTTTCCTCAATGAATATCGCTCTCGTAAAGTGTTTGCTAAAATAATGCAGTATATATACAACAACCACTTATCTGCAGATAGTAAATAGTCACTGGTTCCAACAAACACATACATTTAATATTCAAGGATCGAAATACTCTATTTTAGATGTTCATTCACCTTTATCAAAACACAATGTAGGTTGTTCAAACGGTTCCGAAATCTCTGCTTTGAAGGAAGTCGTCACCCTTGAAATAGATGTATGCACCACAAATGCTTGAAACGTGACTAAGTGCTTTAATGTGCTACGTCATTGCTCTACGTTACAGTGAACCATATTTCAGTCATGATCTTTCCTCGGTTGAACATGTATTACGCAATAAAGATGAAGGGTCTTGCACAATGAGACAAAACATAAGTTTCTTCGGGATTGTGTCCGTTCTAAGGCGGTGGTTCTGTTGTTGTTGACTTTTTGTTTATTGTTACTCCCATTGTGGGAGTCTGTAATTGTTCTATGTTTTGTTGTATGTTACTTGATGTCCGTTCTAGTATTGCAATCATCTTGATGGGGAAGAGAGAGCTGATTGCTTTGCTTAATTTGTCTTCCTGGTGTCTCGTGATGGTTGAGCGGCTCTTCCTCGCGGTGCCAAGGGGTTGTCTGCAGTTTGCGATTGTGGTATTTCCTTATCATACTCACTTACTATTTTTGTGAACCGCGACCCCTGGAGTCACACGTAAGATGATAGGTAAGTAATATAGACCACAGTGCTATCACGACTGTTGGATATCTTAGCTGGGACATGCGTAAAATATGAAGCAGATATGCATTCTGTACATGTAACCTATGACCGCCTGCTTTGACATGGCCTTAAAGTATTCATTTATTCTGCATGTTCATCCACAAAGGTGCACAGTTTTGTGGATCAATCTTATAATCGAATCAGGCGTTTGGAAGATACGACACAGACACAAAAGTGTGACATACAGACGGACTGACATATGAACAGACAGATATACAACACTCACATATATCTATTTAATAATTGTGGCTGTGAGCAAAAAAAAGTGTTCAAAGCTTCCATTATCATTTCTGTAGCTTTATAAATATCTATATTCGTGTTTCATACCAATCCAGCAAAAAAAGGTTGCGCATGTAATGCCGCGTTTAACATGTTACATGCACGCTTGTGTACATGTCGTACTGATTATATTGATATGAATAAACCGGAATAGGCTTGTTTGAGCTATTGATTAACTGGAAAAGGCGACAAAACACTAAATGTTCAATATATATTACACCTAAAAAAATAACATATCATCAAGGTAATCGTAAACACAGTATTTAGCCAAGTTTTAGCATAATTTTTAATTTATGATGGTAGTGTTAGCTCAAATTACGACATTGACATGACGAGTATAAACACACGCATGTTTGGTATTATTTTTGAGGTCAGTTTGTTCGTTGCATCTTTAAAAATATCCACATTCATGAACAAACCTCTGTTTATACACACAAGTGAGAAACTTTCATTCATGTGACTGCATATGCCGTCGTTAATTCAAAAACATGCTCATGTGAAAGGGCAAAGAACAAACCACCATATATTTAAATTTCAGCCAAATCCATCGTGGGCCAAAAAACGGCCAAACCGTTACACGTCCTTTTCGACAGATATTTTTGATAAGCGTATGCCAAATTTCTTTAGGAGCAGGAGGCGAAGGGCAGGAGAGGAGGAGCAGGCGGCGATGATATCAAAATTTGCATTGATTTTGCTTATTTTTAATAATATACTTATCCAATCTATATCAAACTTGCATGTATGATACGAATGATTAAACGCTATTGTTAACTGAACTATTCTGATCACAAGCATTGCTATATATACCTCTCTTATAATATATATACCTCTAGCAAGCTCATGACGTTCTGGGTTTAACAAACAACACAATGGGAGAATAAGCGTAATCATTCGTATCATACATGCAAGTTTGATATAGATTGGATAAGTATACATGTATTATAAAAAAAAATAAGCAAAATCAATGCAAATTTTGATATCATCGCCGCCTGCTCCTCCTCTCCCAGCCTCCTTCTCCTGCCCTTCGCCTCCTGCTCCTAAAGAAATTTGGCTCTAAATCACTCAATTATCATTGAAATATCTCGAAAAATTGCATTTGGGACAACATGGGTGTGGAGGGGCCTCGGTAGTATGAATAAGGGTCCGAACGCTACTATTTGTTTGGTTAGAAGGCAAAACCATGCGGGAACCACCGTTTCTTGGACAACTGTGCAACGGGAGAAAAGCTCTCACGCTTACAAACTAAGTTCAAATGTGCAAACAGCATGCTCTAAGGATAGCTTGAACAATTGCCCGAAGCATACTAGCATTCTTAGATTTTCGAGTTTTGCGCTGAAAATTTACTTATGATTGAAAATGTGTCAACACAACTTGCCGTGTTCCATTGTTTATGCCCACTGCCTGCTTCCCGGAAGGGACTTCGCCTCCCTTTACGTTCTGCTCTTTTTGGAGAAGGAGGCAGAGATTGGAGGCCGTGTAGAAATAGTTCACATAAACCAGTGACGAACTTATCAGATTTTTTTATTTTTAACTTATTATTAGATGGTATTTAAGATGGCTTTGTAATTAGTTTTAGAAAAAAGAAAGAAATGTATTTGTATTTTCAGAAAATATTTTGAGGTTGTTTGAAGTTATGAAAATGATTTTCAAGAAATGCATTAAGATAGTACCTGACAACCACGATTTTTGCCAATTTTGTTATTAGACGCTTACACAGATATTCGTATAAAACGTGTTCTATATAAAATGGATATGATCAAAATGAGATGCAAAGAATTTTTGTATCTATAGCAAACTAGAACGGTCCTTTGTAGAATTGCCATCGAATAAAATACCATTTGTTTACATCAGATTTTAGTGAGAAATCCTATAAAATCTGTTATAGAGGTATCAAAGCTTCATTTTGACCTTTCTCCTTTTCATCAAGTTACCATATGCTTAAAAAGGCTATGCATCTCTTAAATTTGTGTACGATTTAAAAAAATGTATTTAGACCAGAATCCTCCGTTTTCACGCACAACATCAACTTTTCGACTTGATCTTGACAAATGGGCGGCAACGCGAGAAAACCTGTCTTCGGGGTTTGCGAGCAACACAGGCGCAGACCAGCCTGCGCATCCACGCAGTCTGATCAGCCCCTTTGTTATTCACCTTTTGGAAATTATCATATGTAAACTTGCTACAGATGAAATTTATATTTTCTAGCTAGTCTCTGTAGCTGTGGAGACTGGTTTGAAACTGGCTTTGTCGGACACCCCGAAGACAGGTTTTCTCGCGACGAGGCCCAAATGACGTATTAGCTGCAGTCAACATTAATAGGTTTTGAGGATGATGTAGCTAGCACTATCACATCTACTTGAAAGTAATTAAAGTTTATATTATTCTGAAGTCAAGCCAATATATAGGCCTCGTCGTGAGAAAACCTGTCTTCGGGATTTCCGTCAAAGTGAGTTTCAAACCTGTCTCCTCAGCCACATAGACTAGCTAAAAATTGAAAATTTACCTGTGCCAAGGTTAAATATGGTACTTTCAAAAAAGCGAATAACAAAGGCGCTGATCAGACTGCGCGGATGCGCAGGCTGGTCTGCGCCCGTGTTGTTCGCAAACCACCGCAGACAGGTTTTCTCGCGTCGAGGCCCATATAATGTTGCAGACATCTTAGTTTCTAGCCAAAGCTTCCCTTACTAATTGCTCGCTAGTGAGTCAACCATTTGATTCCATGATAGCCCAGTCAAAAAACCTATCCAGTCTAGTTAGTTGAAACCCAAAGCTCTTTTGTCCATTTAGGTATGTAGGGGTTTAAAGCTGCATACTCTGTAACTATGAACATTTTTCGAAAAAATTTATTTTCTTTTTAAATCATTTGTAAAAGTTGAATTAAGTTATGTTTTCACAATAAATCTGTTCACTAGAGCGGAAAACTGCACGGAAAAGTGAATTATCTTATAAAACAGGTGTGTTTTACTCGTGTCGATAATTATTTGCGTCCCTCCAATAATTATAGACAGTTAAATTTAACATAAATGCTGTTGTTTCGATACTGATAATTTGTTAAGATTTACGAAATTGGTAAAATGTATACCTGAATTTTAGTTTTTTTACTGTGTTCTTGAAAAATAGTAACATTAGTTCAAAAATTAAAAGATCAAAAGTTACAGTCTATGCAGCTTTAAATGATGATGTTTTTTCGCTCTGTATTTATAGCGATGTTCTTTTACAGCCCAGGGATCTTCCGCTAGGTTCTCATTTTATTATTATTATTATTGATGTAAATGTTATTATCATATACTTTTATAGACATGTATGTGAATGATTTTGGTTGTGTTAAAGTAGCCTAGTGACTATCTCTAGTGAAGAGCCATACATCACCACTGTATACAACTATCTGTATATTTGGTTTTCCTCATTTTGGTTTTGTAGGAAGAATGTTAGCTCTGATTGTACTAGTTCCTGGAAATTGCTTTGATTTTACCCAGTATATAAGCCAAAAATAGTAAGTGAGTATGATATGGAAATACCACAATCACAAACTGCAGACAACCCCGTGGCGCCGCGAGGAAGAGCCGCTCAACCATCACGAGACACCAGGAAGACAAATAAGCAAAGCAATCAGCTCTCTCTTCCCCATCAAGATGATTGCAATACTAGAAAGGACATAAAGTAACGTACAACAAAACATAGAACAATTACAGACTCCCACAATGGGAGTAACAATAAACAATTGTCAACAACAACTGAACGGACAGCAGCCTAAGCCACCGGGGGCTTAAATGCATTTTACTGGTACCAAATTTTCGCCCTAGATTCTGCTGTTGTTGAAGTACAAGAAATGTTCAGCTCGCATGGAGGCCATCTAACTAATGCAATGTATCATCATGGAAAACACTCTTATCAAATTACTACGCCATGATGAAACAAAGAAAAGGGCTCATGACTCACAGATAGTCAGAGCTAAAGAAAACCTCAAGTTTAGCCACGGTGGGTCCAGCTACAGATAAGCATCAGGCACCAACCCACCGATTAAAGCTTTAAGTCAGAGCCGTCATAGAATCTGAGGCCTGACCCACCGTCTTGCAATTAAAGAGAAAACCATAGCTAATGGAAATAACATGTCCAGAATGACGCTGGCCAACAGTCAAAGGGTGAAGAAGCCTAAAATGAAGCGTGGAAAGAGCATGATAAAGTAACTCAAATTCGAACTCATTGGAATGAAAATGGCTTGCCAGAGGAAATCCCAGTTGAAGCTCTAGTCAGCTGATTAGCACAGGATTTATCACAAAAGCAATTAGCAGAATTTATCATATCACTGACGTCGCATCTGGGAGTGAAAAAACGTCATGCAATAAAATCGATAAACCACTAGTGGTTTATAGATTTACGGGAAACGTTATGACGTCCTTAATAACGTTGCCTACATAATGACATAATTATAACGTTTTTACGCCAGAAATGAGATTTCAAAGTATTTGTCATATGATAAATAGAATCTAACATTCGTGCTCTCGTATTATTTAATTTATTAAACTCGTTGCGAAAAAGAGGTAAAATGCTCGGCAAGCCTCGCATTTTATCTCTTTTCCTCAACTCGTTTAATAAATTCAATAAAACATGAGCACTCATGTAAGATCCTTTATGTATTCTGAAAAGGGCAGACAGATCATTAGCAATTGTCATCGTGATGCTTTATCTTACATGTATTTGGGAAACTGGCACAGTAATAGAGGATCTTACATGGGTGCTCATGTTTTATTAGTGGTTTACATATTTTATTACATGGCGTTATTTCACTCCCAGACGCGACGTCATATGATAAATGTATTTGGGAAACTGGCACAGTAAGGGTGTTGGACCTCATCAGCGACATAATCTCGAGAGTTAATGTGTTTCCAGGACTTAAGTGACCCCCGTGTTTTGCTAATTATTCTTTAATGGTGATTTTAATTGAAAAATTAATTAGAGAAATGAATAAAGATATATACCGCGTAATTGAATTTATTTTTTCCACATAAATATGAGTTTTTGTATAGGCTGGGATTAGATGGAATTTTGGTGTGTTTTTGCTGCTCTTCTTTGAATTAGTCCCCAAGTGAACCTAGCGATATAAATAAAACATAGCTTATACAGGTCAGTGGAGGTAATTCGTCAGTCCCACAGATAAGAGTGCGTAACAGAGAATTATCTTTCCTATTTCTCAACCAAAAAATATGTTGTGTGTACTCAAAACAACCGTCTCGATGGTATAGTTCTTTTGAGCACCCAAAAAAGTGTTTAAACTGATAAAAACAATTGCAACTTCACGCTAAAATTGCTTAACTGGCCCAATCTTCGTGTATTGAGCTATGATTTACTGCTTATACTGACTCATAAACAGTACTGTACATTTAAAGGCGATGCATTGAAATGGCCTGTGTTAAAAAACGATTCAAGTAACAGTATTGTCTGAACCTTAAATAATGGCTGAATTTCGAGATCATTGTTTCCTAAAATATGTCTTTCAAGAATACAAGTAGGTTATCAAACAGTATGGATCCAGATAATGCCCAGCATTTTAACCTGATCTTGCCTTTGGCTGTTGACAAATAGCTTTAGCAGGCAAATATTTGATGCTCTTTAAGTTTAATGTATATCCCTAATTCGCTATTTCTCGTCAATTTTTTAATTTGCTTGAATTGTCTTCATAAACTCTTCACTTACTAGTGTCGTCTGCTGATTACCTTTGCAAACAATTTGGACCCAGATCAGGCCCGACAAAACATCGGGAATGATCTTGATCCAAACTGCTTTGCACTCTACTGATATTCCCGAAAGATCATTTTAGAAAAAGCAACAAGAAACAAACTGATTTTGAAAAAAAAATATCAGCAGACGACAAAATCATGACTTACCTCGTAGGCAAAAAGAGTCAATGAATTGAAATGGAAGGTGTTACATGTACATGTATGTTTCATGCTTAAGCCTTAAATTTACCTGCTTTCAATACGGCACGGTCTAGGACCCCTATAGACTTTTACAATTGCGTGTGTGCGTGCGTGTTTGCGTGTGTGTGTCAAAATGATGACAAGTGGGGTTTGCGGAATAGATTTTCGTTGAATCAAAGGATATAGATAGTCCTGTAGGCAAGTACATATCATCATAGCAATGCAAATATACCACGTGTATCTATTGGGGTACACATAGGTATATTCAAAGGGAAAAACAACTAAGTTATTCTTTTGTACAGGGGACTGGGGCTTCAGTTACAAATACGGGCGTCTCCCAAAAATAAGTTTTAGTTACGCGGTGTGCATTTAAATCCACATGCTAAGTGCCTTTCTTCTAAGTTTAATTTAAAGCTGTTTAAAAAAAGAAAAACGGGGGTCACTAATAACCTGGAAACACTTTAGTACAACTAAATGGTAGGAGAGCAAAATTGACAGTGTGTACATATGTAAAAGGGGTGTTCTGAACAGAGGCTTGAGCTAAATTAAGCAATTAATATGGGTGTTTGGTTGCATATTGGAGATATATCAGGCAGTGAGTTGAGATTGACGAGATGCAGTACATATTTATGTCAAGCCATGGTGGCACTACAATTGTGATCTTCATTTAAAGCCAGCAACAGTTGCTCCTGACTTCTAACAAGCCATTCTACATGGCTTTCATTAACATAGAGAAGGATAGCAGGTAGGTAGTGTGCGTGCTTTTAAATCAGCGAGTCGTCTGTGCGACTGATACATTGCATGACCAAGGACATGAAAAAGAGGGCAATAGTTGGCAATTTTAGCAGTGTGAAGTTTAGGTGTTGATGTTCATCAGGATTCATCTGATTCCACTGCTTTTAATTGTTATGTAAGAGGCTCTATTCACGGAATTCAGAACAGACTGCCCATAGTTGCTGTTGTACAAAGATGATCTGGTGATTAAGGCTGAGTACATGGAGGAAATGCTGGTGAAGTTGGATGCAAGAAAGTATTGGAAGGAGAAGGGTCTACATGTGAACATAAAATATAGTCATGTAAAGTGGTCCCTTGAGTTTAAGCGCATCAAATGCATGTGGCACAAACTACTTAATGATGGAAGATGGAGGAGACAGCACCTGATAAAAATTTGAGATAGGATTTCTGTAACCATATGGACATTCTCTACGCTAGATACATCCTCGAGCTGCCTGCATTCATACATTGCAACTGTACATGTTAAAAGCTCCGTAAACATCCTAACCTTTTGATCAACTAAGATCTGCTAACTTTGACTCGAGGCAGGTAGTACTTAACATGCATTCATTGTTTTTGTTGAGTGTATATATTCAGTACGTCCTTGATTATGAACAGTTCACTAGCATGATACATGGTCATGATGTCAAAATCGCCTAATAGCAAAAACGTGACGATTTTTTAGAAAGAACTTCAAAATATCACCAATAAATAGGATTTTCCATTTTGGCGGCCATCTTAGATGCCGTGCTTGAATTCACAGTTGAGAAAATTTCAAGATTACATATTATACATAAGAAACAAACATTCAAACAAATTTCACTCATAAAAAATTCTGATATATTTATGTATGAAAAAAACACAATCTTTATTCTTTGGTAGCCATCTTGGATGCCATATTGTATCAAGGCTCTCTTATAAACTGTACACAGATAACTAGGTCACATTTTGAGCCTTTCTATACTTGGAACAACTTAAATTTGATGCAATAATCTGAACTAAGTTCATTATATGGTGTTATTATAAGCAAGCTTGATTTTATATATAAAAACGGCGGCCATCTAAAAAAATTGCGGCCGTCTTGGATACCATGCCCGTCTTTATGTGATGTCAGATAATTACAAATGTTAAATTGTTAAATAGACACTTCCACTAGCTTCAAAGAAAAGTATATTGCAAAATGATATCCAGCTTAACAGGCTTTACATAAAAAAAACAGGTCGCCATTTTAAAATTCAAGATGGCGGCCGTCAAAGTGCATTTCCGGCGTGGCATTGACCTTCAAAAACTTTGTTAATTACTTATCTGGCCATGTACCAAGTTTCATGCTTTTATCATAAATTGCACGATTTTTTCACATATCCGCCCCACTAAATGGACATAAAGTAACTTACAACAAAACACAGAACAATTACAGACTCTCATAATGTGAGTAACAATTAACAACAAGTATATATGAGCATTCTATGGATAATTGATAGTAAAAATCTATACTTAACAGCGTTTCTGGTGTAAAGTACCATTTTGTTACTTGTATGACAATACGCAACGTAAATAACACATTTCAAGCCTTACTATATTAATTGCAAAATATTTTATTTTATAAGTCATATGGTATTTTATTAAGATTCAAAACTGTTTTGTTGTAAATTTATAACAATATACCGGTTTATCCTAAAACAAGTATCAATCTTTATTAAGTAATATATATATATATATATATTTGAAGGGCATTTGCGCATATGCGATAAGTATGCTGGCGCTCGCGGTTATAAAACTTGAGTACAGCCTCAGACTCAAAATAAAGCGCAATGATTGGCTGCTTGCGGACACGTGTCCGCATGCAGCCAATCATTGCGCTTTATTTTAAGTCTGAGAATGAACTCAAGTTTTATAACTTTGAGGCCAGCTTCATATATCCTTACAATTCTTAACCCCCCCATTCCACTGGACGGCGATTCCGCTACGATTCGAAATTTTGGTCAAAATGACACGAATCGTAGCAGAAACGGCAAGAGCGCAGTAGAGGCTTAGTAGAAGCGCCTTTGTCGTAGTAGAAGCGTATCGGTATAGAAAGGATATAAAAACGCAACGAAAGCGTAGCTCCATCGCAAAGGTCGTAGCAAGGTCGCAGCTACATCGCCATCAGCGTAGACTAAGCGTAGCCAAGTCTTCATTATCGTAGTGCGATCGTAGCAGCAGCGTAACGGAAGCGTAGTGGCTGCGTACTGGAAGCGTCAAGTCCCCAAATCGTGTGGCTGTCTACGCTTCCGCGGCGATTTGGAATAATTTTAGAGAAAATCCTAGATCGCAACGAGCGTAACGGGATTGCCGTCCAGTGAAATGGGGGTGGGGGGTTTACAGATTGCCCTGACCATATTGAATAACTGCATGACAGTTTGCTTCTGCAGGAGCTGTTTGATCAGAGTATACACTGTTTGATATAATCCAACATTTAATTTCCAAAGGTTTCCTTGACAACATTATCAAATCCTCTATATAAGACACAATAGTCCACCAAAGTCAGTAACAGTTTTATACGGCGTGTAACATCTTGTATTTGGTAAGGGTGTAACAGAGGATAAAGCGGGTCTTCCTTCGTCAGTTCTTCAAAGTGTTGTGGGAACGTGTCTTGCAATGTTTGTAAAAGCAAGTATGTACTTTTTCTGATGCTGAAACAAAGTAGAAAAAAACATGCAGATTGCAATACTAAATAAACCGGGATGCGCAAAGCATCACTGACAAGTCCGGGCCGCGTAGCGCAGTCGGTAACGTATCTGGCAACAGATGCGAGTCTGGCTGCAGATCCAGGGGTCGCGAGTTCGATCCCGGCCCGGCCCCATACTTTCGTGGAGATTGGTAATGAAATAATTTCTAAGGTCATTCTCCTCTCTTCCGCTGATTCATTCAAGAAGGGTTGTTGTCAGTTACAAGCGAAAGTATGTGAACGAAGTACTGGTAAACTGCTTGTTCAAGCTTGCCCAGGAAAAAGTGTGATTAGGTGACCATAGCTGTTGACTTGGGACGTAGAGCAACAAAAACAAACAAATCACTGACAATATCAGAATAAATATAATACAATATGCGGAGCTCCGGATAATTGATTATTGCTTTGCTATTTTTTTTTTATTGAAAACAGATGTAGTCCAGCTCATGAAATTTTGATATTCATCGCACATGAGCGGATCCAGAGAGGCGGCAGGGTATCCGGACCTCCTTCAAAATTTACAAGTGGCTAAATGTTTCCTAGAAAAACTGGGACGGACACCTCTCGAGAAGTAATTGGACCCCCTTGGGTCCAATTGCTTCTCCAGGGAGGTCCGAACGGCCAATTGTGAAACACGTTGATGACTACAAAAATGTTGTCATGACTCCCTCCCCAACGTAATTTTCTGTATCCGCGCATGCTGCATATTTACATAAAACCCCTTTAAATGCCCATACTGACGTATCATGTTGGGCTAGAATTGTCGAATGAGCCTTCCTCTGTGTCCGTACTTTTTGTATGCGTGAAGCGAAGGCTCTGTCGAGTAATCATATAAGATTCGCATGGGCCTTTGCTGCTAGTGATGCGATAAGTACCAAAATTTCAGATACCGACCCATATAATATGACTATCACTATCACTTGTGATGGTCTTACTGAAAATAATTGTTACAGTGGAATGGCTCTTTTGAATACCGTAACTGTCACGTTTGAAATATAGACCAATGGCTGGGAATGTTTACGTCCCCTAGGGAATTTAAAGACGAATCCTATCTTTCAGATAATTTCAAGCCGCGTCTTTTAAGAGATGTTTGCACTATGAACGCTGAGGCATTAGTCTCTGACAGCCTGTTATATATGTTACCATATCAAATTTAGAAAAAAGAAAAGATAGAGCTACAGGCAGAAGACATTGAACTGCGAAATTATTTTAATTGTTCATATGGTTTGCATGCTGGCTACCTCAGCTACCCATAACAGTTTTTGGAGCAAAATAACGGCTTCCTAAGGTGTTATGTGTGTTACTTTTAATTAGATTACCCTTTGAAAAAGATAATTGTGACCAATATAATTTACTGTCACAGCCAATCTGTACATTTTTCAAAATGATTTTGATTATGTTGTTCTAACAAACTTATTTGGCTTCTTGAAAAAAAAGTTTGCTTTTCTATCCTACATTTTTTGTCTTTTATGAGCAATTAAACAATCCTACCCCCAGTTTTAAGGAGCCCAATTTGGTAGATATTATTTAAGTAAAAATATATGGAAATATTTGCTGCTGCTGGATATCTAACATATTTGGGATCGTCTTGCTCATATAATACATAATTTTAGATTTTGCAGGTTTAACAACCAAATCAGAGCACTCGTTCAAGGCTGTAATATAATGTTACATTACATAATAAATAAGCAAGGACATTGACTTGATATAAGGGATGATATTTCAGAAAAAAAGATATATTTTGCACATGTTTTCAAATAAATCTTTAGTCTCTGGTGTCTACATCTTAGGTATTAAATCATTGGTGATTATTAAGCCCATGTACCTTTGTTACATATGTTATAAATTCAAAAAACAATATTTCCTAAAATGTATAATACTTGATTATAGATAGAGCCTCGAGGGACATATAAAATAATAGTTTCACATTTAAACAAGACAATTTAGTGAATGTGCGCATCAAATTTAAATATTCTTAGCTTATTCTTATCGAAGTCATATACAATATCCATTTTTCTGCTTTTCTGGCAAAATAATTGTCCACCTCATCTCACCCAAACAAGAAGAATCATACACCAGTATTTTGACTGCTAGGTAAGGGCCTGCTCCATCCTAGATCCCTTAGGAATATTGCAGACATATTCTATCTTATAAAATATTCAAAGTACACCGAATAAGAGATGTCTGTACTCTGTAAGCCTGGAGAGTTAGCAAGTAACAGCTTGTTACATATGTTACTATATCAATTTTAGAATAAGAATATTGATAGGTTGGGTTACTTAAGAAAACATTACATCTATCTAATCAATTGACATTCTTATAGTCTGCATACCGGATGCCTTTACTACATATGGAAGCTGTTTAGCATTAATAATCACTCTGTGGTGTTATATGCGTTACATGAACTTAATTATTATTTAAAAGTGGTAATTGTGTCTATCTTCATTCATTTAAACAACTGCTATGTGTTGGTTTCAAACCAGTCTAAATTAGATTTTTAGAAACCTATACTCAATCGACGAATACAATAAAGCAAAGCTTGCTTTTCTATTTTAAATCTATTGTCTTATGTGAGTTAATGCACAGCCCTACCCCCGGCTTTACTGAGGAGCAAATTGTGTTATTACCATTCTAGTAAAAGACATATGAAAACAATTGCAGCATGTGGATGTTTTACATTTTCTTAGACTGTCTTGCTCATATATCTGCAAGTTGTCACCAAGTTTCTAAGATCAAGACACTTATTTAAAATGTAACGTATATAACATGTAAACAATGAGCAATGCCAATTATGATGTAAAAGGATGATATTTCAAAAATAACCAAGATATCTAACATGAGTACTTAAAAATCTCTGGTCATTGGTGCCAAACATAAGAAATTATGTTCATTTCTGATTATCAAGCCCATGGACTGTTGTTACAGATTTTATTAATGAACTTTTTGACACATTCCTAATAATGTGCATATAATGCTAAACAAAAGAGACACAAATAGAAAATATAGTTTTAAATTCATACAAGACAATGAATGTTCCTGTTTATTGTAAATGGTCAAAACTGATTCTCATTTAAGTAAAAGTCATATTAAATGTTGTCATTGTCTGCTTCTTTGGTAATCGTTCCTTGCAACTAGTAGATTCATCACACAGTATTCCAATTATTTCCTGTAGTACAATTTTATCACCAGTCGACTCAAAAACGATGAGCCATCATCAACTTTCCAACTATGCCATTCATGGCTCGGAACATTAGAAAACTGATATGAATTCCTGATAGTTTGCTCTTTGAACATTCATTCAAGTGAGACTCTGCAAGTAGGAGAAAGACTAAATCTATACAAGGAGGAAACTAGAGTTACTGTATCTGAAGGTCCTGAAGTGTTCCCCTGATCTCCTTTTATAATGTTAAAATATTTCAAGGTCACATTAGGCTTATCATTTAAGTATATTGTGTTTTACCATTTATGAGCATGATGGCCATTTTGGTTAAGTGACCTAAAACAAATATCATATTTATATTGTTTTATTCAATAAATACTCATATGAAATTTGAGTTCAAATAACCCATTGATTTCTGAGAAAAGGATGCTTAGATATGTATGTGGCTGTCCAAAATTAGTGGCCTTTGATAAAAGGTCAAAGGTCAGCTTGCGACCATTGTCTCATTAGGCTTAACATTTCAATAGTATCGATTCACTGTGCCCTTGAAAAGGAGAGAAATCGACTGAATCAGTAGAATCGAGAGTTTTTGGCTTAAATTTGTGATCGGGTGGTAAGTATTTTTGCATGTGTTCTTATTGTTAGTTTTGTTCTTCTGCCGTGCATCTTATTATATTTCTTTGATAATATGTATACATAATATTGTGCAAAACAACGACAGTGTATCGTGGGAGCGTAAGAAACGCATTCTTTTAGAGGGATAGTTGTAAAAAAGCGACTTTGTTCTCCCGTTTCGAATTCAAACAACTTTGCTAAAAATGATTTCCACCAGAAGCTCGAGAGGCTTATGATCCTACAATACCAGAAAGCTCAGACTGATCTGTTTTTTTTTTTATTTTGAGATATTCAGCTATATATGACTGAACTCCCGAATAGCAGTGAACTAGAAACTGCAGCAGTAGAATCAAGTAATACCGATACTCATAAGAGGTACTGTGCCCACTGAAAGGGAACAATGAAGACAGATTCGTCAACTCTGGGCCAATTTCAAGCGCAAGATAGACTAAAATATACGTAAACTATGCGCATCAAACCCACGAACTTTGTGTGATAAAAACATTATAATAAAAGCTTGTCAAAAAACTTCAGTCTGTAAACAAATACACGCTTGGCACATTCTTAGATTTTTTTGGACAAAAATACTTGTTTGTTACTTGATTTGATTCTTTACGTCCCAGTCAACTCGTTTTCAGTTATGTCTAGATGGTTCTTTATGGGTTGAACCAGCAGTAAGCAAGTATTAATGTGTCTTGCTCAAAGAACATAACGCAGTGACGCTCATGAGGATCGACCCGGGAGCTCCTAGGTCTCAAGTCGAGCATTGAACGACCAAGCCACTGTGCACCCTCAATGAACATGCTTTGGTCGTTCTTCCTCTACAGTTGATTTTAAAAGGTTGGCTGTCAGTAACTGGCAAAATATTAACAATTATGTACATGTAGCATGAAAGTGTCTTCGATCAGCTTGAATAGTAACAGTTTGGTAGGGATAATGAACGAGCTCAATATGTGCTACATCACGTTTCTTCAGGGTTTCCAACCAGATGTTGCTAAAATCAGCCTGCTCATTAGCAGTATGTTTCCAGTATTATAATTGCATAAGTATTTTATTATTTTAATGTGTTGAATCCAAATTTCGCAATTTTCTTGCAAAGTACCAATTCTCTATTGCAGGTCCGTTGACAAGATTATGTTTCAACAGTAGAGCACCCGCGTTTAACATTAGCATTTTCTTTAAGTATTCTCCTTTGTCAGACTAGTTAAATCTTGGTTTGCCTCGAGGGCAGGTACATCCACGTCAGCGGATCAAATCAGCATTTCTGATTATGGGCACCTATCTACTAAATTCTAAGCATTCGGTAAAGTCCGCCACAATTCCAGAATCAAATCATGGCTTGGGTGTATGTAAGGAGCAATACGCGTAGTACTATGTACCATAGAGCTTCATTTTGTTAGCCAAAACTGGTTGAATTCTGTAGCATGTGTGTTCAGCTCTATTAAAATCGATTATTCTGATTATCCGAAAAATTTTATCAGCAGAATAAAAGAAGTTTATGTTTTTCAATAAAATATCGCTACAGAGATATTTTATTGAAAAAACATAAACTTCATTTAGCCGTTTTGTTTTGCTGCAATCACACTTGTTATTGTGTTAACATGGTTTCTGTGACGTCAGCGTCACGTTATATAACGTCAGCGTTACTTTATCACCCGCATTATCAAAGTAGATCCTCTGTGTACATCCTAGTCTGATTCCATGGGATTTTGCGGATTTTGGCCGAGGCAGTCCGATTGAATTCTAAGAGCAATCACTGTACATTGTCTGGCAAAATTGTTAGCGATACTCTTGCTTTTAGGTTAAAGACATTGAAAACAATTTGATCCACGACATGTGATTTCCAACAGTGTGGCATTTTGACAAGTGTAGTCTCAGATGAGCCTGTGCAACATCCTTTGAAGCTTAGAAACTCCAAATGGTAATCAGTCTGTAGCTTAACACTCATAGAATATTCAAACGACTAGCATAGGCTCTGATCAGTCTACGCGTATGCGCAGGCTGATCTGAGGCTTTGCTGGTCGCACATACAACATTGTTGGAAATCTCATGGGGCGTCTCATTAAGTTTTAAGATTTTCGCAGTACGACAGATTGAAAGCAATGTTTAAACCATAGTTTGTGGACCAACAGTTGCGTTTGCTACTAAAAAACAAAGAGATTCCAACAATGAAGTCATAATAGGTTTTGTACTAAATTTAAGTTATCAGCGGAAGAAAAGAGAATGACCGTAGAAATTATTTCATGATCAATCTCCACGAAAGTATGGGACCGGGCTGGGATCGAACTTGTGACCCCTTGGTCTGCAGGCAGACTCGCATCTTTTGCCAGACACGTTACCGACTGTGCTACGAGTCTGGTTAAAAAAACAAAACAAAAAAAAGACCAAAAAAACCCAACAACATTAAACCATTAAAAGGTTACCACTTACTTGCAACATTGGTATATAGGAGCTGCTAGTCTGATGTCGTAGTTTGATGGTTCACAAAATCTGAAATTAAAATGTGTGATTTATAATAACTTGCGCGAATATTTTAGCAATTATTTGCTGGTAACAAAGACATAGAGCAGCTTGTTAAATATAACACTGTCAAGACATTTATTCAACATGCAGATGACTTTTAATATAAGCGATTGCTTACTATCAGATCCTGTACCATGATATTCTTGTACTGTATATATTTGTCTAATTACAAATAAAATATTGTTTAAACCGATATGCAATATAGGAAAATATCGTATCACATAGCAATATGTATTAATATTATTAAGGCTCTCATAAAGGGTCAAAGGAAAATCGTGTGCAATGAACAATGAGGATTGCAATGCATTGATAGGCTCACATCTGGTACCCTATATTCTTGCGCACCGGATAAGGATATCTGAGATTTTACCCTGGGATAATTAATCGTATACTACCCATGCTATCTTACCCAGGACGTTAAGTAACGTCACCACGTGAAATTGCATCTTAGCGTATTCAGGGACTTCTGGAAGCTTATTTTAAAATAAAACAATAAATAAATAAAAACAGTGGTGAGCAAGAAAAAGAATCCATCATTCGTGTGAGGGTAGGATAGAAAAATCGAGCCTTGTGGTGCCAAACGGCGATCCTCGGGACGGATTTTTCTATCCTACCCTCACACTCATGATAGATTCTTATAATCTACATGCCACTTCTACGAGCAGTATCAGAGCTTTTAGGTTGTATCCTTAAGCAAAGAACTTTATTCTCGTTCCTTAGTATAGCCAACCATCCAGGAAACTGTCCACCCTGCCACACGAGGTTTTAAGACCATGTAGGAAAATCGCAATTTTCATACGAGCGCACAGCACGTCTTAACACTTCACTCCATAATAACGTCTTTTGATGCCTTTAAAATATCATGTTTTCGACGGTGGGTTAGGCCTCAGACTCAATGGCGGCTCTGACGTAAATTTGAATTGGTGGGTTTGTGCCTGATACTTGTCTGTGGCTGGGCCATCGTGGCTCAACTTGAGAGTTTCTTTTGCCCTGACTATCTGTGAGTCGTGAGCGCTTTTCTTTGTTTCATCATAGTGTGTCAATTTGATTAGATAGTTTCTCTATGATGATACATTGCAATAGTTAGGAAGGCCTGATGCGAGCTTAACATGTTTGTGCTTTAACAACAACAGAATCTAGGGCGAAGATTTGGTACCAGTAAAATGCATGTAAGACCCCCAATCGTTTATGCTGCTGCACGTTCTTAGGCGGTGGTTCTGTTGTTGTTGATTCGTTGTTGATTATTGCTCCCAATGTGGGATTCCCTAATTGTTCTATGTGTTGGTGTGAGTTACTTTGTGTCTAATACTAGTTTTGCAATCATTTTAATGGGGAAGGAAGAGCTTGTTGCTTTGCTTTGTTTGTCTTCCTGGTGCCTCGTGATTGTTGTGTGGGTCTTCCTTGGGGTGCCACGGGTTTGTCTGCAGTTTGTGATTGTGGTATTTCCTAATCAAACCCACTTACTATTTTTGAAAATATTATGAGAAATTGAGCAATTGCTCTTTTGGATTCATAACTTAGCTTATTTTTTGTTGAATTTTCCAATGTTGTCTTAAAGTATAAATGATGTCATGATCTAAAATAGCCTGCGGTGTAAAGGGTTAAATATCTGAACAGCCGCATGGCGACGATCGACTCCAGAGAGGCCTGTAAATGTTTTCTAAAACCTCATTCTGCAGACGATGATAGCAGAAGATTTATGCATTTATCAAATGAAGTCGCGCCATGGAGTGATATAACGCTATGCAATAAAATGAATAAACCCCTTGTGGTTTACAGATTTTTTTAACGTTATGTCATGACGTCTATAACAACGCTGCACATTTAATGACAAAACTTTTTACACCAAAAATATGACTTTAAATTAATTATTACGTCATATGATAAAATAGAATGTAACATTTGTGCTCCTGTATTATTGAATTTATAATGCAGCAAGCCACGCATTTAGTCAATTTTCCCAAACTCGTTTAATAAATTCAATAAAACATAAGCACTCCTTGTTAGTATTTTCTTAGTAAAAACAAACTGACAGACGAAGTTCAGAACTATTACACGTCAACTCTATTTTAGTGCGAATGAAAGAACGTGCAATTATTGTGAAAATACGTGGCGCAGAGAGTTTTGAACATCTTCAATCAAAACTCTGAGACTGCAGTGGTGTCTCAACGACATTTATATGGTCTTACGACGATTGACGACCAGTCGCAGACAGTTGAGATTTTCCAGAGCCAAACGTGTATGTATGATGGTAGTGTTCCAATTATGGCATGTGAAACGTTGCAATATTTGATGTTTTATATTTATTTTCAATCTTATTTCATTACTATTGTATACGTTTTGATTTGTATTTTTCTGGTCTGGATCCAAACTGTTTCATACTTTGCCATCGTTAAACCTTAAATGTTTTCTGGAAAAAATCTTCAGGTAACTTTTTCAAGCGTTTTCGTCATATTAAGTAATAAAAAGTGAATAAGAAAGTTTTTTTTTTATACATTTTTGTATCATTTGTGTATTTTGATAGTGTTACTGGATAAACATGAGTATTATAATAAGGCTGTCGATCTAAATTTGGGTCTGATTCTATCAGAGCTGAGTCCATACATAAAGATTTTTGTTCTAATTTCAACTCTAACAGCATTTTTTCAGCGGATCTGATACATTGAGTGCTGATTTCTACATGCATATTGTATAGTATATAAAACTGTTTTCATTGCAATAAAAACACACTTTTTGTCAAATCTACAAGAACAAATATATATGAAGCATAATTTCCACATGCCTTTCCTAATATATTTTAATTTCATAACTGTCTTTCGATTTTGAAATTGTTAATTTCTGTGATGTTTTTTGCATACTGTGATTTTTGTTGCTTTTATTAAACATGCATAGTTATATTCTATAATACACTCAGTAAAATAGCATACTTGAAAATGATTTACATGGGTAAATTGAAGATAACATCATATTGTATCTTGTAAACAAACCAAATTGGTTTGCTTTAAAACAACAGAATGTAGGGTGAAAGTTTGGCTAGTAATATATGTTACCCACTCCCAACAGGTAACCTAAGTTGTAGTCTGGCAGATACACAGCTTGACCTGGAAGTGGGGTTCAAAGTTGAGCATTTTGAGAAATTCAAGATGGCGTCCAAAATGGCAGCCCAATATATGATTAGGTCAAAATATACCTACCATTTGCATTCATTGTGTGTTTTATATGCAAATATCTGATGAAATTATATAGAATATAAATTATAGAGGTAATGGCATACATGCATGGTCAAAATTATCAAAAATGCTGCCAAATGTAATATTTGACTAAAAATGGCATTTGTGCATTTATGGTGTTAGATTTACTGTTTTTTGTTTTTAAATTTATTTATTTATTTATTTTCGTAAAATAAAGTATTTTTCCAGATATTTATGTGCTATATATAATAAAAGTTCTTTCACATTCATAAATGGCAGAATCGCCTGAAAGTTAAAATTGAACATTACTGAGGCCCAAAGAGACCCTAAATGCCCGCACAGTGGAAGTGAAAAAGTCTGTTCCGCATCTGAAAGTTCTTGTAAGTCTGGTTATCTCATTTAACTGAGCACAAGAAACAGACCTTTTGTGTGTGTTATAGTCGTACTTTCATCCACACAATGGTCCACGTTTAATGGATATAACACCAGACAGTGTAGCGACACAGGGCGCTATAAATGCTGACTATAAATCATTCATTGATATGACACATGCAGACCCAGGCACAATAATGGTCGCCTGGTCAAAGCCAAGGTACTAACAACAGAATATGGTCAGTTTTTTTTTAATAATAAGTGAGAATGATCAGAAAATACCACAATCAGAAACCACAGACAAACCCATGGCACCGCGAGGAATAGCCACACAACCACTACGAGACACCGGGAAGACAAACTAATGTGTGCACCTCTGATTTAAAGTTGTATATGAACGTAGTGAATGTAGTTAGGCATACCCTGAACAGTTTGGCGATGCTATTCTGAGGTAAGGTGGAATGCATATGTCAATGTGCTTTATAAGATCTGTTGGGGCACTAATGACAGACAGCTGGTTAAATAAATCTTTAGAATCTACGTTTGGAGGAATTTTCACAATGTTATCTGGGAAAATCCATCTAATATCCGTGCCCGTCGTTTACTGGTGGAAGAATAAATGCGTAAGTTGTTTGTCAGAGGGTGGGTGGTGGGTAAGTAGGTATGGGGATAGGAATTCTTCTTTTGAACGTATCAGTCAACAGAATAGGCCAACAAAACTGTGGGTTGATTGACTTAAAAAGCCAGTGTATATTATGATGATGTGTGAATGGGCAGAACGTGAAGATGATTAGCATTTGTGCTTAAAGGCGTTGCAACTAATGCTACCATACTTATTCACTGCACAGCATGTAAATTTATACATACTATGGTCTATACTGCCTGCGTTCAATTGAGGGGTTACCACAGAATGATCTAAAGTGTATCGTGAATGGTGAACACGTAGTTCCTGGAGTTTGGAATGCTATATGGAGTAACATGTTCATTGAGTCTACCTTCATGTGGCATGTTTATGGGAAGAGAGACATAATAGGTGTAATCCTTAAACCTGAAACTCTGAAAATATAAGATTAGGCCGTCATATTTGCAGTTGACTTGATGAGGATATTTCCCTAATTATAAGTAAGGAAATACTGAAGGACAAGAGACAAAAAAGGGTGGAAGAAAAAGTCAGAATATAATCTGATACAAACGATCGAGACAGTATCAAATATATAAGCATCGATCCGCTTAATTTGAATAAGAATCTCCAAACTATTATGAACATGGTTTACATTGACAACGCTGTAGTGCTTGAAACTCAAGCAATGAAACAAATTGAAGGCAAGCGACCGGAAGGCTTAATGAGAAAATCTCAAAAGTAGTAGAACTTATGACAGATTTGGAAAAGCATGTACAATTTGGATATAATAAAGCTTTTGACACTAATCTAATTTACAGCATGGTAATTGGTTTACAAGCAAGCTCACGAGACGAAGATATTCTAAGACTTTTGACACACAAACTGATCCCTGTTCCAACATCAATGCTCATAGACAGTGGTTATATGAGAATCTGACTTGCCAAATCTGTTCTGAAGAAACGGTTACAGTTAGAAGTCTCTGTAACAAATATAGAGAAATAATTATAACATGAAGAGTAATTGATGGTTGGGCTGTCCTCTATGTAATCCAACCAATGGAAAACTGAAGAAGTATGCAGACAATGTGACAGACCACTTAAGGAAAATGTTAGGAAAAGATGTTTAGCCCTCCAGTAAAATATTATTACTGACTGTTCCCAGGTAGTGCTTCTTTAGTGAATCATTTATGTTATTTCAATCTTGTTTTTGTTATACTTTCGTGCAGGTCTGTTTATAAATGCCTTGTGGTCATCTGCTGAGAGAGGGCTGACCTCTTCGCTCTTGTTTATGATGTCTAATTATGAAGTTGTCGCTTTCGTATTGGTATCTTGGGTAAGGTGTGGTGCTTGATTGTATCGATTCCTAATATTTGCCCTCTTACTTACTATGTGTATCTAGTATTCGTTAGGGACAATGCCTACAGTACCAAAAATGTAACAAGATATGAAAGAACCACACAAGCAAGTCCACAAAAATCCACAATCTGAATTAGGTCACCACAGAAAGCTGGGCTGACAGTGACAGAAAAAAAATCCAACTAATTAAAATTGTCTGAGAAAAACAAGTGCAAGATCAATAATTTCAACAGATGCACACATCTGATCATAAATTGCTTTTAACCAGTAAAGAGGACATACCAGTGGATATGAATAAAGGCAAAATTATTCAGAGAGCGGACATGATCAACACATGAAGAGGTAGTTAATATTATTGTTCAAAAATGGTAGCTGCAGGAAACCAGAAGGGCCATTCTGTGTTATCTGACAATACAGATGTATTTGTTCTTCTACTCTACTATAGTCTTGCCCAAAAGCGTAAGCCTCCTGATATAATGGAATCTCGAAAGACTGCACCACAGCTCGCTTCTATTTCAGCAACAACAGAAAAATTTACAGAAGATATAAAGCAAACGCCTCATGAGGCATATATTTGGAAACACACACAAGATTCAGATCCGCCAGACATGTCACCAACGATCTTTGGTTGGCTTTTGGAAAAAATGTCTCAGTCTCATTCACCAGTAACAGTACCTCGTGGTATTGGTCTTGTGCTTGAAGATATTTTACAACCCATGACAGTATGATACTGAGGGACCATGTTGAACAAAGTGCTTTGTATACAATAAGGCACAGTTTGGCTGCACAGTGTTTTGTAAAGCATATATATTGAATGCATTACCAATTAAATCAATATGTATGCCAACATTTGCTATGGTATATACTGGGTCAAACTTTATGTTGAAGTGTTAAGGTAAATTGGGACACATATTTGCAAACAGTGGAAATCCAGATGAGACGGCTCCTTATGAGCCGTCTCATCAGGATTTTCACTGTTTGCTTAGTTGATTAATGTTCTTATTCCAATAATAATAATTTGACACCAACAAGGTCACTGTCGGAATTTACCTGATATCCGAAGTTACCTGACCTACCCAAATTTATTTCATCTGATTGGTTGGGTGTTTAACAAAGAATTTTGCAAGCATTTATAATGGAGCATGTTTTTTTCTTCGTATATTTCTTTGGATTCTGTTTGTTAAGCGGTTAGCGTTTTGTGTCTCTTCCTCACGGTACCATGAGTTGGTCTGTAATTGTGGCTTTTCCTGGTCATACCCACTAGCGTTATAAATCAAGTGCCTGGAATGAATTTGTGAATGAGAATGTCAGTGAGATTTGGTGATATTTATGACAAAAAAAAGCCGATGATAGCATATATTGATCAAACTTTTACTATATTTCTTCTTTTTTGTTATTTGACCACAAATCACAAAACTGTTCAATAAAGCTTTACAATGTCAGCCATCTTAGAGGTCCATCTTTGATTTAGATTTTCAGTTCAGTGAGCTTAAATTATATCTATATATTACAAGACAACGTCTGTTCTACTTATACGTAGAATAAAAATAACAAAAACGATGCTCCTTTTACATTATAAACTCTGTAATAACTCATTTGGCCTGCCATACTTTTTTCCTAATTATTCTAGGCATTTAAATTTTGTCATGTCAATTCAAATTTATGTCTTAACAGCAAAACATCAGATTAATTGTTAAATACAACATTGGGTTGAAATCTCTTCTGCAACAAGGCATATCAGAACCAATATTTTATGGTGATTTAGTTTATAAATTCAAACGAATTGTTGGAAAACCTAATTATAGTGATCAATTCAAAAAGATTGTAAAGCGTTATATTAGGGTTGGATTTAACTTGGATGTCATGCGACAGTCTGCATGCCTGGTTTTAAACCCAATCACGGTTTATAGCTATGGTTTCCTCTTTAATTGCACGACGGTGGGTCAGGCCTCAGACTCTATGACAGCTCTGACGTAAAGCTTTAATCGGTGTGTTGGTGCCTGCTGATGCTTATCAGTAGCTGAACCCACCGTGGCTCAACTTGAGGTTTTCTTAGGTCTGACTATCTGTGAGTCATGGGCCCTTTTCTTTGTTTCATCATGGTTTGTTAACCCCTTCACTGCCGTATATAATGCACGCAATATGCCCGGGGAAAATAAGGCTATTTTGATGTTTTTATGGTGTTACGTATAATTTCATACAAAATCATAACCACTGAAGGGATTTACACCAAATTTTTTCCGGCTTGTTTGAGACATTTGGTACAATGTCTGCAATAATGTTTTCTAGTGAAAGCATGTCAATTTTTTTTTCAACAGCTAAAAATACACGAATGTCTACTTTTCTTTACAACATCATTGTTTTGGAATGGTTGGGGAAACAATGGTTCAAAATTTTGAGAATGACAGGAATTTCCTCCTTTACCATTGCTGATTCCAATTAATATCAATTGTCATCCATATACAAGCCATTTTCGACTTCCAAAATAACCTCTACTTCAAAGAAACACAACAGACTAATGTCACGATCATCTGCCATCTTTGAAAAAAATGAGTTCTTCATCAAAAGGGCCGTTTTCCCTGTGAAAAGCAAGCTTTCCGCCGCGGAGTTATGATATAAATCTTGGAAAAGTTAACTCTTTCATTATAGAGCAGATAAGGATAATTGAGTTCTGTCCCTTGAATATTACACGCATATAAACAACACCCTGTTTAACCCATGTTTAGCCCGATCCAGACTCGGGTTACTGGCGTATAGGAAGCGGTATTCACCCTGAGCATGACTCGAGGTAAGGCAGTGAAGGGGTTAACTTGATTAGAGTGTTTCTCCATGATGATACATTGCATTAGTTAGAAGTCTTTCATGCCAGCTGAACATTTATTGGACTTCAACAACAGCAGAATCTAGGGCGAAGATTTGGTACCAGTAAATTGCCCCCCGGTGGCTTAGGTTGCTTCCGTTCTAAGGTTGTGGTTCTGTTGTTGATGACTTTTTGTTTATTGTTACTCCCATTGTGGAAGTCTGTAATTATTATATGTTTTGTTGTACGTTACTTTATGTCCATTCTAGTATTGAAATCATCTTGATTGGGAAGAGAGAGCTGGTTGCTTTGCTTAATTTGTCTCCCTGGTGTCCCGTGATGGTTAAGTGGCTCTTCCTCACGGTGCCTTGGGGTTGTCTGCAGTTTTTGATTGTAGTATTTCCTGATCATACTCACTTACTATTTTTATTATGCAAAAAATAAGTTTAAAAGTAATAGACATAGCAAAAATAAAGAAAAATATATATTTTGCTACCATCTTGGCCGCCATCTTGAATATCTAAAAATGCTTAATGATGACAAGGTCATCAGTAAGATTCTTAAACGGCAATGCCTAGGCTACAAGAATCAATTAAGGTAAAGACTTTAAACCTTATTTCCAGGTTCCAATAAAATATGCTATTTATCTGCCAGACTATTGCTGGTTGTTCTTAAGCAGTTAATCTCTTATTCTTGTGGTTTTGTTGTCGCTCCCATTGTGTGGAGGTTTTGTATTGGTTCTTTCTTTTGCGATGTAGTTCGTTGTGCCCTTTCTAGTTTTGCATTCATCTTACTGAGGCGAATAGAGCCAGGCCTCTAGGTTATTAAACTTGAGTTTATTCTCAGACTCAAAATAAGGTGCAATGATTGGCTGCTTGCGGACACGTGTCCGCAAGCAGCCAATCATTGCACTTTATTTTGAGCCTGAGACTGTACTCCAGTTTTATAACCTCGAGGCCCGATGCTTTACTTTAATTGTACAGTAAAACTTGTGTAAAACAGCTACTCTCAAAAAGACCACAAAATTGGTTTCAATACCAATTATCGCTAAATGCAGGTCAAAACATTGAATAAATTGAAAAGTAAATGTCTGAGTTTGAAGGGAGACTAGGGATTGTGGTGTTATTTAAATTTATGAATTTGTCCTTCAGGTAACATTATTAGTTCTAGATTATCCGGGTTGAATGTTGGCCATCACCCAAAGTCCTACCCTGGATGGATTATCAAAAAGAAGAACCACCATTGCGATGGTTTGTTCATTGTGTGCGTTATGGACAACTCTTTTTCACTGCGCCAAAATCGGCAATTAAAAAAACGAAGATGGCTCAACTCACAGAAGGTATTAGAGGTTTTGACAAAAAGGAGTGGTTTGCCTGCCGCAGACGCGTGAGAGTCATCGCTCAAGAGTTCTGGCGCACAGGCATCACAGAAGAGACAGAGATTGACCGATTCATTATTTACGTGGACTCAGACAGTGACTTTGAGTAATTGAGATGTGGGATGCATGAATAGCCTCTGAAGGCGACGAATGGACAAATCGACACTGTTTCTGTGATCTTGGTTTTGTTAAATACAACATTGGTTTAAAAACTCTTCTGCAACAGGGCCTATCAGCACCATTATTTTATGGTGATTGTGTTCATGAATACAAAAGAATTGTTGGAAAACCAAATGTTAGTGATCAATTCAAAAAGATTATCAAACGTTATAAAAAAAGTTAGATATAACTTAGATATCATGGGACAGACTGCATATCTTGTTGTTAACCCAATCACGTTTTATAGCTATGGTTTCCTCTTTAGTTGGACGACGGTTGATAAGGCTCAGTCTCATTGACGACACTGGCGTAAAGTTTTAATCGGTGGATCGCTGCCTGATCCTTGGCTGTAGCTGGGCCCACTGTGGCTGAACTTGAGGTTTTCTTTAGCTCTGAAAATCTGTGAAGTGTGAGACTTTTTCTTTGTTTCATCGTAGTGCGTCACTTTGATTAGATTGTTTCTCTTTGATGAAACATTATAATAGTTAGGAATCCTCCATCTGAGCTTAACTATCTTTTGCGTCAGCAACAGCAGAATCTATGGCGATGCTTTGGTACCAGTCTAATGCATCTCAGGAACCTAGTGACTTTGCCTGCTGTCCGTTCTAAGGTGGTGTTTCTGTTGTTGTTGATTCGTTGTTGATTGTTACACCAATTGTGGGATTCTGTAATTATTCTATTTTTTGTTGTGCGTTACTTTGTGTCAAATATTCTAGTTTTGCAATTACAATGATGGAGAAGAGAGAGCTGGTTGCTTTGCTTTGTTTGTCTTCCTGGTGCCTCGTGATTGTTGTGTGGCTCTTCCTCACGATGTCACGGGTTTATCTGCAGTTTGTGAGTGTGGTATTTCCTGATCATACTTACTTAATATTTTATATCTACATGAAATAAACCATTTTTTTGTATTTTGGAACAAAACAACAACTCAGTTTGAAATAATGAACGACGCTAACAACCTAATATAGCGAATATTCCTATGGCGTTATATTCATGCTTACCAGTTACCTCTGAAAACTGCGTTGTTTCACGTTGACTTGATAAAAATGTTATCTATCTCAAGGCATGTGTATTTATCAGGTCATCATGACGTTGTTCTTTTTAAATGACGTCGTCAATGGCGTTGAAACGATTCGAAAAAAGATAGTCATGTCATAATCGCTAGTTTAAGAGTGAACAAAGTTAAAATCTCAGGCTCAGCATCAAGAACGCATATTGAATCGCTCGGCAAGCATTGTGATTCAACAGGCGTTCTCAAAGCCAAAATACACTCACTCAATGTTCTCTAGTATAGCTTGTATAGCTTTTAAACAACACTTTATGTATACTGGCATACTCACCCGTATCCATAATCAAATACTATAGGAAGAGAAGTGGTGCTGGTTTTGGCTGTAAAAGGCTTTTGGTCTCTGTGATTGGTTATGAAGCTCAAAACAGTAATGTCAAGAATATGTGCAAATATTGAAGGATCGTTGTAAACGTCGTTGTTTCTGAATTCCTTGCAGTAGGAATCATCTCCAGGTAATCTATACAGATATCTGTTTCAAAGAGAAAAACTAAAATCATTTGAGCCGCCGCGTGAGATTTCCAACAATTTGACAGCTTGACAAGTGGACTCGGACGAGCCTCTGCAGCCTCCTTTTAAGCTTAGAAATTCCAAATACTGTTCGGTCAGTAGCTTAACATTCATAGAATATTCAAGCGACAAGCAAAGGCTCTGATCAGTCTGCGCGTACGCGCAGGCTGAGCTTGAGACTTTGCTGGTCGCACATAACACATTGTTGGAAATCTCATGCACTGGCTCATTTGTATATCTAAGCTGTGACATGTGATTTCCGTCAATGTGGTATTTTGAGGAGTGTAGACTCAGACGAGCCAGTGTAGCCTCATTTTAAGCTTAGAAACTCCAAATATTGTTCGGTCAGTAGCTTTAAATTCATAGAATATTCAAGCGACAAGCAAATGCTCTGATCAGTCTGCGCGTATGCGCGGGCTGGTCTGAGCCTTTGCTGGTCGCACATACCTCTTTGCTGGAAATCTTGTGTCACTGCTCATCTGTAGCATAGAATGCTTGTTCATCATAGCAGCAAGGGTAGATTTTGTCCTCACTTGGACGCTCAGAACTGGGATCTGACTACTGATATTTTACTAAAATTTTAAGGGAACGTGACATTTGAAAAAGTCGTGAGAACATACAAACGTATACCAATTAAGAATTGAAAGTTATTTTTCTGCGTTTCACTGAGGTATGAAAATGTTCAAATTACATCTAATTTTAACATGATAACCTTTGGATTTTCATGCAAATTAGATGAAATTTTCCCGACATTTCATGCAATGTAGTATTCATTTAATATCGCCCGCTGCTACGGGTGATAGTAATCATATTATACACTTGCTAATAGAAATTTTGCGTTTTGCAAGTTATCATAACACTGTACGTCGACATCAAATTCATAGAAGAGTTTTCATGAGACTCATGTTTTATTGAATTTACTTAACAATTTGGGGGCGGAGATGAAATGTGAGGCTTGTAGATCATTTAAACGCCTTTTCGAAGCGAGTTTAATAAATTCAACAATATAGAAGCACGACAGTTATATAATTTTTGTCATGGCTACAAAAGCTCAGGACACTCTTCTGCAGTCGCTGCTTGATGGCCACGATCAATTTTAGCCGTGGAATGGGATTTTCTACAATGTGGTATGTGTGACCAGCAAAAGCTCTTATTATATAATCTATAAATAAACATCTTCTGATTGGCCCAGATGCATATCCACTCGAGTCAATAAAACTACATATTGCATGGTTTGCCGGACGTGACTTTGCAAAGCACACGACACGAGGTAATATTGACTGGCTTACGGGAAGTGACATCAGAACGGCAAGTAATTTCGCGTGATCCATCCGTAACGTCAATGTTTTAATGGTCTTAAATGGCAGGAAATGCAATACATACATTTATTATATAATAAAACAAATGTTGACTTATGTTGAGGTACATGTAGACATGGAGTGTAATTGAACAGTAAACTTAATCATATTGACCTCCGCTCCGCGTCGGTCAATATGACGTTTACTGTTCATGACGTTTACTGTTCAATTACACTCCATGTCTACCTCAACATAAGTCAATAACTGTATAATATCAGCCTGCGCATACGCGCAGTCTTATCAGAGCATTTGCTAGTCATTTGAATATTCTATGAGTGTTAATCTACTGACTGAACAGTTTTTGGAATGTCTAAGCTTAAAAGAAGGCTGCACAGGCTCGTCTGAGTCTACACTTGTCAAAATGCCACATTTTTGGAAATCACATGCCACGGCTCATTTATATTGATAAGAAAGGGAGTATTGATGGAGAACAACCATGTCACTATCAGGTAAATAAACAAATGTTTCAATGCTCCTGTTTTATTAACATTATCATAATTTAATATTTCAACGTTCTTGTTTTCTATTAAAGAGACTAAGTCTGCAACTATGAACATTTTTCGATTTTTTTTATTTTCTTTTTAAATCATTTGTAAAAGTAAAACTAAGTTATGTTTTCACAATAAATCTGTTCACTATAGCTGAAAACTGCACGGAAAAGTGAATTATCTTATAAAAACAGGTGTGTTTTTCTCTTTTTGGTAATTATTTGCGTCCCTCTAATAATTATAGACAGTTAATTTAAACATAAATGTTGTTCTTTTGATACTGATAATTTGTTAAGATTTGCGAAATTGGTAAAATCTATACCTGAATTTTTGTTTTTTACTGTGTTCTTGAAAAATTGAAACATTAGTTCTAAAATTAAAAGATCAAAAGTTACAGACTATGCAGCTTTAACATTATCAAATTAAGTCGAATATGTGGATGTGAATGATTTAATTTAACATGTAGTGGAACATTGCAATTTTCAAATCCAATAAGAAAATGAAAAGAAACAATGACAAAATCTGCTTGGTGGCAACCACTTTACCATGTGTGTTATTGCATTCAGTGTCACATGTTGTTAACTTCCTGATATAAGATATAGTTAACATCTTAAAACAAAGTCGCCATAGCAACTGGAAAATTGACCTAAAATCAGTCAAATTTCAGAGGAGGCTATTTGGATGATAAACAAATTGCATCGTATTCTCTATGAGTACAATACGTATTTTATTCCCAATGCCTGCTCTTGTGCATGCGAGGACCCAGAGTGGGGGAGGGGTCCGGAACCTAAGCCCCCTGGAAATCACTATAGTTTCCTTAGGAATACTAGTGCATACATCATGGGAAATCATAAAGCTGTCCAGCCAGCATTTATCGGCCACCATCGGCCCGCCAATCAAAACGCCATTGAAATGGTATTTCGCTGGCGGGGCGATGATGGCCCGATTTTAGTTGTAAACTGGAGTTTCTTAGTAATAAAAACACGTTTTCAGAGCTGGACCGACTCCTGCCGAAACTTTCTGGATCCGCTTATGTTGTGAAAGCAAACGAACTTACTCTTCATTGAATGTCGTGTTTCGGTCCCGTAAATAAAACGGATGAAACTGGTCACCATATTTCTTCAAATGATCAACATTCCGTCGTAAAAAGTAGATCATTGCCCCATCAATCATCCCTCCTCTGAAGCATGGCCTGATTGGTTTAGAAATTCTAAAACATTCTATGGTCATACAAACATCGCCATCTGTAATAATATCAAATACTCATCTCTTTGACAATTGCATCTCTTCATCTCTGTTCTTTAATATGGGTCGGTACACGAGATTGCATAACCTTTGGTTCTACATTACTATCATTATGTGAGACTGTCTGTCCGTTACAAAAATCTGCGCTTAGAATATGTAGTTATTTTGTTTTGTGTTTTCTAAGTAAGTTTTATCATATGACGTCGCGTCTGGGAGTGATATAACGCCATGCAATAAAATCTATAAACCACTACAGAGATCACACATGTTTTTTTCATGCATTCACATTTGCCGGGTCCTGAGGAAGCTGTGTAAACATCGTCTGAGGGGCCTGGCAAGTGTTAATGCAATGAAACAAACATTTGTGATCGTTATTACTGCATATTTTACCTGATTTCAGCATAAACCGCGCTGAAAACGTCGCTTAAACATTAAGTATTACTCTTCTTACACTTGATTTCTCAAACAAGATGGCGTCAGCGTCAAACTTTCGAACGTCATTACGTCGCCACAACGTCATATATACGCTAGCAACTTTTTCGAGAACAAAAACATCGGCGAAATGATCAGTCACGGCCACAACGCTTTCCAGTGTCACGGCATGCATGCAAATCAGGGCCCAGTTTAGGCTATTTCAATTAACAGCCATGTTCAAATAGCACGTGAATCTCATGATTTGAACATGGAATTTGCGGCTTCAAACAGCTTCGCGTTACGAATTCCCATGCAAGAATAGTGGTTTACAGATTTTCTGGAAACGTTATGACGTCCATAACAACGTTGCGTACATAATGGCAAAAATATAACGTGTTTACGTCAGAAATGAGACTTCAAAGTAACCTTAATGTCATATGATAAATAGAATATCACGCCCGTGCTTAGTATTATTGAAGGACCTCGGACAGTCTTCTATTCAATCTGCCCAATTTTTGAAAGCCTGTGGCTAGGGTAATACATTATTTACAACTAATTTTTTGTGCTTAAATCAGACCCTTACATTTTGTGCACCTAGCAAAATAAAAGTATTTGGAAAATATTGCATATTAATGTCAGGACTTCATGATGAAGGGGGTGGGGGTATTTTTTGCGACCAAATTTTATTTCACAGAAAGTCAAGGTTTTGCCAGGTACTCACCTAAATACACGGAAATATAGTGTTTGCGGCATAAAACTTGAGACGAAAGTGATAAGTTCGCATAAAATTGAGGTTTTGAAGATTTCATCTTTTCCTCCAAATAAGTATGCTGTCCATAACTTTTGACTATAACCTGTAATATTTCAAGTGCACTCAGATGATCTGTTCACTGAGGTGTAACATACCTACATACTGTATACAACATACTCTAGATAAGCACAGTTTTTTTAGTGTAAAATTGTAAAGATTTTTTTACTCATCAGATTTAACATATAATTTGGTGTTCAAAAGAACCATCTCATTGCGACGGTTCTTATGAGTACCCACAACATATTTTTTGGTTGAGAAATAAGACAATTAGTTAATTGGTACACACTCATAACTTAAAGCCCTGATACATGCCATTGTAAGATGATATTTACCTACAGGTTTGTACAAAATAAGTTCCTAATAAGTTTTTACAAGAAATTGTTTTTGAGCATTTTGACATCGTTCCCCCCCGTGACCAATCATGCCATTTTTATATGATATGTTAAATGTAAAACCACAACAGTATGTAAAAGGATTAGTTTGGTCACGGGGGGGAAAGCACTTCAGTAAAACTTTTTCTATTTCCTATATGTTGAATAGCAAAAACAGTGTTTTCGACCCATATTTTTTAATAGGTTCTGGTCCAATGCGAAAAACACTTGTTCGTATAATTCGAGAGTTAAAATTACTATCTTTTTCATGGAAAAAATATTATTTTCTTTGAAACTTTTTTTTGGCCATTTTTATGGGCAATCCTTCATTAAGACTGTCCGAGGTCCTTTATGCCACAAATACACTTACAATCAGACTTCAAAACAAGTGAAAGAAAATATGAAAATTACTAACAGAAATGTTCTGAAAGAAATAGCATCTGTGTATAACCAACTTGGATTACTGTGTCCCGTTTGTCTTTGGGGGAAATACTATTGCAGAATCTTTGGTATTACTTGACTTTTCGCTTACTGTAAAGGCGGCGCCTCATGAATACGTAATTAGGACTAGTCAACCTTAGGCATAGGTTAAAGCTGAAAAGGAGGCGTGGTCTTATTCAAAAGTAACTGTATCATCTTGTGCCACAACCTCAGTCATTATTTAGTCCTTTAAACGCCAACAAAATAACTGCATCTGAAAATGTCTATTTAACATAAGCAGGGAGGCAAACATTGTGAACCCAGATCAGACTGCTCCTACAGGAGCAGTCTGATCTGGGTTCACACTGTTTATCTATGAGGCTTCAAATAGTTTACCGGACGACAAAAAAACAAACAGTTTGTGATTATGCGCTTTAAGGGTTAATAAATGTGATTTCAGTGTGTTATACGGTTGGGATTTTCATGAAATTCACGCACGTTTGCGCGGCTCAAAAAAACTTGTTAACTCTTTACCAAATTATAAATCAAACCTGATTTCCCTTCATTAGCAGATGAAATAGCCGAACCACGCCCAGATATGAATATTAAAGTTGCCACCTTTACAGTAAGCGAAAAGTCTATTAACAGAAATAGCTATATTGGGATGACAAATTGGATACTGATGATCAGATAGAAAGGTCAGATATAAAATCGGATATTTATTGACCGTATCAGCTGCATTGAAATGTAAAGATGTATTACTTGACTTTTCGCTTACTGTAAAGGCGGCAACTTTAATATTCATTTCTGGGCGTGGTTCGGCTATTTCATCTGCTAAGAAAGAGAAATCAGGTTTTATTTATAATTCAGTAAAGAGTTAATAAGCTTTTTGTGCCGAGCAAACGTGCGTGCATTTCATGAAACTCTTAACCGTATACACACTGAACTCACATTTATTAACCATTAAAGCGCATAATCACAACTTGTATGTTTTTTGTCGTCCACTAAAATATTTGAAGCCTCATAGACAAACAGTGTGGACCCACAATGTTTGCCTCTTAACCTATATTACATAGACCCTTTCAGATGCAGTTATTTTGCTGGCGTTTTAAGGACTAAATAATGTATTTTGCGTCTATATTGAGGTAATGGCGCAAGATGATACAGTTACTTTTGAATAAAACCACGCCTCATTTTCAGCTTTCACCTATGTCTAAGGTTGACCAGTCCTAAATACGCATTCATGAGGCGCCGCCTTTACAGTAAGCTTAACGTTGTAACTTACCTTCAGTGACATTGACCATTTGTCTCAGACGTTCAGAAGCTACAGGTTCTAGTTCAGTAAACCAGTGGAGCTTTCTTCCCGTTGTGAAGGGAAAGTTGAACAATCTTAGCATCCTGTAAAGTACATACATGCACGTTTTGGTAGCAATAAACGTATGCTTGCATTACCAGCCCTCTAGATCAGACAGTGCAATCTAAATATATGTTTTTATTTTGCAAAACATATGCACTACATACGATTATACATGTATATGTTATTGCCTATATGTGCTTATGTATGCAAAATGGAAATTGCAAGCGATGTTTGAATTTGACCCTTAATTTTTAGTGAGAAAACTATTCAGAGTTTGAGATCGGATTGGCTCAAACAAAACTCCTCAACCGCAAAGACAAGCCAGACTTTTTTGAAATGTGCTTGTATTAAGACTTGCTATAATAACATTTTCTAGGTTGTGAGTAAAAGTGTGCAATAATGGTTGCCATTCCTTGTTTTCTGCATATTAAGTAATCGCCCTTGAATGAACTTTACAAGTGTACGTGGCAACACAAACGTTCTGCACAAGCAGGTGTTAGCATAATCTCATGTACCAGTGTTTAAAAAGTAAGGGAGCATCATAATGAAATACCAAAACCGCACACTGCATGCCAAACCCATGGCACCATGTGGAAGAGACACAGAAGACTAATAGGCAAGGAACTTTAACTTTTAAGGTACAACTAATTCCTTGAGAAATTTGTAGCACCAAACTATAAGGATGTGAAATGTGAATAACCATAAAAAAAAGTCCTTAAAAATATCAGTGCCAAATTCAAGAAAATAAAAGGGGACAGCAACGCTGATAAATAGTGTGTTTATTCAGAAAGAGTTCTGTAAACAATGAATTTTAATACAAGTTTCATCAAAATCGGTTGAAAAATGGGGAAGTAATGGGCATTTAAAGAATTCAATATCGCCAACATTTAGCCGCCATTTTGAATATTTAATAAGTTTTCAGATTTTTTTTCAACTGCTTAATTGCTAGTTATCAATTCTATCACAGTATATGTGTTTCAGCTGATTTGCAGCTTAATACATAAGGGAAATGTTTTATTAAAGATAATTGCAAGTAATCCATTGGTTTGTATTTTATTTTGACTAGAAACGGGCCCGCGCAAGCGCGGGTTATGATGAAAAGTGTTCTGAGCTCGGCTGAGCATGGCAGATGTCCTCATAAATATTAAAATTGAGAACAATTGTTAGCATTTCAATATCTAAGAGTAGGATAAATACTAACGAAATTCTGACATGAATCAAGGGCCATAACTCTGTTATAAAGTATATTATCTATTTCTATCAACCTAACTCAAAAATAAGGCGGTAACGACCCAATGGTGAATCTTGATCGAAACAACGCATGTAGCATAACGCACTACTATAGTGTTAATTGAAGTGACTGTACCGTATAACAACCAACGTATATGTATGCCAATGAAAACTGTAAGTTGTCATATCAACTTTAGTCCTTTTCCAATGCTTATTCATTCCCCTGAGATGACCAGATATTGAGGGGATGCAGACCTTGGGTCATATTTTAATGTCTTACTCATGCTTGTGCTGGCTAGATACTATAAGTGAAATATGGAATGAGCTTCACAGCTTAAGAGAGACCCACAGATGCCTGTACACACCATATGCTCATCTATGAGCCTTCGGCTCAGATGAACTAAAACGTATACGAAATTTTGTGACTGCAGGAAAAATAGGCCAAAGTTTTCTATTCTGTCTGTATAGATTAGTATAATTGATAAAATGAATACAGCAAATTCATTCTGTATGAAAGAAAGACCAGGAATCGAACCAATGGCCACTTGGTTGATAGTAACACTCTACTGATTGAGTTAAGCAGCCCATCAGTTAAGAGTGGTGTATATGGTTAAAGCATTTATGAATGTGGCATTAAATCCAAAGTTTTGAAAAATGTCTACTGTAATATTCCAAAATTTTACGACTCCCTAAACTTTGCTGTAAATATGCAAAAGGTTGAACCAAAAGGGTTTTTTATAGAATAATACCAAATAAAGATATTGACAGAACTGCAAACAGTGAAGACCCTGATTAGACTGCTTCTCTAGGGACAGTCTGATTTGGGTCTGCACTGTTTGACCATACCTAATTGTCCAAAAAGTTGGGCATTAATTTCATGGCAATTTCGTTTGGTAATTGTGTTATCTTTCACGACTATTGATGAGGACAGTGATTATTAAAATAAAAAGAAATGGGTACATACACTTTAAATTTATGTTTTCAACCAAACACATGGTGTTGGTAATCAAAAGTACTGTCGCAATGAGACGGTTCTTTTGAGCACCCAAAATATAAAACCATGGCTGCAAATAGAGCTTACACGTTTACAAAATTTTGTTAAGGTTTAGACGAATTCCAAAAATCGAAATGACTCCGTTTACACGCACCTACACAGCATTTCTACACGTCGAATCACGGGTTCGTTGTAACTACCATGCAACAACAGACTTCTTTCTTCATAAGAAATGATACCTATGGAAAGCTTATATATTTGAAACGCAAAAATGAAATCGGTATATACATCCGCTGTAACTACCAGACAACAACAGACTTCTTTCGTCATAATAAATGATACCACTGTAAATTAAGCTTATAACTTTGAAATACAAAAAAGTATCAGACTCAAAAGTGCCGTATCAATGCGATGGTTCTTTTGGGCACCCAAAACATAAAACCATGGTTGCAAATATGGCTACCATGTTTACAATTTTTGTAAACGTTTACACGGATTCCAGAAATCGAATAATACCATGGTAAAGCTTATATCTTTGAAACACAAAAAAATCGGTATATACACTTTAAATGTTTTCAACTATAACATATGTTGTAGGTACTAAAATGTACCGTCTCAATGAGACAATTCTTTTGTGCACCATAAATATAAACCCATGGTTGCAAAAGGACTTCCATGTTTACAAATTTTTACACGAATTCCAGAAATCGAATGTTACGAATGTAAAGCTTATATCTTTGAAACGCAAAAAAAGAAATCAGTATATACACTTTAAATGTTTTCAACCAATATATATCTTGTGAGTACTCAAAAGTGCCGTCTCAATGAGACGGTTCTTTTGAGCACCCAAAATATAAAACCATGGTTGTAAATAGGGCTTTTACGATTTTGTAAACGTTTACACGAATTCTAGAAATCGAGTGGTGCCACTGTAAAGCTTATATCTTTGAAAACGCCAAAAAGAAATCGGTAAATACGCTTTAAATGTTTTCAACTAAAGCATATGTAGTACCATCTCAATGAGACGGTTCTTTTGAGCACCCAAAATATAAAACCATGGTAGCAATTTTGCAAATGACCTGTGCATAAATGCGGGGTATGGTTGCAAAGATTTGTGCATAAAAGCAAAAAATAGGTGTGGTTCGGTAAAACAGTTGAGTTTCCAGTGGTTTGGTGCGTTCAGGGCTACACAGCATTTCTACACGTCGAATCGCGGGTTCGCTTTAACTATCTTCTTTCATTGTGATAGATGATACCACTGTAAAGCTTTTATCTTTGAAACGCCAAAAAATCGGTATGATACACATTAATTGTTTTCAACCAAAACATATGGCCACATATGTTGTGGGTGCTCGAAAACCGTCTCAAGAGACTTTTCTTTTGAGCAGCCAAAATATAAGGGGTCTGTAGCCTGTAGGTCAGCATTTTTTTTTTCAAAACTCTGCTTTAAGGGCAGGTAAGTTTTATCTTATTTGCCTAAAGGCTGTGAGGATTATTTACGTTTTGATTGGACAGGTACCTGTATGATGATCAAAAATATATGGAACATCGGAAAGAAAAAGTCTGCAAGAGCCGAAAATAGACAAACAATAACTCTTTAGGTGCCAACTAAGTATTGAAACCACACACCCTGGTTGTTTCACCCCTAAAAGTATGCATTTCCTGTTCCAAGCAAAACCTTCGTGCATTATTCATTTTCAGAAATTTGACAATCCAGAAAATGAGCGAAAGGCAGGGTATACATACATGTATATATGTACTTAATATTGAAATAAGTTGTTAATGGTGAGGTAAACTTTTTTTGAGAAACATGGGGTAATTAAATGCCATACTACTTTTGTCGCAAGAACTGAACTGCAGCAAAAAATACTTAAAGAATCTGATTGGAACCTTATTTGGCAGACTGTTGAGAAATGGTCTATTTGAATAGACATGTTGCTGTAAATTTACCAAATTGGATCCAATTACCGAATCAAGCCTGAAAATGGTCAATTAGCTTGTTTATCTGTTTTTTTTTTTTTTTTTTTTTTTTGGGGGGGGGGGGGGGGTGGGGAGTGGGGTGAGGGTTGGGCATGTTAGGTCAAGGCGCTCCTTGGAACATGAATTTAAGCGCCTAGTGTAACTGATGCTACCCACATCATCTAATTGCAAATTTTAAGACGTCTGCTGTGTCATCTGTTGATGACTTGAAATGCTGCTGTGGCAAGTAGTGTAGGCACAGATAAGACTGCCTTTTAGTCCACACTGTTTATCTGGAAGTATGGAACTCAACACAGCAGACAACAACAGCCGGGTACAGTACCGCCAGCCGTCAAAGTAACCAATGAACGGGTCCAGGTCCGTTTAGCTCGCGTTCATAGCTGGGTCCGCTCATGTTCCGTTCGCGTTCATCGGTAGTTCCGCTCTAGTTTACCTTTACACATCGTTCCGCTCCGTTCCATTCCACCATAGGTAGCTCCACTCCATTCATTCTAATCAGGTCGACATGATAAACACCATAAAGATTTAAAATACAGGAATAAGCGTGATTATTACTGCATAAAACGATAGACCTTTAAGGAAGCACTTAATAATATTTTTGTGTGTGTGTGTGTGTGTGTGTGTGTGTGTGTGTGTGTGTGTGTGTGTGTGTGCCAACAGTTGAGGCAAGTTAGAGAAACATTTTGGAGCATACAAATGTGCACACTGGTCTTTGTTTTGGTAGTTGTAGAATTTTCTGCAAGGGATCATCCTTTTAGAATAAGCTAGATTGGACATTCGCTGTAAGTGGTAGAATCCATGAGCTAAATTTGACAAATAAAAGTGACTTTCGTTTCATTGTGTTTCTTTTACTGTGAGTTTACTATGAAGAGTCAAATGAGGTGTGGTTGTTCTCATGAGAGCATGGTATTTATCGTGCTTTAAAGAAGGGATATAGATGAAGACTCAAAGCTTTATTGGCCAGTTCATGAGATTCTGGTATTTATTGCACTCTAAAGAATGGATGTAGATGAAGTCTCAAGCCAAACTTTATGGGCCAATTCACAAGGGCTTGGTTCTTATCGCATATGCGATCAGTGAAGGCTAAAACGATGCTGTGCATTTGCACAGTCTCACCAGAGCCTTCCCTGCTCTCACTGAAAAAAGGAATATAATTCAAGCCTCAGGCCATCTTTATGGGCATGTGCATGACATTAAGGTACTTATTTTTTCTCTAAAGAAGCTATATAGATGAAGGCTCAGGCCAAGTATAATGAGCTTGATCATGAGCGTTTGGTACTTATTACATTAGTAGTTGTAAAGGCTCAGGCGAGTCTGCGCTTTCGAAAAGAACGGATATAGATGAAAGCTCTGGCCAAAAGTTATACCTAAGACGCATGTTTAAAGAATGACGTTACGCATATGCGATAAGTAGCAAAAACATGGTTGCTGTACCCATTCAGGAGGAGTGGCAATTCTACCTCTGTCGTAAAGGAGATACTATAGAACAAGAAATGTCACAGTAACGTGACGATTGCCCCCAAAGGAATTGGTCAAACATTAGAAACATTTGATGCAAGTTATTTGTTATAAAGGAGATATGCTCGAGAAACAAAAACCTAGAAATGCAGTTGAAGTCAATGTCAAGGTCAAAATGCCCAAAATGGTATGCATCACTCCGCCATCCTAAAAGGAATCCACACACCAATTTTGGGATTCCTACCTCAAATGATATAGGCTATGTGCTCCAGAAGCCGTTTTTCTAGAAACTAGGTTATAGGTCAAATTCACAGTGACCTAAAATGGTCAGCGACATTTCAACATCCAAAGATGCATCCATACACCAAATTTGTAATTCCTACCTAAAATAATATACGAGATATGTCCCTGACTCGATAATCTTAGAAAAAAGGTCAAATCTCAGTGACCCCAAACTTGGTTCATTACACTCTGCCATCCCAAGATGCAACCACACACCAAATTTGGTGTTCCTAGCTCAAAAATATGGGAGAAATGCATCGGAAACGATTATTCTAAAATCTAGGCCAGAGGTCAAGGTCAAAGTGACCTAAAATGGTACACGACATATCTCCATACCAAGATACATCCATACACAAATTTTGAGATCTCTACCTCAAAGAATATAGTACATATGCCCCAAATTCGATGCTGATTCTAGAAACTGGGTCAGAGGTCAAGGTCAAATGGACCCGAAAATAGGATGGGACACTCCTCCATTCCAAGATGAGTTCACACACCGAATTTGGGATAACTACCGCCTAATATAAGAGGTATGCTCCGGATATGATTATTCTAAAAACTAGGTCAGAGGTCAAGGTCACAGTGACCCAAAAATGTTATGTGACACTCTGCCGTCCAAAAATGCATTCACACACCGAGTTTGAAATTATTACATCAAAGAATATAAGAGATATGCACCAGACACAATGCTAATTCTATAGACTAGGATAGAAGTCAAGGTCAAAGTCACAGTAACCCATAAATAACACACGACACTCCACCATCCAAAGATGCACCCAGATACCAATTTTTGGGATGCTTATCTCAAATAATACAAGAGATATGCTCCGGACTTTATCATTCTAAAAAAAAGGTCAGAGGTTAAGGTCACAGTTACTTGAAATAGGTACGTGACACACCACCATCCAAAGATGCTTTCACACACCAAATTTGTATTTCCTACCTAAAAGAATATAGGAGATATGCACAAAACTCAATGCCAATTCTTTAAACTAGGTCAGAGGTCAAGGTCACAGTGACCTAAGGATGGTTCGTTACACTTTGTCATCTGAATATGCAACGACACACCAAATTTGGGATTCCTATCTCAAATAATACAAGAGATATGCTCCAGACAAGATTATTCTAAAAACTAGGTCAGGGGTCAAGGTCATAGTGACCTGAAAATGGTGCGCCACACTCTGCAATTCCAAGATGTTTTCCAAATTTGGAATTCCTTCCTCAAAGAATATAGGGGATATGCACCAGACTAAATGCGGATTCTAGAGACTAGGTCTGAGGTCAAGGTCGCAGAGACCCAAGGACGGTACGCGACACTTATTCATCCCAAGATGCGTGCACATACCAAATTTGGGATTCCTACCGCAAATAATATAAGAAATGTGCTCCAGACACTAATTTTCTAAGAATTAGGTCAGAGGTCAAGTTGAAGGTCACAGTGACCCTCAAAAATTACGCGACACTCCGCCATCCCAAGATGCATCCATACACCAAATTTGGTATTCTTGCCTTAAAGAATATAGAGGATATGCACCGGACACAAAGCAGGACGGATGGGCGGACGGTCGGACTGGCGTACGGACTATATGCCTCCCTAAGTTCCTTTGCGGGCATAAAAACTAAATGTACGTGTATTCCAATGAAGCAGAATAACAGTAAGAAGGATATGTTTATATTCAGTCTCCATGTCTATATTCTGTCCGTTTATGTCATCGTTGTAAAATTCATACACGTTGTAAAATTTATAGGGGGGGGGGGGGATTATGTCCACGTTGCAAAAATTCAAGGGAGGGATTATGTCCACCTATACAAAAATGAGAAGGGGGGTTTGTCGGGGGGACTTTTGTCCTACACTCTGTTGAGTAAACAATATCAGAGCACAGTTGATACCTGACGCTGCATCGACGTCGATCTGCTGTTGCCAAGGTGACGTGAATCCACTTTGTATATAAAGTGGGGTTCGAGCCTAACCGGCGTCACTGCGTTGTGTCCTTGAGCAAGACACATAAATCCTAGCTTAGTACTGGTTCCACCCAGGAAGACCCGTCCCTACCTTACTGAAAGATTGTTGATGGGACGTAAAGAATCAAATCAAACAAACAAACAAACAAAAAGTATATAAAGTGGTAATACGCATTTTTGATCTAGTTGTTTTCTTATTCTTAAGGTACTGAATATGCTCATAGTCTAATGCATGGAGGCTAATAAACTTAACCATTACCCCGCCAACATGCTTTTGTCTTGAAAATGTTGTCTGCTTTTTACGTCTGCTGCATATATCCAAGTGCACTTTAGACTAGCATTCATCATAGAAGCAAAACTACGAACCCTAATTAGGTTACTCACGTGGAAACAGTCTGATCTGGGTCCATAATGTTTGCAATATAGGCTACCAAAAATAAATAAGCTGACTGTGTGACGGTTGAAGTATTTGCATGCTGAATAATTTAGAAGCTTTTGATATGTACTCGAAGCAATATACACTCTGTATATTGCATCGAGATATGTAGGCCTATCTGCTGTTATTTTCCCTAAATCAAAAACCCTTTCAGAAAGTCTTTGGGAGTGGGTACCATCAGTGGATCTAGATAAGGACCAACCTTTTGTTCAAAACGTGTTTGATGTATGCTGCAGGACTTTAGTTAAGAGTGCGTAACGACACTTTAATTTTCTTATTTCTCAACCAAAACATATTTTGTGGGTTCTCAAAAGGACCGTCTCAATGAGAGGGTTCTTTTGAGCACCCAAAACATATGTTCAATTGATGGGTAAGAAAATATTTACAAATTTTAAGCTGAAAATGTTTGTTTATCTAAACCTGTGTACTATAAGAGTGTCAAACAGTTTGGATCCAGATCAGGCCCGATTCTTTGGCAGGCTTGATCTGGTTTCAAACTGTTATCAGCAGACAACAAAGTCGTCACGAGTGAAGGTATGATGCTCGGACGTTTCGGCCACGGGCATTTCGGCCTAGGACATTTCGGCCACCAACGTTTCGGCCACGGAAAATGTCGAACATGGACGTGGACGTTTTGGGATGTGTGCATGCATAAATGTGTGATGCATTTCATAATCTTTTGAAATCAAATATGCATGTGAATACTTACTGTTGATTCAAAGATGCATGATAATAAGAGTATGCTATTTTTCATAGAAAGAGGTAAATTATGGTATATATTATACAGCAGTAAATGATTATGAAATACCAGTATAAAGTATACCCATTACCTGAATTAGTTTGTATTTTTTGTTTACAACAATTCTCGTGTATCTTTGAATCTACTGTACATAACAATTGATGAATGTTAACTACTTTCATGCTGAAGCTGGGTTTATCTTTTTACTTCAAAACACTTCAGATGCAGATCAGCTAGCTCCCTATCTGATCAGGATCCACACTGTTGTCATCTCTGCTTGTAAATACATGCAGTTTGTTTGGTAGAAATACTATGTATAGTATACAGGATTATTCAGTCAATTATTTCCTAATGCATCACACATTTATGCATGCACAAACCCAAACCCAAAATTTATGATTTGACCGAAACGTCCACCTTTGGCATTTTGCGTGGCCAAAACGTCCGTGGCCGAAATGTCCGGGCCGAAACGTCCATGGCCGAAATGTCCGTGGCCGAAATGTCGTAAATTCGAAGGTATAGGTGCCCGTTCCCCAGTCGTCACTAGCATGAAATTTGGATATGCGTTCGAACATCGATGCGAATTTATTGGCAACCATGCACATGCAGGAAGCGTGCAGGGAACAACATGAAATGTGTATGTTCTTGTGTAATCAGGTGTCTGTGCACAAGCAATCACTGCCATTCAACTCGATGTAAACAGGCTGATTTGAGGCATTCGGTTATGTTTGAATGTGGTAATATTCGTAATTCCACCTTCGAGCAAAGTGTATATTTTTGCATTCTCCACGACGGACTTCAGACCAGCATATCATTTGAGTGTAGGACAAAAGCCCACTAGGACAAAAGCCCACTAGGACAAAAGCCCACTGGTTAAAAGCCCACTAGGACAAAAGCCCACTAGGACAAAAGCCCACTTATATGCATTTAACAGGGATAGGTTTGAACTGATGGACAAAAACCCAGGGGGGGGGGGGTACTATCATTTTTTCTTCACATGTAGGCTCGAGCCCAGCATCTACTGTTCACCCCCCCCCCCCCAAAAAAAAAATAATAATATCATGACTTTCAAGCACCCCAAATAATTATTTGAAGTTTTAGCAGCCCCAAAAATATCCTCCTATCTGTACCTTGACCTTCAGAAAAGTCCCTAAAATAGAAATAACCTCTAAATATAGTCCAATTTTGTGATGACCCCCCAAAAATATCCACAAAATCATCTGAGCCCCCCCCCCCCCAAAAAAAAAATTGAAAATCAAAATTTTGAACCCCCAAAAAATAGCCAGAGTACTCCCTCCCCCCCCCCCCCCACCCCACCCCACAGGGGGATTAATGGACAGACGGATCTAACCCTTCTTCTCAAATCTGAAATTTCAAACATCTCTTTTTGTTTGGCACCTCTCATAATAGTGCATGCTAATTGTTACTACCTGATCAAAGGTCATTTGGATTAATTAGACATATGTTTCCCAATGATAATAGAATGTTTGACCAAAACTGTTAATTGGTTTTCTTCACATATCAATGCCTTTTAACGCCCAAATTAAGTTGTTTGTCGCAATATACAGGAGAAATAATAATGTCAGTGAAAACACACTGCAGGTGTGACTTACCCTGAAGGAGCAGCCTGATCAGTGTTAACAGTTTAATAAAAGACTGAAACCTATTTTTTTCCCAAAAAGTGGGCTTTTGTCCACCCTGCCAAGTTTAGCAGTGGGCTTTTGTCCAGTGGGATATTGTCCAGTGGGCTTTTGTCCTAGTGGGCTTTTGTCCCAGTGGGCTTTTGTCCGTTCCCCCATTTCACCCTTTAAATTTTTGCCAACATTGAAGATCCAGATGAAATGCAACACAATGCTGATTTCATCTGGGTCTGTACTGATTGCTAAGATAAGACAGAAATCTATTAAAAAATATTTGATCTGTGACTACTTAAATATAAAATGGACAAATCCATGTTTATTGCATCAATATGTATAGTAAAATCCGTCAAATTTGAAAAGGGCTAAAGATCATTTTCTTCTTACAACTCGACGTGCCAGGATAAAACAATGGGCCCTTTGATTAAAACCTCGGATCCAGTATACTTGGTCTGAATTTAAACTTGAGGCATTGACACTCATGTGCATTTGCACACTTAAACTAAATATTCTGTACTGCTACACCAATTGTAACAAGAAAAACTATAATATGTGTTACATGTTATAAACGGCGTTGTTGAAAGGTTCTTATGAGTAATAATAGATGAAGGATAATAATGAAGTTTTTTTTTTCGCAATGAGATATACATTAAAGCGGCTTTGAAATGAGTCATTAAATGCTTGACGTTTCGCTAATAAACCATTCAATCAGACGGCGATGGGGAAGCAAGCTTTTGTGAATACTTGTTATCATCAGTCTTTTATGAAAACCAATACTTGTCCGCGGGGAAAGAAAAAGTTAGACTGCATTACGTCCCTTGATATACAGTTTTTTAAAAAAGAACAAGAAAAACTTCTCAAGTCGAAAGAATAATATCCCATGCATTTTCCTCCTTTTGATGGCAAGAAACCCAACCCCAGCCATGAGTTTGCGGGTGATAGGAAAAATCTACTAGCGTGTCAGTAGCAAAATAAAGAAAGATGATGATTGCTTCTGCGTTTGACACACCATCGAAACAAACCTCAGGTCAAACCAATCGAATGACCTATTTTCCGCGTTTTGCCTTTAATAGTTCTTAGGTTATTTTCTTTGCTTATTCATATTTTCTGTTTGTATGCCCGTTGTACGTTCTGTTTGTTTGTTTAACTTTTTTTCTTGCTCCTATTTTCAAATAAAATGAAAAGTTTGTTTCTGTTTTATCATCGTGGCACTGTTTTATCGCACACTGCTAACTATCGAATGAATGACGTCACAATGATTTACAGAATAGTCCTTTAAATATTTATTTAATATACTTATTTAAGAAGTTCGTATCTATAATAATGAATTATCAATAAGTTCGCCCCAGTAAACCGCTGATAACACATTATTGGAAATATTTTCTTGGTAGAAATATTAATTACAATTCTAAGTTATTCTAAGTTAGACCATTAGACCTGCTGGCGAGTGTGAAATATAGGTACAGTCCGTGGGTATAACAGGGGTTGAACATCCGACATTTACACTGAAAAGACACCCGATTTTAGACGTTTTAAATACTCTTTTAATAAGAGAAGTCTACGTTTGTTTTTACTTTACCCTTGGAAAAACGAAAAATTTAATCAAAACATTATTCATTGAACAATAGCTTTGATCACACCCCTCTTCGGAATAGTCCATTTCAAAACCAATTACAATTATAGGCTAAGTAACCACTGTTTCATAAATGAACTAATAATAGTTACTTATGCATTAATAAGTAACGCCGTAGAAAAATACATATCAAGTAATTTTAAACAAAAGTTCATCGCTATGCAAAACGGAGTCTGTTAGAAATATGGTGCTCCAACCCAAACTAGTCAAAGGGTCGTTTTCCCGTCTTATTCAATTCACTTCCTGTGTTGGGTGACCTTCTTTGACACTTTTATTGGGGTATTGCACTAATTGGGGTATTGCGATTACCACTGTCACATTTAGACGATACGGACGTGTGCCTTTGAAGACAGGCGCATCGATTATTGTGTGTTCATTGACTTTTATCATATCTATCATTTAACCCTTTTCATTTTGGATACTGCTTTGGCAAACAGTGCAGACCTTGATGAAATGCCACATAAGGCGGCATTTCATCTCAGATTACATTGTTTGCTAAGATAAAAAAAAATCCAATCTTCTTGGCTATCCAAATTAAAGAATATAAAAGCAGAATAAATTTATCTGTCTGTCTGTCTGTTCGCGCACCCGTCCCTTCGCCAATCCTAACGTACGTTCTATGCGCGTGCGCCTCACTGTATGTGTGCGTACACATTTGTGTACGCGTGTATTTTAATATGAACATTTCTGAATGTTTCTTAATTCTAACTTTTATGCTTGTATGTTAGCCAGACGCACGTGTACCTGCGTGTCCATTGACTTTTTACAGGGATGTATACTTGCAGGGATTAGCTTCTTATCTATTTCATCAATATTATTGCCTACGCGTAAATCGGGTATACGCCGAGATAAATACCTTTCTGCCGCCATTTTCAAAGAGGCTGTTCATAGCGATGATTCATAGGAAAGTTTGATGTTAAAACCGTGAATATTCAATATATGTGGAGAAAATTCTTACGGAATTTACGAGAATAAGTTTTTAAGTATATCTCATATGAGTTATGTTGGAATAAAATCCGTGGATAATGGTTAATTTTTGTGTTATTTTGGACAGATTGCGTTGTTTACAAGCCGCCATCTTGAAAATGGTGGATATTAGAATTTTAATGAGCTACTTGTCACTTTAACTGTGGCAATTTGAAGCGCTCAATGAGTGTAATTCTTTAAATTCCTAAACGTTGATATATTTGTCCTAAGTTTGCATTTTGTAGAATATCGTTATATTGCAAACTTTTGTTGCAGAGACGATATGAAAAAGAGGCAAAATGATAACTTTTTGTACTACATCTGATTATTCTATACCATTGAAATTGTCGGTTGTAGAGCTAATTGATGTGAGTAGATTTGAAATACTTAACACTTGATACGTAAATTACACATTTCGGAACTAAAATTTTAATTTTTTTTAGCAAAAACAAAATAAAATCATGCAGATAAGATGCTAGCAAAATCGTCTTTCTTTCATTTTTCCGCATAACGCTCCACTCTACGGAGGTGTCCCAACACTGGGAACCTAAACATTGCCTCTTATGTACAATGGGAATTTAGCCACATTTGCAGGGTTAAAAAGCGTGAAACCATACATTTAATTATAAATGATGATTTGTCAACCATAGATACACTTCATTTCATTTAAAAAGCGTTTGTTTAACAATTAACAATGTAGTTGGTAAGACAGCTGTGAGCAGTAATTATTTCCGTGACTGCGTTAAATATCTATTCAACCAAAACGACTGACAATAATAGCCAATTTAAGAATTAAACAAAAGATACTGAATTTCTATTTAACTCATTTACGCCCTCTCCACTCAATTGGACCAGACGATTTCGTTTTAAGGGGTGTTGGTGTCATTTTCATTTTCTTAAATTTTTATAGAACATTCTGTAAGCAAACGGTGGAGACCCTGATCAGATACCGCGTTCTGCTGGGTCTCATCTGGTTATGCACTGTTTACCTATGCCCCACAAAAAGGACGTTAGGCATATGTGGGTTAATTGCGTTGTATGAAAAAATGCCTTTTTCCATGTCTGAGAAATGAAGAAAAGCCTGATGCGTTATCTTTTTACTTGGGTATTTTTTTTCTGACACCACTAGATTGTTTGGTATCATATGGGCCTCGTTGTGAGAAAAACTGTTTTCGGGGGTGGGGGGGAGGGTGTTTCGACAAAGAGTGTTTCAAACCAGTCTCCTCAGCTAAAGAGACTAGCTTGAAAATTGAAATTTCACCTGCAGCAAGTTTACATATGATACTTTCCAAAAAGCAAAAAAAAAAAGGCGCTGATCAGACTGCGCGGATGCGCAGGCTGGTCTGCGCCTGTGTTGTTCACAAACCCCCGAAGACAGGGTTTCTCGCGTCGAGGCCCATATTATAGCTGTAAATATGATCCGTGCAATAGTGAATGAACTGCATCCCACGTTTTTTTTGTTTTGTTTTTTTTAAATTCTCATCGAAAGTTCATTCTCTTTTGTTGAATAGTTTTACATTTCAATTGTTTTACCAAGCGATGTTTGGCTAATTAGCGCTCATAACCACGGACGTATATTGCGGGGGGGTGGGGGGGGGGGTAAATTTAAGATCCGTCAAAGGACACGGATAAGATGGAAATCCTTGGTTCATTTCTTCCGCGGAATTAATTTACTTTTTACCGGAACAACATCGTGTTTGGTATCAAATTGCAGCTTAGAAGCTTCTCCATAAAACGGTGCTATTCTTTCAGACCTATCTCTTCTTACCTAGATGCTAGGGGCGAAGAAACACATGCCCATACACATGCGCATCTCTTTCTCGTTAAGTGATTCGTCACTTTATCGGAAATTGTGTGCCGCCTACCTGGATTTCAGCGCGGCAAAGATCGAATAACGATTATCGGTAAATCTATTGGTGTTTCCAGTCCAGGTTATATAACGTCCATGCTTTTTATCACACAGTGAAGACCCAGATGAAACAGGGGTCAGTATTCTTTGCTTAAATAGAAATATTCTTCGGTGACAGAAATATATTTAAATTTATAAAATTCAAACTTTGAACCCTAAAATACAAAATGGAAGAATCCATGCTAATTGTATCAATATATATGGGAAAATTCACCATTATTGTTGAAAAGTTAAAAGTGAAATCATTAATTTAATAAAACCTTTTCTTTTGTTAACAGCAACTTTTGTCGTCTGCTGATAACCTCAGCAAACAGTTTCGTCCCAGATCAGGATTATTAGAACAATGGTGTGCCTGTTCAACATTTTTTGAAAAAAAGTCAATTTAGAAAAAAGTCAGCAGACGACAACCGCTACATAAAAATTACCCAGCATGCTAAGAATTAAAATTATTATTATTATTATTATTATTATTATTATTATTATTATTATTATTATCTCATTTTAGTAGATTGTGAAGGAAACTGAAATAATGGTGATCAATATACAATAAATCAATATTGAGTATTTTATTGCCCCATAAATCAGATAAATTAATCCGTTTTTTTATCCAATTGCCCCTTTCCAGGCCCCACACAGAGAGAGTTTTAATCCATACCTAATTATGGAGAAGATAAGACTGTCCTTTGATGTGAGCTATGATCATTATGGGGGGGGGGGACCTCCTACTAAAGAAATAAAATGTTTTCATTCTGGAAATTGCTATTTGTAATTGGGTGTGTTGGCAAACAGCGAATACCTTGATGAAATACCACTATGTTGGCATTTCATCTGGGTCTGCACTGTTTTTTTAGTTGTTTTTTTTTTTTTTTAAAAACTGTTCTTGGCAAAAAGGTTATTCCCGTGCGTCTGTCTGTGTGCAAGCGTACATTCGTGTATATGTATGTGTGTATGTATAATATGAACATCCCTGATTTTTTTCTAATTTCTAACTTCGATGTTTGTATGTAAGCGTGCATGTGTCCTCGTATGCGTGCAAAACGTGCGTGTAGACACGTGCGGCTGTCTGTATATTTGTATGTATGTATGTTCGTTAGCATGTGTGCAGACATGCTTTCGTCAGGGAAGTTCATAGATGCATACACACGAATATGCGCTCGCACACAGACAGATGCATGCGCTTTGATATGAACATACACATGCGCGGATCCAGGAATTTTCGTCAGGGGGGGTCCAGGTCAGTCTGACAAAAAAAAGCCCTGAGACAACGTTTTTTTTTTGTTTTTTTTTTTTAAAGAAGTCAAATGGTCAATTTAAAAAAAATCTATCATTTTTCAAGGTTCCAGCTTATTCCCTATAGAAACCCATATAACTTGTGATTTTCCAGGGGGGGGGGGTCTGGACCCCCTGTCCCCCCTCTGGATCCGCACTTGATACGAACGAACGTGCGTACAAACGGTCCCTTGAACAGACACACAGATGACTGCGTGTTAATTCACAAAATGGCTTTTTCTGCTTTTATATTTATCAAAGAAGATTTTTTCTATCTTAGCAAACAGTGCAGACCCAGATGAAATGTGCCTTGTATGACATTTCATCAAGGTCTTTACTGTTTGCCAGTGTACCTGTTGAGTAGTATTTAGAATGAAAAAGGTTTAATGATTACAGGATACATAGTCACTGAACACGTATGTACACGTGCGTTTGCCTGTCTGTCACATGCACGCTAACGTTTTCTTAGAAACAAGAATTTATGTATACAAATGCACGTATGTTTGCCCGAATATAGACAGACGTACATACGCAAGCGCATGCATACATACGTACGTACGTACGGACTGATGGACAGACAGACAGATGCATCGGTACCAGCATGTTCATTGATCAATTGCTATGCAAATCGAAGAAAATATAAAAGCACTGAGAATAAGAAAATTCTGCTTTTATATGATAGTCAAGAACATTGTGTTTTTTTTATCTAAACAGACAGTGCAGACCCAGATGTAGACTTATACAAAGTATCCTTCTTATATTTTTTATTATTTTAAAGACGTTTCACAAAAACAACACATTTTAGCTAATAGAAATCCAATTAACATCCACCGACCACGAGTGAAGCCAAGGACATGCATTCATTCCCATGTATATCCATCCATCCAAACAAACAGTTGTACATACATACATCGTTACATAAATTCATCCATTCGAACAACTGTTGTACTTACATACATACGTATATCCACCAATCCAAACAAAAACGGTTTGTTCAGACTGATCCATACATACGTCCATATAGACTGATTGATTGATTCCGTTAAGAGTCCTAGTCAACACTACTTCAGCCACGTCGTGAGGGAGAGAACACACACACACACACACACACACACACACACGCACACACACACACACACACACACACGTTTGTTTTATCTTGTGAACTCGCATGCAAATATGGAACTTGTACTTCTGTGAAATGAATCGCATGGTCGAAAAAATAATACCAACATAAATTTGGACTGAAACGCCAGAGAATCTGTTTTCGGAGCTATACTAAAACTAGCCTGCTCAGCTAAGAAGACCAGCTAGAATAGTAAAATATTACTTGTAGCAAGTGTTGATTTGATCACAAAACCGCTGATCAGACTGCACGAATATGCAGGCTGGTCTGCGACAATTTTTTTGTTCCCAAACCTGTGAAGATAGGTTTTCTTGCCCACAGTCCATAATTAGTAAAGGTTGAAAATGAAAACGCTTATATAACATTGATGGATCCAGATGGGGGATTATGGGGGGGGGGGGGTCCGCTCTAATCCCCCTCCCCCCCCTCATTTTTATATCCTATGAAAATGAAATAATTTGGTCTCATCAATGAGACCAAATTATTTCATTTTTTAAAAATATCCTATGTAAATGAAATAATTTGGTCTCATCAATGAGACCAAATTATTTCATTTTCATGGGATATTTAAGCAAAATGAGATAAAATCAGCAAAGCGAACCCCCACAACTTTATTCATATGAACCCTCTTTCCAGAATCCTGGATCCGCCCCTGTAATACCAGAACCAATATATTATACACCGCTGGAAACGTGCCTTAAACAGTCTACGGAAGAGCAGTCTGATCAGAGACAATTTTTAAATTGCTTCTTTTAGTTTGTTATATTATATTATATTCAGAATGAAAAAAAAACAACATTTTTGACAATTTATTTCTAAATGTCAGACATTAACAACAATAACGTAAAATCTTCACATAAGATAAAGGAAAAACTCAAACTACTATTTTCAAGAGGCTGTTAAAATTGACAAAAGAAACAAACACTTAAATAATAAGCGATTTATACAATGTAGGACGTTCGTGTTTTGAATGGAATGAAGCGGAACGGAACGGAAGTACGATGTGAATGGACTGGACCGCTGTTTAGTATCGTTCGTTCCCGCTTCGTTCATAGGTAGCTCCGGTGGCGGTATAGCTCAGGTAGTTCACCGTTCAGCGGTAGAACAGGTGGTGACTTTGACGGCTGGCGTCACTGTAATATATTCTATTGCATACAAAATAACTAAGTACCATTATTCATTTATATTCACCTTTCTAGTAAAAGAAACCACTCAGGCCAACAAAGAATATTACATTTTCGGGCCATTTTGAGTCCGATTTGGTAAGTTTACAGACCCCCCCCCCCCCCACCATATCTAAATCCTTGTCAATACAAATGCTGTAGTAGACTTAGAGATAATGTTTATTTTGAAATAAAAGTAATGAGCTTTCGACAGACTTGTGAATGACATGGTCACTTGTCTGACCACCACAATATACGTTGGATGTATGCAACAACAACAGCCGGGAAATATATTATAATGCCTACCAAATAACTCGGAACCATTACATTCGTTCATTTCCACCTTTCTAGTAAAATTAACCACTCAGATCAACAAACACAAAAACATGGCATTTTCGGGCTTAATTGGGTCCGATTCAGTAATTGGGCCAGATTCGGTAAGCTACGGACCCTACAAATCTAAATCAATTTCAAAACTTTTTTTTCATAACATAGACTTAATGATAATGTTTATTTTGAAATAAAACCAATGAACTTTTGACAGACTTTGTCATTCCTTTCTATGTCCCTTCCAGTGGTGCAGGATGATAGCCTATGCACGCTAATAATCACTTGGAATTCGTTAACCACCCTCCCCACCCCAAAAAATATTTCCCCACCCACAGGCTCAGATTCAAGACCCCTCTCAAACACTTGAAAAGTCAAGTGATCGGCCAAGAAATCTGCTTAAATGTCTATACAAATGCATCTTTCGAGTGATGCACACTGTTGTCGTTGCAATTTGAACAGAAAAAATGTTATCGCCGCTTCTAAAATGAGCACCACAACTTGAAAAAGTTTTGACCTTTCTCTGACGACAGAATCTACAGAGATAAACCAGTAATGATCTTCGCTGAAACACTCTTGTTGTTTTTGTGGAAAATCAGCGAGACTGAAAAACCCAGCTGACAGCAGCCATCTTTGTTTGTTTTATTGGGTCATTATCTTCCAATAGGTGGACATGCACAGAAATGTTATCGGGTATGAAAGCCATGACCGGCCCGATCTGCCGTGCCAGAAATCTATTATTATATACAAAAAACATTATTACGTACCTTTTTATTTTGCAAATGAGAAAATATTTTATGCAGAGGATAGAGAAAAAATGAATAGAGAATTGAACCTCTTTGTTCTGTGGGAAATTGGATTTCTGGCGCGGCAGATCGAACAAGGCAGCACCATGCGGTCACGGCTTTCATAACCATCATATCACGTGTCAACTTTGACCCTTGCAAGTGACGTATGACCGCGCGACATATGGAAATACACCTTACGACCAATCGTTGCAGCCTTTCTTGGTAGAAGTTGGGAGAATATGAAAACATAGATCGATATCGTCCATTATCATTAGTTGATAAAGAAGGCGTTACCCTGTCAAAATTGATTATGGAATCTAAAACTGAATTGTATCAAAAACCTCAAAAACGAAATAAAAGTAAAAGAAGGTTAGATCGAAGTTATCAATGCGGGCAATATCTGAATAACTCGGTGTAGAAAAAATGCAGGTAAAATATACCGTTTCCGAGTTTTTGAGCGCAAAGGGCTCTTTTAGTAGTATAGATTACGCATATTAAGATTTTATCATTAGTGGTTGGGGTACCTGAAAAATGGAACTTTATTTTTGACAAAATATGCTAAATACATCGTTAAAGTAAATGCTAAATATATCAGGTGTCGATGGTTTCTGATTATAATTGTGTCAATTGAGTGGTTAAAAAAGAGCGTATCTATTCCATGACAACCCATAATCTCTAAATAATGGAGATCTGCCAACAAAAATATGCATATCTCAGCAGCAACTCATCCTATAATACTAAACTTGGTACCAAATTAATTCTGATGTATTTAACATTTTCCTGACTGTTCGATGTGCAAATTATCTCATTTTTATATTCATGAATATTTATGAGAACATTAGAATTCAGAGAAAATGCAGAGAAATTAAGAGGGTATACCTACATATAGCCTATATCTCGGCTGCTAATTGAAATACAGGCCAAAACTTGATATAAAAATGATGCTGAGACATTGTTCCTTTACTGAGTGGTTTAATAAGCAAATTTTCTATTTTTTATTAATGAAAACATTAGAAATTTGAGAAAATTCTAGGATAAACTAAGGGAGTATACCAATAAATTGATAATATCTTGGCTACTAATTTCCCTAGATTACCAAACATGGTACTAAATTGATATCAAATTACAATCCTTTTGCCCATTGGCTCAACATGCAAATAATTAGCTTTAAATATTCATGACCATTAATAAAATATTAGATATTTTAGAAAAATCACAGAAAATCAAGGGGTATCCCTACAAAGTTACCCATATCATAGAAACTAGTTCCCCTGAGTTACCGAACTTGGTTCTGAATTGATGCCAAGACACATTTCTTTTATCCTTTGGTTCAACGTGAGAGTAAATAAATTTTGATATTCATGATTATTAAAGAGAACATTAGAAATCATAGAAAAATCACAAAAAATAAGGGGGTTACCTACAAAATTACTAATATCTCAGAGCTCTGCTAATTGCCATAGAGAAGTGATTATGGTAGCAAAATAATGCTAGAGCCATACGGGTAATCAAATATTCTTTATTAGACATATCTGAATTGCAAAATAACCAATATTAATGAAAATAATCGAAATGAGAAAAAAATGTTGAAACTTTCATAGCAGTGTACCCACAAATTAATCCATACCACAACTGATGTAATTCTTGACTTCTAAAAATGTCTAAATGATTCGGCTCTGCAAACCAAGATGACCACCAGAGCTCTAGATAAGAAATATTTCAACCAAACGCAACTCCAGAACTACTGATCCAAACTGGAAATAATTCCATACAATTTCTAATGACATTCCTCGTGAGCCTGATGCTTTGGCTGCTGTCAGGCCCACCAGGGTTTACCTGTTGGATTTCTTTTGCCCCGGTATTCAGTTTTATTTACTGTTGAGTCCTTATATTTGCTTTATCTCCTTTTTATATCTTGATTTTTATGTTCTAGAAGATGATGCTTTGATAAGTAAGGGGTCTTTTATGCAAACCAAACATCTATGTGCCAAAAAAATGGCATTCTCTGTTTTACTGTCATGCCGTCTTAAAATAAATTTTCTTATCTTATCTTATCTTATCTTGATCCACATCTGAACTAATGGTTATGTTGGTGCACCGTTAAACCGGTTTAAGCCCTCCAGTAAAATATTTTTCTGACCGTTCTAAGGCTGTGCTTCTTTTGTGGATCATTTATGCTATATCTGTCTTGTTTTGTTATGTTTTCATGCACGTCTGTTTGTTGATGCCTTGTGGTCACCTGCTGGGAAAGAGCTGCCATCTTGGCTCTCGTTTATGATGTCTAATTGTGACGTTGTCACTTTCCCAATGGTATCCTGGGTCAGGTGTTGTGCTTGATTGTATTTATTCCTGATCTTTGCCCTCTTTCTTACTTCTAGCAAAACTTCACAGCCAGTTCTGCTTTGCTGAACAGAATAGTCGCGGGAACTAAAAATAGAACTCTTTCCACAACATCTGATCTATTGATCCAGATCAAGATTATTACAAAAATGTTTCAGATTGATCCATGTTCCTTATATTGCCCAAAATCATTCAATTCTGCTTAACAAAACGTCCTCCAGGGCTTTTGATTCAGATGAGCATCCCAGAGCCACCACTCTTGCCCTCTTGTTTAATATTATATGGGGATTACCCCTTTCCGATCATTTCCCCCATTCTTCTCATATATTTTTAAATAAAATTAGATCATTTGTATATTGAACCACAGGGTATAAGGACTATGTCTTAGCATCAATTAAGAGCCAAGTTTGATCAATAAGGGCATCTAGCAGCTGCGATATGAGTAAGATTGTAGCTGGTAGGTATGCCCACTAAATTTGAATTTGATACCTAGTTTAGCATTCTAAATTCTTGGTTGAGTTGCTGCTGAGATATGAGTATATCTGTAGGTACATTCCATTCCTTAGAATAATATCATAGTTAGTCATGGAAGCCATTCAAATTCACAAATGACATATTGACCCAAATGAGTTAAGTTTTGAGGACATTTTTGCATTTTGGTGGTCCGAATGAATAATTCTGCATCCATTAGAAATTGTCATAGGGTATAAGGACCAGGTTTACTATCACAGAGTCCAAGTTTCTAGTCGTTGCTTACTTTTTTTCTTTCCAATGATTTTCCTGTCATTTTTCAAGTTTTCATGCATATTCATGAATATGCAAATGAGATGATTTACATATATGGCCACCAGATGAACGAACTTCTCAAATTGTATCACTTATGGTATATACACATTATTACTTTAGTAACTTGATCCGATGGGTCGGATCACGTCGAGTGGGTGCGTCAGGAACGACCGGATCACACGAGACGAAGTCGAGTGTGATCCGGTCGTTCCTGGCGCACCCACGAGACGTGATCCGACCCATCAGATCAAGTTACTAAAGTAATAATGTATTTATTATATACCTACAAAAATAACAACAACAAGGCTAGAACGATTCAATAATATATGCATTTGCACAAATTTAAGGTAAAATACTACGGCAGACCTATGTGATGTGGCATGATATTTTTTACCCAAGTAGTAATACATCAGCTGTTCACTGCTGAAAGAATTGGAAGACCGCCATTTTGAAAATCCTCTTCCTCGAGTCCGCCTCAGAATTTCAAACGTCTGTAACTTTCTTATAAATGAACAAAAACATAAAGTGTGGGTACTTGTTTTCTTAATTAGACCGTAAGGAACATTTTGGTACCAAATTTATTGTGTTTTTCTACAATTTTTCATTTTTGTTCCTCTAGCTCCTCCTGTTCCCATGGTGGAAGACAGAAACGTTATGCAACGTCATCGCATATATATGACGTCATTTGTGACGTCAAAAGTGCAGACAACCGTTGAGTCTTTCTTTCGAACACGTTTAAAAAAAGAAAGAACCGTGGAAAAAATGACATCGTAATATTTGATTCAGATTCCGGCCCGTTGCCGGGTTTAACCCAAATACAGTACCAGTGTAAAAGTAGTTCGACGTGGGTAAACTATGGAGGATGGTGATACGGAATCAGAAAACGCTAGTAGGGTGATACAGGATTTTGTATTTTTTGTGTAGGAAAATAGGTAGTATCAATGGGTATTTTTTGTAGGTATATAATAAAACAACATACAATGTAAACCTTTGCTGTTTTCGGGCAGAAATCAGTTAATCTAGGGGTATTTTTACGATTTCCCACATTTTAAAGTTCTTATTGATATTCAGGAATATTCAAATTAGAAAATTTGCATTACTGACCATGTAATGAAAGGCTTAGGTTTAATTTGATACCAAGGTTAGTAGTCTATACTGAAAGCAGCTGAGATATCGTTGTTTTTGTCTGTACACTCCCATTCAGGAGAATAGCATCAAGGGTTGTCATGGAAACCATGCGTTTCAGCACAGCCAGATTAAATTTTTCCTGGGGTCACATTTTTGGGGGCGTGCCTGGGGTCCCAATGAACAATTTGACACCCATGGAATCTTGTTCTGGGGAAGCAAGGCAGGTCAAATTAGATCCCAGGGCTACTGTAACATGATACTATTTGCAGGTTTTCTGCGGGTTTTTTTTAACGATTTTGCTTATTTTTTTCACCCCCAAAAAACATCATTTCCCCACGGATTTTTTCAGGACTTTTTCTATGAAACAGGACACCTTGCTGACACTAAAACTGTTGATAACATTTCTCAAGGAATTAGTTGTGGGTCAAGGGTCTTTTTCGGCTAAATGTACTGGCCTATAACAGTCACAATATATCAAGAAGACAATTAATAGAATAAAGCAAACAGCTCTCCCCTTCCCATCAAGATGATTGCAAAACTACAGATGACACAAGGACGAAAAGCAGAACATGGGAGTAACAATAAACATACAATAAGCCACTGGGGGGCTTAAATGCATTTTTCTGGTACCAAATTTTCGCCCTAGATTCCATAGTTGTAAAACAAAACAAAAAAAAATGTTTAGCTCGCATGGAGGCTTCGTAACTGATGCATTCTAGCTATTGAAAGCCTCAAGTTGAGCCATTGTGGGCACAGCCAAAGGCAAGCATCAGATACCAACATACGGATGAAACCTTAACGTTGGAAATTCAGATAATCAGATGTTTATCGTTTTAATCAGTAATTGTGTAGGAACTGCCCTGCACACTATACCAATTAACTATTTAGCTCAAAACTTAATAAAAATAAGGTAGAAGGCAAAGATCAATGGAGCGCAGTGGCTCAGTGGTAGAGTGCTTGACTCAAGACCGAAGGGCCGTGGGTTCGAGCCTCACCGGCGTCACTGCGTTGTGGTCCTTGAGCAAGACACATTTATCCTAGCTTAGTACTGGTTCAACCCAGGAAGATCCGTCCCTATATAACTGAAAGATTGTTGATGGGACGTAAAGAATCAAATTAAACAAAAAACAAACAAAAAGCAAAGATCAGGAATCGATACAATCAAAGTAAGAAAAAGGGCAAAGATCAGAAATCGATACAATCAAGCACCACACCCGAACCAGGATACCAATGGGAAAGTGACAACTTCACAATTAGACATCACAAACGAGAGCCAAGAGGTCAGCCCTTTCCCAGCAGGTGACCACAAGGCATCAATAAACAGACGCGCACGAAAGCATAACAAAAACAAGACAGAAATAACACAAATGATCCACCAAAGAAGCACCACCTTGGAACGGTCAAGTCCAATTAAGACCGAGACAAAATAATATTCCAGCTAATTTAACAGTAGGCGATTGGTGTGAATCATAGTTTGCTGCCATCTGAACTGAAATGAGCCACGACATGGAATTTCTAACAATGTGGCATTTTGACAAATGTAGACTCTGACGAGCCTGTGCAGCCTCCTTTAAAACTTAGAAACTCCAAATGATGTTCAGTCAGTAGCTTAACAATCCTAGAACATTCAAGCGACTAGCAAAGGCTCTGTTCAGACTGCACGTATGCGGCGGCTGGTCTAAACCTTTGCTGGTCGCACATACCACATTGTTGGAAATGTCGCGGCTAAAACATTTTAGTCTTATTGGTGTTAAAAGAGAAACACTTTCTAGCATGGCTTTTGAAAATAAGTAATTTTTAAATTAAAAGGGTTCTGCCTTTTGGTCCTTGTTTTTTATGTAGTATTATGTGTCCCTTCTAGTTTTACGATCATATTGATGGGGAAAAGCAATGGGGTCTGCAATGTCTGATTGTGTTATTTCTTGATCATACTCATCTATTCTCTTGCTTTTGCTTAACTACCAGTACAGTGATCTAAAATAAGGTTGTTTATATTAGAAATAATTAAACATTGCTGCCTTAGGCATGAATACAATTACATGTGCATTCGCAAAACACTCACATTTTGTTTGACGACAATACATTTTTAAAGGTTGGATTTAAACAAGATCTCACTCTCAGAATTGAAATAAGCGATTATTCGACGAAATTCAGTGTATGGCGAAATTTGTCATTTTTGACATGCGACCCCAGCCCTATTTCATAAGACATTATTTAAAACATGTTGCCATACGTTTGTTCGGTTTGTACTTGTGCATTAAAGTTATAATTATAATCAATTTGAAATATAGATCGTACATGTACTACTTGGAGTAGGAAAGTACCATAAAAGCCCTAGTTGTTCAGAACTTTTAATCTGGTATATATCCTTCTGCGCCTCATAGTTTTATACCCTTTGACCAAAATTGAAATAATTAGCAGGGTAATATACCACATTGAAACGACACATTCGGTGCTAGGATGGTTTATCTCCCTTGTTTCCTGTTTAAGTTAGCTTTACGCAAACATTAGAATACAAATCATTTAGCACCATTACTTTCATACGCTACTTTTGGAACAAGCTGCTCGGCATCTGCAGGTAAACACCACTACAAAATGATTGATTGTGAAGTTGTTGGTTACTCAAAATGACAAGGCGAAGAATATGCATGTACAAACGTATTGTTTGAGGAAAGGCCTCGTTTCTGGTTATCGGCTGTGAACAGGAAACACATCTCGTTACCAAGAAAAGATTGGATCATACATTAGTCGTCTGCTCTAAACATTTCTGTAGTTTATCCCCCTTTAATGTTTATTGCCAGCTGTGTTTCTTTCTCTTTTCACACAAATGAAACTAGAAATGACATTAAGTGTTTGTTCTTCACTTTTAACATTTTACTTGAATCAAAAATAAATATTTCATTATGGACTGATTCAATTCTCACAGATCATTTATTCATCTGCTAAGTTAATTACAGGACTTTTTATCAGCTTTATGCAAACATCTGGGAGCAGCCATCTTACAGCAACACACACACATTAACTTGAGTTTACCCCCTTTATGCAGGTCAGCTAAATGATTGAAGCAGCACCTTCAGTCAGTTTCTTCATTTCAATATTGGATACTGGATGTTCTGTTGTAATTACAATCAGCGGTCAGATAATTGCAAATTAGAATGTTACAACTGTCAAAAGAAACGTATTTTATTTTTAGATAAGTTTCATTTGAATTTAATCTATCTTTTTGTACCCAAAATAAAGAAAATTGTTACAAAATATGTCGTCCGGTAAAATAATAATTAGTGCTTTAAGGGTTAAAGTTTAGAAATAAATATTAAATATCGACAAGGTACCAAAATATACTTATCAATGCACCTACTGCTAAAATACTACTATGAAAGCTTGTTATTTTTTGACATTATCAAGGATATATAACTTTGCGTGCGTTGTGTGTAAGCAGATGGAAGTGCTTCCAGTTTTCTTGTGTAGTACTCATTGACCTGAAAATTAGCCAGACCCCCATGAACAAGCAATAGTAATTAATTACAGGCTAATTGAAGAGCATTCACAAACATTTAATGAGGGATTATTCCTGCCATACTGCAAGCTCTATAATATATGCATTTGAAAAAGTGTAAATTTTATCTTTAAGCACTGCATAATACAGTTTATTCAGAAATATAGCAAAATACGCCAAAATAAGGCCCATGAGTACTTAACATCTTAGCATACAATTAAAACACAATACAATCACGTGGATTAAATGGGTGGTATTTTGAATATACAAGATACGTATATCGCAACCATGCGCTCAATAAGTCGATGTATGGAAATTGCCTATAAACAGTACTACAGAGTATCATATGTTGACAAATATGCAACATATACACACACATGTATACACCCACATCGATGCCTGTATACATGCATGCATGCAGTCTGCAGTAATCTTATCCCTTCTGATTGCATGCATGCGCATCCTGTCTTGTCCCTGTGTATGTTCGCATATGTGTATCCTGTTAAGCTTCTGAAAATAACCATTCCTGTATTTGCCCGAAAGCAAGTATTATTACTTAATTTGCAATTACCTGTTCACTTCAGAAATTCAATGCTTAATAAATATAAATACTTGGATTCGTTAATAATATTGTTTGAATTAAATTATTTAGTTAGCTTTGGAATGTTTGGTCTATTCCATTAATATTTCGGAATATTAGTTTTCCCTAGATCATCGTGTTATTTGCATTTGAAAAAAAAATGGAATTCGTCCTCAAGAGGTCAAAAATTACATTTCTTTTCATCAAAAGGTATTCCACCAGGCTGTTTCCACTGCTAATCTATGTGATGATAGTCTAAGTTGTAACAAGGGTTATCTGATTTTCGGAACGCTTACCAGATGTTAATAATCATGAGATTGGTAAGATCCAAAACAAATTGAAAAAAAGAGCTCTACTATGCGTTTGTAATTTAGCGGTAAGGTTTTGGACACAATTGTCTATAAGCTTTTGCTTAAATAATGAAATAAATACATTTTAGTTTCCCATCCCCTGTTGTAGCCAAAACTTCACAAAACCTCAACTCTGACAACATGTTCCTGCCCAAAACTGCCCAGTTAATCTTAATTGGGGGGGTGGGGGGGGGTGCTTCTACATCTTGTAACATGCCTAATATATGTGTTGCCGTGTGATGTTAACATTTTAAACCAGTAACTAGTTATCTGTACCAATCGTTTTGTGTGTAAAGTTTGTCTGCCCAATTCTGCATATATCAAATCATTCAGAATACTTGTTTTGACTCATAAAATCGATTTCAGAAAACTTAAATACACTTGTTATATTGCTGGCGCCTGTATAACCCCCCCCCACCCCCCCCCCCCCCCAAAAAAAAAAAAAAAAAAAAAAAAAAAAAAAACATTTGCCCCATAATTACAAAAAATGGTATAACCAGTTAATCAAAAATATCTAGTCTGTGTTTTATCGAAATGTCAGTGAACGTTCATTCTTGAGTGCTTTACCAGCTCAACAATTTTGTGTTCTTGATGTTAATGTGACACCAAGATATACAAATTTACTAACAATTTCAAGCTCTGCTCCGTCATTATAGAATGATATGTTATTCTGTACTCTCCCTCCTTTTCTGAAAACCATTACCTTTGTTTTTAGTGTTAACCTTCAACTTTCATCTTTTACAATAATTTTCAAGAACATTTAGACTTAATATCTTTATCATTTGCTAGTCCACATACAAAAGTAGAAAGAGTCTAAGTATCCCAACAATTCTTAATCAGTTGCGACAGGTTGAATCAACAAAGGGAGCCCATTCAAGCCAGAGCTCACTAAATTTAACGAATATTTGGCTGAAACAGGATGTCAGTCAATCATTCTCTCTCTCTCTCTCTCTCTCTCTCTCTCTCTCTCTCTCTCTCTCTCTCTCTCTCTCTGGTGTATGACCAATGAAATAATCGAAATCTTTGAGACCCCAATGAATTCAGCACCTTGTACACATCGTCGAGAGCCAATATCTGTCAAGATCTAGGTGATGCTGGCGTGATGTAGTAAACCTTTATCTCTCTCTCTCTCTCTCTCTCTCTCTTGTTTGCATATATATATATATATATATATATATATATATATATATATATATATATATATATATATATATATATATATATATATATATATATATATATATATATATATATATATATATATATATATATATATATATATATATATATATATATATATATATATATATATATATATATATCTATATATATATATTTTTTGTTCATTCCAAAAACACACTTTGTATCAAACACCATACCACCTTGCAGGAGATAACCAAAATTAGCTTACGCTTACTGGCATTTTTTTCATTTAACGGCCCTGCTATATAACTGTGCCTCATTTATATATTAGAGAATGAATAAAATATGTTTAAACCAAGCATTCCAATGTCTATCCCTTCCAAACCCTTAAGAATATAATTTCACTTTCGATATCATTTAGTACATTGAAAAGAGTATGGTAGCTACGCCTTCTCCCTGTCTGACCCCTAAGTAACAGGTGAATTCACTACTTGCACGATTATCAAACTTAACTCTTGGCTTTAAATTTGAAAAAAAAATAAAGATCAAAACATTAAACCCACAACATAATGGGACCAAAAATAAATAATGAATCAACAACAACAGAACCACCGTCTCAATCTGGCATTGTAGTAACAACATACCAATCAATTGTATAACCTGCAACCTCATTTTGTGGTTTTTCACATCCTTTGTTACATTTGTCGTAAGTCGTTGTCTTTGATCTACAAAACAATAATGAAAACCATTTAAAATTCCAGATGTACAAAATAGATTCAATTTCGTCACTGAAATATAATGAAAATAACGATGAAATGGGCAGGTGTTGATAATACATACCGTGCGGTGGATCCAGTTTGGGAACGGACCCCTCCATGGAAACCACAAGTGGCTATGAGCCAGTGCATGAGATTTCCAACAATGTGGTATGTGCGACCAGCAAAGCCTCAGATCAGCCTGCGCATACGCGCAGTCTGATCAGAGCCTTTGCTAGTCGCTTGAGTATTCAATGATTGTTAAGCTACTGACTGAACACCATTTGAAGTTTCTAAGCTTAAGAGGAGGCTGCAGAGGCTCGTCTGAGTCTACACTTGTCAAAATGCCACATTGTTGGAAATCACATGCCACGGCTCCTATAATAATCATATATTATATTTCCTTTGAAAAAAATGGTATGGACACCCTCGAGAAGCTGTTGGTTCCAAATGATTCTCAAGGGAGGTTCCTTCGACCCTTTGTAAAATACGTTGATGACTTTAAAATCGGGATCCTACTCTCCTTGGCGGAGTTTTCTTGATCCGCGCATGCATACAGTAGTTATTTATCCAATGTTTTGCTCTAAGACATTAAACTATAACGAGTGGGTCCTAAAAAAGAGTCACAAGAATTTGGATCTCCTTAATCTTAGGGTTTAAAATGTCAACATATTTATAGGATCATCATTTGAACAAACAAATATGTCTAATATAAAAGAGGGGCACAGTGGCTTGGTCGGAAGTGCATTAGGCTGGTGATTAGAGGCTTTCTAGTTCGAGACTCACTGGAGCCATAGTGTTGTGTCCTTGATTAAAACTTTTTATCAACAGCATAGTTATAACCCTGGAAGACGGAAAAATGGTGACCTCAGCATAAAATACCAACACAATGCCCATAGTAAATGGCCTTTTAGTTCCTGAGATGATAAAATTTGATTACTTTAACCTAACAAGGCATTGGAGCAAAAGTGTGTGAGTATGATCAGGAAATGCAACAATTACTTACTGCAGACCAACCAAAGGCACCGTTAGGATGAGCCACAAAACACTAACAGTCACGAGGCATAAGGAAGACAATAAAAGTAAAGCAACCAGATCTCTCTTCCCCATCAAGCTGATTGCATATCTAGAGATGCACTGCATAAGGAAACAAAGGACCAAACACAGAACCGCCACAAACAATGGGAGCAACAATTAACAACCAGAACCACCGCTTTAAAACAAATAGTAGCCTAAGACTCTGGGGTCTTAAATGCATTTTACTTTAACAAATCTTCGCCCTATATTCTAGATATGTAACTCATAGGTCCAGATAAGGAAATTTTATGAGCGTAAAATTGTAATTATTTTCTTACTCATCAATTAAAACATGTGTTTTGGGTGCTCAAAAGAACCGTCTCATTGAGACGGTTCTTTTGAGTACCCACAACATATGTTTTGGATGAGAAATAAATAAAATAGTTTTCCAATACGCACTCTTATCTGGAGCCATGTAAATAATAATAATGTTGTTTGTGAAACACGAAATTGTTTAGCTCGCATAGAGACCTCCTATGCAATGTATTATTACAGATAAACAATATAACCTAATCAATTTAGCAAACTATGATGAAACAATGAAAACGACTCGTGACTAACAGATAGTCTGAGCTGTAGAAGACCTTAAGTTGAGCCAAAGTGGGTCCAGTAAAAGACAATAATCAGGTACCAACCAACTGATTAAGCTTTACGTCAAGGCCGTCATTGAGAATCGAGGCCTGGGCCACCGTTGTGAAATTAAGGAGGAAAACACTGCTATAAACCGTGCTTGGGTTGACAACGGGATATGCAGACATTCCCAAGATATCCATGTTATATATATTTTTATAAAGTTCGAGATTATCTTTAAGAATTGATCACTGAAATTTGGCTTTCCAACAATTCTTTTGATTTTTTAAGCTAAATTGCCATAAAATATCACCTCCGATATGCCCTGCTGCTGAAGACTTTTAAACCAGTATTGTGTTTAACAATCAACTCACGAATCATGTGATATTGATAACCTTGTTTTAATAACTTCAGCAGAAATCTTAATAATGTGATATGAACATTAAAATAATTCCCCATTACTAAAAGTTTGGCTATAACATTAATTTATTGCAACAGACTGCATGCTTGGCGGTCAACCCAATCACGGTTTGCAACTTTGCTTTCTTTTTTAATTGCACGCCGATGTGTCGGACTTCAGACTCTAAGTATCCGGTATTTAGTTTTAGTTACCATTGAGTCCTTATCTTTGCAATATCTGCTTGTTATATTTGATTTATATGTTCTAGAAGATCATGCATTGATAAGGCAGGGGTGTTTCATGCAAACCAAATATCTATGTGTCTTGATTCACATCTGAATTAAGGGTGAGGTTGGCGTGCCGTGAAACCAGTTTAAGCCAACCAGTAAAATATTGTACTGACCGTTCCAAGGCGGTACTTCTGTTGTTGATTTTTTATGTTTTTTTTATGTTTTGAGGTTGCTATGCCTTTATGCGCGTCTGTTTATATGTGCTTGTGGTCACCTGTTGGGAAAGGGCTGACCTCTTGGCTCTCGTTAGTGGTGTATAACTGTGAGTTTGTCACTTTTCCATAGGTATCCTGGGCCAGGTGTGGTACTTGATTGTATCGATTCCTGATCTTTGCACCCTTACTTACTTTCTATGACAGTTAGGACTTAAAGACTTATCTATTGATGAGATGGTAGGGGCCTGATGCTTTGGCTGTTGTCAACTGGGGTTTACCTGTTGGATTTCTTTGGCTCTGGTATTCTGTTTTATGTACTGTTGAGTCCTTATCTTTGCTTTATCTCCTTTTTATATCTTTATTTATATGCTTTTTGGAGATGATGGATTGATAAGCTAGGGGGTCTTTCAGGCAAACCAAACATCTACGTGTCTTGATCCACATCTGAACTAAGGGTGAGGTTGGCGTCGTGAAACAGGTTTAAGCCCTCCAGTAAAATATTTTTACTGACTGTTCCAAGGCAGTACTTCTTTTGTGGATCATTTGTGTTTTTTATGTCTTGTGTTTCTCACGATTTCGTGTCTGTTCATTGCTGCCTTGTGGTTACCTGCTGGGAAAGTGCTGACCTCTTGTCTTATGTTGGTGATGTTTATTGCATTTTTGTTACTTTCCACTGTGGTATCCCAGGTCAGGAGTGGTACTTAATTGTATCGTTTCCTGATCTTTGACGTCTTTCTAACTTTTATTGGGGTTAGAAGTGACAAGCCATTTTGATGCCCATTCATAGATTTCAGTAAGATTGGAATTAAAGAGAGTAGATGACAGAATTGGGTTAAAGACTTATCTGTTTATGAGATGGTAGGGGCCTGATGCTTTGGCTGTTTGTCAGGCCCACTGGGTTTACCTGTTGGATTTCTTTTGCTCCGGTATTCAGTTTTATTTACTGTTGAGTCCTTATCTTTGCTTTATCTACTTGTTATATCTTGATTTATATGTTTTAGGTGATGATGCATTGATAATTTAGGGGTCGTTCATGCAAACCAAATATCTATGTGTCTTGATCCACATCTGAATTAAGGGTGAGGTGTGCGCCCTTAAACCGGTTTAAGCCCTCCAGTAAAATATTTTACTGACCGTTCCAAGGCGGTACTTCTTTTGTGGATCTTTTATGTTTTTGTTCTGTCTTGTGTTTGCTATGTCTTTGTGCGCGTCTGTTTATATGTGCTTTGTGGTCACCTGCTGGGAAAGGGCTGACCTCTTGGCTCTCGTTTGTGGTGTCTGCTGTGAGTTTGTCACTTTTCCATTGGTATCCTGGGTCAGGTGTGGTACTTGATTGTATCGATTCCTGATCTTTGCACCCTTACATACTTTTATCTACTACAATGTAAAGACTTGTGTCGTCAGCAAAGAGTCTTATCGAAGATTTAATGCGTTGTACAATATCATGTATATAAGGAAAAGAAGATGGCCTAGTATAGCTCCTTAAGGTACTCCTGCTTTTATAGAAGTCCAGCATGAAAAAAAACACCAGGCAAGACTAATCTCTGTTTTCTATCTTTCAAGTAGTCTGTAAACCACATTAGGAGAGATCATGTTATTCTGACTGTTTTAAGTTTATATATAAAACCTTTGTGCCAAACGGTATCAAAGGCTTTACTTATATCGCAAAACAGCATGGACTGTTTCCTTTATCTAGAGCTTTGCAAATGGTTTTATAGATAAATACAAGTTAGCTGGCTGTAGAATCACCAGAAATGAAACCAGACCGAAGTGAAGTTAAAACGTCATGATCACGAAGAAAGTTAAACACATTTTTATGTACAAGTTTTTTCTAATACCTTTCCAACTGTGCTTAAGAGTGAAATCGGCCTAAAGTTTGCTATATTCTGATGGGTCGTTTTTCTTATGAATTGCTGTGACATTGGTTTCCTTCCATATATTTGAAAGTTTGCCTTGGGAGAGAGAAGCACTAAAAAGATCGCAAAGTTTCAAAGTTGGACCCCCTCTGGCAAAATTTCGGGACCCGCGCATAATATTCATACTCCATATTGTGCAATTTTAGATGTTCCTGCAATAGATATAATACTAATTGTTATATGACTGGAGAGAATCCTATCTCCTGATTGGCCCAATTTGTCTTCATTAATCTCTATGTCTACATGTAAACTGGTCTAAACCTGTCCACAAGTTAATATTGCATGAAAAGCAGCTCAATCTAGTTTTCAGAAGTTAATATTTTTGACACTTCTGTAATATTACCCTCTAGAGAGCTAAAAATAGCATGATTAGTGTGAACCAAGCATGTGCTGCATGAAATTGCCATGATTTGCTGTTTTACCTCCCAATAGGTAAATTAAAGACTTTCATGAATTTTTACAACAGTTTTGTTTTATTTGCTTATTTATCTTTGTTCAAATAAACAAATTGTAAATACAGTTTTATGATAACATTTCATATTCCACATTAAGAGATATACAGTTGAAAATACAAAATACTATACATTTAAATATTTTAATGACAGTTGCTAAAACTTGCGAGAAAGTCCTTAGATGTCTAAGATGTCTTTAACAACAAAAGTGAAAGTAGCAAAAGTTTTCATTCTTAAATGAAAAGTCATATAACAAAACAGTTATTGACTTCAATTTCGGTAGACATAAGGATTTATCTACCCTTCAAAGTGATATTCAACTTGGCCTAGCGGCCTCGGTGAATGTAGATAAATCCTTATGTCTACCTCATTGAAGTCAATAATTGTATATTATTGACTCTGGTACAGGTACCAAACACTATAAAAGGATCCACACCACATGACTTACACAACCGAAGGTTTAAACAACACTCTCTGACCACCTTCTAGCACCATAATCCATTTAAACGACGTCCGTTTGAGATATAGGTCAACTGATTCCACTTTCGCATTCTGTAAAGCACTGATAGCTTTCGTGGTGTCATAATCTGCAGGATAGAGGCTGGTGTTGCTGATGAGATCGTCGAGATCATTCCACAATAATGTATAGTTTTTCGTCCAACGATTCGATCCATATGTCTAAAATAAAGAAAGTTTTTCAGTACTTTAGTTAAGAGAGCGTAACGAAAATTTAATTTCTTATTTCTGAACCAAAACATATGTTGTGGGTACTCAAAAGAACCGTCTCAATGACACGGTTCTTTTGAACACCCAAAACATATGATAAACTGATGGGTAAGAAAATATTTACAATTTAACGCTATTTTTTTGCTGATCTAAACCTATGTTTTTTGTTTTGTTTGAGGTTTCACGTCTCAGTCAACAGCTACAGTGCAGACTGAGCGTAATGTTACACCCTTGTGCACATGGTCTGTACTATATGTGCACGAATTTACTAAAGTATCAGTATACTCAAAATATGGTGCACATAAAGCACTTTGTGTAACCTTAAATTCAGGCTCCACTGTAGGACGGTCAGTTAAATCATCCACACGTCTCGAGGGAATGTTCACTTTTTTTCACACACAAAGCAGGAATGAACGTACATGTACAAGAATGCTCGGGCTAAACCCTATGCCTACTATATAACTACGCATCGTAAATCTAAAAAAGTACGAGTGAGTAGGACCAGGAAATACCACAGGCATACAATGCAGATAAAGTAAGTAAGGGTGCAAAGATCAGGAATTGATACAATTAAGTACCGCACCTGACCCAGGATACCAATGGAAAAGTGATAAACTCACAGTTAGGCACCACAAACGAGAGCCAAGAGGTCAGCCCTTTCCCAGCAGGTGACTACAAGGCACATATAAACAGACGCGCACAAAGGCATATCAAACGCAAGACAGAAAAAACATAAAAGATCCACAAAAGAAGTGCGGCCTTGGAACAGTCAGTAAAATATTTTACTGGAGGGCTTAAACCGGTTTCACGGCGCCAATCTCAACCATAATTCAGATGTGGATCAAGACACATAGATATTTGGTCTGCATGATAGACACCTAACTTATCAAAGCATTATCTCCCAGAACATATAAATCAAGATATAACAAGGAGATAAAGCAAAGATAAGGACTCAACAGTAAATAAAACTGAATACCGGAGCAAAAGAAATCCAACAGGTAAACCCTGGTGGGCCCGACAAACAGCCAAAGCATCAGGCCCCTACCATCTCATTAGTAGATAAGTCTTTAAGTCAGAACCATCATAGAGTCTGAAGTCCGACCCACCGGCGTGCAATCAAAAAGGATAGCAAAGTTGCCAACCGTGATTTGGTTTACCACCAAGCATGCAGTCTGTTGCAATACATTAATGTTATATCCAATCTTTTTATAATGGTAAATTATTTTAATAAACTGCGCTGAAAAATTATTAGAGCCAACAATCTTCTTCAATTTATACACCAAGTCACCATAGAAATCAGGTTCCGAAAGTCCTTGGCGCAAAAGAGATTTAAGTCCAACTTGGAATTTAGAAATCAAATCATAGTATCGGCTATTAAATTTTTAAAATGTTTTGCGAAGTTTTATGATACCAATAGCCTTGTTTAACAAGTTTCTGAGTTAACAATTTATTGCGAGTGTTGAAGTCAGCAACATAGCTAGATGCTCTAGCAAAACGAATGAGTTGAGAGATATAGACTCCATAGGATGCAGAACGAGGAACATCTCCATCTAAAAATGGGAAATTGACAACTTCAAAATCAAAGTCGTCACGTTTATCATAAATTTTGTAGAAACATTATCATTAGAAATTGACAAAAGCAAGTCTAAAAATGGGGCTTCGGTATCAGAGGTATTGGCTTTATCAGTTGAAGCTCTGAAGGGTATATTTGACTAACCATATGTTCAAAATAAACATTATTAATATTTAAAATATCGTCCAAATATCTGGATGTAGTGTTAAACGCATCAATAACATCAGCCCGCTTATCACCAGAAAGAGACATCAGAAAGTCCCTCTCATAACAAAACAGGAATAAGTCTGCATCCAGGGGAGCACAATTAGTGCCCATAGGAATCCCAACTACTTGTCTATACAGCTTGGTGCCAAATCGAATAAAAATGTTGTCCAACAAAAAGGTCAGCGCATCACATACATTTTGACACGACCATGCATGATATTCTTTAGGTTTTTCTGAAGTAAAAAATGTATCTCTGTCATTACATGCAAGGTAAGGAGAGCCTTCTCTCTGGAAGGTTCTTTCAATAAGATCAATAAGTTTATCTTTAATTAAAGCATGAGGTAAAGTAGTGTAAAGAGTAGAAAAATCATAAGTAGACAAACTGGTCGCATTGAAATCTCTAGCTTTAAGTTTATCTAAAATTTCACCTGAATTTTTAATAGACCAAAATAGGTTTTTACTGGATCTCTCATATACCTTTTCACAATACTTGGTAACATGTTTTTAACAGCTGTAAGACACGAGGTTAACAATTTAGGAAATTCTGTTGTCGTACAAGAACTAGAATTAGCAATAAATCTTGCGTTATAGGGTTTTTTATGGAGTTTAGGTAACCAGTACAACGTAGGAACTTTGTCGTGATTTTCTTTAGCATTGACACCAAAATGTAGGGATGTATGACAACCATGCCCATCAACAATCACCCTCTCACTTAAAGATGGCTGCAGTTTATAGGCGTTAGTGTCAACAAGCTCACGCTTGAGAGTATTAATACAATCGTCAAACAACTACAACATTGTAAGCAGCTTTATCTGCTGGAACCAAAACATAGTTACCTCATTTAAGATGACGAAAAGAAGATTTAGGTTAAGGGGGTAAAAGATGTGTATTAGGAGAGTAAAATGAAATACGAGTATCAATAATTTCAAAAATGTTATTCTTCCATTCCTTCAAGGCATCAGGTTCCACATTTTCCAGTTTGCACCAACGATTACTAAAGTCATTTAAAGAAGCAGCGATCTCTCTACGACATTTAGAGAAATCAATATTCGAGGGAAATCTATATTTAGGACCTTTAGAAATAATATTGCGAACTCTAGCGTCAGAAATGACATTTAGATTACCTGTAATAACATACCCTGCAGATGGATATAAATAATTAGAATTTTGACAATCTCAGGAGGCAGGAGTATTGGAATCTATATCTATATCATTTACAATTTTATTAAAGTTAAAAAGTCACTTTCCAACATCGCTCAACCTCTACACGAAGAAGCAGTACGTGGCTGTTCATTTTTGTATATCATCGCTAAGAAATCAGTGATAATGAGTGAGGCGTTTTTAGTTGACGTCAGTATATAATGAAATTAAAAACTATTTTTGAGCTTGTTTTTATAATTAACTCCAAAGCTCATATTGAAGTAACTCAACTGAATTTCAATATTGTCAGAAGTCAATATTTCCTGAACATTAGACTACAGATCCTGTATATACCAACATTGCCAAAATAGGTGGACTTTTGTTTCCTCTTGCATTCAACAAAAATCACATAGTACAGACGGACTAATTCATAATTTTATTATTTGGTATAATTCTCATGAGATATTTATAACTTTAAATTACTTGTATTACATCAATAGTGTTGCTAAAGCTCATTTGACAAAATTGAGACCAGTTCATCTCTTGTTGAGGAAATTAATTTGTCCATTTATCTTCTGCTTTTTCAACTCCTCACTATAGACTTTGTAAGTGTTTTGTTTATCGAACCTTTTTGTTGAGTAACAATATGCAGAGCTTTGTTTGTCTTGTTTGGTAAGTTGTTATAAGTTTCATCTCCATTCTTTTGATATGTCAGATACTATATAAAATATTTAAGGAAATCCTTTGATGGATATTATTCAATTTTTGAAGCTGTTCTAGTGTATAAAATTGTTGAATTCTAAAATCATATATATGTTCTCTTGATTTTATCCCCTTTCCATACCAGTTATGATAAAAGAGAATCTTATTATAACAGTTTATTTGAGAATTTTTTCCATATTATTTCCTTTGCTGGCACATAAGTATTTTCAGAGGTATTAATTTTGCACCTTCCAACTAAAACATCCCGCAGAAACATATCATCTTTAGTAATCTGACTACAATCTTGGATGTGTAAAGTAAGAAATGGTGCAAAGATCAGGAATCGATACAATCAAGTACCACACCTGACCCAGGATATCAATGGAAAAGGGACAAACTCGCTGTTAGACACCACAAACGAGAGCAAAGAGGTTAGCCCTTGCCCAGCAGGTGACCACAAGGCACAAATCAACAGATTCACACAAAGGCATAACAAACACAAGACAGAAAAACATAAATGAACCACAAAAGAAGTACCGCTATTGAACGATCAGTAAAAATATTTCCTGGAGGGCATAAACCAGTTTCACGGCGCCAACCTCGCCCTTAACCCCGATGTGGACCAAGACACAAGTTACTTTCTAATATTAATCCCCCCCCCCCCCAAAAAAAAAAAAAATAAAAAAAAATAGTGAGTATGATCAGGAAATACCACAATCACAAACCGCAGACAACCCCGTGGCATCGCGAGAAAGTGCCGCTCAACCATCACGAGACCCCAGGAAGACAAATTAAGCAAAGCAACCAGCAAAAGCGTTTAAAGTTTCAAGGTAAAACTCATTCCATCCATATACCGTTGTTTTGTTCATCAAATATCCTTCTAACCCATCCAGAATTTAGAGCTTCAATAAACTTATCTATATTTGTCAACCTTAGCCCCACGTTCTTATAGTCCTGCATTATGACTGATCGTTTGATTTTGTCTGGGTTTGAGGCCCATATAATTAAAAAAAAATCGAACTTTACATTTTTTTTTTCAAAATATCTACTAATGGATTATTTAAGACGGTTAATGGATAAATAAGTTTGGTAAAGGAAAGGTTTATACTATAATGATTTGTCCCATTAAAGATAGCTTTCTTTGATTCCAACGTTCACAAAATTATTTAGCTTTAGTATTAGATCATTTTCAATATTTTTTTGTTCGTCGTTAGAAAAAATAATTCCTAATTCAATCGCTTCTTGAAGATGCCTTTATCTTAAATTATGCGTGTGTATACACCGATCAGTGTAGTGACCTTGACCCTTTGTGTACTAGAGACTCCTACTGCTCTGCCAGCAAAAAGTGACAGTGACGTCATGTTTTGTTTACAAAGTCATCAGGGACTTAGAATCGATAGATCACATGTGTATTAATCCTATCCGCAGGATAGGATTAATACACAAGTGATCTATCGATGCGCATTAGCTCAAGTAGAGTGTGCAAGCTATTTTTTTATGCAACAATTGTAAACAAAACACGATGTCACTGTCATTCTTGGCTGGCAGGACAGTAAATACGTATTCTTAGGCAATAGCAAATACCCGGATGAAATGCAGCATAATGCGGCATTTCACTACATGTATAAGGCTCTACACTTTTTGTTTAGACAAAAACGATCTCCAGAGAAAGTTACAATTGTGTTTGAAAATTATAACATGTGACCCTCTATATATACAAAAGACCATCCCTAAATTGGAGGAATAAATCATTTGGGTATTATATTTTGGTTACTGTAAAGGCGGCACCTCATGAATGCGTAATTTGGACTGGTCAACCTTAGACATAAGTAAAAGCTGAAAATGAGGCGTGGTTTTATTCAAAGGTAACTGTATCATCTTGCGCCATAACCTCAGTATAGACGCACATTATTCAGTCCTTAAAACGCCAGCAAAATAACTGCATCTGAAAATTTTCTATTTAACATAAGCATAGAGGCAAACATTGTGGACCCAGATCAGACTGCTCCTACATGAGCAGTCTGATCTGGTTCCACACTGTTTGTCTATGAGGCTTCAAATATTTTAGTGGACGACAAAAACATATATCTTGTGATAATGCGCTTAAGGGGTAATAATTGTGGGTTCAGTGTGTATACGGTTAGGATTTTCATGAAATGCACGCCACTTGCGCGGCACAAACAACTTATTAATTCTTCACCAAATTATAAATAGAATCTGATTTCCCTTCCTTACAAGATGAAATAGCCGAACCACGCCCAGATATGAATATTAAAGTTGCCGCCTTTACAGTAAGCGAAAAGCCTTTTAATATAATGGGTTAGAGTATCAAGTTGAATGATTAGATAGATCTAGGAGTTCTATGCTCGATGTGGTGAAAGAAAAATTAATGAACGGCAAAAAATGTGATCTTTTTCTGTCAATTTTCAAATGTCTCAATAATTTTCCATTAAAACTGCTTAATCGTTGAATTAAATCCCATAGCTAATTAATGACCTACGTATGTGTGCATGTGCCGTTTAAGATAACACACTTCGCCTCATTCGTGCCATTTACCAAAATCCTTTATAGGAGAAGGGCGAACATACATGTAGTTGCATACTGAACCCGCCTCGCTTTTAGTCAAACGGCCCAAAACTGCAGTACTTTAACTGGTCGGCAAACCGCGAAAATCTGGCACAATTAGAGAATCGAATCAAGCCTCGGGTGTACGTAAGGCGCATTACGAGTTGTGCTATGTACGAAAATGCTCTATTTTGTGAGCCGGAACTGGCGTAAGGAAAACTTGCTGTGTAGCATGTGGGTTCAGCCCTATTGAAATCCATTTTTCTGACTACCCGAAAAATTTAATCAGCAGAATAAATGAAGTTTAAGTATTTTTCAATCGATATTTTATTGAAAAAACATAAACTCCATTATAACCGTTTGTTTTGCTGCAATCACACTTGTTATTGTTTCGTTTGTTTGATTTGATTCTTTACGTCCCATCAACAATCTTTCCGTTAAACAGGGACGGGTCTTCCTGGGTTGAACAAGTACTAAGCTAGGATAAATGTGTCTTGCTCAAGGACCACAACGCAGTGACGCCGATGAGGCTCGAACCCGCGGCCCTCCGGTCTCGAGTCAAGCACTCTATAATCCGTTTCTTGTTTACTGTCGTGAGTTGGCTCCCCGTACCGTTAGTTTAACACGTGGCCGGGCCCAGGGCGACGACAGTAAACATGATTCGCACTATACCACTGAGCCACTGCGCTCCCTACACTTGTTATGGTGTTGGCTTGGTTGTTGTGACGTCAGCATCACGTTATGTAACGTCAGCGTCACGTTATCAAAGTAGATCCTTAATGTACATACGAGGTCTAATTCCACGGAATTCCACGGAATTGGTCGAGTAAATTCCGAATGATTAAGCACCTAAGTCATTTAGCGCGTATATAGAGAATGAGATTCAATAAAACGTTGCATATTATCAAATATGTTTCCTAACAGGCACTTAACTTTTACACACACGCAAAGCAAAGTCAGTCAACTCTTTACAGTCCTTTCTCCAATTTTGTCAGCCGCTGAGGGTCTTTGCAAACATAATGGACCCTGATCAGACCAGACAGATAGTCAGGCTTGATCTGGACAAAACATTTATTTTTCAATCTGATTTTATCACGCTAGAGAACTACTGTATTCGAACGGCGCAGTCATCGCGGGTTGGTTGCAGTCAATGAGTGTACAAAATATACTATTCTGGTTTACTGAGATCCATACCATGAGCAAGTTCTTTCAGCTATTACATTTAATGTTCATGATGATGTTTGCATTTGGAATTGTCACTTAAATAATGTAGTCTATTCTGTCTCAATTGGAGCCTTTAAATTCTAAAACTAGCCAAGTGTAAGCCAATTTCTTGCTACATGTAGCAAGAGGGTTTTTATGTCTCAGAAATGTGTTCACAGACGAATGAGTGCGCTATGAAAGTTATTAGGTATGATTTAATGATATCACGTAATGGAGAATCCGAAAAACTGAAGGAATAGAAAGTTTGACATATTTCTGTCCATTGAAGTTGCACGTCATTTTGTAGCTGTACGCAAAATGTGAGTAGTCAATGCGATAATACCAGTAGTCGAGTGTATAGATATAATCAATATGTAAACTGTCAGATTTCAAACTTTTACACATTAAATTACTTATATTTTGCATTTCATCCAAAGTATTAATTCCATAGCATAAACGAAAATGCTTTTCGTCCTTTTTTCAGGAAAAATCCCCTTTTTGGCATAGCTCAGGCGCTGTATCAACTATCGCTTAACTCACACAAATCTTGTCAAGCAGATACACAGCTAAAATAACCAGCGAAGATTATTACATTTTTTAACAGCCAGGTACACTAAAATGGTGTATTTTGTACCCTCGTCGACTGCAACCAACCCGCGATGACACTGCGCTGTTCGGGTACAGTGAGTTATGAAACATTATTTTTGAAAAGGAAGAAAATAACAGCAATCGTTAATTTACAGTCTGTGGATTTAAATCTCCTCATGCGTGGTATTTTTTCATGCTGTTTGACACCTTTTTTTTGAAAAACAAAATCGGAATACTATCAGAGTGTCAGACAGTTTGGATCCAGACAGGCCCCGACATTTTGCCGGGCCTGATCTAAGGCCGGACTGTTTGTAAAGGTTATCGGCTGACGACACTAACAAACAAAGAGTACAGTACAGTTAAACCTGTGTAAAACGGCCACTCAAAAATAGACAAAACAAAGATCTTAATGACAAATGGTAACTTAATGAAGGTCGCAAATAATGCAGAATGCTCCCTTTGGAGCACTCTGCAATACTTTTGATCTGCACTAAGCGATGTATATAATTTGTCCTGAAAACCAATTTTCGGTCTTTTGGAGAGTGGCCGTTTTACACAGGTTTTGCTGCAGGCGTGGTTTTCGGAAAGATACTTTTTTCAGCATACAAAAAGTTAAAGAAATACCATTAATTTCTGGTTCATATATACTGTGGGTAGGTCATGTTGATATATGCAGGCGACTAAATAAACGCATACCACTCCACTGAATATGGCAAAGCCACGCCTCTGTTTACAATCTGAAAATGGAAAACATTAAGACTCTGGTGCAATGCAAAAGTAATTTAGTCAACTGCAAATACATGTAGCCCCAAAAACGATTTAAAATAAATATTTACAGTCTACTAGCATTAGACAAAAACTTTAGAATGACTTAATAATATGTCAATAGCAGCAACGTACGTTACGTCAAAGTGGCTATTTACAGCCAGTGTCATTATAAAGGTAAAATAAGGACAAAAACCAGGAATCGATGCAATCAAGCACCACACCTGACCCAGGATACCAAAGGGAAAAGGCCAAACTTCACAATTCGACATCACAAACGAGAGTCAAGAGGTCAGCCCTTTCCGAGCAGGTGACCACAAGGCATCGATAAACGAACTCGCACGAATGCATAACAAAAACAAGACAGAAATAACATTTAATGATCATAAAAAGAACCAACGCCTTGGAACGTTCAGGGCTTAAACCGGTTTCACGGCGCGCCAACCTCACTCTTAGTTCAGATCAAGACACATAGATATTTAGTTTGCATGAAATACCCCTAACTTATCAATGCATCATCTACTAAAACCTATAAATCAAGATATAAAAAGGAGATAAAGCAAAGATAAGGACTCAACGGTACATAAATCTGAATACTGGAGCAAAAGAAAGCCGCGTTTATACTATACGAATTGACTGGACATTCCCTCAACGAATTGCAAAAATATGAAAAATATCGAATACGCAGACATTCGCTGAAAAATCCGACGAACCAGCTTCATTGCCAATGGATGAAAAATTTGAACTTTTTTATCGTGGTTAATCCGCAGGTCATTGACATTATGCTACAGCTGTAATAAATGCCAATTTAAGGTAGTACCGGACTCACCGGCATATGTCCAAAAGTGTTTTATCTTTTAATATATTATAATATAGACTTATACTTATAATCTAAGACAAAAAAAAATACCTCACCGTTCTTTTTAAAAAGTTATTTGATGTCAAAAACTGCAAAATCGCAGGTTTTGAAATAAACAAACACAGATTTTGTTAACAAATTAACAAGAAACGCAATACAGTTTTTTTTTCAGAACAAATACTTCTCACACCAGAGATATAAATAAAAACAAAAAATTGTGAAATAACATGTATTTACACAATTTATTAAGCAAAATCCTAATTAAGACAAACGAATAAATGCCAAAAAAAATATTAATATTCAAAATAAACATATCAGAGAATGTAACTGGAACAACAAAAAACATATTTTTACAAAGATATTTTCACGAAGAATCTAATGATTGAATATAAAATATGTGTCACCGTGCCCGTTTTTTTGTTTTGGTGACTTTAGTGAAAAATCCTGAAAATAATAAAGACTATAATAAGTGTTGTCTCCCCTTTCAACCATTTTTTTTTTGTTTGTCTTCGCCCTATGTATATCACTGGGCGGAGACATAGCTATTATTGATTAAGCACTGACAAATGGGCGTAGAAAATGACAAAAAAGACTTTGACCTAGCATATGTGACCCAGCACATTACATTATGATTCTCATTAAAGCATGGCTATAGCATGTCTTGATACGTTGATGCTTTCTTACACGTAGGATTTATGTAGATAAAAGCTACAAATTATAGCTTTATTCCTGATGCATAGATCTAAATGTCATTTAAAGAATAAACTTACAAATATGCAATAAGAGGATAAAACATTCTTTTCCTTGTATTAATGTTTGGCAAGCCTGAATGTGATGTGTTGCAACCAGAACCACACAGCGGTGAGGCTTGCAACACATTATCGCACAAGGGCTTGACAAACGTTAATATACAGAAAGGAATGTTATATTGTCATTGTTATATATTATAAGACTTTTTGGGTACTATAAAGGTGGCAACTTTAATTTTCATATCTGGCCGTGGTTCGGTTATTTCAATTGCTCAAGAATGGAAATCAGGTTCTATCCATTGGTTAAGCGTTTAAAAGTTGCTTGAGTCGCGCGGATCTGCGTGCATTTCATGAAAGTCCTGTCCGTTAATGCACTGAACCTACATTAATTAACCCTTAAAGCTGCATAGTCTGTAACTTTTGATCTTTTCATTTTAGAAATAATGTTTCTATTTTTCAAGAACACAGTAAAAATACTAGAATTCAGGTATACATTTTACCTTTTCCGTAATAATTAACAAATTATTAGTACCAAAACAACAGCATTTATGTTAAAAATTACCTGTCTAGAATTATTGGAGGGACGCAAATAATTACAAATAAGAGAAAAAGCACCTGTTTTTATAAGATAATTCACTTTTCCATGCAGTTTTCAGCGGTAGAAATTAGATTTATTGTGACAACATAACTTAATACTACTTTTACAAATGATTTAAAAAGAAAATATTTTTTTCGAAAAATGTTCATAGTTACAGAGTATGCAGCTTTAAAGCGTATATTACAACACAATCGTATGTTTTTATCGTCCATTGAAATATTATGAAGCCTCTTAAACAAACAGTGTAGATCTAGAGCAGACTGCTTACCTAGAGCAGTCTGATCTGGGTCCACACTGTTTGCCTCTATACTAATGTTAAACAATAAACAAACACTTTCGAATGTAGTTATAACGCCTCATTTTCAGATTTTATCTATGTCTAAAGTAGACTAATAAGGCAGTCATGAGGTGCCGCCTTTACAGTATCCAAAAAGTTCTAGAATACTTTCCTTTCAAGCAAAAGCATTTCCAAAAAAAAAATGTCCACTGTAACATCGTGAAGCATACAACAAAACCACACCTTATAGGCGCAATCGAAAACATCAATACTATCGACGATTATAGACCAAAAATAGTTAGAATCATAGGTTTTTTTTTACCACCATCACTCATCAAACAGGCGACACTTTGCAATCTAAACACTGTTTCTAGCGAGTTTTGATCCGCGTTCGTCAATGGTTAAGAGTGTTTTCGATTGCTCACTATCCGGTGTGGAAACAAACTTTTTTTCAACAGAAACATGACTGAAAAATGTAGATAACTCCTAGCACTTGTTTCAGATTGTTTTGGTTACGTATTCATTGTATCAATACACATACCGCATAGGTGGCAATTGAAAACGTTGATGCTATTGACGAACGTAGATCAAATACCGTCAGAAACAGACTTTTCGGGTTGCAGTTTGTTTGCCTGACTGGCGACAAATGGTAAACTCTAGCGATTTGCGATCCATGTTCATCGATTGTTCAGAGCCTTCTCGATTCTCGATTGTCGCCTATCCGATGTTATAAAGAAGCGTATCTTATGGTAATTGAATATTTTGGTCATTTCTCGATAAAGCATAAGCGACGGTATCTTAACTCGCAGAGGATATCCGTGAGCAGGTTGAAATGGCAATTAAGCCCTCTGCAGTCATGTTTTATTATAAGGTATATAACAATAAAAGGATGATACATTCTTCTGTCTATTAACGTTTGCCAAGCCCAAATGTGATAATGTATTGTAGCCTTAACCATGAAGCTGTGAGGGCTGCACCAAGTGCGGATCCAGAAGGGGGGGGGGGGCAGAAGGTCCGGACCCCCTCTGGAAAATCACAAATTAAATGGGTTTCTATAGAGAATAAGCAATTGGACACCCCCCTGGAAAAAGTTGGACCCCCTGGAAAAAATTGGACCCCATCTGGAGCCTTGAAAAACGATAGATTTCTTTGAAATTGACCATTTGACTTCTGTAAAATAAGCTGAGGACTAAAAAATCGTTGTCAGAGCTTTTTTGTCAGACTGACCTGGACCCTCCCCCCCCCTGATGAAAATTCCTGGATCCGCACATCTGTACCATGCTTGCCAACCGTTAATATACAGAAAAGAATGTTATATTGTCATATATCTTCCTTTCAGGCACATGCAGTTCCAATTAATTGTATTAAAGTGGCTAAGTCTGCAACTATGAACATTTTTTTCAATTTTTTTTTATTTACTTTTTAAATCATTTGTAAAAGTAGAATTAAGTTATGTTTTCACAATAAATCTGTTTACTATAGCTGAAAACTGCACGGAAAAGTGAAATATCTTATAAAAACAGGTGTGTTGGTAATTATTTGCGTCCCTCCAATAATTATAGACAGTTAATTTTAACATAAATGCTGTTCTTTTGATACTGATAATTTGTTAAGCTTTGCGAAATTTGCAAAATGTATACCTGGATTTTTGTTTTTTTACCGTGTTCTTGAAAAATAGACACAATAGTTCTAAATTTAAAAGATCAAAAGTTACAGACTATGCAGCTTTAAAATGTATGCAGAAATGTCCATTTTATCATCATGAAATTGCAACGAAACAAAATATTTTTTCAACAGAAACATGAAATAACTCCTAGCCCTTGTATCAGATTGTTTGTGCTACGTCTTCAATATATCAAAAACACACTAGATAGGCGGCAATCGAAAACGTTAATGCTATCGACGAACGTAGTTAAATATTGTAAGTAACAGAATTTTGGATTGTTGTTTGTAGTCCAATAGGCAACAAATGGCAATCACAAACACTGTTTCTAGCAATTTGTTATCAGCATTCATCGATTGTTTAGACTGTTTTTTTTATTGCTGCCTATCCGGTGTGATAAGGTAATTGAAATAGTTACGTCATTTCTCCATAAAACATTAGTGACCGTGTACCTCCATGGGACCTAAAACATGAGAATAACACATACAAGGCATGTGCACGTCTACAACCCCCCCCCCCTTTTTGGGGTGGGGGTGGGTCTTAGGTTTGTGGCAGCATGCAGAAATAGCAACCGAGACATGTATATAGTATGTATATTTATACAGTCCGCAACTTTTGACCATCAAAATACTGAATGACTTCATACTCTTGGAGATGTTTTTAAAAGCTAATACTTGCATTCATTCTTTTTGTGAAAGCAAAATACTTACAGAATTACGTTTCAAGCAACAAAGAGTTGTCAGGGGAGAATAATATCTACCGTCTTACAAATAAGTATTCTCTTTTAAAAACAAGATTCAGGAACGATAACTCTTACACTCTTACTTTTAAGTAAAAGTAAGGTTATCTTTTGACATGGGTCCCGTACTACCTTAATACCTAAGATATACTTCTAGAACAGGAAATCGGGTAAATACGAGTAGTTTGGGATCTTTACGGTTTATACAGGGAGAGTCAAAGCCGGGAGTCAAAGGCCTGTGGTTAATCATAGTTTATCACTGTTTACAGTAGGAACGCAAAGAGCGTATTTTGAGTTAAAGTATTTTAGAATTGTAAAAATGCGCGACGCAAAATAATCACTCAAAATGGCGGCCGAAAAATGGCGCCAAAATTCCGTTTTTTAAACGCTCTTTATTCTTAATTTGTAATTAATGACAGTGTATTCTCGCTATATATTTAGATTCTGCAACCTTTAATCGCCAATTTCCTTTTTTGAAAGTGTTTAATGATATATTGCTTTGCAACGAAATCAAGCTCTGAAATACACCACCCTCAGGCGCTTAAAAACAGAAATGAAATATATGCTCTGGCATAAATTGGAACGTTTTTTGTCTCCAGAACCGATTTTGATGAAATAAATATAAACATATTCATCTTTGCCCCGTCCATCTTTCAGCTGAGTATAAATGCGGGACAAAGCTCTAAAGTGACGTAGTCACCTGTCAAAGTTGCCCCATGATTACGTCACAATATTACGAGATAACGTGTTGTTATCGATATGTTTTATCTATAAAAATGTAATTCTAAAGGAATAATGCCAATACATATTCTTCTGTAAAACGGCGAAGAACTGTGATGTTCAATTACCTTATCGCTAGGACCTCAAATGTGCATCCTAGGTAAAGATTTCATTTTAATTCGTTTGTTCGCCTGAAAATGGCAGAGGAAAATGGGCTTTGTAAACCCTTGCACCCATTGCTTTGAAATGAGAAATCTTGAAATGTTTCCTTCTTCCCGAGCTGTCGATTCTCCCCCTTAATTATTAATGCCATTCATGTGCGGAACCAGATGGGGGGTAAGGGGGTCCGGACCCTCACCCCTGGAAAATCACAAGTTATATGGAAATCTTTAGAAATTAGCATTTGGACCCCGCCCCCCCCCCCCCCCTGTAAAAAGTTGGACCCCACCCCGGAAAGTGATGGATCCCCTCCGATTCCTTGGAAAAGTAGTTTTCTCTGTAATAAAACCACTGAACCCCCTCTAAGAACTGTAAAATAAGTTGAGGGATTAATAAAAACAACTAAGATCAACTAACAATATAGTTTTCAAGGCTGTGTTCTCGCCGTTGAGACTGGACCCCCACCCCCTGACAAAAAATCCTGGATTGATCAATCAACCGCCCACCCCATGATAGAAGGAACTATAATGTTTATGTCTATACCTGGGCCGAATTATCCACTGACCATCGAGGCTCTCACAGGGGGGGGGGTACATGGTTCCATGAAACAAATTTGCTTGTTCCCCTGTTCCCCCCCCCCCCCTCCCCCTCCCAAAAAAAAAATGTTTTCCCGGTGTACTATGAGTTCCCCAGTATCTTTGTTTGCCTGTTCCCCTCAAAAGTTGCACTTATACTAATATAGTTCCCTGTTCCCTTGAAATAAATGCCACTTTACCGTGTTACCCAAAACCCCCACCCCCACCCCATTTTCCTCTGCTCATCAGTCATGATGCTGTTTCACCCTACACAGGAACACATGTTTAACATGAAGTATCAGTGATTTTATTTATTATTTTGGGAAAATTTCCTTTTTCTTCACATTTGGGAAAATGTTCTCATAAAAATTGGGAAAATAATTTAGTACTAAAATACATGAAATTGGGAAAATAAAGGCCTTTTTTGGATTGGCAATAACTCCCATATAAGGCGGTAAAAATGGCCAAATAAAATCACTGAGTATTCTCAAGCTCTGTTATCTTCTGTTTTCCTAGCTGTTCCCCAATATTTTTTTTACAGGGAAAATTAAGTTACCAATCTTTTTTGTGAGAAAACTTTTAAATATTGCTTTGCTAAAATGGACTTTACTTTTGGCTGGGTCCCATTTTAAAGCTATTCAAATTTCATGTCAAATTTGATCTAATGTGGATATTAAGGATTCTTGGGCCCATCAAATTTTGTAAAGGCATTAAAGGGCCCATTAGAAATTGGCATGTATTTGAATGGGATATGGCCGGTTTATTGGCCCATTTTAAGGGACCATCATCTTTGGGCAAGGATTATCTCTGTTTTCGTTTACTAAATTTTTGTCTTTTTCCCTTAAAAATAAATAAACCTTTATTCTTTTGATAATTGAAAACTTTACTTTTAAAGATATTTTAAAAGGTATACATCTTTTTGGGGGGAGGAGGTGTTGGCGTTGGGTTAGGGGAGTATAAATCCCGGGTAATTTTGGTATGGGTGTGTGCAGCAGTATTTTGAGACCAACCCCAATCATATACCTGGCCTTTGAAAAAATATCCCATTCATATACTTGATTTCACAGAAAGTTGACCTATTCATATACTGTCAACATATTTTTAAATGATTTAATGATTGTTTACTCAGAATTAAGTTTCTGTAAATTTTTCAGTTAATCAGAATGAAGCCAGCTAGTCTGGAAAACCAATGTCCCTAATTTATTAAATAGTTACATCATTGTGTACAAAATGTGCTTATTATAAAGAATATGGTACTTTATACCCCAAGCTACTAAAGCCTCCCCTCCATCACAACACCTATCCACAAGATAAGAGTAATAATGTGTGATTGAAATTTTTCCTAAATCAGAACATATGTTGTGGGTACTCAAAAGAACCATCTCAATGAGCACCCTAAAACATAGTGTCATAAGTTTGTATTGATGGTTAACAACATTATTAACAATTATGTGCACTCTAGACCTATATGGTACTACTTCATCTAAACCTTTGCTACTATTTTAGCTCTGAATAGTACCAGAAAAGATGTCAAAATAACATGTTTACTTTCAAATACTGCAATTTTGCAGAATAAAGTCTGTTATTCAGTATCAAGTCTGCTTTGATCATTTTTTTTCAAAGATCTGTTGATTTTACACAGTGCTTCTATGAGCCAGAGACCCCCAAAATAGGTCTAAGGAATCAAAAACTGGTGCCAGCTAGTCATGCTCCTAAATTTGAGAGAGATCTCTCCAGCTAGCTTTAAGATGATGGTAATAGTAAATTGAGTTTGTTTTAGTCCAAAAACAGTGAGTCACACATATTTTGAGTTAAACCATACTCTAGGAATAATACAAATTTGTATATTTTATTTCATTTAGGAGGTCTTATACAATAAAGACATCTATTAAATGAATTTAAGTATGCTTATTAGGTACTCAAAAGAACTGTCTCAAAGAACACACTAAAACACGGTGCCATATGTTTATATGATATTTGGATCTACATATAAGTTTTGTATTTGTTTGGGTCAGGTAAACACTGAAATATGATTTGGGCATTGGTATTCATCCTATTTAAGGAATCAGTCAGAAAATTCCTTGTCTTGCAATGTAAATCTATCTGGAGTATGTAGTGATACAGATATAATTGTTTTCTTGATATTTCTAAATTTTCTGATAAACTGATCAGGGTTTTTTGGAACATTTTGAAGATCACTTTTGGATCATGTTCCCAATGGCAAAAAGTATGTGTTTTCCCCAATTTCAAAGAGAAAATTCCCAACTTAAAAACAAAAAAATGTCTCCATTTTGTGACACTGTACTACAATAAATGGTGCTTTTTAAATTCCTAATGTTGAAATGTTTTTATTAATATTTTTTTTTTATAATTTGATTTTAATATATGGTGTGAGTTATTCCCAATTTTGAATAAAACAACAAGAAAAAAATCCCTAATTCTGGGGAATGGGTCATGTTCCCAAAATGGGGATAAAAGATTCGGGGTCACTTTGAATAATTGGGACTGCAACAACGTTGTAGCTTATACATAACCTGTTCTGAAAAGGAAATCATATATGTTTTGGTATACTAATTTCATATTGATTCAACGTTTATGTTAATCAAGGGGGGGGGGGGGGGTTGTTCCATCACTGAGGCCCTCCCAAGGGTTGGGATACAGGGGAAAAAGAGCATTCATCTCAGGGTAACAGAGGAACAAATGGCCAAAATTTGAGGGGAAGGGAAACATTGGGGAACAGGAAAAATAAGGGGAACAAGGGAACAGGTACCATCCTCCCTTCCTGAGAGACCTCATCAGTAATTTGTAAAGAATTAATTAGTGCAACATTGAATTGGGTGTAAAATGGACTATCTCAATTTTTATCAACCCCCATAGAAACAATCTGCGGGTTAGATCTGAGGCCCTGCCAGGTGGGGTACCTGTTCCCTTGTTCTCCTGAAATAAAATGGCTTGTTCCCCTGTTCCCCAAAAAATCGAAAATTTGTTTTCTTATGTTCCCTGTTCCCCAATATTGTCTTTGTTCCCCTGTTATATGGGTTTCTATAGAAATTAGCATTGGACCCCATTGGGTGCGGTGTTTTGTCCGTGAGCAAGGCACTTCTTCCCATGCAGTTATTCAGTACTTTTATACCCAGGAAGCTGTCCCATAACTACTAAAAATTGTTGATTGGGATGTAAAGCCTCGATCATATAAAGAAAAAAAAAACATTTTTCACGTGTCAGCATATTTAGGAAAGTTATGAATGAAGCGTGCAGGGCAAGTTAAAATTGTGGTGGACAAGTTGCATTTGTCTTCAGGTTGCCCGCCGGACAAGTTGCATTCTCTGGCATATTTCTAACACTGTATTAAATTCAGGGCTCACCCTGCCATTAGCCATTGTAGCCATTTGCTACTTAAAATGCAGAGTGGCTACAAATATAACTCATTGGCTAAATGACAAGTACAGTCTAGGCCAGGTTCAAAAATTACTTAAAGAAACAGCGTTTTTTCCAAATATTGCTTTTATTATTCCTTCACACTTTATTAATGTGCCATATTTTACTCTTTGGATGCTGGATTTTTTCAATACCATCTTGGTGTCAAACAGTTTAGATCCAGATCAGGCACAACATTTTGTCGGGCCTGATCTGGGTCCAAACTGTTTGCAAAGGTTATCAGCAGACAACAAAAGCCGCCCCTAGCGGGCAAAGAGTTAAATACAAAACAACTTGTTGATACTACTTTCTGGCTAAAACCTTGGCTAAAGTTAATTTCATTTGGCTCCAACATTTTCCATTTGGCTAAAGTGTTGGCTACAACAAATTCTGAGTCAGAGTAAGCCCTGAAATTGTTAACATTTTAACGAGACTCACCCCTACCCCCCCCCCCCCCACACCCCGTCCACAACACCAGACTCGTTTCTACTGAGACTAAGGTAGTTTGCGATACAGGACACAAGTGTGAAACTGATTGAATGATTGAAAATGAAGGACGCATTGATTCGGGGAGGGGGGCATTGCCGGTTTTCAATTAACAAGAAGCGGTGCACGTGCAAACCTTATAATTGGTAGTTAAAAAGAATATTATAATGAACTAATTCGTCTTTTTCTAATTCTTCGTAGTTTAAAGGATCTCAAATAGCATTGTTTTTAGTTATCAGTATTATTTATTATTTTAATACTTCTTACGAGACTTCTTAGCGTATATCTAAGGCCGGTAACGACAAATCATTTCTTTACGTCATCGCTGCATTGATCGAATCATGTGTTGTCGTCAACAAACACACCCATCAAAGTTGGGAATCAGCGTTATAAACATGTGGAATCTATTAGGTACGTGGATAGCCTAAATAATATTTCTTCTAACTATACAATACAGTGAGCCACTTTAGTTACGCACCACTTATAAAATGTAAAATTACTCGGAAAATAGATACGATATTTTTATTCTGAGACTACCAGCGTAAAGCGCATCTATATTTGCAGTAGCCAATGGAATTTCATTGTGATCAGACCAGAAACGATTGAGAAAATGGATCTTGAAGGGCACTACCCTCAAAACACCATTTCACATTTCATTATTTCGAATGAAACTCAGATCACATTGCACTTTTTTCAGGGTCGAATTTCTGCTATGCCAGAGATGAGAGTCGATTTATTCTTGGCAATATCCAAGACTGGAATGTGCTTGTTAACTTCATCATTTTTTAAACGTTTTACTAGTTTGGTTCCCAGCTGGCCAAGGTTTGAAAAAAGTTTGTTTTAGTACTATTTTTAAAGTTAGTTAAAATTTCGTATAATTCTGATTAAACTAGTCATCAAAACACATATTTTATAATTTCATTTTAAACAACCATGTACCCGCCGTTTATTTTCGTAAAAAAAAATAATGGATTTATTGGTGCCATGGTGTTGACGTTAGTGATGACGTCACTACTACCAAGGCTATAAGACGTGTCAATGAAAAGATGTTTTAGTGTTTTGATACTTCTATGTCAACAAGTGACTCATAAGAAAACAATTTGCGAAGGAAAAACTGTTTGATTATAGTAACTGACGTTAATATGACGTCAAAACCAGCATTTCTTCAAAAAGTAACGGTGTAACTAAATTCAACGACCGAAAAAAGGGGTTTTATTTGAATAAAATAATTGTTTTAGTTGTTTTCTGTCACAACGATCACCATGGATAATGCCTAGCGCAAAACTTAAATAGAAAATATAGGCGTTCAGGTTGCAGGTGCATTTTTGTCAAAATTGTCTTTGACGATTCAGAACGATTCACATGAGTGATTTCGATATTTTTTTCGATGTCATCGATGTCATAAAACAGATAAAATGTCAATAAGTAAATTATCATATATAATGTTCGATTCCAGCATTTTTGTCCAAAAATGTGGGCCCTGAAAAAATGGTGTGTAACTAAAGTGGCTCACTGTATTGCGCAAGATGTGTTTTTATGTGTTTCAGCATTTGTTGCAATAGAGGTTGCTGTTTCTGCGGCCATATTGGAAAGTTTTAATTTTGTCTACGATAGATACTTTCGTAAATAATGGAACGAATTTTGTATCCAGAACGAATTTCGACAAAAATTGGCACATTGGCTGTTGAAATCCTATATTTTTTATGGCATATATGCCGCAGCGGGACCAAGTCGAAAAAAAGAGAAATTTGAAATCAAACATGAACAAATTTTTGACGGTAACATCCGTCTTGCAAGTTTTCTGTTTCGCCCATCTCGTTGTTTCAGAGCGTTGTCGTAGATTAACAAACCTACGCTAGTGGACAGCTTGAACAATCGACGAACACGACTGGCCAATTTTTAACAGAAAAATATTTGGGACATTCATGCATCAAGCAGTTAAATTTGGGGTGTCGATCCTCGCTTCGCCGAGAAAGCCGAAAAGTTTGAACGTTTTTGTTGCTATGCATGTCTGATAATATTCATACGCCTTCACTACGCGTCCCGACTGTTATAAACTCTCAAATGAAGATTTGGACCAGCACATGAGTTTTTGTTTGGTACTTATCACATATGAGAAAGTGCTGACACAGCGGGGCCAAATTCTGATCCGAGTCTTTATCTATATGTACATCTATTTTTGTGTATTGGAGCAGCGATGGATCTGACAAATCTTGACTGAGCATTCATTGTGTCGGACTGTGATACGTACCAAAATCAAATGTGCAGGCTCATTCGATTTATTCTTTACATTAAATCAAGCCAAACTGGACATGCTTTTGATACAAAGAAATGATAACCATATGGATAGGTATGCATTTTGCCATATGCGGACAAATCCTTTTTTCCTTTTCTTGATTTTGGCCAACCCTTTAAATGACTTGCAATATTAAATACATTTAAGTTGTTTTATTAAATAGCTAGCTGATATGCTATACATGTTTTAAGGCTAACGCAATGAATAATATATATTACTAGGCTACTAAATCCTCACTCTATCATTGTTACACCTGAAGAGGTTAAAGACACATTAAAATCCCTTCCTACTGGCAAAGCTGCTGGACCTGATCTTATAAATAATCGACTTCTCAAAGAACTTGCTCAACCACTTGCTCTTCCTCTCTCTGATCTTTTTAATTTCTCTCCAAGTTCTGGAAGTGAGCCACATATTTGGAAACAGGCTAATGTAACACCAATCCATAAGAAAATGATCCCTCTGATGTGTCCAATTACAGGCCAATCTCTCTTCTATGTACAGTCAGCAAAGTTTTGGAAAAAATTGTGCATAAATACCTTTTAAACTTCTTTCGAGACAAGAACGTCATTACACCTTTTCAATCGGGTTTTGTCCCAGGTGATTCTACTGTAAATCAGTTAATAGATATTTACAATACATTCTGTAATGCTCTCGATGAGGGTTAGGAAGTTCGCGCCATATTCTGCGATATAAGTAAAGCTTTTGATAGAGTTTGGCGTCTCTTGTGCCTGCTACTGTTGGCAGTGTGTCAACATACCCTTTACGTAACTCTTCAGATCTACAAACATTGCATACGAATTCTTGTCTTTACTATTCATCTTTCTTGCCCTCTGCTGTCCGCGATTGGAATGAGCTTCCAGAGCCAACTCGCAATTCTCCAAGCCTTAACATCTTCAAAAACAAACTGAATCCCAACTTGATCACACCACCCCGGTACTATAACACAGGTAAAAGACTTGGTCAAATATATCATGCTAGACTAAGAACTGCATGCAGTCCTCTCCGTTAACACCTACATTAAAAAAATATAGTTGATAGTCCCTATTGTACTTGTGGTGATATAGATATCTTTTCTTATTTGTATGTCATCAGTTCACAGACCTTAGACGAGACTTAATAAACTCAGTGTCAGATATCTGTCAACCTAATCTTAACGTTCTACTCTGTGGTGATACATCACAAACTTTTGATCAAAACAAGCAGATATTTGATGCAGTACAAGAATTTATAATTAAGTCAAAACGCTTTGAATATACATATTAAAATTCCAATAACGCATTGCATTTGTATGAAACATACCTCAATGTCTGCAGTAATAGTACTATTTAAAATACGTTTGTGTATACATATAGCGATGCTCCAATATCACACCACATATGCAAAAATCATATCACAATGTCCTCAACAATATTATATTATTCAAAATACTGGTACATTCACAATTAATTGGTTTGACGACTATTCTGCTAGCTGGGAACATAGAGGCAACGACCATCACCCCCCCCCCCCCCCCCCATAGAATTAATCATCTCCAACCCCCGTGGAGACAACAAAGATAACTGTAATTTGTAAAATATTCATTCTCCTTCGCAAAAGTCAAAATTCATACTTTGTATTAAACAGCAGTTTTGACATTTTAATATATAAAGTTAAGCCTGGATAATTCCAGTTCGAATTATCAAGGGTTTTTTTGCTGTATTGTCTTTACATTCTAATGTCTATTCAAGTCATACGTCTATTGTATTTCTATTATTGAATAGCTGGGAAACAGATTTACAAAAGTCAATAGACTTTCTTCTGAATCCCTTTTTTGTGTTTCGAAATGATATGTATGTGAAGTTATTGTATTATATGTAGACATGTTGTTATACAAAAATGAAATAAAAGTTTAAACTTAATCCTCACTATTATGTTTCATCTAAATTAAGCTGTAGACACTGAATATATCAAATATGTATAATTTTTTAAAAAAAACGTTGGAGAGATGAACAACATCATTATCTTTTTAAGAAAAGTAATTTGACTATAAAATAAGCAGTTCTTTACATGCTCTTTACATTTTTGATTAAAAAAACATTTCTATGGTGTTTTATCTACTTTAAGTATCTTTCCGCTCATCACCATGCTTCAATCAAGTTTCTCTCTAAGTAACATGCCTTATATTAATTTAGCCAGTGAATGAAATTTCCAACAATGTGGTATTTTGACTTTTATAGACACAGACGAGCCTGTGCAGCCTCCTTTTAAGCTTAGAAACTCCAAATGGTGTTCAGTCAGTAGCTTAACAATCATAGAATACTCAAGTGACTAGCAAAGGCATGGTATGTGTGGCCAGCAAAGCCTCAGATCAGCCTGCGCATACACACAGTCTGATCTGAGGCTTTGCTGGCCGCACATACCACATTGTTGGAAATCTCATGCACTAGCTCAATATAATACAATATTCACCACTTTTCTCAAAACTGAGCCCTCAAATGGGAGCAATTTATATCCATTAGCAATTACACTTAAATAATGTATACACTAGAAAGTAACATATATAACAGTAAAAGAAGATGCCTTTACTAGTTGCAATGACACTGCTAGTCATTAGCTATCAAATAAAATAATTATATTGATATGTAAGAATTAGAAAAAAAGATATAATGACTATAGGAGTTCAGTTTCTAGGGTAACATAGTGAACTTTGATATTGCAGCGTAATAATCGATTTGCTGAAGAGTAAATATATATTGTTGTGACAAATATAATGAGCTTTTAGTAAATCATAATGAATAAAGCTTCGGATGTATTTTGATAGCAAATGGCCAAGTGATAGCAGTGTACTAAATAGCAATAATTGAAATTAAGTAACGTATATACCAGTTATGTCATAGATGAAGATTGTTTTGTTGCATAGTGGCTCTTGGCTGCATTTATTTAAGTGCTTTCAATACAATGAGCCTGTCGATAAATAAGAATTTGATTTTACTTTACATTTGCACAATAGGATTTGAGACTATTATAAGTTAACAGAGTTAATAGGGCTGTAGCACAGTGGAAAAACTGCCAGAAGCTAACACGGGCCATTTTGCATCTTCTATTCTTATATACATTTAATATAGTTTTAGAAAATCAAAGTATACAAAATAACCCATCGATGTTAGGAGGGATTTCATTAGCACATTTTTATGTTACGCATGTTAAATATTTGCATTATGGTTTCAAGATTAGCAAGCTACTCAAGTATAATTAACAGCTTGTAATCACTCTCATAAGATGCTAGCTGAATGTATTTATTTTTTAACCTCAAGACTTCATCCAATGCTTTTTAGCAAAACATGTGCTAATCATTATTGAAAATGTATAAATGGGTGGTCACAAAAGATATTCTATAAAATGTAGGGAGCTGGTCTATGAGTTTTGGGTATGTTAGCCAATTGGCTTTGTGGCAGCATCAAAAACTAGACCCTATAAACAATCATCAACATTTCAGAAGGAACGACAGGCATAATATTTTACCAGAAATTGGGTAGTAATGTGAAATGTCGCGTAATTAACATATTGGATAGCATGATTTTTGTCTTGCATCAACTTAGACTGGTCCCAGTTCTGTTACATTGATACACAAGACAAAAACTTCATATTGGAATACCCATGGTGCCCAAAGGTAGACTGGCCACAGTGCTGTATATCAGAAAAATCTTCATACCCTAGCTAAATCATGGCTGTCTGAAGATATAGCTTTAATGATTACTTGAAGAGATTACATGTATTTTGACATTATTTCGAATTTAAAGAAATTTCTTTTTTTCTTGGCCATAGGCTTGATGTGACATTTTGTGTTCTTAGAATGTCTTGTCACCTGTCGCCAGTTTACTTTTAAATCTCTCCTCCTAAACTACTTGGTGGAATTTTATCAATTTTACAGGAATGATTCATGGGTGGTATTTTTAGTTGTTCAAAGATTTTATTCCATGCATAATTCTGATGTCATGGCAACAAAAGGAGAAGCTTAAAAATCTTCCTGTCAAAACTATTGGTCGATTAAATTACATTAATCCCTTGAAAAAATAGAAGCCAGGGTCGGGCCAGTTTGTCCTATATTATAGAAAACAAACTGTAACATTTTTGTCCTTTCTATTTAGTCAGAGGCATCATTTTACATGTATTTCCCAATGTCATGGCTATGTTCTTTTTACCAAGAACACTGGTGAGCATAGATTAGGATGCAGACATGATGTGGATGCCGGATGCCCAGGGTGATGTTATCAAAATTAAACAAAACTCTTACACAGGTTAACATTTTAAGAGCCACAAAACAAACTATATAATTTAACCCATTCTCATGACCTCTTCGAGGCTAGAACCCTAATTCTTCAGATATTCCTGTGAAGACATTGTGCAGCCGGGATTGGCATTTCAAGACTGAGTGTCAAGATCTGCGAGATTGAGACTGCTTTAGACATTATAAAAATGGCGGGAAACAGCTACAACTCTTTATTCTAAACAGGTACGCATGCATTCCAGTCCGTTTAGTGAGTTAAAATAAAGAAAAAACAAAACAAAAAATAAATAGACTACATGTACTACTGGTATTTATCCTGTTTGTTCAAATGCCTTCTTAACCCTTAATGCGCCAATCGCAACAAAAGTCGTCTGCTTTTCTCGTCTGCTGAAATGCTTAAAAGCCTCAATGGCAAACAGTGTCGACCCAGATCAGACTGCTCCTATAGGAGCAGTCTGTTCTGGGTCCACGCTGTTTGCTTCTATACTTAATTCGTCAGTAATTTTAGTCAATTATTTGCAGCAGAAATGCTTAAGAAGCCTCTATGACAATAGTGTGGACCCAGATCATACTGCTCCTATAGGAGCAGTCTGTTCTGGGTCCACGCTGTTTGCTTCTATACTTAATTAGTCAGTAATGCTAGGCAATAATTTGCAGCAGACGACTTCAACAGACGACTTTTTCAGATGCATTTTTTTCTTGACGCTTTAAGGGTTAAAACACGTTTTTGTCTTGCAGGTACGGCTTATGAGAGTAGCTGTATTGCATTTAGGCTTGTCGGAATTTTCGCCAAATTTTCGTAGCTTGATAATGCAATATATTCCAATATAGATTGTTAGCCCTTTCTAACACGTTTGTCCTGCTGACTCAAAGTTCTGTTACATAAGAACTATTAAGCCACAATCAAATACATGTGTACAATAAACAAGGGTCAGTCAAAAATAACTGAGAGTTGGTTAATATCTTTTTACTTGGTAGGCACTTTTTACTGAAACTTAATACACATATAGAATGAACCTTCGGGGTTCATTGAATATAGAAGTTGACGTCTTATTATCTTCAATATGCTGTTGCTAGACAACCGAAGACCGTCTCTTAGCGATGTGAGTACGCGCTGACGACATTTCTGACTAAGCAGCTATGAATTTAAAATCATTTCAAATATAAAACAGTATAATCACAGACCTTTTATCTCGCCAATTGTATCAAACAATGTGTTAGCAATGTTTTGAAGAAGTGAAATAGAAAGTAGATACGATACATGCGATTTTCGTAGCCTAGCAACCAAAACCAATGGGTATTCCATTTTTAACAAAAAAAACACCCAATTTTGATGCTATAGCAACCGTTTATTCCTGGGAATATTCAAGATATGCATTCAGATAGTAAACCAATTACTAGATACAATGAAATGGTCATATAATATGATACTTAGTTGATAATATTGCTCTAGAATGAATTGTCACTGGTGGGTGGGGTACATTTTGGGGTGAAAATTTCCGAAAATTTAGTTAATTTTCCTTTTATTTATGTAATAAAATTCCAACGCCTCAATCTCAGTTGTTGCATTTAACAAAATACTTTCAAAGACTTTATTTGCAACAAATGCATAAGTTGATAAAACTTAAATTTTGTATAGTGTTTCCATGGCAATGCTATATTAGTCAGAGAGCCAGCAATACTTTTAATCAAGTGGTTGAGACCAAAAGGTTTGAAGGTGTGTTCTTATGTAGAAAAGTATGCTAAATTCAAAAAACAAACTCTTAAAAAATCGGCTTGTACACAAAAATGCTATGCGCAGCGGAATACCCCGGGGGTACGCAATTTCTCAAATTAGCACCGAAATGGGGTACCCTATACCACAGAATCTAATTTGACCTACCTTGCACATCCATGACACTTTTTCATTGATGGCCAAAAAAATTCCTGGGCCCCCCTGAATGAGAAACTAGAGGACCTGAAGGTCCTGAGGCACTCACCTGATCTCCTTAATAATGTTAAAATAGGTCAAGGTCAACTACAGCTTAAAATGGAACAAATTTTGTTTTTTACCATATACATTTTGGTCAAGTGACCTAAACAATCTAATGAATAATCCATCAAACAGCCCAGTGATTTCTGATAAAAAGATGTTTAGATAGGTATGTGGCAGTCCAAATGAGTGGCCTTGGATAAAAAGTCACAGGTCAGCTGGACATTTGGTACTTAATAAACCATTGTCTCAATAGGTTTAACTATTATGAATTCGGCTCAGTTAAAGAAAATGAACATTTTAAGATTTTCTCCATATATATGCATTAGGATTCAAATTTGACCCTGCCATAAAGTAGGTCAAGGTTATCCTAGATTCGTCATTTGTGCTAACCTGGTAGGGCCCACATCCCTGATCCTACATACCAAGTCCTAAAGCTGATTGCCTTTTGGTTCCAGAGAAGAAGAGATTTAAAACGTTTTACCATATATGGGCATGGTGGCCATGTTAGTCATGTGACCATAACAATTTGTATTAGTTTTGGCTAACCAGTAATAAGGAGTTGTCATATGAAATTTGGTTTCAATTGGCCACTAATTGTCTGAGAAAACTATGTTTTAATATGTTGATGGGACTCCAATATAAGCGACATTGGCTGAAAGGTCAAAGATCAACCTTGACCTTTGAAACTTATTTATAGACACTAGATTGAACATATCAAGTGAGAATAATGACTTTGGCTTCCACAGTATTCAAAAAATCAACTTTTCAAAAAAATTCCCATTCAAATGCATTAGGAAGCAAACTTGACCTTGACGTTAAGTAGGTCAAGGTCACCCTAGGATCATCATTTGAACACACTTGGTAGGCCCTACATCCCCAATACTACATACCAAGTCTCAAGGTCACTGGCCTTCTGGTTCTGGAGAAGAAGATTTTTAAATGGTTTTTACCATATATGGGCGTGGCGGCCATCTTTGTCATGTGACCAAATTTTTTGTACAAATTTTGGCTGACTTATCATCAGGAGTCTTCACATGAAATTTGAGCTCAATTGGACCAATGGTTTGTGAGAAAACTATGTTTTAATATATTGATAGGACCACAATATGAGCGACCTTGGTTGAAAGGGCAAAGGTCAACCTTGACCTTTGAAACTTATTTATAGCCATTGTCTCATTAGTTTCAACATATCAAGTAAGAATAATCACTTTGGCTTTAACAGTATTCAAAAAATCAACTTTTCAAAAAAATTCCCATTTAAATGTATTAGGAAGCAAATTTGACCTTGACGTTAAGTAGGTCAAGGTCAACCTAGAATCATTATTTGAACAAACTTGGTAGGCCCCACATCCCCGATGCTACATACCAAGTCCCAAGGTCATCAGCCTTCTGGTTCTGGAGAAGAAGATTTTTAAAGGGTTTTTACCATATATGGGCATGGCGGCCATCTTGGTCATGTGACCAAAAACATTTGAACACACTTTCGTTCCCCTATCCTAAGGAGTCTCCATATGAAATTTGAGTTCAATTGGCCCAGTGGTTTCAGAGGAGAAGATGTTTGAAATGTTGACGGACGGACGGACGTACGACGGACGCACGACGGACGCCAGAGTCACTGGTATACTAATAGCTCACCTCGGAGCCTTCGGCTCAGGTGAGCTAAAAATGTTTCTGAAAAATAAACTCATTTGGGCTATGCAAAAATGCATGGTTACCATGGCAACCCTGTTGTGCAATTCTTACAGGTAGGGGTGTACATACAAATTCAATCATATCTTAGCTCATACTTATCATAGACAACTAATAATGGCACCAAATTAAAGGTTAGACGTATGTCTCTCTTCCTATGACCTGAGATGCAAATTACCTAATTTGCATATTCATGAATATTAATGAAAACCTTTAAAATAAGGGGAAAATCTAAAAAAAAAACATAAATAACTAATTTCAGCCCCAAACCATCACCAAACCACCTCTGTTTGTATGTTTTCATATCATCAGTGATACAATTACTATCAGCTAATGGTCTTATATGGAAATTATCTCATTTGCATATGCATGATAATTAATGACATCTTTAAAAATGAGGACAAAGCCATTGCATACACTAGAACCCCAAGGGGTAATTAGACCTACATTGAATCCCTAGGAGCATTGCTTATTGATTTCAAATGGTTCATTGAGGCAACTTAAAGTAAAAACTCTATATTTCTCAATAATACACACATTTGGTTATTTGAAATGGCATGGTTTCCATGGCAACCCATTATGCAATTTTAAAGACTGGGAGAGTAGCTTCAAAACTATTCAAATCTCAGTAGCATCTCATCCTAGAACTCTAAATCTAGTATCAAGTTATTTTGCAGACAAAGCAAGTTTACAGGACTGTCAGATATGCAAATTATCTCATTTAAATATATTCATGAATGTTAGTGAAAACATTAGAAATAAATGGAAAATCGCAGAAAAATCAAGGGGTAGTACTTACAAAATTAATCATATTTCACTTGATTATTGCCCTAGAGTACCAAACTTGATATAAAAGTAATGCTAAGACATAATACTAATACCTTATGGGTAATAACAAAATAAATCTAATTTGAATATTCATGAACTCTAATGAAAACATTAGAAATAAATAAAAGAAATCGCTGAAAAACCAAGGAGAAATACATACAAAATTACTTATATCGTACTTAATTATTGCTCTTTAGTACCAAACTTGATATCAAATTACTGCTCAGATAAAGTACTCTTACCTTATGGGTAATTAAAAGGAAAAAATCGCCGAAATTCAAGGGGTAATACACACAAAATTACTCATGTGTCACTTGATAATTGCCCTAGAGTACCAAATTTATTATCAAAGTAATGCTCAGACATAGTATTATTACCTTATGGTTTGTTATTTAGGAAATCTAATTTGAATATTCAATTATTATTATGAAAACTTAAGAAAAGAATGATAAATTATGGCAAACTGAAAGGCACAGAATTACTAATTTCTCTTCTGCTGATTGCTTTAGAGTAGCACACTTGGTCTAATATTAAAAATTATTATCTTGGTTTTAACTCTATGCCACGTTTAGAAGCCTAAGACATATACTAACTTAGATATGAACACTTTTGTAAGTATGCCCCCATAATTTTTCTGTGATTTTTTCATTCTTTTCAAATGTTTTCATTAAATTCATGGATATGAAAATTAGATTCTTTTCATATCTGCCCATAAGGTAAAGGCACTTTATCATAGCAATACTCTGATATCAAGTTAAGTACTCTAGAGCAATTATAAACTGAGATATGAATTACTTTGTAAGTATATCCGCTTGATTTTTCGGCAATTTTTCTCTAATTTATGATAATTTCGTAAAGATTAATTAGTATTCATATATATTCGTTTTCATATGTGTACATACGATAAGAGTGCTATTTCTTTGCATTACTTTGGTAATAAGTTTTGTACTCTAGGGTAATTATTAAGTGAGATATGAGCAAAATTGTAAGTATGCCAATCTTAATTTTTCCACGATTTTTCATTCTTTTCCTATGTTTTCATTCAAATTCATGATTATACAAATTAGATTCTTTTCCTATCTCCCTGTAAGGTACAATCACTTTATATTAGCATTACTGTGATATCATGTTTGGTACTCTAGGCCAACTATTAAGTGAAATACTAATAATTTTGTTAGCATTGTCCCTTTCTGCACTTTTTTATTCATTTCTATTGTTTTCATGAACATTCATGAAAATTCAAAGTAAGTAATTTGCATATCCAACCATCATATAAAAGTGCAATATCTGCAGATTAATTTGAAACCAGATTTAGTGTTCTAGGATGTGTTGCTGTTGAGAGATGAATATTTTTGTAGGTATGCGTAATGGGTTGCCATGTAAACAATGCAATGTCACATTAGCAAATTGATTTATTATTGAGGAACACAATGTTTTGCCTTTATGTAACCTCATTGAACCATTTGACATGAATAAGAAATGCTCATAGGAGTTAAATGTAGATCTAGGTCTAATTACCCCTTGGGGTTCTAGTTTATGCAATGGTTTTGCCTTCATTTATTAAGTTTTCTTTAATATTCATGATGATGCAAATGTGATAATTTCCATATAGGATCATAAGATGACAGTATTTGTCGAATTGTATCACTGATGATATAAAAACATGCAACAATGGTGGTTTGATGATGGTTTGCGGCTGAGATCAATTATTTATGTTTTTTTACGATTTTCCTCTTATTTTTAAGGTTTTCATTAATATTCATGAATATGATAATTAGGTAATTTGCATCGCAGGTCATGGGATGAAAAGCATATGCCTAACTGTTTATTTGGTACCAAGATTAGTAGTATATGATAAGTATCAGCTAAGATATGGTTGAATTTGTATGTACACCCCTAAATGTAAGAATTGCATTAAGGGTTACCATGGTAACCATGCATTTTTGCAAGGCCCAAATGTGTGTGTGTGTTTTTTTCAGAAACATTGTTTTCTCATTCATGGAGTCCCAAGAAACGATTTGGCACCAATGAAAAATTACCATGGGGGTGCAAGGTAGGTCAAATTAGATTCTGTGGTATAGGGTACCCAATTTCAGTGCTTATTTGAGATATTGCTTACCCCGAGGGTATTCCGCTGCGTATAGCATTTTTGTGTACCAGCCGATTTTTTTAAGAATTTGATTTTTGAATTTAGCATACTTTTCTACATGAGAACACACCTTCAAACCTTTTGGCCTCAGCCACTTGATTAAAAGTAAGTGGTTTATCGACTTTGTTGAATGGCGTGATATCATTCCAAGAGGCGACACCCTTTATGCATATCTTTTATATTTTATTTTGCCTATCTTTTGATTAAAAAGAAGCGCAAAACAATAACATTCGTTAATGCCACACAAAAGCAAATGCGTGACGACATATTATATAACATTAAAACTCGACATAAAATACCAAATAAAAGTGCAATTTTGTTTATATCTGCGCATCTTTCTTGGAGACGTATCCATATTGTTTGTTTTTATTAATCCTTCAAGCGCCAAGAAAAAAATGTTTCTGAAAATGTCGTCTGCTGAAGTCGTCTGCTGCAAATAATTGTCTTACATTACCGACGATTTGAGTATAGAAGCGAACAGCGTGGACCAGGAACAGACTGCTCGTATAGTCTGATCTGGGTCCACACTGTTTGCCATTGAGGCCTCTTAACATTTCAGCAGACAATAAAAGCAGACGACTTTTGTTTCGATTGGCGCTTTAAGGGTTAATACCACTTCTTTTGTTTAGTGACGTATTGTTATCGTTTATCTGAGAATGCCTCTAATCAAAAGATTTTTTCTGGCATTTCCTTGGCTGCAACCAAAAGTGAGTGAGGGTTGGTTTTGTGTTTTTATGTCAGGGAGAACCCGAAGGCTCAACCGGCATTGACTCTGGTTTAAAAAAAAGTCTCAGAAGACGGGCCACAGTTTAAAGTAAGTAAGAAGGGAAAGATCAGGAATCGATACAATCAAGTACCATACCTGACCCAGAACACCACATGGAAAAGTGACAAAAACACAGGAAAACATCACATACAAGAGAGGAGCCAAGAGGTTAGTCTCATTCGACAGACTGGTGCAGCCGGGGCTCGAACTCGGGACACCGAGGGTACAAGGCTAATAACTACATCATGCTACTGCTACTGTCAAGCCGATTGAAAAACATGTAATGATGAACTCACACATTTCATATAAAATCCTTTCCGCTTTAATCGAGCAACATTGAAAGCGTATTGCTTTTTATGCAAGGAGTACACGCCGTATTAAAATGACCCTTTGTGTAGTACTAGTTTTCTGCTTAAATAAAGTTGAACTTTAAATACCTTGTGTATGCTTCGTATATTGCATGAACCTTTGGTCTGCACTATAATTATTACATGCATATGAATCCGTCCGTCCGTGGTCAGTTAGAAAAAATGCTTATAACTCTTGAACCACATGCTATAATTTGATCAAATTATGCATACAAATGCATGTCAAGATTATCTAACCACTGGCATGTATAATAGCTTTTTTGATGAACGAGGGTTTGCTGGGCATCATTTCAGCCGGTTGTGGTCAGTTAGTGATTTGTTTGTTTGAAATGATTCTTTGCATCCCATCAACAATCTTTCAGTTAAACAGGGACGGTTCTTCCTGGGATGAACCAGTACTAAGCTAAGATTAATGTGTCTTGCTCAAGAACCACAACGCAGTGACGCCGATGAGGCTCGAACCATAACTCTCAAACCGCATGGTATATTTGCATGGTATATTTTGATCAAATTATGCATACTTATCTATTATAACATTGCCCAGCCACTGGTATGCAAAATGCTTTTGATCAATCTTGCAAACTTATACATTTAAACATTGTCGAGACACCAGTTTGCTCATTTCAGTCGATTGTGGACATTTAGTGAAAATGCTTATAACTCATGAACTGTAAGGTAAATTTAATCAAATTGTGCACACATATTTATTTTAAGATTGTCCAGCCACTGGTATGCAAAAAAGTGACCAGGCTTTGCAATGCATTGTTTTGGTTGGTAGAGACATTTTAGTTAAAATGCTCATAACTCTTGAACCCCACCATATGCTATAATCAAATTTTGCACACTTATACATTTTAACATTGTCGAGACACTGGTATGCACGATGATGACGATGATTAACTGATCATCAGTCTGACCTATCATGGTCAGTTAGTAAAAATGCTCATAGGTCTTGAGCCACATTGCATATTTACATAAAATTTGCTTACTTATACATTTTAAGGTTGACTTCGGTGTATCAAACATAATAAATAATCATAGACAACATGAAAAATAATGCTCTAAACAATCTTAATTTGTTTCATAAATCCCAAGAAACCTTCCAAAATAATATTAATTTTTACATGGATTAACAGAATTGGCTGTCTTATAATCAGATAAATATTTGCCAATTGGACATCCAATCAGCGATAAGCTTAGAAAACGGGTTTTGGCAAAACAAAATAGACTCATTCTATATCAAGGGACGTAATGCAGTCCCACAAAAATGTACACACTACATAAGATACTTAGCTTCCTCGCAAAAGTTGATTTTACATTACTGAATTAGCTCCCTTGTGCGAAACATTTGCACGTTAGTGAAGTTACAACACGCAATAATGCAAATCATTAATATAATCTATAAATAAACCTATTCTGATTGGCCAAGATGCATATCCACTCGAGTTATTATATATACATAGTGCATGGTTTTCTGGACATGACGATGAAAAGCACACGGCATGAGGTATTATTATATAACTAAGTTGAAAGACCGATTTTCATTGGCTTAGAGCGCTCACGTGGCCAGTCTATATATTGTCATATTCACTGGCTTGCGCGCGCTTGCTGGTGAATATTAGTTACTAAAATTAGACTCCTTGTACTTTTTTCCGTTCTGGCTCTGCTTTTCGAAAGCGTCGCTAATAATCCTATCGTAGTTGCCGAGAACACAACAAATCATGCACTGGAGCCGATCTATTTCGATTTTATTGCACAATAAACAACGAAAACAAATTTGAAGTCTTCAGCTTCTTCCAACGTCCCGCCTTTGCATTGAAGAACTCCCGCCAATACTTAGACCACGTCGCATACGTTTACATGTATTTGTAACGTCTTTCGAGCGTAAAAGCGACGTTGCACCGTCTTACGCCATGAATGACGTCATTTTCCAGTGTAACAAATGACGTCAGCTATCACACATTTCCCCCGCGCTTTCAAAGCTGTGAATCATTGTTTGATTTATCACACTATTTTAACATTGGCTCTACAGGCGAGGCGTGTACATGTTTGAATTATTTTAGTAAATGTTGAATGATGACTCTCATGCACGACATATATAAAATAAAAGGGTGGTCTTATCTAGGTCTGCACTGTTTCTGCTAAATGCTTGACTGTCCCAAAACTTGTATACACATGTATAAGTTCAGGATTTTTTTCCAGACGCAATGATACCTGTACATCTTTCTCTAAATGTTATATAATAAAACATTTATTGACTAATGAGGCATTGGATATGATGTGATATCGACCAGAGAATACCAATATTGACCTCGGCTTCGCCTCGGTCAATATTAGTATTCTCTGGTCGATATCACATCATATCCAATGCCTCATTAGTCAATAATTGTATAATATTGCATGGCTTACGGGAAGTGACGTCAGAACGTCAAGTAATTTCGCATGTTCCATCCGTAACGTCGTTAAAAATGACAGGAAATGCATAACATACATTTATCTTATAATAAAACAATTGTTGACTTATGTTTCGGTAGACATGGAGTGTTATTGAACAGTAAACTTGATCATTTTGACATCCTCTCCGCGTCGGTCAATATGACGTTTACTGTTCAATAATACTCCATGTCCACCTCAGCATAAATTATTAATTGTATAATATTTCACTCTTGTGATACAGATATTTGATATTAAACATGTTTTAATAGAGGGGACTGTATACTATTATCTGGGATGTAGGAGTTAACGAATATCCATATCTTGAGCAGGCGGCAGTACTGTTTTTTTTTCTTTTGTAAATTGGCGAGACATACATACATGATTTTCATTTCAACAACCGAAAACAGGTCGCCATGTAACCAGGGAACATGTGTTTGACCCCCTTCTTTACTAGTCTGCCAGATGAGACCAAGGCATGGCCTCGTCTTCCTAGACGTTTTAATCCAGAATCACTGCCAGTTGAGCCTTTGGGTGCTCCGTACATCCCGCCTAGAACTGGTTACTACAACGGAACAGCCACAAAATGTTTTTATTATGATAAGGACACTTTGTTTTTTTTGTAGGTGGGTAAAATCATCACTTTAGGTATAAATTGCAAGACCCGCAATAGATGAGTCCATCTGTGTGTTCGCCACTAGTTAGTGAAAATGTGAATAACTATTCAACCACATGGTATAGTTTGATCAAATTTTGCATACCTGAGCATGTAAACATTGTCTAACAACTGGCATGCGTAATGTGTTCAGCCTGTTTGGATGGATGAAGCTTTGCTGAGCATCAGTCTAGCTGATCGTGGTTAGTGAAAATGCTCATAACCCTTGAACCACATGGTATAATTGGATAAAATTGCATACGTTTTTATTTTAAAATTGTCCAGTCACTGGTATGCAAAAGGTAAGTGAGTAAAAAACGGAGACAAAACATAGAAAATAGTGAGTATGATCAGGAAATACAACCACAAACTGCAGACAAACCCGTGGCACCACGAGGTAGAGCCAAACAACAACCACAAGATACCAAGAAGACAAACAAAGCAAAGCGAAGCAACCAACTCTCTACCCCATCAAGATGATTGCAAAATTAGAATGGACACAAAGTAACGCACAACAAAACATAGAACAATTACAGAATCCCACAATGGGAGTAACAATCAGCAACGAATCAGCAACAACAGAACCACCGCCTTAGAACGGACAGCAGCCTAAGCCACGAGTGTGTGTGTGTGGGGGGGGGGGGGGGCTTAAGTGCATTTTACTCGTACCAAATCTTCGCCCTAGAAATCTGCCGAAAATCACAAATTCTATTTAAATTGAAAAATATTCAAAACGAATTTATCAATTAATCAATATTTTAAAGACTTGGTGTCGAAATTTTGTGCACTATAATCACTATGTGAGTCCGTCTGTCCGTCCAATTTGCTTTCCAAACATTCATTCTAGCACTTGATACCGATTAATCTACATTCACCATGGGTCGTGCACATTACAGTCAGTTGATTATTTACATGTTAATCTACTTTTTTTAGTAGCAAGACAGACGCACAAAGATTGTGGTCCATGGATCCGGAGAGTCACCATGCATCCCCTAAGGACCATCCGGGAGCGGTATAATATTGTTCATTGGACCGCCTATGTTAACACTCAATATCTTGGGCCCTATCCACCATTTTGGATGGTTTTCTAGATGGCCACCATGAAAAAAGGACAAAATGACAATATAGTGTAATATCAGCCTTTGTATTGATGAAGTCACACTCTCGCCACACCAAAAAAGGGGCTGAATGACCCTACGCCACTCACTTAAGTTGTTGGATTTATGTAGGGTACTACTAGACATTGCTACATAATAAATATATAAGCTGTTGGCCTCATGGTTTCAGGGACAATTATCAAAGTATGTTTTCCCAATATAAGTCTATGGAAACAGTTGATTCCTGGAATAGGACTAGTATAAACCCTAGAGGCTCGATAATCAGAATTTATGTAGGGGACCACTAGCCATGATTGCTACAAGCTAAATATATAAGCTGTGGGACTCGAGCTTACAGAGAAGTTTTTAAAAGTTTTTATAAGTCTATAGAAACACTTGATCCCCAGGGCGGAGCCAGTTAAGTCAGCAGGGGCTTGATAGATAGGAATTATTTAGGGATTTATTAGACATTGCTAAAGCTGTTGGCCCATTGGTTTCAGAGAAGAAGATTGTTATTTTTTTTATTCCCATTATAAGTATATGAAAACTCTTGATCCTTTTTCATTTGTACTTTATTTTGTTCAATTCACGGATACTTGTGACCAAATATACTGTTTCAAATATTATTTCAAATGTGACGTCGCGTCGGGGAGTGAACTTACGCCATGCAATAAAATCGATAAACCACTAGTGGGTTACAGATTTTTGGGAAACGTTATGACGTCCATAACAACGATACGTACAAAATTTCAACGTTTTTACGTCAGAAATGGGATTTCAAAGTAATTTTTATGTCATATGATCAATATAATCTAACAGTCGTGATCTTGTAATATTGAATTTATTAAAATCGTTGCGAAAAAGTGATAAAATGCTCGGCAAGCCTCGCGTTTTATCTCTTTCCCCCAACTCGTTTAATAAATTCAATAAAACATGATCACGCATGTAAGATCCTCTATATTATTAATTAAGAAATAGATCAGCTCCAGCAGTGAATTGTTGAGTAATAGTTCACTGTTTGGAGGTCAGTTGTAAAGAAGATCAAATCACGAGCGCGCAGCTATCACACACTTTAGCTGTGAATTATTGTCCGATATATCACAGTTTGTTTCCGTTGGCTCTATAGGCGAGGTGTGTTAGAATTAGTTATATTGAAAACTATGTTTTGATGATGGGCGGTTTGGAAATTTCTTTCACAACTGTAAATTCACAACTGCCTAGTCACCGCCGGACACATTGAAGATGACAAGACGCAATGAAGCGAGAAGTAAAGGTGCGCGGCATAATTCTATGTGTACCAAGTGTTGGTCCAAAGTGCTAATTATGTCTAAAGATATTAACCAACTCTCAGTTATTTATGACTGACCCTTGTAAACGGTGTACAGTAAAACCTGTGTAAAATAGATAAAGCAAAGATCTTAATAACAATTGGTAGCTTAATGAAGGTCGTAAAGTATTGCAGAATGCTCGTCTAAAGCATTGCAGAATGCTCCACTTGTAGCATTCTGCAATACTTTAAACCTGCATTAAGCGATAATTAATCTTGAAAAACAATTTTGGGTATTTTGAGAGTGGCCGTTTCACACAGGTTTTACTGTACAAATGACTGCAATTGCGTCAACAATAAAATATGGACATGCGATGGCAACTTTGGTGGCTATCTTAACGTTCATCGGGCAAACCACATTTTCGAACTTGTGCTAGTAATTGAAAAGCGTAATGCTTTATACATTTTTTTAAGAATTAGTGATAAATGACTTAGCTACATATTTCCAGAAAAGAAGACAAAACAGGGCCCGGAAATACAATGCCTCCTTAAAGTTAAGCAACACTTAAGTTATTGATATTTCAACCTGCTATATTAAATGCTAAATACATTGCTTGGACATATTTGGTATTTGTGGTCAAAGATATCATAGTGATCTTCAGAAAAAAAACTAATTTGATTTTAAACAATGTCAGTTTAAAACGTTATTTTTTGCATCCTGAAAAATCAATAATATTCGTAACTTAAGTCTTCCTTAACTCTAAGGAGGCATTGTATTTCCGGGCCCAGATCAACATGAAAGCTGAACGGTAAAGTGCTCTCGTCCTAACAACTGGATCCATAATATGGATGTTGCAATTGGAGGGTATTAAAAGCCCATTGCGGCGTTCGCAGAACGTAGAAAAAGCTGTTTCTCTCATTATTAATTAACTATGGATTTTGATCTCATAAAAATGTTGTAACCTTTGTCCTTTTTTCAAGATGTAATAATTTGAGCCGCGACACGAGATTTTCAACAAAGTGGTATGTGCGACCAGCAAAGGCTCAGACCAGCCTGCGCATACGCGCAGTCTGATCAGAACCTTGCCAACCGCTTAAATATTATATGAGTGTTAAGCTACTGACCAAACATCATTTGGAGTTTATAAGCTTAAAAGGAGGCTGCACAGGCTCGTCTGAGTCTACACTTGTCAAAATGCCACATTGTTGGAAATCACATGTTACGGCTTAAATTTTTATGGTGTTATTAGGTGACCTGGAAGCGTGAAGGTGTTACGTGCACGAAAGGGCCATAAAAAGGGACCAGCAAATACTGTTCGATTTCATTGACAGGACCCATCCCCCCCCCTCCTATTGCTGTGTACACTCATGCTCAAAAAGCACATTACCACGCCTTTGTGCAGGAGCCGCTGTGGTGTAGTGGATAAACCGCTTGCCTTGTAAACCAGGGATCGCAGGTTGGATTCCCGGCTTCACCAGTCTGTCGGATGAGACTTTAAGCCGTGGCCCCGTCTCCATATGACCTAAGCTGTTGGTCGGACGTTAAACACAAACACAACAACAACAACCACGCCTTTGTAAGGTGTTATTAACAACACTGCTTTTATATTAAAGGTTTGTGTATTTCAAAAAGCATATGTTTTTTTATTATTTGGTCATACACAACAGAAACACCTTTGGTTCGCTGGGGGCGTGGTGGGGGGGGGGGGGAGTTAGGGGAAGCGTTCAAGAGCCACTACGAGTTAAACGGAGGGAGCTATCCCCGTCTGTTCGTAAGTTGTCTTAATCTGGATTCATTGATAACTCAATACGTAGTATACCTAGCTTCATGTAGTTTGAAATGTGGATAGAGGTTCAGATATAGATTACAAGATGTACGTATTTTAATTATACCCGCTTTTTTCTTCAGAAAAAAAGGGAATATTAATTTCGTACCAAAGTCGGTCCGTCGTCGGTCTGTCCGTCTGTCCGTCTGTCTGTCCGTCCGTCTGTCCGTATGTGCGTGCGTCCGCCACGTTTCTTGTAAATGTATCTCCTCTTAAACCCTTAGACCTAGCAACTTCAAACTTTGTACCCAGATAGTTCACATGATGTAGAGGATACTGGGCAACATTTCATGTGACCTTGACCCCTTGTTCAAGGTCAAAGGTCAAATATTGTATTTTCTTGTAAAGGCATATCCCCCTAAAGCAACTTCAAACTTAGTACCTGATTAGGTCACATGAAGTAGAGGGTATTGGTCAACAATTTGTGTGACCTTGACCCAAATGTAAAGGTCAAAGATCAAATTATGTATTTACTAAATGCATCTTCTCCTTAACCGTTAGATGTAGCAACTTCAAACTTTGTACCTGATTAGGTCACATTAAGGTGCGGGTACTGGGCAACATTTTGTGTGACCTTGACCCAAAGGTAAAGGTCAACAGTCAAATAATGTATTTTTTTTGTAAATGCATCTTATCATAAACAGTTAGACGCAGCAACTTCAAACTTTGCACCTGAATACATATGTAGGTCACATGATGCAGAGGCTTCTGGGTAACATTTTGTGTTCACTTGTAAATGCATCTCATCCTAATCCGTTAGACGTAGCAACTTCAAACTTTGTATCTGAATAGGTCACATGGTGTAACATCTTGTGTGGCCTTAACCCCAAAGTCAAGGTCAAATAATTAATTTTCATGAAAATGCATCTCCTCCTAAATCGTTAGAGGTAGCAGCTTCAAACTTTGCAGCGGCATAGGTCACATGCTGTAAAGGGTACTGGAAAACATTTCATGTGATCTTGACCCAGAGAACAGGGTCAGAGGTCAAATAATGTATTTTCTTCCTAAACCTTAGGCAATTGCAACTTAAATCTTTGTAGGTGAATAGGTCACATGATGTAGAGGGTGCTAGGCAATATTTAGAGTGGCCTTAATGCCAAGGTCAAGTTCTAAGAATATATTTTCTTTTAAATGCATCTCCTTAACCATTTGCTGTAGCCACTTCAAACTTACTTGGTCCATGTATCACACGATGGGGAGGGTACTCGGCAACATTTTGTGTAACCATGACCCCAAGGTCAAGGTCAAAAGTGAAAAAGTGGGTATTTGCGATGGTGTACCATCGACTGCATTCTAGTTTGTTAAATTTTGATATGACAAAGTTATGGTAAACAATTTAATTGGTGTACAAAAAGCAGAAATCTGTGAAAGTAAACATGAATCGGGTATGTTCATAGAAGATTGCTCAAGCTTTTAGTGGATTTATTAAACGAGCTGGGGAAAAGCGATAGAATGCGAAGCTTGCTGAGCGTTGTATAGCTTTTTCGCAACGAGTTCAATAAATACAATGATACAGAACACGAATGTTTGATTTTATATATGTTAAGTCATTTGAATTTGTTTTGAAATCACATTTTTGAGGGAGACAAAAGTTTTTATAGACGTCATCACATAACGTTGTGAAATGTGGCGTTATAAATATATATTACTACCAGACGCGACGTAATTTAAGAAAAAATCGAGTTTTGTCTGTTCATGGAATCATGAACACATCGTTCATGGAATCATGAACACATCGGGTTGGGCGTGGCATAAATCGATCTGTTCATGAAAGTATGAAGGAAATCTCAAATGTAAAGATTCATTTAAAGACTCGAAATGTAAATATACTATACTCAGAAAAACAATTGAAGGATTATCTAGATTCAGTTCCATCTCTAACATTCAAAACAATAAAAACTAAACTAACTATGCATGCATTGCATAGTTCCAGATGTCTGCAATCAAAATAAATGTTTGATTTAAGCCACAATTCAATGATTAAAGTACTGTATATGTCCGAATGGTGCAACCCTTTATACTGAAAAGTCACAAACATTCAAAAGTGATTGAAACCCATCTTTTTATAATTTTGTATTATGACTGGCTCCAAAATCATTGCTGTCTCTCAGTCAAAAGTATGACACCTAATTTTGTAGTTGTTGTCAGTGTTTTACTTCCAGTTTGTTGTCATATTGGCTGGGGTATGCCATATCAGTTCACTTTTGTTGAGAATATACGTTATTAAGGCAATTACTTACAAGTGGGTGTAAACGGCATTAGAACAAAAGCAATGACCAGGTAAATGTTGCAGCAAAAAATAGAAACGCTAAATTTGTTGCTTGTGAACTTTGGGTTTAGAGGGATGGTAAATTTGCTCTGGTACTGTATCGTAACTAATGACAGTGAGTTTTATTTTGCATTTTGCTGAATTGCATATTCATGTTATTGGTAGGTCTATCAATTAGGAAATTACTTTGTAGGGAAATTAGTTTTTTCAAATGTTATAAATTCAAAAGAATTGCAGTAAAAGTTACAATAATACGCAAAAGCGAAACATCTAGATCATGCCAAACCTCAAAAAGTAAATATGTAATTTACCTATATTGTTGTAATAGTTACCCGGTATTTGTAAACTATTTCTCATTCTACAGCTCGGTCTATCGTCTCTAAATGACCTAAATACAGGTTTTGCGAAGTTTATGATACTGATAGCCTTGTTTAAGAAGTTTCTGAGTTAGTAATTTATTGCGAGTGTTGAAGTCAGCAACATTGCTAGATGCTCTAGCAAAACGAATGAGTTGAGAGATATATACTCCATAGGATGTAGATCGAGGAACATCACCATCTAAAATGGGAAATTGACAATTTCAAAATCAAAATCGTCACGTTTATCATAAATTTTGGGAGAAACAATATCATAAGAAATGGACAAATGCAATTCTAAAAACGCAGCTTCAGTATCAGAGGTACTAGCTTTATTCCGTTGGAGCTCTGAAGGGTATATTTGACTTACCATATTTGAAAATCAAGTCTGCTGTTTTCTAAAATTGTTCGTTCTCTCTATTTCTGAAGGATCCGTTTTTTCCAGATCATTCTTGCAATTTTGGGTTTGCTTGAAGGATGTTCTGCATCAACATCTTAAAGCATGTACTTGACAGCGCATACACCACACTGGTAAATGTATGTGTCGATTTGCTGGTATTTACGCGTATTGCCGGTACTTCCTATACCGGAAGTGGTAGATATTGGTGTTAATACTATATAGAAAAACATGTCATATGCCTAAAGGACTATAGAATTATATCATTTTTAAGTATTCAGTATGAGCATGGCGATTTATGTAAGCATTTAGGAATACATTCGAGTATCGATCATGTAGATGCCGATCATGTAGATCGGTACTCGAATCTATTCCTAAATGCTTACATAAATCGCCATGTGCATGCCTAATACTTAAAAATGGTCTAATTCTATAGTCCTTTAGGCATATGGCATGTTTTCTAAAAATGTTTTAACACCAATATCTACCACTTCCGGTCTATGAAGTACTAGCAATACGCGTAAATACCAGCAAATCGACATATACATTTACCAGTGTGTACACGTATGTCATATGGCTCCAACGCTTGTATGTTTCTTAACGAGGATGATGCCCAAGCTGCTACATTATACATTGTCGTAGCTCCCATTACGCAATTACGCGCGTGCGTAATAAAATAGTAACATTCAAGGGCGGTCACCTAATGTGGTAAAAGTGATGATCCATACAATAAGGAACTGCTCTTAAAGGATAGCATTCGCTCCCCTTGGGAGCAAATGCCTTCCTTTAAGAGAAGTTCCTATTTTGACAAGGGGCGCAATTGAAAAAAATCACACTGCTTGTTCCAGTAGTCTCCCTTTGATGTGCGTTACTTTTTAAGAGTTCTGGCTACGCCATTGTTTTACTGGCAATTTTTACTTCATAAGTTCATCATGGATTATTCAAGATTGTGTAGTGTGGTGTTCCTTGACGAGTCTTGTCTCACTTCTAATTAAAATAGAGAATAATAGGTAAGTGTCTTTTGATATCAAGTTTACCAGGCAAGTCTTGACATCACGAGGCTTGCCGACAGACTCGCATATCCCTTCATTACTTGCTGATGCGATAAGCATCAAAATCTTGTGTATTAGGCAAACTAGTTTAACTTTTGCCTAGCGAAGGCACTCGATCACAAAATGAAGACTCAAGCTAGACTGCTCAACCAGTTTGAGCACCATAGAAAATTTTTGTGGTATTTTTTCAAAGAAAGGAAGAATAAAAATCACCTTGCTATGTTAATGGCTAATTCTGCCATCCGAATTAAAATCGGGAGAGACGTTGATTTACTTGCTACATGCAAACAATAAAAGAATAGATTACCATGCGCAATCAAAACAGTGCATTTGTTAATAGCTTTATAGATTAAACATATTTTATTGCGTAAGCAAACAAAGGGATTGATCACAAGTTATTACAACATTAGATAGTCCTTTCCCAAATATAACAACATATTATATCAGTTACAATGGTGGATACAATAATGTAAACAGCATACATATACAACCACACATACCATCATCCTCCCATACCGTGGCACCACTGCTGCTAAAACAATATTGCAAAGAAGGCATGTGGACAGGCATGTCAATCATTCAAACCTTTGTGAGTCTTTAATGAATTTGATAGCGAACTGAATTATTCATCTGTTTATATTCTCATCATAATTATGAGATCATGTAGTCAGTACAGCTACGTCAGCATCATTAATTTGCAGTCTATTTAAATTATTAAAAAGATTGTTTCTTTGGTTAGTATATAGGGGACATTCGAAAAAATACTGGTCTGCATTTTCGATAGGAGCTCCACAACTACATGCAGGACTTGGAATGATATTCACACCATAAAGATCGGCTTTTAAGCTACTGCTTCTATGTCTGATGCGAGTCAGCATTATGTTGTATTTACGTTCTCCTACGTTTGTATAATCAGGTATTTTATCTGGTATTGTCTTGATATTTGATTTGAATCGTGATATTGTTGGAAGTGTACGAACTTGTTGATATAATTCATTCCATAGCTTCAAAGTGGACGGGAAGTAGGAATTTTCATATGAGCAAAGTCTAGAAAATGGAATCTCAAAATCATAACTATTTCTCAGGTTATAAGCAGTTATGTTATTTACTCTATTTGGAAATAAATCGATAAGATATGAAGGAGCATTTCCATCTACGATTTTGTACATTAAGGTTAACTTTCTGATTTGTCTTCTGTCTGCCAAATTTTCCCATCCAGTTTCAAAGTATAGAGAGTGCAAAGAAGCAAAAATTGGAAGCCCTGTAACTATGTGAGCTGCATTAAGCTGTATCTGCTCTAATCCATTGGTATCATTGATTGAACAGCCGTCCCAAACTTCAGATCCATATTCCAGTAAGGGTCTTATATACGTGCAATACAATTTATTAAGTTTATCTTTAGACAACTTTTATTTTAATTTCCTCAGGTATGAAACTTGCTTTGAAGCAGACATTATTATTGAATCAATATGCTTGGTCCATTTATTGTTGGCTGAGAGATAGATACCCAAGTGTTTGTGAATTTCTACAATATTTAAGACAGTGTCGTCGTAAGTCAACCGTAAATGTTAGAAACAAGTATAACTTCTGTTTTTGCAGGATTAAAATTAATAAGCCATTTAAGTGCCCATTCTTTTAATTTTTTTAGATCGTTATTTAGTACAAATTCTATTTGAGCTAATTCAGATGATGAGTAACTCAGAGAAATGTCATCTGCATATAAATGCTTTTTTCCTAACAATTTGTCTGCACTATCGTTAATATATATCAAAAATAATAATGGACCAAGAACCAATCCTTGAGGAACTCCTGTATTTAATGGCAGTTCATCAGACAAGACTCCATTTACAAACACCCTCTGTTTTCTAGATGCTAAAAAGCTTTTAATCCACATTAAAATGTCACCTTTTATGTCATATTTTTCTAATTTATGTATCAATCCCCTATGCCAAACCCGGTCAAAAGCTTTAGATATATCACAAAAGACATGACAATTAGCTTCATGGTTCTCAAGAGACAGACACGTATTATGTACAAGCTCAATTAAATGGTGAACAGTAGAATGACCAGGAAGGAACCCTGATTGATATTTATATAATAGTTCATTTTCAAAAATGTGATTGTACATATGCTTGAAAACAATTCGTTCGAAAGACTTGCCAACATTGCTTGTTAATGAAACTGGTCTATAATTACAACAAAACGACTTTTCCCCTTTTTTTAAAAAGTGGCATCACATGTGCAATTTTCCATAAATCTGGGTATGTATGAGTTTTTAAAGATAAGTTAAAGAGTTTAGTTAGAGGATAGGAAACAGTACTATTGGTTAATTTTAGCATGCTATTGCTTATTACATCTGCGCCTGTTGCCTTATTGAGTTTAAGTATTTTTAAAAATCATCCGCTTCAGATTCAGTAATTCTTATTTGTGTAAAATCTACAATACAACGTTTTTCAAAATATGGTAAGTCGGTATTGGTATCATCAATAGTAGAGATGGCAGCAAAATAGGAATTTAGTTCTTGGGCTTTTTCAAAGTCAGAAAATGCGAGAGTATTATCTTGTTTATGTAATGGTGGTATATTAATTGATGTGCCAGTTTTTCCCATAAATCGCCCATGACTTGCCAAAATGTTTTACTTGAATTTCCTTGTTCCAGATTCCCAAGAAAATCATCGATTTTATGAATACAATTTTCTTTTGCATATTTTATCATGTTGTTCACTTTGTTCCTTTGTTGTTTAAATAAAACATGGTCACTTTCGCGCTTTGTCTTAAAAAGCGTTTCCTTAGTTTATTATGAAGTCATATGTTATGCCTAATTTCGGAATTAAACCAAGGCTTATCATTTTGTCTTATAAGTACCTTTTGACATGGAATACACTCCTTACAAAATTTCAGAAATACATCAGTGAAGTTGATACAAGCGTCTCCTATTGCACAGTTATCATTTATAATTGAACCCCAATTATATGATCTTATTAATTGGTTAAGTCTCTCAGTATCAGCATTCTTATAATGCCAAACTTCTCTATAGTACGATATAGATATTTTGATGCTTATCTGAATAGCGATGTATGTGGCCTTATGGTCACTTATAAATTCGTCAACATCCATTGTTCCAGAGTCTAAAACAGTACAAGCATCAGAAACAATTACCAGATCAATCAATGTGGACGAGTTAATTGTTACTCTTGTCGGTTCATTAAGTACATTCCTTAAACTGAAAATCGTTAAACAATCCTTCATTTGGCTATTAGTAATATTTTAAAAAATCTATATTTATATCTCCGGTTAAAACAACGTGAGATGTATATTCTAAGGCAATCTCAACTGAGTTTTGAATTTCATTTATAAACAGGGATTTTGAAGCATTAAAGTCACTTCTATACAGACAGCACAATAGTAAATTTATGTCTTTGAGTTTAATCTTAACCCATATCGTTTCAATATTAGGGGATTCTAGATCGGGTCGTCTATTATATTCAGCAGATTAGACAAATATACTAAAATTCCTTCACCGTTACGGGTTCTGTCCTTACGTAAGGGTTCATCAAAACCTTCTAAAATCAAATTACTGGGACTAACGTCAGCATCCAGATGTGTTTCAGTAAAACATGCTATTTGAAATGATTCTACTAAATTGGGTAAGAACTCTCATTTGTTTCTGATACTTCTTGTATTCAGATGAACTATGTCGAGTGAATGAATTCCATCCGAGTCTGGTCCGGGATTCGGATGAATACCCATACACATTAACAGTAATATAAGTTTGTAAAATTTGAACTGATCATTTTTACGAGACTAGATAGACCCAAAAGGCAAAAAATGTTCACAGAGCAATACATATTGAATAGGAGATTTAAATTTAATCTTGGAGCTCTTCGACATATAAGCCTGTGTGTTACAAAGTAGAAAGACCCTATTGCTGCTCTATGACTTTTTATTGTATTACCCATTTGGTAACAATATAATGTCTACATATGTTGTCATAAGCAGCAAGTGGGATCGTCTCTTATCCGTGTACCAATGAGTTGCAACAACAGTGTTGCCACATACGTACATACAAAAAAATCACACAGACACGTACAAATGAAAGCAAACACAAATAACAGAGAAAACATTCTCGGTTTTTCAAAAGTTGTATCTTGAGCACGTTTTTTTTCTATACTATGGACTTTCCTAGCGTATTTTATGGGATGTACCTGTAGGCAAACTGCGCAGAACCAGACAAGTCGCCGCAGATCGCGGCGTCTGATCAGGTTCCTCACCGTTTGCTTACTGAGTGCTCTATTTGAATTTGAATACAAACGGAAATTTCCACACATCATCCCTTAAATAAACATGGACTGGTCCAATTGATAAGAATGGGGATTTCCACTGAGTCTAAATGGGTTCATGCTGATAATAATTATACTTTGTTTTGCTGAGTAAGCTTATTTGCTTTAGTTTCAAGCTCCTTTACTTTATTCGTCGTTTGTTTGAGCTCGGCTTTCAATGTACTTATTTCAGCATCTTTCTTGTCCATGAGAGGCTTAATAACCTCTGTTTTGTAAGCATTCATTGACTTCTCGATACAACTTGATATTGTGGTCTGCCAGGGTCGTTTCCATTGTAATTCTGATGGTTTCTTCAATTGATGGCGCGAGCTTCTCCAACATCGTTGGAACTATACCTTTCATTATGTCAGGGTCAAAAAATCCACGCTTCATGAGCTCTGGCAGGGAATTTGATTTCTTTGGTTCGGTTGCGTCCTGCAGATCCTGCAGATCGGGCAAAGATGTCCTTCGACGTAATTATGGAAAGGGTTTATCTGCTTCAGGTGATTCAGCAGCCTTCCCCTTGTCGGAACCCTTTTTAAGATCATGATCTTCTGATTTGGAAGCCATAATAATCAAACAAATCAAATAAATGAGCCATATGTTTATAAACTGTGGCCTTCTTTATTATAGATGTATATTATTATAAATGTATATATGTACACGGTTATGTAACCGTTATGGTTCTGTAGTCACAGGCTAAGTCAATTATACGTAATTCTTTTTCAACTATGGTTTATAATAATTTTCAAATATGTAAAGTAAGTAAGGGTGCAAAGGTCAGGAATCGTAAATATGTAAACCAACTTGCAGAATGATAGAAGACAGTTCATTTGTTCCATCCGTTGATTATTTAGTTTAACTTTTTTTTCCATGTACATCCCGGGCACAAATCGTAGTCACGAAAACTAGTTGCATTTGCCTGCCAGCGTGGCGAGTTCCAAAATTCTTAAATTTCACTTCAATGTTCCACTTGAAACAAATTTAGTCGTAGTCATCAGACACTTATAACATTTCCCCAAACTTTTGGCTATTAAACACTTGTCCACAGTACTCGCAGCTACATTTTTATTATTTTTTTTTGCGCTCGCGATATCGACACGTCTACTCTAGTCCACCATTGCAAAATCATAATTAATAAGTTAATAGCTCTCTACAGTTAAACTTATTTCCCGCAACATTTCAGTAGTATAGCTCTATAGCTGAGCAGGCTGGAATGACCCAAACCCAGTCGCATTTGAATATGAACATGTATATTCGGACCCATCCGAGATGTATATCAACCATTTGCATGCTTTTTTTGTCGACTGCATATTTCAACTTTAACGCCTTTTAAAAAGTCTTCCAATATTTAATAACCTAAGAGTTCAGTATAATTTGATTCTGTTTCACTTTTTTGGGCTTGATCTTGGTTTAAATTGTTTGCAGCCAGCTAGTCTTATCGGTAGTGACTCAATAGCAGACGCTATTTATAGAATAACTGTGATCGCCGAGTTAGAGATCAAAAGCGAATGGTAGGCGCAGGAAAATACTATATACATTTTTTAGGATTTCTGAGTATGGGCTCGAAGCCAATATTTAGTATTTCAAGTTTAATTTAGACCAACCTTCAAGTCCTTTCCCTATTTATAAAAAATGAACAAACAGTACTGCGTTCCTAATGAATGGGTTTAACCTACGGAACGCCTTTAGGGACCGCTCATTATTTAAGTGTCAGGGGGGAGCGGCTAAAAAGTAGAAGGGGGGGTCATGTGAATTTCCATGTGGCTAGTAGATGGTGGGGTCGCCATTAACTTTGACTTTCCAGCAGGGGGGGGGGGGGGGGGTCATGTTTAAATTGTTCCAATAAAATAATTTAAAAATTTCCTCGCTCGCTCCGCTTGCTTGTGTTTTATTAACTAATCTCTTATATTGAGTTAGGCAGGCCAATAAATTTCTCAGCTTTTATTTTTGCAAGTGCAAAAGTTATTCTATTTTGGTGTACTGTTGACCAGTCTGTGGCAAAGTTAACTCGCAACATACAGACAGCTCATAATGCTGCAAGAACCCAACTGACGACAACATTGAAACGTATGAAGAGAGACTATGATTTGAGAGGAGTCGTCAAGAGAAATTACCAAGTGAAAGACATCGTCTATCTCTTAGATACGGCCGTATTGAAGGGAAGTTGTAGGAAATTGAGTTCACCCTGGAAGAATCCAGCCATAGTTATATAAAAACTCTCATCAGCATTGTTCTGGGTGCCAGCTGAGGAAGAGCATGTTCGTGGCAAACCATGACAGACTGACACCATGCAAAGACAGAAAACTACCAGAATAGATTCAAAAATGGCAAGAACAAAGTAAGTAAGGGTGCAAACATCATGAATCGATACAATCAAGTACCACACCTGACCCAGGATACCAACGGGAAAGTGACAAACTCACAGTTAGACACCACGAACTAAAGCCAAGAGGTCAGCCCTTTCCCAGCAGGTGACCACAAAGTACATAGAAACAGACATGCACAAAGGCATAGCAAACGCAAGACAGAAAAACATAAAAGATCCACAAAAGAAGTTCCGCCTTGGAAGGGTCAGTAAAATGTTTTACTGGAGGGCTTAAACCCGTTTACCACGCGCAAACCTCATCCTTAATTCAGATGTGGATCAAGGCACATAGGTATTTGGTTTGCATGAAAGACCCCTAACTTATCCATGCATCATCTCATAGAACATATAAATCAAGATATAACAAGGGGATAAAGCAAGGATAAGGACTCAACAATAAATATAACTGAATACCGGAGCAAAAAAAATCCAACAGGTAAACCCCGGTGGGCCCAACAAACAGCCAAAGCATCAGGCCCCTACCATCTCACCAATAGATAAGGCTTTAAGTCGGAACCGTCATAGAGTCTGAAGTCTGACCCACGGGCGTGCAATTAAAGAGGAAAGCAAAGTTGCCAACCGTGATTGGGTTGACCACCAAGCATGCAGTCTGTTGCAATACATTAATGTTATAGCCAATCTTTTTATAATGGGAATTTATCTAAATGAACTGCGCTGAAAAATTATTAGAGCCACTAATCTTCTTCAATTTATACACCAAGTCACCATAGAATTCAGGTTCAGAAAGTCCTTGTCGCAAGAGAGATTTAAGTCTAACTAGGAATTTAGATATCAAATCATAGTATTGTAAAATTTTGAAAAGGTTTTGTGAATTTTATAATACCGATAGCCTTGTTTAAGGAGTTTTTGAGTTAACAATTTATTGCGAGTGTTGAAGTCATTAATATAGCTAGATGGTCTATCAAAACGAATGAGCTGTGAGATATAGACTCCATAGGATGTAGAGCGAGGAACATTACCATCTAAAATTGGGGAAAAGACAATTTCAAAATCAAAGTCGTCACGTTTATGATAAATTTTGGTAGAAACAATATCATTAGAAATTGACAGAAATGTGGCTTCAGTATCAGAGGTATTAACTTTATTAAATTGGAGCTCAACACCTTTATGCTCTTCCGCAAATAAGCCTTCTAAGATGCGTACCACCGGTCCATCCAGGTACATCCACCTTGGACAGGATCCTTCCATTCAGAGACGTGTAGAAGATGCTCTTGCGGACGAGCCCATGGACTACTCAATCATCGCCGAGGAAGAGGAGAAATTATTTGCAATTTCCTCTGAGGGCCAAGACTTGCTTTCGATCCAGGAGTTTGATGTGGACGTCTTGATGTCAGATGTCAGTGGCTGCCTATCACCACAGAATGAGGCCCTCGTCAGCAGCAGTGTTGCCAAGAGTAACCAGCCATCATCAGGGATCAGTAGCCTCGTCAGCAGCATTGTTGCTGAGGAAACTGTATCTCAAAGGAAGCCAGCGAGGTCACAAGTGCGGTTCCCAAAAGAAAAGTCGGGGAAGAAGACAACAAATTGAAAACAGCGTTGCAAGCAAAGACCCAAGCGCGACGAAGCTAGCAATTGTGCAAGGAAATTACACCCGTTGTAGCTCTGATCTTCCAAACTTCTTTCGATAGTGTAGGCCCAAGTATGTCCTCTTTTTAAGAAAGGCAAAAAAAGCAGACCCTAAAAACGACCGGCCGATCTCACTCACCTGTTTACTCTGTAAAACCATGGAGCACATTGAAGCCTCCAACCTGACTAAGCATTTTAATCAGCTCAATATCCTATATGATCTGCAGCATGGTTTCCGCGAGCGTAGATCATGCGAAACCCAATTAATACAGCTTGTAGAGGATCTTGCACGAACTATGACATCAGGTAGACAGACAGATCTCATCTTATTAGATTTAAGTAAAGCTGTTGACAAGTTCAACTATCTCAAACTTCTTTATAAATTACAGATGCATGGTGTGCAGGGTAAGACATTTGAATGGATTGAGTCCTTCCTTATGGGGAGAAGTCAGACTGTTGTTCTAAATGGGAATAGCTCCGATGAGCTGCAGGTTATATCAGGGTCCCCCAAGGGTCAGTCCTGGGTCCCATCCTATTCCTGCACTATACTAATGACTTACCAGACAGCTTGCAGTCCCAAGTTTGTCTCTTTGCAGATGATACTGCAGTGTACTTGACCGTTAAAGTACAAGGTGATAATCAAAAGCTCAACAATGTCCTTATTATATTGCAGGAATGGGAACGGGAGTGGGATATGGAGTTCAATCCCTCTAAGTGTCAGGTTGTGCACACCACCAGATCCAGACGACCTATCAATGCAACAAACTCCTAGATTCTGTGGACAGCGCACGATATTTGGGTGTAGACACAACATCTGGCCTGAGCTTCACTCAACACATCAATCGCACCACTGCAAAAGCATCTAAAAGTCTTGGCTATCTCAAACGGAATAACCAAAAATCCCCCTATAGGAGACACAGGTCATAAGACCATTGTCCGCCCTCAGGTAGAGTATGCTAGTACTGTTTGGAGTCCATATACAAAAAAAAATATAAATAAAATTGGAATGGTTCAACGACGGGCAATTAGGTGGACACAAAACTAATATTCTTCATAATGCTAGCGTAATCCAAATGCAAAATCAACTAGGGCTAAGAACACTGGAACAGAGGAGAGCAGATGCTAGAGTGATAATGTTTTTTTTTTTAATTATACATGGACTAGTCGCAATACCCTTGCCGCAATATTTTGAACAACCCTCCAGAATGACAAGATATAGCCACCCCATCGCACTGCGTCAAATTCAAACACCCGTGAACTATTATAAATACTCGTTTTTCCCCACAGAAGTTGTATATTGGAATAGACTGCCATGTTCTGTTGTAACACTGCCAACGTTGTATACATTCAGCGTGACAGTGCGGTCACTTGACCACCCCATGTTCTAACCTAACAAAGATCTGTTTTTAACCTGCTTTTAATCTCCTGTACATTCTTTTTAACACTTTCATCTTTTATCAGTTCTTTTTCTGAAACACTTTTTGTACTGTGGCTTTAAGACGCAATCTACCTTCACGTAATCCTCGCGAGGGGGTGTTGCAGTTTATAAAGAAAGAAAGAAAGGCCATCCCATAGGACTTCACATAAAAAAGAAACCTTTGTCTCTTAGTAGATCGAGGAGAGATCATAAACAGAGAAGGAGGTCTCCAAGTAGGTCACCTAGAAGGCAAAGGTAGAGTCCAAGACGTCGACCAAGGTCACCGTACAGTCCAAGACGTCAGGTGGTCCAAAGCGACACGTGTCCTGGAGAGTAGAATACAATTCTTCAAAGCGAGATCAGCTAGGCTCCGGAAATCCAATGTCCCTTGTCGTCAAAGCTTTATCTCCCCAAAGAAGAGGTAGCATATATGCAAAGTTGTATATGGATCTGTTGAAAAACAATACATTTATGGCCATTAAAACAAGTATATCCACTTGTTTTTTCCAATATGGCATACATTTGCATTTTGGAGAAATAAAGATAAGTTTTTCGACTCGAGCTCATACTTCATTGCTATTATGTATACTATTGTCGCTCAGAAAGTAACACAATGCTTTAGAAAATACAAGAAACCAAACAAACGTTCAGAAAACCCTATTCATCATACTGTTTCCCTAATTACCCCAAGTATATTCCCAATTCATTGATGAAAATGGTAAAATTATAGATTTTCCATGGCATACATGGGCCGTAAAATGTACAGCAATTCCATTTACTATATAAAGGCACAAAACAATCATATGGCATACCAAAACAGAGGGAAGAGGTCAGAAAAATAGCGAATTTGCCTGAAATCGTGTCTTTCATGTACCAAAAGGCCCATAAAATGTCTGCTGTCAGTAAATGGGCAATGCTTCGTCCAGACCTTGTACCATATCTGGAGTGTTTCTAGATCATCAAATAGCATTTTGTTAAAGCCATTTGCCAGTGTATTTGTCTCCTGTGAACTTATATGTTGCCCCTGGGACATTACATTGATAGTGTTTACCAGCTGATTGGACATGAAAATAAACCTTAATTCCATATGTTTGATTTAGCCTGGCAATCTAACGAACTGATAATCGTAGAAATTGACGTGACATGACATGATTGTCATACTATAAAATTGGAAATACGCAGTTCGACAGAAGCATGTAGCAGCAAATGAAATTAAAGTTTTAGACAATGTCTCATGTGTTTTGCTTACATTTCAATTATTCTTCATAATTTGACACTCTTCGCATTACAACGTTAGCCCCCAGACCTAATCTCAACAACGATGCACGTACATTTGTTAGTACAGCAAAGGGTGAATCACAATCGACCCTCGAATCCTCAAAGGCAATTGAATCATGGTATGCCCGTGAAGGCCCTCAGATAAGAGTGCGTAACTGAAAATTATTTTTTTTAATTCTCAATCAAAACATATGTTGTGGGTACTCAAAAGAACCGTATCAATGAGACGATTCTTTTGAGCACCCAAAACACATGTTTAAGCTGATGAATAAGTAAATAATCACAATTTTACGCCGGAAATTTGCTTAACTTGCCCTATGGTATGGTATGCATTTTGAGTTATAAATGATTTAAGTTTAACTCTTCATGCATCCATGTGACAGCTTCATTCCCGAAAAGCAAGTGATGCCACAACCACAAACAAGATATCAATACACGGCACCCCGAGGAAGAGGCACAGAACACGTAGCAAGAATACAATTAAGTAAAGCAACCAGCTCTCTCTTCCTCAGCGGAATGATTGCAAAACTAGAAAGGACACTAACTACTGCATTACAAAACAAGGACCCGTGACCCCATCTACACATACAGCATTGGATATGATACATTGTATACAACGTTACACGTGGCATGAAGACATGGACTTGGGTTAGTTGCTGATTCTTATCTAATTTAAAAAAAGTTACAGGCATAATTACGAAGAAGTGTGAACCAAGTGTTTGTGGAGAAATAAAGTTTACCGACCTCTATTTTTCGCAGTAGATATAATTTTAAACAACATCTCCCCAGGAAGAAAATCGTATATTTTTCTAGGGAATGTTCCGACAACGACAGGAAAACTTATAACACTTGCTAATTGTTCTAACTAGCACTAACTAACCGTTGTAACTTGCTAAACCTGCTCCACTAAATCTCCGTCATACCAACAGAAGACATGTACAATAAAGACATCGAACCATTTTTAAAATGCACTCGAAGTCCTAGCTTTTCCAATTCAATCAAAGGTCGCAACCGCCCAGTAGCCCTAACACCACTAAATATAGACAAAGATTGGCCCCGCCTTTTGTGGCGAGAGCATTAGGTTATGATAATTAGAAGATGGATGACGTCATCTGTCAATCATGCATGTTCATTATTTTGTAGTATAAAAACAGACCAACCAAAAGGCACATTCATTTTTCTAATTAAGTGGCGAAACGTTAACATTGCCGTCTATGGAAATTTAATAGTGAAGTGCAACCAGATACGATGTTGTCCAGGCGCAATGTGCTTGCTGTGAACTGTCGATGCGATGCGTGGAGTAAACATTGGTGGAACCTCTCCCTGTACATCGATATAATGTTGCTTATTATCACATTCTGGTCCCCTCAGCATTTTGGTTAAAGAAGAACATCGCTTTAGCTAGTTAAGTGGTGATGCTTGGGAGTTGTTGCGCTTTCCATTATCTCTCAGGAACAGACTTAACGAAACCAATTGTACTGTTTTCAAAGGTTGTAGGTTCTCCATATTTTGAAAGAATCCATTTTCAAGATTATATGTGGGTCACAACAGCTGTAATTGGTAGATTTGGTAGAACATTTTCCAGTGTATCGATATTCATAATATGTCCTTCTGAAAAATTGGGTTCTAGAAGAAAGCAGAATTTCGCGTTTAAACGCATAAGAGGCGTTGCACTTTCACTTAACCGTTAAAGCGCCACCTATAATTTGCAGTAGACGACCATTTCAAATTTTGCTGTTTTTTTTGTTTTTTTCAAAAATAACAAATAAGGCATGATATTTCATAAGAATAGTCATTCTCATGAATTATCATACCTTATTTTTAAGATGTCACAAAATTTGTCGTCTGCTGCAGTCGTGATTGGCGCCTTAAGGGTTAACTCTGATAAAATATGGTGTGCTTCAACACTATTTTACCTCAATTGATCTCTTTTACCTCATGCGACCTTGAAAATGAGGTCAAGGTCACCAATATATAATCAATTATTTGTCATATCACAGTGATACAGCTGAGCAGGTTTGGTTTATAATCATTCATCCATTCAGAAGATATGATGTAGACAAGGAATTTTACAAAACTCTTTTATGACATCTGGTGACCTTGCAAAAAGGGTCAAGTTTACCACAATACAATCGGTTCTTTCCCTCTATCCCAAGATGTATCTGTGCAAGTTTTGTCCAAAATTCATCGATCATAAATATTTTCGGACGTATAGTATTTTATTTGTCGTTTCGTACATAACGTTGTTATGGGCGTCATGACGTTTCCCGAAAATCTGTAAACCACAAGTGGTTTATCGATTTTATTGCATGGCGTTATTTCACTACCAGGCGCGACGTCATAAATTATGTACATTTATGATAAACAGAGATTCCTGCATAGATTTCTATTCGTATAGCTGTTTAAACCTATTGTCAAATGAACGAAAATCCATGTTCAAATCAGGAGATTCACGTGCTGTTCTAGAAAATACATAAAATGAGCCCCGCATTATTGCATGACGTTATATACGGTTCTAACACACCTCGCCTATATAGTCAATGGTTAAACTTTGTGATTTATTGGTTGATTAATCACTGCACGGACTGGGCATGGACCGGCTTGACGTTATTCGGTCGCCAGTTTTATATTCATGACGTCAATTATCACATACGGTATTGTAACGTTGATAATAGACGGCGTTAGTCATTTTTACAACTACTGGACGTTCAAAACGTATGTAAATATACGCGTTTCAGTCTAAACAAGAGTTGCGGTAAATTCTGACAGTCTGTTCCAGATGGCCGAATCGTTATAGACTATGAAGAATTTGTACATATTTTTAACCTTTTTGTGTGTTAGAATCGAAATAAATTCGCGCTGGCAGTGATTTGTTGTTTAATATATATCTGTCTGTCGGTCAGTCGTAAGTGTAAAAATCATTCGCGCTTCGCGCTCATGATTTATTCACTTTTACGACTGACCTCCAGCCAGTGATTTATTAAGCAACAAATCACTGTGAGCGCGAATCTATTTCTTAAATCAGACTGAACATTTCGCCGATGTTTTTGTCTGCGAAAACGTTGCGCACGGTTATGACGTTCGAAAATTTACAGCCGACGTCCTTTTGTTTAGAGAAATCCAGTGTAAGAAAATGGACAATTTAATGTTTTAGCAGCGTTTTCAGCGCGAATTTGGTTGGAATAAGGTAAAATATGCAAGAATAACGATCACACATGTTTCTTTCATTGCATTAACACCTGTCGGGTCCCTCGGGAGATGTTTGAACACTCGGCCTATCGACCTCGAGCTCAAACAGCTTCCCTGGGACCCAGCAAATGTTAATGCATGAAAAACATGTGTGATCCCTATATTCAAACATGGCCGACATGACATACTTTTGTCCACCCTCTGTATGTCTTCCCACTTTAGGGTAGGGAGACGTATAGTTTTCCCAGTTGTCAGCCCATCTGTAATAAAATCGTGTCTGCTCTTTAACTTGCAAATCATTGTTTATATCTTCAAGAAGCAATTCAATCAAGATTAGACGACGTCTAGTAGAGTGCAAGAAGCTTAACCTTTCATTTATTTCCCTTTGAACCAACAAAATCGCGTCCGCTCTGTTACAAGATATCTCGAAACTTCGATGTACAGAGCACAAGATCCAAAACTCTGGCGTTTATACTTTTTAAGCTCTTTCCCTTCAAACATTCTCCATCATAAAATCATGTCGGCTCTGTAATATAAAACAAGTTCAAGAAATGTTCACGAAACTTTATATGGCTCTGATCAGTCTAGGCATGAGCCCAGTAGGGCCAGAATCTTCAGTGTATGCATAAAGGAAGATTGTGCTCTTAGTTACACACTGAGCGCACAGCGAAGACTATCAGACTGGGCAAAAGCTCAGTCTGATCTGTGTCTTCGCTGGGCGCACACTTATTTTGTTAGTTTAAGCATGTCATGGCTCATACATAATAAGCTTAAAAATAATCAACTGATTTTAATTGCTTTCTATTTTGCTTTGGACCCTCTCCCAGTCTGTCGGCCGTGGCCCCGTCTTCTGAGACGCTTTAAAACCAGAAGCACTGCCGGTTGAGCCTTTTAGTGCTTCTGGACATAAAACCACAAAACCATAAATCCACCCGGCCAGTACATTTTAATGGTTTTTAGCCAAGAAACACGACCACAAACAAATAATTTGCTCTGAACACGAGCCGCCCCATTTAAATAGGTATAAAAGTAGGATTATGTTTCTTTGTCATATTTAATGATATTTTATATATTTTCACCAAACACACGAAGCCCTCTAGAGAGATAGCTGTCATGCGAACAGATTCTAATCAGTAAGGATTTAGGGGAGAAATCAAATTTTAAAATAAATCTTATTATCTTCTATTTAAGGCACGGACCATCATTCAAGAAACCGTCTTCAGCAGCTTAAAACCAGTTTAGAATAAGCAGGCCTGGTCATACTTAATAAAGAGGATCGTCGTTGTGACGCATTAGATACCTATGATAGAGTAAAATTAAACACGCTATCAAGGATGCTAACAAAAGTGGTGTGCGCCATTTTGCGCACATGCGCAAAATGGCGCACATCACTTTTGTTTGCAAACCACAATCATCACGTGTCTGGTTTAATTATGGGGTTTCAGTTTATTTGCAGCATCGTTACGCACATGGGAATAGCCTTCTTGCTGAAGCCGTCAATTAAAAAATAATAGAAAGGCAGAGATTTGAAAATAATTGCCCATAGACAAAAGAGATAATAATTGCTGAAAGTTTCAAGACGTAGACGGGTCTTTGAGTCATTTTAACAACACCGATATTAGCTTATATTGTAAGGTAACACTAATGTTGACCTAACCATAAAAACATACTGTCCTTTATGGGACAAATTCAAGAACTGTTTGACCGGCGCCTGATTTGGTTCTGTTCTGTTTGACTACAAAATGTGACGAGGGAGGCCAAAGAAGACGAGGTTTGAATGCGTCAGGGCTGGCATGAGGGTATGCATCCTTGGCAGCATTGATCCACATAACAGAGAAGTCTCAGTCTGGTTTGGTGTTGACGCTGCCTACCACAATTTCAAGGAAACCTGCAGAAATTACGGCGCACTTCGAATTGAACTATAGTTCCTACTAAAGTAACTTTAGTTCGATTCGAACATCGATAGTCGCTACTATAGTCCTACTAGAGATCAACAGTGGGTCAGAGCACCGTTACTCTAGTGGATTGTCTGGTTCCCTTCTCTAGCGCTAACTAACAAGAAGGGTTCAAGATCTGTCAGTAGCCTCAAAATATTTTGTTTTAGATAATAAATACTTGCGGCCCTGCTTATTCGTAATTGTTATTCGAGTTGGCTGTGCAGTACATGAATATCATTTTCGTCTGAAGAATTGAAAGGGTGCATGCAAGGCTATTCACTTTGTTTACTAGGCAACCAACTAAAGTTCCAACTGCAGCCGTTCGGATGTAAACGTGCGCGCGCAACTATTACGTAAGAACTTTAGTAGGAACTTTAGTTCGATTCGAAGTGGGCCTAAATTGTCTCGTCCACTTGATAAGGATGGGAAACTGGTTTCGTCTCAAATGGGTAAAGTTCCGAATGGTGACTGGATTATGCGTTTGATGACTGAGTGATTATAACGAATGAGGTGACTAGACAGGATCAATGCTCCAAAAATAAAATAAAATGAATTACATCAGAGCCTGTCTTAAATTTAGCGAAAATGTCATGCTGACAAAGAGACAAAGTGATGGCATTTCTGTTCTGTACAGACTTGTTATAGCACCTGCAATGGCTACAATAACAACATAACGCAGGAAAGAACTTAGCACTGCTCAAACCTCTTAAGAGGTAGGCATTTGATATCGGTGACATATGGATGCTAAGTTTGATGTGTTTGTTGATGAACTTCATACGTTATACTGGTTACCTAAACTTCATAAAAGAACCTATCAGTCACATTAACGCTTTATGGCTAATTCTATCTAAGGTGTCCTTAATTTTGTTTTCTTGCCTCACTGCGATTAAAAACCCTATTATAAAATATTGTGAAACAGTTACTTAGAGGAAAGGCAAATTTTGGTATATAAAAAGATTCTTAATAAATTAAAATCCAAAGGTTTTCTAGCATCTAGTTTGTAGACATATGATTTCTCTATCTCTATACTACATTGCCTCATAATCTAATCGAAGAAAAACTAACTGAACTGATTGAACAGAATTCTATCATAGAGGGCTCACTTTGTAATGAGAAACGCAAGTTTTCACTTCTGAACAATCTAATGCTGCTCTTACACATAGCCGAATCGGCTTGTTGAAATGTTCGTTTTTGGGGACGGATGCTGGCATCCGGACTCAATTTTAACACTTACAGTTTTTCAGTCACGTCAATTTTTCACCCTTGCCAGGCCATACACTAAATATATGCTACACTCCTTGCAAATTTTCAGACATATAAGTTGCATGCTTTCAATATTAACAATTTAATTAGATGCATGATAAAGAGTCGTAAAGATCCTGACTAGTTTGTTCCTGAGAAGCCAACTGATCCGGATCTACAATGTTTTCCAGAACGGGCTATATCCGGATTCCGCAGGATAAAGGCTTAATGCAAACAGAACAACTTTCTGGAAAATATTACGCGTAAAAAGTAGTTCTTTTTTTCGTTGTTTTTTTATTGTTTGTTATGCTTTGCAGTTTAGAAACTTCAGTTTGGGTATCGAAGCAATGATTTATTGCCAATTGCTAATTCAAATACAAATATATTTAAAAAAAATAATACCTTGCGCAGTAATATAATAATGATAGGCATATCGTAAAAGACATAGTGGACTTGCCATTGTAGTCTGCTTTCATTGACAACAAACAAACAAGTCGGCGTGTTTTTACGCGGCTATGTATGTTAATAATATAACATTCATATAAATCAAGAATTATCTCAGCTGACCCCAAAAAGTCGCTTAAATATTGGGGATTAAAGAATCTTACTTGTATGATTTCATTCGAAGTTTTACTTTATGCCTATCCCGTGATATACACACTACACGTATATGTAAATTATTTATACACAGCCAATCGCAACGCGATTTAGTACGTTCTATTTAATTAATATACAATCGGTCAGGCATTGATCAATCTTATGTTTTCGACAACGCTTAGAAAGTTGAAAATGTAAGAACAAATCTAAGTTTTCCCTTTTAATTCAACAAATGAAACGATGATTAATTGTAAAAGAATAAATAACAGCTCAGACCCAGTAATATAACAGGCAGATAAACTGTTCCTATCGATGACGGGTGTAAGTCACCACTGTTTTCACCATGATTAATAAGTATTGGCTTTTACTAAAGGAAGTGTGTATCAGTAAGCTAGGAGTACAGTAGCATAATCATTATTCGGGTTGCTATATTGACATCAAGGGACGTTTACAAACAGTTTGCAATGTTCCATTGATGCCAGAAAATATATAAATGCATTGATTAGGTAGGCTACTGCGTTTGTGTTACATGTTGTGCAATTTTCGACACAAAATGGGCCTCAACGCGACAAAAACCTGTCTTTGGGGCTTCTGAAAAAGCGAGTCGAAAAGCAGTCTCCTCATCTACAGAGGCTAGCTAGAAAATTGAAATTTCACATGTAGCAATTCTAGAAATGATACTTCCCAAAAAGCAAATGAAAAAGGCGCTGATCAGTCTACGCTAATGCGCAGGCTAGTCTGCGCATTTGTTTTTCGCACCCCCCAAGGCAGGCTTTCACGTTCAGAGGCCCAAATATTTTTTTATCTCAATGTCAGTTTATAGGGTGTCGTGTGTGCGAAACACATAAGCATAGAGCATTATGTTTCATACGACGAAAACAATAAATTGAAATTATCCTATTTTCTTAGATCCCTATTACCTGCTACTGCCGCAAACAGATCAAGAAGGTCATTTAACTATCGGTCTTTATAATAGATAAATCAAACCAAAAGTAATTACTGATCATTACTCTTTCATTCTACAATTTGACTCAGTTTCACAAAAGTTTCAGTTTATATTGTCAGAATGGTTCATATTTGTCACATTGGACCGTACATTTGAACACTTAAGTGCATTTGAAAATGCCATTGAGCGCTACCAAAACTATGCCAGGTTGTCCACTGTCGACACGCCAACCAAATGCCATAATGGTGTTTTGGTGACGGGCCGATGGTGGCCCACTTTTATATGTTGTCTGAGAATGTAGATTACGTACTGTTGTATAGAGATCATAGAACAGTAGCCAAAGCTCCTACGCATAATGAAAAGAAAGCTGGACAAACTGTTAACGTACTACGACATCTCTTTCAGCTGTACACATGACAGCAAATAGGGACCGTGTTTAGAGAACAGATCTACCTACTCAAGAGGTGCAACTCATGACTTTAGATCATAATAACATCCAGACCACCAGATACTTTCAGGGGTGTTTAATAATGATAATAAAAACCTTTTTTCTAAATCCATAAATACATAGTAGGTATTCAAAAAGAATCACCTCAATGCCATTGAGACGGTTATTTTGAGCACCAACCCTCAACCCTAGCTGCTGCACTTGAATTACATATTGCACCATCCTCATGTATCAGTCCATTAAAAAGATATCTACTGCTCTATCATAAACTCTGTAAAACCATTAATGAGCCACTTAAACCGCCCCAGTATAACATGATATTTCATGCTGTAGTTTTTCTTGTTAATATGGTTTTTAGCAGCGGCTACTGTTTTTTGTTGTTGATTTTTTTTTTCAATTTTAAATAGTCTGATTTTTTCTTGCTCGCTCCGCTCGCAAACTTACATATAGAGATCTAAATTCAAAGGTGCCAGATCGGCGGCGCCCTGCTAAAATCCTGTCATTTTATTGTAGCCTACCATATCTTTCGGTTCCTTTTTCTGAATGACGTCTACTGGAGTCATCTGAGCACTATGTGTTAATGCTCACAACAATTGCCAATTTTATCATACGGTCAAGCATTGTGGCACCGGATCAGAGCAGTCTGAAGCCTGATACACACGATGAAACTTTTGTCTGCAACTTATGTATGCAACTTTTGTGTACCATACACTACTGTACAGACGATGCAACTTCACGTTACCTGTTGCTCTTTCCCGCTAAAATTGGGCATACTTTTTCAACATGGTGCTTACTGAGCATGCTGAGGAGGACGAAATTGCTGTCCCATTGTGTCTGATGATCATTGCACTTGCAACGCAACATTTAAATGGACCGCGAATAATACGAAGTTTGGATTCAACGAAGAAATGTATATAGGGCTCACCATATTGTACCTAGCTAAAAGACCCCTTTCTTAATTGTGTATGCACATTTGTAGAAATTACAGGTAAACTGACCTTCAGAAATAGCCGAGCTGTGATTGGCTAATTGTCTGCAAAAATATGAGACAAGTTTCAGAAAATATAGCAATGTCCTATTCGATGAAACTGTTTCATGAAACTCCAAAAATCTCTTGAAACATGTTTCTCGGACGTACACACGATGAAACTTTTGTCTGCAAATAATTATGTTCTTCGCATTTTCACAAAACAGTTTTTTTCCAATCGCGCATGATATAGTCTACAAGTTCGTGTAGAAAACCATTTGAAAGTTGAAGAAATGACATCGAAGTTCATTTCACCCATTCAATTCAAAATTTTATGACTTTGCCTGTTGAAAAAATGAAGCTTTCTGATAAAGAATTAAACTGCATGAAAATGTGCCAGAAGGCACCAAAGTGCGCGGATTTTTCAATAAATCCTGGGAAACATGCCCCAGACCCCCTTACCCGCGCTTGGCACCTACAGAACTCGCATTCATGCATTCTGTGAATCAAAACACTCACATTAACTCTCAAACTCGTTGCTACGACCATAACGACCCCCCACGCCCTAGCATGGCTTCGCGTCTTCTGCGCTCCCATGAAAATATTTCATGTTTTAAATATTGCCCCCCCCCCCCCTTCAACATGGAATCCTGGATGCGCCCCTGCGGTTCTATCGCTACAGTGTCAAACATTTGAGATCCAGATCAGGCTCGACGTTTTGTTTGGTCTGATCTGGGTCCAACCTGTTAGCAAAGATTATTATTTTGCGGGCTTCACCACTGGTATCATACCGAATTCTTGGCCGCGGATATTGTTCGACTAGTCTTTTCGCGGAGAATAAATAAACTGAAATTTAAGGTAGGGGCTCTCATTTGAAATAGTTAAAACTTATTTACGAACACATGTCAGGCGCGATTAAAGGCATATACATATTCTTGAATAGTCACTCTAACATCACATCATGGCTAAGGCATTACAGTACTTAACCCTTAAAGCGCCAAGAAAAAATGCATCTGAAAATGTCGTCTGCTGAAGTCGTCTGCTTCATATAATTGCCTAACATTACTGACGAATCAAGTATAGAAGCAAACAGCGTTGACCCAGAACAGACTGCTCCTATAGGAGCAGTCTGGTCTGGGTCCACACTTTCTGCCACAGATGCTTCTTAAACATTTCGGCATACGAGATAAGCAGACGACTTTTGTTGCGATTGGCGCTTAAAGGGTTAAATATGCGAGAAAAAATGCAAATAGATCATGAACGAGTCCTTGAAATCGGGACACTTTTGGATTGATTGACAATTACACATTTTTACAGAAATGGTTTCTATATTTTTGCGTTTTTGGTGAAACGACATTTACTTGTTTTTACCTGTATGTTAATGATTTGGCTTAAATAAGCGTCGATTGTTTATGAGAATGGGATTTCTGCCCCTACCCCTTCAACGGTTGCAAGTCTAAAACATGGAGGTGCGTGGAAAAATACTATAGCGTCCGCGGGGTTTTGTTATCTGGCCGCGAGGCAGGGCTTTTTAGAACCGTTTTCCACACATTAATTAAAGTGGCAAGAACTAATAATGGGCTCAAAGGCACTTACATTTTGAAAGCCTGTAGTTTCTACCAGCAGGGACAGCTGATACTGGTTCTATTGCGAGTTTGATGCAAATCTGAACCACGGGTTGAGAGCATGCTCCTAATCTTACCGCGGATGTGACCATTGTTGGCGTTGTTCATGGCCGTGGGGTTCTGCAATATGCTTTCTTGTCCACGGAAATCCTAAAAATCAAAACGTCAGAATCATCTATGACAAAAGATAGGTAGCTGGTGTGCTGAAACGACTGGATAGATCAGAATGTAGCCATTGGGTTTTCGCTTTTTTTTTTTATTTTTCTGTATGCTGATTTAGCACAATTATCTAGTTTCTACGGTAGTAGGATCGCCTGACCAAAGTGCTGAAGGTTGTGAGCAGCAAAATCTAGCTGTTTGTCTGTCTGTCCGTTAATCTGTCTGTCCATCTGTTGGTCTGCATTGGTTCTTCCTTCTTTTACTTATATGCTCGTTTAGCCTGCTTACATGTGTCTAGTAGCTCAGGTGGTTGGAGCGCCTGTCCAATGTTCTGAAGGCTGTGAGCAGCATAATCTAGCCATTTCTCTGTCTGTCCACTTTCCAATGGCTGTCTGTCTCGCTTTTTCTGTCTGTTTCGTTCTTTGCTCTTTTGACTTTTTTGTATGCCTGTTTTGCTAGATTATCTAGTATCTCAGGTGGTAAGTGTGCCTGACCATATTTTGGATACTTTCAAGTTTTCTAAATACCTAGGCTTGGCATTGGACCCAGCATCTACTCTTTACCCCCAAAATATAAGGAATATCAGGCATACCCAAAACATATTCGAACTTTAGCGACCCCAAAAACATTTTCCAAATCTGAACATTGACCTTAAAAAGCCCCAAATTGATAGAAATGACCCCCCAAAACGTACAAAAAATAAAGCATAATTTCATCATATCTCCAAACATATTTATTTTTCTGATCTCCTGCCCCCCCCCCCCCCCCCAACAAAAAATGTAATTCAAAATTTTGAATCTCCAAAAATGGACAGAACCTACTTATATATGATAATATCAGTGTGCCACACACCCCTCCTCCCGCCAAAAAGCTGACCAGTGTTTTAGAGCAGTATGCAGCAAAATATAGCTGTCTGTCTGCTTGCTTTCTCAGTCAGTCAATCAATCAGTCAGTCAGCCAGCCTGCCCAATCAACCGCTTCAATTTCTTAGTGTAGACAGAGCCTCTTTGTAAAAGTGTATTCTTGTCACAGAAGAGTATTTGCGTGTCCCAGGGGGCTTGGGAGGGGTGGGTAACTCTTTTTTTCTTCATACGAAGGGTCTGGCCCAGCATCTACCATTCACCCCCAAGAAATATCAGGAATTTCAAGGACCTCAAAAATATTTGAAATTTTAGCAACCCCCAAAAAATCCTTGACGTAAAGAAAAGACCCTAAAATGCATAGAAATTACACCTAAATATAGTCAATTTCGAGGTGAACCCCCCCTCCCCCCCTCCAGAAAAAATATCCATATATCTTCATATCCCCAAAAATATTCATTTCTCTGAGGCTAGAGGTCAAAATCTAAGACATCTTATTTCCTTTTTAGAATCATTTGGGTTTGAACAACAGTGGCGAGTTCAACAATGTGAACGTTTGCGGGCACACTTTAATGATGGTACCTACGAGGGATGTTCGAAATGAATTGCTTATTGTCCTATATCTCAATATCCACGTGGGACACGATAAAAACCAAATATATACCTATATAGGTTTATTTAAGGTCTACACAACGGTGTATAAATGTACACGTTAGACTTAATATAAGACACAACATTTGCCATATTAATACACGCAGTCATTGACCACTGTAATAGAAATAGTTGGTACATGTAGAAGAGTCAACCAGAAAGATGAAATAAGGGGTTACATCAAAGCTCGCTCAAAACTTGTCTGTTCTTTGAAGCAGCTGATGATTGAACTTTCTACTACTTACGGACCTTCTTGTGTGTCTTATGACACAGTTAGGCGCTGGTAAAATAAAATTTAATCTGGCTTAGAGTCCATCAAAAATGCACCAAAATCAGGAAGGCGAAAATTCCCAGCTTGTAAAGAAATCGTTTCAAAAATGAAGGAAATCATTTAAGGAGATGCCAGATTTACAGTTTGAGATATTGCATGAAAAGTAGGCATGTCACTATCAACGGTTCACTTTATTTTGAAGAAACATTCAAAAGTCCAAAATATTTTTGCTAGATGGGTGCCACATCTGTTGACTGATGAGCAGAACAGACAACGGGTTTTAGTGGCCGAAAAGCTGCTTAAAATGTTTCAAACTTATGACAAAAAGCAGTTTGCCAATGTTGTCCCAGGTGATGAAAATCGGGTCTATTTATTTGAGCTGGTCAGAAAGGTTAGCAATAAAATCTTGGCCACTAAACATAGCAGACGCCCAATAATTGTCAAACGGTCTTTAAGTGCAAGGAAGGTTTGGTATGCAATTTTCTTCTCTGGTGAAGGAGTCGCAATAAAAGTGCTGGTGGAAAAGGGCAAAAACATCACTGGAAAGGACTACAAAGACATAGAGTACTGGAGACGCCTAAAACATATCAGAAACGACGCCCTGTCACTGGTTTTAAACATATCTGTCTTCTACATGGCAGTGGCCCTGCTCATGCCTCTGAAATAGTTACAGTGTTTTTGAAGAAAGAAAAAGTAACTATTTAGCCTCACCTCCTGCATTCCCTAATCTTGCCCCATGTGATTTCTTTATGTTTCCGAAATTGAAATAATTCCTTGCTGGGCGGAAATACCAGTTATTTTATAGAACCATTTGTATTTGAAGAAAATGTACTATTTCATTTTCTTACTTTCTGTGACTTTAGGCCTTCAGGTTCGTGAACAGATGTTCCACTCTTTTGAACAAAATGACTGCCAGAGCTCTAGCTAAGAAACTTCTTTTAACAGAATTTCCTCCTGAACAACTGGCCCAAAAGCAAGTTAATTTCACAGAACTGTCCCCTGTGGTGTCTTCTACCAATTTTGCACAAATGGTTCCACTCCACTGAACAATGGATCCACAAAAGCTCCAGATAAGAAATGCCTTTGAATGATTTCTCCTCCTGAACCAATGATCCAAAATTTACAATAATTTCACAAACTTGGCCCTAATGATGCACTCTACCAAAATTATACAATTGGTTTGGCTCTGCCATTAAGAGACTTCATTCAAGCTTGCACATAATGTCTATGGTGGCGATTAAGTAAAAGTAGGAAAAACATATACAAAAGTGGACAGAACTTTATCAAATCAGTTCTTGATTATCATTGATTTCTTTGAATAAGTGGGTGGATTTGTATTAGGTAAGATACTAGGAAACACTTTCCCTCATCCTCATAAGATCTTTGACCAACAGAAACCAAATGAAAATCTGAAGGAGAAAAAAACATGCCACGGTATTAGGAAACAAATTACAACTGTTTAGTTTTGGTTGTGGCAAACAAAGTTAAGAGAAAATTGTTTACCGCTTACCTGCCTGAAGAGCTTTCACAAACATTTATTGAGGGATCATTTTAACACTCTATAATAAAAGCGTTTGAAAATAAAGTTTGATTATTCACTTCTTAAGTTTGCAATTATCATCTGGTTTCTAGCATTGTTCAATAATGGATTACATTTGATAAACTCTCCCCAAAAAAGGCTGTTTTTGTCCAATGAACAAATGCCAATGTCGTCAGAAAGATTGCTTTCCCATTTCACTTTGTGGCAATATGTTTGACCCTACATCAGAGACGGGACTTCCAGTTTCCATTTGCAGGTTATAGAAAAGATATCTAACTAGCAACCTCCCTATTTGAACACTTCAATGCAGCCGTCCCCACCAGTACTCTCAGTGCTTTGATTCTATAACTCTTTAAGCCGAAATCATAATACTTTCGAGAAATGTTTAACCTTTTGACACAATGGCTTTATATAAGAACCGAATATCAAGCTGACCTGTGACCTTTTATCCTAGGCCACTCATTTGGACTGCCACATACCTATATAAACATTGGTTTCTCCGAAATCACTGGGCTGTTTGACGGAGTATTCATTTAATTGTTTTTAGTCACTTGACCCGCAAATGGCTGCAACCCCCCATATATGGTAAACCAAAATATGTTTGATTATAAGCTGTAGTTGATCTTGACCTATTCTAACATTATTAAAGAGGTCAGGTGAGCGCCTCAGGAACTTCAGGTACTCTAGTTATGATGATGAGACCTTTGAAAATGTTGAGGAGTTTGTCTATTCAGGGATAAAATTTACTCATAATGATAAGTTAAAAAATATATATACATATATCAAGCTGGAAAAGCAATTTTTATTTGTTAGGAAAACGAAATAAAAATTACTGCCTGATATTCATTGCCATTTGAGCCAAAGCATGTGATTTCCAACTGTGTGGCAGACTCGCACGAGCCTGTGCAGTCTTCTTTTAAGCTTTGAAACTACAAAATTTAATGATGTTCGGTCAGTAGCTTAACAGCCATAAAATATTAACGACTAGCAAAGGCTCTGATCAGACTGTGCGTATGCGCAGACGGGTCTGATCCTTTGCTGGTCGCATGTACCACATGAATGGAAATCTCAGGCCGCGGCTCATTCGTTTGATAGCATGGTCACCTCGATATTACTATATGGGAGTGATTTATGTGCATGGACACTGTTGATATAATTGAGCAAGTTTTATCGAAAAAAACTGAAAGTATTGACAGGATTTTGCGAGATTACTCAAGAAATGCTTTTTCGAATATGTGAAACACACATCCCGAGCACTAATCAGCGCGTCAAAAAATGACGAATTAAACAAAAGAGGCCTTCACAAACAGTAGAATTGGTCTGAATTCGCCTGGCTTATTTCGTTCACGAAATGAGTAAAGAACAATGAAAAAATAAAGCATACGCTGATGAGTGGGTGTGTGGAACTGGGAAGCAATGCGGGATAACTGTGTGCTTTATACCGTATTTAGCTCTGTAATGTTTACACGACATACGAGCTAATATCTGATCTGATCTTATCTGAACCGAGCGTTTTGTCCACTTAATGATGAGCGCCTTATGAAAACATCACGTAACTGTGACGTACTTTGGCCACCCTAGATTAGGACTTTCAGATATTTGGCTGACTAAAATTTCTTTCTTTTCGCAGTCGTCTTTTAAGATAAAGTTAAAGTACAGTAAAACCTGTGTAAAACGGCCACTCAAAAATAGAAGAAAAAAAAACAACAAAGATCATAATGACTAATGGTAGATTAATTAAGGTCGAAAGTATTGCAGAATGCTCCAAGAAGAGCATTCTACAATACTTTTGACATGCATTAAGTGATAATTAGTCTTTGGTCTTTTTAGAGCTAAGGTTTTACTGTACTACAATAACTGATGAATGTAAGTGTTGTGCAGTGAAAATCAGAACAATAAAATAATAAAATAATAAATAAATAATAAATAAAAAGTAAATGCCTCATGACTAAATAAAATGGTAAAATTCAGAGAAAATACATGTATTGTAAGAATACATGAAGAAATAGGCACGGACCGGAGTCTATACTTATCGCATTTCGGAGATTTGGCGGGCAGAACACAATGGTAGTAAAGATGACATCTAATCAAATTAGCCACTATAAGTCTCTTAACAGATCACTTGATCAAATAGCCATCTGCGATTTTATTACCAAAACGCCAATTTAAACGCTGAAATAATCAGCAGACAAAGACGGTCCGAGGTCTCATGGCGTAGTGTTACGAAACAAATACTTACCCGATAATTAAATCCGATAACCCTAATACCGTTGTGATGTAAGTTTACATCGCTTATACGAATACCAATATTAATCAGTAAAACAGAAAAAACGCAAAACAGGACATCAAATGCCGTAGCTTAAAAAGTTAGATTTCACATCTAAAAGTTTCATTTTAGAACTCTAGAGAATACGGGCGTTATTTTGATACCAATCTCGTTGGTAGAAGTTTAGAAATGATTTGAAAAGTAATTTTGATCGTTGAAAATTATAAATTGAGAGGCTCGAGCAAAACTGATGTAAAGTAGATAAATGGAAGTCCAAGTGGCTTATTTTATTCTGCAAATCGCTCCTAAATTCGCTGTCTGCAACAAATTAAAATACAAAATGATGCATACCACATTTTACAACAACAATACATATCACACAACAACAACAGCAAAACAACAACGAATTCAATACTTTTAATACGTGTGTGCATTTTATCACGATGACAACAGTCTCAGCTATAACGTCATGATGATTAGGACAAAATGGCTGCTATGCATTAACAACATCTACAGCAACAACTACTACTACTACTACTACAGCAATCACAACAACAACCACTACAAAACACCGCTACTACTGAGGTTGCATCCGTATACTATAACTGACCTTAATAGGACAATAATGACGGACTTCTTCATCGTCCAACAGCAACTACAACAACAACAATTACAACAACAACGACAGCAGTTAACAACAACAAAACGACGTTACCGCAGTTACTGCAGCCTCTTTTACGGTTGTATTGACAGACAATGGTAGCAAAGTCAGAGTGACAAAACTGACTGCTACAACAAAGCAATATCAAAACAACAACAACAACCACAACAACCAACCGTTAATGCTTACGAGATAGGATAATAATAATGGGGATAGCACAATGGAAAATATTATGTATGGTCTTCTGCTCTGTAAGGGAATTGGGACATTAGCACTATTATTAAAGAACAAGTGAAAAATGAAAAGGGTTGCTTCAAAAATGTATTAATTTGGGAAAAAAAGGCATTGTTTAATAAAAACTTAGTGTAGAGATAAATTAAAGACTAAAGATTTAGGAATCGAGCATGCGCGATATTAGGAACCGAGCATGCGCGAGATTTAGTGGCCACACCTACTTAGGTTGTTAATCAGGAACGCTATCCACCTGGTTGGCTGGTAATCCAATGCCTTCTATTAGCTAAGAAGTCACGTGAGCGAACTTACGACGGGTCCGATCCTAGGGTGGTCAAGACACATTGCTTTTGACTATTGAAAGAAGAACATCAAACAAATAAACCCTGGATAAGGACATCGTCTCTTTATTTCTTATATTTAGGTAAGTGGCGTTTATATATTTCTATAACTTCGCAACTTCGAGTTTCAAGTCTTTAAGTCTTAAGAGAATTCTTTAAGTATCTAAAATCAATAATCAGTTAAGTCAGAAAACGAATCTCACGTATTAAAAGAAATAAGAGTATTGTAAGGTATTAGATAAAAGAATAAAACACCAGATAAATCGTAGAATAACTTCATTTAAGTTGGAAAATATTTATGATTGACGCAGTGCGGTGAACGTATATACTGATTCAGTTAAGAGTGGTCAAATCTGTCAGATAATTTGTAGGTTCTGTTTAATTTTTGTCCGTCAGTGATGAAAGATTTGGACAGAACTTGCAGAGAAATAAAGTTCTAAACTTAGCAGCTTTTTGGTTCCAAAACGCCAGAAAGGTCGAAGTATTTATGTATCAGTATTTTCGTTATGTAAAAGATAAAACTGGTATATACGGTCACCTCTGTCATGCACACACCTCCGAAAATGAATATAGGGTTATATAAGCAAACACCTCCTCAACTCACATGTACATGCATAGCTACCTAGCGGTACTGTATCCAAATTGGCAGACGACTTCGTTAATGAAGCTTGTTCATACTAGGAACATAATAAACAAATAAAACACGCGTAAGTGTGCGACTTCAGAAAGTACGATGGAGTCCCACAGTTAGCGTTCAAATTAGTTGATTTGGTAAGGCTTGATAGTCAAAGTCAAGGTAATTTTATTTACAAACGTGGATGCCAATTTGGATGAAACTAGTATAATCGCTAGAGTTTCGTAAGTTTCGAACATTATGTAATTTTTGTAGTGTAAATAATTTAACACAGGGTGTTCGTTTGAAGAGTACGAGGTAACCTGGTACCTCGAGTTCATACAGGTATGAGAGGGATAATTTCAATTTATGTATTTAAACTTGATGTCCAAAGACATCATTTTATCAGGCCTTTAATGCCAGCTTAGTTTCGTCACGTCCGAAGTGCGGGACTTCCGAAGATGGGTTGTACCAGCTTCGGAAGAGTCCAACTTATCTATCATGTATAAGGGCTTGCAGCCATTTAAACACATGCACATATTCAACGGCATCGTTGTATTAGGCCTGGAGGGTCGACAGAATTTCGGCACGCCCAGAGGTCGGGACTTCCGGATATGGATAGTACCAGGTTCGGAAAGTCCTAACTTGTCTCGTAGAGGGGTGACAACACAAAACGGACAACGCATGTAACGTCCTATAAGTTTGACCCTCCGCTGTACAATAGTATTACTTTAAGCTTTTGCTGCTAGACTAATAAACACTCGCGGAGCGCTGTGGGTCAGTCGGTAGAGTTTCAGACTAGGGATCGAAGGGTTGCTAGTTCGAGCCTCACCGCCGGAGGAGTCACTGCGTTGTGTTTTGAGCAAGACGCTTTTATCCGTTGCTTAGTACTGGTTCAACCCAGGAACACTCGTCCCGACATGACTGAAAAATGGTCGGCTGGGACAAAAAGAGTCATAAGAAAGAAATATGATAAACACACTTCTCTCTCTCATACCGAATGTAAACTATTTAACTAAGAGCAGTAACTAGAGAATACTTTAATATAGCTGTAACTGCAGTTGCGAATAAAACGGTAACTGCAGTCCGTCGATTGTCAAACTTTTGAAATGGTATTCAGTACATGGTACGTAGTGAATTCTGTTCGTCCGTACGTGCGCTGCTACAGAACACTAACTTGGGCGTATCTACCGTCAGTGACTACGGGTTCACCCTAAAGGTGTATGCAGTTAGCGGACGTCTAGTCGATGAATATCACGACAGTAAGCTTATATGAGCAGTTTCGTATAAATTATGTATTTTAAATATTCTGCTCTTGTTTGACGACAAAACACAATCAATACACAGTTTGAAAATATATTGTAAATCAGTTTTAAAAGTAGAATTATGGGCAGCGAGATTATAACATGTATACTTATACCAGGAGCCTGCGCGCTGTTTCTGCTGTAAGGCGTCGTATGCTCACGTGCTGTTGGGGTCCGCAGGCCAAAACAGACACGTGTGCGTCCGACTCCGTCGGCAGACTCAGGTGCAGATCTGGTTTTACAAGGTTTAGTCTACCAGTGCGAACAAAGAGACTACATGGGGAACGACACACCTTATGTTATCTCTAGGAAATGTTTCGTGCGACCACACGTGCTGCGGACCGCATAGTACGTGTGTACGTCCGATTCGGTAGACTGTAACGGTTTATCTGCAGCTGTATTTCAAGACAATGTATTAATGTATTGTTACCTAGGATTAAAGGAATCAAAACAGTTGCAGATATAGACCACACATATAGATACATATTATACTTTATATGACACATTGCTTTTGACTATTGAAAGAAGAACATCAAACAAATAAACCCTGGATAAGGACATCGTCTCTTTATTTCTTATATTTAGGTTAACAAGAGTCCATGCCTTCGGGCATGAGACGTCCCCCACCATGGCGCATCTTCGAGGGTCCAGAAGATGGCGCAAGAGATCCCGCAAGATCTCAGAACCCCAGGTACCAGCACCGTACGGCACCACACGTGGTGAAGAACAGTGGCGTTTCCCGCCTCTCAAGTTAGCCAGCGAGTGATGATTCCCCAAACAACGATGGCAGATACCAAAAAGGGGACGGGAAGGGCTGTGACCTTCTACGGTCACAGACCAGTGTACATATTTTCAAATGGTGGAGGGACACACACACACAAAGACAGCTGTAAATATGATTTAATGGTGGAGTGACAAATTTGGAAACAGGAGTAACAAATTATTAGTTTATAAATCAACCAAATAGATATATATTAAATTTTTCGTCAAGTATGTGATTTGGAAAGATTAAATAAGTTAAATGACTGCAGATTGCCTTCAAAGTATGGTTTACTTTTTATGCGGACTGGGAAAAAAAAGAACATAGGTACTCAGAGATACCGACTTTAGGTTAATGAACAAAACCAAATATTACCCTTAAGATGGAAGTGGAACTTCGAAACGGTAGAGTAGTTAATTATGGAGAAAACAAGCAAACAAACAGAGGAATCCCAAGATACTTTTAGTAAATACAGTATAAAGTATACATGTTGGCATACGAATTTATAGTACTTCGGTATTGGTAGTATGATTTTACTGGACAAAACGTCTTCGCTTTGTTAATACGATAATGTCATGTATTATCAAATATGTATCAGTTAGTGATGCATGTTTATACAGGGTAACCAAATTTATTTAAGAAAGCAAGGTTTTTCTTCTTTCTGTTAAAAGTGCTAGAGAAAGTGGTAGGCCAGCTACTTACTCACCTGGTTAATCTGTATAAGTTCATGTTTTCACATTTAGATGTATTGACAGAAGCGCATTCGTACTGTCTTAGTTGTCATATTGATTCTGTGCACTGCATCGGTGTCTAGTTTTCTTTATCTGTTTAGTTTCTGTTTTAATGATAAATGATTAAGAGAAGAAAAAAAAAGAAAAAAAATAGGGTATGAATAGTACTTAGAAAACGATATAAAGTATATTGTGAGTAGTGATCTTATGTTACTATAACTTTGGACATAAGTATTATATGTTCGAAACATAATTTTGTACTTTGCCAGAGTTTATATGGAGCATAAAGACAAATGGATAAAATCGATAAGGATAGTCGATTGATAAAAAAGACGAAGAAAAATAACCACATTACAACGAAAAGTTGAGAATTTTAGGCCTCACATATGTACCTGTAATGTTAGTATTGAGTATTAAATGCGTTGAGCATAATATCGTACTTTTAAAAACTAGTATTTACAGGTTATATTGAAAGCCTAGATAAAATCATACTCGTAACAGTCCGCATGATTTAATAAGTAAAAGACATAAATATATAGTCAAATGTAAAATGTAACATATCTTACATGCAACCTTAGAGATGAGTATTAAATGCTTCGAGCATATAGTATCGTACTTTTAAAACTATTAGTTGCTAGTTATATAAAGAAAATAGGTAAAAGAATACACGTCACAATCTGCATTATTATTTTTTTAATTAAAATAAGTAATTGGATAAACTTTAAAACATAGCTGATCATGCATGTTACTGTAACTTTGATTTCAAGTATAAGATGCTTATTGTCGCATAATTGATACTTTTATATCTGATGGTTACACGTTGCATTAGGTTCCACAAGAAAACGATCGAAGTAACGAAACTTACAACTTGTTAATCATAATAAACATCCATATCATGTAACGTAAAGAACTGTAGATCTTCCACGCTTTTGTAACTTTTGTTTTGAGTATTAAATGCTTAGTGATGCATATATCCGTACTTGTTTAAACTATTAGTTGCACATTGCAGTAGGGTCTAAGTTAAAACGTGTAAAGTTAACAATATATAAATGTATGATTAAGTAACGTAAAAAATGAAAATACTTAAGTATATATAGAGAGTTAGCATGGTATGGAAATAAGGTTTATTAGTTAATGGGGTAGGATTTATGTAACTTAAGGCGATCGTTTGGTCATAATCTCACTTTTAAAATGACATGTCGCATATGAATGTTGGTTTTAAAGTGGCGAACACGTTATGGAACTGATGTTATACATATTTAAAGTTTAAAGCGGTTCAATGATTTAGGCAATGTAGCTGTGTGACAAATTGTAAAGCAAAAGTAAAAGGAAGTTAGAAAAAATAAAATAAAAATGCTAAAAGTTAGAAAAACACTCCTTGTATATAGATTGTTTTTTTAATTTACAAGATAAAGATTTGGGTTATATGTGTTGCACTTTATAGTTATAAGTATATCAACTCAAAATATGTAAAAGCAGAAACAACAAGAGGATGATTGATGGCTATACAAGGACAATTGCTTATATGCAAAATGCATTGAAATGGCAGTCCTTGGAGTAAAAAGCTTGGTAGTCCATTATGGTAACGCAGATCACCACGGTGACTAAGGTACATCATATAATTAAATGGGTTGATATACAGGATAACTATAATAGTATTTTGTTTGTAATAATTACATGGTATCTGTTTGTAGTAGTCAATATGTTGATAGATATATAGAAGAAAATATGAATTTATATGATTCAGTCGAACTACTTTATGGGAATAAAGTAGATTTAGAGGGGGAGGTGGTGTTGTGCAGTGAAAATCAGAACAATAAAATAATAAAATAATAAATAAATAATAAATAAAAAGTAAATGCCTCATGACTAAATAAAATGGTAAAATTCAGAGAAAATAAATGTATTGTAAGAATACATGAAGAAATAGGCACGGACCGGAGTCTATACTATCGCATTTCGGAGATTTGGCGGGCAGAACACAATGGTAGTAAAGATGACATCTAATCAAATTAGCCACTATAAGTCTCTTAACAGATCACTTGATCAAATAGCCATCTGCGATTTTATTACCAAAACGCCAATTTAAACGCTGAAATAATCAGCAGACAAAGACGGTCCGAGGTCTCATGGCGTAGTGTTACGAAACAAATACTTACCCGATAATTAAATCCGATAACCCTAATACCGTTGTGATGTAAGTTTACATCGCTTATACGAATACCAATATTAATCAGTAAAACAGAAAAAACGCAAAACAGGACATCAAATGCCGTAGCTTAAAAAGTTAGATTTCACATCTAAAAGTTTCATTTTAGAACTCTAGAGAATACGGGCGTTATTTTGATACCAATCTCGTTGGTAGAAGTTTAGAAATGATTTGAAAAGTAATTTTGATCGTTGAAAATTATAAATTGAGAGGCTCGAGCAAAACTGATGTAAAGTAGATAAATGGAAGTCCAAGTGGCTTATTTTATTCTGCAAATCGCTCCTAAATTCGCTGTCTGCAACAAATTAAAATACAAAATGATGCATACCACATTTTACAACAACAATACATATCACACAACAACAACAGCAAAACAACAACGAATTCAATACTTTTAATACGTGTGTGCATTTTATCACGATGACAACAGTCTCAGCTATAACGTCATGATGATTAGGACAAAATGGCTGCTATGCATTAACAACATCTACAGCAACAACTACTACTACTACTACTACAGCAATCACAACAACAACCACTACAAAACACCGCTACTACTGAGGTTGCATCCGTATACTATAACTGACCTTAATAGGACAATAATGACGGACTTCTTCATCGTCCAACAGCAACTACAACAACAACAATTACAACAACAACGACAGCAGTTAACAACAACAAAACGACGTTACCGCAGTTACTGCAGCCTCTTTTACGGTTGTATTGACAGACAATGGTAGCAAAGTCAGAGTGACAAAACTGACTGCTACAACAAAGCAATATCAAAACAACAACAACAACCACAACAACCAACCGTTAATGCTTACGAGATAGGATAATAATAATGGGGATAGCACAATGGAAAATATTATGTATGGTCTTCTGCTCTGTAAGGGAATTGGGACATTAGCACTATTATTAAAGAACAAGTGAAAAATGAAAAGGGTTGCTTCAAAAATGTATTAATTTGGGAAAAAAAGGCATTGTTTAATAAAAACTTAGTGTAGAGATAAATTAAAGACTAAAGATTTAGGAATCGAGCATGCGCGATATTAGGAACCGAGCATGCGCGAGATTTAGTGGCCACACCTACTTAGGTTGTTAATCAGGAACGCTATCCACCTGGTTGGCTGGTAATCCAATGCCTTCTATTAGCTAAGAAGTCACGTGAGCGAACTTACGACGGGTCCGATCCTAGGGTGGTCAAGACACATTGCTTTTGACTATTGAAAGAAGAACATCAAACAAATAAACCCTGGATAAGGACATCGTCTCTTTATTTCTTATATTTAGGTAAGTGGCGTTTATATATTTCTATAACTTCGCAACTTCGAGTTTCAAGTCTTTAAGTCTTAAGAGAATTCTTTAAGTATCTAAAATCAATAATCAGTTAAGTCAGAAAACGAATCTCACGTATTAAAAGAAATAAGAGTATTGTAAGGTATTAGATAAAAGAATAAAACACCAGATAAATCGTAGAATAACTTCATTTAAGTTGGAAAATATTTATGATTGACGCAGTGCGGTGAACGTATATACTGATTCAGTTAAGAGTGGTCAAATCTGTCAGATAATTTGTAGGTTCTGTTTAATTTTTGTCCGTCAGTGATGAAAGATTTGGACAGAACTTGCAGAGAAATAAAGTTCTAAACTTAGCAGCTTTTTGGTTCCAAAACGCCAGAAAGGTCGAAGTATTTATGTATCAGTATTTTCGTTATGTAAAAGATAAAACTGGTATATACGGTCACCTCTGTCATGCACACACCTCCGAAAATGAATATAGGGTTATATAAGCAAACACCTCCTCAACTCACATGTACATGCATAGCTACCTAGCGGTACTGTATCCAAATTGGCAGACGACTTCGTTAATGAAGCTTGTTCATACTAGGAACATAATAAACAAATAAAACACGCGTAAGTGTGCGACTTCAGAAAGTACGATGGAGTCCCACAGTTAGCGTTCAAATTAGTTGATTTGGTAAGGCTTGATAGTCAAAGTCAAGGTAATTTTATTTACAAACGTGGATGCCAATTTGGATGAAACTAGTATAATCGCTAGAGTTTCGTAAGTTTCGAACATTATGTAATTTTTGTAGTGTAAATAATTTAACACAGGGTGTTCGTTTGAAGAGTACGAGGTAACCTGGTACCTCGAGTTCATACAGGTATGAGAGGGATAATTTCAATTTATGTATTTAAACTTGATGTCCAAAGACATCATTTTATCAGGCCTTTAATGCCAGCTTAGTTTCGTCACGTCCGAAGTGCGGGACTTCCGAAGATGGGTTGTACCAGCTTCGGAAGAGTCCAACTTATCTATCATGTATAAGGGCTTGCAGCCATTTAAACACATGCACATATTCAACGGCATCGTTGTATTAGGCCTGGAGGGTCGACAGAATTTCGGCACGCCCAGAGGTCGGGACTTCCGGATATGGATAGTACCAGGTTCGGAAAGTCCTAACTTGTCTCGTAGAGGGGTGACAACACAAAACGGACAACGCATGTAACGTCCTATAAGTTTGACCCTCCGCTGTACAATAGTATTACTTTAAGCTTTTGCTGCTAGACTAATAAACACTCGCGGAGCGCTGTGGGTCAGTCGGTAGAGTTTCAGACTAGGGATCGAAGGGTTGCTAGTTCGAGCCTCACCGCCGGAGGAGTCACTGCGTTGTGTTTTGAGCAAGACGCTTTTATCCGTTGCTTAGTACTGGTTCAACCCAGGAACACTCGTCCCGACATGACTGAAAAATGGTCGGCTGGGACAAAAAGAGTCATAAGAAAGAAATATGATAAACACACTTCTCTCTCTCATACCGAATGTAAACTATTTAACTAAGAGCAGTAACTAGAGAATACTTTAATATAGCTGTAACTGCAGTTGCGAATAAAACGGTAACTGCAGTCCGTCGATTGTCAAACTTTTGAAATGGTATTCAGTACATGGTACGTAGTGAATTCTGTTCGTCCGTACGTGCGCTGCTACAGAACACTAACTTGGGCGTATCTACCGTCAGTGACTACGGGTTCACCCTAAAGGTGTATGCAGTTAGCGGACGTCTAGTCGATGAATATCACGACAGTAAGCTTATATGAGCAGTTTCGTATAAATTATGTATTTTAAATATTCTGCTCTTGTTTGACGACAAAACACAATCAATACACAGTTTGAAAATATATTGTAAATCAGTTTTAAAAGTAGAATTATGGGCAGCGAGATTATAACATGTATACTTATACCAGGAGCCTGCGCGCTGTTTCTGCTGTAAGGCGTCGTATGCTCACGTGCTGTTGGGGTCCGCAGGCCAAAACAGACACGTGTGCGTCCGACTCCGTCGGCAGACTCAGGTGCAGATCTGGTTTTACAAGGTTTAGTCTACCAGTGCGAACAAAGAGACTACATGGGGAACGACACACCTTATGTTATCTCTAGGAAATGTTTCGTGCGACCACACGTGCTGCGGACCGCATAGTACGTGTGTACGTCCGATTCGGTAGACTGTAACGGTTTATCTGCAGCTGTATTTCAAGACAATGTATTAATGTATTGTTACCTAGGATTAAAGGAATCAAAACAGTTGCAGATATAGACCACACATATAGATACATATTATACTTTATATGACACATTGCTTTTGACTATTGAAAGAAGAACATCAAACAAATAAACCCTGGATAAGGACATCGTCTCTTTATTTCTTATATTTAGGTTAACAAGAGTCCATGCCTTCGGGCATGAGACGTCCCCCACCATGGCGCATCTTCGAGGGTCCAGAAGATGGCGCAAGAGATCCCGCAAGATCTCAGAACCCCAGGTACCAGCACCGTACGGCACCACACGTGGTGAAGAACAGTGGCGTTTCCCGCCTCTCAAGTTAGCCAGCGAGTGATGATTCCCCAAACAACGATGGCAGATACCAAAAAGGGGACGGGAAGGGCTGTGACCTTCTACGGTCACAGACCAGTGTACATATTTTCAAATGGTGGAGGGACACACACACACAAAGACAGCTGTAAATATGATTTAATGGTGGAGTGACAAATTTGGAAACAGGAGTAACAAATTATTAGTTTATAAATCAACCAAATAGATATATATTAAATTTTTCGTCAAGTATGTGATTTGGAAAGATTAAATAAGTTAAATGACTGCAGATTGCCTTCAAAGTATGGTTTACTTTTTATGCGGACTGGGAAAAAAAAGAACATAGGTACTCAGAGATACCGACTTTAGGTTAATGAACAAAACCAAATATTACCCTTAAGATGGAAGTGGAACTTCGAAACGGTAGAGTAGTTAATTATGGAGAAAACAAGCAAACAAACAGAGGAATCCCAAGATACTTTTAGTAAATACAGTATAAAGTATACATGTTGGCATACGAATTTATAGTACTTCGGTATTGGTAGTATGATTTTACTGGACAAAACGTCTTCGCTTTGTTAATACGATAATGTCATGTATTATCAAATATGTATCAGTTAGTGATGCATGTTTATACAGGGTAACCAAATTTATTTAAGAAAGCAAGGTTTTTCTTCTTTCTGTTAAAAGTGCTAGAGAAAGTGGTAGGCCAGCTACTTACTCACCTGGTTAATCTGTATAAGTTCATGTTTTCACATTTAGATGTATTGACAGAAGCGCATTCGTACTGTCTTAGTTGTCATATTGATTCTGTGCACTGCATCGGTGTCTAGTTTTCTTTATCTGTTTAGTTTCTGTTTTAATGATAAATGATTAAGAGAAGAAAAAAAAAGAAAAAAAATAGGGTATGAATAGTACTTAGAAAACGATATAAAGTATATTGTGAGTAGTGATCTTATGTTACTATAACTTTGGACATAAGTATTATATGTTCGAAACATAATTTTGTACTTTGCCAGAGTTTATATGGAGCATAAAGACAAATGGATAAAATCGATAAGGATAGTCGATTGATAAAAAAGACGAAGAAAAATAACCACATTACAACGAAAAGTTGAGAATTTTAGGCCTCACATATGTACCTGTAATGTTAGTATTGAGTATTAAATGCGTTGAGCATAATATCGTACTTTTAAAAACTAGTATTTACAGGTTATATTGAAAGCCTAGATAAAATCATACTCGTAACAGTCCGCATGATTTAATAAGTAAAAGACATAAATATATAGTCAAATGTAAAATGTAACATATCTTACATGCAACCTTAGAGATGAGTATTAAATGCTTCGAGCATATAGTATCGTACTTTTAAAACTATTAGTTGCTAGTTATATAAAGAAAATAGGTAAAAGAATACACGTCACAATCTGCATTATTATTTTTTTAATTAAAATAAGTAATTGGATAAACTTTAAAACATAGCTGATCATGCATGTTACTGTAACTTTGATTTCAAGTATAAGATGCTTATTGTCGCATAATTGATACTTTTATATCTGATGGTTACACGTTGCATTAGGTTCCACAAGAAAACGATCGAAGTAACGAAACTTACAACTTGTTAATCATAATAAACATCCATATCATGTAACGTAAAGAACTGTAGATCTTCCACGCTTTTGTAACTTTTGTTTTGAGTATTAAATGCTTAGTGATGCATATATCCGTACTTGTTTAAACTATTAGTTGCACATTGCAGTAGGGTCTAAGTTAAAACGTGTAAAGTTAACAATATATAAATGTATGATTAAGTAACGTAAAAAATGAAAATACTTAAGTATATATAGAGAGTTAGCATGGTATGGAAATAAGGTTTATTAGTTAATGGGGTAGGATTTATGTAACTTAAGGCGATCGTTTGGTCATAATCTCACTTTTAAAATGACATGTCGCATATGAATGTTGGTTTTAAAGTGGCGAACACGTTATGGAACTGATGTTATACATATTTAAAGTTTAAAGCGGTTCAATGATTTAGGCAATGTAGCTGTGTGACAAATTGTAAAGCAAAAGTAAAAGGAAGTTAGAAAAAATAAAATAAAAATGCTAAAAGTTAGAAAAACACTCCTTGTATATAGATTGTTTTTTTAATTTACAAGATAAAGATTTGGGTTATATGTGTTGCACTTTATAGTTATAAGTATATCAACTCAAAATATGTAAAAGCAGAAACAACAAGAGGATGATTGATGGCTATACAAGGACAATTGCTTATATGCAAAATGCATTGAAATGGCAGTCCTTGGAGTAAAAAGCTTGGTAGTCCATTATGGTAACGCAGATCACCACGGTGACTAAGGTACATCATATAATTAAATGGGTTGATATACAGGATAACTATAATAGTATTTTGTTTGTAATAATTACATGGTATCTGTTTGTAGTAGTCAATATGTTGATAGATATATAGAAGAAAATATGAATTTATATGATTCAGTCGAACTACTTTATGGGAATAAAGTAGATTTAGAGGGGGAGGTGGTGTTGTGCAGTGAAAATCAGAACAATAAAATAATAAAATAATAAATAAATAATAAATAAAAAGTAAATGCCTCATGACTAAATAAAATGGTAAAATTCAGAGAAAATAAATGTATTGTAAGAATACATGAAGAAATAGGCACGGACCGGAGTCTATACTATCGCATTTCGGAGATTTGGCGGGCAGAACACAATGGTAGTAAAGATGACATCTAATCAAATTAGCCACTATAAGTCTCTTAACAGATCACTTGATCAAATAGCCATCTGCGATTTTATTACCAAAACGCCAATTTAAACGCTGAAATAATCAGCAGACAAAGACGGTCCGAGGTCTCATGGCGTAGTGTTACGAAACAAATACTTACCCGATAATTAAATCCGATAACCCTAATACCGTTGTGATGTAAGTTTACATCGCTTATACGAATACCAATATTAATCAGTAAAACAGAAAAAACGCAAAACAGGACATCAAATGCCGTAGCTTAAAAAGTTAGATTTCACATCTAAAAGTTTCATTTTAGAACTCTAGAGAATACGGGCGTTATTTTGATACCAATCTCGTTGGTAGAAGTTTAGAAATGATTTGAAAAGTAATTTTGATCGTTGAAAATTATAAATTGAGAGGCTCGAGCAAAACTGATGTAAAGTAGATAAATGGAAGTCCAAGTGGCTTATTTTATTCTGCAAATCGCTCCTAAATTCGCTGTCTGCAACAAATTAAAATACAAAATGATGCATACCACATTTTACAACAACAATACATATCACACAACAACAACAGCAAAACAACAACGAATTCAATACTTTTAATACGTGTGTGCATTTTATCACGATGACAACAGTCTCAGCTATAACGTCATGATGATTAGGACAAAATGGCTGCTATGCATTAACAACATCTACAGCAACAACAACAACAACTACTACTACTACTACTACAGCAATCACAACAACAACCACTACAAAACACCGCTACTACTGAGGTTGCATCCGTATACTATAACTGACCTTAATAGGACAATAATGACGGACTTCTTCATCGTCCAACAGCAACTACAACAACAACAATTACAACAACAACGACAGCAGTTAACAACAACAAAACGACGTTACCGCAGTTACTGCAGCCTCTTTTACGGTTGTATTGACAGACAATGGTAGCAAAGTCAGGGTGACAAAACTGACTGCTACAACAAAGCAATATCAAAACAACAACAACAACCACAACAACCAACCGTTAATGCTTACGAGATAGGATAATAATAATGGGGATAGCACAATGGAAAATATTATGTATGGTCTTCTGCTCTGTAAGGGAATTGGGACATTAGCACTATTATTAAAGAACAAGTGAAAAATGAAAAGGGTTGCTTCAAAAATGTATTAATTTGGGAAAAAAAGGCATTGTTTAATAAAAACTTAGTGTAGAGATAAATTAAAGACTAAAGATTTAGGAATCGAGCATGCGCGATATTAGGAACCGAGCATGCGCGAGATTTAGTGGCCACACCTACTTAGGTTGTTAATCAGGAACGCTATCCACCTGGTTGGCTGGTAATCCAATGCCTTCTATTAGCTAAGAAGTCACGTGAGCGAACTTACGACGGGTCCGATCCTAGGGTGGTCAAGACACATTGCTTTTGACTATTGAAAGAAGAACATCAAACAAATAAACCCTGGATAAGGACATCGTCTCTTTATTTCTTATATTTAGGTAAGTGGCGTTTATATATTTCTATAACTTCGCAACTTCGAGTTTCAAGTCTTTAAGTCTTAAGAGAATTCTTTAAGTATCTAAAATCAATAATCAGTTAAGTCAGAAAACGAATCTCACGTATTAAAAGAAATAAGAGTATTGTAAGGTATTAGATAAAAGAATAAAACACCAGATAAATCGTAGAATAACTTCATTTAAGTTGGAAAATATTTATGATTGACGCAGTGCGGTGAACGTATATACTGATTCAGTTAAGAGTGGTCAAATCTGTCAGATAATTTGTAGGTTCTGTTTAATTTTTGTCCGTCAGTGATGAAAGATTTGGACAGAACTTGCAGAGAAATAAAGTTCTAAACTTAGCAGCTTTTTGGTTCCAAAACGCCAGAAAGGTCGAAGTATTTATGTATCAGTATTTTCGTTATGTAAAAGATAAAACTGGTATATACGGTCACCTCTGTCATGCACACACCTCCGAAAATGAATATAGGGTTAAGCAAACACCTCCTCAACTCACATGTACATGCATAGCTACCTAGCGGTACTGTATCCAAATTGGCAGACGACTTCGTTAATGAAGCTTGTTCATACTAGGAACATAATAAACAAATAAAACACGCGTAAGTGTGCGACTTCAGAAAGTACGATGGAGTCCCACAGTTAGCGTTCAAATTAGTTGATTTGGTAAGGCTTGATAGTCAAAGTCAAGGTAATTTTATTTACAAACGTGGATGCCAATTTGGATGAAACTAGTATAATCGCTAGAGTTTCGTAAGTTTCGAACATTATGTAATTTTTGTAGTGTAAATAATTTAACACAGGGTGTTCGTTTGAAGAGTACGAGGTAACCTGGTACCTCGAGTTCATACAGGTATGAGAGGGATAATTTCAATTTATGTATTTAAACTTGATGTCCAAAGACATCATTTTATCAGGCCTTTAATGCCAGCTTAGTTTCGTCACGTCCGAAGTGCGGGACTTCCGAAGATGGGTTGTACCAGCTTCGGAAGAGTCCAACTTATCTATCATGTATAAGGGCTTGCAGCCATTTAAACACATGCACATATTCAACGGCATCGTTGTATTAGGCCTGGAGGGTCGACAGAATTTCGGCACGCCCAGAGGTCGGGACTTCCGGATATGGATAGTACCAGGTTCGGAAAGTCCTAACTTGTCTCGTAGAGGGGTGACAACACAAAACGGACAACGCATGTAACGTCCTATAAGTTTGACCCTCCGCTGTACAATAGTATTAATTTAAGCTTTTGCTGCTAGACTAATAAACACTCGCGGAGCGCTGTGGGTCAGTCGGTAGAGTTTCAGACTAGGGATCGAAGGGTTGCTAGTTCGAGCCTCACCGCCGGAGGAGTCACTGCGTTGTGTTTTGAGCAAGACACTTTTATCCGTTGCTTAGTACTGGTTCAACCCAGGAACACTCGTCCCGACATGACTGAAAAATGGTCGGCTGGGACAAAAAGAGTCATAAGAAAGAAATATGATAAACACACTTCTCTCTCTCATACCGAATGTAAACTATTTAACTAAGAGCAGTAACTAGAGAATACTTTAATATAGCTGTAACTGCAGTTGCGAATAAAACGGTAACTGCAGTCCGTCGATTGTCAAACTTTTGAAATGGTATTCAGTACATGGTACGTAGTGAATTCTGTTCGTCCGTACGTGCGCTGCTACAGAACACTAACTTGGGCGTATCTACCGTCAGTGACTACGGGTTCACCCTAAAGGTGTATGCAGTTAGCGGACGTCTAGTCGATGAATATCACTACAGTAACGTTACACATGCAAGCTTATATGAGCAGTTTCGTATAAATTATGTATTTTAAATATTCTACTCTTGTTTGACGACAAAACACAATCAATACACAGTTTGAAAATATATTGTAAATCAGTTTTAAAAGTAGAATTATGGGCAGCGAGATTATAACATGTATACTTATACCAGGAGCCTGCGCGCTGTTTCTGCTGTAAGGCGTCGTATGCTCACGTGCTGTTGGGGTCCGCAGGCCAAAACAGACACGTGTGCGTCCGACTCCGTCGGCAGACTCAGGTGCAGATCTGGTTTTACAAGGTTTAGTCTACCAGTGCGAACAAAGAGACTACATGGGGAACGACACACCTTATGTTATCTCTAGGAAATGTTTCGTGCGACCACACGTGCTGCGGACCGCATAGTACGTGTGTACGTCCGATTCGGTAGACTGTAACGGTTTATCTGCAGCTGTATTTCAAGACAATGTATTAATGTATTGTTACCTAGGATTAAAGGAATCAAAACAGTTGCAGATATAGACCACACATATAGATACATATTATACTTTATATGACACATTGCTTTTGACTATTGAAAGAAGAACATCAAACAAATAAACCCTGGATAAGGACATCGTCTCTTTATTTCTTATATTTAGGTTAACAAGAGTCCATGCCTTCGGGCATGCGACGTCCCCCACCATGGCGCATCTTCGAGGGTCCAGAGGATGGCGCGAAGACCCCAGAACCCCAGGTACCAGCTCCATACGGCACCACATAAGCAAGAACGCAAAAACAACGTTGATGTTTCAGAAAAGTGGCCCAATTATGGAATATACTGAAAAGATTCTATTTTGATGAATATTTTAACATTTCACCATTACACCTATCCAATATATGACAAACTCAGGTGCCTCAGCCATAAAGTATCATGGACGGATCCAGAGGGGGGGTACAGGGGGTCCGGACCGCCCCCTGAAAAATCACATAAATTTAGGGTTTCTTCGCTATGCAGGTCCTGGTCCCCTAAAAAAAGCCAGCATTCATTGTTGGGCTATCATCGGCCCGCCAGCGAAGCGACATTTAAATGGCGTTTCGCTGGCGGGCCGATGATGGCCCATTTATAGTGATATTTGGATCCTCTATCTCCTCATTAACTAAAATAATGGGACCCCTCTGACAAAAGTTTCTGGATCCACGCATGAGTATCCATTGAAATTTAGTATTGAGAGAAATGGATGCATATGCAAGTTGTGTAATAAAAATGAGTTGAAAGGGCTGACCTTTTGGCTCTCTTGCGTTTGATGTTTTCTTGTGTTTTATCACTTTCCTATATGGTGCCTAGCGTCAGGTGTGGTACTTGATTTGTTCGACTCTTGATCTTTGCATTCTTCCTTACTTTGAAGATGAGTTTCATTATTTTGTTTAACTGTGATTTTTTTCCAGAAACCCCCTAAAATCTCCTATGGAGCTTTCAATCACTAAAAACCTCAAAACTTTGTGGAATTAATGATTTCTGACGATATAACAGTCTTGACTAAATTTGCCTTGTAACTGAATTCAAAAAAAATAAAACTGCTATCTTCCTCTTCAAATACATCCTGAGCAGCATAGTAACTGCAGTCTAAGTTTGTTTATTCGAAGTCTTAGGGACTAGAAGTTTTATTCGAAGTATCGAAAATTCTAATTATAGGGAAGTAGACATAAGAATATGTAATCCCCAAAATTAAGTATTATCAAATTTTTCTGATCAAGGTTTATGTTACACACCTAAAACATATGATATCATAGACAGTTAAATTGGTCCGATTCTCTGAATCCAGTATGTCCCAAATTTATTTCGAATCAGTGAATATTTCGAAAACTCGGAGTTCGAATTTTCGAGGTTTTACGGTATCTGTATGATTTGTATCACTGTGCTTCACATACCATCTAATTTTGCATGTTCGTTCACATGTTGCTACATGTATCATTTTAGTTCTTATGACCGTAATGGGCCTGGAATAATTAGAAACATGTTAAAAACTAACTGAGCTGCGAATTTAAGCATAAGACAGGATTTCTTCAAACGTGGCCTTATAATAATATTCTGAATTATTATTTGAGCTTTAATCTTGTTTATGGCTATTTTCTTAGCGTGCATAAGGAGCCATCTTGCAAAATCAGAGGGTCTCTTGGGAAATTTGTGTATCAATCCAAGATTTGTCTCGGTCATTATTCTGTTATGATTCGATTAATAATATTTATTTCATACAATTTGCCAATAATTGCCGTCCGAGTCAGCTAAATCTGATCACATTATCGCTGCTAATCAGGTACATTGGTATTTATGATTTTTGTTTGTTTGATTTGATTCTTTACGTCCACTCAACAATCTTTCAGTTATGCGGGACGATTCTTCCTGGGTTTAACCAGTACTAAGCTAGGATAAATGTGTCTTGCTCAAGGACCACAACGCAGTGACGCCGGTGAGGCTCGAACCCGCTACCCTTCGGTCTCAAGTCAAGCACTCTACCACTGAGCCACTGCGCTCCCTATTGGTATTTATGAGGTGCGGTTCTACCGACTACAGTAAAACTCGGATAACTCAAATCCTGATAGCTAGAAGTACCCATTGAACCCTACAAATGTTAACCAACAGACTTTTCCATAACGTTTGATAGAGTTAACATGCGCGGATCCAGAAAGTTTTGCCAGGGGGATCCAACGTTGTTTTCGATAAGGGGAAAGAGGATCCAAATAGCACTAAAAGCGGGCCATCAGCGGCCGCCAGCGAAACGCCATTTTAATGGCGTTTCGCTGGCGGGCCGACGATGGCCCAACATTGAATGCTGGCTTGGCAGTTTTTTTTTATTATTCAGGGGATCCGATAAGGGGAAAGAGGATCCAAATAGCACTAAAAGCGGGCCATCAGCGGCCGCCAGCGAAACGCCATTTTAATGGCGTTTCGCTGGCGGGCCGACGATGGCCCAACATTGAATGCTGGCTTGGCAGTTTTTTTTTATTATTCAGGGGATCCGGACCAGTATTGCTAAGAAACCTTATATTTATGTGATTTTTCAGGGGGGGGGGGGGGGGGGTGGGCTCCGTACCCCCTGCCGCCCCTCTGGATCCGCACATGGTTAAGTCAGGATGGCCCATTGCATAGTATATGTAGGGGTTACATGTTATAATTTCCAAATAACATTGTTATTCTTTCTCTGAAGGTCGATTTAGTCTTAGCAAACAGTGTACACTATGGTGCAGACCCTGGTAAAATTTCTTCTAATTACAAAACACACTTGCTAATCGGTGAGAAGCTAAATATCAGTAACTACCGTAGCACACAACAAATTTTGTGATATCGTTCAATATGTTCAAGGGATTCGCCTATCTATATCTAGATTTATTTGGTTTCTTAAAGCAGCGATACAATTTAAAAATGTCATGTTGGTAGAGTTGTAACACAAATAAGCCTGGTGACCACTTTATGGAACGTAGGCAAACAGTAAAGACCCAGATCAGACGCCGCATGATGCATGATGCGGCGTCTGATCAAGGTCTTTGCTATTCGCTAACCTATTCCATAAAGTTTTGGATAAAATGAAAAGTACCACCCAAGGCCTTTGCTGTTGGCTTACCTATCCCATAATTGTTTTGATAAAAAGAAAAATACCACCCAACAACCAACGGACTCGTTCAAATGTTGAGCATTTGAAAGTCCTTAGGCAAAATGGGTTTAACCCTTAAAGCGCCACCTATAATTTGCAGCAGACGACACTTTCAAATTTTATTGCTTTTTTTGTAAAAATAACAAATTAGGCATGCTATTTCGTGAGAATCGTCTGCTGGCAGACGATTCTCATGAAATATCATATCTTATTTTTTCTGAAAATTAGGAAAATGTCGCACAACTTGTCGTCTGCTGCAGTCGTGATTGGTGCTTAAAGGGTGATATCGCCACGTCAGCTATCATAAGTGCAATCAAATTCCGAATTCATATTTCTTATTTATGAAAGTGAGACTATGCATTTCTCTAATTTCTGTCTTCTTTCTCCCCTGAGTCTATCCTGGCTCGTTTGTCATCTTCCGAATCATTTGAGCGCTTTCAAAGTACCATTTTGATATTCTGCAGGATCGTTTTGTCATGGTCCCAAGGGATCTGATGCTCATGCGCTGTGTTATACCAAATTGGAATTATTATGTAACAATAAACGAGCATAAATCTGTGATCATAATGCGAGTCACTTTTACCTTTACATGTTGGGTAATTGTTTATGCCTTTTCTGTTGTCTACTGATAATTTTCAAAATTATCATTTTCGAAAAAAATATTTCAGAAATACCATCATAGTGTTATGGAAGTTAAATCAAGATCATTCCCGACCTTTGTCAGTACTGATCTGGTTCCAAAGTGATTGCAAAAGCAGAAGAGGGTAGCAGGCAAACAGTTAAAACTTTCCGCGGTTCCAAGCACATGCATTGATTTCTATCGACGACCAATCACAGAGAAGCGATTCATGAATATTTAAAGCGCATGTGACTTTATAATGGCGGGAATATGATCCATTATTTCGTGGGAAAACCAAACGTTTAAAATCTGCAGCTTCATTCTGTTCAGATTCACTGTATCTCTTTCGTTCATGACGAACAAAGCATAATCGGTTGTATTAACTAATTAGAGAGGCACATATGACAATGTGCAGATGAGCAGTATTAAATGTGTCTAGACTATGTGATTTGATAAGGAAAGCCAGGTTTATCTTGAGATGGAACAATATGACTTCTCGCCTCTTTATATCAAGTTACTTTTAAGGATGGTAGATACCGTACGGAAGAAGTTTTACTAGTTAGTATTTTTTATTCAGGTCAAAATATAACTGTACTTATGACTTTGGATAAGTTCTAGAGAAGAGACGAAAATGCCTCGTTCCTTTCTAGTAAAGGTCAAGAAAAGGAGGGTCAAGCATAATTCGAGGTATAAAAAATTCGGCAGTTCAAATTTTGGGAGCAATATAACTTCAGGTAATGATTTTTTCCCTTTTTTCTCTCTTTTATACATCTGATTCATATTACGAGACACGTGACCTAGACATAACATGAAACATGTGGAATTTCGCTCAGATTTCATATTTTTAACATTTCATTCGGCTGTGACAGCAAACTCAAACTATCACTCGCTCATAAATCACTGAGTTATATACTGGCAACATACAAGCCCATGTACTTCATGCCAGAGTTGACACAATATGTAGCTCTCTAATAAATTATCTTCATCTAAAAGGCATTGATGATTCGCACCTTTGTCTGTGTGGCCATGTTGAAAATGCTGACCATTTTTTCATTATATGTCATAATTATCAAGCACAAATATCTGAGCTTCTCAGTATACAGTAAAACTTCAAAAGTTCGAAATAAATTTGGGACACACTGGATTCAGAAAATATGGGCTGTTTATGAACTATTTTAATAACTGTTATAGAAACATATGTCTTTGGTGCGTAAAAGAAACGTCTCCCTGAGATGGTTTATTTACGCACCATAAATATATGTATAGTATGAGAACACTGACAATTCTAATTATTTTTGGGGGTTATATATATTTTTGTCTACCATCCTATAATTCAAACTTTCCATACTTCGAAATAAAACCTCTTGTCTCTATGACTTAGAAAGACCTCCGACAGTTTCCTATTCAATCTGCCCAAATTTTGAGAGCCTGTGGTTAGGATTACGTATAATTCACAACTGTAGTTTTGTGCTTTTATTAAACATGTAACCCTACATTCAGTTCACCTAAAAAAGGGAGCGCAGTGGCTCAGTGGTAGAGTGCTTGACTCGAGACTGAGAGGCCGCGGGTTCAAGCCTCACTAAAGTCACTGCGTTGTGGTCCTTGAGCAAGACAGATTTATCCTAGCTTACTACTGGTTCAACCCAGGAAGACCCGTCCCTGTTTAACTGAAAGATTGTTGATGGGACGTAAAGAATCAAATCAAACAAACAAGCACCTTAAAATATATGGAAACTTAGGGTTTAGGGGGTGGGGTATTTTTTTAAGATTAAAATATGTTGGGCTGAAAGCCAAAGTTTTGTCAGGTATCCATCTAAATGCATGGACATGTAATGTTTGCAGCATAAAACTTGAGATGAAAATGTTGCGTTTGCATAGAATTCGGGTCTAGAATATTTTATTGTTTTTGGTTAATAAGTACATGCATGTTGTCCATAACTTTTGACTATTACCTGTATATGTCTCGCATACAGATTATTCCTGTTTTATTTATAGGCCAATCAGTCTGACCTGTTCACTGAGGTGTATCATAACTACAAACTGTATGCATGCCATTTTAGATGGATATTTAACCACAGGTTTGCACAGAATTAGTGACTAGTGGGCATTTATAATAATTTATTTTTTGAGCATTTGGACAACCTTTCCCCCTATGATGAAGCATGTCATTTTTATATGATGTGTGTAATGTAAAACTACAGCTGCATGCAAAGCGATGAGTTTGGTCACGGGGGGGGGGGGGGGGGGGGGTAGGGGGCACCTCAAAAAACTTTTTTCTATTTCCTATATGTTAAATGGCAGAAACAGATTTTCCAACCCATATTTTTTAATCGGTACTTGTCCTATGTGAAAAACCTTTTTGCATTAAGACTGTCCCATATATTTTACGAGATTCGACTGTACTTCTGTAACACTAAAGACTATTTTATTTGGTAATCAACACAAATATTGAAGTTTTTAAAGAAATAAATTATTAATACGAGATTCGACTGTACTTCTGTAACACTAAAGACTATTTTATTTGGTAATCAACACAAAAATTGAAGTTTTTAAATAAATAAATTATTAATACTATTATTTATTACATTATTTAAACGCTTCTTATATCCTTACCATTCACCATGGCATATCCAAAGCTATGAATACCATTTGTGACTAAACTTATAAACGAAGTGGATTTGTGCTCCAGGTCTACTCGTAAATCTTCTTTATCCAATTTCCTTCAAAACCATTAGGTTTTACGTTATTTTTTCTCCGTACTTTTGAAACAAGAGGGACATGATGGAACATGCCCTAAGGTTACAAACTTTTTCATGCTCAACTCAACTGAGCACGAAATTTCAACTGCTCATAAAAGCTAAAATACGGACAAAATGAAGAAGTTCCTTGCTTTAAGTCTCTCAAATATTGTATTTATCATGCTAATAAGTGTTAAAATGCCAACAAGTGTTGGCATTTGAACATTTATGAGCCCGATAAATTTTGTGCTCAGTTGAGTTGAGCATGGAAAAAGTTTTATAAACTTGAGGTTTGGATCTCTCATCTGAATTCTTAGCACTAGAGATACTTTTGTAAAGCAGAATGGAATCATTTTAGCAACTTTGGTAGAGGGCAATATAAGAAACGCGGGGTGGTTGATTTGATTGATGAGAAAATGTGAGTGTAACTCTTTTGAATCTGGACTAATCACTCAGCTGTTGTGTAGCGAGCGCTATTTTAGCTCTGGTGGCCATTTCGTTCAGCAGAGCAGAACCGCTTGGACAAGTTTGGTAGAGGGCCTTAAAAGGAACATTTGTGTAATATTATTTTGAATTTGGGCCAGCAGTTCAGGTTCTAATGTTTTAGCTAATATCCTTTTTTAGCTCTGGTGCCCATTTTGTTCAGTGGGGTGGTACGACCAATATGTTTATCACAGCAGAACCCTTAAGACAGTTTTGGTAGAGAGCATGATGAACTTTTGTTTGTAATTCTAACACACCTCGCCTATATAACCAATGGTTAAACTCTGTGATTTATTGGTTGATAAATCACTGCACGGACTGGGCATGGACCAGCATGACGTCATTCGGTCTCCAGTTTGATGTTTATGACGTCATATATCACAAACGGCATTGTTACGTTGACATTAGATGGCGTAGCGTCGTTTTTCTAACTACTTGGCGTTCAAAAGGTACGTAAAATACGCGTTTCAGTCTAAACAAGAATTGCAGGAAATTCTGACAGTCTGTTCAAGATGGCGGAATCGTCATAGCCTATGAAGGATTCGTTCATATGTTTAATCTTTTTGGTGGGTTAGAATCGAAATAGTGATTCGTGAGTGATTCGTTTGCACTCATGATTTATTCACTTAAACGACTGACCTCCAGCCAGTGATATATTAAGCAACAAATCACTGCGAGCGTGAATCTATTTCTTATTTATTCTGAATTTGGGCCTTATGACTTTTTAAGATTTGTTTCTATTTGAACTCTGACAGCCATATTGTTTGGCGGAGCAGAAGTGGTAGAATGCCTTATGAGGAACATTTGTCTGAATTGATTTAAAGGTCTGAGCTAGAATTTCAGGAGTATATGCGTTTTTTACATTTTAATTATTATAATTGTCATAAGCTCTGGTGGCCATTTTGTCGTGGTGGAGAAAAAACGTTAATGCAATGATGGTAGAGGGCCTATGAGGAACATTTGTGGAAATTATTTTGAATATTGGCCAGCAGTTCAAGAGGAGATATTGTATTACTATTTTTTTTCTAATTTTGATCATGGTTGCCATTTAGTGTATTACAGCCGAACCATTTATGCAATTGTGGTAGAGCTTTAAGAGGAACATTCGTGTGAAAATATTTTGAAATTGGGCGAGCAGTGAAGATGTCGTTTATAGAGTATTCTAATTTAGCTCTATCCGCCATTTTGTTCCATGTAGCAGAACGTTTGGGTAATTCCAGTAGATTGTCTTAGGAGGATTATTTAATCGCAATTATTCTGAATTTGCACTGGTATGTCAGGAGAAGATGTCTTTTAAAGAATTTTCTATGTTTAGCTCTGGATGCCATTTTGTTTGGCAGTGTGGAACTGTTTGGGCAATTGTAACAGAGAGCCTTATGAGGAATATTTATGAGAAATAAATAGAGAATACTAGGTGAGCATCTTTTGATATCAAGTTTACCAGGTAATGCTTTGAGGACGCTTGTTGACATCGCGAGGCTTGCCGAGCGATTCAAGTACGTTCTCAAAGCAGAGCCTGGTAAACTTGATATCAAAAGACATTCTATTTATCAGTTTACCCATTGTTTCACTCTTCAAACCAGCACTAATGACATAATTTTCGATGTGTGTTGATTCAGCGTCATAAGCGACGTCATTTAAAAAGTGAAACCTCATCATGACCTGATAAAGGCACATGCCGTGATAAGGACAACGTTTATCAGGCAACGTGCAACAATGCAGTTAATATGCGAGGTAACTGATAATTTATATACTGAATTTGTCTTGGAGTCCAGGAGTAAATAACGTTCTATTTATCAGTTAACCCATTGTTTCACTCTTCAAACCAGCGATTATGACACAATTTACGATTGTGTGTTGATTCAGCGTCATTAGCGACGTCATTCAAAATGTGCAACGTCATCAAGACCTGATAAAGGCACATGCCGTGAGATAGACAACGTTTATCAGGCAACGTGCAACAATGCAGTTAATATGCGAGGTAACTGATCATTTTAATATTGAATTTGGCTTGGAGTCCAGGAGTAGATAACGTTAATATAGTTTTCTAATTTTAGATCTGATGTTCATTTTGTTTGGCGGAGCAGACAGTTTGGATAATTTAGGTAGATAGCCTTATGAGGAACATTTGTGTGAAATCATTTTGAATTTTAATCAGCAATTCGGGGGAACCTCGTCGTTTGTAGATTTTTTTCTATATTAAGCTTTTTTGGCCATTTCGTTCAGTGGAGCAAAACCATTAGGGCAACATTTGTAGAGTGCCCCATAAAGAACATGCGCTCGATGTTGTTTTGTAAATTTGGGCCTGAAGTTCAAGGGTTGATGTATTTAGCCTATTTCCTATTTTTAGCTTTGCGAGTTATTTTGTTTCGAAGGAGTGGTACTGTTTGGGGCAATTTTGGTAGAGGGTCATAGGATACAGAATACAGCTTTTATTTAAAGTAGGAAAGTCTAACAGTTTAACATTAGCTATGTATACAGTCAAGCCAGGGAAACACTTGACATAAAGTGCAACCCGTGTGCACTACGCCAGAGAGAGGTGTGCACATGACTTTGAACTTCATCTGCGACCCATGTGCACTAGACTTTGAAACCCAAGTGCACTAGACATTCTGACCAAGAGGTAAATGAGAACTCCTTGTGCACAATGGAGTTCAATACCTGTATAGCACATAACACAAGTTACATGTACCATAGCAAACAGTTTGGACCACGATCATGTGTGACAAGGTGTCAGGCCTGACCTGGATCCTAATTGACACTCTTATAAATGTCTATGTGTATTTTTTTAATGTAATAGAATTAATTTTTCATTGAGAATATTTTACATGAGAAAAGAGACATTCAACATACTTGCTAACACCTTTTTGTGATACCCATTCACCTTGTTTGTAAAACTTGATGATTAGCCTGAGGGGGTAGGATTAATTGTTTTATTACAATTAACTACATTACTTATCTGGGTAATGTTTTAGAGTTTTCTGAGCCTCATCAGAGACAGTCCTACACTATAGTGACTCTTTATGTGAACATTGGCCTCAAATATTTTTGTCGGCAAACCGAGATCCTAATTAGACCTGCAGTCTGTGACGTCTGATCTGGGTCTACATTTTTGGCCGGTACTAGACTTATCTCTGTCTACTGGTATTAACTCTGTCTACTAGTGTAGTCTGCTGATAATCTTTGCTAGCTAGTTGGACCCAGATCAGGCAAAAAATACAACCCTGCTTTCTGTGCAGCCCAATCTGGCTCTACACTGTTAGCCTATGACCTCAAAATGATCATAGGCTTAATTTTGGTTAACTGCCATCTGCTATTAATCTTTGCGCAAACATGTTTGACCCAGATCAGTCCTGACATTTAGTCAGGCCTGATCTGGATCCAAACGGTTTGCACTCTGATGGTAGAGACCACGCGTTCTGTGGCATCTGGTTTGCATATGTCCCACAAAAAGGAAACTATGCTCATGCTGGTTAACCCTTTGCCTACTATTCTTGTGTCGTCTGCTGATAATGTTTGCAAATAGGATGAATCAAGACGTTTGGCCTGATCTTAATCCAACCTGTTTGACACTCTAAAGAACTTTTCGAAAAAGATGACTAAAACGGTAGACACCCAAAACACATGCATAATTACCAAGAATGGTGTAAAATGCTTTTTTATATCAAGATAAATGCTTTTTATTAAGTGGATGGATGCATACCTGTTTAACACTTTGTATGCTGGGTACTTTTTAAGCACTTTTTGTTGTCAGTGTTTTTAACCATCTTTTTAAAAAAACTCCACTGTGGAACACCCTCAGATTATCAAACAGTTTGGATCCAGATCAGTTCAACAAAATGTCGGGCCTGATCTGGATCAATGCTTTTTGCAAAGATAATAAGCAGAAGGCAATCGCTATTTTGACACATTGATGAGGGTCTTGATGGGGGGGGGGGGGGGGGGTCTGGTATTCACTATTCATTAAAAATTTAACCCATTATTCATCTCATTAAAATTTTTGGTTATTCATTAAAATAAGATCAATTTAAGAAATAAATTTGCGCTTGCAGTGATTTTTTGCTTGATATATGCTTGATATATCACTGGCTGGAGGTTAGTCGTCAAAGTGAATAAATCATGAGCGCAAAGCGCGAATGATTTATCCACATACGACTGACTGACAGGCAGTGATATATTCAGCAACAAATCACTGTCAGTGCGAATTTATTTCGATTCTAACACACAAAAAGATTTAAAATACGAACGGATCCTTCATAGTCTATAACAATTCCGCCATCTTGAACAGACTGTCAGAATTTCCCACAACTCTTGTTGAGACTGAAACGCGTATTTTTACGAACATTTTAACGTCAATTAGTTGTGAAAACGACGTTACACCGTCAATTGTCAACGTTACAATGCCATATGCGCTAAATGACGTCATGAAAATCAAACTGGCGACGGAATGACGTCACACCGGTGTGTGCAGTGATTTATCAACCAATAAATCACTGTGTTTAATCATTGGCTATATAGCGGAGGTGTGTTAGAATATTCATTATAAGTAAGAAAGATGGCAAAGAAATCTGATTATTCACTATTCATTAATTTTTTCTTCAATTCACTAAAAAATAGGACTATTCATTATTTTTTAGGCTCTCATTATTCACTATTCATTAATTTTTTGGCTCATTATTCACTATTCATTATAAAAAAGGGCCATTATTCACTTATCATTATACCCCATCCACACCCTCATTGATAGCTTAGGGGAGGATTAATTATTTTATTACTGAACAGTGTCAATCTCTGTGTTGTTATCCATTATCCTGCCAAGTACTATTTTCACTTGACTACTTCAACAATGTAATTACTATAAAAACTGACCAGACCTCTATAAAAGTTTTAGATTAAATGCTATTTATACATTTCCAGATGAAAATCATCATGTAAGGTGGGTTATGAGCTAGCTATAACTATATTTTCTGTCACTCAACAGGATATTGGTCTTCTAACCAGCTTGTGTGACCAATTATGTGGTCAATTCTTTAAGATGTATTATTGCATTGCATTCAGGTGTTGACCCCTATCAGATCATGAACCCTTTGTTTTCTACCAGATTAAATAATATTTGCTTATATCACTTTAATATTAGCTCTTAACTTGTTAACGGTACGTTTTGTAGTCTGCCATGTCTGCTGATAACCTTGCAATTAGCACACAGATCAGCTTGAGGAATGATGTTCCATTGGTCCTGATATGGGTCCAAATCGTACAGGTGTTTGTGACAGCACAGCCTGATTATGGCTATGATCTCTTGTAAATATTACTGGAAATTTACATAACAATCAGTGATTTTGATAGGAACTGACCAGCTTATATCAACGATAATGAGAATTCGTTACTCAAATATTTAGTGATTAAACAAATTTGCTTCATGGTTAATTTCTATCTTAAAATGATAACTTAAACTATTTTTGTTCTAAGCGACTTTTGTCAAAGCAAACAGCTGGGACCCATATTGGGACCGCCTTTCCATTGGTCCTGATCTGGATCAAAATTGTTTGACAATCTGACAGTGTTCCTGAAAGAAGCTTTGGAAAAAGTTAATTTTGAAAGCGAATAGTCAGCAGCCAACAACAATAACAAAAATTAATATAAAAAATGAAAAAAATGGAACTTTCATTTAATGTAGAACAGTTTGTTGTGAAGTCTGCTTTATCAGACAGACAGTGAAGGTCTTGATCAACTATTTTGAAATGCAAACAGTCAGGACCCAGATCAGCACTACCTGATCTGGATCCAAACCGTTTGAAAATCTGAAAGTGTTTCTGAAAGATTTTTTTTTTATAAAAAAGTTATTTCAGCAGACCACAAAAAATGTGAGCATGACAGGCTGGTCTGGACATTTAGAGTGTGAGCAGATTATTGTTCACATCTAACTGAAGGATATTTTTGTAATCATGACAGTAGATAATCGCTTTTAATTGGCTTTTAATTGACCACACATGTTGACCACCTGGTGTAAAAAGATATCACCTAGCCACTTAACCCCTTACAATGCAATAAATCAAATAAACATGAAGTTTTACTTAGCAGGTTTAGCACACAGGCATTAGCTGTCAAAAACAATGTAAACACAGATGAGAAAGTGCTAGCAAGTAATGAGTTAAGCCAGTCATGCCAATTTAGGAAACTATCTGATGTATCCTTGTGATGAAAAAGTTTCTTTTTTTGTGTGTGTGTGTTTTTATAAATTATTTGCTCCCAGAATCAAAAGAAATTGGTTCCTGATCAGTCTGCTCTTCATGAAGCACGCTGGTCTGAGACTATTTTTTTATCTCCGTGATAACTTTAGCCAGAGCTGTTATATTAGAGTCAATTTAAGAACAGCGCTTTTGCAAACAGTTTGGATCCAGATCAGGTCTAACAAACTGTCAGACCTGATCATAATCTAAATTGTTAATCACTCTGATGGTATTTCTGAACTTAACCAATGAAATGCAACTCTTGATATTATGTTATCATAAAGCACAAAAGCTATAAAATTTGACAATTTTGATTAATACACATATGCTTGACCCCTGGCCTGCTGAGCAAGTCACATGCCACTCATTTTTAAATTATTACTTCATTTGTTATAATAGATTCTGGCTTTACAAAAATACAAAAAAAAAACATAAAATTATTTCATGGACACTATCAGAGTGTTAACAGTTTGGATCAGATCGGGTCAGTATTCTGTTGGGTCTGATCTGGGTCTTTGTTTGCAAAGATTAACAGCAGATAACAAAATTCTCTGCTGGCAGGCAAAAACTATTATGAAAAAATAGAAGTTTGGGCCTGTTCTTAAGGAAAAATGATTTAAAAAGGTTGATTTTTAAAGAACTCAGCTAATGTAAAAATTCAAAAAATAAAAAACATAAAAATTCAAAGCATACAAAACTGTCAACTCAATTATTAACAAAAATCTTTATATCTGAAGGCAGACTGGTTTTGTTCTGTGTGCCAACACACTTAGGCTTATTTAGATATGAAAATGTAAAATGGTGATCAAAGCTGAACCATCTAAATTCGATTGGATAATTACATCTAAAAGAACCAATTAATAATAAGTTAATTAATTGAAAAACAGTCAACCAATTAAAAGTTAAACGATAATAGCAAATTAAATTTTATTAACTAATTTGATTAAATAAATGATATAAGGCATAAGAAAATAAATATTAAAATTTACATTCAGCTGGAATAAGTGCAATGTACAACAAATAAACAATCAGTTTGAATTTTCTATCTTTGCAATACTTATAGCAGATGACATCAAGTAAATGTTTGTGCGCTTTTTGCACTACAAGTGCACTATGGTCTAAGAATTAGTAACATTTCATCAATGATTGCTTTGCACTTCATGTGCACTAGGGTTTGAGACCGGGGTGCAACTCATTGCTCAAAGCTAGCTCACCTGTAGTGCAACCCATGTGCGACTCATGAGCACAAGGATGTAAAGTGTTTCTCTGGCTTGGCTGTAGCTATCAACCGACTCATATAAATATATATACAATGTTACATAGTACAATATACAGCTTTAAAATGAATAAATTAGTTTTAAATAGCACAGAGAAGCATTAGCATCATAAGACATACATATTATCATAAAATGTAAAAAGCGTTTTAACTTGTTGCATACACTACTTGTAGCAAACATAACTGAAAATTAAGAAATTTGCTACAGCTATTGAGTCTGTCAATTTATACAAAATATTAATATAAATAGTCAATATTCTTACGAAATCACCATAAAATTATCACAGCTTGCAATAATAATGTTTAAGTAAGTAAGGGTGCAAAGATCAGGAATCGATACAATCAAGTACCACACCTGACCCAGGATATCAATGGGAAAGTGACAAACTCACAGTTAGACACCACAATAGAGAGCCAAGAGGTCAGCCCTTACCCAGCAGGTGACCACAAGGCACATATAAACATACGCGCACAAAGGAATAGCAAACACAAGACAGAAGTTTGGATAAATAATTGTCAAAGACTCAAAAATAGCTAATAAACTGAATATTCAACATTAAAAGCAACAAAAAATAGACATAAGCATTAACAGTTTGAGCAGAATGAGCATGTGCAGACCCCGCTTCATGCACCAATTTGTGACCTAAATTGTTCCATAGATGTAATTTCGCGGATTTTTGTGGCAGGGAATTCCATATGTACTGGCCCTCACATGAGGTATTTCAACTGTATTTGTGTACTTAAAAGAATAAGAATGGGATTTATATGTTAAAATATCACTCAAATATACAGGTGTTTAATCATTTAAAATCTTTAAGCATCTAGCGCTATTGCTCTCAGTCGTCTGACACTTAGTGAAGGTAATTGAGATCTACCAAGTAAAGTGTCATAGCTAGAATTGTAATCTTGATATATAGATCTGAGGGCCCTTTCCTGATTTTTCCTCTGTTTTATTTGTAATAACTTCCCCACAAAATGCCAGATGAGAGAGCAATAGCTAAAATTTGACATGATAAATGAAAAATACATATTAAGTTTCCCCGATCTGCACAAGTTTCTTCCTATTCTCTTCAACACATTTAGTTGTCTACGATATCTTAAAAATAACAGATAAATACTAACAGGGCGGTAGTTTTCCTTATCAAGATTGCCATTTTGAGGAACATTTATTTAAAATTATTTAAAATTATGTAGAATTTGGGCTTGGAGTTCAGGATATTATGTCGTTTAAAGATTTCTTTCTATTTTTAGCTCTGGTGGTCATTTCGTTTGGTAAATATTTGGAGAGGGCCTTATGAGGAACATCTGTGTGACATTATTTTTTCATTTTGCCCAGCAGTTCAGGAGAACATTTATGTGAAATTATCTCTAATTTTGAATTTTGGCCAGCAGGTCAGGAGGAGATGACGTTTAATGAATTTTATATTTTTAACTCTGGCGTCCAAGAAAATAAAAGGAAGCCTTAGCAGGAAAATAATTTATGTTGAATTATCTTTAATTTGGGCCAGCAGTTCAGGAGATGTCTTCTAAAGATGTTTTTTTCTATTTTAGCTCTGTCTGTCATTTCGTTTGACGAAGCTGAAATGTTAGGCATTTTGGTAGAGGGGCCTTTGGGAACATCTATTTAGAATTATTTTGAATTTGGGTCGCAGTTCAGATCGAGATGTCTTTTGAAGATTTGTCTAATTTAGCTCTGGTGGCCTTTTTGTTTGGCGAAGCAGAACCGTTTGGCAATTATGCTAGAGAACCTTATGAAGAACATTCACGAGAATTGTTTTCAAACTTTAAATTTGGGCCAGGAGTTCAGAAGGAGATGCCGTTAAAAGAAATTCCTATTTTAAGCCCTGGCTGCCAATTGGTTTGGTGGAGTGGAAATGTTTGGGCAATGTTTGGCGGTGGTTTTATAAGAACCATCTATGTGATATTGTTTTGCATTTTAGCCAGCGGTTCAGCGGTAGACGTTGTTCTGGAAATCTATTTTAGCTCTGGCAGCAATTTCGTTTTGTTGCAGCAAAGCGTTTGGACAATTTTTATAGAAGGTCTTATAGATGCTTGCAAAACTAACAAGAACACTAAGAATCTATATCAGAAAACAAAGAATAAACACAAACCTCATACTTAATGGGAGCAACAAGCAATGAATCAACAATAACATAATGTACAGTGGCCAAGACAATCAGAATGCTAGAATATTAATTTGTATTTTACAAGCCTTTTAAAAAAGCATCTAAACAGTACCATATTTACCCTAGTCAATATTATACAAACATAGTAAGTATAACATGGTACGAGCTAGTATTCCTTACATATTTCGGTTAAAGAAAAAAGAATTGCAATTACTGGTGGTAGCGTGCTAGACAATGCAATAAGTACCAAATACGCATATGCAGGCTCATTATGATTTACACCTTTATAGTTATAGTGAGAGAACCGATTATGTTCTGCATGTCCTGCACCAGCGGTCTGCTACCGACCCTACAGCGAAACGACATTACAATGGCGTTTTGCAATGGCGTTTCACTGTAGGGTCGATGGTGGCTCGATATATTTATTTATCTATACAATATTTCAAGAGGGTGACGTACTTAGCTACAATAGCTAGTACTCCTTGCGTCCCTCAATAAAACAAATATACATCCATATATGTACACAATATATAAGTCACGATATCGCATATATAAAAGTGCTTGCAGGATAAAATATGTGCATGGACGCATAAAACAGGCTAACATATCCATTAAGACATTGAATATGGTTTAAAATATGTTAGTATTTTCGAATAAGAGCACACAGACACATCACAACTGATGATGAGTATGAGACATGCGTATGTCTTATTCTTTATATGAAATAAAATACTCTTTTGTTGATTTTTAAAAATCTCAAGCGAGGGCGAACTTTTTATTTGACTCGGTAGTGAGTTCCATAGTTTTGGTCCAGAAGCAGAAAACGATCCACAAAAGAAAGTCTTTCTTGATTTAAGTACTGATAGGGAGCCATCGGTCGCAGACCGTAAATTGCGAGTATGAAATTGGAATAATGGTGTAAGCAAATTCGTTTTATACTCGGGTGTCAGATTCTTTGTTAGTATTGCCTTATTATGTTCATTAACGTGGTCCATTATCAGCATGCCAAAGAAACGCTATTCAAATGGCGCGACCTAGCGGACCAAGGCTGTAAGCTGCCTGGGAATCGACAGAAACTGAAACGGGAGGGTTGCTTTCAGTGTGCTCTATGAAACATTCCAGTTTTCTTCATCAATTTCAGCGGTTTGCTATCGGCACCAGCGAAACGCCATTACAATTGTAATGGCGTTTCGCTGTAGGGTCGATGGCGGCTCGATATATGCATAAACGTGGTCCATTGTAGTATACCAAGAAACGCTAATCAAATGGCGCGACCTAGTGGCCCGAGACTGTAAGCAGGCTGGGAATCGACCAAAACTGAAGCTGAGGGTTGCTTTCAATAAACATTTCCAGTTTTCTTCATCAAATTTCAATCACTGAACTTATAAATAAGACAGAAGAAGCCATGATTGTGTGAAAATATTGGAGTTCTTATGTTCAATCTTCAATCATGCGGATGACAACACGATTAGTTTATAAAATGAAACAAAAACAAAAACTTACAAATGGATATTGCTGTTTGAAATAATTGCTTTATTATTTTACGATAACACCTTAAATGTCTCAAATGCTAAAATATTTATAAACCAACCCATAACAGACGCTGCTTGATTTCGTTAGATTTTGATTTGTAAATGGGAGAAGAAGGGATTTAAAAGGTTTTAGCGGTTTCAGTGATTTTTCGCTTAAGACGTGCAATGATCCATTAATGTAATTTAATTGTGCTGTTCATGGTAATTTTGGCCGGATGGGACCGACTTCATAGTGCCTGTGTATGAGATTTGACTCAAATACTTCCCGCGGGGGTTCGGAAATGGAATAATTGGCACGATTACGCACTTCAGCAAAGAGCCAGAACCGCAACGGACAGATAAGGGGCATATGTCCATAAATCACATCGATTTAGGCAAATTGAGCGATGTAGTATGTAGTGATTGAGGTTTTGTCGAGATAAAACAGTGATCTATATTATTTAAATTTGGTCACTATAGACGAGCACTTATGAGCATGGATAGTTTGCGACAGTCTGCATGCCTGGTATGGTGATGATTTTTCTTAACTTGCGCGACGGTGGGTCAGGCCTTAGACTCAAGGGCAACCCTGGCATAATTTTTTTATCGGTGGGTCAGTGCTGGTGTTTGTCTTTGACTGGGCCCACTGTGTCTCAACTACGGGTTTTCTTTAGCGCTGACTGTCTGTAAGATAAGGGCTATTTTCTTTGTTTAATCACAGTATGTTAATTTGAATTGACTGTTTCCCTGTGATGATACACTGCTTAGATAAGGAAAAGTAGAGAGGAAGGCAAAGATCAGGAATCGACACCATCAAGTACCATACCTGTCCCGATATATCATATTGGAAAGTGACAAAACACAAGAAAACACAACACACCAAAGAGGCCATCCCTTCCCAAGCAGTTGACTACAAGGCTGCAAGGAACAGACAAGACAACATAACAAAGATAAAACATGAAACATAAACTAACAAAAAGGACCGACAAAAGAAGCGCCGCCTTGGCGAGTTTAACATTTTTTTTTTTGTTGTTTTAACAACAGCAGAGTCTAGGGCGATGATTGGCCAACGCAACTAATTTAAACCCCCTATGACTTCATCTGCCGTCCGTTCTAAGGCGATGCTTCTGTTGTAGTTGATTGTTAATTGTTACTCCCGTTGTCTGCGTGGGACTTGAACGTTTTCTGGCTATTGCCAATAGCCATTTTAACGTTTTTAGCTATTGCCCGTCGACTGTAAATAGACGATATCATTTATTATGCATGGTTGTCTCCCTTACATAAAATCTGGAGCTGTCATCAAGGTAGCGAGCGCTGGCGGCCCGCTTGCGATTTCATGAAAAACAAAGTATTGGAGTGATGGCACTAAAGTATATGTACGCAAAAAATCAGCTAAATGAAAAATGAAACAGATAGAAAGGGGTTTCCGACAAAGCGAGATTCAAACCAGCCTGCTCAGCTACAGAAACTGGTCAGAAACTATGTATGAAATTCCGCTCGTAGCAAGTCTAGATATGAAACTTACCAAAAAGCGAATAACAACGGCGCTGATCAATCTGCGCAGATGCGCAGCCTGGTCTGTGCCTTTGTAATTCGCAAAACCCATGGGTCATGCCTGGTGAATATTTGCTCCCATAGGGGGCATTTGTTTAATACTAGCTACTTTAAGGAATGGTTTATTCAACTGTGAAACAGACGCTGTTTTTTAACAAAGATGGCAACGTCTTTTATTTTCATGAGTCGCAAATAACACCAAAATATTATCTGCAGTGTGACTGTTTTAACGCTATTCGCAAAAATAAAATTCTCGCGAAAATTTTCGAATATACAGTACATTTGTATTCTGACAATTTACCATTAACACACATTTTAGTTATTTGGCCTATGATATATGGGGTCCTGCTTTAATATAGAGCATTCAAATTATAGTGTCTGAAATGCAGGTTTGAGAAAATTTCAAGACAGCAAAAACAGATTGTCTCTCAGGAATTCTAAATAAACAGCTAGTTATTAAAATATAATATCACACATGTGCATCAATCGAAGATAATCATTTTAATCAAAACCCAATAGCTTATTTTATACAGTAAAAACAATCCATTTATGTTAGTATAAGCACAGAATTTCGAAAGCATATCATTCGCCGACGAAATTTTAACAAGAGCAACGTTTTATCCTGTATCTCTCTCCTGACTATGTCGGTACCTTTAAAATTTATACATTCAAATTTGGTTTCAGTGAGGATCCGTCCATATTTAAGAAATAGATCAGCTCCAGCAGTGAATTGTTGAGTAATAATTCACTGTTTGGTGGTCAGTTGTAAAGAAGATCAAATCACGAGCGCAATAGATAGGCTTTGACAATATTTTATTTCGATCCAAAAATTGTAAACCTTTCTTTCCTAGTTCAAACATATTTTATGGCTATATACAAACACATATGTATCCTACACAAAGCAAAACCGATAGTAATATAAATAAGACTCTATCAGAAATACTGAATAAATAAATAAATAAATAAATAAAGTAAGGTAATTAATTAAACAAAAATAGAAGAATAACTATCTATATATGGATAGAAAAAGTGACCACCAGCTTTCTAAATAAATGAATTAAAAAATATTATTAATTATAAATAAATAAATAAGCTTATGAATATGTAAATGACAGAAAGGCAGTACTAAAGTAAATAAATTAGTAAATATGCAAATAAAAATGTAAAGGTTTTGTAGCGTGTATATATCTGTGGACAGCACCGAACAGGGCATTATTGTTTTCAATATTCCAGTTTCCATTGCCAAAAAGAATCAAAGAAATGCTCAGGGGCTGAAAAACACCAACTGTACCATTACAGTCCCGTCTTTCGATTGTGAATTTTATAAAAAAGAAAGAAGTAGTGGATGACGTCCTCTACAACACCACACAAATCACATAAAGGGTTATCACGGATATGATTTCTAAAAAGGTCATTATTAAGGTTGCTACACTTATTTCTAAGTCGTGCATGTAATACAGATATATATGTATCTATTTCCTATGGGAAAGTAAGGAGGAACACATGATTTATTAAACTTTGAGGTAGTATGTTTTTTAAAGGTATGTAATGTTGATAAATTTTTAAGTCGTCTTCAAGGGAGTTACATAGCCAAATGGAAGATGGAATACATGGTTTTTGTGAGATAATAGTTCTATTGAAGGGCAGTGGGATATTTCTTATATTTCCCAGGGGGTAATCGAAAATTTCACCAACTAAAGTAGGAATTAAATCTTGCATATATGAAGGCACAATGCCGGTATTAACATTATACATAATAGAGAGTTTATGTTGCTGCCTTCTGTGTGATAGAGTTTTCTATCTACATTCTTTGTACAGGTTCGCTTATCATACAGATCTGGTTAATCGTATAACAAGGCGGGCTGTTTCATTTTGGATCTTTTGTAATGTGTGTGAGTCCTGTTTAGAACATCCATCCCATGAAACTGACGCACAACTACAACTGGTAACAGATAGGACATATTATACATTTGGTTGATTCGATGGCCATTACTTGGAGGTCGGGGTAGAAGTATACCGAAACATAAGAATGAAATTTTGGACCATTAAAGACATTGACGTTGTAGATGAATCATGCGAAATTACTTGACGTTCTGACGTCACTTCCCGCAAGCCATGCAATATTACATCATGCCGTGGGATTTGCAACGGCACGTCCGGCAAACCATGTGACATGTTTTTATATTAGTGGAAGTGGATATATACATCTGAACCAATCAAAAACTGTTTATTTATAGATTATATAATAGAATGGTTTATTGTATCGAACTTTAAGGAAGAATCCACTAGTATTGTAATACCCGTGGCTATTACTGCTATTTATCTATCAAAACAAGGTGTGTCGGATTTAGGTTACACACAAGCACATGTGTCTTTCCGTCTATAAACATTCTTCCTGTGAATCTTAAATTATTAATCAAGTTGTTTCAAGTGGTAAGATAAGCAATAAATGGGGTCATTTATTGCAGCCTGTGGCTTTAGGAAGCCAAACATCGGATACTGGAGAATGAACTATTTTTGCCTGTGTTGATCATTGCGAGCGTTCGTCAGCGTCTGTCAAACAAACACTACGAATACTCTCAAGTACGGATAGTTTTGGACTGCGCCGTTCATTTCTTCATTGAGAATAAAGTCTGGGCTTTCTGCTCATACTAAGGATAGATCGGAAAGACTCTTGTTTAAGATAATTATGAGCTTGATAATGAAAGTTCGCAAGGCGTCATGTTTTGAATGTAAAGAAATGTCTATCCAGCGATATAAATTATCTTACCTTCAATTGTCCATTAGTTAATCTATTTCACAAAGCCTAAGCTTTCTATCCTGCTACCAGAAGGTCTAAAGTTTATTTATCCACCAGGATAGACCGCATATTCCTCAGAGATAAACCAGAATTTGGTATCACAAATGTGAAGTGGGTAGACATCCGCCATTGTTGTACAACTTAGCTAGAGAAATCTATCAGTCTATCCGTGCAGCGATTGGCTGATAGAGATTTCTACACCTCTTTCTGGTAGCTGATTTGCTGGCTGGAGCTGGGCCGAGACTATAAATAAGAGTCGATCATGCATTTCGAGCATCAATCTCAGATCGGTCAACTGGAGCAGACAACAAATTCTACTTTCACTTTTGTGCACCAAGGGAAGCAACTCTTTAGATTTTAGATATGCTCATTTGGATAGCTTCCCTTGGATTGATAAAATCCATTGAACTTTAGGCACTGACTAAATTACTAATCTAGATTTACCAAGTAAACTAAATCTAGATCTATTTCAAATCTACTGTGAATCGACTTTATCCTGAGAGGTTGTTCGACGTATGTGATATGAGCTCGGCCTGACAATAGAAAGCTACATAGACTTAAGAAATACTGAAACTATAGTATAGTCTAAATTTAAGTGAATAAACAAAATATAAGTTCAATGTAGTTGCTATTAATAACCGGTATTACATAGAGAGAATAACCTTCCACGACTACAAGAATCCACATATTCCCCCAACTAAAGCTTACGGGAAGCTCACACTGGTGTCAGAGAAGTGGGATGTTGTTAGTTCAAAAACACATCCAGTGATACGAACCCACTGCCAAGGAAACTTGTGAGTTGTGACATTGCATAGACACTAAATCAACATATTAGAAGATCGGATCTGAGTTGTTCACTTAACATTATAAAAATAAAAATAGAAAAACAGTGAAAAATATATAAAAAAAAATTAGCAAAATCGAAACTGAAAAATAATATAAATTAAATTGAAACAGAAAACAAGCTTGTATGAAAGGAATTTAATTGTGTAAAATATAACTTATTTTAACTGTAGAATATGGCAGACAGTGACTCTGAAATAGAATTTAACAGACGACATAATGATACAGAAATGGAGGAGGACCAACCAGGCGCTGATATTGAGGAACTGGATCAGCAGCAAGAACATGATATACATGACAGGGCAGCATCAGTGCTGTCATCCATCGACCATATACCTGAAATCGAAGACGACCCTACACAACAGCCAAGATCAAGACTTACTATGGAGAGCGAGTACCTAGGAATACCCATTGATCCACAGGCTAAAGGAGATATTAGGGGTAATGCAAGCTGTTCTATCTTGCATACATCACCACATATGAAACCACAAACATACAATGGAGATGTAGACTGGGAGTCTTACCTCAACCATTTTGAACTATGCGCTGAGCTGGGAAGATGGTCTTACCAGGACAGAGTTTTGTATTTAGCTGCTAGCTTAAAAGGAAATGCTCAAGTCTACTACATGACACTGATGCCAGCAGAAAGGTTATCTTATCACACACTGGTAGTAAAATTAGGTCTACGTTTCAGTGACGCGCGTCAACAGCCAATGTGGATATCAAGGCTTGAAGCCAGAGTGCGCAGACAGAATGAGTCTATAGCCAAGTTAGGGGATGATCTACGCCGTATGTCCCAGCGTGCCTATAGAAGTTTGAACAATGAAGCCAAAGAGATGCTAGCTCTGAACCAATTATATAAATCAGTGTCCCCTGATTTGAAATACAAATGCATTTCTAAGAATTGTACTTCTGTAACTCAGGCTGTGTCTATAATAGAACTGTTTGAAGCTATTCTTGGAGAGGATTCTTCCAAGAACCTGGTTTGTCAAGCCACTGCAGAGCCAGACAGGAATTCGCAGGCTAAGGAGGGCTTCAGCTACAATATAGATGACAATAATTTGCAAGGCATCCTCAGACAACTTCAAAACTGTATAGAAATGTTGAACAGACAGGGTAACACCCAAGCATGGGGCGATCAGCGTCCTTGGAACAGGAATAGCCAGCGTATTTGCTATATTTGTTTCTCTCCGCATCACCTACAAAGAGACTGTCGACATAGGGAGCAAAACAGAAGGGATCAGCGACCCTTTCAGCAACCATATTTCCAACCATATCAACAATCCATGGGGGAGTACATGTACTGTGGTAATCAACAGAAAAACTATAATGCACATAAGCATTAAGGAAACAATTAGAGATATTTAAGCGATATATCATAATCCATACATGCCAAAATTAAAAGTTAAAAAAAAAAATCTGTGAGATTTAAATGAAATCTGTGAGCATAATTTATGAGTTTAAAAAAAAATAATGATCATAAATCTGTGAAATGTGAAATTTTCAGGTGCCAAAAGAGTTTTACAGTTTTATTTAATTGAAAAGCGTATAAGTTACACTAAGAAGTGAATCATGTTTGCTTTTCATTAAATAATTTGTCAGCTAATTTGAACTTTCGATGTGATTTGAAAATCTTATCGAAAATGGTTCCAAACGCGTCAAATTCGATGAGATTTTATATCACAGTTAAAAATAATTATTGTGGCATGTATGGAAAACATAGACACTAGGGACAAGGGGATGAGAATGAACAACAAGTTAAAAAAATTATTGAAACACAAGCATTCAAATAAATCATCATATAAGGTTTAATCACATGAACATTGCAGTAGTAATTGAGATACAATTTTATCCAATCTTATATATTAACCCTTTTCGTTCTGGAAACAGCAAAACGTGAGGACCTAGATGGCTGTCGCATATGGTGGCATTTCATCAGGGTCTGCACTGTTTGCTAGAAGGAAACAGTTTTAAGGACAGAGGTGCATCATTTTGTATAAATTTTGACCAGCAGCCCTTTGAAAAAAAAAATAGAAAAAAGATTAATCTGTGCTCGTAGCCATCCATCAAAAAAATAGAAAGGGGTTAAGACTAGAATTGCTTAAGATAGTTGTATGATTCATTGATTATATGCAGTCAGCCTGTCTAGAAAAGCAACCACCATTGGGACATGTTCAAAATTGCCTGCTTTAAACAGTGTTTGTTTAGAACAGGTAAATTTGAGAAAGAAAAACTGAACTGAAGGTTATAAAAGTTGAATATCTGGATTAAGTTATTTTTAAATACAGTGGTCTTAAGGAAGGACAGGTTCGACTGTATTTATCACAAACTATATATGCTCAGTTATGATAAACTGGACAGTTGCCACTGAAAACTGTGACAAAGGTTATTTTAAGGTACTGCGTTATAGGGCATTTTCGAAAAATATTTTAAGAGCCTGCCCTAAATATCTTATTATCAGGTATATTTACTTTGAGTGGAATCATCTGTCCTGTCTTTGTCTAAACCATTTTATGCATACAGTGCCTGCAGAAAATTGGATGTGAAATGTCTTAAAATGCAGTTTAATATTTCCTGATGTTCATTAAAATATATAAACTGGCTATTGAGACAATAGTGCAGGTTGAGCTTTTAGGAAGGAAGACTTAAAAGCGCAAAGTTCACTATTGATAACAAATAACATAGGAATGACATTATGGGTTAGTCTGGCAGATTTTGACCTGTTGAATGAAATGCAATTAACTACTTAAAATTTACTTATTGTCTGATGTTAAATGTTGTTTAGGTTCAAATTTTAAGTTTCAAAGCTCTATTTTGACAAATATTTTGGTGGTATGATTGTGTATCAGGAACTGTATATTTGAAAGTTTGTAAAAAGTATATGTATTTAATTTTAAATGGCAGTAATAGCGTTAAGGTTATTTTGGTCTGTGTAATATTGGGGTCAGCACATAAAGTTTCTGTATTCAGCAGCATTGGATTTAGGAAATCATATTAATTTTGGATTACAGATCTGCAATAGTCAGCATCTGAGACTATAAAATGTGACAAATGGTTAAGTAGAGTGGTCAGTGTTTAGGATCGTTAATATGCTATTGTCAGTTTGGGACTGCACCTGAGAAATTCCGTGCACGGTGGGAATTTTGCAGTGAGATCTGGCCTGATCAACCAGAGGTGCGTCACTGTAGGTATTGAAATTGCTGTAGGATGCACAATCACTTGGTGGTATTACCCCCAGCTAGGGCAAGTGAGAAGACTGTGTAAACTTGGTGATGAATATACGACACCTGAAAAGGTAAGAATATTTTAAATGTAATGTCTAATAGAGATGGCAGTTGAACTGCGACAAAAGTTGAGGTATTTAATGATATAAACACTTTCACTGTGACTATTAACTGATTTGTAGCTGATTGACTGTTATGCCTTTAATATGATGAACTGACTTTAAGAAAACTGAAATTGAAATTTGTAGATTTTCATCATATGCATAAATAAATGAGTAAAAGGCAGCTTAAGGGCCGGGTTGCTGAACCCCTACAGAACTTGAGCAAGAAAATTAAGCCTTGCTATCTCTTATACTAAATCTGGTTTTCATGTAGTTCATTCAATCCTCCAGTAGCCATTATAGTGGAGTATAATGTTTAAAGGTGGGGAGAATGTAATACCCGTGGCTATTACTGCTATTTATCTATCAAAAGAAGGTGTGTCGCATTTAGGTTACACACAAGCACATGTGTCTTTCCGTCTATAAACATTCTTCCTGTGAATCTTAAATTATTAATCAAGTTGTTTCAAGTGGTAAGATAAGCAATAAATGGGGTCATTTATTGCAGCCTGTGGCTTTAGGAAGCCAAACATCGGATACTGGAGAATGAACTATTTTTGCCTGTGTTGATCATTGCGAGCGTTCGTCAGCGTCTGTCAAACGAACACTACGAATACTCTCAAGTACGGATAGTTTTGGACTGTGTCGTTCATTCCTTCATTGAGAATAAAGTCTGGGCTTTCTGCTCATACTAAGGATAGATCGGAAAGACTCTTGTTTAAGATAATTATGAGCTTGATAATGAAAGTTCGCAAGGCGCCATGTTTTGAATGTAAAGAAATGTCTATCCAACGATATAAATTCTCTTACCTTCAATTGTCCATTAGTTAATCTATTTCACAAAGCCTAAGCTTTCTATCCTGCTACCAGAAGGTCTAAAGTTTATTTATCCACCAGGATAGACCGCATATTCCTCAGAGATAAACCAGAATTTGGTATCACAAATGTGAAGTGGGTAGACATCCGCCACTGTTGTACAACTTAGCTAGAGAAATCTATCAGTCTATCCGTGTAGCGATTGGCTGATAAAGATTTCTACAAATCTTTCTGGTAGCTGATTTGCTGGCTGGAGCTGGGCCGAGACTATAAATAAGAGTCGATTATGCATTTCGAGCATCAATCTCAGATCGGTCAACTGGAGCAGACAACAAATTCTACTTTCACTTTTGTGCACCAAGGGAAGCAACTCTTTAGATTTTAGATATGCTCATTTGGATAGCTTCCCTTGGATTGATAAAATCCATTGAACTTTAGGCACTGACTAAATTACTAATCTGGATTTACCAAGTAAACTAAATCTAGATCTATTTCAAATCTACTGTGAATCGACTTTATCCTGAGAGGTTGTTCGACTTATGTGATATGAGCTCGGCCTGACAATAGAAAGCTACATAGACTTAAGAAATACTGAAACTATAGTATAGTCTAAATTTAAGTGAATAAACAAAATATAAGTTCAATGTAGTTGCTATTAATAACCGGTAATACATAGAGAGAATAACCTTCCACGACTACAAGAATCCACATATTCCCCCAGCTAAAGCTTACGGAAAGCTCACACTGGTGTCAGAGAAGTGGGATGTTGTTAGTTCAAAAACACATCCAGTGATACGAACCCACTGCCAAGGAAACTTGTGAGTTGTGACATTGCATAGACACTAAATCAACATATTAGAAGATCGGATCTGAGTTGTTCACTTAACATTATAAAAATAAAAATAGAAAAACAGTGAAAAATATATATAAAAAAAATTAGCAAAATCGAAACTGAAAAATAATATAAATTAAATTGAAACAGAAAACAAGCTTGTATGAAAGGAATTTGATTGTGTAAAATATAACTTATTTTAACTGTAGAATATGGCAGACAGTGACTCTGAAATAGAATTTAACAGACAACATAATGATACAGAAATGGAGGAGGACTAACCAGGCGCTGATATTGAGGAACTGGATCAGCAGCAAGAACATGATATACATGACAGGGCAGCATCAGTGCTGTCATCGATCGATCATATACCTGAAATCGAAGACGACCCTACACAACAGCCAAGATCAAGACTTACTATGGAGAGCGAGTACCTAGGAATACCCATTGATCCACAGGCTAAAGGAGATATTAGGGGTAATGCAAGCTGTTCTATCTTGCATACATCACCACATATGAAACCACAAACATACAATGGAGATGGAGACTGGGAGTCTTACCTCAACCATTTTGAACTATGCGCTGAGCTGGGAAGATGGTCTTTCCAGGACAGAGTTTTGTATTTAGCTGCTAGCTTAAAAGGAAATGCTCAAGTCTACTACATGACACTGATGCCAGCAGAAAGGTTATCTTATCACACACTGGTAGTAAAATTAGGTCTACGTTTCAGTGACGCGCGTCAACAGCCAATGTGGATATCAAGGCTTGAAGCCAGAGTGCGCAGACAGAATGAGTCTATAGCCGAGTTAGGGGATGATCTACGCCGTATGTCCCAGCGTGCCTATAGAAGTTTGAACAATGAAGCCAAAGAGATGCTAGCTCTGAACCAATTATATAAATCAGTGTCCCCTGATTTGAAATACAAATGCATTTCTAAGAATTGTACTTCTGTAACTCAGGCTGTGTCTATAATAGAACTGTTTGAAGCTATTCTTGGAGAGGATTCTTCCAAGAACCTGGTTTGTCAAGCCACTGCAGAGCCAGACAGGAATTCGCAGGCTAAGGAGGGCTTCAGCTACAATATAGATGACAATAATTTGCAAGGCATCCTCAGACAACTTCAAAACTGTATAGAAATGTTGAACAGACAGGGTAACACCCAAGCATGGGGCGATCAGCGTCCTTGGAACAGGAATAGCCAGCGTATTTGCTATATTTGTTTCTCTCCGCATCACCTACAAAGAGACTGTCGACATAGGGAGCAAAACAGAAGGGATCAGCGACCCTTTCAGCAACCATATCTCCAACCATATCAACAATCCATGGGGGAGTACATGTACTGTGGTAATCAACAGAAAAACTATAATGCACATAAGCATTAAGGAAACAATCAGAGATGTTTAAGCGATATATCATAATCCATACATGCCAATATTAAAAGTTAAAAAACAAATCTGTGAGATTTAAATGAAATCTGTGAGCATAATTTATGAGTTTAAAAAAATAATGATCATAAATCTGTGAAATGTGAAATTTTCAGGTGCCAAAAGAGTTTTACAGTTTTATTTAATTGAAAAGGGTATAAGTTACACTAAGAAGTGAATCATGTTTGCTTTTCATTAAATAATTTGTCAGCTAATTTGAACTTTCGATGTGATTTAAAAATCTTATCGAAAATGGTTCCAAACGGGTCCAATTTGATGAGATTTTATATCACAGTTAAAAATAATTATTGTGGCATGTATGGAAAACATAGACACTAGGGACAAGGGGATGAGAATGAACAACAAGTTAAAAAATTTATTGAAACACAAGCATTCAAATAAATCATCATATAAGGTTTAATCACATGAACATTGCAGTAGTAATTGAGATACAATTTTATCCAATCTTATATATTAACCCTTTTCGTTCTGGAAACAGCAAAAAGTGAGGACCTAGATGGCTGTCGCATATGGTGGCATTTCATCAGGGTCTGCACTGTTTGCTAGAAGGAAACAGTTTTAAGGACAGAGGTGCATCATTTTGTATAAATTTTGACCAGCAGCCCTTTGAAAAAAAAATAGAAAAAAAGATTAATCTGTGCTTGTAGCCATCGATCAAAAAATAGAAAGGGGTTAAGACTAGAATTGCTTAAGATAGTTGTATGATTCATTGATTATATGCAGTCAGCCTGTCTAGAAAAGCAACCACCATGGGGACATGTTAAAAATTGCCTGCTTGAAACAGTGTTTGTTTAGAACAGGTAAATTTGAGAAAGAAAAACTGAACTGAAGGTTATAAAAGTTGAATATCTGGATTAAGTTATTTTTAAATACAGTGGTCTTAAGGACAGGTTCGACTGTATTTATCACAAACTATATATGCTCAGTTATGATAAACTGGACAGTTGCCTCTGAAAACTGTGACAAAGGTTATTTTAAGGTACTGCGTTATAGGGCATTTTCGAAAAGTATTTTAAGAGCCTGCCCTAAAAATCCTATTATCAGGTTTCTTTACTTTGAGTGGAATCATCTGTCCTGTCTTTGTCTTAACCATTTTATGCATACAGTGCCTGCAGAAAATTGGATGTGAAATGTCTTAAAATGCGGTTTAATATTTCCTGATGTTCATTAAAATATATAAACTGGCTATTGAGACAATAGTGCAGGTTGAGCTTTTAGGAAGGAAGACTTTAAAGCGCAAAGTTCACTATTGATAGCAAATAACATAGGAATGACATTATGGGTTAGTCTGGCAGATTTTGACCTGTTGAATGAAATGCAATTAACTACTTAAAATTTACTTATTGTCTGATGTTAAATGTTGTTAAGGTTCAAATTTTAAGTTTCAAAGCTCTATTTTTGACAAATATTTTGGTGGTATGATTGTGTATCAGGAACTGTATATTTGAAAGTTTGTAAAAAGTATATGTATTTAATTTTAAATGGCAGTAATAGCGTTAAGGTTATTTTGGTCTGTGTAATATTGGGGTCAGCACATAAAGTTTCTGTATTCAGCAGCATTGGATTTAGGAAATCATATTAATTTTGGATTACAGCTCTGCGACAGTCAGCATCTGAGACTATAAAATGTGACAAATGGTTAAGTAGAGTGGTCAGTGTTTAGGATCGTTAATATGCTATTGTCAGTTTGGGACTGCACCTGAGAAATTCCGTGCACGGTGGGAATTTTGCAGTGAGATCTGGCCTGATCAACCAGAGGTGCGTCACTGTAGGTATTGAAATTGCTGTAGGATGCACAATCACTTGGTGGTATTACCCCCAGCTAGGGCAAGTGAGAAGACTGTGTAAACTTGGTGATGGATATACGACACCTGAAAAGGTAAGAATATTTTAAATGTAATGTCTAATAGAGACGGCAGTTGAACTGCGACAATAGTTGAGGTATTTAATGATATAAACACTTTCACTGTGACTATTAACTGATTTGTAGCTGATCGACTGTTATGCCTTTAATATGATGAACTGACTTTAAGAAAACTGAAATTGAAATTTGTAGATTTTCATCATATGCATAAATAAATGAGTAAAAGGCAGCTTAAGGGCCGGGTTGCTGAACCCCTACAGACCTTGAGCAAGAAAATTAAGCCTTGCTATCTCTTATACTAAATCTGGTTTTCATGTAGTTCATTCAATCCTCCAGTAGCCATTATAGTGGAGTAATATGTTTAAAGGTGGGGAGAATGTAATACCCGTGGCTATTACTGCTATTTATTTATCAAAACAAGGTGTGTCGCATTTAGGTTACACACAAGCACATGTGTCTTTCCGTCTATAAACATTCTTCCTGTGAATCTTAAATTATTAATCAAGTTGTTTCAAGTGGTAAGATAAGCAATAAATGGGGTCATTTATTGCAGCCTGTGGCTTTAGGAAGCCAAACATTGGATACTGGAGAATGAACTATTTTTGCCTGTGTTGATCATTGCGAGCGTTCGTCAGTGTCTGTCAAGCAAACACTACGAATACTCTCAAGTACGGATAGTTTTGGACTGCGCCGTTCATTCCTTCTTTGAGAATAAAGTCTGGGCTTTCTGCTCATACTAAGGATAGATCGGAAAGACTCTTGTTTAAGATAATTATGAGCTTGATAATGAAAGTTCGCAAGGCGCCATGTTTTGAATGTAAAGAAATGTCTATCCAACGATATAAATTCTCTTACCTTCAATTGTCCATTAGTTAATCTATTTCACAAAGCCTTAGCTTTCTATCCTGCTACCAGAAGGTCTAAAGTTTATTTATCCACCAGGATAGACCGCATATTCCTCAGAGATAAACCAGAATTTGGTATCACAAATGTGAAGTGGGTAGACATCCGCCATTGTTGTACAACTTAGCTAGAGAAATCTATCAGTCTATCTGTGCAGCGATTGGCTGATAAAGATTTCTACACCTCTTTCTCATAGCTGATTTGCTGGCTGGAGCTGGGCCGAGACTATAAATAAGAGTCGATCATGCATTTCGAGCATCAATCTCAGATCGGTTAACTGGAGCAGACAACAAATTCTACTTTCACTTTTGTGCACCAAGGGAAGCAGCTCTTTAGATTTTAGATATGCTCATTTGGAAAGCTTCCCTTGGATTGATAAAATCCATTGAACTTTAGGCACTGACTAAATTACTAATCTAGATTTACCAAGTAAACTAAATCTAGATCTATTTCAAATCTACTGTGAATCGACTTTATCCTGAGAGGTTGTTCGACGTATGTGATATGAGCTCGGCCTGACAATAGAAAGCTACATAGACTTAAGAAATACTGAAACTATAGTATAGTCTAAATTTAAGTGAATAAACAAAATATAAGTTCAATGTAGTTGCTATTAATAACCGGTAATACATAGAGAGAATAACCTTCCACGACTACAAGAATCTACATATTCCCCCAACTAAAGCTTACGGGAAGCTCACAGTATACAAAGGATTAATAATTTTTTTTAATTGAATTTCAGATTTGGCCGATGAACGAACTTCGAAAGGTACTCCAGAGAAAAAGAACAATATAGATTTCAATGGAAACTGTATTAACATTCTAGAAACTAAACCGAAACAACATATCGATACCTTTCATGATCAGACGGCGAGAAATAACTTGGATGGCACCAACAGTTTCAGTGTGCCAGCTACAGCATGTTCTACTGCTGGAACTAACCAAAGAAACAATATGATTATATTGGAAAGTATTTTAGACGACAGAGTGAAGCAAACTCATGATATTGAAAAGTTTTATTCGAGTGAAACAAATAAACTGTTTGCTAATAACACAGCGGAGAATGCGCAACAATGCGTTGCATTCAGTAACAATCATTTTGAGAAATATGGAATATTCACGACTGGCAATACGTTAGTGTCAGAAGCAATACCTCCAAGTGCCAGTGGCAAAAATGAAAAGTGCAAATATATGGAACAAGACTTTCAACTTGGAGACATCAATAAAATTAATATATCAGATGCTGAACGTTATTCTGACCACACTGTGGCCAGACCAGAGTCAGAAACATCCTTTAAATACAGTATTCAACTAAATGCAATCAAACAAGATATAGACTTTGACAACAATACTTGTTTTAAGACAAATAATTCTAAAAGTTTTGAAAACACAAATGGCGGCAGTGAAGCAGCTGATGCAAAGGCTCGTGATATTGATAACAATAACTACGTCCGGCAAAACCTGAACGACAAAAACTGCCTAAGTGATTTATTTTCTAGAAAAGATCATCTGTATGGTGGTGATAACTTAGAGAAGATTCCAGAAAATGGCTACCGATGCTATTTTTCTTCAGAGAAGGTATTTTGCTGTGCAGAGTGTGGCAAAACATTTAAACGTTCATCGACACTTAATACCCACTTGATGATCCACAGCGACACCCGGCCCTATCCATGTGGTTATTGTGGTAAACGATTCCACCAGAAATCAGATATGAAGAAACACACATACATTCACACAGGTTTGTCTATATTATTTATGTTTACATAAAGTAAAACTTCTAAAATCCGAACTCCGAATGTTCGAAATACTCGCAAATTCTATTTAAATTTCGGACACATTGTATTTAGAATATAGGGCCTATTTTTGAACTTATAAATAATAAAGAAACATATGTTTTGGGTGTGTAAAAGAAACGTCTCAGGAAGACGTTTCTTTTATGTACCCAAAACATATGTTAAAATTGATAATCATCATTTTGCGGGGTTACATACTTCTATGTCTACATCCCTATAATTCGAACTACTGATAAATAGAACTAAATAAAACATCTAGTCCGTAGGACTTCGAATTCGCGAGTTTCTACTGTACTATCATTTTCATTGAAGTTGCCATAGATGAAATAAACAACCTACAGCTTGGTATAGTTGAATTGGCTATGTTTTTATCACAACATTTATAAACAGCCTGGTATTTTTAGCCTGAGGAATTTTCTGTGGCCAGTCAACCAAAGCGCCACAAAGAGAGAAATGAATGAAAGTAGTTCGATCCTAAGCCTCAGAATTCTTCTCTTTATCTGGTTTAGTTATTCTGAGGCTAAGGCTGACTCAGAATACGTTCCGAAACGTTTTCAAAAAGCTACTCTATCTTCGAATGCTCAGGCGATCATATCTGATCATGAGTGATTAGTTTTGAGTTTAGATTTAAAAAATAAAGCACCCAAAAAACCTTCTGGTTGAGTAAAAAAACCCTTCTTTCTAAGTCATTTAAATAAGTGTCCTGAACTCATTTGTGGTCTTAGCTGCGACCACAGTCAGAGACAGACTATTCCATAGTTCTTGAGGATAAAAAAGAACACCTCAGGACATCACTATATGCCAGGGGCCTTCAATACTTGGAGTTATGTGATGGCCTGACGAGTCTTGACACCCTCCTCTGAAGCCCATGCAGGATCATCTTTTTTTAAATTAATGGAGTCTCATTGGGTAGAAGAACAACATTGCTATGATTGTCGATCAAGATGACCATCATACCCATACATGGTAAAAACACAGATATGTTGATGCCTTAAATTCAAACAACTTCACTGAAGTCACTGGTCGCACAAAACTCATATTCCATATGTAGCCTCACGAGACGGTGAGGGAATGAAAATTAATGAAATTTATCTGGATTCATGTATGTAGTTCAAGGTAGCCGCCAGTGGTGATGATGCTGTTTGATTGAAGCCAGTTGGCTGAAACGTTGTTGGAAACACTAGTGATGCCATCCTTATTTAAGTTGCAAAGCTGGCAAATCATTTATGTCCCCATGCAGGGGTCGCGAAGTTTGGAATAATTTGCGTACATCTATAAATTACAAAAATCCATTGATGATATGTCTCTGAAACTCATAGTATAGTAAGTGGAGCATTCTGTCATATATTTGTGACCTGCATCAAGCGATAAATGGCATTGAAAACCTATTTTCGGCTTTTTTTTAGAGTGACCGTTTTCGGAGGTTTTACTGTACAGGGAGCTAGCACTTTTTGTACTTTCTAGTTTTGCAATCATCTTGCTGAGGACGAGAGGGCTGGTTGTTTTACTTTGATTGTGCTCTTACTGTCGTATGACTGTCAGTGTTCTGTGTCTCTTTCTCATTGTGCCTACAGTTGGCCTTAGGTCTGTGGTTGAGGCTTTTCCTGGCCATACTAACTTGTTTTTGATGCCAATATAGAGACCTGTACTTCTCAATATTGGCTCACATATCAGCACTTACAATTTCCACTCTCGTTTCCGTCTACGGAGGACATGTAGTTTGCTAGCCTCTGCAAAAGGAAAGCTGAAAAATAATGTTGAACAGATTCAAACCACTGACCGCGTTTCGATTTTTCCACAATCCCTGCCATGTTTAATATTTTTATATACAACACTCCTCTCCAATCCTGCAACTTGCAGCATTCCAGTTGTAAGTGTGTATTAACAATCAGATTGGAAAACAGTGTGGATTCTGTACAGATGGCTTCGTCAGATGCCAGCTGATCTGGATTTGCAGTGTTATACGGAAAGATCGCCCTTCTGTTTTTTTGATTGTTTGTTTGATTTGATTCTTTACATCCCATCAACAATCTTCCAGTTAGTTATAAAGGGACGGGTCTTCCTGGGTTGAACCAGTACTAAGCTAGGATTAATGTTCTTGCTCAATGACAGACCGCAGTGATGCCGGTGAGGCTCGAACCAGCGGTCCCTCGAGCACTATTCCACTGAGCCACTGCGCCCCCCCCTTCTGTTATAACCCAGATGCACTTTACCCAGACTACTAAATGAACTGGCAATACTAGTTTAACACTTCGGCTGCTTATCGCGACTACATGTCGTCTGTTGTCTGTTATAAAAACGTCTCTATACCAAACACTGATCTGGATCCACACTGTTTGTCTGTATGCCGAAATTAGTCCTTGAAGTTAGTTGATATTTTCAGATGCACTTTGCTCGTAGCTGGCTGTGGGTTAATACATATAAAAGCTCTATTTAAGTGCTACATACCTCAAGTTTCATATTTTGTACATTTTATGCGGTTTGGCATTTCTAACGCCTTATATATACTGACTGACAAAAGAATCGCTACATCAAAATACAAAATCAAGTTATATAAATCTTTATACATAAGGTAATAAATGTAAACATGGAATTTTTTTGACATGTTTGCGTTGTACCTCAATATTTTTTGTTCGAGAAATGATATTGGTAGAATCAAAACTTGAAAATTGACGTCGTTTTTCTTAATTTTTGCTTAGAATTCAAAAAGACATACTTGTTGTGGTATTCCTGAAGAGAACAATAATAATGCGAAATAAAGATGAGTATAAATCCTTGGTTTGACACAAATACATCGCCTACATTTTGATTCTGACATACAAATTGCCTATAAAGTTTGGCGTTTACGTCTTCAATAGCGCCAAAAAGAATGCCTCCATTTTACAGTACAAGCCAGGTATTGCTTACACATGTTGTAAACATTTGACATCAACAGTTTTGTCATTTACCCCTCACCATTTCGGGATATGCATGCAAATTCCAAAAACGTCAGTTTGGATAAGTTTGGAAATTGTAGTAGACATGAGTTTTCATTATTTCAAGTAATAGTACGATGGGTTTTTTTAAACTTTGTGCCACTCACTAAGCCTGCTTCAATGTTTTACCATCGTAAAGGTCACTTGATAGGTGGGGTGGCTGTAAACCACTTTTATTAAATGCCATCATTACGTACAACGTATGGCATTAACGGCAATAATAACAACGCTACCTGGACTCTAGACTGTAAACTTCACCTATAAACATAGCATGTTTCTAACCTTTCATAAATGTTACAAAATCAGTAAATGTGTAGCGTTTCTTTTGTCAGCCAGTATATGTTTGGTCCAGTACTTTGCGTCCGTCTAGTTTTGTAATCAGCTAGTAGCTTTACTTTTACTTGTCTTCTTGGTGTTTTGTGACTGTTTGTGGTCTTAGGCTCTTCCTCATGGTGCCGTAGGTTGGTCTGCTATGTGTGATAGTGGTATTTCCTGAATATACTCACTTTTTGAGAGGATGGCCCATGTATCTTCAAACTGATTGATAGCGTTACGAAACACTCATCCGTATCTGTCTGTGAACTCCTATTCATGAATAAATCTGTGTTATCTGGTTACAAACAATTGCCGCACGGGAACACCAGAACTTGTCATAACTGAAGCAGAAATAGACATAATTGCCATCACAAGAAGAATGGAATTCACTTGACACATACAATGTGTTTATTATGAAATATTTAACGAGATAAAAGTTATCATTGAGTTTCCATAAACCTCGAGAGATTTGACAAAGATTTTAGAATCAGTCACTAGATTTAACAGTGAATTATTTACGCGATTGTATAGTGCGACAAGCTAACAGAGACTGGGCGTGTCAGACAGAGTGCTGTCATACACTGTCAAAAAAGACTAGTCTACAGTAAATCGGGTGTAATAGCCTATGTACGCTTTACTGGTGCAACCAACTGAAGCGCAGCCGACAAGGGTGACCAACTTTATACGTAAGCATGCCTGGTAAACGTTTATCTTTAGTATGCTGCTGGGGACCTGCTGCATTTCAGTTTTCGGGATGAATATGTTGTGAAAGTTTTCGGGGAGGGTAGGTTTGCACTTTCTTCAAATTTTGTCTGTATGGCAAAACTGGTTTGTTTTTTAAGCCTGATAGAAAAATAAATCACCAATTAGAAATCAGCGGGACAAGGGTTAAGTATCTGGATCATGAGAAAATGGCATACAAACACGAGATTTGGTCTTACCGCATATCCGAAAAAGCCTTTAATAATCGCTCATTCTGGCGTGTCCAGAGCGAAGTTGTTTGGAGTCGTCTTCAACGTGCATACATTGTTTATGCGAGAAGCGAAAGCTCTGGCTCGGTCATGCGTACATACCCACACCGATGTAATAAGAACCATCATTTCGTGTGCAGACCAATTTATAGTATTAATTTTTTCATTGCGGACCATTTATTTTATTTTCTTATTCAGTATATAATTTGAAAGTTAAAATTTCGAAAAAATGTCAGAGCACATATATCTAAACTAGTAAGTTTCCGTGTTATCCAAATCAATTCGAGATGCCTATTTCTCAGAATGGGCTCAATACAGGTATTTTCACAGGTGAATAAATACACTCTGTCTTACCGATTTTTATATGGAAATGTCCAAGGGTGTGTCTTTGCTAAGAACCGCCCAGTCTCTCTTAACTGGACGGACTATATAACTGTTAATGTCCTTTACAGGGGTGCAGCTGGGCTGGAACGAGGTCGATGCAATAAAAAAGAACGCTTGCAAACAATGCAGACTCATATGAGATGCTGTAAAATAAGGAGTGTCTTTTTATCTATACTATTAGTACCTTAGACATTAAAAAACGGTATATGATCTATACACTCGAGAGGTTTGGAGGGTAATGTTTAAACGAATAATTTTCAACTTTTATTATATATTTGCTTCATTTACTTAAAAGTATACAGTTTTTTCAATGTGAATTTCTGTCCGATTCAACGACCGATTATGACAGATGACCACCTGAATCTGAAAGAAAAAAAAACTTACTCCTTTACCTAGCATTGCTATTCCCTATGATGAAGACCCTATTTTAACACCCTTAAAATGGTTTTACTCATTTATTTGTTTATGACTCTCCCTAGACGCTATGCCAGGCAGATCAAATACCAATCATTTTCAAATAATTATGAACTCCTTGCTTGGGATAATAAAGAGATCCTTTGAAGGGTTTAGACATAAAAATGTTTTGATCTTGGTGAAAGGTAAGTAGGTAAGGCCCATCTTAGAGCCCCCTTCGTCCGGTGAGATATTGAAATACTCTCAGACCCAATATGGTCCGAGAAATACACTTAGGCGTGATGTATTTTGTTCATTAACAGTTAAACCGCAAATGAATGAATCCCCATAAGCTAAAATATAAACCTTTAAATTATTTTGGCTTTGCCTCTGCCAAGTCAGACATTCCATATGTGAGCCATGATATGATAGATATGATAAAACCAACAATATGAATGAGCAAAGACTAAGACCAGCCTGGGCATCTGCCTTGTCTGATAAGAGTCTTAGGTGTGTGCTCAGTGGGTAGCTTAGGACCCAAGCTTTCTCCATGCAGACCGCGGAGACTCTGATCAGAATTTCAACATGCTTACTCCTACCTTCTGCCACCAATAAATCACCTTACCTGAGAAAAAACACATATATCACATATACTGCTCAACAAAAGTTTAGCACGGATTTTAATACGATGTCCCACTTTGAATGAACATGAATCATTTTATTTAATGTAATCAACATGTATGGGGATCTTGAAATTTACATTTTTTCGTGTCCGCCAGACAAAAAGTTATTTGGTTAGGCGTCAGTGGATCGACGTTAAATTTGATGTCATGGGCATGCAAAGGATGCACGTCTACATCTGAAATTTAAAATTTTGATTTTAGAGTAAAGCCAAAGGTTCTTAATGATGAAAAACGTTAAAAACGTCAAAGTTTGATACCCGTTTATGTCACGTTTTACCGTTCCATTATGACGTTAAAATGGCATTTTTACACTTCTTGACTTTTCAGCGAACTGAATCAAGAGATCAAGTAATCTGTTTGATGTTAGATTGGCACAAGCACCAGGAACATTTCTGTAGTTTGTCCTTTGAAAACGCCTTCTTTAGATAGCGTCATCGCCTTAATTTAGCCTCAACTTCAGATTAACGTCTCTTTTTATGAATTAAATACCATGAGACAAAATTTTAAAAAACTTACCTTTCCTTAAACTGTCTCTCTTTTGGCATCCTCTTAAACACGAAAACCCTTTCAATTAAGCATGCCTACACAGCGAAAACAGTACTGTTTTTGATTTGTAAACGTCATTATAACAACAACGTTAGTTGTTTTCAAGACTCAACTTTTGCTACTTATGCTCAATTGAGACGACCCTTGTCTTTTTTCAGAATGGCCTATTCGATCAAGCTGTATAAACAAGAGACTTTTAAAACCGAAGCTGCATCAATTTTGTATTGCCATTAATGGAGTTGAAACACGTTTTTTGACCCCTCTCTTGTTTAAAGCAACGAACGACGCAGTAGAAACCCAATTAAAGTACACCAATTGGTTCCTCAACTTTATCACATACCAAACCGTCATTTCAGCAGATATTTTATAACTTTAAACCATTTGCTCAAATAAAAAATAATTTTTATTTATCCGTGCTAAACTTTTGTTGAGCAGTATATATATGCGGTTCCAAAGTGTACTCTACTGCATTTTTGCATAATCTCACCAGCACACACTGGTTCATTAAGAGGTGGACAGATTTTTTGGCTTCTGAAGATCCTAAGTTAAATTTGTAAAATATGCTAGCAATATTCTTTGGTAGTTAAATACAATCCCCAACTGAATAAACGAAATTCAACAAAATATTGATTATGTATCCGCTAACTATGCAGTAGGTAGGTCGGAAAATCCTTTTACGTTTAAACATTTTTATTTGGTAAATTTAAGTAAAAAATGTTTACAAGTTTAAATTCAAACATTTCTTTGAATTTAGAGTTCAGCTTCTTCCAACTTTCCGCCCTCTGCTGCCTTTAGTATGCTAATTAAAAGCCCATTAATTACACCAGCAATCAATCACGCATTTCTGTCAATCATTTTCAGTGCGGATATGGGCGTGCTTGGCAGTGCGAGAGCTTTGCAGACGACTTTTTCGGGCCACCGAAACAGACATTTAGCTGAATCGTAAACCGTTTTTGTACTTATCAGATTCCACAACCAATACAAACCTTTTTTAAGCACCAGATGGTAAGAAAATAATCCTATTTTGTATTTCAGGTACTTACATTTCTGCCCCTTTGATTATTTGTGTACAATTTTTTATCGATCTGCTGACCTCTGGTCGCAGCTGGCATTGAGTTATTATTTCCCTTTGCAACAACACCAACAATTTAGAGGGAGACCTCATTATTTCAATTTGGTTGACTGCCTGAGACGTTACAGCCATAACCATATAATTCAGCAGTTTAGAGTAAAATTGGTTGAATTTTATATATTTTTTATTATTTCATCTCTGATTTGCGTGTAAAGTCAGACAAAACGGTGTACGAATCTGCATACTGTCATGTTCAATTTTTTCCAATTTTCCACCAATTAAATAATGATAGCTCCCTAGCTAACTGGAAACGCTGAAAACGAAACTAGGTCGGCTTAATAAACGAGACATGTGTATTTTCTTGGTTACGACAGATGAATAGGTTAGTTAAAAAGGTAAGCAAGTTTTAATTGGATTACTTGCAAAACTGTACGAATCTACCTACTGCCACTCTATTATTCATTGGGAATGTTCAATCATTTCTTGCTTTCCAAAATTGTTTTCTGTGGTGTGTAGAAAGAAAAAGGCAAAATTATTTTTGGCATATTTAAACACTAAATATTGTGGAGTTCAAATGTTTGATGCTGTAACTAGATGCTGCATAAGATGCTTAAGAAATGGATCAGCTCTAGCAGTGAATTGTTGAGTAATAATTCACTGTTTGGAGGTCAGTTGTAAAGAAGATCAAATCACGAACGCGCAAGGCGAGTGATTTATCTTCGTACAACTGACTGACAGTTCACGTACAAGAGCTGATATTTCTCGATTCTAACACACAATAAACGACGAAAACACATTTGAAGTCTTCAGCTTCTTCCAACTTTCCGCCATTGCGCCAGTAGTTAGACTGTGTCGCATACCTTTACATGTATTTGTAACATCTTTCAAGCGTAAAAACGACGTTACACCGTCTAACGCCATGCATTACGTCATTTTCCATTTACAAATGACGTCAGCTAGCACGCATTTCCTCGCGCTTTCAAAACTGTGAATTATTGTTCGACATATTCTCTCTTTTAGCATTGACTCTAAAGGCGAGGTGTGTTAGAATCTGAAATATGTCACAAAAACTCGGTATCGCAAAGTCTATGTATAATATAAAAGATATAAGAGTATCCTCCCCGACCCCTCACCCTCTCCCACATCGTGACACGCTGTGGGAGTGGTGGGGATAGAGGGACGGTGATTCTAATACATAATTTCTGATACAAAAATCGTCTCTTTTCCATATTTCAGGAGAAAAGCCTCATAAATGCAAAGTATGTGATAAAGCATTCAGCCAGTCCTCGAATCTGATCACCCACAGCAGGAAACATTCCGGTTACAGACCGTTCATGTGTGCAAGATGTGGACATAACTTTCAAAGAAGAATAGATTTAAGAAAACACAGAGAAACCCCGGGCTTGTGCGGCCACTAAGCTTGTCATTCCATCAGATACACCATGGAGCTATTAACTACATTCAATCGTACAGTCTGATCAACCCCATCACTAGGCTACGTTTTTTCTTTGGAAAAAGTGCTTTGTGATAGAAATTATGCTGATGTGAACAAAACATATTCAAGCGCTTCAGTATAAGGATCAAACATGTTTGTGCGTGAATTACCGTTCACAGGGTCCCAAGGGGATGGTGAAATCCATGGCGAAGCTGAGGTTTACCAACATCTCCTGAAGCACAGGAGCTTGACGTTATTTTCTTTTATACGAAGTCCCCTTTACGATTATGTAAGAAGCGAAGAACATGATGGCTATTTTTAATGAAATTTTAATTTACACATTTGCTGGATACGCCGCCATATTTGTTGCGTTATTTAAGAAATAGATCAGCTCTAGCAGAGAATTGTTGTATAATAATTCACTGTTTGGAGGTCAGTTGTAAAGAAAGATCAAATCCGCAGCGGGAGTGATTTATCTTCGTACATATGACCGACAAACAGTGAATTATTACTCAACAATTCACGCACTAGAGCTGATCTATTTGATTCTAACACACAATAAACGACGGACACACATTTGAAGTATTCAGCTTCTTCCAACTATCCGCCATTGCGCTGAAGAAATCCCGCCAATAGCTGGACTGTGTCGCATACGTTTACGTGAAAACATAGCGTCTTTCAAGCGTAAAAACGACGTTACACCGTCTAACGCCACGGTTTACGTCATTTTGCAGTAACAATTGACGTCAGCTAGAGCGCGCTTTCCACACTTTCAAAACTGTGACTTAATCGTTTGGTATAACACGTTTTTCAGATATGTAATATTTATGAATAAATAAATAATGAAATAAATTGATTGAAAATAAAAATAATAAACAAGCAGTTATGAAATACACCATTCAACAGTTCTAAAACTAAACAAAATGCCACAATAGAAGAAGGCAGCAACATATTAATAAAAACATATATTGATGATGCAGTGCTCGAACCCACGGCTTTCTACCTCAAGTATTTATAAGCCCACTGTATAACCAATTGCGCCACTGCGGATTGTATGAATATATTAATAGACTTTTCGCTTACTGTAAAGGCGGAAACTTTAATATTCATATCTGGGCGTGGTTCGGCTTTTTCATCTGCTGAGGAAGGGAAATCAGGTTTTACTTATAATTTGGTAAAGAGTTAATAAGGTTTTTGAGCCGCGCAAACGTGCGTGCATTTGATGAAAATCCTAGCCGTATACACACTGAACTCACATGTATTAACCCTTATAGCGTATAATCAGAGACTGTATGTTTTTGTCGTCCACTTAACTATTTGAAGCCTCAAAGATAAACAGTGTGGACCCAGATCAGACTGCTCCTGTGGGAGCAGTCTGACCTGTTTCCACAATGTTTGCCTCTATGCTTATGTTAAAAAGACATTTTCAGATGCAGCTATTTTGCTGGCGTTTTAAGGACTAAATAATGACTGAGGTAATGTCGCAAGATGATACAGTTACTTTTGAATAAAACCACGCCTCATTTTCAGCTTTACCTATGTCTAAGGTTGACCAGTCCTAATTACGCATTCATGAGGCGCCGCCTTTACAGTAAGCGAAAAGTCAAAGAATACCAAAATAAAACAGGAGTTAACAATAATTTTCAACGTAAAATGGTACCAGTTCCAGATCAACCTCTCCTTTTGAAATGGAACGATCCGATCCAAAGGTCATTGGTCAGAGGTCGTGGTAGATCTATACATGCCATTGTAAATTGATATTTACCTACAGAGTTGTTCAAAATTAGTTCCTAATAAGTTGTTATGATATTTTGCTTTTGAGCATTTTGACAGCGACCCCCCACCCCCCTGTGACCAATCATGCCAGTTTTATATGTTGTGTGAAATGTATGGAAAAGGATTAGTTCAGTCACGGGGGGAAAGCACTTCAGTAAAAATAAAATCTATTTTCTATTTAGAGTTTTCAACACATATTTTAATTGATACTTGTCCTACGAGAAAAACACTTTTGCGGATAATTTGAGGGTAGAACCTACTATCCTTTTCATCGAAAAAATATCGTTTTCTTTGAAACTTTTCTCTAGCCATTTTTATGGGCAATCGTTCATTAAGGCTGCCCGAGGTCTTTCTACAAAAGAAATGTGGCACATGCTACTTAACAGACATGAGAATGAATAGAATATCATTGATTCAGAATCAATTCCTGATTTTCGCCTAGTTCTTGGATACCTGGAAGGTAGGTTGGACATGCCATGTTTTTGCCAAGATGCCAGAAAATCCAACATCTTTGACACTTTCTCAAAACATCACAGGAATCTTTTCCTGTCTAAATGAAAAGAAATTCTGAATAGAAAAAACACATAACAAGAAAAAATATTACATGAAATTATTATGCTATACTAGGCGATAGTGCAAACTATATTGCAGAGTTTATGAGAGGGCAGATATTTACTTGTTTGTTTGATTTTCTTGTTATTTTTTCTTTCTTTCTTATTCACTAGTGAAGGCATTGTGATGGCTTCTAATACATTTAGGTAGGCTATATGTAGAATTTTTTGTTGTTGATTGAAAAATAAAATGGGCCGCAACGCGAGAAAACCTGTCTTCGGGGGTTTGTGAACAACACAGGTGCAGACCAGCCTGCGCATCCGCGCAGTCTGCTCAGCGCCTTTGTCATTCGCTTTTTAGAAAGCATCATATGTTAACTTGCTACAGATGAAATTTCAATTTTCTAGCTAGTCTCTGTAGCTGAGGAGACTGGTTTGAATCTCACTTTGTCGGACACCCCGAAGACAGGTTTTCTCGCGACGAGGCCCAAATGATCCACGAGGATGCTGCAAAGACGCACAGACAACATGTAATTCGTATGTTGGTGCTCAAAGAACTGACTCAATGAGGCGGTTTTTTTGTATTGACAATATCTCCGTTAGTTCTGTTTCCCGGTTCGCAGGTTGTAAGAAATGGGAAAAATAGATAACCAGAACCCTTTTCCCCCTATACCTTGAATTGGGAGGGGAGAGTTCTGGTCACCTGTATTGACTTTACTGACTGCCTGTAGGCTGGTAACCAGCAATTAATGTATATATAGTAAATACTTACAGTTTTGATGTTTTGGAATGTATAATTTGATTAAACACTCCTAGCTGTATTCGAAGGCCTGGGTGTTATTTTGGTGATGCGCAGACAGATCTTAAGTCATTAGGTGCACCTCTAAGGAAGGTAGGTAGGTTTACTGGAAAATGTTTTTCAAAGCTTTACCCCCTTCCCTTGATGAAAAATCCTGGATAACTGCATGATTGATCAATCTCGTTAATGACATGTTTGTTGTTTGCACATCCAAAGCCGTGTTCGCACACTTAACACCGTATAAACGTAAATGATGCATATCCTTGCAGCTTAGCCTGTAGAAGACTCTATATATTGGTATGCATTTTGTCTTTTAACTTGGCATCCATAGCACTGCAAGTATTGTTTCTTGCATCAGTAGAACGTATATGCCCTTTGATGTCAATATAGCATTGCTAATAATGATAGTTACTACCTGAGAATAACTAGAGGTATTGTGCCAAGTCACTTCCTTTGGTTTAAACACACTTTATTCAATAGACATAAGAGATGTACAGAACATATACAATGTAAACATGCAAAGGATTAGAACGAAAGCATAAATGCTTTTAGAGTCATTTTCCTGATGAGAGTGACAGCGTTTACATATGTGTATATAAGGCGATATTATATCTTGATATGCCAAGTCAACTATACAATATTATACTGAACAAAAATACAAACTTTCCATTTTTTAAATAGAAATTTGACCAATTTAATGTAAATTCATTACTTAACAAGTATGCGCACATAATGACCACGCGTCTGACAAGACAGCCATGCAAGAAAGTTTCAGACTTGATCAGGCGTTGATGAATAATGTTGAAAAAAAAACGTCAAACTGCATTTTAAAGTCTGGAAGATTATCATTACGATATTTTGAATATGTAAACACACTATTAGGGAGTATTTCGAGTCAGAACATCGAATATCAACAAATAACGTCCGCGAAGTATACTGCACTAATGCTACGTGTACGTCAAAATGAGCGCAAGAAGGCTTTTGGCAGGTCGCCCCGTACCAAGAGTAATATGCGCGGCAAAGATGTTTGGTTGCTCACGCGTTAATGCTCATAGCAACCAGAGATGGTTTGAGCAGGCAGGAATATTAATCGATGCACAGGATCGACACGAAGTAAGAAAACAACGCCAAGGCAAGGCAGTTAATTTACACTCACGCATTGACGTAAGCGCTTCTAACCGATCTACTGAGAATTGAACAGCCATTAGTTTGATTTGATTTGTTTTACATAGGATAGGTATTGGCGGAGATATTACTGATTAAAGTAAGTGTAAAGTTTTTTTTTGTTTTGTTCAGTATATGATATAAACATGAAAAGAATATAACTACAAAATCCAAATAGAGAAAAACATCTTGGAAATGATACCAAAAAAAAATAAATAAACACAGAAAAAATACAATGAAAATAATTCAGATTGTTTTGTTTTGCGAATGCTGTAGGAATGGGAGGGGGTGCAGACAACCTAGTTTGACAGTGTGTTTCCTTCTATCGTCACATGATATGACAACATTTAAACTACACAGTTTAATGGTGATTAAGAAGCGTCGTGTTGCTAAAATATACCTGTCGACATGGTGAACATGTTTTGGTTTGTTAAATCTTATATAAGGCCTAAATATTTTTGCAGATCTAAACCTATCTTCAACGTAATTGGTTTAATGATGGCTCTGATGTAAAGCTTTAATCTGTGAGTTGGTGCCTGATGCTTATCTGTAGCTGTACCCACCGTGGCTCAACTTGAGGTTTTCTTTAGCTGTGACTATCTGTGAGTCGTGAGCCATTTTCTCTGTTTCATCATAGTGCGTTGATTTGATTATATTGTTTCTCTATGATGATATATTGCAATAGTTAGGAATCCTCTATGCGAGCTCTACATTTTTTGCGCTTCAACAACAGCAGAATCTAGGGCGAAGATTTGGTGCCATTAAATGCATTTAAGCCCTCAGTGGCTTTGGCTGTTGTCCGTTCTAAGGTGGTCGTTCTGTTATTGTTTATTCGCTGTTGATTGGTTCTCCCATTGTGAAATTCTGTAATTATTTTATGTTTTGTTGTGCGTTACTTTGTGCCCATTATAGTTTTGCAACCATCTCGAGGGGGAAGAAAGAGCTGGTGACTTTACTTTGTTTGTCTTCCTGGTGTCTCATGATTGTTGCGTGGCTCTTCCTCGTGATGCCACGGGTTTGTCTGCAGTTTGTGATTGTGGTATTTTCCTGATCATACTCACTTACTTTTTTTACTAAATCGTACAACATATACCTCTCCAGATTTAGCTATTCCATTTTCTTTTCAGCAAGTTCATACTACAAACATTTTTATCTCTATTTTTTCTCCAACTTCATGAAAGTACAGATCATTGGCGTCCTCCTAATTTAAGTGTTTTGCCTAAACACTCGAATCTTTCTGAGTCTGAACACTTAAATCATCTCATCTCTGTATAATCAATGATTACAATAAAAATATAAATAAAGCTTATATAAGAACTCTACATCTATTTCATAAATAATTATGTATAATAATAACAACCCACCAGGGCCCCATATAGGTTATGCTAGGTGGTATTCTACCTTTGCGACAAAATGTCATAACTTGATGTTTATGATGTGATTTCAATTAAGGATATTTAAGACTGTCTATAAAAATACTTTATATTCAATACTTACAAATAAAAGAAACACACCACATGATTATCTACATCTGAAACACTCCGCCCTAGAAAAATTATACTATAATTCTTATTAACCGAATCACCGGTTTTACAAAAGGTATCAAACTAACAACATCGTTGTTTGGGGACTTGCACACTTCAGTACAGCAGTCCGCATCAACTCTCAGTGCCTTGATTTAGCATTGGCTCTATAGGCGAGGTGTGTTAGAATTACTTATAACGGAGCAAATGCACATTGGTATTTGACTGGTTGAGATAATTGGAACTTAGAGAATACTAGGTGAGTGTCTTTTGATATCAAGTTTACCAGGCAAGGCTTTGAGAGCGCTTGTTGACATCGCGAGGCTTGCCGAGATATAGAGAATACTAGGTGAGTGTCTTTTGATATCAAGTTTACCAGGCAAGGCTTTGAGGTCGCTTGTTGACATCGCGAGGCTTGCCGAGATATAGAGAATACTAGGTGAGTGTCTTTTGATATCAAGTTTACCAGGCAAGGCTTTGAGAACGCTTGTTGACATCGCGAGGCTTGCCGAGTTATAGAGAATACTAGGTGAGTGTCTTTTGATATCAAGTTTACCAGGCAAGGCTTTGAGAACGCTTGTTGACATCGCGAGGCTTGCCGAGTTATAGAGAATACTAGGTGAGTGTCTTTTGATATCAAGTTTACCAGGCAAGGCTTTGAGAACGCTTGTTGACATCGCGAGGCTTGTCAAGATAAAAGAGAATACTAGGTGAGTGTCTTTTGATATCAAGTTTACCAGGCAAGGCTTTGAGAACGCTTGTTGACATCGCGAGGCTTGCCGAGTGATTCAACATACGTTCTCAAAGCCGAGCCTGGTTACCATGATATCAAAAGACGCGAACCTGGTATACTATTTATCAGTTTACCCATTGTTGAACACTCTTCAAACTAGCTATTATGACGTATTTTTTTTATTTTTATCTTGATTCAGCGTCATTAGCGACGTCATTCAAAAAGTGCAACGTCATCATGACCTGATAAAGGTAACATGCCGTGAGATAGGAAACGTTTATTAGGTTATGTTGTAACAATTCAGTTAATATTAGGGGTGACTGATAAATTCTTTTATCAGATATCGACCAATGAGATGACGTGATTAATGCGCACTGTGTAAACAAAAGATGGCGGCGTATCTAGCAACTGTGTAAATCTAACTTTCATTAAAATCACGACATGGTCATGATACCGTGAATGATGATCAATTTATATGAATGGCGAAGTAGTTACTTCATAAAATAAAAACATTTGAGCTGCTGAGTAGTGCCAGTCCTACAGAGGACTAAGTGAAACGAAAAGAACCATCAATCTCCTGTGTTCCGAGGGACCTGGTGAACGTTAATGCATTGGCAAAATGTTTAATATCTCCCTTAAGACCTGGTGGTCGTTATGGCATTGAAAACAATGTTTGATCGTTGACATTGCATATATTCTACGAAACATGCACATAAATGTGCAAAAATATTTGGCAATCGATCCGTTTTACAGTCAACACGTACATATAGTTGGACGTTTTCATTTATGTTTATCTACCAGGCCAAGACATAGTCCCAGATCTTAAAGGTGCCAAAATCCGTACATCAACAGCACGTGAATTGCCTTGTTAACACATGGGTTTGTGTAGACTAAAACATGACTATTAAAAGCGTGCACCAAGGCTTTTTTATGCAATAAAATAGCGATAAATGGATCAGCTGTCATAAAATTCTATGGTCCAGAACGTTACTAAACCGTTTTTATAACAGCAGGATTTGTCTTGATAAAACATGAGTGTCTAGTATTGTTAATAACGTGCGGCGATGGTTTTATGCAAACATATGTATGCCTGACATACATGTCATGGTCTAGAGATTTTGCTTGGTATCTACAAGATTGTTGGATTACTGAATATCTAAGTGGGTACAATGCACCAGTTTGATTCAAAGGCCATCCTCGTAAAACATTATAAAGTAACTTTGACTTGTTCGTTGCCCTTTCGGCTAATTTATTATCCCCTCCTCTGAGGTGTTTTATTGTGAAGTAAATGGATGAGCAAATTTTGGATCATAGCCTTTGTCTACATCGGTACGTTGTGTAAGCGAGTAGCGAAGACGAAATGACCCAGTGAGCAAATCAAAAATAGTAAGTGAATATGATCAGGAAATACCACAATCACAAACTGCATACAAACCTATGGCACCGCGAGGAAGAGCAACACAACAATCACGAGACTCCATGAATACAAACTAAGCAAAGCAACCAGCTCTTTCTTCCCCATCATGATGACCGCAAAACTAGACCCAAAGTAACGCACAACTACACATAGAACAACTACAGAATCCCACAATGGGAGCAACAATCAAGAACGAGTCAACAACAACAGAACCACCGCCTTAGAACGCCAAAATCGGACCACCATCGGTCCGCCATCGAAAAGGCGTTGAGGAAGGGGCTTAAGTATACAGGTGCATACATTGTGAGCACAACCAAGGCCGTAAGCGTTACCATTTTCCACATCAAAATCTTAAGATTGTGGGTAAATAGTGGATTAATTGTGAGTTTGGATAACTTCAAGACACAGTTGCACATATTCATGCCCCTAAGAACACATATTTAGAGTTCCAAAACAACTAAGCATCTATGGAGAGCGGTGCTACACCTCTTGTGACAAAGATCAAGTAGTATTTAACAACAAAAGATATTGACACAGAGTTCCATATCAATAGCCTCCACGACTGGGGGGTGTATTTTCATCCAGAAAAATACAGTATCATTAGAGTTACTATAGATAGATCACCAGTTCTGCGCCCCTAGTTACACACAGATCCTACACGCAGATGCACAGTCAAAATACCTAGATTTGACATAACAAGCAATCTTTCCTGGAATGCTCACATAGATCGGATTGTAAAGAAAGGCAACAGCATGCTGGGCTTCCTTCAATGGAATTACGAGTGAACAGCTGTGGGACAAAAGCATCTGCCTACTTTACATTTGTACGACCGAACCTAGAATACTGCTCAAATGTATGGAGCCCTTACACCATCCAGGCAAAGAAATGGATAGAGATGATCCAGAGATGAGCAGCAAGATAAGCTACAAGAAGATATTAGAACATGAGCACTGACACAAACATGCTGGAGGACCTCTTATGGGATACACTTTAAACATTCACAAGTCACAATGATGTTCAAGATCATTTATGGCCAACAGGATATCCCAGCTGCTGACTTAAATAATACCCCAGCCTCAACCGGAACAGGATCACTGCATGGCAAGAAGCTGTGACAATATTCTACCTCTACGGGTACCTTAAAGAACAGATTCTTCCCCTGCACCATTCCATTGTAGAACTCCCTCCTAGATACCTTAGTGGAGGTCTCCAACTTGGTTACTTCAAGCGGGGGCTGTCTACTTTCTCATTATAATACATTTGGGGGCCGACTACAAGCAGAACCAGTGATATCTAGAGCTATGCTGGTAGGGCTCCCATACACTTTAACGATAACCGTAACCACATTGGTCTAGTCTGGGTCGAAAAAGCAGTTGGAAATCTTCTATAATTTCTCTTTCTTTTCTTATTACTGATTTCTATCTTTCCTCTATTTTCTCTTTCTCTACCTGCCTACAGTATCGTAATGGTCAATGGTGGCATACGATACTCAACCATTAGATGTAGACCTAGGTGCTTGCGAAGGAAACCAGTGACGTATATTAATTGCAAATGTATTAGAGACCACTGAGGCAATCTATCTATTTATCTCTTCGTACAGCATAAACCCTCAAATGAGTATTATGTGCCAGGTTCCCTCAACATGCATTAAAAGTAAAGGAGTTAAAAACAGCTAACAGCAGGAATGAATTAAAAGTGCATAGTATTATTGTATTTTATCAGTTACTCCTAATATAAACTGCATTGTTTCAACATAACCTAATAAACGTTTCCTATACGAAGAGAGAAACTCTCTTTGCAATATGCTATAAGACTTGCTGCTAACCCATCAAATCCTGCTCATGAAGTTACATTCCCACCAAATTATGTTAATTTGAATGAACAAAAACCTAAAGCTATTAAATCATTTGGCATCAGAATTTCACCACTTTTAGAATCTGCCAATATCAAACCACAAAATATTGAAAAACATTTTACACCAAATATTCCAGCTTGGTGCATGAAACCACCTGAAATACTTTTTGATTTACATTCCGGGAAAAAATCTGAATCAAATCCACACATATTAAAAGATGATTTCAGAAAAATGCAAAGTCGTTATAAGAATTACCAACAAATTTATACTGATGGGTCAAAGGAAGACTCAAAGGCTGGCTGTGCTGTTATATCAGACAACCATAGTAATATGCAACGTATACCTGACGATTCATCAATTTTCACTGCTGAAGCCAAAGCAGTTGATCTAGCTTTAGATTTCATTAGCACTTGTGATGCAAACAATAAATTTATTATATTTTCTGACTCGCTCTCTGTATTGAAAGCAATGAACCATACCAGTTCAAAGAATCCACAGATTCAGAAACTTTTAGAAAAATGTCATGAGCTTTTAACCTATAAAGAAATTGTTCTCTGTTGGATTCCTAGTCATATAGGTATCCAAGGGAATGAGATGGTAGATAAGCAAGCAAAAACATCGCTTTCATTAGAACCAACTTCTTTTAAAATTCCATTTTCCAATTTTAAGCCCTCTATCAATAAATATATCTTGGAAGAATGGCAAACTTCATGGAATAACAGCATTGGTAATAAACTTCTTGACATCAAACCAACTATTGGTGAATATCAATCAGTTGTTCGAAACATTAGAAGAGAAGAAGTAGTATTAGCTCGACTCCGCTTAGGTCATACAAGAGTCACTCATTCATACTTACTACAAGGTGAAGAGCATCCTCAATGTGTTGGTTGCGACGCACCTTTCACTGTACGTCACTTCCTTTTGGAATGTGGCGATTTTGCACAAGTAAGAAATAATTGCTTCCATGTTAATAACATGAAAGAATTATTTCAAGATATACATATTGATAGTATTATGACATTTTTAAGACAAATAAATCTTTTTAACAAAATCTAATTGCTGTTTTTAAAATCATGTTTTGTTTTACATTTGTATCAGACCATAATACAGATTATATTATGTTGTATTCTGTTCAGTTAAAGAACATGTACAGTTATCTGAATAGCTCTTTGAAACTGTCAGATATTGTACGTGGTCTCTCCTGTCAACAATCGTATTGCAACTTATTATCATAAAACAAACTCATCATCACCATTCCTTTTATTTTATCTTATAAATTTTTAACTTTTTCCATCCTCATCATGTTTAGTTAAAACCGTCTGACGCTAATGACCCACAAGGGTTGATGCGTCGTTAAGCACCAAACAAACAAACAAACAAACGTTTCCTATCTCATGGCATGTTACCTTCATCAGGTCATGATGACGTTGCACTTTTTGTATGACGTCGCTAATGACGCTGAATCAACACAAAAATCAAAAATTACGTCATAATCGCTAGTTTGAAGAGTGTTCAACAATGGGTAAACTGATAAATAGAATGCCAGGTTCGCGTCTTTTGATATCAAGATTACCAGGCTCGGCTTTGAGAACGCATGTTGAATCGCTCGGCAAGCCTTGCGATGTCAACAAGCTTTCTCAAAGCCTTGCCTGGTAAACTTGATATCAAAAGACACTCACCTAGTATTCTCTATATACAGTGAGAAAGTAAAGTGAGGATAAAAACAGCAGTATTTCAAATGTATGATATTGAGTGGCACACCTGACAGACAGCTCGTTTGAAGCTGTCGAGATCAGTCAGGGTTGCGATAGATGGCGGGAGACTGTTCCACTAAATGACTGCAAGATGGTAAAATGAGCATTTATAGTAATCGGTCTTGGTGGATATTTGTATGAAAGTCAATGGGTGAGAGGTGCGGGAAGCAGGAGGGAGTGGTATGACATATGAAGGGAGAGGTATGGCTACATAGCCATTATATAATCTTGTAGAAAAGGACCAGTCTTGAATCAGTACGTCCCTGGCCAAGGGTACGTCATCCAAGTTTTCCTATTATGTCTGTGACGCTTGAGTTGGGGGAATAATCCCCAAGGACCCATTGAGCTGCTCGTCTCTGGACACTCTCATTTTTGTTTGGCATCCGTAGTGTGGGGGTAGTGTGGGTCCCATACTGGAAAAGCATACTCCAGCGGGGTCTGACAATAACCTTGTATGCATTTTCCCTTAGTGAGGTTTTTTGTTTTGTTTTAAGGTTCCTATTAAGGAAGCTTAGTGATTTGATTGCAGTGTTTGTATTTCTGTTGGCATGGGTCTTCCAAGATAAGCCATATGCAATATCAACACCCAGATATCTTGCACTAGCTGCCGCCTCAATGGTTTTAACATGTAGGGTGTATGTTGTTGGGAGGGGAGAACGTGACCTGGTTATGTGTATGACCTGGCATTTGCTGGGTTTGAATAGTATATTTCATCTGATTTCCCATACTTGTAGGATTCTAGGTCGGCCTGTAATTGCTCAGAGTCAGCTAATTTGGTTATCGTTACGTTGACTGCCGTATCATCAGCAAAAAGTCTTACCTGCGATTTAACATTCAACTTGTACTTGTCGGACAGGTCATTTATGATAGATAAGGAAGAGGATTGGCACAAGGACAGATCCCTGTGGGACCCCTGATGCTACTGATAATTCCTCTGAACAATCCCCTTCCAAAACCACCATCTGTGATCTACCATTTTGGAATGTCTTAATCCAAGATAAGGTTCTACCTCTGATTCCATAGTTGTGGAGTTTAAAGATTGGCTTTGCCTATTATGTTCTTCTTTATCTTGACCCCATATCAAGAAAGCATCTGCTATCACCTCACAGCCGTCAATGTTTTCTATTATTTGAGAGATAGCCCATGGAAAATCTCACTTGAGCGTTTGATACCAAAGGGTAAAAGCAAATATCTATAGCTTGCAAAAGAAGAGTTGTATGTTGTATATTTCTGACTGTCTTTTGTCAGACTGCATTGGCAGATACTTCCAGTTATCATTTGATGCATCAAGAACGTTGTAGACTTTTACATTCTTAATTTTGGCTTTGATTTCTTCCATTGTTTTCATAGGAAAATGTTCTCTTAAAATACTTTTATTTAGTTCTCTGGGATCTAAGCACAATCTAACACTCTTGTTCGGTTTCTCTATAACAACTAAAGAATTCACCCATTCAGTAGTTCTATAACTTTTTAGTCACGCTCATTTTCTCAAGTCTGTTCAGTTCATACATGTGTCATCCAATAGGTTCTTACAATAGTCTCATATCTCAGAAACTGGTATTGATATCAGAATTCTATTACCCATTGCATGTGGCCATGGGTGTTGCCTATTCATGTTTGAAATATAACGTTTTATCAAAACCTGATTGTATGCTATACAAATTTGTAAACAACACTGTGAGAGCCAATGGCCACGACAAATCACGTTTTAACTAATGTTTGCTGGGGGTATAGTTAGATATAGATGCATTATGTTTCTTTGGAAAGTTATATTAGTGGTTGGTGATGTTGTCTGAATACACAACCGACTCATAAAAGCAAATATCACAGTGACATTAACCTAGTTGCTTTGAACGTTCTTGGTTTCTAGGCAACAACAGAAAATTACATTTTTGCCACACTTTAAGTGTTAATTATAAAAAAATATATTTTGAACACTTAAAAAGCCATTATAATCGATTTGCGTATTAATAGACACATGTTTCGATAAATCGGTTCTATAGCCTTCTTCACGCATAGTCGATGGTGATATGTTATAATCAGAACCTTGCTAACACCACAGTCACAAGCTAATCCATTATCTACGACGTTCAGAATCATCATACATAATGTCTTTATTTATCTATATAAAAAGTTTTAAGGAGGAGTTTGCAATTTCTTAGAAAATTGGGCAAGAATCCCGCATATAGTGCCCCGTCCATGTCCCTTTACCTTGTGTTCTTTAATTGCCTAGTAACCATTATGATTGCAACATGGAAAGTATTTGAACAGGCTATTCAATTCCCTATATTCGAAATAACATGTGAAGATTATTGAAACACGTCCTATAGAAATAGGTTTTGTTTCATGGGGTCATTTGTGACAAAGTTTACCAAAAGCTGGGTCATGCATATACCAACACTTTCCACATTTCTGTTTTATTAGTGATCCAGCAGGCTTATGTCTGTATTTTTCAGGGCCTTGCTTTTCACAATTTTCTTTTTAACAAAGTCCACGTTGCCACCAGTAGCTCCGCTTGATGTACTTTGAAATACTTTCATCTGTTCAGTTGAGGTTTAAGCTGCAGGGCATTCATCTATAGCTTTCTGCAAAGTTAATTCTGTTTCTCGCAGTAATCTGCCTCGTACAGAGTCCTTTATCACACCACAGACGATCCTGTCCTTGATGAGGGAATCTGTTAAGTCTCCAAATTCACAGGATTTTGACAAAATTCTGAGTTATGTGACATACGAATCAATTGCTTCTCCCTCATTCTGATTCCTTGTGTTAAACTGGTGTCTCTCATAAGTTAGGTTACTCTTCGGGTTGCAGTATTATTCAAACTTTGACCATACTTTATCAAGCTTGTCATCACCTAGAGTATCGCCTTCTTCACACTGGTAAATGTATACGTTGATTTGGTGGTATTTACGCGTGTTGCCGGTACTTCATAGACCGGAAGTGGTAGATATTGGTGTTAATACTATATAGAAAAAAACATGCCATACGCCTAAAGGACTATAGACTTCAATCATTTTTAAGTATTCAGTATGTGCATGGCGATTTATGTAAGCATTTAGGAATAGATTCGAGTACCGATCATCCCTAAATGCTTACATAAATCGCCATGTGCATGCCAAATACTTAAAAATGGTCCAATTCTATTGTCCTTTAGGCATATGGCATGTTTATCTATATAGTATTAACACCAATATCTACCACTTCCGGTCCATGAAGTACCGGCAATACGCGTAAATACCACCAAATCGACGTATAAATTTCAATCGCATCAGCCCAATGACATGTAATAATGTGGTACACTTTACTTCCTCTTCTGAATTATGTGTACTTATTCCAGCTGCAGTTACATGTAAGTAAATCTGAAACTGTTGCTTAAAATGTTCTGTAATTTGCTTCCAAATTACCAGTTAACAACGACTTTTCTGGAGGATGTAGCTTTTTAGCCATTTTAATGTTAATTAGTTATTCCAATCAATAATAAGTTAATCTGATTAACTTCTGATACCATGTAATATTTGTGGGCTGAGATACTCAGAACAACAATGATTTGGTTATATAATCTATTTGGTTATAGATTGTGAAGTTATCACTTTCCCATTGGTATCCTGGGTCAGGTGTGGTGTTTGATTGTATCGATTCCTGATCTTTGTCCACTTTCTTACTTTTATATATACTCAGAAAAACAATTAAAGGATATTTAGATTCAGTTCCACCTCTGACATTAAATACAATAAAAAGTAGACCAAGTATGTATGCATTGCATAGTTCCAGATATCTGCAATCAAAATGATTGTTTGATTTAAGTCACTCTTCAATGCTCAAAGTACAGTACATGTCCAAATGGTGCAACTCTCTATACTGAAAAGTCACAAGCATTCAAAAATGATTAAAATCCATTTTTATTGCTTGTATTCCACAATGGCTGGCTTCATAATCATTGCTGGCTCTCAACCAAAGGTATGACATCTAATGTTTTAGTTGTTATCAGTGTTTTACTTCCAATTTGTTGTCATATTGGCTGGGGTATGCCTTAACTGTGCATTTTTGTTGCAGAAGTTGTCACGTTATTAGGTGCAATTACTGATAAATCGGTATGAACACTTGTCTGTGGTCAGAATTAGAACATAAGTAATGACCAGGTAAAGGTCGCAGCAAAAAATTTAAACGCTAGGGTTGGAACATTTGGTGTGGTATTGTATCGTAACAAATGACCCGTGAATTTTATTTTGCATTCTAGTGAATTGCATATTGGTAGTTCTATCAGATACGAAAATGCCTTGCATGGAAATTATTTTCTCAACTGTTATATAGTCAAAATAATTTTAATATCCTTCAATTGTTTTTCTGAGTATAGGTATGAATATAACAAGATCTATATAACTACTACTGCAGGTATTAGAGAGGAAGTTATTAAATGTAGAAATTCAGAATGTTTTAGACTTACAAGAGATTCTACATAGAGGATCTTACATGAGTGCTCATGTTTTATTGAATTTATTAAACGAGTTGAGGAAAAGAGATAAAATGCGAGGCTTGCCGAGCATTTTATCTCTTTTTCGCAACGAGTTTAATAAATTCAATAATACAAGAGCACGAATGTTAGATTCTATTTATCATATGGCAAATACTTTGAAATCTCATTTCTGGCGTAAAAACGTTATGATTTTGTCATCATGTACGCAACGTTGTTATGGACGTAATAACGTTCCCGTAAATCGATAAACCACTAGTGGTTTACAGATTTTATTACATGGCGTTATTTCACTCCCAGACGCGACGTCATATGATAAATATCTTTACACACCTTATCGAAGGCTTTGCTGAAACTGAGCAAAATAATGTCGGTCTGCTTACCTTCTTTTATGTTCCTATGGATTTCCTCAATAAGCATGGTCAGTTGTGTTTAGCAGGACTGTTTTGAGCGAAACCCATGCTGGAGATCATACAGGATCTGGTTTTCATCAAGATCTTTCACATCATTGGATGCAACAAAGTGCTCAAATATTTTGCTAAGTATACTTGTGAGGGGTATGGGCATGTAGTTTGCAAGATCTGGCTTTCACCTGCTGGGAAAGTGCTGACCTCTTGGCTCTCGTTTGTGATCACTTTCCCATGTGGTATCCTGGGTCAGGTGTGGTGCTTGATTGTATCGATTCCTGATCTTTGCCCTCTTTCTTACTGTTCTCCCTTTTTGAAAATGGGTGAGACATTTGCTTTGAGTCATTCAGATGGTAGAGATCCATCCTCCAGGGACTTGAAAAAATGACTTGCAGATTTGGATCAATTTCAAGGCAGAGTTTTTGTAGCAGCAGGGGTCAGATTTGTTAGGGACCAGGTGCTTTATCCGGCTATAAACCTTGCCTAAACTAGATGATGCCATTTACTGAAATTTTGAGGTCTGGCATATTTGGAGATTTGTTTCTGATGTCATCAGGTGGTTGTGACATATCCTGGCTGTAGTTGCCTGCATCATGAAGGTATTGCACCTTTTCTGACTAAGTTGTTTCAGATGTAGGGAAAACTTTGGTGTGAAGACGTATTGAAATTTAAAGTCGGTATTAAGCAGATTGGATTTCTTCACATTGTCAGTACATATCTTAGCATTTTCCACCTGAGGTGCACTACTCGGACTGTACGGCCTACAGTTCTTGAGGCAAGAAAAAAGCTTTGGGGTATTCGGTGGGCATTTTCAGCTGGCTCAGAATCATCTATTATGATATGAATGCTGTCAATGTAACTGCTGTGGGAAGTTTTGATCATACTTTCAACTTCGTACTTAACCTTTTTGAACTTCTGTCCATCCTTACATTGGCGTAGCTCCCATTACGCAGCATATGCACGTGCGTAATAAAAATATTAACACTCAAGGGAGCCCACCTAATGTGGCAAAAGTGATCTTCCATACCTTAAGGAACTACTCTTAAAGGAAATAATTCGCTCCCTTTTGGGGCAAATTCTTTCCTTTTAGAGAAGTTTCCATTTTGAAAAGGGACGTAATTGTAAAGAATCATTGCTTGATATAGTAGTCTCTCTTTGATGTGCGTAACTTTTTTCAGCGTTCTGGCTACGCCATTGCCTTATATTATCTTTCCGTTGTTCATTTTTCTTTTTATCTCTAGAGTGACCCAGTGCAGGTTTTTTTCTTGCCTCATTAGTGTTTTGTTGGGACATGGGTACAAACAAATTGGTCGATCTCACCTTTAAACTCCTGCCATAGTTGCTCTGTATTTTTACCTTCACAGGTGGATAGAAAGGATGACTGAAATTCTAGCATATCACGCCTCATGCCTCTTCGGTTGGCCTTCAAATAAATATGAACATTCATAGTTTTCATTTTTGTATTGGCCTGAGTCTGACAACTGCAATGACTGTTTCATGGTCCGAAATAGCCGATACTACTCTGTACGTATCAACCAAAGTAAGGTTATTAGTCAGAAAGGGATAAAGAATATATTGTTTTGATTTGGACGAAATATCAGTTGCAGAGTTTTGCGCACCGCTTATTAATATCGTATCTGTACTGTACAGGAAATCGATAGATGTTATAGCGGATAGAGCGATCTTCTCATATAGACCTCGTGGGGGGGGGGGGGGGGGGGGGTAACTCCCTTTACGTATATGACATAGTATGGATGTGCGTACCGAATAGCCCCTTTTTCAGCGCCGCCGGGTATATTAAAAAACTTTTTTTGAAAGAATTATATGAATGGTCACATTTTCTGATGTTAGTATATATAAATGGCCCAAAATTTCTGTCACCCACGTATAGGCTATTCACATATATTTCGCTTAGATACTCGCCAAGACTTTGTTTTCACATTTACATAAGATTTACAAATCGCAGAGTATATGAGCTAGGGTATTTAATTCAAATGACAGTATATGAATATGTCAACTTTCTGTGAAGTGGGTATGGTCACAAACCTGTAATTGTAAAAAGGGCAGTGATTGGCTCAAAAGGTGGGTTGAAACTCAGCACAATATTTTTAAGTTGTAAGGTGTTTCATAATTGGTCAATAATAAAACTAGGAAATATATTGTATTTATTAGACGGGTATATATTTGCTGAATTTTTTGACACAACATCTCATTGCTTTTGTTGTTTAAGTTTACTGGTGTGTCTTAGAAAAAAAGAACCTTGCATTCTGGTATTTTTTCAGTAGAATTTTCCTCTCATGTAGGGTGCCCACGTTCATGGGCCAAAAAGTGGTAAAACATCACTCCCAATCACAACAGCAGACCCTGCTGTGCACATACTATCAGGCTATGATTCGCCAACGGGTACTCACCTTCTTTGGAAAAATCAGCAGATTACCAGAATCGTCTGTCGAGAATCAGTTGGCAGTCCGCCAGCTGGCAGTGAAGACTCTGGACAGTAACAGTTGGTTTGTAGCAGTCAGGAAGTTATGTATCATGTATGGCCTATCTGATTGTGTGGACCTCCTAGACACCCCCCCCCCCCCCCAAAAAAAAAGCGTCCTGGAAGAGGACAGTGAATAGAGCAGAGTGCATTTATTGGGCTGGGCGTATACAGTCTTTCGTCCCACTGTATCCCAGTCTCAAGCGGCTAACGTTTGACGTGACAGAGTGGCCGAAAAGATATTCCCTACTATAGTTCTCGGGAGATCTACGTGAGGTACCTCGTATAGCTGTGCACCTGAAATAGTTACTGGAACATATTTACTACAAACAAATAGACACTCATTTAATCAGAATCAAGTTGACCCATTGTGCTTACTGTGTAAAGGGGCGAACGAAACTATAGCTCATTTCTTATTGGACTGTACCACCCTTGAAATAACAAGACAACATATATTAAAAGACATTAAGCATATACTTAGAAACTGTGGCCTAGATCTCAGCAATAGTGAAACGTTGCTGTGTCTGCTTATCTGTTTATCGACTGTTCTGCTATTATTGACTCAAAGACTGTCTCAGAAGTTATTTTTCACATAAGACGTCTGTGTTACGCACTGCACATTGAGATATATAGAAGACTTTCTGTGGTGCCGGGTAGGAAAAGAAATAGAAAAACTTAACCCTGAAAATCCTGCCCCTGTATAATGGAAGCCATGGTACACCGTAGCTACTCCAGTGTTTTAAGACTTTTTAAGACTTTTTAAAGATTGTAAAATAGGGTGGTGGACTAGCATCATTTTAACTGTGGTTTTTTACAAATGTAAATATATATATATATAAAGTGGCAGTGAGGATTATTCTTATCTACTCTACAAGAGGTGCGTCGGATTCGGCGGAAGATATATACAACAACAACAACAACAACAAAAACAACAACAACAACAACATGTGTGTATAACACTTGTGTACATAAACTTTTATACGAGGTGGTGGATTAATTGTATATATTCATTGTGTGGTGTTGATATTTTAAATTACTCGTGGCTTTTAACATGTGCACTGTAACATTTTTAAATATCAAAAGTTTTTACGAACTCTTACTCAAGAAGATTTTACTGGTATATCCCAGGTGTGCCAGGCAGAATTTATTGAACAGAACAGAACATGGTGGTCACCGGGGTATCTCATTCTTGTTTATTGATTGAACTAGGTCCAATCTGTATTTATAAGGCAGCCTCATTGTGTATGAGCTGTGAGGTCCACAGCCTACTTGAAAGCTATAATGGAGGTCTATGGAAAAACAATTTCAGGTCTGGGCCCTAAGCACGACATTTATGACAACGGTGACAATACACGACAATTATGACATCAGTGTGAAGACACGACATCTGTAACAATAGCACAGAGAGAATTGTGCCAAAAATTTCAAAAATGTTTGCTACAAAATGTTACATTGGAAAAAAACATCTCGTCTTTCTCCCATAAATTATTTTAGATAAAGATTCACTACAAATTATGTGCGGTAGGTTAATTAAGAGACTTGTATGTTTTAGGAGGGGAAAGTTCGGCTAGGCCTATCTTCATAATCTTGTTCTCATGCCAATTTCTCATTTACTGTTTACTGTTTCTGTAGGGAAATGAGGAGCCCTGGCGGCTCATGTTTCCCCCTCTGTAATCTTCTCAAAAACTCTGTGACTTCCGGTGTGATATTAAAAGTCAATATGAGTTTATTTGGATGCAAATTATTTTCTATATGTGTTAATAGATCTCAAAAGTGTCGAAACGTTCATTCACAAGGTGTTTATCTAATAATGTCTTGAAACTGGTAACTGTTTTAGCAGTAACAATTTCTTCTGTTAAGTTGTTCCAATGATCTACCACTCTATAACAAAAACTTTTCTGTCGCAATGATGTTAATGTTCTATGTTTAACCAATTTTTTTACTGTGACCTCTTGTATTGTGGGTTCTGTCAGTATCAAGTGTGAAAAAATCTTCCCAGTTTATATCATAATGTCCATTCAATATCTTGAACACTTGAATTAGATCACCTCTTTTTCTTCTGTATTTCAAAGTGGGCAAGTTTAACATTTTAAGTCGGTCAGTGTAATTTATGTTTATTAATTCTGGGACCAGCTTTGTTCCTCTCCTCTGAATGTTTTCAATCATTTGAATATGCTTCTTTAGACTTGGGTTCCAAACAGAATCTCCATAATCAATTATAGGCCTTATGATTGATTTATATATTATTAAGAAAGTGTCTCTATCCATATAAGAAAAAGTTCTTTTAACTAGGCCCAATAATCTGTTGGCTTTATTAACAATATTGTTTATATGAATATCAAATTTCATGTCATGTTGAAATGTTATTCCCAGGTCTTTCTCAGAAGTTACCGTTGTTAGCTCATATATGTTTTCATTCTTATCCTTCATTTGATATGTGAAAGCTGGATTTCCTTTTCCAATATGTATGACCTTACACTTTTGAATGTTAAAAAAGAGCAACCATTTTGAGGCCCAAACACATAGTTCATATAGGTCATCTTGTATTTCTTCAAAATCTTTTAATTGTTTTAATTCTTTGAATAGTTTAGCATCATCGGCAAAAAGAACACAGTGGGATTTAACTTTTTGTGGTAAATCATTTATAAATAATATAAATAGCACAGGGCCTAAGACAGACCCTTGTGGCACGCCCGATGTAACTGAAGACCATTTGGAAGACTTCCCATTTAATGTAACTCTTTGCTTTCTGTTCGTTAAAAAGTCTTTGATCCATTTATGAATGTTTCCACCAATTCCCAAGCATTTGATCTTTTTAATTAGTCTCTTGTGAGGCACAGAATCGAAAGCTTTTTGTATATCTAGATATATCATATCAACTGGATTACCGTTTTCTAATGAAGTGACTAATTTATCTAATACAGTTAACAACTGCAAAATACAACCTAAAACGTCCTCGTTCACCTTTCCATTCTTGAAATATTTGGGCATAGGAACAGGGATGTTTTCATAAAAATATTCTAGTGACATAGGCAAAGAAAATCACTGGCATTGGCAGAATTTTGTAGTGGAGGTGCAAAATAATATCAGATAAAATCCATGTTTTGTATGATGTTCTCAAAGAAAGTGGTGGCAGACAAAATTGAAATCAGTGACCTACATTTTACTGACCTACATTTAACTTTCATTTTCTGAGGCACATGATAAATTAGTATTTACCACGAATTCTAAACAAAGTTGAGAAAGAGCTTAGTCATGCTCAAAGATATTGATCAGAATTTTATTTGAGTAGTTCTGGGACCATAACCTTGTTTGTATGAGTTGAAAGTGTCTACAGGTATGGGCCAGTATCCCTAGACTATGAGTAGGGGTATGGCCCTGTATCTTTAGACTATGATTCTAGGGATACGGGCCCCTATCTGTAGACAGTCCACTGAGGATTGGCTACAGGTACGGGGAGCGCAGTGGCTCAGTGGTAGAGTGCTTGACTCGAGACCGAGAGGCTGCAGGTTCGAGCCTCACCATCGTCACTGCGTTGTGGTCCTTGAGCAAGATTCATTTATCCTAGCTTAGTACTGGTTCAACCCAGGAAGACCCATCCCTGTTTAACTGAAAGATTGTTGATGTGACGCAAAGAATCATATCAAACAAAGCTACGAGTACGGCTCTAAAATTTCAATTAATGTATATGTTGTAACTTAGGCCTATCGTTTGAGATATCTAACCCAACCAAAACTCGTGTTGCAAACTCAAGTCTGTTTCAGTGGAGAAAACTAATGTACTAGTATAAAAATAGTTTACGGTAAATGCAGTGTTCGCGTTTACGTCGTAATAATATCTAAATACGCAGCGAAAATCGTTGGTATGCAAAATAGACAAGTAGCCTGCTTCCATGGGACGCAAGATCAAAATTGAAATGCAGTTGACTTTCAACAAATTAAAGCCAGCTCAATAGTAAAGACAGTTAAAACCCTTGCATATCGGTCTTTTGTACTTTGCAACGCTTCAAAATCACAAAGAGTCTGCTACAAATAGTATTCAGTTGTGGTTTTTCGAGATCTGTTGTTCATAGCAACTGTTGAAATCAGAACGAGGCTCTGCTATAAATAATGATCAAAAGATATAAATATGGTTTTCCCAAAACCCATTTGCTGGGTAAAAAATAGCGTTTTCTAGGAATCACACTTTTTTATTTGGAGACATTTTCTGTGACTAAATCATTATTTGCTGCTACAAAAGTGGATTTTCAATATTTTTGGCATATTTTTGTGTGAACATCAACTAGAGGTAAGGGACTTACTAATACTATTTCAATAAATTTTACACCAGACAAAATAATTGTTCCATAAATAAACTTTTGAGTGGAATGTTAGAGTGTTGTAATTTGAACAAAATGTGACCCAAAATATTAGGCCTAAGAACGGGAGTCCCGGACATATCAGAAAAATCCATTCTTTGGCCTAATCTTAGGTCTATATTTTTAGATGCAGCAAGTTTTATGATGACGTCATTTAAAAAATGCTGAGAACAAATCCAAATGTTATCTAATGCCAATGTACGAGGGTCATACAATAAATAGGGAGGATTTCCTTATTATGTAAGAGTATTTAGCAGTGCCATTTAAACATCACAAATATAACCATAGGGTGGGATAACTTGTTGCGCATGCAACAACATATCTAAAAGTTTGCAGGAATGTGATGTCATTTGTTGCTAATCAATGCAAACAGGTACTTAAAACTTACCTTGCCAGATGCCTTAAAATGGTTGCCTTGGTAACTGGCATGTGCAGATCAGTTCCAAAAAGAATCTATTCTTTGAACAACAACATAAGGTAATTATTCTGTAAAATTCATTGACTTCCTTTGAAAAATGTCAAATTGACAGGTACATTTAGCGTAAAAAGCGATAAAAGTGAAAATTTATTGAATCAGAAATATGGGTATGTGTCCTGAATTTGCCCTTAAATTAATGTTGCTTTGGTATTTAAGTTTTAAATCACCCTACAATTATTGAATATATCCTATATTTAAAATAATATCTTTAAAAAACATGTATCAAATGTGTCCCTTGTTGCCCAGCAACAGTAAAATATAGACTAACAAATAGTCCATTTGGGAGCGCAGTGGCTCAGTGGTAGAGTGCTTGACTCGAGACCGAAGGGCCGCGGGTTCGAGCCTCACCGGCGTCACTACGTTGTGGTCCTTGAGCGAGACACATTTATCCTAGCTTAGTACTGGTTCAACCCAGGAAGCCCGTCCCCGGCGTCCCGCATAACTGAAAGATTGTTGAGTGGACGTAAAGAATCAAATCAAACAAAACAAAAATAGTCCATTTTTCCACAATTGCCTGGTTGCTAGGCAGCCATGCTTAACTTGTACATGTTAATGGCCATATTTTATATGTAACATTTAAAACAATTGAACTACAACAGATTAAAGGACAAACTATGCTCACATACATGAGAATAATCAAATGCCAGACTTTGTTACTTTAGCATGAGGTTTTTGTACAAGGAAAATCTGGCCAGGTTAACTTTAGTATCATTTTTTCGTTGCTAAGCAACAAGCGACCTCATTTTTCAGCAAAGTTTTGGATATGCTGCTGCATGCCCAACAAGTTATGCCACCTAATGTTTATATTTGCGATGTTTTAATGGTACAAACTTTGCATTATTAGGAAATTCTCTCTATTTATTGGATGACCCTCGTAAGTTGTTCTTGCCTCATATCAGGGACTCTCTATACAGAAAGACCCTGCTCATATTTTCAAAGAAATACTGAAAATTGCAGAAGATATTCTTAACCCTTAAAGCGCCACCTATAATTTGCAGCAGACAACAATTTCAAATTTTGACGCTTTTTCAAAAATAACAAATAAGGCATGATATTTCATGAGAATTGTCTGCTGGCAGACAATTCTCATGAAATATCATACCTTATTTTTTCCAAAATCTGGAACGACGTTGCAAAATTTGCCGTCTGCTGCAGTTGTGATTGGCGCCTTAAGGGTTAAGAGAAGTGCCTTTCCAGAGATAACAGAAACTACAAGTAATTATTGCAGCTTCCAACAACCATAGCTTTTTAAAGTTTAGGTGGATGAGAACTGGAGAAAGCAGCATATACAGTCATGTCCCCTAACATTGCCTGGCCCCTAACAGGTAGAGAAAAGATTTTTATTTATAGATATACTATAATATTTTTTTTGTCAAATTGGGAATTTTTGTCTGGAATTGGGAAAGGGGCTGAATATTGGCCCCAAAATGGGGTGATCGAGAGCCCTGAGAATATCCCTAAGTTGTTTTTAAATGTAAACCACATTCTGAGTGTGCGTTCACAAGAGCGTTTATATGGTTGCGCCGTTTATTCTGGCACAGGATGTGTAAAATAAGAAAGAAGCTGCATGCCAAAAAGCATGTCATCGCTAGTTTTGCTGCCGCAAGGTACATGTTAAACTAAAGTGCTTAAAGGCTACAGGTTATTATGGGCTTCAAACCTGGTTATTAGCTCCTTTTCTTTTCTGTGAGAAAATATCAAAATATATACTACTGCCATAAAGTTAAGCAAATTTTTATACAATCCCGATTTCAAAGCAATGAAAAATAATTTGAGTTTTGGGTTTTATTTGACATGTACACCTGATTTTGGCCACCAAATTTGGATAAGTTTGATTTGTTTCATTTACTACTTTTGCTGTTGAGTCAAGAAATAAGTCTGTAAATAGCTATTCATAGCTAATGTTATACTGTTTGTATCTCCGACTATATAAATAAATTTTGTATTGTATTGTATTGTAAAATAGCCTTAAAACGCGTATGTTGGATAAATCTACAAGAAGAAAGAGGACAGATTGTGCAAAATTGTTATTAGGAACGCTAGTATGAAACAAGATGACATTGCAAGGGTATTAAACATGTCTGAGAGTGTTGTAAGCAGACCTTTGAGAGAACATAGAGTGGCAGTATCATAAAAAGGAAACGGTCTACATTGAATTTGATTGTTGAGTGCGAGGAAATTGTTACTGAAGCATTATGGTATGTGATGCATTATCTGACAACCACCTGATATAGTTAAAGGTGGTTACTGGGACTTTAAACGGTCAAAAGTACCAGGACGAAATCCTGGAATCTGGTGTTAGGTCACCCTTGGACTGGCTAGATGCCAGAACATGGTGCTCCAAGAAGACATTGCAAGACCTCACTGTACTTGCATCATCGAGGAATACAAAAATCAACAGAACATCGCTAGTCTTCCACGGCCAAGCTTGTTGCAGGACTTGAACCCTATGGAACACGTGCGGGACAAGCTCGGCTGACGTGTTTTAAACCGAGAACCAGCCGTATCAAAACCATTGTGAATTTTGCTAGACTCCTACTGCAGGAGTGGGACAGGATTTCATGTCTCGAACGCATGTACCCAGTGAATTTAATGATGAAAAGGTGCCAAGTTGTTATTCGACAGTGTGAAGGCTATACACAACATAAACCGGAAGTAGGGGATTATTATGAGCCATTTCATGACTCTTTGCACCAGATCATGAAAGTGTATGCTCCAAAGAGAATGTTTTGAAGAAATTATAACTATCGCGGCCTAATATTGTAAAAGTTTTGCTGACTCTTGGCCTCCATGCTGTTTTCAATGAATTTTGTAAAATTTATTGGTAATTTTTGTAAGGGGTTTGCAGCCTATAAACATGTCAGAGATTCCACGGCTTTTCTTTATCAATTCGCTGGTATTCTGCTTTTGTTGTCTACCACAATAAATTTTTGGTATCTCTCAAAAGTTTCCGTTCTTACCTTTTCTAAAACCTAAGTGGTGTTTTCAAATGGAATATGCTTAACTTTATGGCAATAGTATATATTGATCATTTTGTATTGATACACATATAATGGTTAAGCATTTGATCATTTGGTTGATCTAATGCTTTATCATGAAAAAATTGGACAGGATGGCCTTACACACAGTGAAAAAATTTTGAAACATCTCCAAATTGTATTTATAACAATTGTACAGTAAAATGAATGATTTTTGAGGTAAAATAATGTATAGTAAGTAACTTTTTACAGCATGATTTGGCCACATTGACTGGAGATAGATGTACTGGTATTTATGCAATCATTATCTGGAAAGCATGAATTACTTCCCTTTCTGCTTTCAAGCAAATCACCCAGCGATCGCAAGAAATGATTGTGTGGCTAATAAAAAGTAATATTGTTGTAGTTAACTGCATATCAATTTATTTTGCTTAGAAATGAATTAACCTATTCTGATTGCTATCATTTGAAGAGAAATAATGACGATTCAGCCATTTTTGTGGTTCATACCCTGATAGTTCTGCCGATTGTTTTCGGCCATTTCTTATTGTTTCATAATGTACAGCCAGTGGGCTTTTGGGTGCACGCCAGTATAAAAATTAAAAAAAACAAGGCAATTTAAACTTTTGGAATTGTTATCTTGCAATGGAAACTTCTTACATATTAAAGACAATATAGATTTTCACAATTTTAGTCAAAACGCTGCTAACTTTACTAATTCCAAGCGTCCTGGCCCCACTCACAATCAGGGGTGTGAGAGCCCTGTAGGCTGATCGTGGTCCAAACTGTTTGCAATGGTTATAAGCGTACAATACTGACAGGTAAAGAATCGAAGTTTGATTAATTTGTCTTGAATCAAGCTTTTTTTGAAAAATCAGATTTCATAGAAACTGTTCCAGGCCTTTAGTTAAGAGTGCATTATAAACGAAAGAATAATTTTCTTATTTCTCAACCAAAACATCTGTTATGGGTACTCAAAAGAACCGTCTCAATGAGATGGTTCTTTTGAGGACCCAACACATATGTTAAATCTGATGGGTAAGAAAATATGAACAATTTTATGTCAAAAAAATGTTAAACTAAACCTGCATCTTTCTGTTCATTTACAGGCTAAATAGGATATGGGGAATAATTACCCAAGGAAGAATGTGGGCTCCTTTGTAAAGGGAAAGAAAATATGATGAGTGATCATGATGCCATGGTTAGATCAGACTGTGACTCTTCAGACTTGGAGTGTGTGGACTTAGGCCCAGTGAAACCCAAATTTACCATTGGAGACGGGTCGAGTGAAGAAGAGAGTGATGATCAGCCTGAAACTTCAGAGGACGTTGATGCTCAGGTAACTTTCCATAAATACTATATACCACAAGCTCAAGAGTTCCCTATATCTAAGGAAACATGAAACCTGTAAAGCTGAATGCTATTTATTAGCCCTTAAAGCCCCACCAAAAATTTTTATCTGAAAGTGTTGTCTACTGAAGTCATCTGCTGCATATTCTTGCTAAGGCTTTAATGAAATGCATGTGTGGTTCCTGTTGGCCTACCTACCCTAATTTTTTTAACCCTACCCTAAACATTAAAATGGTCTTTGGAGAAAAGGCTTTATTCAGATTTTGTCACTATTTTCTTTGTTAAATGTTATAACAAAATTTAATAATTTCCCTACCTACCTATCCTAAATTTTGTTGGTATGCAACCACACATATATTTCATTTAGGCCTAACCTTATTTGACTAATGTTAGTATTGGGACAAACAGTGTGGAACCAGATCAGACTGCTCCTACAAGTGTTGTCTACTGAAGTCATCGGCTGCATATTTTTGCTAACTTTATTTAACTAATGTTAGTATTCAGGCAAACAGTGTGGAACCAGATCAGACTGCTCCTACAGGAGCAGTCTGATCTGGTTCTACATTGTCTTTTGAAAGTTTCTAAAACATTCAGCAGAAGAAAAAAAACAGAAGACTTTCGATGTGATTGGTGATTTAATTCGATGTGATAGGTGATTTAAGGGTTAGAAATGGTATGTGCCTCAGATGTCAGAGGCAGTAATTTTGGTTTCTTGTCTGGATCTCTACTGTGTTCCATGGTTGGCATGCAAGGCCAAGTTTAATATTTTTATACACCGACATACAAAGTACGTGGAGCTTTATTGTTTTTGCCTTTTCACTTGTTATAGGTTCGTCTTTCCATACTCAGGGCTTACCCTGGCTCATAATTTGTTGTAGCCAACACTTTAGCCAAATGGAAAAAGCTGGAGCCAAATGGAAAAAGCTGGAGCCAATTGAAATTGACTTTAGCCAAGGTTTTAGCCAGAAAGTAGTATCAAGAAGTTTTTTCTGTATTTAACTCTTTGCAGCTAGCAGCGACTTTTGTCATCTGCTGATACCCTTTGCGAACAGTTTGGACCCAGATCAGGCCCGACAAAATGTCGGGCCTGATATGGATCCAAACTATTTGACACCCTGATGGTATTGAAAAAAATTCAGCATTCAAAGAGTTAAATACGGCACAATAAAGCAGTATTGAAAAAATCCAAAAGCTGATCAAAATACTTTTTTTCACAGATATGTAATTTTTGAACCACCTAGATGCACTTTTAGCCAATGACTTATAAATATTTGTAGCCACTCTACATTTTTAGTAGCAAATGGCTAATGGCAGGGTGAGCCCAGCATACTGCAGGATCAAAGCTTTTGCATTGAAGTTGTGTTAGAATGTATGCATGTACCAACTACCGTCAAAGACTTGTAGTGTCAAACATTTTGGATCCAGATCATGTAGGGTATTTTTTCAGGCCTGATCTGGATCCTGATCCCACCAGTTGGCAAAGAGTTGATAATGTGAATATAACATTTTGTTCTGGCACACCAGATCGGGATTTTCGTTGTTTTTACCCATGTGAGATATTTCTATCTCACATACCCCTACCAGCCCGTGGGAAAGATAAAAAAGAACAGCCCTGGGTTGGTCACTCACTTGACGCACATCAATCCGTGACATCATTGCTGTGTCACATCTCAGTGTATTCAGGATTTTCGGAAGCTTTTTCATGTTTTTCTAATATAAAATGAGGTATTTAGTGGTGAGCAAGAAAAAGAATCCATTATTCGTGTGAGGATGGGATAGAAAAGTTGGTCCCTTGGGATCACCGTTTGTCATCACTCTGCATTCTGCAAGCCTCATGATGCCAAATGTTGTTCCTCCGGACAGACTTTTCTATCTCACACTCATGATAGATTCTTATATTCACATAATACCTGTATGTCCGACTCCATCAACTTTCATCTTCAAGGAACACAGGTTTAGATAAACAAAAATATTCAGCGTAAAATTGTAAATGTTTTGAACCCATCAATTTTAACATATGTTTTGGGTGCTCAAAAGAACCGTCTCATTGAGACGGTTCTTTTGAGCACCCACAACATATGTTTTGGTTGAGAAATAAGAAGATTAAATTTTCGATACGCTCTCTTAAAGAGACTAAGTCTACAACTTTGAACATTTTTCGAAAAATTTTCTTTTCTTTTTAAATAATTTGTAAAAGCAGAATTAAGATAAGTTTTCACAATACATCTGTTCACTATAGCTGAAAACTGCATGGAAAAATGAATTATCTTATAAAAACAGGTGTTTTTTCTCTTGTTGTTAATTATTTGCGTCCCTCCAATAATTATAGACAGTCAAGTTTTAACGTAAATGCTGTTGTTTTGATACTGATAATTTGTAAAGATTTACGAAATTGGTAAAATGTATACCTGAATTTTAGTTTTTTACTGTGTTCTTGAAAAATAGAAACATTATTTCAAAAATTAAAAGATCAAAAGTTACAGACTATGCAGCTTTAACTAAAGTCCTAGGGAATAAAAAAAAATATGTTTGCCCCTTTCACTGGAAGCTCGCCTGTAAGAAGTAGGAAGTGCTAGTTGATTTACTGAGCAGCACAAGGGTTAAATATCTAAGGAAGACAACACAGTCAAGTATCAAATATAAGGTGCAGACAGAGTAGCTTCTCTTACCATGATTCAGTTGGGCAATGTAGAGCATGTGGATAAAGTCCAACATGATAACAGTATGAAGTTGAACATAATAGCTATGTCCCCCAAACTGAAGGGAGGGAGACATATTGGTTTTGGTGCAGATCTCATCAAATTGGCATCATCGAAGCTTTTTTTCCGTATGTTATCTGCTGAAAGTATACGTTGGAAGATGTCTGTACTTTAAAGGAAGAAGGACCAGTGGATTGGATTTGACCAAACTATCATAGGTACCTTGTTGGGAGGGTGGAAAGAGTTGATTAGACTTAGGTGACCTTGACCTTATTTTCAGGTCATTGAAATGCCAAATTTTGACTAAAATATGGTTTCTGCATTTTATCTCTTGAACGGAACTATGGATTCATACCAAACTTTATATATTGTATTATTGTGACACAGTGAAGAGCTAGTTAGCTTTTGGTGTGACCCTGGCCTAATTTTTGAGGTCACTATCCTAAAAAGACTGTAAAACTCACTTTGAAATGTTAAATTTTTACCAAAATAGGTTTTCCTCTTATCTCTTGACCGGAATAATGAATTCTGACCAACTGTTAATGTTGTATCATATAACACAGTGACGAGTTGATTAGATTTTGGTGACCTTGACCTTATTTTCAAGGTTATTGAAATGTCCAATTTTGACTAAAATATGGTTTCTGCATGTTCTCTCTTGAACGGGAACAATGGATTCTGACCAAACTTTATATATTGTATTATTGTGAAGAGTTGATTAGATTTGGTATCTTGACCTAATTTTAAGGACACCATCCGATAAAGACAGTAAAAATCAGCCTTATCTGCAATCTATCTTCTCAACCAGTGGACCAAAATTGTTATTCCCCGCATAGGGCCAGTTAAGCAAAAATAATTTGCGTTAAATTGTGATTTTTTCCTTATCCATCAGTTAAAACATATGTTTTAGGTTTTCAAAAGAACCGTCTCATCGAGACGGTTTTTTTGAGTACCTACAACATATGTTTTGGCTGAGAAATAAGAAAAATTATTTTCAGTTACAGTCTTATCTGGGGGCCTGCCCCATGCTTTCTCGTAAAATAAGTGATTGATTACATCCATACTTTTTATATAGCACCAGTGTGACACAATAGTGAGCTGATTGGGTAAGCATGCAAGCTTCACTTAATTTACGGTTAAGGGGACAAAGTTTTGCTGTGAAAACACTGTTTTATTTTGGGATAATGGTTCAGTATAGGCCGAGTTTGCTCTTGATCTAGTATAAAACTGACCTCTCTGCAGAGAGTACTAAATCTAACACAAACGTTTTGTTGTCATCTAAGGCCAGATTTTTTTTATTAGTTGATTTTCAGGGAAAAACTTTCAGATTTAGGGGGGGGGTGAAAAAAAAAGCTCTGAAAATGACCAGTTGACTGGTCATTTTTAGAGCTTCTTTTTTTTAATATCTCCAGAAAAAAAAGTAAAACTTATAAGTAAGGTTAACCAACAGTCTGTATTAAATCTTTATATATTTCATCATTTTCCTACAAATCTGGACAGGAAAATCACTTTTAACAGTGTCACTCTCAAAAATATACAGACATAACCTCAAAAATATATTATTTTTTTCAACTTAACAAATAATATTTAGGGTCGGCGGATAAGATAAAAAAACAAATTCTACTTTCCCGAAAATTACAGTTGGGGGGTTTGTAAATCAACTGATAAAAAAATTCTGGCCTAAAGATATATTAATTTCTTACCATAATGATAAAGTTGTAATTGGTAAAATTATAGATTGAATGTAGCATTTATTGTGCATCTGTCTTGATGTATTTATACAGGATTTGGCTCAAATACCATATTTAACATAAAATGACACAGATCCAGGAATTTTAGATAAAATGCTGTGGGACTGCAGCCATACTAGGTGTATCTTATGCTAAAATGATTGCTCTCTTTCGTTTTGTGTTTGAGTTATCAAACATGAGCAAATTTTATTAGTGAAACTTTGTAATCTTTATAACTTTTACTATATCTTTTGAGAGTTTGATAGTATACTGACCCACACTTCCAACGCAAAATGTTTCAGGAATGTACCTTTAATTAATATACAAGGTCTTGCCGAAATCATTGTACCGGTCATGGGTTATGGCAGACATTCACCCAAACAGGTTATGATTAAAAGGGAATGATTGACCGATGAAGTTCTACTTTCATTTTTATAAAAAAGTGTTTTATGTTTTGATAAAATTACGTTACAATGGAAGAAACAATATATGTAACATTTAAGGTTCAGTTTGATTTTGTGTTTGAAGTGTGGTTCAGTATATTAAGTATGGATATACCAGGTGTTGAGTGTAAGAATGATTGCTCTTTATACTTACATTTTTCTTATCTCCCTTAGATGAATTTAAAGGTAATTCTCTACAGTCAAAATTCCATATTTGCTTGCAGTGGCGCTCAGTATTATCGAATCATATATATATTAGCCGTGACATGAGATTTCCAACAATGTGGTATGTGCGACCAGCAAAGCCTCAGATCAGCCTGCGCATATGTGCAGTCTGATCAGAGCCTTTGCTAGTCGCTTGCATATTATATGAGTGTTAAGCTACAGACTGACTATCATTTGGAGTTTCTAAGCTTAAAAGGGGGCTGCAAAGGCTAGACTGAGTCTACACTTGTCAAAATGCCACATTGTCAGAAATCACATGTCACGGCTCAATTATATACTAGGTTGGCAGTTTGTTAGGTTAAGGTTGAGGATTTGCCATCTCCTCTGATGGATATTTTTTAATTTGTTAGGCCAGAATTTTTTTATTAGTTGATTTACGAACCCTCCTACTGTAATTTTCCGAATAAAATTTGATTTCTAAAAAAAAAAATTATTTTATCCGCCGACTCTAAATATTATTTGTTTCGTTGAAAAAAAATAATATTTTTTGAGGTTCTGTCTGTGTATTTTTGAGAGTGACACTGTAAAAAGTGATTGTCCTGTCCAAATTTTTAGGAAAATGATAAAATATTTAAAATTTAATACAGACTGTTGGTTTGCCTTGCTAGTTTTACTGTTTTTTCTGGAGATATAAAAAAAAAAAAAAAAAAAAAAAAAGCTCTGAAAATGACCAGTTAACTGGTCATTTTCAGAGCTTTTTTATTTTTTTATTTTTTTCGTCCCCCCGACCCTAAATCTGAAAAAAAAATCCCGTAAATCAACTAATAAAATTTTTTTGGCCTTATTGTATGACTTGCTGATGAGTGCCCACATTGTTATATTTTAGTTTGCTTGAGTGTACAACTGAACCATTGATGATATTAACTCTGCATGCTTGGTAATTTTGCCTGGCTTTTTCTTTGTCTGCTGATTTTTTTCAAAATTAACTAACTCGAAATTTTCTTTCAGGAACACTATCAGAGTGTCAAATGGTTTGGATCAAGATCAGGACCGACAGAAAAGGTTATCAGCAGATGACAAAAGTCACCGCCAGCAAGGAAGGAGTTTTAAACTATGTGCTTACTAGTGTTGTCTGCTGATAACCCATTAGACTCAGATCAGGACTGACATAATGTTGGTCCTGAATGACTCCTGATCTGGATTGAAACCATTTGACACTCTGATGGTATTCCTGAAATCATTTTTTAAAAAAAATGATTCAACAGATGACAAAATAATCAAGAAAAATTACCCAGCATGCAAAGAGTTACTAAAAATAGAACAATAATCAAAAGAGAAAATAACAAGTGAGAGTGGTAACTCTTGCTCTGAGGCCACAAGTGAACAATGTGCCCCTTAAGGGCTGATTGTTTGACAATTGGTTTAGTTTTTCTAACAATAAGGAAGTCTTTGTAGGGCCAATTATCAAGTAAGTAAAAGTTAATGTGATTAAATCTAAGCTATGATCTGGACCATTACCCTGCTGTTAGCCAAAAAGGTTGACATGATTGAATGCATAATTTAAAAAAATAAAATAAACTATTGATATTTAACATAGATGCTGTCATTTAGACTTATTTTAAAATAAAACATGGAGCAAAATGCTCCATGTTTTATTTTAAGATAAGTCTAAATTTTGTTCACACATGTTTTCCTGTTACTGTCATCAATCAATTGCTGGTCAATTACAGCATAATAGAGTTGAGCAGATATATGGTTACCATGAAAACTGCTTTGTTCAAAAATGAACTCAATTGAGATTAGTTGAAGTTTTGAAGTTAGAAGTCACTTGGGTTTAAGATTTGGAGTAAACAGGTGGTGAAACGAACAAGGATGTATTTTTTGAGTATTTGAATTCAACAGAAGTATGGTTACCATGAAAACTGCTTTGTTCGAAAATGAACTCAATTGAGATTTTTTGAAGTTTGAAGTCACTTCATTTCAAGGATGATGAAATAAGGAGTGTCAGGATGTATTTTCAAGTACATGTTACTAAGCCGGGATGTTGAAATATTGATGTAGCAAGTATGTGCAGGTTATTGTAGAAAATCATAGGTTTAGATAAATAAAATTTTTCAGCTTAAAATTGAAAATATTTTCTTACCCATAATTTTTAGGATATGTTTTGGGTGCTGAAAAAAACCGTCTCATTGAGACGGTTCTTTTGAGTACCCACAACATATGTTTTGTTTGAGAAATAAGAAAGTTATTTTTCTATTACGAGGCCTGTAAAATATATTTGACAATGTTCTAAGATTTCTAACTCTAAATGCCTCCAATAAAGACTTAGACAAACAGTGCAGACCCAGATTCTGACAAGCATCGTGCGAGAAAAGTGTTTGAAATTTTAGAACATTTACCTTTTTTACCCCTCAGAATTCAATTTTTTCACACTCAACAAAGATAATAATCAAATATATGATCTCCTGTCAGTACGAGAAGAAAAGGTGTTCATCGATAGTCTGAAAAAAAATGATTGCAATAATGCATGAAGTGCCTTTGCAGGGCTGGACCCAGAGGAGTTGTTTATGGGGGGGACACCAAATTCCAGCCTTTGGCTTGAACCGAGAGGCGCAAGCCGTGAGCGGGGGGAGAGTATGAGAGGGGGTGGAACCCCAGGTGGCCCCCCCCCCCCCCCCTTTGTGTCCAGCACTCAGCTTTGCAATACTATTACTATGATAATGGACTATTTTATTACGTATTCAGGGAAGGAGTCTGCAAGATCAACCATCGGTCACCTTAATTAAATACACTGTTTTTAACCTCTTTTCCTGCACCTCTTCTGCACTAAGGCCTAAATTAAAATTTTATTTGTTTCCCCTTACCCAACCTGAAAAAAGCCCCTACTCAGAAAATTTTCTTTCAATTTTCAGTCAAGATTTTTTTTTTTTAATTTCATTGCAAACTTTCAGAATTGTCCAATGTAAACAGTGTTATCTTAGCAGATATTGTTTGTGTATTTAATTTTATTGCCTATAGTAGGACTATGCAGTAAAACTTGCCTAAAACGGCCACTCAAAGATATACACAACAAAGGTCGTTAAGACAAATGAGCGCTAAATGCAGGTCGAAAGTATTGCAGAATGCTCCCTGGGAGCATTCTGCAATACTTTTGACCTGCTTTATGTGATAATCAGTCTTGATAAAACAAACATTTTTTTGTCTTTTGTTGAGTGGCCTCTTAAGGCAGGTTTAACTGTATACAATTGAGTTTAATGGGTATCCAATTTGAGAAGTTAAAAAAAATAATTTTCCGACCGACCGACCCATACCGGTAAAACAGGGTCGGGTAAGGGGAAACACAAATATTTTTAAGGCTGGCCTAATACGATATCTTTTATCAAGTCTCACTATCACACTTTTTATCTCCTACAATCTTTCTTTTAACTCTTGCACTGACAGTGCAACTGCACGTAATACTCATAATGAGGGTTCTGCAGAATGGATAGATATTATGGACTTACTACTACCATTGGTGTAAATTTACTATCATTTGAAAAAAAATATGATTGTTTAGTGGAGGAAATAATAGGGGTACAAATGTAAATCGCCTACATCACAGTGCAGGTACTGGAACTATTCAATCATGGGCCAGCTTTGAATTTGTAAGGTAAGTTTATCGCAGCTGGTAAAATAAACAAACGATTGTCTGTTTACCACACCTGGCTCCGAGGTTATAAAACTTTTCATACTCAACTCATTACTGAGCATGAAATTTCAACTGCTCATAAAAACTAAAAAAAAGACAAATGAAAAATTTTGCTGCTTTAAGTCTCTCAGATGTTGGAATTATCATGCAAATAAATGTTGGCATTTTAACATTTATGAGAAATCTGCATTAAAATAATGCTTAGTATCCCCATATGAGCCTATAGCGTCCTTTTTGTGGGACATCCGCAAACAGTGCAAAACCAGATGATGAGATCAGACACCGCAAAACACAAGCTTCTTTTAAAATTTGTATAAAAATGAACAATACCACCCAACAACCCTAAAATTGTAAATGGACTCGCCCAATTGATAAGAATGGGAAAATATACTCAAAATCAAAAGTAACTTTACATTGTTAATATATATACCTTTTCTGGGTATTGGTGAGTGGTACATTAAATGTGCTTGATTCATATTAAATTCCGATCAATTATTCATATGACAGTTGAATTTCATGGTTTTTGCCGTCATAAACACAACCACAAGGCCCTAATGCAAGAGTCAAGGGGGCAAAATACGCCATTCCCAAACTCATCACTAATGTGATGGGTTACCGTAGCTTTGAGATTAGACAATTATCAACTTTAAAGACGTGGTCTGAAAGACATTGTTTAAAGTTCAAATCAGCCAGGATCACCCTTGTAGTAACACAAATAAGAGTGTAGTTTTTGCGTCCATACCCCTTTTTGTGATCATTACAGCACTTTCAATGGAATTATCCACAAGAAATTGTTTTCCATTTTTCTTGCAATCCAATGGGAATTTTTATCCAATTACCTAATGTCACGTAGTCTGGGCAGAAGTCCAAACAAATCACTGATTAAAATCTTTAGCAAGGACTAAAAATTACTATTGTTTTAATTCAAAGGGAGATATTTTCAATGTTAACCAACTTTAAGATGCATCCAAAAGCTAACTATATGTCAGAGACGAAATGTCTGGCAGTATTTCAATGGGCAATCAATGGCCCTTAAAAAAGCGTGTCCTTATGTTAGGTTTACTTGAAATAGAATTTTTTTGGAAAGGCTGATTTTGTGCTTTTAATGAAAGCACAGATAACTGGAAAAAAGATTAATTTACCTCAGTTGTTTTTCGTGAATTATGTAAGGGGGGGGAATTAGCAGCTCAATGAAATATTTTATTTCGTTTAAATCAAAAACAGTAATTTAAAGATATATTCTGTAGTTCAAAGTGTAAAGTTACTTTTGGTTTTAAGTATACGCTCGGCATAAATGGTTACGGAAATTCTTATTGACCAAATATATCCTTGTGTAAAAACTTTTAGTATCAGAAAACAAATTTAATAAATAACCAAGAACTATACTATTAACAAAGTAAATCATTTTTTTTATTCAGCCAGTTTCAGCAGTATTGCACCTGTTAATTTTGATAAAAAAAACAACTAGAAATGTATTAAAAACTGGTAATACTTTGATTTAACCCTTTATGCACTAATGGATTTCTCCTTCTGGTTTGAAAAAATAATTTTTGGATGATCAATTGCTATAATCCCCCCTCCAGTCCAAAGAAAACCCCAAACAAAAACAACAACAACAACAGCATGTATCTCTATGATGATTGGTTTTGTCTTCGCAAACAGTGTAGACCCTGATGAAATGCCACATGATGTGGCATTTCATCTGGGTCTTCACTGTTTGCCAAAGACATATTTAGAAGTCACACTAATATATGGGGATGTCATGATGTGAAGAAATCTTTTGTTGGACAGTCTATCAGATGGTTTAGGGAGCGCAGTGGCTCAGTGGTAGAGTGCTTGGCTCGAGACCGAGGGGCCACAGGTTCAAGCCTCATCAGCGTCACTGCGTTGTGGTCCTTGAGCAAGACACATTTATCCTAGATTAGTACTGGTTTAACCCAGGAAGACCCGTCCCTATTTAACTGAAAGATTGTTGATGGGACGTAAAGAATCAAATTAAACAAACTATCATATGTACCTCAGCAGATCAGGTTCAAATACTCCCTACATTCTAGGCTGTCATCATTGTGGCTAAATTTGTCATTTTGAAACCAAATATTGAGCTGATATTTCCTAAAAGGTAACGGAAAACCCTGAGAGGAAACAATGAAAAAGCATATTCATAAATGGGCCTCGAAGTGAGAAAAACTGATTTTGTTACATGAGAACACAAAGGTTTAGACCAGCCTGGGCATCCATGCAGTCTTAGTCAGTACCATTGTTATTCACTCACTGGAGAGAAGAATAAATTAACTTTATACATGTATAGGTAAAAAATCATTATTCAAGCTAGTTTCTGTAGCTTAGCAGACTAGTTTGAGTTGGAACTTGAGACAGGTTTTCTCCTGATATGACATGTAACCAATAGGCAAGCTATTCTCCATTTAAACATTATAAAAAATATTGTACCAACCATTGTCATATGACTGCTGGATAGGTATTGAAGATTTTGAATCTCTTGAGTGAGTACCAAGTCAATATTCTTTTTCTCATTTCAATTTATCATTACCCTGACCACACTCTTCCCTAATTTTTATCCAATCAGCTAGCGGGATTCTAGTTATTAACCCTTAAAGCGCCAATCACGACTGCAGCAGACGACAAATATTGTGACTGCATTCCTAATTTTCGAAAGAAATGAGGTATGATATGAGGTATGATATTTCATGAGAATCGTCTGCCAGCAGACGATTCTCATGAAATATCATGCCTTATTTATTATTGAAAAAGCAGCAAAATTTGAAATTGTCGTCTGTTGCAAATTATAGGTGGCGCCTTAGGTGTTAACCTATAATTTCAAGCAGAAAACAGTAAAGATCCTAATCAGCTTAGGCCATAAAAAAATAATTGTGTGGTTCGGGTAACGGCTGAAAAAACACTAGGTAGGGTAGGTAGGTGTTTTTTTTTTGCGATGGCTCACATGTTGGATGACAAAAAACGGCTTTCTAGCTGAGAACAATTTAGAATTCTGAAAGTCCGGAGCTCTGCTGTGTTTACACATTTTGGTCTGAAGATATTCAGCAAAACGCCGACAGAGTCCATTACTTTAACGCAGAAATGGGGAAAAAAACACGAAAAATCGGGTGATTGAAAGCGAAACCGGAAGTGGCAGATGCGCGGTTATACAATCTACCCGAAATGACCGAAGCGACTATTCCGGTACTACCGAACTGTACCGAACTGAATCGCTTACTGTACCGAACAGTAACGGGATTTTCTGCGATTTTTTAATATTTTTTTTAACAGGACGAAAAAAAAATTAGGGTCGGGACCAAAATCGTAATTAGGGTCGGGTTACCCGAACCACACAATTTTTTTGTTTTGGCCTTATGAGTAGCCAGCCGGTCTGGATCTGCGCTGTTTTCAAAATAGGATCAATCTGGGCTCAGTTAATGGCAAAGAATAAGGTCAGTATTATGTTAAAGTCAAGTCAAGTGGTCAGATCAAGTCAGCCTTTTACACTCAGCATTTGGTGCAAACTGTAATAGCTCACCTGAGTCGAAGGCTAAAGGTAAGCTATTTTGTGATCATCATCTTTGGCTGTTGTCCATTGTTGGTCCATCTACCCGTTGTGTAGCTGTCCATAAAACTTTTTCTTTATACCACTGGTCCAGATTTTAAAATAAAATCTCATAAGAATGCTCCCCAGAATGCCCTCTACTAAAATTGCACAAATCAGTTCCACTCCCCCAAGTGTAAGGAGGGAGCGTAGTGGCTAAGTGGTAGAGTGTTTGACTCGAGACAGAGGGGCCGCGGATTCGAGCCTCACCAGCGTCACTGCGTTGTGTCCTTGAGCAAGAGTATTAATCCTAGCTTAGTACTGGTTCTACCCAGGAAGACCTGTCCCTTTATAACTGAAAGATTGTAGATGGGACGTAAAGAATCAACCAAACAAACAAAACCAAGTGTAAGGGCTGCCAGAGCTTTAGATAAGAAATATTTTTGAACGACATTTTCTTTAACAACTGGTCTAATGTAAACTCGTAATGCATTATGGCCTCTACCAAAATTGCACAAAGAGCCTCCAGAGCTCTAGATAAGAAATAACTTTAAAATGGCATCTGGTCTGAATGCAAAAAAAATTCTTCAGAAATGTTCCTCAAATTGCCATCTACCAAGATTGCTCAGACCATTCAGCTTGACTGAACAAATTAATGGCCACCTGCAGTTAAAAATGAAAAAAAAACTTTAAATGGTATCTCATATCCATAGGCCAAAGCATAAAGCGTCATTTCCTGTGTGTTTACCAGGCTACCTAGCGCAGTTGGTTACATGTCTGGCTACAGATGCATGTCTGACTTCAGATCCAGAGGTTGTTATTTGGATCCCGACCCGGTCCCATACTTATGTGGATATTGATCATGAAATAATGTCTATGGTCATTCTCTCTTTGGCTGAAGCATTCAAGAAGGGTTGTTGTCAGTTTCAATTGAAATTATGTGCACAAAGTACTGGTTAACCGCTTGTTCTAGCTTGTCCAGGAAAAAAGTGTTCTTAGATGAACTGACCGTCCCACCATGACCTTAGCTGTTGACTGGGACGTTAAGCAACAAAACAAACATTTCATTTCCTTTGCCAGGAATCAGATGAGTGTTGATAAAACCAACAAAATAACTGCTGACCCTGCACAAAGATTTTATTGCATACTCATATGTCAATACTCACTGGACCAGACTGTCTGGATGTCCAGACTCATCTAAGATCCTTCATCTCTTATTTGTGTTTACCTTTCAATAGGAGTTATGAGCATCACCTAGAAAAAATGATATTATTGAATGAATATGTTTATGGCTTACAACATTTACTCTGATTCAGGGTTTTACCAACTTTTTCATGCACACCAAATCGGGATTTCTTTTTTTTACCCATATGAAAAAATGATATCTCACATACTCTATTCTAGGGCATGGAAAATAAAAGAATGGAGCAGCCACACATTGGAAGACAAGTAAATTACACCTTCACATCATCGTAATACATGTATGTCACATCACAGCATAATCAGGAACTCCTGGGAGTTTTTTTTTTATCCCCACGCTTTTTTAAAAAAGCGTCGGGGATATTGCAATCGCCTCCGTCCGTCCGTCCGTCCGTCACGCTATCTCCTCCTAAACCATTGGACGAAATCCAACCAAATTTGGTGTGTGGGTTGCTCACATGAATGGGGCGTGCAACGGCACATTTTTTTTTGGCCCCGCCCCCTGGGGCCCTGGGGAGGGTCCAAAAGGTCAAATATCATCAAATATCATTAAAACTCAATTACAAAGTCAATGTGAAAGATTTTTTTAACCAAACTTTGTGTGTCTTCTCACACATGAAAGATATTAAACATATCAGACGGGATTTTCATTTGGCGGCCTGGGTCATGCCCTAGGGGTCGGACTTGGGGGTACCGTGGGGGGTTGGGGGGGTCAAAAAAAAATTTTCCGAAGTTCAACCAGATTTGGTGTGTGAGTTTCTTACATGAAAGGCATATGCACCGGCGCCATTTTTGGGGTTCCCACCCCCTGGGGCCTTGGGGAGGGGCAAAAGGTCAAATATCATTAAATCTGAATTAAAAGGTCAATTTCAAAGATTTTTAAACCAAACTTTGTGTATCTTCTCACAAATGAAAGATATAAAACATATCAGATGGGATTTTCATTCGGTCGCCTGGGTCATGGCCGGGGGTGGGACTTAGGGGTACCGTGGGGGGGGGGGGGGGGTGGGGGGGGGGGTCAAAAAATTTTTTTTTAGAAATTCAACCAGATTTCGTGTGTGAGTTACTCACATGAATGGCACATGTACCCCGCACAATTTTTTGGGTCCCTGCCCCCTGGGGCCTTGGGGAGGGGTCAAAAATTTAATTTTCTGAACATGGTCATGTGGCATATCAAATTAACGGGGATGAGCAGTAGACCAGGATACACTGAAAAATTTAATCCTACGATCAAACTGGTGACCTTGGGATGGGGTCAAAGTGTCAATTACCATTAGATGTCTTCGAGAGCGTGGGGATTTGCGATGGCGCGCCATCGAATGTGTTCTAGTTATATATGAAAATGTGAGGGTGGATCGATTGATTGAGCAAGAATAAAACCCATAATTCGTGTGAGGATGAGATAGAAAAAAATCTACCCCATGCTATCACCATTTGCCATCACTCCCCAAGTCTTGTGCTGCCAAACAGCGATTGCAAGGATCGATTTTCTATCACACCCTCACAATCATGATAGATTCTTATTCCACAAAATCCTATAGATACAGGGTTAGGATAATCTGTTAAACTTACATGTAACTGACAACTTTATATACACATTGTCTGAGAACTTTTGGAAGTGTCCATGTATACAGTTTATTCCCCAATAGAGAACAGTCTCCAATAAAGAATCACTTGTGTAAACTTTCCCATATATTTCTTCCACTTGATGAAGCAAAGCCAAACCTTTTGTATTGTTAGAAAGGGTAATCATTAGGGATGCAGAACATAATTAGTTTCATCTGGAATTCTTTAAAATTACCTCTAAAGTTGGCTAAAATATGTTGTAGTATATTGTCAGTTAAGCCATTTAAAGCCAGGTTTTCAAAGCAAAATTTCAAAAAAAATGATAATTGCTCAGTTGAAAGGAAACAAGGTGGTTCCAAAACTATGTCATGGACATGCCCTATGATATCTGACTTATATACTAAAAAATTGACTTCCAGCTACCAGGAAATTTAACAGATTACAGTTTTATCTTGGACACTGTACAGTTGCCAGTAAAGAATCACTTATTTTTTGGACGTGTCTTCTGATGACCTATACTGAGTTAGTGGTTACACAGAATGAAAGTATGCATCTTAACATACAGTTTACTCATCAAATAAAAGTTTGCTACTACCTGAAAGCAAATAAAGCAGATTGTATTGAACCTTGGACAAAAATATACTTCTGGTGTCAAAACTAATAGATATTTAAGAATATTGTAGCTTATAATGAGCACTTATAAAATTTGAGCCAAAATTTTGTGTTTAAACTTTATAAGAATGATATAAACTACTTGAATATGTTCTTTAGGGATGAAACTGCAGATCACAATATTTTTAATGTGATGCTTAATCCATTTTGACCTTGAGACTGGACTGTTTTCAGGTGATTCTTTAATGGGGAAAATGGTTCTTTACTGGAAACACTTTATAAGGGTTATAAGTTGCCACTATTCTGTTAATCAAAGCTTTTTAATATTAAACTTTCATGGGTTGTAAGAGGTATGATGGATGTATTAAATGTGTATTGTTTCAAATCAGTTGGCAGTTACAAACACAAATTGTCAAGAATAGAATCCTCAGTGATTCTTTATTGGGGAATAAACTGTATGTTCCTGCAGTACACAATTTGAAATGTGTGTAATCTGCTTAACTGGCTTTCCTTAGTGCTAGCTGAGCGACTTCGGTTGTCAGCTGCAAACATTTGCGTATAGTTTGGACCCAGATTAGGACCGACAGAACATCAGTCCTGATCTTGATTCAAACAATTAGACACTCTGATTCTGTTCCTGGAAGATTCTTTTGAAAATTTAAGTTATTGAAAAAAGTCAGCAGATTGGGCAAAAGCTGGAGCAATTACCCAGCATGCAGTTGGTTAACCCTTAAAGCGCCAATCACGACTGCAGCAGACGACAAATTGTGCGACATCTTTCCTTATTGTCGAAAAAAATAAGGTATGATTTTTCATGAGAATCCTCTGCCAGCAGACGATTCTCATGAAGTATCATGCCTTATTTGTTATCTTTTAAAAAGCAGCAAAATTTGAAATTGTCGTCTGCAGCAAATTATAGGTGGCGCTTTATAGGTTAATAACTGCAAGCAGCTGGAGGTAGGAATATTCTAATTAGTGACCACTGTACCAATTATTTTATCATATAACCTGTAAACATGTTACTGTGATAATCTATATGGAATCCTGTCATCAAGAAAGTTTTTTTTGTAATTCTGGGATTAGCTGTGATCTGGATAGGTAACACGGGTGGGTTGCTGCTCACATTATATGTTATGTTAGAACGAATTCTCCTATTGTTAACCATATTAGCTTCGAGTAATAAAGAATAGAGAAAATAGAATAGATTCTTTTTTTCTGGTTTGATACAACAAACTTAGGATAGTCGATTGTGCATATCTTGGAGTGTCAGGATAAATTTCTTCAAAAAGTATTGTATTTATTTGCCTAAAGATCATTTTAGCCTTTACCAACAGTGTAGACCTTGATGAAATGCAGCTCAATGCTGCATTTCATCAAGGTCTACACTGTTGGTAAAAGTACTTACTTGTTTAAGGATTTCCTGAATATACAAATGATTATTTATTTTTAGGATGAATATGGTTTATTTTGACAGTTTGACATTTAGCTAAAGCTATATAGCCTAATTGCATTTTGTTTGCAGCAGCATTTCAATTTTATAAGCTTTCGGTTGATTCCATTATTTAATAGCACTGGTGCCATGATCTCCGTCACAACGATTTTTGGATTTTCACTGATTCATCACGAACTTTCACTTACAACTGTGACGAAACGTTTAATACAACGTCACAGACTTTAATGGAAAAAATGTCAGGACACTCATAAAGTCAATATTATCATGGTAACGTATTTGTTTTTATCCCTTATCGTTGATATCCTTATAAAAGTGATAGTGGACAGCTAGCCAATAACTTTCCTAGTTATTTACGCAGCCATTGCCATAGCATTGTATTTTATTGGAAACAACTGTGTCAAGGTGTACTCATAAGTTGAATTCAGAAAATAAGAATAATTTAACCTGGAAGCATGTTTCTATTGATTCATAAAAGAAATATATTGAATATTTCGTGCATATCTGTTGTAAATTCTCATAAACTAACAAACCAAAAGAAAACATGATATCAGACTGTCTGGATGAGACAATGTCACAGTTTTGAAAGCGATTCCGATGGAACTGTCATGGTTTATTTAAGACATTTTTAAAACTGCTTGAAGTTATATTTCCTTGTAACCTGTTGGTCCACCTTTAAGCTGACAATTTGACTAGTACTTTGTTGAGGAAAAATAAAAAATCTGCATTAACGCACAGCAACTGTGTATAACTAGGAAACGCCATGATCACTGACTTCAGACCAACTCAGGGCACCATAAGGAAGAGAAATAGAACACAATAAAGCCACAATACAATTCTTGTAAAGCAACCAATTGTCCCTTTTTGAGCTATATAATTTAGAAATAGATCAGCTCCAGCAATGAATTGTTGAGTAATATTTCACTGTATGGAGGTCAGTTGTAAAGATCAAATCATGAGCGCGCAGTGCGAGTGATTTATCTTTTTACAACTGAGCGGCAAACAGTGAGTTATTACTCAACAATTTACACACTAGAGCTGATCTATTTCGATTCTAACACACAACAAACCAAGAAAACACATTCGAAGGCTTCAGCTTCTTCCAACTTCCCACCATTGCTCTGAAGAACTCCTGCAAATACTTAGACTATGTCCCATATGTTTACACGTAATTGTAACACCTTTCAAGGGTAAAAACGACGTTACACTGTCTAACGCCATGATTGACGTCATTTTTCAGTGACGTCAGCTATCACGCACTTTAGCTGTGAATTATTGTCCGATATATCACAGTTTGTTTGTGTTGACACTATAGGCGAGGTGTGTTTGAATTGCTAATATAGGTCCACACCAGGAACCACTAGCATTGTTAACGAGGGGTTTTAAGTTAGATCCATAGCTTCTCCAGGATGTCGAATGAGACTTTAAGCCATGGCCTCATCTCGATATGACCTTAACTGTTGGTTGGACATTAAAAACTCAAACAACCACAAAATCTATGCAAATCCCAAAGTGAAAAAACCCTTTCAGACCATAGCTGCAGTTTTGAATCCTGAAATATTCAAGTTGATCAAAAAGGCTGCAGAGAAGATAAGCGGGGAACTCCATGTCATGTGTTATATAAGGTCATTAATATTGAGTATTGTACTCCGTGTGATGGGATGGGGGTAGGGGACTCAATATAAAAACAGACAGGAATGTGCCACTTCACAAAAATTCCAAGACAGCAATAGTGATTTGAGAAGAAAATATTTGAACCACCAACTTTCCATTGTCTTGGCAAAGACTCTCATAAAGTTTCATGAAATTCTAAGCAACAGTTTAAAGAGATGCAGCTGCGGATAGGGCAGACAGACAGAAGACACATTAAAGCCAAAATATCATCCAATTTTTCAGCCGCGGAACAAAAAATCAGACATAACTACATACACTGTAAAAATTTGTTTAACTATACATCCAATGTGATGGCAGCTGAGCTGCCACTGCTACATGTGTAGGGAACATGTTGCAGGGAAGTATATGAAAGTTCAGATTAATATTTAGTCCAAGAAGGTAAATAGCTGTGCATGTTGGACTTGCAGACAGAATAGTTTGTGGGTACTCATTGGAATGTCTCGTTGAGTTGGGTTGATACCGCAAAACTGAACTGCTTAGACTATTCCTTTATTTTCTAATTGAACTATTTATATGAATGAATCAAAATATATCTTTTGCATGCACAGGTCCAGTACGTTTCGTTTGGAGGGTGGGGTGGCAGTATTCGTTGAAGCCATATCAGTTGCTCGTCTATGGAAGTCTGTATGGGATTTCACGTGAGGTATACTAATATAGGGATCAAACACGATTTTCTGAGCATGTAAAGCAAGGGTTTTGACAACCCACAGGGGCCTAGAAGATGTTAATGAAGCGGTAAAGCATGTTTCATCGTTATGATCAGATTATTCATGAAGTCATATTTGCTGGAAAATTTTGGACAAATAAGCATTTTGAAAATTTCAGTTTTTTAATAGCCTGTCTTAGCGCACAAAAGCATGAGAAATGCACAAAAACATGAAGAATTGGTAGCTTTAAAAAAAGAGCAACATTTTACGCCATTCTGACGTAACTTAATTATGTTCACCTCTATGCATGTTACTTTTGATGACGTCATTTTTGTGATGTCCCAGAAACTGTACATTAAAAATGTAAAGAACCAGCGTGTGATTTGCCTTGTTGATACATTAGTTTGTGCCAGTTAAGATTTACTTTTATATTGTACAGCACAGCTTTTATTCATTAATATTTATTTACTCATAGTACATTCAACTCAAAATATGAGAAAAGGACCAATATACAATATATATATTTAATATAAGGAAGTGTCTGCTGACAACCGGTTGTCACTAGCAAAATGTCTAGTGACAACCGGTTGTCTCCAGCAAAAAGTCTGCTGACAACCAGCTGTATTTTCCAATACTACTGTATACTTAGCAATCTACTGGAGTCTAATGGCATTTAAATACAGTTATGGAAAATTTGAATAAATATTGAATAAGAAAATAATGAATTTATTTACAATTTGGTATTTTATTATAGAAAAATAGTTTGCATTGCAGAAAAATACCAGATAAAGATTAATTGCTAACAGTTTGCATATCAAGATTCATTTATCTTATCAACTTTTATGATACTAGCACAGCTTTAAGGGAACAAATATATTATAAACCTATATATTATAATTGCATTGTTCACATTTGGATAGACAATATCATTTTAGCATTATGGGTATAAACTCTTGAAGCACCAGAATCAAATTGAATCCTAATTTTTTTAAGAGGAAAAGTTTGCGCACCAATCAGGACCTGGAAGAGCAATCTGATACTAGATAAAGAGCAATCTGATCAGGGACTTTTTGGCAATTTAATCATTAATAACCAGATTGGATCAGTAAAAGTAAAAAAAATCAATTGGAAGTTTCCATTTACCACACTTAGCACTAATACATGTAGCTACTTCAGCTTAAATGCCTAATTAAAAATTACCAGCTCTGCATATGTTGTATCTAGATCAAGTCAAAACATATTGAATTTGAAACAAGACAAATTCGACGAATTTATATCCCCCCACGAAGGGTTATTTGAGAGAAACATGTAAATCACAAAATATAAATCCCATTTATCTAACCCTTAGTTCACCTTCAGTATTATTCATATCATAACAAACACCTGTCAAGTATGTTTTAGTGCTTAGTTTAATAAAAAATATACTTAAATCTGCACAATTTCAATATCTGACCTTTAAACCCAACCCAGAGGTCAAGGGTGTGTGTAAATTCAAAGTGTTACCTTGCATGTAAGTCTACACTTCTTCCATTTTAATTTGAAATGCAACACAACCACGTTTAGAAAATAAAAATAAAATGACCTTTTGACCCCACCCAGAGTCGTTGGTGTGTGTAATGACAGCATGTTTGCTTTCATGGTGCTCTGTGCTCAATTCCCAATGTATGCAAAATTTCAGCAAAAAATATTTACTATTGCCTTAGTTATTGCGAAATTTAAATATTTGACCTTTGGCGCCTTAGGTGGGGTCAAAGGGGGTGGGGTAAAAACTTTGACACTGCCATGCTTATCTACAGGCACTTGGCAATCATGGTCTAACAGTGAGAAGTTGTTAAATATAATTGCTTTGATGAAATGTGAAGATCATCACACAAAAAAGCTAATATATGATTTGCCTTATAATTGCCTTTACTAAAACAAGGGCAATAACTGAAGTGTTTAGGGGTCGATTTTGACCAAACTTATAGGATATCGAGAGTCCATGGTACTTATCATTTGTACCAAGAATGAGTCAAATCTGACCAATAGGTACTGAGATATGGTTCCGGACAGACAAAAAAGGTGGACGGACGGGCGGACGACACCAAACTATATCCCTCCGACCTCGTCGGGGGATAATAAGCTTGAAATAAAACTGATATTTCATCATTATTGTCGTAATTCTTGAAGCACCAAAATCAAATTACTGACAAGAAAAAGTTTCCACAAACAAATTAATCATGGATTAGCATGTCCCCTAAGGGGAGCTGAGTGAGTCTGACCTTGGGTTATTTTTATCTTTTATAATAAATACATCGTAAGCTGTAAGGGTCCAGATAATCAACTGGAAGATTCCATTTTATAAGAGTTAAAAGAATAGTACCTTTAATTATTATTAGTCAATTTACCAATAATTACCAGGCATTGTATAATTGAAACTTAATATCATTTGATCATATGCACAAATGTATATTTTTTTGCATAAAAATCTCTAAATTCATACATATGTATAGAAAAAACAATTTATAGCAGAGTAGATCATTAAATGCCTGATGTTGTTGAATAGGGTACACATTGTTATTGAAAAATATACAGCTGGTTGTCAGCAGACTTTTTGCTGGTGACAACCGGTTGTCACCAGACATTTTGCTAGTGACAACCGGTTGTCACCAGACATTCTGCTGGTGACAACCGGTTGTCAGCAGACCAAAAAGTCTGGTGACAACCGGTTGTCAACAGACCAAAAAGTCTGGTGACAACCAGTTGTCAGCAGACCTCGCCTTAATATAAAGCATATGTAGTGAAAAAAAATGCATTTACCCTGCAGTTAAACTGTCTTAACCAGACCATGACTCTAAACCAGACGGTGACTATATCAAAGTCCAGGCTATGATATTGTCTTGAAACAGACAGTGACATCAAAACTCTGATCACTGTCCAAACCGTCACAATTCTGTACAACATGCAGCGATAATGTTGGTGTTGCTTTTTTCAGTAAGAAACGATATACAAGTAAGAAATTCGAAGTGGGAAACACATCGGACAGTTTTCAAACAATTAAAGCTTATATTTGATATTTATAGCTGATAAAATTATAAATGAGTTCACAGTCTCCTGTTATCCGAATTGTTTTGTGACGACCTGTAGGAGAAAATACAAAATTCGTTGTGAGGGAGTTGGGCACCAGTGAATATGCATGAAAGTGATTGCCAGCCATGATTTACAAAAAGGTAAGTCAGCCAGGTGAATAGTAATCAAAGTATTGATTACCTTCTTATGAGTCAGCCATGTCAGGGGAAATATCACAACTGCAGCAGACGACAATTTTGCAAAATTCTTATTGATCTCATAGGTTTTGATAAGCAAAAAATTTCAGCGTAAAATTGTAAATATTTCTTACCCATCAATATTTTCTTACCCATCAGTTTTAACATGCGTTTTGGGTGCTCAAAAGAACCGTCTCATTGAGACGGTTCTTTTGAGTACCCACAACATATGTTTTGGTTGAGAAATAAGAAAGTTAAATTTTCGTTACACACTCTTAACTTCAGTCCTGGATCTTTTGGGAAATTTTATTTGAATCTGTCAGCAGATGATTCAAATAAATGTCAAGTTTAATTTTTGTTTTCTTTGCTTTAAATTGCCTACTACGGTTTTGTCTGCTTATAAACTTTGCAAACAGTTTGGACCTAGATTAGGCCTGACAAAATGTCGGGCTTCATCTGAATCCAAACTGTTTGACACTCTGTATTCCTAAAAGAATTTTTCATAAAAGTTGATTTTGAAAAAAAATCAACAGACGACAGAAAAAAAATGCAAAATTACCAAGCTTATAAGAATATGAGAAACAGTCAGCTGCTGCAATTTTTGGCCGCGCTTTAAGGATCAGCTTGACCAGCCTGATCTTTTCATTATATGTACGTGATCTCTTGGTAATTTTTGTCCTTAAATATTATTGGTACAAGAAAGGCATTTTAGGTGAAAAAGGTATGTTCAAGGACAGTGGCCGTTTTCTCATAATGAGGTGTCCAAGTACTCTATTGTTGTGAGTGGTGTGTCATCCGATACTATAGACCAGATTTCCGGAGATTTCTTATTATTGAAGAGAAGAAAATGTTTTTCAGTTTTTCTTTATATGTTGTTATGGATACCCAGCACTCAAAATAATCATCTCATCACGCTCAGACTAATCATGCTAATCACATGGACAAACAAGCCTTAGCTCTTTGCCATGCTGGTGTCGAGATTTGCCGTCTGCTGATGATCTTTGCTAACAGTTTAGACCCAGATCAGGACAGACTGAATGTCAGTCCTGATCTTGATCCAAACCGTTTGACACTGAAATATTTTTTTGATAAAGTTAAGCAGATGACAACCAAAAAGCTAAACTGCCTGATTTTGTTTCTAATTTGGAGCCCTCAACTTTTGACATGCATAATCATAGTCTTTGTCGAAAATCAGTGTAGACTCTGTCAATCATGCTTGTAGCCAGATGGACAATAAGAAATCAATGGAATGTAGTAGCTGAAATAGCTATAAAAAGGCCATTTGTTAACTAGTGCCTGCTGGGTAATATTTTATGATTTTATATTGTCTGCTGATTTTTATCGAAAACAATATTTTTTCGCGATTTTTAATTCAGCCAAACTGATTGTAATGTCTTGTCAGGCAATTGTTTGAAAAAAAGTAGCAGACGACACTGGTGCCTACAAGTGTCGTCTGCTGATAATCTTTGCAAACAGTTTGGACCTGAATCAGGCCCGACAAAATGTCGGACCTGATCTGTATCCAAACTGTTTGACACTCTGATGGTAATCCTGAAAGAATTTTTCAAAAAAGTGGATTTTGAAAAAAATCAGCAGACAACAAAAAGCATGCAAAATTACCCAGCAGGTAAAGGGTTGAGGTATTTGATTCCCTATGTGTGCTTGTCTCATTGGTTGCCAATAAAGCACATGATTGTGAGTGGAAAAAGATGATGAAAGACTTTCTAATTAATGGATGAAAAGAAGTAATAATTACTGGGAGTTGAAATGTTATTAGTTAATTTAAAATGTTTAATTATTTCAAATTTGGATTATGGTATGTCATATTAGTGACAGCTCGTATGATTTTAGTACCTATTGATTAGTTGATTGGACGGGTAACCATGTAGTTGGCCACTGATAGTTTTGCTTGTGCATTCTCTGTATCAAAGTGTTGAAGCTGGTCGAGATTTAGACAAGTGGATGCAGCAAGACAGTTGATTAACTTTATTAGATAGTTAGGAATGCACATTTGAGGTGGAGATTTAGACAAGTGTGAGCAACAAGACAGTTGATTAACTTAATTAGGCATATACATTTGAGGTGGAAATGAGAAAAGTGTGCACAACAAAACAGTTAATTAACTTCATTGGATTGTTAGGAATTCACATTTGAGGTGGAGATTTAGATATGTGGATGCAGCATCTACATTTAAGTATTATCCTCCTGGTTTATTTAAAGTATACAATAATCACAACTAGGCTGACTCATCTGATGACGTGAGTAAATTGTATTATTTTCCTTTTATCGAACTTTACCTTAGTAACCTTAAGTGTCGTCTGTCTGTTGATGTTACCATTTCAAACGGTTTGGACCCAGATCAGGTCCGACAAAACGTCGGGCCTGATCGGGATCCAAACTGTTTCATAAATTGATGGTATTCCTATGAAAGAATTTAAATGAAGAAATCAGCAGATGACAAAAAAGCAATGAAAAGCCTCAGGTGTACCTTCTCGGGTGCTTGCACACTCAAAGGAGGTTTAGGGTATACAGCACATTTAACCCATAAAGCGACACCTATAATTTGCAGCGGACGACTATTTAAAATTTTGCTGCTTTTTCAAAAATAACAAATAAGGCATGATATTTCATGAGAATTGTCTGCTGGCAGACTAATCTCAATGCAATATCATACCTTATTTTTTTCGAAAATTGGGAAAGATGTCGTAAAATTTGTTGTCTGTGGCACTTTAAGAGTGAAGTATGATTCTTCTCATATTTTCTAAATTATATTTATCACAAGAGGCTGACTCATCTGATGATGTAGGTAACTTGTATTATTTGGGCCATGTCACGAGAAAACCTGTCTTAGGGGTTTTCAAAAAAGCGAGTTTCAAATCAGTCTCCACAGCTACACAGACTGGCTAGAAAATTGAAAATTCATCTGTAGTAAGTTTACATATGATACTTTCCACAATGCAAATAACAAAGGCCCTGATCAGACTGCGCGGATGCGCAGGCTGGTCTGTGCCTGTGTTGTTTGCAACACCCAGAAGACAGGTTTTCCCGCGACGAGGCCCATTTTACTTATATTACATAAACTCTTTGCCTACTAGTGTCGTCTGCTGATCAGGTCCGAACCTCATGGTTCGCACAGACTTGAAAAGTACTTGAATTTAAAGGGCTTTCTTGAAAAGTCCTTGAAAATTAAATCTGTCTTGAAAAGTACTGGAAAATCACTCAAAGGCCTTGAAAAGTCCTTGAATTCTTCTATTTTCTGTAGGACTTAATCAGTATAAAGTTGTTGTGCCTTTATTTGGTGCAGCAAATACTGCACCAAATAAAGGCACAACAATTTCATACTCATTTTCCACATCCAGTTAGATTTGTCAACATAACCCGTGTAAAGTCTTAATGAAACTGCTGATATATCCAAATTTGGACTTTGAGTGAAACTATGGTTTCCTATACTTTTATAAACAGTCATTCTCAGGTGAGCGACCCAGGTTCCTAGGGCCCTCTTGTTTTAATGTGGATGGAATCCATCTTTTGATAATCTGGATTATTATGAGTCTTGGCAATCTTCCAGGTCTAAGACTCCAATATTCAAAAATTTCGAACACTAATTGCCTGCCAAAATGGCCTAGAGAAACAGTGCAGACCCAGATCAGCAGTCTGATCAGGATCTTCCCTGTTTGCCATTCTGACATCCATTTTGTCAATTCCAGCCCCAAAAACCAATATCTTATTTGAGAACAGAAAGAGAAAACAGTGTTAAAATTTTAGAACATATAAATAATAGCAAAATGAAAAGGCCCATGAAAAAAGCATAATTATAAAATGTTTCAGCATGCAAAAGTACCCCATTCATAGCATGACAACTATACAAAAGAACAGATAATACCAAAGTACAGGTATGCATAAATTAATAATCGGGTCAGTAGAGTAATTATGAGTGCAACATTGCATTCATGTAAAAGGTTTTTTGTCCCTCTGAAAAGGTGAATTGTTTACAAATCTAGTGCAACTGTGCAACCAATAAGTTAATTATAATAATCGGGTACTTTTGCCGTCTGCTGAATAATTGCTGATAACCTTTGCAAACGGTTTGGATACAGATCAGGACTGACAGAATGTCAGTTCTGTCTGTCTTCAGATCTGGATCCAAACCATTTGCCACTCTGATAGTGTTCCTGAAAGAATTTTTTGAAAAAGGTCTATTTTGAGAAAAGTCAGCTGATGACAACAAAAGTGATAAATTACCCAACATGCAATGATTTAACCCTTAGAGCGCCAATCACGACTGCAGCGACGACAAATTTTGCCTCATCTTTCTTAAATTTCGAAAAAAATAAGGTATGATATTTCATGAGAATCGTTTGCCAGCAGACGATTCTCATGAAATACCATGCCTTATTTGTTATTTTTGAAAAAGCGGCAAAATTTGAAATTGTCGTCTGCTGCAAGTTGTAGGTGGCGCTTTATGGGTTAAGTTCTTGTTATATTTCAGAGTTGCTGGAGCTTTGATGAAGATGCCATCATGACCACTGGATTGCTCTCTAAACCAGAACAGTCATCTTGTACTTTCCCCACTGCTCTAAGACCTCTTAGGCCTATTCATTCAGATGAGAGTCTGCCAGATCTGGACCCTGCGACAAAAAATGCTTCTTGCAACAAGGAAAACAAAAAAGCCAAGGCTGTCAAGTCAAAAAAATCCCTTATTGAGGAGTGGAGAAGCTTGATTCCACCTTTATTTTCAGTGCCAGATGACTTACATGGTTCTCAAGTGCACTATGGAGAGAAACAAAGACATCTCTATTCAAAACTTAACCAAGCATTGGCTAGAAGTAGCAAAAATAGACATCAGACACTCTATAAAACTCATGAAGTGCTAAAGAAATCAGGGGAAAAACCTACAAAAAGCTCAGAACATCATTTAAAAAGAAGAAAACATTTTTCTGTTCATAAACATGCATCCAAGACTTTAAATGAATATAGTAGTGCTAAGTCTGGTCTAAAATTAAAAAAGTTAGAAAGAACTAAACATAGGAAACAATTAAGCAAACAAAAATCTATTTCTGATAATCATGGAACAACAGACACTTTTCAGAAGCAAAAATCACGAAACAGGAAGTGTTCAGGGAATTCTGATTTTTCAGTGTCCTCAGTAGACAGCTATTCTTCTTTCCAATCTTGTGCTAGTCATGATGTATATTTTAGTTCAGACAGTGAACTGTGGGATGAACCTAATTCAGAAGATGATGAGCAAGACCTCATCAATCGCAACATCATAAAACAAAAAAGCAACAAGGAAGTGGACGAAATTGGGACTAAAACTAAATTTTTTCAAAGGAGCATGTCAGATGGAGATCGACCATATGTATATCAAAAATTTAATATCTTTGAAGTTATTGATGAATTATCTGATGGTATTAATGATTCAGATGGCTCTGTAAAGAATGAAATTAAACCAAAAGACAAACATTCTGAGATAAAATGGGATCAAGAAAGCCCTGCAAACAAACAAAAGTTGAAGCTTCAATTTGATATTTTTCGCACTAAACTACAACTGTCAAATAAAACAAAACAGAGCCCCTCTGAAACTCCAAAAACCAAAATATTAGATGATAAATGTGCATTACAGCAGTCTGTGGAAAATCATACAGATAAATTCCACAAAATTTTAAGAGGGAAAAGTGATGAATCAGAAAATTCTAGTTCTGAAGAAGAAAAACTTAAGGTAGAAGAAAAGTTAAAGGACCAGTGGAAAGTACTTCAGCAAAAGCTAAGAAATACATTTCATAAACTGTCAAATCAGTCTAAAGATAGTCCACTTATAAATGCAAGTGAAATGCCAAAGTTAAACCGTCATTTTCTTGATGTTCTGAATAAAACAGACAGAAAAGAAGAAGAAACCCTGAATGATGAAAGTAGTTTAGATGAAGAGTCACCACTTCCATTAATAGAAAGACATAAAAAATATAGTACATTATCTCAAAACCAAAATTCTTTTAATGTGGATGAGGAATCGCCACTTCCAATAATAGAGAGAAGACACATTGATAGAAAAAACAAGTTTGCGGAACTGCAAGATTTTACTTCAAGTATTGTGGATGATGAGTCACCTCTCCCAGTGATAGAATGGCAGCCGCATAATCAATCTCTAGAACAGGCAAATTGTAAAAATATAAATGCAAATAATGTAGATGACGAGTCGCCTAGCCCAGTGATAGAATTCCTACCTTATAATATATCACTGGAACAGGCAAGTTGTAAAAATACAAATACAAATAATTTACAAAGTGAGTCACCTCTCCCAGTGATAGAATTTCTACCTCATAGTCAATCAGTAGATCAGGCAAGTTGTAAAAATACAAATACAAATAATTTAGAGAATGAGTCACCTCTCCCAGTGATAGAATTTCTACCTCATAGTCAATCAATAGAACAGGCAAGTTGTAAAAATAGAATTCCAAATAATGTGAATGACGAGTCCCCTCTCCCTGTCATAGAACTGCAACATCATAATCTATCACAGGAACAGGCAATTTTTGAAAATGTAACTCAAAATGATGTGTATGAAGAGTCACCACTCCCAGTGATAGAAAGGAGATATAAAAGACATGTAAGGTCACAAAGAGAGGTCTCTAAAATTGACTGTACAGATGAAGAAAATATTTCTGATAATATACAAATCCATCCAGAAGAAACAATAGAAAAGACTTCAAGAGAACTTATGCCAGTTGTAGAGATAAAACAAACTAACTCAAAAACAGATGAAAGTTCTGATGTATGCCCAAGTTTACGGAAATCTCTAGTAACTAATATTGAATACAACAACAATATAACTGTGCCTATATATGATTGTTCTATTCTTCTTAAACAACTGAAAATACAGACGGTAAAACAGTCACATGTAGAATCCCCTGATAATGAAATCGCTCGGATTAATGCAAACATTTCGAAAGCAAGAAAAAGGTCTAGAAGTGGAAGTGGTCAGAAGACTAAGGTTAGTTGTAAAGCAGTGCCTTCTCAGGAATATAATTTGTTATGTAATTCATCCTCCATGTCTAGTCTAGCAAACACACAAATTAGTCATTCCATAAAGCATGCAAATCAACCAGAAAAGTTTCTTCAGGAATTTAGAATAGATTGTCAACCTGTGCCTGATAATACTCTGCCATTTTCTCATTCAACAATTATTTTACAAGGATGTAAAGAAGATATAGGTCTTCAACATAATATTGAATTCCTTAAGTACTTCTGTGTTCATTATAAACCAACTTGTGAAATTCTTTCTCAGATGATTGAAACTGCCTTTTTCTGTGATATTAGTAAAGAGCTTGTTATCAGAACATACTGTATATTGCAACAAATATGCTTTACTCTACCGTCCTGTTTTAGTATCAATTGGGAAATGTTACAAAGTTGTCTAGATGTCATTGTACACCAGCATGTTACAGATAGTGCTCCAGCATCAGAATTTCAGGCATCACTGCTCCTGAAACTAGCAGTTCAAGTATTGAGAATAGATCTTTATTCTAGGTACCTTGGTGAATATTCAGAGATCAGGAAGTCTATCGCATACTTCTTGTTCTCCTATGATGAACACTCACCGTTGCCAAGGTACCTAATTCAGTATTTAAAGAAGCTCTTGAATAAGTGGGACGATCACGAAGATTCAGTTTGTGATCATATTGAAACTGTAATGGAACTTCTTGAAATAGCAGTTGAAATTAGTTCTGATTATATGATCAACGCTAGTCATCTAGCTGGTGTGTTAAAGTGTGATTACATCGATTTGCCATCTCTAGAAAGGAAACATTTTTTGCTGAGCTCTATGAAGTCAGACTTGCTGAGATACAAGTTAACGGAAGTTCTGCTTGAAAGTCAGTATAGTGGAACAACGTCCATACCAACCAGAGTTGCAGAAACATGCTTACAGATCCTGCTGGCCTTTTCTAAGGTAAGTTTGAAGATCTCATCACAAGGAAATTTGGGCCTCAATGCGACAAAACCTTTCTTCAGGGTTTACAACAAATGAAAGTGAGACCCAAACCTGTCTCCTCAGCTGCAGAAACTTGCTAGAAAATTGAAATTTCACTCGTAGCAAGTTAAGATATGATACAAAGGGGCTGATCAGTCTGCAGAAATTCACTGGCTTATTTGCTCCTTTGTTGTTTGTAAACTCTGAAGACAGGTTTTCCGGCATCGAGGCCCTCCTGCCTCTTGAGTATCTGAATGTCCAACTCAGATCCTACTTTGATAGCAACATACTGAAAAAGTAAGCAAGTATGACCATGAAATACCAGAATCATAGACCTTAGACCTCAGTCAGTTGAGTGTGAAACTTAAAAAAGGGACACTAAGTACTGCATTGTAAAACAAGGACCAAACTCAAAACCCCATAAACAATAGGAGCAATCATCATAATCATCATAATCGGATTTTTGATTAACGTGCAGGTGCAGGGGCATCATCCACATCAGTGGGCCCCCTTCCAGGTAACTGGCTAGCTGCACGCATAGCAGATCTCACACCTGATCTCCAGATGCTCCTTTCTTGAGGGTCAACTGTGGTGAGCTTCTACTCACGGCAGTCTTTCTCTGTCAGTTTCTTCCATGTTTGCTAGGGCCTCCCTGCCCCCCGCTTGCCGTCAATCTGCATATCACATGCTGTTCTGATTGCACCACTCGAACGCGCCACATGCCCAAACCAGCGAAGCCTTCTCTCTCTCAAAATGAGGTCGAGGTCCTCAAGCTGAAGCTTTGCCAGTAGCTCACTTGACCTTACCCTGGCCACATCCTCTGGCTTGATACTGCAGATCTGTCTGATCATGGCCCTATCATTGCGTTGCAAGCGCTGCAGGTTCGTCTTGGTAAGTGGCCAAGTTTCACTGGCATGGAGCATGGCGCTCCGCACGCAAGAGCTGTACACATGGCCTTGGGTCTTGTAAGAGAGGTGGCGGGATGTGAGAACTGGTAGTAGCTCCCTGAACTTCTTCCAGGCGGTTTTCACACGAGTAGTGACCGCCATTTCACAGCCTCCACCAGCAGAAAGCATGTCACCTAGGTAGCAGAAGGAAGCTACCACCTCAAGCTTATCAGGTCCAATCTGGACTTCACTCTGTGGTCTGCCGTCAATAGGGCGAGCATTTCCCATGCACCGTGCACACCTATAATCAGGATTTGGTGTCTGTCTTTGTAGCCCACTGCATTTCTTATGCACCCAAAGTTTGCAGCCATTGCAGTAGATGCTGTTGTTGCCTACTCCTGTACGACAGACAGCGCATGGGTATTCGCCTGAACTCTGCAAGAGGTCCAGGCCTGTACCACAGATCATGACTTTTGTCTTTCCTGCATTCACCCTCAATCCCTTCTTCTCCATGGCTTCTTTCCATATCAAGAGCCTCCTGACACAATCCTCTAGGGAGTCAGCAATGATGACAAGATCATCTGCATATAGGTCCTCCCAGGGAACACCAGCCCGAAACTCACGTGACAAGGCCTCCAGCACAATGATGAAGAGCAAGGGACTGAGTACGGATCCCTGATGGACCCCGACCTTCACCTCAAACTCTTTGCTGAAACCCTCGCCAACACGAACCCGGCTTCGTGCATTAGCGTACATTCCCTGGACTAACCGCACAATCCATTCCTCGACGCCTAGCTTTCTCAGGGCCCACCAGATAACCTTCCGAGGGACACGGTCAAATGCTTTCTCTAGGTCCACGAAGGCCATATAAAGCCTCTTGTTCACTGCTAGGTATTTCTCCTGCAGCTGCCGGACCACAAAGATTGCATCTGTAGTGCCTCTTCCTGGGACAAAGCCAAACTGGGAGTCGTCAATAGACACCACCTGTCTTATGAGACCATCGACAATCCTCTCTAGGATCTTCATGGCCTGCTCAGTCAGCTTGAGGCCTCGATAGTTGCCTCTATCTAAAGCATCACCCTTGCCCTTGTAAAGGCAGACAATGAAACTTTCCTCCCAGTCAGTTGGGACCTTGCCCTCACGGATAATCGCAGTAGCAAGATCTCGGATCATGGTGGCACCTGTATCACCTGCTGCCTTGATCATCTCCACCACTATGCCTGATGGACCTGCAGCTTTGCCCGACTTCATCTTTGAGATGGCCTTCTTCACCATGTCAATAGTGATTGGGATAGGCGGGCCTTCTAACGGAGGTTCATTGGACAGGTGATCAGGGTCCCAATCAAATTCAACGTTGAGAAGCCTTTCATAATGTTCAGCCCATGCTTTCTGCTTTGCCTCCTCGCTCATTGACATTTCCCCAGTGTCATTTTTCACTGGCTTGTCGCCTACAACATCAACATTCTCTTTCCTCATCTGGTTTGCGAGGCGGAAGATATCAGACGACTTGTGGTCAATGCCCTCATAGACCACCTTGTCTGCTTCGTGGCGTGCATGGTGCACCACACGTCTGGAGATGCGCTTGGCAGTGTTATATGATGCTCGTGTGCATTTGCCAGCCTTCCATGCTTTGAAAGCTTGGCGCTTGGCTGTGATGGCATCATCTACTTCCTTATTCCACCACCAAGTTTCACGTCGCCATCGGTGGGGCTTTGTTGTGCCGCACACCTCCTCTGTTGTCTTCAGCAAACCTGTCTTGAGTTTCGCCCAGATTTCCTCAGTAGTAGTAGCCGCTTCAGTTTCCACAGCGGGCACATGTGCCTTGAAGACTTCCTGGAATCCGCTACAGGTTTGAGGATCTCTGAGCTTCCACACTTTTGGACGTGGGGTGAATTTGCGCTTGATTTGGGGCGGCATATCAATCATCATGTCGCACACAAGGAGCTGATGCTGCAGAGCAACCTCCTCTCCAGGAATCACCTTCACATCCATAACAAGTTTGCGCAGGCTCTTTCGAAATAACATGAAGTCTATCTGGGTTGCTGTATTACCGGACCTGTATGTGATGAGGTGACTGTCACGTTTCTTGAAACATGTGTTACCGAGGAACAGGTCATATGCTAGTGCATATTCCAGGATCCTCTCACCCTCACTATCAGGGTCTGGCTTGCCATACCCATAGCCTCCATGAACTTCTTTGTAACCGGAGCCTGTACTGCCTACATGGCCATTCCAATCACCACATGGGATGAGGAATTCCGATGCTGGGATCATTGCAGTCACGGCCCTAAGTTGGTCGTAGAATAGATCCTTTACAGAATCACTGAGACCACACTGTGGGGCATAGACAGACAGAAGACAAAGCACCCGCTGACAGACTATGATCTTCACCAGGATGATCCGGTCGGAGACTCGCTTGACCTCAAATACCTTCTCTATCCACTTCTCCGCCACAAACACTCCAACACCAGCAGTACCCTTGTTGTTTCCAGACCAGAACAGTTTGTACCTTGAGTCTTTGCCCGTTATTATACGGCAATGACCACCCCGGTATCTGGTCTCTTGGACACAACAAAGGTCTACTTTTCTACGAGATAGTGTTTCCACCACCTCGCAGACCCTCCCTTTTAGAGTGTTCACATTAAGAGTGCCCACCCTGAAATTTCTCAGATGCTTGCTGGATTTGCCGCAATGGCCCGACCCTGCCCCCCACACCTGAGAGGGGGCCAAGCCGGAGACGCCACTGACAGAAATCTGGTTTCTGCCAGCATCGCCTAACGTGACTTCATTTGTTGATTCTGCCATGATTGTTTTTGGAACTAAGGTTTTTCTGGGATCGCCTGTCCTAGCTGACATCCCAACTCAGATCTTTGACGGCATCTGAGATTCCGCCGTTCCCTCACTCGGGCAGTGTGCCTTGCCGTTGTTCTTATACAGAGTCGTCCGCCAAGCCACAATAGCTAGGATGCCAAACCATCGGTGTGTAGATGGCTGCCATCTAGCTCTGCCACCCAGGCTGTGGCAGCCTCTTAACCCAGAGGTGGGGGATGCAGTTTAACGTCATACCCAGGACATGATAAACATTATTACATAATCTATAAATAAACATATTCTGATTGGCCCAGATGCATATCCACTCGAGTCAATAAAACTACATATATGCATGTTTGCCGAACGTGACTTTGCAAAGCACACGGCACGAGGTAATATTGCATGGCATACCGGAAGTGACTCAACGTCATGTAACTTGGCATGCTCCATCCGTAACGTCAATGGTTTTAATGGTATAAAATGACAGGAAATGCGTATACATTTGATTTATAAAACAATTTTTGACTTATGTTTTGGTAGACATGGAGTGTTATTGAACAGTAAACTTAATCATATTTACCTCCGCTTCGGTTATTATGAGGTTTACTGTTCAATATCACTCCATGTCCACCTCAACATAAGTCAATAATTGTATAATGAATGCCAGAATGTTGAAACTTTAGATGAAGCATATTATTTTAAGCAAGGCTTGACCTTTGATAAAAAAAAATTCATTTACAGCATCACCATTAATTCATGTGCCAGTACATAATGTATTGGCAACCGGCAAGGGCTCAGACAAGCCTGCTCTTCCACGCAGTCTTCTTGACACACACAAAGACGCTATTAGATGAATGCAGAGACCAAATTTTAAGCTTCTAGTTCCACTAGATAGCTACACACACATTTAAACCATTGTATACTTGTGGAAACCCCTAAATGGGTACTTTTACAAATAGTGAAGACCCAGATGAAATGCTGCAATGCAGCATTTCATCAGGGTCTACACTGTTTGTAAAGGTAAAAAGTTCTTCAGTCAGAAAAATACAATAATTTTTTGAAAATTCTAATCTAACACCCCTAGATAACTATTTACTTTGGACTATCCAGAGTTTATTGTACCAAACCAGAAGGAAGAATCCATTAGTATACAAAGGGTTAAAGGATGTCATAACAATATGTGATTAGGCATATGCAATAAGTAGCATAGTGGGAGCTAGCTCATATACGTGTGTTTACATTGACAACAGTAAAAATTTCTAGTTTTCTACTTGTCCTTTAGCAAATAACAGGACTTTATTTAAGAGTGTGTAACGAAAATTTAATTTTCTTATTTCTTAACCAAAACATATGTTGTGGGTACTCAAAAGAACTGTCTCAATGAGACGGTTCTTTTGAGCAACCAAAACATATGAAACTGTCTTAATGAGACGGTTCTTTTGAGCTCCCAAAACATATGTAAAAATTGATGGGTAAGAAAGTATTTACAATTTTACGCTGAAAATATTTATTTATCTAAACCTGTGAAATAACAAAGGTACTTATCAGACATGGATGATACTCAGTCTGATCTACATGTCACTTGCAACAAAATGTCTCGTATGCTTGTGATCCAACTTTGAATATATGGAACTTGACACCATTAATAACCTGTTTTCTTATTTTGCGACCAGGTAAGGATCAATCAAGCCTGCTCAGGTGCGACAACAAGAATATTGAAAGTTTGCATAGTCAAAGATAAAAAAGTGGACATTTGCAATGGTGTTCCATCGACTGCTATCTAGATATGTGTTGATGCTTTATGTCCCAGTCAACAACTTTTTGGTCATGTTGGAATGTTTTCTTGTCTTACCACATGGGTTGAGCATTTAGTAGTGCCTCTCATGTGAGTCTCAGTTTAACAACCCTTTCCTCCTAAGTCTAACTTTCCACCACTGAGCCACCACACTCCTCCAATGATATGGGCCACAACATGACAAAACCTATCTTTGAAGTGTCCGACAAAGCTAGACTCAAACCAGACTCCTCAGCTTCAGAGACTAGCTAGAAAATTGAAATTTCGTCTGTAGCAAGTTTAGATATGTACTAACTTTCCAAAAAGGGAATAACAAAGGCACTGATCAGACTGCACAGATCCGCAGGCTGGTCTGCGCCTTTGTTGTTCGCAAACCCGTGAAGACAGGTTTTCTCGTGTCGAGGCCTATTGTTATGTTATTATTTCTGCATTGATAGGCAGTTCCTCTGAAGACTGATGTTGACAAGACCGACTGTGAAGAGATAGCCATGCTGATGTACTATTGTGTTTCCAGTTTTCTTGAATGTTGTAAAAGTAAGTATAAATGATATTGAACCTTTCTGCAATTGGTATTAAGAAGTTCTAGCGATAAAGCGTATATTTTCCCAACTGACATGATTACAAACACCAAATTTTTAAATTGCCCTAATGTTTTTAAAATTGGTGTAGTTTGGCAGTAAAATATGCATAGTAGGCAACAAAATATGTTTCAAAGCGATTCACCATTTACAGCAATACCGTGAAAACATGCACTTTCTACTCCCACCCCTCATTTTACAAATGTACGTCTTTATACTGGGTGCCATTTAGACCAGACTTTGAGTAAATGTATTGCTAATTTTAGAAAAAAATAAAAGTGCTAAATCTAAATAAGTGCTCTTCATTTCCAAAACCTTACCGTATTCCTTTTGCGCATGTGTATGAAATACACCTAAAATTGTGACATTTGTCATTTGAAAGATGAATCTGGTGTCTTTCAGTTTGAGTTTAGATGCTCCCCCCCTCCCCCCCCCCCCCCCCCCCCCCCACCAAATGCCCTTTACATATGTTGTAAATGTTTGTAGGGACATGTCTTTGTCCAAAGGGAATGTAATAAAATCTAAATATAAGCAAAAAATTTAATTTTTGGAATGTTCATGGAATCATGAATACTTCAGGTCCTTGCAAAGTTAACATGAACCAGCTTCACTTTAACTTTGCAAGAGACCCGAAGTATTCACGATTCCATGAACATTACAAAAATTGAAATCATTTCTTAAATGAATTCTTTAACAATGACAAGCTTGTATACAATCTGCATACACAGGGCATTAGCAGAGTATATAATTATAATAAGGGAATACTTTTTGCAAAGTTTTGAAGTAGAACAATGGGAATTAAATAAAGAATTTTTTACTTTCTGCCAAAACGCACATGCCAAGTTTAACATGACTGCCGCTTATCATAACTGACCTAAGACTACAGTTCAAATACAGGGGTGAAACTGTTTGCCACTCTGATGGTATTCCTGAAAGAATTTTTTAAAATGTTAATTTAAAAAAAAAACAGCAGCCAAAAAAAATCATTTAGAATTTCACAGCATGTGTAATTAAATTTCCCAGCATGCATGGGTAATTAGCAATTCAAGCAAATCCAAACTGCATGTCATTAAAATTGTTTGGCCTATAAACCCTTAAAGCGCCAAGAAAAAAATGCATATGAAATGTCGTCTGCTGCAAATAATTGCCTAACATTACTGACGAATTAAGTATAGAAGCAAACAGCATGGACCCAGAACAGACTGCTCCTATAGGAGCAGTCTGATCTGGGTCCACACTGTTTGCCATAGAGGCTTCATAAACATTTCAGCAGACAAGAAAAGCAGACGACTTTTGTTTCGATTGGCGCATTAAGGGTTAAACAGACAGTTATACATGTGATAAGTTGGTAGGCGTGCCGAGGTCAATATTCAGATTTGCTTGATTTAAATCAAAAACATTTACTTCATTTTCGCTACTAGCTAATAAAAATGATATCCATCTGTGCTTGAATCTTTTGTGACATGTTTCTGATCATGTGGCTGGGCACACGTGTCTTATAAGTCACCGCATGGGAAAAAGGCCCTTTGTAGTGTCAATCAATATTGTTTAATGATCCAATCTAGTCTGCTATATAAATGGAAAGGTCTACTTTCATTTTTGGGGTTACTAGATTTATACCTAATAGTTATATGCAGTATAGAAGGTAAAACAGTACAGTACCTCATTTTGAGGGAGAGTGCCTAAAAAATCTATAGCGGATGCTTAGGCCAGAATTTTTTAATTAGTTGATTTACAAACCCACCTATTGTAATTTTCTGGAAAGTAGAAAAAAAGATATAAAATTATAATTTCATTTTATCCGCCGACTCTAAATATTATTTGTTTCGTTAAAAAAAATTGAGGTTCTTTGAGTGTCTGTGTATTTTTGAGAGTGACACTGTTAAAAGTGATTGTCCTGTCAAGATTTTTTGAAAAATGATGAAATATTTAAAGATTTAGTACAGACTGATAGTTTACCTTATTAGTTTTACTGTTTTTTCTGGAGATATTAAAAAAAAAGCTCTGAAAATGACCAGTTGACTGGTCATTTTCAGAGTTTTATTTTTTCATCCCCCGACCCTAAATCTGAAAAAAAAAACCCTGTAAATCTAAAAAAAAAAATATTCTGGCCTTATCAGTGATTTGGTTCTCTCCCTAGGACTGTATCATGTTTTCTTGAAATTTCTTATTTGGATGTAAACTGTCAGCCTGATCAGATGTGACTTCATTTGAGTCATGCCAGCACATCTGTTTTGCTTTTAAATTGCCAAAGAACAACTTAATTTGTATTCAATAATTACTAACTTCTATTAGGCCAGAATTTTTTTATTAGTTGATTTACAAACCCTCCTACTGTAATTTTCGGGAAAGTAGACAAAAAACTCAATTTCTAAAATCATTTTTTTTGTTTTATCCTCCGACTCTAAATATTATTCTTATCGTTGAAAAAAATAATAGATTTGTGAGATTTTGTGCGTGTTTTTTTTTAGAGTGACACTGTTAAAAGTGATTGTCAAGTCCAGAGTAAATGATGAAATATTTAAAGATTTAACACGGACTTTTGTGTTGATTTACTTTCCTAGTTTTACTGTTTGTACTGTTTGATCTGGGGATATTTGAAAATGACCAGTCAATTATTTTTTATTCATTCCCCTGGACCCTAAATCTGAAAAAAAAATCCCATAAACCAACTAATAAAAACATTCTGGCCTTATTAATGTAACTGTAGTAATATTTTATGTAAATCCACATAAGTCTAGGGTCCTTTTTGTGTGACAAAGGCAAACAGTGCAGACCCAGATCACATGCCATAGAATGTGACATCTGATCAGGGTCTCCACTGTTAGTTTACAGAATGTTCTATTATTTGAATAAAAATGAAAAATATTACCAAACAAACCTTAAAGAGGAAATAGACTAGTCCGATTAATAAGAGTGGGAAATTTTATTTCGTCTTAAATTGGTAAATACATGTAATATATGCATCATGTGGAATTTGATTGTATTGCGTCCTGATCATTGCCTTCATGACATATTTCTTCAGTCTGATCAAGGTCTATACCTCATTAACATGCAATAAATAGAGGATCTTACATGAGTGCTCATGTTTTATTGAATTTATTAAACGAGTTGAGGAAAAGAGATAAAATGCGAGACTTGCCGAGCATTTTATCTCTTTTTTGCAACGAGTTTAATAAATACAATAATACAGGAGCACCAATGTTAGATTCTATTTATCATATGACATTAAAATTATTTTGAAATTCTTTTTTTTTTTGCAGAAAACGTTAGGGTTTTGCTATATGCCTGACGTTAAAAACGTCATTTCATAACATTTCCCGAAAATCTGTAAACCATCAGTGGTTTATCGATTTTAATGCATGGCGTTATTTCACTCCCAGACGCGACGCCATATGATTAATGACAGATGCTTAGACGGATCTAGGCTCTTATTATTTGTATACCATATAATTCTTGCCAGGTGGCTAATAAGTCAGGGCTAGTGAATTCCACTATGGTCAAATTGGACGATGGACATGTATTGTTTTTGCCTGAAATATGTCTTTATAGACATGCTTGTATAACAATCTGCCAGCTCATTGGAGAAAATTATCCCCCTGACCAAATGGGAGGGATATCCCTTCTGTCTGTCTGTCTGTTCGTGTCATACATGCCCACAATACATTATGGAGTTTTGAAATCTGCATGCGCAGCTGTGTTAAGTTTACATGGAGGTTAGGGTAGCTTGGTGTTATGGGGTCAAAATGCGCACAGTTGTGTGAACTATACTCAGAAAAACAATTGAAGGATATTTAGATTGAGTTCCATCTCTAACATTTAATACAATAAAAACTAAACTAATTATGCATGCATTTCATAGTTCAAGATATCTGCAATCAAAATGAATGTTTGATTTAAGTCACGCTTCAATGATTTAAGTACAGTACATGTCCAAATGGCGCAACCCTCTATAGTGAAAAGTCACAAGCATTCAAAAATGATTGAAACCCATTTTTATCGTTTGAATCCCATAATGGCTGGCTCCAAATACATTGCTGGCTCTTAGGCAAAGGAATGGCACCTAATTTTGTAGTTTTTGTTAGTGTTTTACTTCCAATTTGTTGTCATATTGGCTGGGGTATGCCATATATTAGCATTTTTGTTGAAGAAGTTGTCATGTTATTAGGTGCAATTAATGATAAATGGGAGTGAACACTCGTCTGTGGTCAGAATTAGAACATACGTAATGACAAGGTAAAGGTTGCAGCAAAAAATATAAATGCTAAATTTTTGCTTGTGAAATTTGGGTAAAGAGGGTTGGTACATTTGGTGTGGTACTGTATCGTGCCCAATGACCCGTAAATTTTATTTTGCATTCTGCTGAATTGCATATTGGTAGTTCTATCAAATACGAAAATGCCTTGTATAGAAATTATTTTCTCAACTGTTATATAGTCAAAAGAGTTTTAATATCCTTCAATTGTTTTTCTGAGTATATATTAATAGGGCAAATTCTGTATGATATTAATGTATTCTAGCTTAACGTCTTGTATTGTATCATCATTGTGGCAAAATGAAGAGGTGACCTTGACCTCTTTTTCAAGGTCATTTAATTTTCATCCTTAAAATCTGTAAAAACCAGTCTTTTCTGAGCTTTATTGCTCAATTTGCAGTTGGGGGGACATAGTTTTCCTTTGAAAACTCTGCTTTAATTCTCCATGAAAATGTGATTATTTTGTCTCAAGGGGGGGTCGAGTAACACTGCCTTGAACATAGTAAAATTAATATACCAGAAACCCCAAAATGGGTACTTTTACAAACAATGAAGACCCAAGTGTAATGCAGCATATGCGTGTCTGGTGTGAGCTAATAAGGCGGGTTTGCCCAATGATTTTTAAAAAAGGATAACACAGCACACACTGTATTGTAATTTTATCAAATATGGTATTTTGAAAGCTATGAATCATTGAACCCAGAGTCCAACTTTTATGGCGCACTCACTTTGCTTCACTCTTTTTAGTGTAATTAATGCTTAAATAAAATTGAGCAGGAAATCCATTGAGGTAACAGCTTGCAAGTAATAACATGTTTCTTATTTTTGCCATGGAACATAAGTTGTGGTCAGTAGACGATTGGGGGGAGGGGGGTTTAACTCTTTGCATGCTGAGTAATTTTTCACGCTGTTATTGCAGCTGGTTTCTTTGCTGGACTCTGCTGAGTTACACGGTGCAATCAGGCAACAGATGTCGAAATTGATCATGTCCAACTGTTCACAGCATTGTAAAAACTTGTACATGAAAAAAATTGTGTGAAATCATTTCTATACGTTTCCCACTGATACTAACGTCTGTAGCTTTTGCAAAGACCAATAATAGTGTCACAGATGCCAAAACTACCAAAAATCAATATTACTATGACTGGGTGTAACTTTTTAACATCATTCCTGAACTCAGGATTTTGTGGCCGACTAAGAAAGTCGGCCTAAAAATTCTGAATTAGGCTGCGGTTTTAATAACTTCTGATTTATTTTCATATTATCGAAAAACAAATGGCCATGTAAACTTAAAATTGTTTCCTCTCAACATATGCTGGATTTCACTTTTATTGATAAATTTTCCATATAGCTTCACACATTCCAGTAAATGTACCATTTCATTCTCTATATTTCCTATAAAGTAAAATTGGCAAAAATTTGGATACAAAAAATCAACTCGTCCCCTCGTAATTATGAGTGAAATCTAGAAAGAACGAGTAATTCTTTGGAAAGAATTACTCGTCCTTTCAAGTGCCACCCTAAATCTGAGGGTGAAACTAGCATTATCTGAGTATTGAATTTGAAATCTTTTTGTCAGTATATGAGATGCAGTCATGAATTTGACTGGGTAAATATCATTTTATCAGTGATATAAGAAACTGTATAAGTCATATATATTACTCCCTTTTGTTTCTTATTGCATGCGCTTTAAAGGACAAGTACATGTGTCTGCAGGATGAGTGAAAATTGTAAGTCACTCGTCCTGCAGGACAAGTGCAATATTGAAATATTTTTGTCAGCTGCTTTAACAATCATGTTAATAAAATCTCACAGACAACTTGGCATATTTTTGGCAAAACTTTTCTGGGATGTCCACCTAGTGGTCTATAAACACCTGTCTGATTTTGTTTCCTTCCGTCAACACCTATCTTTAATTTTTTACTATCACTCAATTTACTGCATCTGCTCTGTAACTATCTATGTATATGGCCACAATGACTTTTTACAACAGATGTAACTGGCTTTCACCCGCCCCATAAATTACAATGGCCACAGTATTAAGTGTTACACCTGCACATAGGTCAAACCAACAAAATCTGCTCTCTAAGTCAAATAATTTTGATCAGAATTATATTAAACTTGATCACATTGTTAAGTACCATAATATCTTCTTTAAGTTAAATAATGATCCATATGGCACCATGCCTTCAACAAGAGTTATTGCCCTTTGTTCATCAAAATATGTTGTTTTATGCTTTCTGACAATATGCAAATTTTGTAACAGCAGGCTGGACACATTTGTAGTTTTTTTTTTGTTTTTTTTTATGTATTTTTATTTGATTTTATTTTGCAGAAAAGAGAAATGAGTCCCTGCGATCAAGAGCTAGTCGCTACTCATCAGAAGATCTAGCAACACAACCGAAAGATAGGGACTTGGAGCAGCTGCCGGGAGCCATTGAGGACTTTATGGATCACCTTCTGTCCCTGAACGCGGACCTCACACCAGCAACAGAGCAATACATAATGCTTCTACAGTGTCTCACTGACCTTGACTAGCTGGCAATATCAATCCGTGATTGGAGCGCAGAGGCTCAGTGGTAGTGTGCTTGACTCGAGACCGAAGGGCCATGGGTTCGAGCCTCACTGGCGTCACTGCGTTGTGTCCTTGAGCAAGAACATTAATTCTAGCTTAGTACTGGTTCAACCCAGGAAGACCCGTCCCTTAATAACTGAAAGATTGTTGATGGGACGTAAAGAATCAAATCAAACAAACAAAAGTGACTCATGATTTCCAACAATGTGGCATTTTGACAAGAGTAAGCTCAGCCTTCTTTTAAGCTTAGAAACTCCAAATGATGTCCCGTCAATAGCTTAACAATCATAGAATGATCAAGAGACTAGCAAAGGCTCTGGTCAGACTGTGCACATGCGCAGGGTGATCTGAGGCTTTGCTGGTTACACATACCACATTGTTGGAAATCTCGGCATTTTGACAAGAGTAGACTCAGACTAGCCTATGCAGCCTCCTTTTAAGCTTAGAAACTCCAAATGATGTCCCGTCAATAGCTTAACAATCATAGAATGGTCAAGAGACTAGCAATGGCTCTGGTCAGACTGTGTGCATGCGCAGGCTGATCTGAGACTTTGCTGGTCGCACATACCACATTGTTGGAAATCTTATGTCACAGCTCAATTTTCCTCATGGGTTCTTCTATTTGATATGATACAATGAACTTGAGATGGTTAATTGTATATATTGAGGGATCACTGTGAGGTTAAAATTTCCAACAAAAATGGAAGTTTATTTCTGAAGATCGTTTTTGTGTTAGCAAATAGTGTAGACCCTGATGAAATGCCACACCATGCGGCTTTTCATCAGGGTATACAATGTTTGTCAAAGTACTCATTTAGGGGGTTCCATTATACAAAGGGTTAAATGGTCTTGGATAAAGAGGATATTACATGTGCGGTCATTTAATTCTTTGCATGCTAGGTGATTTCTCATGCTTTTGTTGTCTTCTGATGACCTCTCATAATTAACTTGTTCAAAAAATCTTTAGAAGAGGGAACACTATAAGGGCGGCAAGCGGTTTGGATACAGATGAGGACAGACATTTGGTTGATCTGGAACCAAACTGTTTGCAAAGGTTATCAACAGATGACAAAAGTTACTCCTAGCAGGGATAAAGTTATTTGAAATTTTATGAAGTAGCTATAGCTCAATCCATAAATTTCATATGGAATGCCCATGAATGTAAGATTCTATTTATTATATGATCTTTTAAGGCCCTCTCCCATAATAATTTAGCAGGGGCATTAAGTGTTATCCCTGTTTGCCTGTCTTTCCATCCATCCTTTCATACATACAACTACAGTTGTATTATGTTCTCCAAGTTTGATAATGGTCATTATTATATAATCTATAAATAAACACATTCTGATTGGCCCAGATGCATATCCACTCGAGTCAATAAAAATACATATTGCATGGTTTGCCAGACGTGACGTTGCAAAGCACACAGCTCGAGGTAATATTGCATGGCTAACAGGAAGTGACATCAGAACGTCAAGTAATTTCGCATGATCCATCCGTAACGTCAATGGTTTTAATGGTATAAAATGACAGGAAATGCATAACATACATTTATTTTATAATAAAACAATTGTTGACTTATGTTTCGGTAGACATGGAGTGATATTATCATATTGACCTCTGCTCCGCGTCTGTCAATATGACGTTTACTGTTCAATAACACTCCATGTCCACCTCAACATAAGTCAATAATTGTATAATATCATCATTTGACTTAATGAATTATTGTCCTTTGTTCTTGAAAAATGACAGCTTTTATGATGTCCAGTCATTTTCATTTTCATCATAACTGTTTGAAACTTCTGTACTGTATAATATTTAGTACATGTACCTTGATTTATTCTTAGATTTTGATAATGGTCAATATTGCCTTATGCCTGCAGGAGTTATTGCCTTTTGTTCTTGTAAAAAGGACATTTTATATGATATCCTGTCTCAAAAACAAGTGCCATAATTTTGATCAAAACATTATAAGACTTAGTCACAATGTCTAGTATTATACCCCATTTCTTGAGTTTCATAACAGTCTTATTCTGGAACCTTCTATAGACAGAGTAACTGTCTATTTTTCAGTTATTCCATGCCCGTTTGTTGCATAATCAACACTATTACCCGAGGTGCTGTGGTTGACTTAATACTCTTTTGCACTGTGCCTTAATGTAATAGTATATCAGCTCATCTACGGCACAGAGAGGTAATAGTTTGACTATACTACAAACCGGCATGAAATAACTGTTTTATTATTACCCAACCCATTGGATGATTTTAAACTTCTGAAATTCTTAGGAGCATCACCTAATGATAACTCTTTTGATGCCTTTGAAATATCATGTATTTGAAAATATTATGGAAAATGGAGCATTCAAATGCTCCATTTTCCATAATATTTTCAAAAGAATTCAAAACTTAACTTAAATTTTTCTTGAGTTTTTTCTATGTTGTCTATAAATAGAAAATGATGTCATGATCTAAAAATAGCTTATGTAGTAAAGGCTTAAATGGAGATGCTGTGGATGAAATTGTTTAGTTGCAAAACATAACAAATTTGCTAAATCTGCTCAATTTTGATCTCAAAGTATCCTGATCTTTTGAAGAAAACAAGCACCCAAGCTTAATATTTCTGACCATACACAAGTTATCGGGGGTTCAAAGTGACCAAACCATGACTCATATTGGCCAGATCTCCTGAGGAAAACGAACCACACGTATCATCCTCCCACATATGGATAAGGGCCTTCATGTTATTAGAAGTGGGAAACCAGGCCATGATATAGCCCAGGTCTATATCCAAAACTATTGCACAGGGCAATAGTTCAGTGACTCATCACATAGCAAAAAATATACTATTATTTCTTATATAGAAGGTTGGGAAATAAATTTTGCTATGTCACAAGTTAGCAAACTATTTATTAGTGAAAAGTTTTGAAAATAGACCTATTCTATACAAAGTACCATGGCATGGTTTCTCCACTTAGCTGCTATTAGCATGAAGGTGCTAATGTCATACGTCTGCCGTTTATTAACTTCAGGAGTTGTTATGTGACGATGGCAGATATGAGGCGTGGTTTGGTCATTTAAAACTTCCAATAACTTGTTTGTTTGTATTTGTCAGAAACATAAGGTATGGATACTTGTTTTCTAAGTTAGAATGAGCAGAACAATTTTAGACCGAAAGTGAGCAGATTAGGTGAAATTTTCTGTTTTGCAAAAAAATCGCCATCGTCTACAGTAACCAAAGGCTCATGCTAATCTTATAATATATCAATGACTCTGGCATACTCAGTGGCAGGTGAGCGCTTCAGGACCATATGGTCATCTAGTTTATTTTATATCATATATACTCACAGTAAACAAAGATTTTGTTTGAAATAAAATACATATCTTAATGACAAATGGTAGCTTCATGAAGGTCAAAAGTATTGCAGAATGATCCCCTTGGAGCATTCTGCATTACTTTTGACCTGCATTAAGCGATAATTGGTCTTGAGAACCAATTTTCGTTCTTTTTGAGAGTGGCCGTTTTACACAGGTTTTAATGTATTTCTCTCATGGCATCAACGATGTACCACTTTCCAGTCCTGTTTTTTCCAGACCTATTGTTTTCATTTTGATATCAAGATCGAGGGGTTGCAGGTGCGAGCCTCACTGGAGGCACTATATTGTTACCTTGAGCAAGACTAGCATCTGCTTAGTACTGATTCAACCCAGAAAAACCCGTCCAGAGATGACTGAAAAAATGTTGACTGGGACGAATAGAATCAAGTCAAACTATATAAAATAGGTTTGTCCTGGGAGCAAACACTCTGTTACAAAATTTCCAGGGAGAATCAGATTATCAGGGAAAAACAATTGCTGAATTGTGGTTCATGGATTAACTCTGCATACTAAGTGATTTTTTTTGTCGTCTACCGACTTTTTTCAAAATTAACTTTTTTCAAAACATTCTTTTAGAAGCACTATCATAGTGTCAAACAGTTTGGATCCAGATCAGGCCCGACAGAATGTCGGGCCTGATCTTGGTCCAAACTGTTTGCAAAGATTATCAGCAGACCACACAATTTGCTGCTGGGGGTCAAACTGTTAATGGATACGACTACCAAATAGATAAAGAAAAGCTCTTTACCTTAATATTAAATTCGGAGTCTGTGCGTGTGACATTAGATGAACTAACTGAAGGCAAGGATTATTTTTGGAGAAGTATGTAATGTATAATTCATGTGTAATGTCTGTCTCTTAAGTTGTATAAGTCCCATCATTAAAACAAACATCTCATGTATCTGTAGAATAGACATTTGATTTTATTATACATATAGTTTTCCTATATTTCTATGTTTTTATCATACTTTATACTATAGAGTATCTTTTATATCCTGTTACATGCCACCAGCTTTGAAAAGGTTGAGGTGGATTTCAGCGCAAAATTGTAAATATTTTTTTACCCATCAATATTAACATATGTTTCGGGTGCTCAAAAGAACCGTCTCATTGAGACGGTTCTTTTGAATACCCACAACATACGTTTTGGTTGAGAAATAAGAAAATTAAATTTTCGCTACTCACTCTTAACTTAAAGTCCTGTCTGGCGCCATCTTGCTTTTGGCTTGTCTCTCTGTCATGCATACCATGTTTTCAGGTAAAGTCATAAAACTATAAGAGTTTCAACCTTGAAACTTAGTACAGCAATGGCGTAGCCAGTACAAATCTCAAAGGGAGTCTACTGGACCAAGCAGTGAGTCTCTTCAATTACCCTCCCTTTTCAAAATGGGAACTTCTCTTAAAGAAAAGAATTTGCTCCCAGAGGGAGCAGATTCTTTCCTTTAAGAGCAGTTCGTTATGGTATGAAAAAATCACTTTTACCACATTAGTGACCTACCTTGATTGTTACTATGTTTATTACGCACATGCGTAACTGCGTAATGGGAGCTATGCCAATGTACAGCCACTGGACATAATTATTTACCACCTTGTGACGTCGCTGTATAATCATTGTATTTCCAGATTTTTTGCAAAAATTATTGTCGCAAAACTATAGAAGCTACATTATAAAAAAATTCCAAAATAAGGCAAATTCATTTTTGCAATACACATCTTTGTAGCTTCTTTTTGTCTGATGTTTTTGTATGGTAGTCATTTAAACACAAATTAAAATGACATCTTTTCTGTGAAGTGTAGTTTTTATATTTTACTTTATCATATGACGTTACTGTTATTCAGTGGATAACGTCATGTCATAAATGATGTTATGACCACACGTTACATAACACTTTCGGCGGGAACAAGTAATGTCATGAGGACTTCCGTTACAACAATGCAATTTTTTGTTGAAATAAACAAACAATGAAGGCAATAAAAAATAGCATTTAAAAGTTCATATAATAAACAGAATCTTACACTTGTGATCATTTCATATGAAATTGATTAAACTCGCCAAAGGTTTGTTTAATAAATTTCATATGAAATGATCACTCGTGTAAGATCCTCTATGTATGTTGCTCTTTTCTGTTTGCTTTTCAACCCTGTAAGTTTTATAAAATTGCACCTGTTAACTTTGTCATGGTAATTTTTACAAAAAAAAAAATCTGGAAATGCACTATTTTGATACAGCTACGTCACAAAGTGGCGAATAATTATGTCCTGCGTCTGTAGGTTACGGTAAATGTTCTAACATTTTGAACACTTTTCTTTTTCTGTTCACAAATAAATGTCGGTTAACAGAGCTGGAAGTCACAAAATGCATGACTGATTAGCAATCATGGAAGACCCTGATCAGACTGCTTCTTCAGGAGCAGTCTGATCTTGGTATTTGCTGTTTGTCGTTGTGTTTTTGAACAGGCAACTAGTTCTCAAAATTTTAGAACATTTACCGTGTATGGCAAGAGAGCATAGGTGTGTTACCTGTTAGACTGTTGAAGGAATTTTGTAAAATATTACTAGAGTTATGGCCCTTGTTTATGAAAAGAGTTCCATCGGTACAGACATGCACATGGTTGTGCTACAGTGTTTCACACACACGTTTCTAGGGTTTTTATATTTCATTTTTATCGAATTTGTATGTACATGTATATATACTTTTTAATTGTGAGAAGTCACTTTTAATGACAAAGTTTTTAAGTCTGATATCTGTTGCTATTCAAATTCAAGGTAGATGTTCCAAAATTTTGAACACTAGTTGCCTGCCAAAAATGCCTAGAGATAAATGCAGGCCCATATCAGACTGCTTCTGAAGAAACCTGTTTGATTAGGGTCTTCACTGTTTGCTATTCTGACAAGCATTTTGTGAATTCCATCACTGATAAACCTTGATTTTATTTGAGAACAGAGAAAGAGAAAAAGAGTTATACAGTAAAACCTGTCCGAAGCGGTCACACAAAAAGAGACGTAACAAAGATCATAATGACAAATGGTAGCTTAATGAAGATCAAAAGTATTCTGCAATTCTTTTGACCTACATTAAGCATTAATTGGTCTTGAAATACCAATTTTTTGGTCTTTTTGAGAGTAGCCGTTCTAGACAGGTTTTACTGTATATTTTAGAACATTTACAGTCTGTCAGGCTCTTAAGATTATTCACCTAGCTCTTTTCACTGGTGTCGTCTGCTGATAACCTTTGCAAACAATTTGGACCCAGATCAGGCCTGACAAAATGCCGGGCCTGATCTGGATCAAAAAGGCTTGACAATCTGATGGAACTCCTGAAAGAATTTTTCGAAAAAAATGATTTTGAAAAAAATCAACAGACGATATGAAAAGTTACCCAGAATGCAAAGAGATAGTTGAGCTGCATCAGAATCAGTATGATCGAAATGTTACATGATTATTGTAATGTTACACAATTGAAATGTTACATGATTAAATCGTACTCAATTGAAATGTTACATGATAAAATGTTACTCAATTGAAATGTTACATGATTTAAATGTTACACAATTGAAATGTTACACAATAAGAGATCTCATCCGGTAAATGTTCTAAAATTCCTATCACTTTTCTTTCCATTCTTAAATAGAAGTTAGTTTTCAAGGTTGGAATTCAAAAAAGTGCTCGTTAGAACAGGGAAGAACCTAATCTGGCTCTGCATTTTTTTGTCTAGGCCTTTTTGGCAGGCAACGACAGTGTTTTAAATTTTAGACCATTTACCATAACGAAATGTTGATAGGTATCTCCCCCTATGATTTTACAAATATTTCTCAGATTCGTTGAATATAGCTTTATCAGTTACCTCTCATATTAACTGCATTGTTGCACATTGCCTGATAAACGTTGTCGATCACACAGCATGAGCCTTTATCAGGTCATGATGACGTTGCACTTTTTAAATGACGTCTCTAATGATGCTGAATCAATACAAAAATCGAGAATTACATCATAATCGCTAGTTTGCAGAGTGAAACAATGGGTAAACTGATAAATAGAATACCAGGTTCGCATCTTTTGTTATCAAGTTTACCAGGCTCGGCCTTGAGAACGCATGTTGAATTGCTCAGCTAGCCTCGTGATGCCAACAAGAGTTCTCAAACATTGCCTGGTAAACTTGATATCAAAAGACACTCACCTAGTATTCTCTATTTATCGCCTAGTGTCGTGAAAAATTTCCCAGGAGGCAGAGAGCTGACCAAAGCCATGTAGACTAAAGTGTGACAATAAGAGATGAATTTCATTTTTCCAAGGCTTGTATTAACACCATAGGTTCAGTATAAAGTTATCATGACATGGGTGTTAATTCCTAGAATTGAACACATGAGCCTCAACAGGACAAAACCTAACCTCCGGGGTTTGTGAAGAACAAAAGCGCAGACCAGCCTGCGAATCCACATAGTCTGATCAGCCCTTTTGTTATTCTCTGATTGGAAAGTATCATATCTAGACTTGCTACGAGTGAAATTTCAGTTGTCTAGCTTGTCTCTGTAGCTGAGGCGACTGGTTTGAGTCTCACTTTGTCGGAAACCCAAAAGACAGGTTTTGTCGCGGCGAGGTCCATACGATGTTTATACTTTCAAGAACCCCAAAAACATGAAAATGATTTCTTAACCCTTAAAGCACCAGCAAAAATGCATCTGAAAATATCATCTGCTACTGTCCTGCCAGCCAAAAGTGACAGTGATGTCATTTTTGTTTACAAAGTTATCAGGGATTTATAATCGATAGATCACTTGTGTATTAATCCTATCTGCAGGATAGGATTAATACACAAGTGATCTGTCGATTCGTGTTAGCTCAAGTGGAGTGTACAATTCCGCGATTCACATTAGCTCAAGTGGAGTGTACAAGTTAATATTCTACTTAAAATTGTAAACAAAATATGACGTCACTTTCACTCTTGGTTGGCACGACAGTAACATTGATTAAAGCATGAGTGAAAATGTTCATTTTCAGGATTTTGGGGCTAACTTTACAAAGAAAGTTAGCTTCAAAATACTGAATTAGGCAGATTCTATTAGCTCCCTTGATTTTTTTTCAGTTTATCTAAAGACCATTGACCATTTAAACTTGAATCTGTTCGTATTTTGTAGGCATTGACCATCTAAAGTCCAGGATTTAGGAAATTTTGAAATTTCACCCATGTTAAAGTATAGATGCAATCTGGGAGGAGTCCAATCTGGGTCTACAATGTTTGTCATAGAGACTTCTTAATCCTTTCAGGAGATGACAAAACATACATTTTTTTTTACGATAGGCGCTTTAAGGGTTAAATCTACCTGGCAAAGAATGAGTTTGTTAGCATTTTATTTTCACACATGAATACAACGCCCTGCAAACAGTAAAGATTCTGAGGAGATGGTTCATCTCTCTTCACTGTCTACAGTGTCTGCAGTTATAGTTTTTGAGATGTAAATCAATACCAGATTTACCCTTAACTCTACTGGGTAATTTATCATGCTGTTGTTGTCGTCTGCTGACTTTTTTCAAAATTATCTTTTTCAAAAAATTCTTTCTGGAACTTTATTGGGTTGTCAAAGAGTTTGGATCCAGATCAGGAGCGACATTCTGTCGGTCCTGATCTGGGTACAAACTGTTTGCAAAGATCAGCAGCAGATGACAAAATTTTCTGCTGGCAGGCAAAGAGATAATCAGTGAAGTAATATTTATCTTACAAAGGTTATCAGCAGACGACTAAAGTGTCAGCTAGCAAGGAAAGAGATGAGCTCAGTATTAAAATCATGTTTTTAAATATGATAGTATCATGTTTGTTATTATGTTTAGAAATTCTATGTGTTACGATGCTACCTGGTCCTGTTAGGGAGCGTGATGCTGTCAGTCAAATCTGATATTGACGAGTCCATTGGTGCTAGCTAATAAAGTATGGTACTTACCACATATTAGTCCTTAACTCTTTGCCCCCTGGGAAATTTGCATGTTTTTTTTGTCGTCTGCGGATTTTTTTCAAAATCAACCTTTTCGAAAAATTCTTTCAGGAATACCATCAGAGTGCCAAACAATTTGGATCCAGATCAGGCCCGACATTTTGTCGGGGCTGATCTGTTTCTAAACTGTTTGCAAAGATATCAGCAGACGACACTAGGAGATGAAGAGGTAAGATAATGGTACTTACCACTTATTTAATCCTTTTCCGCCCACTATTTATTGGTCTTGGAAATGTTGTCTGCTTTTAATGTCTTCTGCATATATACTCAAGTGCACTGATTAGATTTTTATCCCATGACGAAGTTGGAGGGATATAGTTTTGGCTCTATCCGTCCATTCCTTACGTCCACATTTTTTGTCCGTCCTGAACCATATCTCAGTAACTATTTGTCAGATTTGATGCATTCTTGATATAAATGTTTAGTACCATGGACAGTCAATATTTCTAGAAGTTATGTCAAAATCAACCCCTCAACACTTGAGTTATTGCCCTTGTCTTAATATAGGCAGTATAATGCAACAACTATATTGAATTTTTATTTAATGAACTTCACATTTACCCAAAGCTACAGACCATGATTGCATAGTGTCTGTAGATAAGCATGGCAGTGTCAAAATTTTTAACCTAACCCCATTGACCCCTTTCATTTGTTAGGGTCAAAGGTCAAACATTTAAATTTCGCAATAACTTTAATCTTTAAATTTTTAGCCAAAATTTTGCATACAGGCAGAGGAGCAATAGATATGAAACATATCAAATCGGATTTTACTTTAAAGAACTGGGAAGGACTCTGGGGGTAGGAGCCGTGGCCAAAATTAAACTTTTTTGGAATATGGTCATGTTGCAAATCAAATGAAAGGGAACAACACAAGCAGTAACATGGTAGAAAATATATTGTGCACAGTCTCATCCTTGACCCCAGGGTGGGGTCAAAAGGACAAAACATTTATTTTTCTGAAAGTAGTCATGTTGCATATCAAATTAAAGGGAATGGAGGGTAGGGCACCATGAAATTATTAATTATATAAATATTTACCCTATATATTCTGCCAAGTTCTTGAAATTTTGTTACATATCTCATACAGTAAAACCTGTGTAAAGCAGCCACTCCAAAATAGACAAAACAAAGATCTTAATGACATATGGTACCTTAATGAAGGACAAAAGCATTGCAGAATGCTCCCCTTGGAGCATTCAAGGGGAGCATTCTGCAATAGTTTTGACCTGCATTAAGCGATAATTAGTCTTGAAAACCAATTTGGGGTCTTTTTTAGAGTGGCCATTTTACACAGGTTTTACTGTATGTGAATTAAAGAGCACCTTTAAACTCCCTTGCTGAACTATCCAGCAGAGCTACAAATTTAAATTTTGGTCTGAGCCTTCCTCTGCCTCTATATTTGGGGCTTGACTAGATGAAGCCTGTCATTGGGGCCTCAAATAAGAGGAGACTTTTTAAAATCAGTCTCATCAGCTACACAGACTAGCTAGAAAATTGAAATAGTTTAGATTTGAAACGGGAAATCAGGGCTGGAAAAATCCACTCGCCGTGGCGACTGCATTATGCTGTAGGATGATTAGAAATTATTACTGTTTCCAATGTTAATTATTGAATTTACCAATGCATATGGTGATGTAGGACGAGTAGAAATGTTAAGAATTTTCCACCCCTGGGAATAACAAAGGCACTGATCAGTCTAGGGGGATCTTCAGGCTGGTCTGGGCTTATGTTTTTGGCAAATCCCAAAGACGTTTTTTCTCGCATCGAGGTCAATTTTGTGTATGCCAGAAGCATACGCTCTGGCGAGGCTAGGCATATGCCATGCTCTGAGTATGCCCTGCTGGTCATTGTAATTAGTATCTAAATCTCATGTACTAGTACTACTACCCATATCATGAAATTGGAACGCAGTGGCTCAGTGGTAGAGACCGAGGGGCTGTGGGTTAGAGCTTCACCAGCGTCACTGCGTTGTGTCCTTGAGCAAGAACATTAATCCTAGCTTAGTACTGGTTCAACCCAGGAAGACACGTCCCTATATAACTGAAATATTGTTGATGGGACGTAAAGAATCAAATCAAGCAAATGAAATTGGAAAATCTGTTTTTCAACTGATGATGACTATAAATTTTGTGGTAGTGATGATATCCGATTCAGAGCAGTCTGGCCCTGAGGTGATAAAGCAGTTTATTTCAATTGCTCAAAGGAATTAAAATGCTGAAAAATTAAGAACTTTCATGCCTTCAAACTCACAGATGTTTCATTTATCATGCTAATAAATGTTAAAATGCCAACAATTGTTGGCATTTTTTGTCCCCCGCCTTTTCGAAGAAAAGCGGAGGGACATAGTTTTCGGCATTCCGTCCTTCCGTCCGTCCTTCCGTCCGTCCTTCCGTCCGTCCTTCCGTCCTTCCGTCCTTCCGTCCCCCTAATATAGTAGGTACCTTGTGTGCGCAACTCCTCCTACAGTTTTATGCCGATTCTTTCGAAACTTTACAGATGTTTTAGTCATGGTCTGAAGATATGCATGTGGTTTGGATATTATCCTGAGATTATTTTTTGTCACTTTTTTCGCAATTTGAACTTAGTCATTTTTAGGCGTTTTTACAATCAAAGTGAAAAGATAGTGGGTACCTTGTGTGCGCAACTCCTCCTACAGTTTTATATCGATTCTTTTGAAACTTCACAGGTGTTTTGTACATGGTCTGAAGATATGCATGTGGTTTGGATATATTCCTCAGATTATTTTTTAACACTTTTTCCGCCAGTTGAACTTAGCCATTTTTCTGACATTTTTACTATCAAAGTGAATGGATAGTGGGTACCTTGTGTGCGCATCTCCTCCTACAGTTTTATATTGATTCTTTTGAAACTTCACAGGTGTTTTGGACATGGTCTGAAGATATGCATGTGGTTTGGATATAATCCTCAAATTATTTTTTATCACTTTTTCTGCTATTTTAACTTAGGCATTTTTCTGGCGTTTTTACTGTCAAAGTTAATGGATACTGGGTACCTTGTGTGCGCAACTCCTCCTACAGTTTTATGCCGATTCTTTTGAAACTTTACAGATGTTTTTGTCATGATCTGAAGATCACTTTTTCTGCTATTTTAACTTAGGCATTTTTCTGGCGTTTTTACTGTCAAAGTTAATGGATACTGGGTACCTTGTGTGCGCAACTCCTCCTACAGTTTTATGCCGATTCTTTTGAAACTTTACAGATGTTTTTGTCATGATCTGAAGATATGCATGTGGTTTGGATATTATCCTGAGATTATTTTTTGTCACTTTTTTTGCAATTTGAACTTAGTCATTTTTAAGTGTTTTTAAAATACAGTTTATTGACAGTCATTTTTTCTCATTTAAATAATAAACAATAATGGCGGGGGACATAAATTCTCTGAATTTGCTTGTTAAACATTTGTAAGCATGATAAATTTTCATGCTCATTGAAGCATGGAAACATGTTTGTAACCTCAGGGCCCTGGTCTAGGTCGACTTTTATTCTCAGGCCTATCTGTGGGAATAGTTAGGACAAATAATGTAGATTAACCCTTAAAGCGCCAAGAATAAATGCATCGGAAAAATGAAGTCTGCTGAAGTCGTCTGCTGCAAATAATTGCCTAACATTACTGATGAATTAAGTATAGAAGCAAACAGCATGGACCCAGAACAGACTGCTCCTATAGAAGCAGTCTCTGGGTCCACACTGTTTGTCATAGAGGCTTCTTAAATATTTCAGCAGATGAGAAAAGCAGACGACTTTTGTTGTGATTGGCGCATTTATGTTTAATTTTTTCCTCAGCTACTAAATTTTTTCTACTTATGGTATGGACTATTTAGAAAAAAAATTCTTCATTTCTCTAGAACATTATCATTTTTGTAAATAAGCTCACATTTATTACTGCTGTGTAGAGTTTAGAGCTTTATTTTTGTTACTTTAATAATGGTTTGAATATTTGAAATTAAAAATATATCTGATTCCTGAGATGTTGACTCGAGATGTTTATACTACCTAAAACTGCACTTACAATGAGGGACCCATTATTTTCGTGTCATATAGAGAAATCCTTTGAAGTAATTTTTGCTTGCTTTTTTGCCATCAACTTTTTAGGAAAAACTTTTTCAAGAATACCATCAGAGTGTGGAACAGTTTGGATGGGGATCAGGCCCGACATTTTGTTGGGTCTGAAGATCTGGCCTGATCTGGGTCCAAACTGTTTGCTGAGGTTATCAGCAGATGGTACTGGTAGGCAAATAGTTAAACAGTCTTTTCTTTTATGTCAGAAGTACAGTCAAACCTCGATTATTCGAAGTGCCAGGGACCGCAGGAATCCTTTCGAATAATCGGTAGTTCGAATGATCGAAATTGGGGAGATTTCGATTTTCGAAAAAGCTCGGATGCTTTCATAGAACGTCATTGTTTTGCCAGTTTGCAACTTCAACTCGTGTTTTCTGTGAGGTAATCGAAACATCTGTCAAAGCATTAAAGACAATGAGCTCCTTGGAGGTTGTGGCCTCATCGTCTCTTATGCTTTGCAGGTTTAAGAACGCAGAAAAGAAAAGGCAATCAGAGCTTACTGTAACATCTTTATTGACATCCACTATATACATGTTACAACATCGATAACAACAATGAAAATAAAGGTTAAATGTAAATTGACGATCCATATTTACTGACGAAATATTGTCTCCTTTTTATCGCCCTACTGTCATAATGTCTCAACCCAGCTAGCACACAATGTCAGGCCATCAACGGCCCACCAGCGATAGGCCATTGAGATGGCATATCGCTGGCGGGCCGTTGGTGGCCCGACGTTGTGTGTTTTTTGGGCTGGCAACTTTTCTTTTATTCCAACGAAAACATACAATTTGGGTGTTTAAAAGAACCGTCTCGATGAGAGGGTCCTTTTAAGCACCCAAAATCTAGGTTTTGCTTGTTTTCCCTCAATCGTAAAATTGTGTTTTTGGCATTCAAAAGAAGTGTTTTTTTTATGCGACATTTTTTCTTGAGCACCCATAACACATGTCCGTGATATTCTTCTATTATCGAAATTGTTATTTTTGCTGCAAAGTCAGTGCGCTTGGTGTGTTCGCTTAATGTAAACAGTGGTCAAGAATAAATCAAAGCATGGGAGACGATCAAATTAAAATCAATTTTAGCTCATTTATGCCCCTAATTAGACATTTAAAAAACATCAAACAAAACCATCATTGCAGACGACCTTAATTAAAGACACCATTTACTCACTTAACGGTCCATCACGTAATAGTGTGAACGTTAATCTGGTGGCAATTACCTGTTGCAACTTTGTTTGCTAAATCACTGGGGTGTGTAAATCGAACTCGACCAAACAAAGAAATCACGATCACCATGCGTGACATTTGGACTTCGAATCTTGAAGGGTAATTTAATAGCAATTTCTTCAATCGGGACCGAAGAATCATTTCGTAAAATCGAATTTTTCGGATAATCGAAATTCGAATAATCAGTAGTTTTATTGTAAAAGATAATAGAGAAAAAATCGGGACTGTCCGTCGTCTTCGAATAACCCAGTAGTTTCGGATAATCGACGTTCGGATAACTGAGATTTGACTGTATTGGTGTCGAGATCATAGAACATGCCTGTGCTTTAGATGAACTTTGCCGTAAACCAAAAACTGCAACACCTTAGTAGTTATGCTAAATTTTACTGTAACACACAGGTTTAGATATGTAAAAATTTCAGAGTAAAATTGATAATATTTTCTTATCCACCAATTTTAACATGTTGACGCGCTCAAAAGAACCGTCTCATTGAGACTTGAGTACCCACAACATATGTTTTGGTCAGGCCCCCTAGTGGAACCTTTAAAACCTTTAGAAACCTTTAATTTGGTTGGAATCCTTTAAAACCTTTTATTTGGCTGAAAAACCTTTAATAACCTTTATTTTGATAAATAAACCTTTACTTTTGCAAGATCAGTTTGAACATAAGAAATAGACCATAAGTATGTTGACAAAAATGTCTGTGACAGCTTTAGTTTTTCAGAAAGCTGTATTCATCCTCAGACCATTGTGTCTACCTAACTCTTGCACCAGGGTGACTCTATAGTGGTCTGATGGTCAGTTTTCCTGAGACTTCAGTTAAGGCAGCAATAAAAAAAAAGTGAGGTAGGGTAAATATAAATGCTTTCAGTTTTGTTTTTGTTATACATCCATGCTAAACAGCAGAGGTCATGTCAGAATGACTACACTTTTCCTAGGCTGGCTTAACCCAAATCATTTCATATGTACAAATGTACTCAGCGCTAATCTTTCGCCAGTATTTTTTACTGACAATTAGTGAAAGAATGTGTCAGACATGGGAATAGAACCTGCAAAGCTCCTGAACATTAGGCTGAAGGCACTACCAACTGCATTGGTAGTCTGTAAAATTTGGGCTAGGCTCATCCGTTTCCCTTTGGGCCCAATTCACTTTGGTCTCAGATGAACAGGGTTAACTTGTGAAATGTGCTGATTTTCAAATGTTAATGTCTTGGGTTGTCAAATCTGAACAGTGATAGCTGCACAGGAACGAGACTAATGCAGATATATGCATAGTTTTCTAAATCTTTATTTATAAAGAGCATACAATATAAATGATAAAGAGCATACAATATAAATGGGAGCAATATCCTCTGAAATTCTTCATTTACTGAAGTTAAAATTGCCTCTACAAAATGACCAGAGATGGCCTCTTCTGCTTGCTTGGTTTTCAAAATTTTCCGGGGGAGGACCCCTGCACCCCCCTTCCAGACCAAGAAATGTGATTAATTTTTCAAGCTAACACTGCACAATGCAAGCATTAGGTTAAAAGTAAGGTTTTCAACTCAGGGGTTAACACAAAAAAAGGGGAATTTTCTATTGATTTGTGATGAGATGGCTATATATTTGTTGCCTAAGGATTTCCTGTACCAGAAACATACCATCATCTATCATAGCAAGGATTTAAAGATCAGGATCTGATGAAATTACTCGAATATTTGAACTTGGTTTGTTCTTTATTTTTTGTTAGAATTTCAATGAAATAACCTTTATTTTCCCTAAAATAGCCTTTATAAAAAACCTTTAATTTCATGAGAGTCTGCTAGGGGGCCTGTTTGGTTGAGAAATAAGAAAATTAAGTTTTCGTTACACACTTTTAATCAAAGTCCTGCTGTAACATGATTATTATTTTTTTTGGGGGGGGGGGAGCCATGATATGAGAAACCAAGTCTGACCAGGTCTTCGCTCTGCACTGAGTTGGTAACTATTGATCCAAACCTTTCTTTATGGGGACAGCAAAGACCCGAATGCCCAAGCTGATTTTAGTCTTGTAGTGACGTACAGCCCATTTGTTATTCTTCTCAAAATCTGTTCATATAGTAAGAACGTAAAGGTTTTCCTAGCGATATGGCTGTGCCAATTTGGTATCAATCTGACCATTGGTTGAGAAAATATAATACTGACTGGGGTGTTATACTGTGGATCAAACTTTAGTTAGTTAGAATCTCAATACTGGCAGAGTCACCGTTTTGTGTCAATGAGCAAGACACTGTATCAACTACTTAGTTATGGTTCAACCAAATTGTGACAAAAAATGGTGCTTCTGAGGCCAATCCACAATCCATAGTGAAATTGTTGGAAGGCCCAGACCTATGACAAGGCTTCACAAGATATACAATCGGTTATTGCTGCTACAGGCATGGTTCCAATTTCGAACTTGATGGAATTTTGAAAATCACAGCTATCGGATGAAGCAAAACATTTTTTCCTAATGCTATAATACCACTTGCAGGGATCGCACAGGCTTGAAAAGTACTTGAATTTAGAGGGCTTTCTTGAAAAGTCCTTGAAAAATACATATGCCGTGAAAAGTACTGGGAAATCACTCAAAGGCCTTGAAAAGTCATTGAATTTGTCTATTTTCTTTAGAACTTAACACTGTTGATAGAGATCTAAATCAGTACAAAATTGCTGTGCCTTTATTTGGTGCAGCATGCGCTGCACCAAATAAAGGCACAACAATTTTATGCTAATTTTTTAGTACTAATTTCTGAAGTAGATTTTTAACGCTTAGATCAGTGTTTTTCATTAACTTGAAGTCCTTGAAAACTGTTGGAGAGGCCTTTAGAATTCCTTGAAAAGTCATTGAATTTTACTCATACTTACCTGTATGAACCCTGACTTGAGCAGGTACAGTGTAACATTCTCTTGGGTGCTGATGCATGGTATGCCCCTTTCTTAAAGAAAAGTATCCTGATTTATGCAATTTTGGGTTTGCCAATTTCCTCTCTGTTGTTTGGTGATCATTTGAGCAAGAAAATAATAAAATGTGACACCAGCATGTATGTGGCTAGATACTGTTATAGCACAGGGTTTAGAGGGCCGTACAGAGGCTGTGCCCATGGTTCATCACACAACAGAGGCTATGGCATTGCATGTTCAAGATTCAAGCTTTGAAAGTAACTATTATAGTGGCCGTGGAGCTGGTCAGAGAAGACACTCCTATTAAAGAAGGGAGACTGTATTATAGGCCAGGTCGACAATTCCATGGTTCAAAAAATGGAGCAAGGACCATACCAACCCAAAATGTGTCCATAAAGGTAAATGGAAGGCTTAGATTTTACGCTGATATCTTAGTTATGCTAATGGCCCTTATATACACAGCGTCAAAAGTTAGGAACCACCCGAACAATTTTTCAGTGACGGCTTTTATGTATAATTTTCTTCAAAACAATAAATTTGTAAAAGATTGTGAGCCAAGTATTGCCTTGGTCTGTCAGAATGCCATTTGATACTTTGGATTAGATTCAACGGTATCTACGCAACACTTCCCATTTAGGGGGATACCCTTAAAAGCGTCATGGGGGACCCCAAAGTGCTTCCTTTGAATTGATATTAACGCGAAAATAAACTTTACCTATTTTTCAGACTATAACCAAAAGGGTTCCGGCGAACTCCAGGTATAGGTATTGCTCGATAAGCGTAGAGTTACGTAGGTGGTCAGGTGTTGATGCTTTATTCACCCGATTGGACAAATACAGGGTTTTCTTTCATACTTCTAACTGTTAATCTATTTCGTCACTCTACGCTAACCGAGCAAGGACTCTATCTTGCAGGTCACAAAGATAGTTAATCATATGTTTTTACTATACAGCATAAGCCATTCTTTACACGTCCATATCTTTTGTTCTTTTAAAGATATTCATCTGAAATTTACAGACAGATCATGATTTGGTTTTGTAACAATATGACACTAACAATTTTATATCTCGCAGTGGTATGAAAATGGGACAGCGAATAGGGACATTCTTAGGGGTAAGTGCATTTGCCATGCATAGTCGTAAACATCAATGCTTATCAAATCCAAATTTGCTGTAAATTGTCACCACTTTATCTTATTTCATAAATATAATGAATATAAATTCATATTTAGAAAGCTTCACTGTTTTTCTCGGGAAATGTTTAAGCGTGTATATATACTGAACAAAAGGGAAAACGCTACACTACGATAGTTTATGTTTTGTGAGAAAGTATTGGACAAACAGTATTTACTAAAGGACATCCCGCAAACGATTCCTTGAAACTCCACTAATGTGTCTCTTTTGATGTTCTGTTCCTTTTTGTGTTTTAAAGCTGCATAGTCTGTAACTTTTGATCATTTCATTACAGTAAGTATACTAAAATTCAGGTATACATTTTACCTTTTTCGTAATAATTAACTTATTAGTGCCAAAACAACAGCATTTATGTTAAAAATTAACTATCTAGAATTATTGGAGGGACGCAAATAATTGCAAACAAGAGAAAAAACACCTGTTTTTATAAGATAATTCACTTTTCCATGCAGTTTTCAGTTGTAGAAATTAGATTTATTGTGACAACATAACTTTATTCTACTTTTACAAATGATTTAAAAAGAAATTTTTTTTTTCGAAAAATGTTCATAGTTACAGAGTATGCAGCTTTAGGCTTTTTTCACTGAATTTTGCAATTGTGCATGCACAAAAAAGATTGTTATGCTCATCAGAATGGTTCATAATTGTGTTGCATAAAAACACAAGAGCACAGACTTATCAATTGAAAAAAGCTCAGAAATCAATTTCGAATTTATCAATTTTGTAAATAATTGTAAATTGTCTCCCTTTGACAATAACAAATGGGTAATATTAAATGTTGGGTTATCTTGGATTTATTACGATTTTCGATAATTTTTTTTCCAAATCAGGGAGACCTAACAGCACATTGTTTCTGCCATTTCTTGACTAGTAACGTCCTGAGACTAAATGCAAAAACACATTGATTTCCTTATGGAAATTTCAGTGTTAAATTTCAAGCTTGTCAATTTGATGAGAAGCCCGCTTTTAAGATTGCTTTTCTTAACGATCAAAAGGCACCTGTGATAAGTCCTTCTTATTTCTGGTTCTCACATGTCTAGACTACCATTTCGTGCAGTCAGATCTGGTTGGTAGTAGATTTCTCCAGGTCTTAACCGTGTGAGATTTCTGTTCATATTTGCAACCTAAAAAATTGGACCCCTGTCACATTAAATGACTGTTGTGTGTTTCCTCGTGACAACGTCCGCAAAACTTTTACTGTTATGCATGACCCAGTCTTTAAATATTCAGATACACTTTCATTTGCTTTACTGTCTTGCATCATTTTGTATATAAATAACAAACAATTCATGTGTAGCGTTCTCACTTTTGTTCAGTATATTATCAGCTATCGAAGGATGTACACTGGAATTCGATTAAGTTTCTATGCAGATTCATTTAGCAAATGAAATTCTATTCATAACTATCAATCGAGAGGGACATGATTTTGAATTCAAAAGTACATTGTCCAAAGGAGCCGTTGTTTCATCTGACCACGAACCAGGCCAGTTTATTTCTACAATCTTTGTTTTTGCCGAAGCAAATGAGAAATTTGACTAGTAATACATTTGGAAGATTGGGGCCTGTAATTGTGTGAGACTGTAATTGCTCTGTATTTTGTTGTACGTTACTTTTGTCCCCATTCTAGTTTTGCAAACACCTTGATTGGGAAGAGAGAGCTGGTTGCTTTGCTTAGTTTGTCTTTCTGGTGACTCGTTATTGTTGTGTGGCTCTTCTTCGCGGTGCCATGGCGTCTGCAGTTTGTGATTTTGGTATTTCCTGATCATACTCACTATTTTGGACAAGTTTGTGCAATGTGAACAAATAAAACATGAAGCACTAAAAGTTGTATTACATCAGGTTTAAGAAAATGATTTTTCACTTCTCTTGATTTGCGTAATGTTTATTTCACAATTAATGTTGATATTTCTTTTCATCATTTTCTAAAGTTTGTTTGGTAAGGACAGTTATATGAATTTGTGTACCATTTGGAAATTCTTTGTCTCCTAAGATATTAAAAAAGTAAATCAGGGTGCAAAGATCAGGAATCGATACAATCAAGTACCACACCTGACCCAGCATACCAATGGGAAAGTGACAAACTCACAGTTAGACACCACAAACGAGAGCCAAGAGGTCAGCCCTTTCCAAGCAGGTGACCACAAAGCACATATAAACAGGCGCATGACCCGCAAAACTTTTTGCTTGGTTCAGATGCCATGGATTCCGTTGTTCCTATAACATTGATGATACAATTAAAGAACAAAAATGTTATTTGTACACAAAATGCTATGTAAGTGGTTGATACTATGGAACTCCTTGGATGTATTCTGAATAGAGAAACATCTGTTTTAGAGCATACTCAGAGAATTATATATTTTGAGTACTGTTTGGATTCTGTGTAGTTTAAAGTCTATCTTCAAGAGAAAAAGATAAGATCTAGAACACTGTCCACATTGCTTTCTTCAGACGTTTTTAAGCGTCTTTTATTGGTGTGATCATAAATACTTTTCATGCATTTGTAGAAGGTGAGTCACAGGATTGATAATAATGAGTAAGTGCATGGGAAACCAGTAAGCTATTGACATCATTCCGTTTTTTTTCAGACTGATGCATCCCTTATGGGATGGAGTGGAATTTTTCATAGACCTCAATACAGAGAAAAGATTCTTTTCTTGATTGGAAGCAAGCCACAAAACCATCGACCATCAAGCCCAATAAAGATGCAACACGCTCGTAAATGGACATTTCCAAACCACGCCCACTATGTCACTGATAGTGTATTATTGACCAATGAAACAGCAACTTAACACGTTACGTAGTCCCACAATCAAAATCAATCTCCCACAATTAATCCCAGCTCTACCTTACATTTAGTGGATATATTTCTTTGCATGATTGGCAACATATCGTCGGTCTGCCGTCTGCTGATTTTATTTTATATCATTTTTATCGAAAAAAATATCTTCCGGAAATTCCGTCAGCGTATCAAACAGTTAAGATACAGTTTGTCTGAACTGATCTGGATCCAAGCTGTTTGCAAAGATTATCAGCGGACGACACTAGTCAACAAAGCGTTAATGTAGGCGTGGCTCTTGGACAGGTGAATTGCATCGAAAAGTACTCTCAAATTTAGCACACTTTTGAAAGGGCCAGCAAGTCTGTCTACATGCGCCTGAAGTTTTGTCTTTAAAATGTTTTCAGATAGAAGATCACTATAGCGATATAGTAATGACGTTATGATCTATTGTTTGTGAGGCAAGAAAGGTGATAAAAGGTCAGAACTTCAAGCTTCTGTGGTCTGTCTTTTGGATTTACCAGGTAAAATTTCAAAGGTATAAAGTACAGTGTAAAATGTCCTCTCATTGTTATGTCCAAGCACACATGATTTTTAGCACTTTGGTATGAACATAAGGGCAACGTTACGCAGTAGGGCTCCAAGTCTGAATTTCGGTCTGAACAACAATCATTCTCACCATGTGTAAGCAGCAAAGGCTCAGGCGAGACTGCGTTCACGCCCAGTCTCGTCTGGGCCTTGACTGCTTGCCTGTAGGATGAGAACCAAGCACCCATGCGCTATCCTCATTCAATACTAGTGTTAATTCAGTCTAGCTGATTAGGGTCTACACATTTTAGTTATACAGTCATGTAAGTCTGCTGTTATACTGAATCACTGAAAAAGGAACAGTGTCGCATTGTAACTCAACTGATTTTAGCGACACACTGCCAACAATAGAGGCACTAAGAATGTAACAAGGGACCAAACAAACACAGTAGAAGCACCATTTGTCTTATCAGTAGTCACGGTCACAGTTGGAGAAGTATTTGACTGGGTCTCAACTGATGAAGTACTCGCGACGCTCGACGATTGTGTTGCTGTTGACGATGAGGTACTCGCGACGCTCGATGATTGTGTTGCTGTTGACGATGATAGTGGCGGCGATGACGTCGTTGCTGCCGTAGTACTCGATACTGTCGTCGTTGCCTCTGTTTTAACTGTTGTTGAACTTGATTGGGCGAAGGGATGGGGGGGAGCAGTTGTAGTCGTTGATGTGGTGCCTTTGGTAGCTTTGTCCTCTCCGCACCACCATCCAACGCACCTCTTTCTAAAAAGGAAAGGGTTGGTGTGATAGCAGGCACATAGTGTTTACCCTTTGTCTGCTTATTGCGAATCTTGTCATCTGCTGATCCTCTTTACATGCAGTATATTCTCAGATCAGGATCTAAACTGTTTGACACTGTTGGTATTTCTGGAACTAGCTTTTGAAATAAAGAGGTTGAAAATGGAGAAAAAGGAAGAAGACAAAAATACAGGTAAACTCACCCTTACTTGGTGAAGCACTTGCACCTGTGTAACATGTTTGATGTTTATCTGTTTAATATGTTGTTTACTATGTTTCTGTTGACCCATATATTAGAAACAAGTTGTTGTAAACAAGATGTTTATTTGATCATAAGATTTTTCTAGATGTATGACTAATCTAGAAATTAAAATGTATTGTCATGGAAGTTTCCAGAAAATGCGGGAGTCCCTAGAACTTTCTTTTCCATGCCAATAGAAGCTTTGAAAAATTTCTGGAAGAAAGTAGAATCATTGAGAAACCTTTGGAAATTTCCAGAATAAATAAATATAACATATGATATAATAGTTGTTACCTGATTGTTCTGGAACGTTCTTAAACAGTATATATAAGAGTAAATTTTCATAAGGGCATCTTTGAAATAATTTCACCATTTAAAAGTCTAAACCTTTTGGGCTGGAATTCTATACTGGAATACTTTGTGTTTAATTTATTCATTCTGGATTACTTTGGATTATTAAGTTTTGGATTCAGACTTAGTGTTCATTTGGAATTAACTTCAAAATCTAGGGATCAGAAACTGCTGAAAGACTTGTGTTGATAAATATTCTGAGGGACAGTTTGGACTCATAAGGTACTGTAAATGAGACTTTCTCTGATTGTATAAATATTTTCCATTGTTTTTGAAAATGATAATTTTTGTTATTTTTGATAAATTTTGTTAAATTTTAAAAGTGCTTTTTGCTAACTTTCCAAATATCAAAATTTCGGTTTCCCGAATTATTTTCTAGTTACGCCTGGCACGTAACACCTGTCACTTGTGTATTTGCAAACGAGTCGTCCATCGCATGATATTTTGATACTAAACCCATAAAAGTAATACAGGTATCTAGTGTGGCTAGATGTCTTGATGGTCTGAGCGTTCATTGAGTAATTATTATTATTATTATTATTATTATTATTATTATTATTTATAGACCAAAACATAATTTGTGGGTACTCAAAATGACTGACCTTCTGTGTAATAATCCTAGTTGTCTGACATAGGTCAGGGCTTCAACATCATCTAGAATCTTTCTAAGGTTTGTTCTTGTTGATATGTGGCTTTGAGTTCCTGACACTTGCTGAAGAATATCTTTGACATGTCTGTATTTGGCTTCTTGCAAGATGTGTTTAATAGATTTATGTCTGGTATCCCTTTTCTGGTGGCTTCGATACCGCCTTTCCGAAAATGAAATACTGAAAGCTGAAAATAAGATACAGTAAAGATAAGTTAAAGCTGGGGCGTCCCAAGAAAAAAATCACTAAGGAAGAACTCGTGGAATCCTCGGCAGGGTAGTGGCTATATATATCTATATGAGGCAGGATGAGGTAGGAAGTAGGCGGAACTTAGCTTCTATCAGATTAAATTAGACCAAAATATTTACCTTTTTAACAGCTACGAACACTATTCTAGGCACTCGTCAACTGCAACGAACACTCGATGACTGCATTGTTCGAGTACAGTTGCTCTCTAGCGTTAATATGCCTTCCAATACATTCCACGACAAATTATAAAATTAGAAAAAAATAATTAGGACATTGGAGATAGTCTTTCCACTGAACCAATGTCAATAGTTTCAGATTTTATAGCTTTCATTTTTTATTTAATATTTACATTTTACAGTAGTTGGTAGCCAGCGTCAGGGGCGGATCCAGGATTTCGGGAAAGGGTGCTCTTATGTATAAACGTTTGGGGGTTCGCGTTGCTGATATTATCTCATTTTTCTCAAATATCCCATGAAAATGAAATAATTTGGTCTCACTAAGACCAAATTATTTCATGTTCATAGGATATTTAAAATACCAATTGAGAAGCATGGAGGGGGTTCGAGTGAACCCCTGAACCCCCTCTGGATCCGCCAGTGAGTGTGTGATAAGACATGTACAGATCCATAGTGTGGGACCCCCCCCCCCCCCTTTCACACACACACCATGGAAAATCGCAGGTGGTTAAAGGTTTTTATAGAAATATTGGTACATACCCTGCAGTCCTCGAAATTCATGAGGTAGGTCCATAAAAATAGAACGAAAAAAACATCGTCTTGCAGGACTCCGCAACCCCCCCCCCCCCCCCCCCCACTCGCAGCCCCTGGCAAAATGTTCTAAAATTGGAGTGGTGCGGGTTTTTTATACCCTATATTACAATTATTAAAGAATTAAGAGCAAAACCAAAATGGTAAAATAATTATAAGGCCCCCAAAACAAAGGGCGATTCTCCTCTTTTAAAAGAGCAACAGAAAATGAATGGTATGAAGTAATCCTTGTTGCCTAAGAAGAGAAACAAGGGGATGCAACATCCCCTAGGGTTGTAAGATATCATTTTTAAAACGAATATTTGAATTTGTTTATATAAAAAGCATTTTAATTGGAGTTTTTAATTGGCTATTCTTTAAATACCAGAAGCCGCCCCGCCCCCAACTCTCCCCCCCCCCACACACACACGCACAATCCAGACCCATAAATAAATATCTGGTGTGCGACAGGTACCAGTCTAGGTTTATACAGCGTGGTTCTGATTTGGCATACCCCTTATAACCAAACAGCGAATATGATCAGGGAATACCAAAATCACACACTGTAGACCAACCCACGGCGCCGTGAGGAAGAGCTACAAAACATTTACAGTAACAAGACACTTGTAAGACAATAAAAGCAAAGCAACCAGCTCTCCTTCCTCTTCAAGATGATTACAAAAATAGAATGGACACAAAGTAATGCATAAGAAAACAAAGACAAGCACAGAAGCCCCACAAACAATGAGAAGTAAAGACTACCCAGAAAATCAACATGCTTTAATAATGGAGGGAAAGCAAGCATTTTACCTGGCACACATAACAATGTTACATATATAAATGTAACAAAATCCATATTTTCAATGCTACCTATCCGACCACCTTTGTTAATCCTACCACAAACCAACTAAACATTATCCACCGAGTTGTTTTCTGATCTTTACGTAGTGATCTTAAACACCACATTCTTTTCTCTAGACATAACTGATGCATCGTTGCGTAGCAGTCGCAATCTACTGATCTCAATATTTGTTAATAATAAAACGATGTTTTTTTACTCTCCCAACGTATATTTTTAACTTTTTATTGGCTTATAATTATATTGTTGCGCTATTCTTAGTCAGGTAAATAAAATGCCACTGCAAATTTGAACAAGATTTTATGATTAACCCTTTCACACCTAAACACGTCCTTTGGCAAACCGTGAAGACCCAGATGAAATGCCGCATACAGCGGCATTTCATCTAGGTCTACACTGTTTGCTTTTCATAGAGACAATTAAATAAGAAATTATGGCTTTCGAACCAATTATAGAAAAAATGCCGTTATAGTCCAGGAGCTGAATACTGTACTAGCCATAGTGTTTGACTTAGCACAACTTACCTGCCTGAAAATGTTTGACATGAAATGCAATACTGAGGTCTTCTGGAACATTCCTAGGTACTTTGTACAGTCAAACTATGGTAGCAGTTTTACTGTAGGACACCATCTTTGAACGAACCATACACTAAATAAGGCTCATAGTGGTATAATTGAGAGGAAAGCACGCTTGATGGTCGACTATTGCATTCTTTTCAGCATATTCCAATTTAAATGAATATCCTTCATATATGCAACAACGACATAAGAACATTTGTATATGTGGTATACGAGGGGCGTTCATTTAATTGTGACTCTGAGGTTCTGAAATGCGCATTATAGGACTTATCCATAGTTCCATCATTTCAACTGGTTGGTGTGTTCTTCCGTGACAGAAACTCAGTTTCTAGTCTTAAAATCCAGGCTCTGAATGCAGATTAGTAGGCGTTTTGGGGCACACCCTGCAGACACTGAAAAAATGGGCCTGCCAGGAGCACTTTGGGACTAATATTGACGTCTGAGGAGATTGTTTTTCAGTAAAGTAAACATGAAAAGATCACAAAGACTCAAGTCTGGTGAATAAGACGGATGGTGGAGCTGTACCACAGTTTTCGTCTCCGGAAAATCCTGAACAAGTTTACACTTGTGGGCACATGCATTTGTTATTAATAAAGCACACGTCTCCTAGATCTTTTCTCATGTTGTTGTTGTTGTTGTTGTTGATGTTGTTTGTTTTTTTGTTGTTGTTGTTGTTGTTGTTGTTGTTGTTGTTGTTGTTGTTGTTGTTGTTGTTGTTGTTGTTGTTCATTTTGAAACCAAGTTGTTTCTTATAGAAATTGCCTGTAACTTGTCTAGCTTTGGCCATTAAACCTGAACAACAGGCCAATCAGAATTAAAAATAAGGCATATGAAACTTTTTCCGCGCTTTTGTGTCTTTTACGATGGCAGGCACAGCTTGGTCTTGCACAGCCACTGCTTATTATTAACGCATCTCTGTGACGCAAAATTATACCCATGTTCCATCAACTGTAAGTTATTTTGATATTCTAAGCTTAATAATAGTAATAATAATAATAATAATAATAGTCTTATTTACAGAGGGTTACACATTTGCTTATCTTCCATGAGGCCCTCTATTATTGACACTATATACAACAATCAATGGTGAACAAGTACAACTACAGAAAAAATACATATATACACAACGCAATGGCATATCGGTGTATCTTTTGAGTTGCCTTGTTTCATTTGAACAAGACAAACCAGATACATCACTTGATTTAAAATGCAACATCTGATTCAATCTTGCCGAAAGCGAAACACAATAACTCAAAACAGACTATCTACCAATGTCATCTGTTGATAAGTTTTGCAAAAAGTTTGGCCCCAGATCAGGCCTGGAAAAATGTCGGGCCTGATCTGGAATTAAACTGTTTTTGACACTTTGAAGGTATTCATATACTTTGAAAAGGTAGATTAAAACCAGTAGACAACAACAACAAAAGGAACAAACCAAAATAATACAGTATGTTAAAAGGTAACACACACACCCACTAAACACACACATAAACTATACAGCATCTGTATCATTTTAATATCATGCAATTAAAAGTAAATGCATATGCTTTAATATACAGTAGGTTGAATCCCTTTCATCCATTTAATACAGTTTTTATGAAAGCTATCAATTGTTTCTACTAGTCTGAGGTTTTCTGGTAGAGTATTCCAAATCAATGGGCCAACAATTTTTTTGTGTCTGTAGCTTCGAAAAAAGGAACCAATTGCGCCTTCTTACTTTGATACACTACCTTTGTCTCACAGGAGTGATCTGGTCTGAAACCTGATAGAGTTGAATGTAATAAAGTGTTTGAAGATAAATAAACTATCAGAGAATCATGGACATTTTTTCCAGTAGTTTTGATAATATTGGTAATACTGAGATAGGTCTACAATTATTAGTATCATCTTTTGGACCATTTTTAAGCTCTGCTTGAAACGTTCTTTATGAGGCATTGGAAGAACATAATTTATGGCTGTTGATTATCTGAGAGACTGAATAGTATTGTTCAAAGGTCTCAAGTGAAACATTTCGTTTATATGGTCAGGTGTGAGTGATTTAGAAATTTTGAACATGAATTTGGCTTTTTTGAGATATATTCGCTCATAAATATTAAGAATTTCAAATTCTTCCATGCTGTCAAAAATATTTTCATACTGATAGCCTAGAATGATTTTACAAGCTCTTATTGTAAACTATAGATCCTGTAAAGATTTCCCTGAGACGTCCAACCCTAGATGGCATTACAATAATCAATATGGGGTTGAATATAGAATTTGTAAAATTGAATTCTTTGATTGGTAGATAAATATACTTTAATTCTGGAAAGTAACCAAAGATTAGAAACAATTTTCTTTACAACAGCATCAGTATGATTTGTGCAGGTTAAATTATTGTCTATGAATATTTTCAGATTCAGATAATGTATTGTTTACAAAGACTGTTTGTTTCCTACCTAGCAGATGGGAAGAAAACCAACTGATAGTTTCTTCTGATATTTTGTAGTATTTGAGTTTTTAAGCAACAATGTATGGTCAACAAGATCAAATGCCTTTCTAAAGTCAATCATTACTATCCTTATCATTTGACTGCTATTTATTGCATCTAACCATTTATTAATCATCTGTAACAGAGATGTCTCACAGGAATGATTTGACCTGAAACCTGATTGAGTTGAATGTAATAAACTGTTTGAAGATAAAAAAAAAACTGTCAGAGAATCAGGGACATGTTTTTCTAGTAACTTTAATAATACTGGTAATACCGAGATAGGTCTATAATTATTTGTATCATCTTTTGAACCATTTTTGTAAAGTGGAGTAACTTTGCCTTCTTTCCATTTTTTAAGGAAAAATGGAATTTATAATTATTCGATTACAAATAAAAGTGAGGCATTCAAATATGTAAGGTGCTGCTAATTTCAGAAGTCTTGGGCCAATATTGTCTGCCCCTGTAGCCTTGGTAATGTCAATATTTGTTGGATATTTTTCAACCTTTTCATGTCCTAAGGTAGGAATAGAAAAAGTTGTATTTTCAGATAATTTTCATTACAAAATGTCCTAAGTGTATCAAAGTTAGAAGGCGCAATTGGTTCCTTTTTTTCGAAGCTACAGACACAAAAAAAAAATGTTAAACTCAGATGAAATTTCAGAGGGATTATCAATTGTTTTATCATTAATTTTCAACGAGAATATACTAGTTCCAAAATTGCGTTTACTTGCTCCCAATTCCTTTAAAAGTTTCCGTACACTAGAGGGATTGCTTATATTCATAAATGATGTCATCAACCTCATAATTGCTGTTAATCCAGAACTCTAGAGTGAAATTATAGGAAATACTTTAATATAGTGGACCTATGTGGAATCCTGTCATATAAGTGCATGTACCCACACTTGTGTTGTCGAATGATATACTCCTGTATCTAATCTCCATTTTTATACTACAATCAATACGCCTGGGCCCAAATATCTTTTGTGATGATCAGTTTAATTGGGCAAGAGTCAGTGTTTTTTTCACGTTCAATGTCGGCCATTTCAATTTCTCAAAGAAAATGCAAGCGTCTTTCAACATGGATCATGTTTTATGGGGATTTGGCTGTAAAACTCCCCAACAATTATTCAGCTTGTCCAATACAGTTGATGCGATAAAAGATCATGTCAGCTGTATCGGCGAGGCTGAATAATTGTTTCCTTAAGGAATTTGAATACATTCATATATAGGGATGTATCCACATTTTGTCGTAGGCGGAAAACTCGCTTTCTTGAAGATGTATCCATGGAGAGGCATCTATAACAGAAATGCTGCTTATTCCATATTTGTTACATTGACGGAATAAAATGCATTTTGATATGAAAACATTGTTTCTTAAGAAATATGGAGTCATTTCTAGATAGAGATGCAACCAGATTTTTGGTCCAGACTGAATAATTGTTTTCTTAAGAAATGTGAAATCATTTCTATATAGAAATGTATCCTCATTTCGTGAGAAAACATTTATTCAGTCTTGGCCAAAAATCTGGTTACGTCGCTATATAGAAATGATTCCACATTTCTTAAGAAAACAATTTTTCAGTCTGGGTCATAAATCTGGATACATTTCTAGATAAAAATGCGTCCACATTTCTTGAGAAAGCAATTATTCAGTCTTGGCCAAAAACCTGGTTGCATCTCTATATAGAAATGGATTAATTTTTCTTAAGAATAAAATGTTTTCATATCGAAATGTGTTTTATTCCGTCAATGTAACTTACACGGAATAACCAGCATTTCTGTTACAGATGCCTCTCTATGTCTCGGCATCCTTTAGGTAGTGCTGTGAGATCGAGCCACTAAAGGGGAGTTCGCAACAATAGCAATTGTTATCCAGAAGAGCTATGCTACTTTTTACCAACATGGCCGATTTGTCAACAAGATTCACTTGGGTGAAGGATTTGCGCATTTTATGCAGTGTGAACCTTTTCATTACAGAAAACACGGTTTGGATATCATTTTTAATCTTTGCCCAATCGTTTCAAGAACTGATTTCCAAAGTGCATATACCCTTAGGCTTGCACGAGTGCTGGAAATGGTCCTGTACATAGAAGCGCGATGAAGAAAAATGACGTGGCCCTTATGTATTTTAAAGGCCTCGATATTCACCTTATCAGAGGATATGGCCATTATAAATAGTCTTCATGTGTAGTTAAGGTATCAAAGTTTATTTTATACCACAATTGTGTGTATACATGCTCTTATATGGCATGATTCCACATAGGTCCACTATATTGAAGTATATCTAATTTTATACGAGAGGCTCGGACCTATGACAAGGCTTAACAAACAAGATATATAAACGCTTATTGCTACAGGGATGGTTCCAATTTTAAACTTGATGAAAGTTTTGAAATCACAAATGAAGCAAAAACATTTTCTAATGCTTAGCCACATTTGTGCTGAATGGATTTTCCCATCTCTATCAATTGGATGAGTTTATTTCTAATTTTAAGGTTGTTAGGTGGTATGTTTAATTTCTATTCAAATTTAAAAGAAACTTCTGTTTGCAAACAGTGGAGAGCCCGATCAGACATGGCATTTTGGTTTTGTACTGTTTGCCGAAGTCCCACAAAATGGAAGCTAGGCTTATATGGGTTAAACATCACTTAAGCAGGTACAGCTTAACATTTCTCTTGTTAGGACCCTTTCTTAAGGAAAGTATTCTGCTTTATGCAATGTGGGTTCAGTTGTTTGGCGATGATTTGAGCAAAAAAATCAAATATGTGACACCAGCATGTCTGTGGCTAAAGACCATTATAGCCCAGTATAGAGACTGTGCACATGTTTCATCTCAGATCAGAGGCTTTGACAATGCTCAATATTCTAGAGGACAGCCTCAGTACTATAGACCAGGTCTTCGATTTTATAGTTAAAAAAAGTAATAAGGACCATCAGAAACCCAAATGACACAGTGGCTTAGGTGCGTCTGTTATGGTAATTGGAAGGCTTAGTTTTTACGTTGATATCTGGAAATTATACACTAATGACCCGTATTATTATCAGCTGTTGATGGGTATAAACAGGAATTCGATACGGTTTCTATGCAATTTAATTTAGCAAATGGAATGGCATTTAGTCAAGAGGAGCAAAATATTGTTTCTGAATAAGTAAACAGTGAGTTGTCTAAGGGAGCCGTTGTTCCATCCGACCATAGACCAGGCCAGTTTATTTCTACAATCTTTATTTTGCCAAAGCCAAATGGGACATTTTACCAGTAATGAATTCATGATAGTTGGATCAATTTGTTCATTATAAAAATTTTAACAGGAAACACACACGGTTGTATTAGATCTGGGTCAAGAAAATGATTTTTTTTACTTCTCATGACTTGTGTGATATTTATTTCACATTTCATGTTGATAATTCTTTTCATCATTTTGTAAAGTTTGTTTAGCAGAGAAAATCATACAAAGTTTGCGACCTATTTGCTTATTTGTTGGCACCAAGATTCTAATACCATATTGCTTTGTTCAGATGTCATGGATTTTATTGATACACTTACATTGGGGACCCCACTAATGTGGTCAAAATTGTTATTTGTACACAAAATACTGGAACAATGGGTGAAACTATGGAATCCCTTGGTTGCATACTGAATAGGAAAAATATTTTAGGTTTGACTAGTAACAGGATTTTGAAAATAAAGTCAGGCTGTCAAGGACCAGGAAAGTAAGCTTGGTGTGGTAAATTGATAATATTGAATAAATGCATCCAATAAGACATAGAAAGCCTCCAGTTTTCGTGCAGACTGATGCATCCCTTATGGGATGAGGAGGTTATGATATCACATCAGACCTTTCAACTGAGGTAGATGGAAACCTAGTGAAGCAACTTTTTAATTATAAAATATGTATGGCTATGCCTCATGCTCTTAGAGCTTTTTGTTCTGATATGGCAATGTTCAAATTTTCATTAAATATGATACCACAACAGTCATTGCAGTAGTAAATAAAATGAGAACAAAAACTTCTTTTCAAATGGACCTGTTGGCTTTTTGTAATATATCAGTGATGCTTAGATAGAGAAATATATTTTTCAGCTTCTTTTTACCTAGAGTTTCTAACATAAGGGCTAATTTTGCAAGAAGAAACGTTTTAGAGTATACAAAATGGAGGCTTAAATACCTTGCTTCAGAAGTTTTGTGAGCAAAGTATCTGTTCTTGCTTCACGGATTAAGTATCAGATTAAAATGTGTGTTTCATGGTTCCCCCACACGGAAGCTTGGTAGGTATGATGTCTTTTCATCTCACGGGAATGCATGAAACATATATATGCCCTCTCTTTTCTCTTGTTGGCAGAGTTTTACACAAAATTGCAGTGGATAAATCAGAAAACGTATATTAGTAGTTCCACACTGGGTATCCTAGTCTTGATTTCCATGTTTATTACCTTTGGTGATTTCTCAACCTTTTAGGATTCAAAGACAAAGGATATTTTACTATTTCCCACAATGATCAGCTACATCCACTGAGCTTATCAATATATTTTATTGGTGGGGAAATATTAGGAGATGTCTTGAAAGCCAAGGAATTTCAACAGCATTTGCCCATACAATATTGGTGATCAACAATTGCTGGTATGGCTTGATTGGTGTTAACATAGTAAATCTGATTTGTACTAGTGAGGTAAAAGTGCTTAACTATTTTCAATATTTGATGAATGTCGCGAAGTCCTATAGTGTTATCAAAACTCTTGAGTTATATGGGGTCTCATGGTGTTATAACCCATTATATAATATTTCACGTTCCATGAAGGGTTTATATTATACAAATCCGCCTGCGCAAATGTATACACAGTCGTTGGACGTTTAGGTGGTTATTCGAGTATCTTATATCTTCATCCTCCGTAGAAACACTTGGTTTGAAACATTTTCATGTTAAACCAGTACCAAAAGCAGAGGATAAAGTGTTTTGCACAAGAACGCAGCACTGTGCCTCGAGTGAGTCCCGAAATCGAGACCCTATGATATCTAATCTAACACTCGACCAACTGAACCACTAAGGTCCTCAATATGCTTATGATTTTTTCTAAACAAAACACAAGTGAGAGTTTTCATTTCATTCAAAAAATAAATAATACATTTATTCATTTCAATTTTTATGACATTCTGTCTGGATTTCGTATTCAAGTCAAATGACATGATTAAACACTGTCACCGTGAATAGAGCGCCTATATACTCTTGACATCTTCAGCTCTGATAAGCTAAGTCCCGAGGTTATAAAACATGTTCATGCACAACTCAACTGAGCATGAAGTTTGTATTGCCCATTAATGTTAAAATATAAACAAATGTTGGTATTTTAACATTTATTAGCATGATAAAAAACAATATCTTAGAGTTTGAGAGCAATAAATACCTTTATTTTTCAGCATTTTAGATTTTATATGAGCATTGGAATTTTATGCTCAGTTGCTCCACACATGAAATCGGTTTTATAAACTTAGGGCCTGATAGACATCAAGCCACAAGATTATCGACTATCGAGACCAATAAATGTCGTCTGGTCGATATCCTTTCCCGCCATATTGTTATCTCCAAGCACACAAGATTTTTGTATTTGGTTAAAACATAAGGGCACAGTTCAAAGGCGAAGCGTGAACGCTGAAAAAGTTACGCACATCATAGGGAGACTACTGGATCAAGCAATGATTCTCTTCAATTGTTTCCCTTTTCAAATTGGAACTTCTCTTGAAGGAAAGAATTCGCTCCCAGAGGGAGCGAATTCTTTCTTTAATTAGCGGTTCCTTATAGTATGGAAAATAACTTTTATCACAATCAGTGACCTCCCTTGAATGTTACTATTTTTATTACGCACGTGCGTAACCTGCGTAATGGGTGCTACGCCAATGCATTTACATATTAGGGTTATAGGTCTGAATTTTTGTCTGAACATTCATCATCATATATAAACGGCCACCAATCCATCTTCCGCCCCAAAATTGTTGACTATCTGGACCCTTGGCATAGCAATACATTAGCAGGACAATACTGGCTTTATCTTGATCACTGTATGGCAGACACCAACAGCAGAGGCACTAATAATGAAGTAAGGGACCAAACAAACACACTTGAACCATCATTTGTCTTATTAGTAGTCACGGTCACAGTTGGAGAAGTGTTTGACTGGGTTTCATCTGATGAGGTACTCGCGACGCTCAACGATTGTGTTGCTGTTGACGATGAGGTACTCGCGACGCTCGACGATTGTGTGGCTGTTGGCGATGTTGGTGGCGGCGATGACGTCGTTGCTGCCGTAGTACTCAATACTGTCGTCGTTGCTTCTGTTATGACTGTTGTTGAGCTTGATTGGGCGAAGGGAGGCGGCGGAGGGGTTGTCGTCGTTGGTGGGGCCCCTTTAGTTGCTCTGTCATCTCCGCACCACCATCCAACGCATCTTTTTCTAAAAAAGAAAGGGTGGGTGTGGTAGCAGGCACATAGTGTTTACTTTTTGTCTGCCAATTGCGAATCTTGTCATCTGCTGATCTTCTTTACAAGCAGTATGCTCTCAGATCAGGATAAACTGTTTGACACTGTTGGTATTTCTGGAAGAAGCTTTTGAAATTAAAAGGTTGAAAACACGAGGAAAGGCAGAAGACAAAAATACAGGTGAATCACCCTTAAAAGCACTCGCACCCGTCACTTGTGTTTTTGCAAAGGAGTCGTCCATCGCATGATATTTTAATACTAAACCTATAAAAGTACTACAGATATCTTGATGGTCTGAGCCTTACTCGAGTTCCTTCCTTTGTATGTACGCGCAAAAAAAGACACTTTTGAGCCTGCATGCCACTGTTTTAAACTTTGCAACTTTAACAAAATCATATTAAACCCATGCATTCATACAATGTATTTCAGGATTTCATATTCTACACATTTTTTGCAACTGTTACAGCAAATTATACATAAAAAATAACCTCATTATATTCAGGCCTCCAGACAAGGAATCGGAATTGAAAGTCATTATAGTTATTATACTCAGAATATCTCATAGAACTACCAATATGCAATTCAGCAGAATGCAAAATAAAATTTACGGGTCATTGGTTACGATACAGTACCACACCAAATGTACCAACCCTCTTTACCCAAAGTTCACAAGCAAAAAAAATAGCGTTTATATTTTTGCTGCAACCCTTACCTGGTCATTACTTAAGTTCTAATTCTGACCACAGACAAGTGTTCACGTACATTTATCAGTAATTGCACTTAATAACGTGACAACTTCTTCAACGAAAATGCACAGATATTGCATACCCCAGCCAATATGACAACAAATTGGAAGTAAAACACTAACGTAAACTACAAAATTAGGTGTCATACCTTTGGCTAAGAGCCAGCAATGATTTTGGAGCCAGCCATTATGGAATACAAACGATAAAAATGGGTTTCAATCATTTTTGAATGCTTGTGACTTTTCAGTATGGAGGATTGCACCATTTGGACATGTACTGTACATTAATCATAGAAGCGAGACGTAAATCAAACATTCATTTTGATTGCAGATATCTGGGACTATGAAATGCATGCATAATTAGTTTAGTTCTTATTGTATAAAATGTCAGAGATGGAACTGAATCTAAATATCCTTCAATTGTTTTTTCTGAGTATGTTATCATTATTATTATTATTATTATTATTATTATTATTATTATTATTATTATTATTGTTTATAGACCAAAATATATACTGTGGGTAGTAAAAATGACTGACCTTCTGTGTAACGATCCTAGTTGTCTGACATTAGAAGGGGTTTCTACATCATCTAGAAGCTTTTTAAGGTTTGTTCTTGTTGGTCTGTGGCTTTGAGTTCCTGACGCTTGCTGAAGAATAGCTTTGACATGTCTGGATTTGGCTTCTTGCAAGATGTGTTGAAATGATTTATGTCTGGTATCCCTTTTCTGGTGGCTTTGGTACCGCCCTTCCGAAAATGAAATGCTGAAAGCTGAAAATAAGATACAGTAAAGATAAGTTAAAGGTGGGGCGTCCCAAGAAACAAAACTCGCTAAATGAAGGATTATAAGGGTAGTGGCTATATATATATATGAGGCAGGATGAGGCTGGAAGTAGGCGGAGCTTAGCTTGTATCAGATTAAATTAGACCAAAATATTTAACTTTTAAACAGCCACGAACACTATTCTAGGCATTCGTCAACTGCAACGAACACTCGATGACTGCGCTGTTCGAGTACAGTTGTTCTCTAGCGTGAATATGCCTTCCAATTCATTCCACGTCAAATCATAAAATTATGAAAAAAGAATCAGCATATTGAAGATAGTCTTCACACTGCACCAATATAAATAGTTTCAGAATTTATTGTTTTCATTTTTTTTTTTACATTTTACAGTAGCTGGTAGTCAGCGTCAGGGGCGGATCCAACATTTCGGGAAAGGGGGCCCAAGATTATTTATAAAAGTTTGGCGGGTCGCGTTGCTGATTTTATCTCATTTTTCTCAAATATTCTATGAAAATGAAATAATTTGGTCTCACTGAGACCAAATTATTTCAGTTGCATAGGATATTTTTTTTTAAAAAAATGGGAGGCATGGAGGTGGGTTCGAGCGAACCCCCTGAACTCCCTCTGGATCCGCCACTGAGCGTGCGATAAAACATGTGCAGATCCAGAGTGTGGGACCCCCCCCCCCCCATAAATACACCATGGAAAATCGCAGGCGGTTATAGGTTTTCTTAGAAGTATTGGAACGAACCCTCCAGTCCTTGAAATTCATGAGGTAAGTCCATAAAAATAGAAGGAAAAAAGCATTGTCTTGCAGGACTCTCCCCCCCCCCCCACCCCACTCGCAGCCCCTGGCGAAATATTCTAAAATTGGAGTGGCAAAGGGGGTTCATACCATATATTACAATTATTAAAGAATTGAAGCAAAACAAAAATGATTAAAGAGTTATAAGGCCTCCAAACTAAAGGGTTATTCTCTGTTTAAAGAATAACAGGAAATGAATGATAATGAAGTAATCCTTGTGGCCTAAGAAGAGAAATAAGGGGATGCAACATCCCCAAGGGCTGTAAGATATCATTTTTATAAAAAAAGATTATTTGAATTTGTTTATATAAAAAGCATTTTAATGAGAGTTTTTAATTGGCTTTTTTACATACCAGAAGCAGCCCCCCCCCCACACACACACACACAAACATAATCCAGACCCATGTATAAATATCTGGTGTGCGACGGGTACTAGTCTCGGTTTATACAGCGTGGTTCTGATTTTGCATACACCAGATAACCAAAAAGTGAGTATGATTAGGGAATACCACAATCACTCACTGCAGATCAACCCATGGTGCAACAAAACATTTACAGTAACAAGACACCTGTAAGACAACAAAAGCAGAGCAACCAGCTGTCCCTTCCTCTTCAAGATGATTGCAAAACTAGAATGGACACAAAGTAATGCATAACAAAACAAAGACAAGCACAGAAGCCACACAAACAATGAGAAGTAAAGGCTACCCAGAAAATCAACATGCTTTAATAATGGAGGGAAAGCAAGCATTTTACCTTGCACACACCACAATGTTACATATATAAATGTAACAAAATCCATATTTTTAATGCTACCTATCCGACCGCCTTTGTAAATCCTACCACAAACACACTAAACATTATCCACCAAGTTATTTTCTGATGTTTATGTCGTGATCTTAAACACCACATTCTTTTCTCTAGACATAACTGATGCATCGTTGCGTAGCAGTCGCAATCTACTGATCTCTATATTAGTTTATAATAAAACGATGTTTTTTACTCTCCAAACGTATAATTTTAACTTTTTAATTGGTATTTTTATATTTTTGAGGTAAACAAAGTGCCACCGCAAAATTGAATAACCCTTTCACTCCTAAACACTACCTTAGGCAAATCGTGAAGACCCAGATGAAATGCCGCATACTGCGACATTTCATCTTGGTCTACACTGTTTGCTTTTCATACAGACAATTAAATTAGACAATATGGCCCCTCGATCCAATTATAAATATATTGCCATTATAGCCCAGGAGCTTGTTACTGTGCTGGCCTTAGCTTTTGACTTAGCACAACATACCTGCCAGAAAGGTTTGACATGAAATGCAATCCTGAGGTCTTCTGGAACATTCCTAGGTACTTTGTACAGACAAACTGTGGTAGCAGTTTTCACTGTAGGACACCATTTTTAACGTACTCTACACTAATATGGTTTAGGTATAATTGAAAGGAAAATACGCTTGATGTTTGACTATCGCTTTCTTTTCAGCATATTCCTAATTAAATGTATATTCTTTATGTATGCAATGGCATAAGACAGTAAAGCAATATATGTGTTATATGTGGTATATCAGACGCGAAAATGTCCAATGGAAGGTGTGGTTTACCCCGACCCATGAATATAATGTATCCAAATTTAAAAAGATGCAATCTTCTCCATCAAGTAAAATAACAAATGTATGATCGTATTTAAACATTTTTCTTATTTCTAATCGGTCACTTTTCAAACTCATTATTTCTGACCGTACGCAAATGAAATTGAAATGAATTTTTGACTATATATGTGCATTAATATGGGCAAACGTTTAGCAGTGTTTTTGAACAGTTTTCTTTTACTTCAAAGCTTTTGGGTTTTAAAAAAGTAAATATCGACTTTTTAAAAGAAAAAATGTTTTTGAGATAGTTTATTAGGTGGTTGCAAACTGGCCTGTCTGACTTGAAAAACATTAAACAATTGAAATTTTGCTTATGGTAGATTTTTTACGAGTTTTTTTTAAAAATGTTGCATTTTTGAAAATTTGGCGAGATTTTGAAATTCACCAGAAGCTCCTGGTAAAATTGTTTAATGCAATTACTTTTATTTGAACAGTGTAGGCCAAACACAGTAGTACTTGATCAGTCCATTTTTGGCGATTAAAGTTTTACGACTACTGTACACTTACGGTTTCAATGTGAGGGTTTAAAAATCGATTTGGTAGCATTATGTTTTTTTTTGTTTTTGTTTTGTTTTTTTAATTTTCAAAGAAGAACGGTGACGTCTGGTGATAATGAATGATTACTGAAAATTTCAATACCGTGTCACTGATAATAAATTGCAAACTTAAAGCTGAATTTCAATGATTAACCTGCTAAAATGTTTGTCTTATGTTGTTAAGTAGCAAAAACGACGAGACCGATGGAAACAAAACTTTTGAGGTTTATTCTTCTTATATCACGACAGCCAGTAACATCTTCAAAAATTGATAAGGGCCCTGTGTTATGGTTTATATCGTAGAAAAAGTGTGACTTTTTTAAATGAGGGTACCTTTCCTCTAACTTCGTCCGTGCAAGAAGTACACGTCATTTTTAAATGAAATAATTTGCAGAGTCTCGGCAAAGTATTGCTTCATTTAAAAAAAAAGTATGAATTTTGTATACCCTATGCTTCACTTACTGAACTAGCGTAAAAATGTAAGTTGACCGATTAGAACTAGGTTTTAGTATAGTATGGTTTATCCGTTTTAAATTTGATAAATATCAGACAAAGAAGATACCGCTTAAAATGACAATTGAGGAAAACGTGTATTACACAATATTTCAGTGTACATTCTATGCTGCAATATACTGTTTCTGTGACCTTTACTTAATTCTTATATTGCCTCAAGGACATATGCTACTAAATTCTTCCAAAATATTAAGTGAGTATGATCAGGAAATACCACAATCACAAACCGCAGTCAACCCCGTGGCACCGCGAGGAAGAGTCGCTCAACCATCACGAGACACCAGGAAGACAAATTAAGAAAGGCAATCAGCCCTCTCTTCCCCATCAAGATGATTGCAATACTAGAATGGACATAAGAAACGTATAACAAAACATAGAACAATTACAGACTCCCACAATGGGAGTAACAATAAACAAAAAGTCAACAACAACAGAACCACCGCCTTAGAACGGACAGCAGCCTAAGCTACCGGGGGGGGGGGGGGGCTTAAATACATTTACTGGTACCAAATCTTCGCCCTAGATTCTGCTGTTGTTGAATTACAAGAAAAGTTCAGCTCGCATGGAGGTCATCTAACTAATGCAATGTATCATCATGGAGAAACACTCTAATCAAATTACTACACCATGATGGACAAAGAAAAGGGCTCATGACTCACAGATAGTCAGAGCTAAAGAAAACCTCAAGTTGAGCCACGATGGGTCCAGCTACAAATAAGCATCAGGCACCAACCCACCGATTAAAGCTTTACGTCAGAGCCGTCATAGAGTCTGAGGCCTGACCCACCGTCGTGCATTTAAAGAGGAAACCATAGCTATAAACCGTGATTGGGTTTAAAACTAGGCATGCAGACTGTCGCATGATATCCAAGTTATATCCAACCCTTATATAACGTTTTACTATCTTTTTGAATTGATCACTAAAATTAGGTTTTCCAACAATTCGTTTGAATTTATAGACTAAATCGCCATAAAATATTGGTTCTGATATGCCTTGTTGCAGAAGAATTTTTAACCCAATGTTGTATTTAACAATTAACTCTGAGTGTCTGTGGTAGAATTAAGAAAATGCTTTTCGAATTTTATGATATCTATAACCTTGTTTTAATAATTTAGCAGTTAAAAATAAGTTTCTGTTGTTGAAGTCATCTGAAATATGTTCAATACTATGCATACAGTTTGTTTTATGCATGGGCTACCCATTTATGAAATAAAAAGGATATGTCACCGTGCTTATTTTTTTCATAATCTCATATGGAAGTTTTCAGCATTTGACCAATTTTCTAAACAGATGAAAGAACTAGATATAAGTATAGAGCTAAAACTGTTGTCATCTTCAGCTTGAATTATTGCCCATGACCTCAAACCTTTTAGAAAATATGCAATTGTATTTGTTATTCCAAGCTGTGTCAAGATACTGCATGATATATCTTAGCAATTCGTCGAATTTAGAATTGATCATATATTAAAATATCTGATGTTGGAAATCTTTACAATTTACAATTTATTTTTATTTCATGGACTATTATAACTTTCAGAAAAAAAAAGAATAAAAAATCTGGGGTCACCAAACTAAATCTCTTTCAGGAGGGCTAAATTTAACTCCGCCCCATAGTTTTCATGCATACTTCAATATAAGAAGTTCTGGAATGAACATTTCGGTCGTTTTGATGCCTTTTTACTAGTATATGAAGCAATTTAGCATTAAATTGTTAAAAAAGAAAGAAAAAACACGCTGAAAAATCGGTGCGAACCCGAGAATCGATCGATCCAGGTCCTCTGGCTTCGTAGCCATACACACTAACCACTGGGCCACGAGGTCACGTCTAAATATCCGCACAAATAGAAGAAACTCCGCCACTTTGATTTCGTCTGAGCTACATTTATCTGTCTTTAGTACTCAGACGATCAGTTCTGATAAAAGGTCAATAGATATTTCGGACACACTTTAATTACTTTATTTTGTCAATGAAATGTCGGAAAACCGATATGACAAAAGCATATCTGAAAGCTGTGTTGATCCTAATCCGTAAATGGTCGAAAGACAGGACCCAGGCAACTTTACCTGTTTCCTGACGTGGAAAGATGCGCATGGAAATTAGCCGCATATGTCTTTAATAGCATTTAACGAAATGCAGCAAACTGCAAGTACTCGTTTAAAAAGCATGTCATAATATATTACAGTTATATACGGTACTTACTCTCATATGTATTACAATTGAATACAGTACTATCATTAGACAATGGGCTGCCAAAAGACCTCCAAGAAATGGGGTTTCTAGACTGCGATTGTCTAAAACCACATTATATTAGTCGCATAATGAAGTATGTAAGCTTTTCAGCGGTGGAGTCGTTATCCTGCAATAGCCAAATTTACTACGCTACCCCACAATACTAGGAATTCCTGTTGTGTTAATATAAAACTATTTCACATTCTCCCATATCAATATTATTTTTTAATTGAAAGCGAATGAGAAGCAATATGTTTTTTGTTGATTCAAACACGCCTGTTTTACGGTTATGTACGTTAATATCTGTTAAATACAATATGTAATACAATAAAAGCACTATATGAGTTTAGACTACTTTTATAGGTAAATCACTGTCATTGGCGTGGTAAACAATCAGAGAAATAATTAATATTGTGTTATTTGAATGACAAGCAACTAAGAATAGACTCCAATAAAGTATTACGAATTAAAAAGAAGAAACAAGAACCCAAATCACATAAAACACCATTCTAAGACAGATACTCTATCAAATATGTAAACAGCATTTTTAGAAATCATATTTTTATGATCAAATTATGTTTCCTAAATTTTAAATGATATCTTTTATCTCTCTGAAATATATTCATTTGCCTTTTTTATATGGAATGGTATATACAATGCATCTGTTCACTCAGTTTAGATGAAACATTGATATTAAACAACTATAGTTGCTTAGTAAGATCTATCAACCATTGTGTAAAACATTAAAATACATATAGATATCGACTGTAGCAACTATATCGATATTTATGATTCGGGGACAAAAGCTTACACATAATACCTAAAAATACATTTTCGTTAAAAAATATAGGTCGAAATTGAAAAGGGAACTTTAAAGCAGACATTAATCATTGCATTGAGAAAAACTTTTTTAACTGTAACGGTTTCTGTCCCACATATGGCAAACGTCATGTCTATTCAAATAGTCAAAAACGCTTTATATCCAAGTAAGAAAGAAGGCAATGATCGGGAATCGATACAATCAAGTACCACATCTGACCCAGGATACCAATGGGAAAGTGACAAACTCACAATTAGACATCACAAACGAGAGCCAAGAGGTAAGCCCTTTCCCAGCAGGTGACCACATGACATCAATAAACAGACGCGCACAAAAGCATGACACAAGACCGAAATAACATAAATGATCAACAAAAGAAGTACCGTCTTGGTAAGGTCCAAAGCATATCCAGTTTGATGAAGAAGGAGTACAATTTATGTGAGTAATATATACAACAAAGTTTCTAACCCATATAAGCCTAGCGCCCTTATAGGCAAATAGTGCAGACCAAGATCAGACGCCGCAGAACACATTTATTTATCAGAGTCTCTACTGTCTGTTTGCAAAATGTTCTACCAAACATCACTTAAAACGAAATGAGACAGTTCCAAATGATAAAAGTGGGAACTGCTATTCGACTTAAATGGGTTAACTCATAAAGCGCCACCTATAATTTTGCAGCAGACGACAATTTCAAATTTGGCTACTTTTTCAAAAATGACAAAAAGGCATGATATTTAATGAGAATCCTCTGCTGGGAGACGATTCTGATGAAATATCATATCTTATTTTTCCTGAAAACTAGGAAAGATGTCACAAAATTGTCGTCTGCAGTCGTGATTGGTGCTTTAAGGGTTTAGAAGATGATCACATCAATCATAAGCTTTGTTTGGTTCTGCAATGTTATGCGCCCTGGATGCCTTGTTTTTGACGGATATATTTTTTTCAGCTAGATGGTCATCTAGTGATTGTTTTCAATTTTGACCACTAGTTTCAGAGAAGATGTTTAACGTTTCCAAGTATTAGCTTTTCAAAAAAGTTGGCGGTCGTTTAGCCCTATCATTGTATGTATTCTTGCCCACTGCATGCTTCCATTTTGAACTTCTAGAGCTTGTACATGTAGATTTATTCTAACCTCTATTATCAACATCTGAGCTGTGATTTGTTACCATTTAACACATGCATCCAGCGAAGATGTTGCTTGATCTTTTGAAAGCACCCGGCTTATGCATGGTATGTTATGGTAATGTATCTAGCATGCGACACATTTATGGAAAATCATTTGACAACACTAGACAGCACATTTTTCTCAAAACTGATGCCAGAAAATCAAGGTCACGGTGGTCGCTTAACTGTATATGTACAGACTCCGTGACCCCAAGATGAGTTCACAAACCAAATTTGGGATTCCTAGGATTTATGCTCGTGACACGATTTTTCTAGATCTGATGGCAGTGGTAAATGTGCGTGATGCTCCATGACCCTACATGCATTAAGACACGAATTTTGGCATTCCTACCTAAAATAATATAGGAGATATACTCCGGATATGATATGAACACTCAAACACTTAGGACATTAAAGACAGGCAGTTTGATTACTATATGCCTCCCTTTGGGGGCATAAAACCTGTTTGTCATGACCGTCATAAGACAGTGCCTGAATTAATTGTAATTCTATGTGATAAGATGTGGATGACAATCATATAAGTACGTTTACTGATGTGAAGTTCGCTCACACTCTTTGCCAATCAAGGACGTTTTGACTTTGGGACGTTTTACTTTTGCAAGCTTTTTTGAAAAGCTAATACTTATTGCGTTTATTTAAGCGGCAGGGCAAATTGACGCCTTCTTTGTGAAAATTAAATTCGCAAACGAGCTTGCCTCGCGCTATAGGTAGCCCTTCAGATTTCACGGACAGTTTACTTCGCGCTGTAGGTCAACCCACGATATTTGGTACCCCACTCGTTGTTCGGCAGCAAATGAAATATAGCCTGAGCACGGCATAAAGGTTTAGTCAAAACCTGAATTTGATGTGTGTTTTGATTGAAGTTTATATAAGCGGCTGGCCATGGCCGACCGCAATGACAAAGGTACATAAGGGGGACGTGCCCCGTCACCTGGCTGCCATTTTTTTCACGGATCAATTTTGTTTAAGCGAATTTGTGTAAAGTCATGCAGTGGTCATTCCTTCCAAATTATTTTAAATTCTGTTCTCTGGTTTCAGAGAAGATTTAAAAGTTGTCAGCAATGAATTAGCAATCAGTCTCGCACAGTCAGGCATAGTTGAAGTCGGTGCAATTTACAGCAAACAAGATCAAGTTAAAAAACGATCAGCTTATGAAAATTACTCAGCGTATGTGATTTTTGCGCAACTTCATATTCAGTCTTGTGGTTGAAGAATAAATAATTGATTATCCACCTGGTGAGTTTTTTAAAATATTTTTTGCAGAAAGAAAATTTATTTTTGTTTAGTTTACCTGTTTTTGTCGCCGTAGACGCTACTGTGACATCATCATGGCTAAAAGAATGGATGTCGTCCCTTTTTACCCGGTTTGGCGCAGGAAGGTTTGACTGAGTCTGAATTTTCTGACTATGAACCTGAGGAAGTTTTGGGCTGGAAGCAGTAGAAAAGTGCTGATGCTGTCAACACATAGACAAGAAAGGTAAGATGATGTTTGGTGAATCTAAAAAGGGGAAGATAAGGTCAGTAAAAAGTCCTCTACTGGCAATGACAGAAAGACATTGTCTAAAACAAACAATGATACTAGTGTTGGTCAATAGGATTTGGGTAAGATAATTAAACCCCTGAGGAAAATTTGCAATTGATGTATTATTTGGGATTAAATATTCAAGATAGTGAAGGGTCCCAGTGTTTTGTTGTTGTTTTTCGTTGTTTTGTTTCTCTCATATGGCTCTATCCCAGGTAATTTGACCATTGATTTTGATAATGATTGACCTGCAAGTGATGAATACACCTGTTAGGTCTTTGGACAAGCAATCGAATGCTTTATTTGTAAATGAAAATCAGGAGAATGAGGACACTGTTGCTACCATCGAGGAGTTTTTAGGAGCTACTCAAATTAAAATCCCCCACCCACCGCCACCCCCACACCACTCAAAAAAAAGGGTGATGGTGTTTTACCACCATTGGCTTCTTTAACATGACATGCACCTCAAACTATGAGGTTGTTGATATCATTTCTCATTATATAATCTTCCTTCAAAGTGTGACAAAAAATTTTGTCACACTTTGAAGGAAGCTTATATTTAGAAATGATCTCATCAACCTCAGAATTGCTGTTAATCCTGAAATCTAGAGTGAAATTATTAGAGAGGCCCAGACCTATGACAAGGCTTAACAAGATATACAATCGCTTATTGCTACAAGCATGGTTCCAATTTTGAACTTGATGAAAGTTTTGAAATCACATTTATCCAATGAAGCAAAAACATTTTCTAATGCTTAACCAATTTATGCCGAATGGATTTCCCATCTCTATCCATTTGATGAGTTTATTTCCAATTTTAGGGTTGTTGGGTGGTACTTTTAATTTTATTCAAATTTTAAAAGAAACTTATTTTTGCAAACAGTGGAGTACCTGATCAGACAACGCGTTTAGTGGCGTCTAATCTGGGGTTTCACTGCTTGCCGATATCCTACAAATAGGACGCCATGCGTATATGGGTTAACATCACTTAAGCAGGTACAGCTTAACAATTCTCTTAGGTGCAGATGTATTGTAAGACCCTTTCATAAGGAAGAAGATTCTACTTTATGCAATGTGGGTTCAGTTGTTTGACGATGTTTTAAGCAAGAAAATCAAAATATGTGACACCAGTATGTCTGTAACTTAAGACCATTATAGCCCAGTATAGAGAGTGTGCTCATGGTTTATCTCACAGCAGAGGCTTTGACAATGCTCAAGGCTATTCAAACTATGAAAGTTACTACTATCATGGCAGTAGAGCTTGTCAGAGGTGTTAATCCCCAGAGAACACAAAAATACTTCTTCTTAAAAGTGATACACAACTTTCAATTACAACAACAATTCAACAACAGGAAGTTAGCGTTGTAATGGCTTCGATGACGTCATAGTAAAAGTATGTGAAGTAATTGTATCTCTAACATATATATTGTTCCATGCATTACCGTGAGATGGAAAGCCATCATCATACCTACCAAGCTCCTGTGTGAGGGAGCCATGAAACAAACATTACAATCTGATAATGAATCCGTGAAGCAAGAACAAATATTTTGCTCACAAAGCTTCTGAAACAAGTTATTTAAGCATCCGTTTTGTATAATCTAAAATGTTTCTACTTGCAAAATCAGCCCTTGCGTTAAAAACTCTAGATAAAAAAGAAGCTGAAAAATATATTTCTCTATCTAAGCATCACTGCCATATTTTCAATATTTGATGAATGTAGCGAAGTCCTAGTTATTTGGGATTTCAGGGTGTTATAACCAATTATACTATATTTCACATTCCATGCATATGTATATTATACGAATCCGCCTGTGCAAATGTATACACAGTCGTGGGACGTTTAAGTGGTTAATCGAGTATCTTAGAACTTCGTCCTCCATAGAAACACTTGGTTTGAAACATATACACGTTAAACCAGTACCATAAGCAAAGGGATAAAGTGTTTTGCACAAGAACGCAGCACTGTCCCTCGAGTGAGTCCCGAAATCGCGACCCTTTGATATCTAATCTAACACTCTACCAACTGAACCACTGAGCACCTCAATATGCTCATGATTTTATTCTAAACAAATCACAGGTGAGCGTTTTCTTTTCATTCAAAAAGTCAAAAATAAATTATATATTTATTCATTTCAATTTTTATGACATTCTGTCTGGATTTCATATTCAAGTCAAATGACATGATTAAACACTGTCACCGTGGATAAAGTGCCTATATACTCTTGACATCTTCAGCTCTGATGAGCTCAGGCCCCGAGGTTATGAAACATTTTCATGCACAACTCAACTGAGCATGAAGTTTGTATTGCTCATTAATGTTAAAGTATCAACAAATGTTGGTCTTTTAACATTTATTAGCATGATAAAAACAATATCTTAGAGTTTGAGAGCAATAAATACCTTTATTTTTCAGCATTTTAGATTTTATATGAGCAATTGGAATTTTATGCTCAGTTGCTCCACACATGAAATCGGTTTTATAAACTTTGGGCCTGATTGACATCAAGCCACAAGATCATCGACTATCGAGACCAATAAATGTCGTCTGGTCGATATCCTTTCCCGCCATATTGTTATCTCCAAGCTCACAAAATTTTGGTATTTGGTTAAAACATAAGGGCACAGTTCAAAGGCGAAGCTGGAACGCTGACAAAGTTACGCACATCAAAGGGAGACTACTGGATCAAGCAATGATTCTCTTCAATTGTTTCCCTTTCCAAATTGGAACTTCTCTTAAAGGAAAGAATTCGCTCCCAGAGGGAGCGAATTCTTTCTTTAATTAGCGGTTCCTTATAGTATGGAAAATAACTTTTATCACAATCAGTGACCTCCCTTGAATGTTACTATTTTTATTACGCACGTGCGTAACCTGCGTAATGGGTGCTACGCCAATGCATTTACATATTAGGGTTATAGGTCTGAATTTTTGTCTGAACATTCATCATCATATATAAACGGCCACCAATCCATCTCCCGCCCCAAAATTGTTGACTATCTGGACCCTTGGCATAGCAATACATTAGCAGGACAATACTGGCTTTATCTTGATCACTGTATGGCAGACACCAACAGCAGAGGCACTAATAATGAAGTAAGGGACCAAACAAACACACTTGAACCATCATTTGTCTTATTAGTAGTCACGGTCACAGTTGGAGAAGTGTTTGACTGGGTTTCATCTGATGAGGTACTCGCGACGCTCGACGATTGTGTTGCTGTTGACGATGAGGTACTCGCGACGCTCGACGATTGTGTGGCTGTTGGCGATGTTGGTGGCGGCGACGACGTCGTTGCTGCCGTAGTACTCAATACTGTCGTCGTTGCTTCTGTTATGACTGTTGTTGAACTTGATTGGGCGAAGGGAGGCGGCGGAGGTGTTGTCGTCGTTGGCGGGGCCCCTTTAGTTGCTCTGTCATCTCCGCACCAGAATTCAACACATCTTTTTCTGCAAAAGAAGGATTGGGTGTGTTAGAAGGCTCATAGTACTAACTCTTTGTCTGCTTATTGCGAATCTAGTCATATACTGATTTCCTTTACAAGCAGTTTGTTCTCAGATCAGGATCCAAACTGTTTGACAATGTTGGTATTTCTGGAAGTAGCTTTTGAAATAAAAAGCTGGAAACCCGAAAAAAGCAGACGACAAAGTGCAGACAAAATCACAGCGCAATTGATTAGTTAAATCATACTAGCTACATGAGTTAAAATAGTGATATAGCTACATGAGTTATTTGGCGAAGCAGTGGCGTATTTCAAAACAAGTCCTCCATCCTTATTTGAGTTTTGGACGATATTTTGATTCTAAGCCCATAAACGCAATGATGTCATACATACATGCAGGTATCTAGTGGGGCTAGATGCCTTCATGGTCGTAGTCTTCATCGAGCTCCTTGCTTTGTGTACATCCACAGAAAATGACGCTGGTGAACCTGCATGCCAACATTTAAAACTTGACCAAAGCATATGAAGCCCATGCAGTCATATTGCAGGGTTTCATAGTCCATACATTTTTCTGCAATTGCAATAGCAAAATATACAGCAAAACTAACCTCATTGTATTCAGGCCTCCAGATAAGGAATCAGAATTGAAAATCATTTTTTATACATGTATCTTAACCAAAGCATATTTTGTGGGTACTCAAAATGACTGACCTTCTGTGTGATGATTCTGGTTGTCTGGCATAGGTCAGGGTTTCTACATCATCTAGAAGCTTTTTAAGGTTTGTTTTTGTTGGTCTCTGGCTTTGAGTTCCTGACGCCTGCCCAAGAGCATCCTTGACAACACTGTATTTGGCTTCTTGCAATATTTGTTTCAATGATTTATGTCTGGTATCCCTTTTCTGGTGACTTTGATACCGCCCTTCCGAAAATGAAATACTGAAAGCTGAAAATAAAATACAGTTAAGGTAAGTTAACCCTTAAAGAGCCATCACAACTGCAGCAGACGACAAATTTTCCGACATCTTTCCTAATTTTCGAAACAAATAAAGTATGATATTTCATAAGAAGTGTCTGCCAGCAGACAATTCTCATGAAATACCATGCCTTATTTGTTAATTTTGAAAAAAACAGCACAATTTGAAATTGTCGTCTGCTGCAAATTATAGGTGGCGCTTTAAGGGTTAAAGTATGGGCGTTGCAAGAAAAAAAAACGCTTTAAATGCAGAATTCCTTGGATCTTTGGCAGGGGAGTTTGGTTGGGTAGTTTCTGGTTTACCGGATGCATTCTATTCAGTTGATAGTTTTTAGGGGTTGCTACCATACCGGAATCTGAAACGAACGGAACAGCATGGCTTATAAATGATTAAACAACTCTAAATGCCAAAGAAACAGGGGTGTGGGGGCAGAGCCCCCATCATTCAGCAACTTTAGTCTTACGCAGTAAACCAGAAGTGCACTGCGCCGAGTCGTTATCTATATGAGGAAGTAATTAAGTAGGCGGAGCTCTGATTCTGTCCAAGTGACTTGATCTAGCGGTCACTGAGCTGATAAGAGCTGTCAACTATTTCACAGGTAGTTTAGACCAGACAATAAAAATAGAGATACTAGCTACATGAGCTGCAGCTGTTGACTCCTTGGCTGTAATTGGATAATGAGAAAGTCTATTATAGTTTGCTCCCGCCTTTTAAGGAATGTCCTATTTTAAGTCTCAGACCACTATCGACCCACCAACAAAACGCCATTTGAATGGCGTTTTGTTGGTGGGCCGACAGTGGTCAGCAGTTACATGCTTACTGGAGAATTTCTAAAATTGAATTTTCCACTTGGTGATCTGGGCCTAAAATTGCAATGCCTCCTCAAAGTTAAGTAATTCTGTAAAGTGTTGATAATTTTAGCTTGATCTTTTAAATGTTTAACAGTTTAGCAGGCTCGGTGCAGTAAAACTGGAAAATATATTGTGATCAACAGAATACATGAAACATTGTTTGATCTAAAAATAAAAGTTTGAAACGTTATTTTAGTATCCTAAATTAATACATAACTAATACATGAGAGTCCAAAGAGAGTCCAAAAGGTGAAATGAAACGTAAACACGCTAGAGAACCCAGTACTCGAAAGGTGCAGTCATCGCGTGGTGGTTGCAGTCGACGAGTACACAAAATAGTGTACCTAGCTGTTTAAAAGGGTAATATTTTGGTCAATATCTTACTTCTGAAAATATTCATCGCAAAATATTGGCACTTATAAATCAAGCTTTGTATCTGCTTAACAAAATTTTCGTGGCATAACTCTGGCGCTGTAGCGACTATCACTCAGATAGTCGCTACAGCGCCAGAGTTATGCCAAAAATGTGATTTTTTTTTTTTGAAAAAGTGGAGGAAAGAAATTTCTGCTTATGTTCTGGAATTTATGCTTACTTCAGCTAAAATGCAAGATGACGGTACTTTAATGTGAAAAAATGTTCGAAAGCTGAGGCTAGAGCATTTTGAAAGTTCTTCAAAATTTTCATACTGTACGCATAGTTCTGTATATCGGGTGTTCTGGCCCAGTGGTCGGGTCATTGACTGTTTCATATTGATTTTATTTAGACACTCGACTACTGGGCCAGAACACCCGACATGCAGAAATATGCGTACAGTATGAAAAGCTTCAATAACTTCCAAAATGCTCTGTCTTCAGATTTCAAACTTTGTGCACATTAAAGGATTGGTATTTTGCATTTTATCGAACGTAAGCATAAATTCCAGAACATAAGCAAAAAATTTCTTTCATCCTCTTTTTCAGGAAAAATCACATTTTTAGCGTAACTTTGGCGCTTTAGAGCGTGACTCAATCCACAAAAATGTTGTGGAGTAGATACACAGCTGGATATATAAGTGATAATTATTCGCGATGAATATTTTCAGAAAAAAAAAACTGACGAAAATATTACCTTTATTAGCAGTTAGGTACTCTATTTTGTGCACTCAACGACTGCAACCAACCATGCGATGACGGCGCTTTTCGAGTACAGTGGTTCTCTAGCGTGGTGAACGTACCAGTATATTTAACACGATCTTTGCCATTAGTGCGACCACTGTTAAATGCCACATTTGATAATAACATTAATATATTGATTCATGCTTGCATGCTGGGTAATTTTTATGGTTTCGTTGTCGTTGTCGCTGACTCTTTTTTAATCTTTCATTAACACCAAGCTTGAATCTAGCTCAGAGCCGACCTATTGCAATAGTCATCAGCAGGTGACATTATTGGCCCTTAAGCAAAGAAAGAGTTATAGAGAAAAATGTTAAACGTGAAAGACACATTGATCATAATACATATAAAATGATCCATACTGCACATAAAGGGCCCCTATGCATTCATTCACACAATGTGAACAAACAGTGACGCAAGGTATCATAACCCTATTTTACAATGATTAAAGAATAAAGAGCAAAACAAAAATTCTTAGAGAATTATGAGTCCCAAAAAATAAAGAATACTTCTCTTTTTAAAGAATAGCGGAAAATGAATGATACTGAATTATAAGTTTAAATACATCAGGAATACATAAAGAATAAATCAAGTATGACTCCAAAATTTGAATGTGGAAAGCAAGGAGAATAATGCACCCTGTGGCAAGAGATGGAAAACAGGGGAATGGAACAACCCCTAGGGCTGTAAGATTTACAAAAAAGTATACTAAATGAAAAAAGCAATTATTTATAATGGGGTTTCCCATAGGCGATATTTGAAGCATTAGATCTTTTTAATTGGCAGGTTCGTAAATATGTTAGTTGTTTGAAAATGACCCAATGGCTACCCGCAAGTGGTCAAAAAAAATCCAACCTCATAGTGAGGATATGATCTGCTGAGCATTATAACTTCAAACGTTATTCAATTGAAAGGGAGGTAATTTGGAAAAAATACGATTTTCAACTAAAAACTGTACGAAAAGGGTGAACATAACATTCAGTTTTAACCCGTTTTTTACTTTCTTGCTTTTGGATGTAAACATTTGACAGAAAATTGAAACTTTTAGTCGAAAACTATTCGCACTATTGCCAGATAAGCTGTTTTAGCAAGGGGGCATAAAATAAAACTTTACATTATGCGAAGTGTCAACCTGTTAATGTCATCGTACTCATGAACGTTTGTCAACATATATTTTTGACACTATGAAATTAAAAGTCATATTTCTTCTAAACTGTGAATCCTCAAAGTATATTGCTAAACTTTTTCCCTCAGTATATTTTAATTTATCTAATGAATAAGCGCTTTTTAATGAGAGTCAAAAATGGTCTATTTTAAATACCAGAAACCGCCCCAACCCAAAATCCAGGCCCATGCATGCACATCTGGTGTGCGATTCCCGACGGATACCACTCTAGGTTTGTACAGCGTGGTCCTGGTTTAGCATTATCTTGATAAGACTGCCCAGAAAATCAACAGGCCTTAATTAGGGAGGGAAAGCAAGCATTTTTTACCTTGCATACACCACAATGTTGCATATATAAATGTAACAAAGTCCATATTTTCAATGTAACCTATCCGACCACCTTTGTTTATCCTACCAGAAACACACTTAACATGATCCACCGAGTTGTTTCCTGAACTTTATATAACTTATTGTCGTGATTTAAGCGGCCCACTTAAACACCACATCCTTTTCCCTAGACATTACTGATTCACCGTTGTGTAGAAGTAACAATTTGTCGTCATCTGTCTAATGACTTCGTTTTTTAGCTAATAATAAAACGATGTTTTACACTCCCAATGTATATTTTTAACTTTTTTTATTGGCTTATATATTTTTGCGCTATTCTTAGTCAGGTAAATAGAACGCCACCGCAAAGTTACGATTAACCCTTTCACTCATAAATGCGTCGTTTGGCAAACGGTGAAGACCCATGTGAGATGCCGCATGCGGCATTTCATCTGGGTCTACACTGTTTGCTTTTCATAGAAACAAATACAATTTTATTTGGAAAATAGAACCTATGGGACCTCGATATACAGTGAGGGTTCCATTTAAGAAAAGTTGTCATAAGAGTAAAATCATAATTATTTGATATAATACATTCTATAATGAATGGACAGGTTGAAAATAATTTCATTGTACTGTCATCACTACCTATGCCTTCAGATTCAAAATATTATTTTTTTTGTTTACATCTTGTTTCGTTATGATTAACTAATTTCTAACAAAAAAAAATGTCAACCATTTGCAGGCCATGTTTAATTGGCTACCCTCGTTAAACAAAGAAATTACTTACCCACCCACCCACCCACCAACTTACTTACTCACTCACTCACTCACTCACTCACTCACTCATTCACTCACTCACTCACTCACTCACTCACTCACTCACTCACTCACTCACTCACTCACTCACTCACTCACTCACTCACTCACTCACTCACTCACTCACTCACTCACTCACTCACTCACTTACTTACTTACTTACTTACTTACTTACTTTACGAAATGTGCTTTGGAACATATGTTTAATTTATACCTTTCTTTGAAATATGGTAATGAAATCGAAGTACTGTATATTTAGTTCTGAGAAAAAATGACAAAAGAACAGCTCATTGTTGATTTATATAGTAGAATCATTTTGAGTTAGTTTGGTTTCAATTAGAGATTAATGCTGTATACATCTTGCAGGGTCATTCTGAAAAGGATATTTAGGAAGTCGATTAGGTTTATCTCCTTAGACTTACATAAAAAAAGCCAGGCGACAACTTCAAAGCATGAAAAATTACCCAGTATCCAAAGGGTAAAATTATGTGTACGTATACGACGATCTTCGCTTTGGAATTCTGAAACGCCAGGAGACGATTATGTACAAAGCATGAAAAATGCCCAACATACAAAGAGTTAAATTTATGTTTAGTAGGCCTATCTTCGTTTTATCAATCGATTTTTGTGCGTGTTGTTGTTGTTGTTGTTGCTGCTGCTGTTTTGGGTTTTGAGGGTAGGGAGGCGAGAGCGCGCACACGCGCGCGTGCGTCTGTTGGGGGAGGCGGTCGAACACGATATTTGGGGATAACTATTTTTAAACAGTTACATTACTGATATCACTATTTTTAAGAAAAATCCGGATATGCATCGCGCACGACTCTTAATATATATCAAGCGTATAGTAAATAGTGCATGTAATTTAGATGTAGTTACTTGTATTACATCTTCTTATCAAATACGCAAACGGTAGCAACAGCTTCCGCCACGGATGGGCCATCCTTTAGCACTCGGAAACCCCTATCAACTTTTTGCATGCTGGGTAATCAGGGTTCAAAGTGTCTGCAAAAGTTATCAGCAGACGACAAAAGTTGCCGATAGCAATTGGAGAGTTAAATGAAACTCACATGCCTATGTAGGCTGGTCCCTGTCAATAAATCAAATCGAAAGTCTATTGGGCGCTTTGTTCGCGTTGTATTTTAACTCCGTTTACAGTTCCATTCGAATAGAAGGCACTATAATCTATCGAATTTAAGTCTATTATAAGCTTATCAGAAGGCATTTTCTATCAATCACAGCGCATTGTTCTCTGGTTATATTTGAAATCAACCAGAAGGCAATATGGTATATCCCACACTATTTGTTACTTTTTGATGTAAACCCGGGCCCAAAGTTACAACGCCTCCTTAAAGTTAAGGAAGGCTTAAGTTAAGTATTGATTTTTCGGATGCGAAAAATTACGTTTCGAATTTATTAAAATCAAAATAGTTTCATGTGTTCTGTAGATCACAATGATATCTTTGACCATAAGTACTGCATCGATCCTGGCAATTTATAAAACATTTAATATAACATGTTGAAGTATCAATACTTAACTTAAGTTGTCCTTAACTTTAAGGAAGCATTGTAGTTTTGGCCCAGAAGGCAATATGTTCGATTTAAAACTATTTGTCTTATTTTAGTAGTACTCGTAGTCAATTATCTTCTATCTAAAACTACGTATTGTATTTTGGTTCTATCTGAAGTCAAACAGAAGTCACTATCCTCTATCTAAAACTACGTATTGTATTTTGGTTCTATCTGAAGTCAACCAGAAGTTACTATCTTCTATCTAACACTACATTTTGTATTTCAAATTCTATTCAAAGTCAACCAGAAGTGACTATCTTCTATATAACACTTCGTATTGCATTTTGGTTCTATCTGAAGTCAACCAGAAGTCACTATCTTCTATCTAACACTACATTTTGTATTTTAAATTCTATTCAAAGTCAACCAGAAGTTACAATCTTCTATATAACACTACGTATTGCATTTTGGTCACTCTGAAGTCAACCAGAGGTCACTATCTTCTACCTAACACTACGTTTTGTATTTCGAATTCTATTCAAAGTCAACCAGAAGTCACTATCTTCTATCTGACACGAAGTATTGTTTTTTGGTTCTTTCTTAAGTCAACCAGAAGTCACTGTCTTCTATCTAACACTACGTTTTGTATCAAACTCAACCAGAAGTCACTATCTTCTATCTAACACTACGTACTGTAGTTTGGTTCTATCTGAATTCAACCAGTAGTCACTATCTTCTATCTGACACTACATATTGTATTGTGGTTCTATCTGAAGTCAACCAGAAGTCACTATCTTCTATCTAACATTACGATTTGTATTTCGAATTCAATTAACCAATAAAGCGCCATATACAATTTGCATCAGACGAAAATTTCAAATTTTGCCACCTTTTCAAAAATAACAAATAAGGTATGATATTCCATGAGAGACAATTTTCATGAAATATCATACCTTTTTTTTCGAAAATTAAGAAAGATGTCGCTATATTTGTCGTCTGCTGCAGTCGTGATTGGCGCTTTGAGGGTTAAAAGTCAACCAGAAGCCACCCTACTATGCTCAATCCATATCTATGAACGGTATTGCAGAGGGGTTATATTCTAAGTCAAGCAGAAGTCACTATACTATTGACTAGACTGTCCGCCACTGTTGCTAGTTTCATTGGGTAAACATACAAAGAGGATCTTACATGAGTGCTCATTTTTTTTATTGAATTTATTAAACAAGTTGAGGAAAAGAGATAAAATAAGAGACTAGTCGAGCATTGTATCTCTTTTTCGCAACGAGTTTAATAAATTAAATAATACAGGAGCACGAATGTTAGATTCTATTTATCATATGACATAAAGATTACTTTGAAATCTCATTTCTGTTGTAAAAACGTTATAATTTTGGCATTTTGTACGCAACCTTGTTATGGACGTCATAAATTTTCCCGAAAATCTGCAAACCACTAGCGGTTTACAGATTTTATTGCATGGCGTTATTTCACTCCCAGACGCGACGTCATATATCTCATTTCTGCTGTAAAAACGTTATAATTTTGGCATTATGTACGCAACCTTGTTATGGACGTCATAAATTTTCCCGAAAATCTGTAAACCACTAGCGGTTTATAGATTTTATTGCATGGCGTTATTCCACTCCTAGACGCGACGTCATAATATTAGCTATAACATAATTATCTTTATTCATAATAGCTATTGGATGAATGAGTCAGATGAAGCTGCAGACATATTCTAAAGATGTTTTATCGCTATGTTCTATCCAAGTCTCAATACTATAATTGTTGTAATTTAGCCTTACTCCAAGTCAACCAGAAGGTATTCTGTTCTATCAAACACAGCTTATTAATACATGTTTCTATTCGAAGTCAAACAGAAGTGTTACTTTCGAGTTCCACTCGTTGTTATTGAAGACGAAGGTTTCTTTCGGTCGACTGAAAGGGCTGTGCTGGGAGAATCTGCGTCCACACAAATATGGGCAGACAAACGAAAACAGAATAATATGATGATAATTCCGTGTCCAGCTTTAGGCAGAGGATTGGCAGTGGACACTATATATTTGGATTTGCAAAAAGCGTTTGACACAGTCCCATCATAATAGTTGTTTGCTATTGAAACTAGATCAGGCAACATCTTGAAATGGATAAGGCTTCTTATCAGTTACCGCTCATAGTAATTGTATTGTTACTCGATGACTTGATAAACGTTGTCTATCTCACGGCTTGTGCCTTTATCATGTCATTATGACGTTGCATGTTTCGAATGGCGTGAATCGACACGGAAATCGATAATTACGTCATAATCGCTAGTTTGAACAGTGAACTGATAAATAGAATACCATGTTCGCGTCTTTTGATATCAAGTTTACCAGGCTCAGCTTTGAGAACGCATTTTGAATCGTTCTGCAAGCCTCGCGCTGGCAACAGGCGTTCTCAAAACCTTGCCTGGTAAACTTGATATCAAAAGACACTCACCCAGTATTCTTTGTTTATCTGAAGTTTGACTTATGAAATAGCGTCGGATTGGACTAGTGTTACTAACGGTGTTCCACGTGGTTCTGTGATGGATACGCTGTTGTTTATTCTATACATGCATGACTTGCCGTAAATTGTTACTCTCCGTAAGCTCTTTGCAGACGTTGCGCTAAGATATATTAATAGGTCAAATCGCGTTGAGGATTTTTGAGATGATCAAGATGATTTGTTTAGGTTATGTAAATGGGCAACCAAATGGTTACTCTTCTTTAATCTAAAAAAAAGTAAGGCTAAGTGCTTTTGGAACAACAATCCGTGTTTTCATTATAGAATGTTTGACAAAACTGGAAATGAAGTAAAATAGTGAGAAGGACCTTGGGATTATAAAACATTCAAAACAACCTTGAATAAAGCAAACCGACTAACTGGACTTTTTAAGAGGACTTTTACATATTCGAACAAACCAACGTTTCTCGATATACACAAATAACTTAATCATTCCCAAGTTATTTATGGAAACTCAATCTGGTGTCCTGTTTTGAACATACTCAACAGAGAGCCACACGATAAGTGTCATTAGTTAGTCATTTTAGTTATGGAAGAAGGCTGGCGGAGTTGAGGAGTTAAATTTACCTATTTTGTTATACCGACGAAAAGGTTTTGGCTACCAACTTTGTGAGAAGTTTGATTAGTTTCATTCACTACTGTCCATAAACGGGAAACTTACGACACAGTACTGTCCAGGAGTTGATATGCAAGAATGAATTTCTTTTACGGTTGAGTCATGAAATAGCCTAAGACGCATATGTTGGATAAATCTACAATGAATGAAGAGGAGGGAATGTGTAAAATTGCCATTAGGAACGCTGGTACGAAACAAGATTACATTGCAAGGATATTAAACGAGTCCCAGAGTGTTGTAAGCAGACCTTTGAAAGAACATAGAGATAGTGGCAGTATTAGAAAAAGGAAACGGTCTACATTGATTCTTGAGTGCATGGAATTGTTGCCGAAGCATTATGGTACCTGATGCATTATCTGACGGCCACATGATACAGTTAAAGGTGGTTACTGGGACTTTGAACTCTCAAAAGTACCAGAATGAAATCCTGAAATCTGGTGTTAGACCACACTTGGACTCGCTAGATGGCCACAACATGGTGCTACGATGTGACATTGCAAGACCTCACTGTACACGCATCATCGAGGAATACAAAAATCAACAGAACATCGCTAGTATTCAACGACCGAGCTTGGTGCCGGACTTGAACCCTATCGAACACGTGTGAGACAAGCTCGGCTGACGTGTTTGAAACCGGGAAACAGCCAATTCAAAACAATTGTGAATTTTGCCAAACTCTACTGCAGGAGTGGGACAGGATTTCAAGTTTTGAACGCATGTACCCAGTGAATTTAATGATGAAAATATGCAAAGTTGTTATTCAACAGTGTGAAGGCTATACACAACATTAAACGGAAGTAGTGGTTTATTGTGAGTCATTTCGTGACTTTTTGCACCAGATCCTGAAAGTGTATGCTCCAAAGAGAAAGTTTTGAAGAAATTACAACTACCGCGGCCTACTTGTAAAAGTCTTGCTTACCCTTGGCCTCCATGCTGTTTTCATTGAATTTTGTAAAATCTATGGGTAATTTTTGTAAGATGTGTGCAGGCTATACACAAGTCAGAGATTCCGCTGCTTTTCTTGATCAAATCGTTGGTATTCTGGTTTTGTTGTCTACCACAATATTTTTTTTAATCTTTCAAAAGCTTCAGTTCTTACCGTTCCTAAGACCTTAGTGGTGTTATCAAATGGAATATGCCGAATGGAACTTTATGTCAATAGTATATATATATATGCAAAGAAGTATCAAATCAAACGGACAGAACTCCTTTACAATCAGGATAATAGAGAGCTGGAATTTACTCCCTGCAAAGATAATTTCATCAAAAATCAGTTAAATAGTTTAATTGAAACTAGATAGATAGTGGAGGGACAAAAGATTTTTCATTACTGAAATCTATTAAAACAAATAATAAAAAACATTCAGCCATTATTAAATTCTTCGCCCAGTTATTAAATAAAATTGAGGCTTGTATAGGGTAGTACCAAGTATCCTATATCCCTTAAAGTAAACAGGCAAGTTTCTCGCCCACTTATCGCTCAAGACAAGCTGTTCCATAGGCAAAACGCCGTGCGGAATTTCCTTATCCCATCCACGTGACCTGCTTATCCCATCCACATGACCTGCTTATCCCATCCACGTGACTCCCAATTACAACAATTTAGGCTGTTTTCAGAGCAATTTACGCCTAAATATTATGTAGAAATATCAAAACGGCAATATTTAGTGCGTTCGCCGTTTTCGCATTGTTGAATGACGTCAAAATCATTTCTGACGTCACTAAAATGCAACAACAATGTGACGCACGTTATTGACACAGTTCGGCGCCACGACGTCTTTGTCAATAGATACTGATACCAACGTTAGTTTCAAACCCTTATAAAAACAAAACCGACGCTTGAAATGCTATTTCGCTTCCGTGTTTAGGTGTTAAACTATGTTTACACCCATTTCTGCATCTGGAAAATTCGTTGATGAACTTATTTTTTAGATTGGAACAAACGCAAAAAATCTAAAAAATTATGCGGAACTGACAGAATTTATATAAAACCTTAAAAAGTCACAAATCGGGCGAGAAAAAGTATCCATCATGATGTATTGTTGTGGGACAAGGAAATCCCACCCTCTGACCTGAATAATTTCGTCAGATACTCGACAGAGCCTCGTTTCTGACGAATTATTCTGGTCCTCGGGTGGGATTTCCTTGTCCCACAACAATACATATGAAGGATACTCTTATTCTCGCCCACTTATCGCTCAAGACAAGCTGTTTCATAGGCAAAACGCCGTGCGGAATTTCCTTATCCCATCCACGTGACCTGCTTATCCCATCCACATGACCTGCTTATCCCATCCACGTGACTTCTAATTAAAACAATTTAGGCTGTTTTCAGAGCAATTTACGCCTAAATATTATGTGGAAATATCAAAACGGCAATATTTAGTGCGTCCGCCGTTTTCGCATTGTTGAATGACGTCAAAAACATTTCTGACGTCACTAAAATGCAACAACAATGCGACGCACGTTACTGACACAGTTTGCCGCCACGACGTCTTTGTCAATAGATACTGATACCAACGTTAGTTTCAAACCTCAATAAAAACAAAACCGACGCTTGAAATGCTATTTCGATTCCGTTTTTAGGTGCTAAACTGTGTTTACACCCATTTCGTCATCTGGAAAATTCGTTGGTGAACTTATTTTTTAGATTGGAACAAACGCAAAAAATCTAAAAAAATATGCGGAACTGAGAGAATTCATACAAAACCTGAAAAAGTCACAAAGTGGGCGAGAAAAAGTATCCATCATGATGTATTGATGTGGGACAAGGAAATCCCACCCTCGGACCTGAATAATTTCGTCTGAAACTCGGCAGAGCCTCGTTTCTGACGAATAATTCTGGTCCTCGGGTGGGATTTCCTTGTCCCACAACAATACATATGAAGGATACTCTTAATCCCTTATAAATTGGCAAATATTCCCATAATTAATTTTCCTAAATAGTCAATATCCCTGAAAGTAACCAAAATATTGAACACAGTATCCCATATCCCTGGAAGTAAAATGGATAGTATCCTATATCCCTGGAAGTAAAATGGCAAATATCCTGTATCACTGAAACCCCTATACAAGCCTCAAAGTTGATGTTAAGCGACTTAATCAGAAAATCCCGAACATTGCACAGAGAGAAGAAGGGCTGCAATGCTCAATTATTATCTTAGTCTAAAATGGTAAGACACGGTGATAGAAAAGTATAGTGACTAAAGGGTCGCGATAACGAATCCCATCGACGGCGTGGTATTGTATGATATGGATGACATAGAATGGCATGGCATAAATTTGCATAAATTAGAATTGCACTGCATAGCAGTACCTTTTTGTTGTTGTTTGTTGTTGTTGTGTTTTTTAGTTTTCAAGAGAGCCATTATAGATGATTATTATATAATCTATATATAAACATCTTCTGATTGGCTCAGATGCCTATCCTCTGCCGCAAATATACCTACATATTGCATGGTTTTCCGGACGTGACAATGCAAGCGGCACACGACACAAGGTAATATTGCATGGCTTACGGGAAGTGACGTCAGAACGTCAAGAAATTTCGCATGATCCATCCGAAATGTCAATGGTTTTAATGGTCTAAAATGGCAGGAAGTACATAACATACATTTATTATATAATAAAACAATTGTTGACATTATGTTTTGGTAGACTTGGAGTTTTTTTGAACAGTAAACTTAATCATACGAACCTCCGCTACGCGTTGGTCAATATGACGTTTACTGTTTAATAACACTCCATGTCCACCTGAACATTGTTCACCTCAACATTAATCCATAATTGTAAAATGTGATATAATTGTTTAGTTAAGTCGAGTGTATTACACGTGTATCATAATACCCAACAAACAAACTATACAGAGGACCTTAGGTCCTGAAGCGCTCACATGACGCTAAGTCACAAAAATGTAGACAATCTTACTATAAGGCTTTACAAAGTCAATATCACATAGAACTATCATTTGAATATACTTTGTAAGGTCCATACCCTTAATGAGACAAACCAAGACCAAATGTGGTTGGCCTATTAGTTTCAAAGACGAAGATTTTTGAATAGTTTTTATCTAACATGACATTGAAAACATTTTGATCATGTGACATGGACAGTATAATCATAGTGAGGTTGACTAATCCAAAGCATGCTCCATAAAAAAAAATCAACTTCAATCGGTCCTCTGGTTTCTGAAAAAAAAATCTGTTTTTGGAATCCAATAAGAGTTACATTTGCTGAAAGGTAAAAGGTCAATCATAACTTTTTTGGCCTAAATTACTGAAATTCAATTGCTTTTAGTCTTTAGACCAATGTACGATACACACTTTACTGCAATACAAGGATTAGCTGGGGCCATTGTCCCTTTGGTTCTAGAGAAGATTGTTTACAAACGTTATTGCCTTATATGGGTATGTCAGCCATTTTCATCATGTGACCTACACCAGTCTAATGGATGCTCCATATAAAATTTTAGTCTGATTGGTCAGGTGGTTACTGAGAAAAATATGTTTAAATCTATCGATGATGGTCTCAAATGAGTGACATTGGTCAGAAAGTCAAAGGACATGCTTGACCTTAAGCACTTCTATCAAGTTAGAATAATGACTCAAAAGCTTTCAAAAGTTGATTTTCCCATTTCAATGCATTAGGAAGCAAATTTGACCTTGAAGTTAAGTAGGTCAATGAAAACATTTGATCATTTGAACAAACTTGGTAGTCCCAACATCCCCAATGCTACACACCAAGTCCCAGGGCCATCAGCCTTCTGATTCTGGGGAAGATTTTAAAGGGTTCATACCATTATGTGCGTGATGGCCATCTTGGTCATATGACCAAAACAATTTGTATAAATTATAATTAACTAATCCTTTAGAGGGAGTCTTCATGTGATGATTTAATATGTTGATGAGACTCAGCCAATATGAGCGACCTTGGCTGACAGGTCATAGGTCAACCTTGACCTTTGGAAATTATTTATAGCCATTTTCTCATAAGGTTAAGCATAACAAGTGAGAATAATGGCTCTGGTTTGAAAAGTTTTAACATTTTCCCATTCAAATGCATTAGGAAGCAAATTTGACCTTTTAAAGAGACTAGGTCTGTAACTATGAACATTTTTCTCAACAAATTCTTTTCTTTTTAAATCATGTGTAAAAATAGAATTAAGTTCTGTTTTCACAATATGTTCAGTACAGCTGAAAACTGCATGGAAAAGTGAATTATCTGATAAAAACAGGTGTTTTTCTCTTGTTTGTAATTATTTACGTCCCTCCAATAATTCTAGACAGTTGATTTTTAACATAAATGCTGTTGTTTTGATAGTGATAATTTGTTAAGATTTACGAAAATGGTAAAAGGTTTACCTGAATTTGAGAATTCTTTACTGTATTCTTGAAAAACAGAAACTTTATTTCTAAAATTAGATCAAAAGTTACAGACTATGCAGCTTTAAGAACATATTTGACTTCATTACAGCTGGTGACTGGGACTGTGTGGCGGGGGTAGAACGTCTCCCTGCCCTTCACTATAGGGTTGATTTTATTTTCTTGTCCTTTTGGATCGTGGGTTTATTGTGGAACTTTGAAACTATAAGAGGGTCACTGATGAGGCCTAAATGGCCGAAACTAGCTAGTCTGGCCCAAAAAATATACATACTCTAGTTTCAGTTCTTTGGGACATTCTTTGTTTCCTAAGGATACCCTTTAAAGAACATATTTGACTTTACTAAAGCTGATGACTGGGACTGTGTGGCGGCGGTAGAACGTCTCCCTGCCCTTCACTATAGTGTAGATTTTAATTTCTCGTCCTTTGAGATCATGGGTTTCATTGTGGAACTTTGAAACTACTAGAGGGTCACTGATGAGGCCTAAATGGCCGAAAATAGCTAGTCTGGCCCAGAAAATATGCACACTCTAGTTTCAGTTCTTTGGTGCATTCTTTCCTTCCAGAGAATACCTTTTTAAGAACATACGTCAAGTAGGTCAAGGTTAATCTAGGATCACCATTTGAACAAATTTAGTAGGCCCTACACTCCCTATGCTACAAGGACATCAGACTTCCGGTTCTGGAGAAGATTTTTAAATGGGTTTTACCATATATAGGCATAGCGGTCATCTTTTTCATTTGATCAGGGTTATTTGAACAAAATTACGTTCCGGCATTCTAAGGAGTATACATATGAAATTTGAGTTCAAATGCCCCTGTGGTTTCAGAGGAGAAGATGTTTGAAACGTTGACGGATGGACAGATGGACGCCGAATTAATTGGTATACTATTAGCTCGCACAGAGAGTAATCTTCCTAGTTGCAAACAAATGTAGCTTTTCTTTACCTCAGACATCACAGAGTTTTAGTCTTTCCAAAATACATTTTCAAAAAATGAAAGGAACGTTTAAAAAGTAATGAAAAGCTATTCTCATTTTTTTTACTTTTGTAAGGTTCGTCTCCAGCGTGTAACCGTTTACCAAAGAGCAATCGCACCACAAGGGTTACCACGTGGCCAATATATAGCTGCGCGTTATCAACGATCAAATAGATTTCACAAAAAATAAGTGTCTAGTATCTCAAGGTCCACTTTGAAGATTCCCAATGCATAAATATATCCGGTGAGAATGCGTTATAAAGACAAAACTTTTCTATGACTACCATTTGACACCCATTTAGTTTGAAGCCAATTTTCTTGAACACATATTTAACTCATGGTTGCAAAATATGTGCAATGCAACAGTAACTGATGTGCTTTTTGTACCTATGTAAACGAGTTTGTCGGAGCATTTTTGATAAATTGACAAATTGTACTGTATACGTTTTTATAATATGACGTAGCGTCTGGGGGTGAAAGAACGCCATGCAATAAAATCGTTGAACCTCGGATTTTATCGCTTTTCCCCAGCTCGGTTAATAAATTCAATAAAACATGAGCACTCATGTAAGATCCTCTATTTTTTGTTTGGTACAGGTCAAATTAACTCTTTGGGTACTATAGTCCGTACAGAAATTCAGTGAACATCGTTTTTCTTTTTTAAAATGTCTTTTATGATAAAATTTTGGACCAGAATTTTGCACATACATATAATAAAACACCGCCTAATATACAATTGCATTTTTGAATATTTATGATAGAAAAATAAGTCTGGAATCACTTGTGAAATAAAATAACTAAGTCATTTTCGATTTAGAAAAATCCTTATTTTCCCTCAGTGTATTTCATATGTGTAACACGTAGTTTATACAGTTCAATGATTACCATGTTTACTTTCGTTTACGATAAAGAAAAACGGTCACCAGCAGGATAACTCTTGGTATGTCTATATATTCACTAAAATGCTTTGAAGAGACTGCACAAATTACAATTCTGTCTGAGTTTTCATGTTTCACGATAATCAAATTTCGCATTTTGTTTTCTTATATGTGTCATGGTTAAATGACACATATGATATAGCAATTGGACGGCGACTGAGAAAACTGTCCGGTGATTTGTAACAATAAAGGCCCAGACCAGCCTGCGCATCCACGCAGTCTCATCAGCAACTTTGTTGTCAGCTTTTTGAGAAGAATCATCCCTAGACTTGCCTGGTGCGAAAAAAATCAATTTTCTATCTAGCCTGTTTAGCCGAAGGGACTGGTTTGAGACTAGCTTTGTTGGAAACCCAGAAGACAGGGTTTCTCGCGTCGTGGCCTGTGTTGCTTGCTCGAAGGCTCTAGAACAAATATTTCAAGTGCAACAGATAATAATATTAAAAACAAATATAATGAGGAGGCTGTTCATCTGATATATAAACGGGAATCACATTATTTGATTGCGCTTTACATCGTCTAATTTGTTTGTTTGTTTGATTTAATTCTTTACGTCTCATCAATAATCTTTCAGTTAAACAGGGACGGGTCTTCCTGGGTTGAACCAGTACTAAGTTAGGATAAATGTGTCTTGCTCAAGGACCATCACACAGTGACGCCTGTGAGGCTCCAACCTGCGGCCCTTCGGTCTCGAGTCTAGCACTCTTCCACTGAGCCACTGCGCTCCGGCATCATCTAATACACAAGAGCCGGGAAACGGCGGGGGCTTTGATTTTCTGGCTCCAGGTATCTGGTATGACCTTGTACTAACAGGGCATTTGCCCGGCTTATGCGTGGCTACAAATGACTGGTGCACATAATTTCTTTCGTCGTTATGCGCCAGTAATTTGTGACCACCCCCAGCTCAGAAGAATGTCGAGGACTTTATCATGGGTTTCATTGTGGAACTTTGAAACTATTAGAGGGTCACTGATGAAGCCTAAATGGCAGAAACTAGCTAGTCTAGCCCAGGGAAATATGCACACTCTAGTTACATTTCTTCGGTGCAGTCTTTGCTTCCAAAGAATATCCTTTTAAGAACATATTTGACTTTGTGTCTGCAGTTCCCGATAGTGACCACCATACTGTGGGGGCAGCCACGTAGCAAAACCATGACAGTTCTATCCTCACAGTCTGTTATTATAGTGCACAGCTATTTTACTAGGTCTATTAAACCCCTACATTTCCTTCGCATTGTGGAGACATCATAAAAGTAAAAACACAGCACATTTTATCCCCATCCTGCTCAGAGGCTTGGCTGAAGCAGTTGTTACAAATGACTGGTGCATTATTTATAGCCTATGATACACTTCACATGAACTTTTAGTTCTCAGCCACCCCAAAAACATATTGACCCCAAACACAAAATATGACATCCGCTGATATATTGTTCAACCTATTTCCAAGCAAATTCCCACCCCATCACTAGTTTCTCTTTCCGACCTCAGCATTATTTTTATTGCATGAGTCTCTTTTCACTTGAATCACACCTGACCGGTGAGCCCTGTGATCATTTTATCTTATCACTTATAGCTTCCCAGAATTACGTTTTGGCATGCATGTTTTTGCATTGTCTGGTGTCAACAAATCAGTATTTGGAATAAACAGATAGAGAGTTCAATTTATTTAATAAAACGAGTTTGATTTTGTTTAAACCTGATGATCAGAGAAGGAGCAGGGTACACAGGCAATCAAGATTTTAAATTGAGGAACAGGGGAACACAGAGATTCATTTCATTGCAGCAAGCGGATGGGTACCCACTGGGAAGGCCTCAATATTTTCACGTATGCTAAAATACTCACGCAGCGCACAAACTATGGCCATAATTTGCATTTGATTTTGATATGATAAGAATCCCTTCTCCTTACATGTTACTTCGTCTTATAAAACCGTATAATTATTTATCGATAGTAAACTAAAGGCAGTGATCCGTACAAAGGTGCATTTAGGGTAAATTAAAAAATGCAGATCCTCAAATGAGGACAAATTCCATCATATCACAGCCCATTTGACAATACAGTTTGTAACGAAAAAAATATCACCAATTAGGCGGTTTATAGATGTATTAAATTCTGACGGTCATTGTGCGATCAGTCTGCACAAAGCAAAATAAACGCAAAAAAGCGTTGTTCACTGAATTTCTGTACGCACAGTAGTGTTATCTACTGATAACCTTCGTGAGCAGTTTGTTCCGGATAAGGCTCGACAAAACATCTGGCCTCGTCTGGATCCAAACTGTTTGAAACTTTGGCTGTATTCCTGAATAAATTTTTGAAAAAGATGATTTAGAAGAAAAAAATCAGCAGACGAAAATACGCATAAAAATCCCAGCATGCAAAGAGTTAAATCCACTAACTGTAAGGTAAACCTCGGGTGGTTTGCTGGACTATGTCACGTGCTAAATTGTCGTTGCATTTGTCAGTTATAAAATATCAGGCGAATTTTGAATCATATTCTGTGCGTGGTTGCATTTTCAATACAGGGTGATAAAACAGTAAACTCTCTCCATTATGAAATGATTTATACAAGTAAACAACATAGTGTACAGTATTATCAGACAACATTGACCTGAGACTGATTAATTTCCGCCAACATGATCTTGATGTTGATGCACGTTCGTAAAATACTTCGACTTGGCCCATGCTTTTTCGAGAATATGAAGATAATGTCCATGCATTAATGCAGTTGGTCTAATGGCCTAGTGGCTAGTTGACTTAATACACAGCGTACATAACGGGATCGCATCTTGGAAAAAAAAACTCTATTATATAATTGTCAAATGTTGCAATTTTAAGAAAATAAGATTGTTCTTATAGTTTACATCATCTTGTGCATGACTTACATAGAGAGGGTCAGGTCCAACCGATAAAGTTCTGACAAAGTTCTTACTTTCAAGTCATCAACTTATTATACAGAGAGAGTCCAATTGCTTCTCGAGGGGGTGGGTCCGTACCAGCATTCTTAAGAAAACTATAGGCACTTGTAATTTTTCAAGGTAAGGGGGGTCAGTTTGGCATGTCTTTTCATTTTGTTGCTTATGCATTCATTATTCCCATTCATTATTCCCGGTGTTTATTAAGTAGGCTTATTAGTGCAATATTGAAAGCATTGATGTAAGCGTGCATTTGATGCATACACGTACTATTATGCCAGATTCATATCAAATTATCCACAAAATTATGGAAAAAAAAACAAGAACAAATAAATGAACAAAACAAAATCATAGATTGTAAAGGTTCCGGATTCGAACCCATTCTGATTTATTTCTGGCAGACTGTTATCCACTAGTCTAGGCCACTGACGAATTGGATATTATGCATTCAGATAAGTATGGCAATCTAAACATGCTAAAGCTAATTTTTCACGATGATTCCCAAAGATTGGGTGAAAGGTCATTGAATATTCATATGTCTCAGGTCAATGTTGTCAGGCTATAGTTAACACTATTAATTAATAAATAATCAAATAAATAGACGAGTCTATGTGATAATGGTACTTTTTGTATTGTCACTATTTAACCATAGGTAGCGCAATGGCTCAGTGGTAGAGTGATTGACTCGAGACCGAGGCGCTGCAGGTTCAAGCCTCACCGGCGTCACTGCGTTGTGTCCTTGAGCAAAACCTAGCTTAGTACTGGTTCAACCCATGGAAGATCTGTCTCTTCATAACTGAAATTTTGTTGATGGGACGAAAAGGATCAAATCAAAGAAACAAAACTATTTAACCAATAATTGATTTTTCCATCTGATTTGATACAATGAACTATGGATCGTCCATTGTGTATATCGAGGCGTCACATGTTATATTTCAAAAATAGTATTACATTTCTTTCTCTGAAGATCCTTTTTGTCTTAGCAAACAGTGCATACCCTGATGATAGGCCGCAGTATGGGGTATTTCATCTGGGTATTCATTGTTTGCCAAAGTGCGCATTTATGAGTAACTAGTATACAAATACGCAGCTTCAGCTATTCAGTGTGGCCAGCCAAATGACCATGACATTTGAACTGCTAACAAAAAACTAAAATGTTGAAAAACAAAACTATTTCTTATCTTACTAATAAATGTTAAAATGCCAACTTTTATGAGCAGGATAACTGCCATGCTCAGATTTATAACCTCGGGTCCAGTTGTCTATACTGTTGATCTTATCCTACATCTAACAGGAGACTCTCGTTAACTCGAAGCCCACGACACCAGGCCCCGAGGTTATACAACTTTTTTCATGCTCAACTCAACTGAGCACGAAATTTATCCTGCTCATAAATGTCAAAACGCCAACAATTGTTGGAGTTTAAACATTTATTAGCATGATAAATGCAACATCTGAGAGACTTAAAGCAAGAAACTTCTTTATTTGTTGGTATATTAGTTTTTATAAGCAGTTGAAAGTTCTTGCTCAGTTGAGCTGAGCATATAACCAGTTTTATAAGCTCGTGGCCAGATTTTTCACTTCCAGCTTAGAGTAATTCTGACTATAAGGAACTATTTTTCTTTTTTGTGATTGTTTTTAAATAGTATCTTACAATAATAACATTTTTTCCCTATTACCTTGTGGGTACAGAAAAAAATCTCACTGAAACGGTTCCCTTACATAACCACAACGTGTAGTCTGGACATCATATACATTCAGAAGAGAATCATCATTAGGTACATATATACTTCAACAATTTAAATAATACGGGAAAAAATCTAAATCTCATGTCACTCATGCAACTAGCGTCAAAATCTCATGTTACTCATGCAATAAGCCTCAAAATCCCATGTCACTCATACAATAAGCGTCAAAATCTCATGTCACTCATGCAAAAAGCATCAAAATATCATGTCACTCATGCAATAAGTGTCAAGATCTCATGCTCCCCATGCAATAAGCGTCAAGATCTCATGTTCCCCATGCAAATAGCGTCAAAATCCCATGCCACGCATATAATAAGTGCATCTATCAAAGTCTCATGTCACCCATGGAACGTCTGTCAAAATCTCACGAGAGGGCTCAAATGAAGCTATCCATGCACAGGGTCCAGCGTACTTCGTTCTAGTGGTCTTTTTTCAGACTTATACATATAGAATTTGTTTGGATGGATATTGCCATATATGACCTAGTGTACGGTGTAAAGTATGCTGCTTACATCATCTTGAATTCTAGACCGAAATAGCAGTGATGCCCGTAAAACTGCATTTTGCAGTTTTCCGGGCATCACTGATATTTCTGACATAATTTCCCTATCCTGTTAGTTGTCTGCCAAGGCTTAATAGAATTTCCACATCTTGAACTTGGAAGCACCGACATACTCTTTAAATTTCAAACGGGGGGTATAACATAAGATGACAACACCATATGGGTAAAAATATCGAAAAGCGTTGACCCCTAAAACACAGTGCTCTGCACCCGGTGCAAAGCATTTGATATATTCACAAGAAACAACACATGTCCAACGTTGTGTCCTAGCAACATTGGCGAATCCAGAGGGGGCATGGGGCCGACCCCCCCCCCCCACCCAAGAAAATCAAAAGTGGCTAAATGTTTCCTTACAAATACTGGTACGGACCCCCCTCGAAATGCAATTGGACCCCTTGGGTCCAAATGCTTCTCGAGGGAGGTTCGTACGTATCTCCCCCCTCTCTCTCTCTCTCTCTCTCTCTCTCTCTCTCTCTGAAATGCGTTGATGACTACGAATTAGCCAGGACCTCCCCCTCCCCGGTGGAATTTTCTGGATCGCCCCAGGAGCAAGGAAGACTGCATATCCTTTCATCTCGTATCTCACTTCCTTCGGAATAAGCCCCACCCCCCTCTGATAAATGGGGGTAATTGAGGTTTGGGAAAAGATGGAAACGTTGGGATCCATGGGAAGTCGGGAAGCCGTGGAAATGTGGGAATGGAAGGAAACGAGCTCCCTCCACTCTTTTTATTCGATGTTTCTATGGTAGCTGTCCGTGATGTTGTTGGTGTTGTCGCTGGTGTCGTTGTTGCAGGGGTAGTGGTCTGTGTTGTCTCAGCGAATGTTGTGGGTTCTGTTGTGGTTGTGGTTGAAGTTGTTTTATCAGTGGCTCTGTCATTACCACACCAAGCTTCAGTGCATCTTTTTCTGTCAAATATAAAAAGGCTCATAAATTGCGAAGCGGAAGCATTCAGGTCATATCATTTTCTTACCCCTAAAACAAAATATGCACGACAACGTGTTACTGGTAGCATCTCGCGGAGGCATTTCAATAAAGAATCTCAACACTTCTTATTTATTGATTTGTTTTTAATTATTTTATTTATTTAATCTTGAAATCAGCGTTAGGCAAGGGATGACTGTTTTCGAACTGTGTATTTTCAAGATGGTCGCCCTTGCGGCCATTTAAAAACAATGTTTTTTTTTTTTCATTTATTTCCCATACCCCTTGCTCTAACGACCTGAATATTTGTGTAAACATCAGTTTATTGGGTCTGTTCAAATTTGTTCAAATGGTGATGTCACGACATCTAATATGGCCGCAATAGCAGCCATTTTGAAAATAAAATTGCATTTATTTTTTTGTCCTAGCTGGTCGTATTAAACTGATATTTTGTGTGTGACATCAGAGTGCCGTGAAGGTTCAGATTTGTTCAAGTGGTGACGTCATATCAACCAGTATGACCTTCATTGTGTCCATCTTTAAACCCGAGCTGCAATTTTGTAGATGAAGATGTCACAACAGCCAATGCACCTGCTTTATGACAGTCATCATATAAAAAGCTATGTGAATTCCAACGATGTGGTATTTTGACATATGTAAACTCAGACGAGCCTGTGCATGATGATCAGTCAGTAGCTATACAGTCATAGAATATTCAAGCGACTAGCAAAAGCTCTGATCTGGCTGTGCGTATGAGCAGACTGATCTGAGGCTTTGCTGATCGTACATACCACATTGTTGGAAATCTTATGTCGCGGCTTATTTGACTTCTCCAAAGTAACTAGACAGATTGAATTGAAATTTTGCAAGGAATGTCAGGCCATATGGTAGATTATGATTTTCTCAAACGACGATATCATGCAATCCAATATGGCAGCCATAGTGGCCATCTTGAAAATAGATCCTTCACTTGCTGCTCTACTTGGTAAGCTGTACACAATCTGTTCATCAAGGTGACACAGATGGGCGATCTTTGGCCCTTTAGGGTCTCTACTTTGAAAATAAACCTGGTACAGTTTGAAATAGTATCGGGTGCTTTAATAATGGAAGGAAACTTATGTTCAAAATGGCGGCCTCTATTGGGTTTTTCTAAACCTCAGATTTTTAAGTAGCTTTAACATCCTTATTTTACGTCCGATTTTAATCAAATGTGCATTAAAATGGACAATCTGAGAATGCTATTAATGATGTGTATCTTTTAATTAGAAATGTGTTCCCGTTTAGCGTTATTTGATTGAGGAAAACATCTGAATAAATGACTTACCTCCTCGGTAGAGCTGATATTCTATTAATATATTGCGAAACTCTGTTTTTGTCTAAAACTTTCTGGAACTCATTTGAAAACTTTGCATCATCTTTAATTTCATACTGCTGGACTACAATTCCCTCTAGTATGTTTCTGACGACATTGTCCTTGGATGCTCTCCAAACGTCTTTGAATAACTTGTCTTTGGCGTCATGTCCCGTGACGACATTACCTTTTGGAAATGACGACACAAGCCTTACTGAAATTAAACACAGAAAGCAAATAGACGTCTTTGAAATACTAGAATTGTGGTACTTGGGCCGCGACTAGAAAACCTGTCTTCGGGGTTTGCGAACAACACAGGCGCAGACCAGCCTGCGCATCCGCGCAGTCTGATCAGCACTTATGTTATTCATTTTTTTGGAATGTACCCAACGCAAACTTGCTACAGGTGAAATATTAATGTTCTAGCTCTTCTCTGTAGCTGAGGAGTTTGGCTTGAAACTCGCTTTGTCGGAAACCCTGTCGACATGTTTTGTCGCGACGAGGCCCATTTTAAAACATTTTGTCAGCTCATTCTTAAGCCCCGTTCTCACTGTCCCGGTTTAATGCCCAGGTCACACATTCACGGATTTGACGCATGATCAGCCACGGATATGATCCTGCATTATCCGTGGCAATCCGTATTAGTCCGTATATTTCCGTATTACATCCGTAATCATACGTAGTAGTACTTGCGTTGTGCATCCGTATCGGACTACGGAAATTGTCATTTCCGGGGTCATCCGTGGGATTTGATCCAAAGTGGAACCGGCGATGTGATCCGTGAATGTGTGACCTGGGCATAAAGCCCCATTCTCACTGTGCCGGTGTAGCCACGGTTCATCCCGATGCATGACAGCCGGTATACCGTGATGCACCGGGACACATTTCATAAAAAATAAATTGCGTTCTCACTGTGCCGACATTACCCCGGTATAGCCCCGGTTCTCGAGAAAGCAAGACGCCGGTTGAGCCCCCGGTTCACCACGGAGCACTTACGGTGCAGCACGGTGGAGCCACGGTTCGCGCCGGTATACCCCGGTGTTTCCCAGGTTGTTTACGGGGATGTCCCGGTAACTGCCGGTTGCGCCACGGTTACATGCCGGTAGGGTCACGGTTGCGTCCCGGTGCTACTCTACACTATAAAACCAGGATAAAAACGTGGAGTAACATCAGTTTTCTTCTGTCTCTATCGCATAACAGTTATGACACAAATTGGACTGCACATCCATATACAAGTTACTAGAGGAATCATGATCTATGTAGCGAAAGCAAAATTGCCTAGTAACCTCGCAGCTCAATTGCATGACAAATAAGCAGAAGCAGACCTGTTTTCTTACGACGAGGTTTAAATGTTGTTGATCTGGGCCCAGAATTACAATGCCTCCTTAAAGTTAAGGAAGACTTAATTTAAGTCTTGATTCTTCAACATGTACATTAAATGCTTAATAAATTGCCAAGACCGATGCAGGATATCATTGTGATTTACAGAAAAAATGAAACTATTTTGGTTTTAATCAGTTTGGAAACGTTATTTTTCGCATCCTGGAAATTCAATACTTAACTTAAGTACTCCTTAACTTTAAGGATACATTGTAATTCTAGGCCCAGATTGTCTTGCTTTTTCGTAAAAATATATAAACACTTTGAGCGGGGCATGTGATTTCCAACAATGTGATATTTTGAGAAGTGTAGACTCAGACAAGCCTGTGCAGTCCCCAATTAAGCTGTAAAGTTGTTCGGTCAGTAGCTTAACAGTCATAGAATAATCAAGCGACAAGCAAAGGCTCTGATCAGACTGCGCCTAGGCGCAGGCTGATCTGAGGCTTTGCTAATGGCAACTACCACATTGTTGGAGATCTCATGTCGTGGCTCATATATGCTTGACTCTTCAGTAATTATAAGTGCATTTATTCATATTTAGCTTTGTAAATGAGCACATTTATACTGCTGGCAATTTAACCAACTTGTGACGAATGGACTTTCCCATCCTTATCATTTGGATGAATCCACTTTCATTTTAGGTGCAGCAGGAGTGACTTTTCATTTTTATTTTGCATTTTATTACATATACATAGGCAGTGGAACCACACGGTTTATTACGGTGGAGACACGGATGTTCCCGGATTACGCCGGTATCGCCCCGACGCCGTCCCGGTGGAGACACGGTTGCTCCCGGCGTCTTCCCGGTTTATCACGGTATTTGACAGCCTTCCCGGTTACTCCCGGTGAGTCCCGGTTGTTTTAAACATTTTAAAACAACCGGGGACATGAGCCGGTTTAACACGGTTCAACACGGTTCATCCCGGATCTCCAAGGTTGTCCACGGTGCGGGCACGGTTGTGACACGGTTCATCCCGGATCATCAAACCGGGGTGAACCGGCACCTTAAACCGAGACAGTGAGAACGGGGCTTTAAGGTGCCGGTTCATCCCGGTTTGATGATCCGGGACGAACCGTGGTGAACCGTGTCACAACCGTGGCGGCACCGTGGACACCCTTGGAGATCCGAGATGAACCGTGTTGAACCGGCTCGTGTCCCCGGTTGTTTAACCGGGACTCACCGGGAGTAACCGGGAAGGCTGTCAAATACCGTGGTAAACCGGGACGACGCCGGGAGCAACCGTGTCTCCACCGGGACGGCGTCGGTGCGATACCGGCGCATTCCGGGACCATCCGTGTCTCCACCGTGATAAACCGTGCGCGACGAAGACCATCGGTATGCCTGATCTTTCAACAATGTGATCTGTGCCAACAGCAATACCTCAGTTCAGCCTGCGCCTAGGCGCAGTCTGATCAGAGCCTTTGCTAGTCACTTGATTATTATTTGACTTTTGAGCTACTGACCGAGCAACCTTTAGAATTTCTTAGCTTAAATGGGGACAGCACAGGCTTGTATGAGTCTACACTTATCAAAATACCGCACTGTTGGAAATTACATGCCGCGGCTCAAAGTGTTTATATGTTTTACTAAACAGCAAGACAATCTGGGACAAGAAATACAATGCACCATTAAAGTTAAGGAAGACTTAAGTAAAGTATTGAATTTTCAGGATGCGAAAAACAACGTTTTCAAACTGATTAAAATCGAAATAGTTTCTTTTTTTCTAAAGATCACAATGATATCTTTGACCACAAGAAATGCATCGGTCCTGGCAATTTATTAAGCATTTAATGTAACATGTTGAAATATCAATACTTAAATTAAGTCTTCCTTAACTTTAAGGAGGCATTATAGTTCTGGGCCCAGATCAACAACATTTGAACTCGTCGTAAGAAAACAGGCCCGAGTTTATAAAACTTTTTTCATACTCAACTCAGCTGAGCACGAAATTTATCCTGCTCGTAAATGTTAAAATGCCAAATTGTTGGCATTTTAACATTTATTTGCATGATAAATACAACACCTGAGAGACTTAAAGCAAGAACCTTCTTTATTTGCCGGTATTGTAGTTTTTATGAGCAGTTGAAATTTCATGTTCAGTTGAGTTGAGCATTAAAAAAGTTTTATTACCTCGGGGCCACGTCTGCTTCTGCTTATACGACAATATCCATGCAAATAAGCTGCGAGGTTACTGGGCATTTGTTTTCGCTACATAGATCATGATTCCTCTAGTAACTTAATCTGAACTTTCAAGTCTCTATCTACCGTATTTGGCTGTGCAGTCCATGTTGTGTCTGTTCGATGTTGTTTTTTTTCTTTGAAGACAAAACTGGTATGCGATAGAGACAGAAGAAAACTTATGTTACTCCACGTTTTTATCCTGATTTTATAGTGTAGAGATACACCGGGACGCAACCGTGGCGCCACCGGCATGTAACCGTGGCGCAACCGGCAGTTACCGGGACATCACCGTAAACAACCTGGGTAACACCGGGGTATACCGGCATGAACCGTGGCTCCACCGTGCTGCACCGTAAGTGCTCCGTGGTGAACCGGGAATCAACTGGCGTCTTGCTTTTTCGAGGACCGGGGCTATACCGGTAAGGTGAGAACGCAATTTATTTTTTATGAAATGTGTCCCGGTACATCACGGTATACCGGCTGTCATGCACCGGGGTGTACCGTGGCTACACCGGCACAGTGAGAACTAGGCTTTTGAGATATTGGTAATTTACCTCTGGATTTCTACTGAACTATTTTTACTTATTGGTAAATATACCATGTTCATAGGCGAAAGTTCAAAATTTCCACAATCCTGAACTTTAGAAATTCAAATTTTTAAACTTGCAGCATGCCTACAAAAATTAGTAATTTCACATTTAAATGGTTAAATGGGTTTAGATAATCTCACAATTATTCAGATAAGCTATTATAATCACCATAATTCAGCTTTTGACACTGACTTTCTATGGATGGAAAGTCAACCTAAAAATCCTGAATGCAGGATTAATCCTGAAAACTTTCACCCATGCGAGTTGAACACTTTCTTTATTGCATATAGTCGCAATTCTGTCTGAAAATGAGGTCCGCGACTTTAATATTTCAACATTATTTTTCAGCTTCACCGAGGACAAATCACCAAATCTAAACTTATTCATTCCTTCATATAGATAAGCGTATTTGCTATTCTTTGAAAAGCTATCATTCACAGTGTTTACCCAATTTACCTACCGAATATATCTGTACTCGTTTGACTTCCCAACGCTTGCCCTACACAATTTATGAAACGACCGACGCAATTTAATCTTCTATTGAGTTACCTGTGCTTTAATAAATATACAAAATCAGCATTTTTTCACAAAGTCTTAGACCGTGGACCGAGGATTTGAACCCGCTGCTTTAAGGACCAGCTATTGCCCATAAAATATTGTCAGTCTTTTTGTCTTGACAATTGGTTAGTTTTAGCAGCATCTTTAAAAGTTGCTTCACCTGCCATTGAATTTATATAATAAAGTAAAATTAAGTCCGCCTTTCTTAAAGCTTCATCTCCGATTACTTGTGAATTGTATCAGAAATTCGCCTGGACCTCTGCCGAGAGCATGTGAGGTTTAGGCAATGACAAGCAAACTGTAATGTGAATTTCCATTGAAAGCCTAAAGATGAACAACTGTGAGAAATGAGTTTTTCATACATGCAGTCCGCAGTTTCATATGAAGAGGCCATGTCTCCATAGTGGATATCTAACTTCATGCTGTGCATGCGCTGTAAAGCTCTTATGTGTCATTTATACATGGATTGGTCCATTAAAATACATACCTTGAAAATACAACATAAAAATAGAATAGATCAGATTCATGCTATCTATAAATAAATCCTTTAAATGTTGAATAATGCTCTAAACAGCAAGTACAACACTTCCTTCAAACACTTGGCAATTATTTCAATGTTGAATCGTTAGTCGGCGTAAGAATAAATAGTGAAATATTTGTCAAACCTACATCCTGAAAAAATGCAGTTTACGTAAATAAAACGTCGTGGTCATCCGTCATACCGAAGAAGACTACAAAACTGTTTACGTATCAATCGTTAACACACATTAATGTCATTTGTAAATGTAACCTACGATGTACATAACGCCCACGTTGGCTGACAGAACCTTCCGTCCAATTTGATAAAATAAAGTTTGAATGGTCCAGTGTACATTTGAAGGGTCACATTTAACATACCGTCTTTGTTTCATGTTTTAATATCCTAGCGATCCACGAGCCACGTTTCATTACAAACCTCGTCGCATAAAACTGTTTTCGAGGCTTACAACCAAGTCCCACGGCAATCATACTTTGATTTTCATGCTCAACTCAACTGAGCATGAACTTTCAACTGTTCATAAAAACTATAATGCTGAATGATAAAAAAGATCTTACTCACAAACTCTCAGATGTATTTATCCAGCTTATACATGTTAAAATGCCAACAATTGTTGGCATTTTAACACCCATGTGCTGGATAAAATTCCTGCTTAAATGGGTTGAGCATGAAAAAAGTTTTATAATATCGGGACCAGGTAAGACTCAACCCAGCATGCTCAGCTAAAGCTCGGACCCAGTAATAAAGTCTCTCTATCTTGTGGACAAAAGGCCATCGTACTCATTATATTATATAGTAATATTTCACAAATGCCATAATTTTCATACGAAACTATGACAACAAAGAAAAAATAGAGAAGTAAACAAGTATCGTAAGTCTCAGTCAAAAATTTATGGTTGGAATGTTTTTTGTTGTTTTTTTGTTTTTGTTTTTTTTGTTTGTTTTTTTTTTAAACAAGTTAGGCCACTGTTTTTTTAACACGTTAGGCCACTGGTCAATGATAGTTAACCTCCCAGCACAATCCCGAAAGGCTATTTTGTGACGACCCTCTATCAAGATGATTTTCTAATATAAATGTGTAAGCGCTTTGATGGCAGTAGTGTTTACTATGATGTTGCCCCACTCACATCTTAATGAGATCATGAAGAGCTCACCTGACACCAACTTACAAGAATTTAGATCTCCGTAATATAATATCAAGATCAACTTTTAACAAACTTTGTAAGGTCCGCTTCCCCAGTGTTACTAAAAAAGACACATTTGTTGTCAATACTAGGGAAGAAATACTCGATGGGTGGAAACGTACACCGGACATTGCTCCAAAATGAGCCTATATTTACAAAATGCCAACGAAAATACACACAATGAGTATAAGCAAATCTGTAATTTCTCCTATTTAATTATGTTGTCGGTACTTGGCAGGTGGTATTTTAGAGCCACTGTACCCATATTACACACATTAAACACACGGATTGGTATCAAACAGGGTAAATGATGGTGAAAATCACAAATATGGGCCGTGTTCACTCAAAAACATATACTCCTCTCCCTAAATATGAACATTAATGAAACAAGTAAGAGAGCTATTAAAATTCTGAATCGACAGATCTTTTTTAATGTCACTTAAATATTTATACTGAAAATTTCAGCTACGTAAGTTGAAATTTGACCAAGTTACGGCTACAAACAAACGACATTTAGTGTACGGAGTATTGTATATTGGTGTACTGGGTATTGCATTGAAGATTTAAAGAAAAACGAAGTTATTATGTTTAAGATGTCGCTATGCGTGAACATGAATTTAATCACATGAGATGACCTTTGAAAATTATAACGTCTACAAGCTTTATACAGATACGTATGTGAGTGACGAAGCGGCTCATGCAAAGCTGTGCAAATTGCAATGCGTGCATACAAACAATGGGGAATGGCTTTAGCGCACTGGCTGAAACTAACCAGGTCTGATATCACTAAAAGCCTGCTCAAGACATAAAGGGGTGAATTTACGCGAGTTCATGGGCCGCTATGCAAAAAGTATGTTACCAGGCTCAGCTTCAGAGAGAAGGTAAAATATGGAGACTTTGCATGTGGTGGTGTGACGCTGAGTGAACAACAAAGGCGCTGATCAGTTTGCGCGAATGCATTGTATGCAACAAAGTTAGTTTTTATGCTTCAAGATTAATAAAGTGATTAAAACCCCTATATGTGGGTATGTCAACAGGGAAGACATAGTCAAACCTGAACAAATATATAATCTCTTCAGAGCCTTTGCTCTTTGCATACAAAACATAGAGACTTGGGTCAAAATACAGGCCTAAATATGGGGGATGGGGGTGGTCTCACTGGATGACTGCGCATGTCTACTTAGGGTTGACTACGTACATGTGCGATAAGCCACATAAAATGACGCTAGAATGCACATTATAAGTCCAATCTCTTCTGAGCATTTTCTGCGTATATACTAAAGTAGGACAATTCTAATAAAACAAAAACATGGGTGCTTGCACACTAAAAACAGGGACAATGCCTCCGGTTGTGGGCTTTTCATGCTTAACTGGGCTGAGCATGAAATGTGAATTAGTTTAAGTCAGTACTAGCTAGTTTTCATAAAATATTCCTTTTATTGCTGTTCTACTTTTTATTTTCAATTTGATGATCATGCAGACACTTCATTATATATTATAGCTCAAGCACAACATTCCTTTTTGTGATTTTCACGATTGTACTGTGTATGATGCCAAACCATGTATAATCATGTTATTTAGATTAATTTTAAAGGATGGCTTTGTTTCGCATCTGGGGTCCTGATAAACAATTTGGCACCAAAGAAAATTTGTCCTGGGGTATATAGTGTTCCCTCACAGCTACCTTGCCGCGAGTTAAAGATTACAATCCCAGAGGTTGCAGAGGTGGCGGCAAGGTTTTACAAAGGTCGCAACAAGGTCACAGCAAGGTCGCTGATTGGTCGCCATACAAAATAAGTGGAGTCCAGTAGTTTGAGCATGCACAAAAGACTAGCCACGACTGATTTCGATCGCCAACTAGTTGCAAAGGTTTTCTAGATTTTCAAATCGCCGAACAGTCGCCGATCGATCGCCGATTTTGTTTCTGAGCTCATACTTACACATTCGCTCCAAATAGAGTGCAATTTAATCATTATTTAGCAAAATAAGGTTTTCAACAAACAGAATTTTCAAGATGGCTGCCCCATCTTTCATAGACAGCTGTTACGAACTTTTTTCCTTCAGTGGGCTTTTGAATTTGAAATGTTGTCAACAACCCTTTACAAATGAGCCACTGCATGTGATTTCCAACAATGTGGCATTTTGACAAGTGTAGACTCAGACGAGCCTGTGCAGCCTCCTTTTAAACTATCTATCTATCCACAGGAGCTTGAAGTTTGGTCCTTATATCACCTATATAGCTACAAAACCAAAAGCTCACAGTGTCATTACGTAGTAATGACCGGGAGTGAAACTAAGCTCTCTGTAGCCATTCCGGCTCCAGTTTCCGGTCAATCGGCAGTAAATGTTGCGACGGCAACGTCAAAGTGTTTGATTACTTTTCTTCTACCTTATGATCAAGATGGCGACGTTAAGACAAAACAGGACAATGTCTCAAATATACTTTAAGTCGATATATAACTGGGAAACCTATTTGTTAGGGCATAAACAATGCGACAATGACGTTTTCATCTACGGAATTAGCCCCAAGGCGCTATAACTTGACGTTACGCTTTGTACGACAAATCGTGCTCAAAATCAACTTCACATGATCTTTGAAAAACAACGGATTCAGTTTTGAATTTCCGCAAAGTTTATTAAAAACAGAACTTTTCTCGATAAGTAAATGTAAGGGTTTGATTTATTTAATATTCTGAACACATTTAACTGATCGTTTCATTTTTTGGTTGAAGAGTTTGTAAGTTTTGAAATGTATTTTCTCCAAGTGTGACGAAGACTCGAATTCACTGCTTCAAAACAGATATTGGAGCCGGAATGGCTACCGTTATTTTTTCCTTATTTTCAAACGCTCATTATTTTGACACAGTGAAATGTCAGAAAAAGTTATCCATGCCTCGCATGACCTGTTGACATATTTTTTATGGTTAGATGTTCAGTTTTCGCACAAACCTCCTGGTAATGGCGATTCAAAGGTGCCTGAAATTTAGTTTCACTCCTGGTCATTACTGCGTAATGACATTGTGAGCTTTTGGTTTTTAGGCTATAGGGGCGATTTAAGGATCGAACTTCAAGCTCCTGTGATCTATCTATCTCTACTGCATCACCCCCTCTCGGAGATAACATGCAGGTGCGTGTCAGTGCGGTGTTAGTGGAAGAAATGCTTTTAAAAATAAAAAGTTCCCATAAGATTTGTTAGTTGGAGTGGAATAAAAGATGACAGGGTTAAAATGTTAAAAGTCAGAAACAGGCTGACAGTGATAGGCTAAAAGTTTAAAAACAGTACACTGACATTTATGGCATTGGGTGACTGACTGGCACACTGCCCTCTTAAATGAATCAAAGGTGGGCAGAAGTGCTATGTGTGCTGGCAGCCGGTTCCATTGCACGATTGAGAGGGGGTAGAGTGAGTATTTGTAGTAATCTACAGTGGATTGAATTTGACGGAAGCCAAGGGTGTGTGTGAATTCCTGGGAGTTCTCAATGGGTGAACAACATATGGAGGCATGTCAATGGCTACAATACCATATATGATCTTGTAAAATAGGTAAAGTCGGGAGTCGGACCTTCTCTGCTCAAGAGACTGCCAGCCCAGGGATTGGAGCATCTGTGTCACACTTGCACATGGGGAGTATTCACTAAGAGTCCAGCGGGCCGCTCTACGTTGAACCATTTCAAGCCTGGCAATATTACTTTTGGTGTAGGGGCTCAAGACTGATGATGAATACTCCACTAATGGACGAACAAGAGTTTTGTATGCCATCTCCCATAATTCTGGATTTTTGGACCTTATGTTTCTCTTGAGGAAGCCATGGGACCGACTTGCCGACATATTCCCTGCTCGCAGTGGGTTGATGCACGGTTAGTCTGTGCCTTTGTCGTCCGCATTTAAAAAAACAATATCACGTTTGCTCAACCTGGTGTTTCATTTGAAACGCGGTTGAGTTGGGAAATAAGATGGCAGTCGTATTAAGCATCGTAATCTAAATCTGCAGTTACAGATATCTACTGCACTACAAAATGAGTTATCCTTTGTTATATTCGGTACTTGTATTGGTGGAAACAAAAGTTTGAAATCAGAATCGGGAAAGGAGTGTAAGTTTTCTTTTATATTATTTGATAGAATATAATGGTGATTTTGAGGACTACCTGAAGAGCAGAGTGTGGGGACAGCCTCGAGGCTAAAGATAGATCACAAAAGTAAAACAATTTTGGTCTCTTTGTCCAAAATGGTATCCAAAATGATGTCATAAAATACGGACTGGTCACTTACATACAGGTAAATATATATATTGGAAATACATTGTCGTGGCTCAAAGGTGGTTGAGCTTTCAAAACTGACATATGTTGAAGATTAAATAATCATATCACCGTTATTTCTCTGCATATCTTTGAATTTTCTTCAAAAAGCAATGGTCTAATATACTATCTTTGAGACTGTATTGTCATATTTATTGAAAATGTAACCATCTTTATGAACCTCAGCAAAAAACCTAGGTACCCTTGTTAGCTATTTTCGGCACTTTTAGCGGAAAATCGTCAGAAATCAATATAAAAAATGATAAAACTTCAATTATATTCACTGTAACCTGAAATATTTCAGCTTCACATACCGATAGTAATCTCTTATAATCTTGTGTATGTTCAGAAACAATTTTATTGGTTGTAGTACTTTGAAATAGCGCTAAAATAAAGCCTCGACAACATAACTTTGTATATCCGTCAGTGACCAGTCCGTTTATACTGGGTCCGAGGTCATATCGTAGTTTGTAAGTAGGTCAAACATTCGCACATTCAACTTTATTTTGCAAAATACGGCTATTAATCTACATGATTTTTCAGACATAAACTTGTTTCTCATATTTCAAACTATAATTTTGCAAACACAGGTAGGCTACAGTTATAGTATAATCCTAAAGGCGGATTTCAAATTGCTCAGAGCAAATTAGTCTGAGTCCGAGTCTCTATTACTGTAACGTTTTAGTGGCTTTTCTTTATTTTGATATGCCACTTAAACATCAGAGTAGGCTCGTATTAAGAGCAAATATAGATTTTGGCTTCACTAGGAGTATCAAATCATGTTCTGTTCCTACCGTACGGAGGTCCGCCAGCTTAATATGCATCAATTTGTAGCGAATTTATATACTCAAACAAGAAAGTTATGTCCGTTTTACGTTTATGTATGCCGATTCCTAATATATGCACACATTCCATTCAAATATTCACATTACAAGTTTTGATCACTTAGCAATGATTAAAATAAAATTCACTGTGTAATCATTTGAGCCGCAGACAACGCACAAACACCAGTAGGCCTACCCTCAAAATCAAAAGTCACAACATCAATAGTTTGTGAGACTGTCAAAATCCGAAACCATTGAGGCACATTTAAGGTCAATACTAACACCTGGGCAATTTTTTTTCTGAAAGATAAATTTTCTTCATTTCTATAATTTGCTGTTTCACTTTACTACTAATCATATAAAACAATAAAAAAAATCAATGTCACCGTTTAGTTTTTGAGCAATGGCTCTTCAAAGACATGCATAATATGCCCTTTTTCTATAAAAATGTTCATGGCCGAAGTCAGATATAAACAGGTCTATGATATGGTAGCTGATGATTATGGCATATTGTGAATTATTGCTTCAGAGCAACTAGGATGGTTATTTGATGTGAATGTAGCCATTGTCTATTTACCGACCAACATTTTCATTAAAAAGAATAGTCAAAATTATTGCAGTTTTTAAGTTTGACAACTAAATATTCAAATATTTTAGGCAATTCAAAAATATAGATTTTTGTGAAACTTGTATATCAAAAACATCATTACGTGAGGTGAATGGGTGTGAAATTTGAGCAATTTTCACTGTCTCGAAAAAGAGATATTTCTTGATTACTACCCCTACCCCCTGTAAAGCACAATTTCAATTTTGTAACTCTTTAAGCGCATAACAGGGCATAAACTTACTTTCAACAGACCAAAAGCTTTTTTTGATAATGCCTTGGTGCTATCAGTGTGTGTGTAGAAGCTAGTTTTGAGAAGATTGACTAATAAAAGAAAGTTAACCTTAAGAAATACATATAGATTATTAGTAAGGCTCGAACCCGCAGCCCCTCAGTCTTGAGTCAAGTATTCTACCACTGAGCCACTGCGCTCCCATGCTTTTACTGAAATCTGATCCCTAGTAATCAAGTTTTAGGAGAAAATTTGATTTTCAACCCATTTTCTATGTAAATATTAGCATTAAGGGGCAATAACTCGTTTTTGAAAAAAAAATGAAAAAAATGTGGCAGAATCAATTTTTGACCTGCAATTTGATATGGTAATGGTTCATAACAGCGTTCGTCCAATTTAGCTACATGTATAGTCCGTCCAGTTAAGAGAGACTGGGCGGTTCTTAGCAAAGACACACCCGTGGACATTTCCATTTAAAAATCGGTAAGACAGAGTGTATTTATTCACCTGTGAAACGCTTTACAGCTGTATACCTGTAAACCTGTAGCAGTTTTGAGCCCATTGTGAGAAAAAGGCATCTTGATTTAGGATAACAAGGAGACTGACTAGTCTTGATATATGCGCTCTGACAATGTTTCGAAATTTTAACTAAGAAAATAAATGGTCCGCAATGAAAAAAACAATACTATAAATTGGTCAGCACACGAGATGATGGTTCTTATTACATTGGTGTGTGGCGAAGGCTCCGACAAGCCTGCATGTACGCATGACCTCGCCAGGGCTTTCTCTTCTCGCATAAACAAAGCATGCAAGTGGAAGAAGACCTTGAACAACTTTTAGACATCTAGTCTCTCTGGACACGCCATAATGAGCGATTATTAGATATGCGATATAATCTCATGTTTCTATGCCCTTTTCTCATGATCCAGATACTAAACCCTTGTCCCGCTGAATGTTAATTGGTGATTTATTATTATCATTATTGTATCAGGCTTAAAGATAAAACCAGTTTTGCCATATAGACATAATTTGAAGAAAGTACAAAACCTACCCACCCCCAAAACTTTCATTACATATCCATCCCGGAAAATGAAATGCAGCAGGTCCCAAGCAGCAGTCTAAAGATAAGCGTTTACCAGGCATGCTAACGTATAAGTTGGCCACCCTTGTCGTCTGCGCTTCAGTTGGTTGCACGAGTAAAGCGTACATAGGCTATTACACCCGATTTACTTTAGATTAGTCTTATTTGACAGTGTATGACAGCGCTCTCTCTCTGACACGCCCAGTCTCTGATAGCTGAGGTGAGTTCAATAATGCGAGTGCTCGCCGAGCGCTCGTTGATTGGTACCTATCTTTATTCATAATGTGTAAAGCCTGACACCAGTACAACGAGCGCCCGAGAGCGCTCGCATTATTGAACTTGCCTCAGGTCACACTATAATAAGGCTTTCAAGTTATTGAGCTTTTACTGGCGTTAATGCAGTTTTCCCATTGGAAACAATGGTAAAATAATAAAAAGGGGCAGTAAATCTTACTAATACATGTTTAATAATTACGTCTGGCATATCAAATCCATTTATCCCACTAACTTTTAGGTAATTACAGTAACAAATATTGAAGTTATTTGGAAAAATGTGTTTAGTCATGCAAGCGTTATGGTTATTGGGCCAGTAGTGACCTTAAACATAACTGAGCGAACTCTCCGGTAAGATGGTATGCATGCTAGCTGTATACATTGCTTTTGCGGTCACAGACATTAATCTGTAAGTTCTGTGATGTCGAAAAACATCGATCACGATCGTCCACGAAGACACTCAGAAAAATCCTTGTTAGTCCACCGTTGCCCCTGAACATTTTGATGATCAACAGAATCGGAATTTGAATATCTATTTCGTCATCATAAGCATTTTAGCATTAATTAAGACCAATCAGCATCAAAACAATTGATAATGGAAATTCTCTGGTGGTTTATTTGAGGGGTTAGGGGGGGGGGGGGGGGGTATAAAACACAGATTTAGTGAACGTTGATGGCCGGTATCTGCCATAGTTTATGTTTTCTCTTTATGTAATTGATGTCGTACACGAACACATCAAATTAAAACAAAAGCGAAGTCAAAATTATGTAAGGTTAAAGAGATTTAAAAGTTCTTAAATCGTTATTGTTTAATTCAAAGGGAGGTAATTTCATAATTTGAAGATTGTGGACTTTAATTTCGCTTGTTTAACCCTTAAAGCGCCAAGAAAAAAATGCATCTGAAAATGTCGTCTGCTGAAGTCGTCTGCCGCACATAATTGCCTAACATTACTGACGAATTAAGTATCGAAGCAAACAGGGTGGACCCAGAACAGACTGCTCCTATAGGAGCAGTCTGATCTGGGTCCACACTGTTTTCCATAGAGGCTTCTTAAATATATCAGCAGACGAGAAAAGCAGACAACTTTTGTTGCGATCGGCGCATTAAGGGTAAATAGGCAGTTTTGGGGATTTTTAGTTGTATGTTCCTGTTTACCATGTCACATTTTGACGACTACCTTCCTGTTGATAATGGAAAAAGCTGTTTCCACATTAGGTTCAATAATCCGCCCGGATTAGGTCAAACCATTAGCAATGTTCGTGCGTCGGCAACATTTTTGGGCAACATTTTTGCTTTAGTTTTGTTAGGTCATTTTAACTGGATCGAAAGATAGGGGGCCATAAAAAACGGACGTTTCTTTTTTGTTTGGGTATATTTCGAAAATAATGAACTGATGTTGTTTTGTTTTATTAGAACTTCTTTCATTTTGCATGTTTAACTGCATTTTTCTTTTTTCCGATCCACACAACAGGATTATTAGCATGATTAAGGCACCGAATTAGGTCTGATATGTTTACAATGTATACCTTCACCTCAACTTCATTTTGGTATCGCCACATGCATTTCGGACAGAGTAATTTGATTATACAAAGCAACAGGGCTACGTTAAAATGAAACTTAACAATGCAGATGTAGTTTACTCAAGGTTTTACCTATTTCGTCGTCTATATATACTCGATCCTGTTATTTGGATCTTCCCTTCGAAAGGATCATTGACACTTACTATGGGTAAATGCCTATGGTTTTCAGTAAAAAATAAAAGTCTGTCAATCGTCCCTTTCTTCACCCTGAAGCTACCTTGACCTGAGTACTTTATGGCTGTGAAATCCGTTTTCGATAATAAATGCTTCAAAGATGTAAAATTTTGGGTAGAACAATCAATTTTACATTAAGATATATAGGAATCCGAAAACATTTTTTAAAATATCATTCCCCCCCGTGTGCCAGCAAAAGCTTTTGCATGGATATGTGTTACCATATTTTACACATTGTATTGAAGTGGCTTGCTGGCACAAGGGGGGGAAAGATGTTAAGCAGCCCAAAAACCCAGGGCCTAAGCCCATAAAATGCCTTTTCTACCAAATTAGAAATTAATGACAGTAATGAAGTTCTCTAGAACCAACCTCCTAAATTGCTTTGTATTCTGTGCTAGCTTAATATAAAGTACTTAAAGATTAAAAGTAAAATTAGCAAGGTTTTATGCATTTTTTATAAGAAAAATTCTCACTGTTATTAAATGACACATTATTTTGCAAACATCCTGTACTTATCTATTTGCATGCTAGGGAATTGTTCATGTTTTTATTTTCGTCTGCTGACTTTCTTCAAAATTAAGTTTTTAAAAATAAACCACCCAGGACCACCACCAGAGTGTCAAACAGTTTGGATCCAGATCAAGACCGACATTCTATTGGTCTTCATCTGGGTTCAAACTGTTTGCAAAAGGCTATTGGCAGACGACAAAATTATCCACTGGCATGCAAAGAGTTATAACAGGTAAATACTATAGTATCGTATAGGGATACACATGCGTCATGTATATCATAAATATTAGGACACTTTAAATGCATTTCAACTTGCTATGCCCTTTAAACAAAGCAAAAGTAATATTCAAAGGATCTAGTTAGAATCAGTTTTACGTTCCAATGCTAAATGGGACACTTTCATTCCTTCCAAAATATTTATTTCTTTTGTTGAGCTTGCAATTTTGTATTATTTACGGTACATGCAGTCAAAAATGTACAAGTAACTTCTAAATTATCCCCCAAAAATCATTTTATTGCAAAACATATTTTGTTTTTAAAACAATTTCATCAATTATCGTGATTCGTTAATACTCTGCATATGATGTGTTCAATAGATATCTCCATGCCTACCAAATAAATCAAGAAAACGTGCAGAAATCACTTTTTAAAGCACTTTTTATTTTCATGAAATTTCATACCCCCTCCCCTTTCTACCAGCCATAACTCTCGAGTGCGTAGGAATTTTGAAAATATTTTGCTAGCTGGCTCTTGCCATTAGATCCGCCTATTTCGTTGATACTACATGCACCACACTAGAAGCTCAAAAGCAGCGTTCTGGGAATCAGAAAAATAGGCGTATAAGGCCCAAACCGTCAATGATCCTTTGGATTTCATACACTCTTTTCATCCAAAAAGCCGCTCCGTTTTTATATCAATATAGCAATATATCCCCTAAGAAAAGTATTTTGCACGCCAGCGGGTCGGACCTCAGCCTCCCTATGACGTTTTCGGATTAAAGACTTATTTGTAGATAAGAGGGTTGGGGCCTGATGCCGTGTCTTTGGTCTGGTCCACAGGGCATAAACTGTAGGTTTTTTAAGCTCCGGTAGACAGTGTTTTGTGTACTGTTGAGTCCTTATCTTTGTTATCCCCCGACGAAGTCGGAGGGATATAGTTTTGGCGTCGTCCGTGCGTCCGTCCGTCCATTCCGTCCGTCCGTCCGTCCGCACTTTTTGTCTGTCCGGAACCATATCTCAGTACCTATTGGTCAGATTTAATTCATTCTTGGTACAAATGATTAGTACCATGGACTCTTGATATCCTATAAGTTTGGTCAAAATCGACCCCTTAACACTTGAGTTATTGCCCTTGTTTAAGTATAGGCAATTTTAAGGCAAAACCTATATTAGCTTTTTTGTGTGATGATCTTCACATTTCATCAAAGCTATCATATTTGACAACTTCTCGCTTAGGACCATGATTGCCAAGTGCCTGTAGATAAGAATGACAGTGTCAAAGTTTTACCCCACCCCCTTTGACCCCACCTAAGGGGTCAAAGGTCAAATATTTAAATTTCGCAATAACTAAGGCAATTATTAATATTTTTTGCTGAATTTTTGTATGCAGGCAGAGCAGCAATAGATATGAAACATACTAAATGGGATTTCAGTTTGAAGGCCTGATTCCGAGCCCCTTTGGTGGACTTAGGGGGTGGGGCCAAGGCCAAAATAAAACTTTTTCAGAATATGGTCATGTTGCATATCAAATTAAAGCTGACGACGCTGGCAGCAACATGGTAGCAAATATTTTGCCCACAGACACACCCTCGACCCAGGGGGTGGGGTCAAAAGGTCAAACTATATATTTTTCTGAAAGTAGTCATGTTGCATATCAAATTAAAGCTGACGACGCTGGCAGCAGCATGGTAGCAAATATTTTGCCCACAGACACACCCTTGACCCAAGGGGTGGGGTCAAAAGGTCAAACTATATCTTTTACTGAAAGTAGTCATGTTGCATATCAAATTAAAGGGAATTGAGCACAGAGCACCATGAAAGCAAGTGTGCTCTCATTACACACACCAACGACCCCTGGGGTGGGGTCAAAGGGTCATTTTTGTTCTTTTCTAAAAGTGGTCATGTTGCATATCAAAGTAAAGTGGAAGAAGTGTAGACCTACATGCAAGGTAACACTTTGAATTTACACACAATCTTGACCTCTGAGGTTGGGTTTAAAGGTCAGATATTGAAATTGTGCAGATGTAAGTATATTTTTTATTGAACTAAGCACTAAAACATACTTGACAGGCATTTGTAATGATCTGAATGATACTGTAGGTGAACTAAGGGTTAGATAAATGGGATTTATGTTTTGTGATTTACATGTTTCTCTCAAATAACCCTTCGTCGGGGGATATAAATTCGTCGAATTTGCCTTGTTTTATCTTCTTTTTATATCTTGGTGTGTATGTACTAGGAGATTATGCCTCGATAAGTTAGGAATCTTTCATGCTTACCAAAGCATCTTTGTGTTTCGATCCACATCAGACTTATCGGAGAGTTTGGTAAAGTTAACGTAATTGTTTTACTGACCGTTCCAATTGGCCCACTACACGGGTTGCAACATAGGAACTTATGTTTTGCTGACCGTTCCAATTGGCCATCCACGGGTGGTAACATAGGAACAACGACGAACTTGTGTTAACGTAATTTTGTTCTCAAGTCACATCCGGGACACGTCGTATTAGTTACCAGGCCGAAAATTGGATAAACAAAGGTAAGTGTCATTTTCAGTTTTGTTTTATTTTTACTTTTTAGAACGAAAAATGGTAAAATCGGGCAATACGGTACCGTGTAAATATGTCTCAGCGTCCCCTCTAGCCCAAAATTTTGTATGAAAAGTTATTTTATTTCTTTTGATTTTTGTTCCCCCACTGAGCATCGGACCAATTTTCCCCCAAAGTACTGTGCCAGTTCGAAAGATTTTAGCCCATATTTGTCAAATGAAATGGAATTTGATATCATTTGACGATGAAAATGATAAAAGACCCTCAATAAACGTTCATACACAGAAAAAAATCTGAGCATTTACTCGTAAACGATTCATGTCCCGTTCGCCTTGTGTGGTAGTTTTCAATGCATCGTGGTAGTTAAAATGCTATCGTGTTTTACGATATTAGTATAGTAGCTCCCATCAACAGATGTTCACTTTTCAGGGGCTACTTCCTTTTTTCCAGTCGGGGTATGGCAGCAGAACCTTGAATACCCCTCTTATTAATAAGAAAAGCTTTTCAAACAACCTTTTGTCAGATAACATTTGTCGACTGCCTGTATTTTAAATTAAGTGGGCTATTGAAATGATTAGAACAATGAAAAGAAAGGATATTCACATATTTTGTTGTTGAATAATCATGCCTTTTATCAAATAACATGCCCATTCATCGTTGCACACACATGTATATAAAACGTGCGCCAACATTTGATACTTTTTCTGGAAGTTCTATATGGGATTTTATAACAAATTTGATGGCCCACCAAAGAATTTTGGACACCAAATATTTGCTTATGGGTAGGGAATCGAACCGAGTTTTCAAAAGTGTCTTTTTCCCCAAGGGTAACCCACTGCCTCCCTCTGGGAGGGGCGGCATTAAACAAGCGAAAAACGATTAAAAATAAACAAAACTGAAAATGACACTTACCTTTGTTTGTCCAATTTTCGGCCTGGAAACCACGGATGTGGCTTGGGAACAAAACAAAATTTCGTGGCAACGTTAGTTCCTAGTTTACCACCCGTGCTTAAGTGTGTGGTGATTTCTTATGTTTTTGTTACTGTCCCAAATGGTGTCTCGGGTCAGGTGTGATACTTGCCTCTCTATCGATTTCTGTTCTTTGCCTTCTTCTTTACTTTCTTTCTCGTCTCTTTCCTTATATACAGGTTTAGATAAACAAACTTTTTGAAAGTAAAATTGTAAATATTTTCTTACCTATCAGTTTTGACATATATTTTGGGTGCTCAAAAACAACCGCCTCATTGAGACGGTTCTTTTGAGTACCCACAATATATGTTTTAGTTGAGAAATAAGAAAATTAGTTTTTCGATACGCACTCTTAACTAAAGTCCTGTAATTTAAATTGCCCCATATTTCCTCTTAACAACCAATATTTTTTCCTTGAAAGCTCTCTGACGGCATATGCTCAGTATAGTTGGATTAGGGAATAAATCTCACTTTTATTATTAAAATTAAGCTATTTCTAAGACTTGGCGCTTGTTAACAAAATAAAATTAAGATTTATAATTTTTTTCGAGACAAATTCAAGCAGCTTACAAGTACCTATTTCGTCGCCTATATACTCTTATTATTTGTAATGCTCCTGCCAAAATTGCAATTTTACTGAGAAAAGAAAATATCACACACTCTATCCTCCGAAATTCCTTTAGAAGTTTCAATTGCTATCAATAATTCACCAAAGAAACCCGTATTCGGTGATACTTCCCCTCAGAAGGCCTCTTAGTATGCCCTCTCTCTCTCTCTCTCTCTCTCTCTTATATTTTGTCTTCTTATTTGGATCTCCCAATGGTTCTACTAATTAAATAGGAGACAAGACCCTTTAATACGAATCTGAACTCTCGTACAAAGCTTTTTGAAGGGTATTTTTTTGCTCTGAATAGTTAAAACCAAAATATTTCTAGGCGATCTACATGTAGACGACAGTTAGAGGTAAGAGTCAGCAACTCTTAAACAAAATGAAAGTAGTTTCTATCAGTAAGCCCGTAAACACCAAACACAATACGTTGTCTGCTTTTGTGTCCGCTGAAATGTTTTTGAAGCATCTTCAACAAACAATGTGCATGTGTAGAGCGAGACGAAAGTCTGATCTGGGACGCATTGTATGCCTTTATGCTTACCATTAACATTGGGTCGGGGGATGGCTGTAATTAATGCGTAGGGTTGGCCGATCCCTTGGTAGAGGTTTCAGGATTTTTTTCATTTGGAGGCCATCTCTAAACTAATCTATTTGTGGAGTCATATCCACTTATTGTTTAATCAGGCATATACATGTAGTTAAGAGTGCGACCAAAATAATAATTTTCTTATTTCACAACCAAAACATATATTGTGAGCACCCGAAACATATACTAAAACTGATGGGTAAGAAAATATTTACCCTTTTACTCTGAAAGAATTTGTTTATCTAAACCTATGGAACTTTTCATAACAAAATTTGTCTCCCAGTAAAATGTGTGAGGTAACCTTGCATGCAGCCTAACCAAGAAAATATTTGATATGAGTTTTGACATGTGATTTCCAACAATGTGACATTTTGACAAGTGTTGACACAGACGAGCCTGTGCAGCCTCCTTTTAAGCTTAAAAACTCCAAGAGACTTAGAGACTGCATCTGAGGCTTTGCTGGTCGCACAAAACACATTGTTGGAAATCCCATGCCGCGGCTCTATATCCTTTGGAAAGATATTTGCACTGGATTACAAATGGGGTCAATAAATACAGTGCATGTGGTAAAAACAATTGGCTGTCGTATGAAACGATGCTTGTTCTATACGTATGCCACAATGGCACATTTGTAGCTCACCTGTGAGCTAGTGTGATTGTCTTCGTCCGGCGTTTGTCTTGCGTCCGTACATCGTGCGTAAACTTTTTTTCTTTATACGACATCTCCTCATGAACCACTGGTCCAAATTTAAAATAATTTCACACGAATGTTCCCCTTAATGCCCTCTACCAAAATTGCATAAATGGTTCTGTTCCACTGAACACGAGGTCTGTCAGAGCTCTAGATAAGAAATCTTGTAAACGACGTCTCCTCTTGAACCATTAGTCCAAATTCAAAATAATTTCAAACCATTGTTCCTCATGATGCCCTCTACCAAAATTGCACAAATGGTTCCACTCAGCTGGACAAGAGCCACCAGAGTTCTAGATAAAAATATCTTTAAATGACATCTCTTGAACGACTGGTCCAAATTCAAAATAATTTCACAGAAATGTTCCTCATGATGCCTTCTACCAAAATTGTACAAATGGTTATGCTCCACCGAACATAGGGGTCACCAGAGCTCTAGATGAGAAATCTCGTTAAATTACATTTCCTCCTGAACCACTGGTCCAAGTTCAAAATAATTTCAGAGATATTAGATTCGCGCTCGCAGTGATTTGTTGTTTGATATATCAGTGGCTGGAGGTCAGTCATTAAAGTGAATAAATCATCAGCACGAAGCGCGTGTGATTAATCCACTTACGACTGACCGACATACATTGGTACATGTATACATATTAAGTAACAAACACTGCCAGTGCGAATTTATTTCGATTCTAACAATTAAAAACTAAAACTGCGAACGAACCCTTTAGATTCTTTATTAACGATTTCGCCATCTTAAACAGAGAATTAGAATTTCCTACAACACTTGTTTGATTGAAACGCGTATTTTTACATACTTTTGAACGTTCATTAGTTGTAAAATATATTGTCAACGTTACAATGCCGTTTGTGATAGATGACGTCATAAAAATTCAAACTGGCGACCGAATGACGTCACGCCGGTCCGTGCCCTGTCCGTGCAATGATTTATCAACCAATAAATCACTTAGTTTAACCATTGGCTATATAGGCGAGGTGTGTTAGAATGTCAGTTTGTCATTGATTTGTGTTGTTTTGTTTTTCAGAGGCGGTTTCCTGAGTTGAAAAGACTTCTAGATGATTCTAGATCCATCCCTACAACATTGACCAGCTTGCCAATTCCTTAATGATATTGCCATATCGATGTCATTCTTGATAAGATCATAAAGGAAACAGTAAAATTACACCTGATTTAGAATATTGAACTACTTAGAATCCACATCAGTCATGTAGAGATTGAGCTTGTTAATATCCACGAGAAGATATATTACTGTTAGCCTATTTAAGAACGTAGCATATGAACAATTCAGGACTTCAGTTAAGAGTGCGTAACGAAAATTTCATTTTCTTATTTCTCAACCAAAACATATGTTGTGGGTACTCAAAAGAACCGTCTCAATGAGACGGTTCTTTTGAACACCCAAAACATATGTTCAAACTGATGGGTAAGGAAATATTTACATTTTTACGCTTATAGTGTATTGTGTTGAGGGACCATAAACAGCCAAGACGGTTCGTACATATACTAGTTTAATACGATTTTTTTTTGTTTATCTAACCTGTGGAGCATGGATGTAACAGAGGATACACTTCACTGTGCTACTGGCACAAGCGACTTGACACATATTATGAACATGGATATAACAGAGGAAACTGTTCACTGCGCTACTGGCACAAGCGACTTGACACATATGATAGCTCATCCTCGAGAAAACCCACATACTTGTGACATCTGTGGAAAATCTTTCAATTCTGTTCCAAATTTGGATAACCATGTAAGAGTTCATACCGGAGACAAACCATTTGCATGTAGTATTTGTGACATGTACTTTAGTACAAAAGGCAACATGAACAAACACATGATAGTTCATACAAGAGAAAAAAGATTTTCATGCATTCTTTGTGGCAAGTTCTTTGGTCGAGCAGGCGACTTAAAGGCCCATCTGCTAATTCATACAGGAGAGAAACCATTTGGATGTAGTTATTGTGACAAGGCATTTAGTCAAGAAAGCAACCTGAAGAGACATTTGCTTGTTCATACCGGGGAGAAATCATTTGGTTGTAGTAATTGCGATAAGTTCTTTAGTACAGCAAGCGGCTTGAAAAAACACATGCTAGTTCACACACGAGAAAAAGCATTTTCATGCATTTGTTGTGGCAAGTACTTTTGTAGAGCAGGCGACTTAAAGAGCCATATGCTGGTTCATACACGAGAGAAACCCTATGGATGCAGTTATTGCGGGAAGTTCTTTAGTCATGAATCCTACTTGAAGACCCATTTACGTGTTCATACTGGCGAGAAGCCTTATAAGTGCGAGCGCTGCGGTAAAGACTTCAGTTTCCTGTCCAACTTGAAGAGACATTTACAATGTCATACAGGAGACAAGCCGTATCAGTGCGGAATTTGTTGCAGACTTTTTTCTCGCTCTTCCCACTTGACAACACATATGCTAACACATACTGAAGAGAAATCATATGAGCCGCGACGTGATTACCAACAATCTTATGAACCGTGACTTGAGTACCAACAATCATATGAGCAGCGTCTTGGTTACCAACAATCATATGTGCCGCGACTTAATTACCAACAATCATATGAGCCGCGACTTGATTACAAACAATCATATGTGCCGCGACTTGATCACCAACAATCATATGAGCCGCAACTTGATTACCAACAAAGTGGCAATTTGACAAGTGTAGACACAAACGAGTCTATGCAGCCCCTTTTAAGCTTAGAAACTCCAAATGGTGTTCAGTCAGTAGCTTAACAGTCATAGAATACTCAAGCGACAAGCAAAGGCTCTGATCAGACTGCGCGTATGCGCAGGCTGATCTGAGGCTTTGCTGGTCGCACATACCACATTGTTGGAAGTCTCATGCATTGCCTCAAATCATTTGGATGTAGTTATTGCGATAAGTTCTTTAGTACAGCAAGCGGCTTGAAAAAACACACGCTAGTTCATACAAGAGAATAAGCATTTTCATGTATTTGTTGTGGCAAGTTCTTTTGTAGAGCTGGCGACTTAAAGAGTCATATGCTGGTTCATACACGAGAGAAACCCTATGGATGCAGTTATTGTGGGAAGTTCTTTAGTCATGAATCCTACTTGAAGACCCATTTACGTGTTCATACTGGCGAGAAGCCTTACAAGTGTGAAATCTGCGGAAAAGACTTCAGTTTCCTGTCCAACTTGAAGAGACATTTACAATGTCATACAGGAGACAAGCCGTATCAGTGCGGAATTTGTAGCAGACTTTTTTCTCGCTCTTCCCACTTGACAACACATATGCTAACACATACTGGTGAGAAACCGTATGAGCCGCGAAGTGATTACCAACAATCATATGAGCCACGACTTGATTACCAACAATCATATGAGCCACGACTTGATTACCAACAATCATATGAGCCGCGACTTGATTACCAACAATCAAATGAGCCGCGACTTGATTACCAACAATCATATGAGCCGCGACTTGATTACCAACAATCTCATGGGCCGCGACGTGATTACCAACAATCATATGAGCCGCGACGTGATTACCAACAGTCATATGAGCCGCGACGTGATAACCAACAATCAAATGAGCCGCGACTTGATTACCAACAATCATATGAGCCGCGACGTGATTACCAACAGTCATATGATCCACGACTTGATTACCAGCAAAGTGGCGTTTTGACACGTGTAAACTCAAACGAGCCTGTGCAGCCACTTTTAAGCTTAGAAACCCCCGAGTGATGTTCAGTCAATAGCTTAACAATTAAAGAATATTCAAGCATTTAGCAAAGGCTCTGATCAGTCTGCACATATGCGCAGGCTGATCTGAGGTTTTGCTGGTCGCACATACCGCATTGATGGAAATGTCATGCACTGGCTCAAATCATATGAGCCACGACTTGATTACCAACAATGTGGCATTTTGACAAGTGTAGACTCACACGAGCCGATGCAGCCCCTTTTAAGCTTAGAAACTCCAAATGGTGTTCAGTCAGTAGCTTAACAATCATAGAATACTGAAGGGACTAGCAAAGGCTCTGATCAGACTGCACCTATGCGCAGGCTGATCTGAGGCTTTGCTGGTGGCACATACCACATGGTTGGAAATCTCATGCACTGGCTAATAATCATATGAGCCACGACTTGATTACCAACAATGTGGCATTTTGACAAGTGTAGACTCAAACGAGCCTATGCAGCCACTTTTAAGCTTAGAAACTCCAAATGGTGTTCAGTCAGTAGCTTAACAATCATAGAATACTGAAGGGACTAGCAAAGGCTCTGATCAGACTGCGCGTATGCTGATCTCAGGCTTTGCTGGTCGCACATACCACATTGTTGGGAATCTTGTGTCGCAGCTCAAATCATATGAGCGGCGGCTTAATTACCAACAATGTAGCATTTTGACAAGTGTAGACTCAAACGAGCATATGCAGCCACTTTTAAGCTTAGAAACCCCAAATGATGTTCAGTCAGTAGCTTAACAGTCATTGACTGTTAAGCTACTGACTGAACACCATTTGGAGTACTGTTATTGAATATTCAAATGACTAGCAAAGGCTCTGATTAGACTGCGCGCAGCTGATCTGAGGCTTTGACGGTCGCTTATACCACATTGTTGGAAATCTCATGTCGAGGCTCATTTATTGGAACATTTGTGGCCAAACCATCACATAATCATCATCATTGACAAAACACAATCGTATACTTGAACCACAGCATAAAAAAAGTCACTGCGAGAGTGCTTGTTAAAGAACTTGTCAGTGATTATTTATGAAAGGGTTACTGTTTCTTTATTTGAGGTTACGAATTCTTGACAAGGTGCGAACTCTTACCAGAAACTGGCTGAATATTGTATTTTTAAAAGACAGTTGTAGAGACATATTTTGTTTCAAAGACATGCATGTATATTGTATAATGAGCTTGTTTCTTAATAGACTATGCATACTTCTACATTTTAGGTGTCCAAATATACTCCAGTTACAAATAGATGCTAAGTTCACTAATATCATATTTGCACATTGCTGAGATATATCAAACTAATCATATTTGGAAACAAACAAGCATATTAAAAAAGATTGGTATCTGAGGCATCAATTCATTTTATAATATATGAAAAAGCCATTGATTTTCATTTTTTCGATCTTATGGATTATTCTTTAATCGGCTTAGATTCTTTATGAGTATGAAAATTTGTATAATAGATCTTTTATGAAAGATTATACAGATTCTTAAAAAAAAGCCAAAGGCTGAGTGTGAGCTAGTGTCATCAGTCTTTGTCCGTCGTCCATCCGTTGTCCGTAAACTTTTTCTTTCAATGACATCTCCACCTGAACCACGGGTCCAAATTTCATATAACTTCACATGAATATTCCCCATAATTCCCTCTTTCAAAACTACATAAATGGTTCCGCTCCACTGAGCAGAAAGGCCACCAGAGCTCCAGATAAGAAATCTTTTAAACAACATCTGCTGAACCACTGGCCCAAATTCAACATAATTTCACGAAATTGTTTCTCATTAAATACTCTACCAAAATTGCACAAATTGTTTCACTATGCTGAACAAAAGGGATGCGAGAGCTTCAAATAAGAAATACCTTTAAATGGTATTTCCCCCTGAAAGACTAGTCAAAATTCAAATCAAGTTCATAGAATAATTGCTCGTGATGATTTGTACTAAAATTGCACAAATGGTTCAGATCTGCTGAACAAAGGGCTGCCAGAGCTCTAAATAAGAAATATCTAAAAAATGACATTTCCTTCGGAATGGTCCAAATTCAAAGAACAAATCACAGAATTATTCCTCATTATGCTTTCTACAAGAATTGCACAAATGGTTCTCTTCTGAACAAAGAGGCCACCAGAGCTCTAGATAAGAAATGTCTTTAAACGGGATCTGAACCACTGGACCAAATTCAAAGTTACATCACAGAATTGTTCCCAATGATGCACTCTACCACAATTGCACAAATAGTTCTGCTCTGTTGAACAAAGAGGCTGTTATAATTTAGGTATAATTAATCAAGGAGATTCCAACAGTGAGGTCATAATATGTTTCAGACATTGGGCGAATTAATCTTTAATGCCAATGGATTAATAATGCATTATTTTTTCCAGTAATTCAAGGTAATGATTAATTTACCAGTTTTTGCATTACTTTAAAGCTAATTCAATTCAATACTTCTGTCAAAATTCACTGCAGTACTGCATTACTTTGAATTACTGTGTAACAGAAACTTTACCATTATGGTGCAGACTGTACTCTCAGAGTCTTTCTACACAGTGTGGAAATACCCTGGTACAGTAGAGAGTTAGTCTCATCCACAATAAAAAGGATAATCCTGTATGCAGATTTATGTTTACAATTATTTCCATACACAATTTCCTTGGGTTCGGTGTGCTTGTAAAGACTTTTAATTTAGTTTGACCACAGGAGCTTGAAGTTCGATCCTTCAATCATCCCTATAGCCTCAAAACCAAAAATTCACAATGTCATTACTACGTAATGACATTTTTGAGATTTTCGGTTTTAGGGTTTAGAAGCGATATAAGGATAGAACTTCAAGCTCCTGTGGTTTGACTAAGGTTATGAACATGCAAAATGAACTGTGAAACCTGTGAGGAAAGGTTTTGTTATACATCAGCTAACTAACAGTTACTAGTAACCCCAGAAGAACCAATATATTAAAGTACTAGAGTAGTGGAAATGTGCCTGGAAAGTGTCGAATAAAAGATGTTTTATCCCACCTTACTTTTAAAGCTCAAATGCCTTTATAGATACATCATTTTAAAGTTTTGAATGTGTAAATTTTGTTACAATCCATTAACTCTTTGTATACTAGTGTCGTCTGCTGATAACTTTTTGCATACAGTTTGGAACAAGATCAGGCCTGACTTAACATTAGGCCTGATCTGGATCCAAACTGTTCTACACTGATGGTATTCCTGAAAGAATTTTTTGAAAAAGTTGATTTTGAAAAAAAACAGCAGACAACCAAAAAGCAAGAACAATTGCCCAGTATGCAAAGAGTTAAAGAAACAATATTTTGATCACAGTATAATTATTGGAAACAGGGTAATTATCACTCAATTGTCCTTTTCACACCTTTTGACACTTGACCACTGACAGTGTGTCTCTTTGACCAGTTTTGCTACAGGGTGAATTTATTGGGACCATTGTTTATACTAAATAGAGTCCTTGGTTTATTGGATAATCCAGTCAAGAGATATTGGGCAGGAAACTTCAAATGGTTATAATATCCTTCCCATAAACTATTTTTTCAGTTAAGAAACTGTTTTGGAAAGCTATCATTGAGATCTTTCTAACTTGGTAAAGGATTCAATGAAATATGATCACTTGACATAAAAAGAGCGGGGTTGTTACACTTACAAATCATTTCTCTGAGTGTTATTCACTCCAGTTTTCATAAATTATGAATTTCCAAAAAATAAATTACTGACAAGAATATGAAATTCAGTGCAAAATGTGTGCATTGTGTCAAATATTTATCATGTTTATATACGAGGGACATTTGGAAAGTTCTTAGCATGGCATCATAACTCCATAATTCGTCGATAAAATGCTATCAAATAATACATTTTTGGAAACTAGAATTCAACGGCTACTTGATGGTTTATTTTTGTCGAAAAAGGACTCTGCGTGCACGTGCAGCGCATGCTCAAAATGAGTAGGCTTAAAGCTGCATACTCTGTAACTATGAACATTTTTCGAAAAAAAATATTTTCTTTTTAAATCATTTGTAAAAGTAGAATTAAGCTATGTTTTCCCAATAATAATGTTCAGTACAGCTGAAAACTGCATGGAAAAGCAAATTATCTCATCAAATAGGTGTGTTTTCTCTTGTTGGTAATTATTTACGTCCCTCCAATAATTCTAGACCGTTGAATTTTAACATAAATGCAGTTGTTTTGATAGTGATACCTTGTTAAGATTTACGAAAATGGTAAAATGTTTACCTGAATTTGAGTATTTTTACTGTGTTCTTGAAAAATAAAAACATTATTTTTAAAATCAGAAGATCAAAAGTTACAGACTATGCAGCTTTAATACACTGGCTAAAATTTTTAACAAAATCTTTGTGAAAAACGAAAGAAAATTGGGGACTTTATTTACGATCATGTTTTGACAAATTAACGACTTGGTTCCAACCTAATTTTTATTAAAATACATTATCCTATCATTGCTTGCACGACTTACACCTTTACATTCGGAAAATGTTGACTAATTGAGAAATGGTAAACTTTCAAAGTTGAACCTTTTTTCGATTTTTCTCAATACTTTTACTATAAATTGTGTCACTAAAGGAGCAAGAAAAATGCCTATTGAGCGTATGTTTTGCTTTATTTGTAGCGGACAATGCATAAAAATCATTTCGTCGTGCAAAAAGTGTGGCATGTATAGTTCTGTATTCAAGAAAATTATTCCTAATAACACTACCCCTACTTTTCAAGAAGTGGGTGGGGTGACTTAATCCCTCACATTTTGTTGATGGCCTAAGAACTTCTCGTGGTATCGCAATAACCATCACAAAATTGATTGATTTCTACTCTCAATGTATTTTTACTTTTTGTTTGGCACCGTTTTCAATTGAAATGAACCAGAATGTCAATTCATAGCTGAACTTACTTTGCCCCATGGGAAGATTATAAGAGTTATCTTCCCTTTAATGTGGTTTACATTTTTTTTTTCAATACAAAGAGCATAAAGTGTGCTTGACAAAAATACCACAAATACGCACAACATTTTTGAACTACTGTCGATTATATATTTTCAAAATATGTGCATTATGACATGCGATTTTAGTCGGCAAAAATAGTGCATTGCTTTGCTTTCTAGACAGCGTTTGTATTGCTGTTCCAGTTTTAGTTATAAGAAACATCCAACTTGATCATCAATAGTATAATAACTGTACCAGATTGTGGCCTACCAAATGGTACAAAGTTATCTAATTTCATGAACTATTGTAAATGTTCTGCACAAGTTTCAAAAGGTAAAATGTTATATTTGCCACTGTAATTTTGCGTTTTCCAGTATACAAACAGTACATGTATTAACAATAATATTTTTCTTGTCTGCATTATATTATCCTCATGAAATTGTGCCATAACTTAGAGGAAAGCTAGTTTTTCAAAATGATACCAAACATGATAGGGTTTATAAATCGGTTACTGATATAAAAGACCATGTTTAGAACTTTCCAAATGCCCCTCGTATATGAAATAGTTATACTGTGAAATTTACATGTTTGTGCACATTTTTTTTTGCTCACTGTGATAAAAAAAAATGTTTAGAGTTTACTTGTTTCACATGAATGAAAGTAATGCTTAATTCAATGCATTACTTTCGTCATTAATGCTAATTCAATGCATTATTTTTTCTCAAAATCAAGTAATGGTATTGCTAATTCAATGCACATTTTGGCAAGTAATGCTAATTCAATGCATTACTTTCCAAAGTAATTCGCCCCATGTCTGATATGTTTTGGTACTAAATCTAAGTTATCAGTAGATCTCATTCAGTTATTGAAAGTTATTAGGGTTTTGGGATTTACCTTACGTCACTGCCATAAACTGTTTGTGGAATAGTAGGAAGTTAGTGGTGCTGAATTTTTGACGCTATGTATATGTTACACAGTGAGAGCAACAATAAACAATGGATCAGCAACAAAAGTATTTTATGATTTTTTACACTAAAACAAGAGCAAACTCTGCTCTGGACCTGCGCCGCCGGTGCACGTCTTCAATGTGTGAACAATCATTATGCAAAGTTTGAATGTAAAGGAATGAAATCTAAAGGGTGCACATGTTCAATGTGCGAACAACCATAACATACAAAGTTTGAATGTGAAGGATTAAAAACTGCTTGAGTTACAGACTACACAATCCAGATACCCACTAAGCATTTTGGATGGATGAAATGTCCAACAGCCCTTAAAAATAAGAAAATATTTCATAAATGTGCATAAATAGTAGGTGCACATTCCCCGCACAGTATGGGTCAGTGAAAAAACTTAGTTTTGGCAAGTGATAGTTCAAACCAGCAGACCCTAGTTTTGAAAAGAAGATTTCAGTAGAATCTGTGCACCTGAAAGTTCTATATATCAAAGCGTATATTGGAAAATTGTCTAAGTTCTCATAGCTGTCATTTGGCAAAATTCAATTCTTTCACCAAACTCCCTCACGCATATGTTCAATGTGTCTACATTGCGAAGACAAAGTATCAAATTGCTGAATCAAAAGCTATGATAAGAGTTGATCGGCCCATGAAGGCACTATCTATGCATCTATACCTCTACAAAATTAACCTGATCCTGACCTTTATGCATGAATAAATTATTACGGTATTACCACTGAATATATAGCTTTTCGTAATGGATCGTGTGCAATCGGCATGTTTCGAGCAATTACGGAAATATACGTCTTGGTACAATTGCGATGAGATCCGTTGATAATTCAGTGAAGTTGTACTTTCCGCGGTAGTCATGTGGTTAATCAGAATAGCTCCAGATACGTAAATTGTGGGTTCGAATCCTGGTCGACCCAACTTTTTTCATTTCATTTTTCTTTGTTTTCATGTCAAAGAAATGCACATAAACACAAAACATGTAAGTTCACGCTTTCTTTGAAAATGTAATGACTGACAACTTCTTAATGCTTTGAGTTAGAATTTAGTTTGCAAATATAGGTCTACTCCCGTGCTCTTGGCTCCAAAGCAAAATAAATCAGTTATAGCAGGTCGAAGCGTTTCTTTAAAGAGCAGCAAGGGGGTCCATATATGAGCCACGACATGAGATTTCCAACAATCTGGTATGTGCGAAAAGCAAAGGCTCAGACCAGCATGCGCATACGCACAGTCTGATCAGAGACTTTGCTAGTCACTTGAATATTCTATGGATGTTAAGCTACTGAATAAATAGCATTTAGTTTCAATTCTTAAAACGAGGGTGCACAGGCTCACCTGTGCCTATTCGTGTCAAAATGCCACATTGTTGGAAATCTCATGTCGCAGTTCATATTTTAAAAACTGAAGAGATGACAGGCGATTGTTGAAGTACAGTATTACGGATCGGACGAGAGAATGTTGTTGTCACCAAAGAGATCATATTATTTAAAATAGAGAAATGATATTGCAAAAGGAGAAAATTTAATAAAAATAAAAACAGTAGTCTTTTCAATATTTACAATAATAAATGTCGCGTACGGGATTCGAACTAACAACGCAGAGCTAAAAATACAAGTGTGCAATATTCACCTGTTGTATCCACTGAGCCACGCAGGTAACTGATAGCCAATTGAGCTTATAGCAGTATATATATTTGTTGTGTTAAAAAGTACCACGTGCATTTCTGCATTATTTATACGATGAACGCCGAAGATATATTTAGAAGCTCAATCGGCTGTGAAATTATGTTAATGATAAAGGCCAGGATCAGGTTAATAATTTCAAGGTATACAAAAGCTAATTGGGAAAAATTGTCTAGACTAAGTTCTCATAGGTGTAAATTTGTCATTTTTTTGTTGAACCAAACTCCTTCACGTATGTATTCAATGCGTCTACATTGTATAGGCAAAGTATGAAATTGCTCCATCAAAAGCTGTGGTAGGAGTTGATATGAGCGGCCCATGAAGGCACTATCTATGCATATACAATAGGGAAAAATTGTCTAAGTTCTCATAGCTGTCATTTTGTCAAAAAAAATTGAACCAAACTCCTGCATGCATATGTTCAATGTGTCTACATTGTATATGCAAAGTATCAAATTGCTCCATCAAAAGCTGCTATGAGAGTTGATCGGCCCATGAAGGCACTATCTATTCATATACAAAAGCCTGATTAGGGTAAAAATTGTCCAAGTTCTCATAGCTGTCATTTTGTCAAAAATTATTTTTTGAACCAAATTCCTTCATGCATATGTTCAATGTGTCTACATTGTATTGGCAAAGTATCAAATTTTTCCATCAAAAGCTGTGTTATGAGTTGATCGGCCCGTGTCTGGACTATAATAGCATAAGCATAAACCCCTATATAAAAAGCCAGTTAGAACTACAAAGGGAAATAACTCTAATAGAATTGGCCCCTAGCCCTTACTTTTCTGTGTAAAGTATTTGTCTTGTATATATAAATATATTTGCAAAGTTTGATGAAATTCCAGCAATGACTATTCAAGATAATAATAATTGAGCCGTGACATGAGATTTCCAACAATGTGGTATGTGCGACTAGCAAAGCCTCAGATCAGCCTGCGCATACGCGCAGCCTGATCAGAGCCTTTGCTAATCGCTTGAATATTCTATGAGTGTTCAGCTACTGACTGAACATCATTTGGAGATTCTCAGCTTAAAAGGAGTCTGCACAGGCTCATCTAACTCTACATTTGTCAAAATGCCACACTAGTTGTTGGAAATCACATGTCACGGCTCATATAAAGGAAACAAAACGTTACAGAAGGACGGACGGACAACGTGAAAACAGTATACCCTCTCCAAACAAAGTTTGCGAGGGTATAATTAAAGGTGTTGAAGAAACAGCTTTTATAAAGCAGGGGTGGGCGATTTCGAAGGACACCAATTTAGCAGCAAGTGAACCCTATTTAGTTTTGTTTCCTGACTCATTGGATATGTATCCCATGCTTCTTTGGCGGTTACACATTCATCATTGAACGATTCAAAATGTATTGACAGCACGGTATGCTAAAATATTTACTCATTTAAAGATCCAAAACTACCACACCCACTCTGATTGCTATAGTCTAGCGATAAAATTCAACATCTTGAGTCTTTCAAAGTTTTGTTTATTTTCGTTATGTTTTGTTTGCAGAGGAAGTGACAGATTCTGATTAAATTACGGTTATATCGCGTTCTTTTCTATTGTGGAATTGGCGTTAACCTCAGTTTTGAAAACGTTCTCAACACGTGACAAAATATATTAAAACGTAATCAGCATATGATTGCAAGTGTTAGTAGTCAATGTCAAAAAAATGTGAGTGTACATAACGTTAACTTCTGGAGAATTTTCTGAAAATGAGCTGTAAACTGATGTTTTAACTTGACGTTTATTTTCAAAATATTGACGTTATCAATTGAAGGGGTCACAGCTACAAGGTACTTTAGTCATTTGTCATTATTTTGAGGAGAATGCGAAAAACATCAATTCATCTAGGTGATGCTACATACCAAACAACTAGGACCTTTGTGTCATTGAATTCTGTTCATATAAATTTATGAAATTTGCGTTAATAGACTGTTGTATCCAGGTTTTCGCTGTTGTACTAGTTAGAAATAAGCTTTAAATGTGCAACTCAAAATTGGTATGAAGCAGTCGTTAATTAAACTGTATCGTAACGTGACGTTGCTGGTGACGTCACATGATACCATCCAGCATCCAATGCTATTCTGCTGATGCTTTTAAGTTATTTTTTGTTAACACTGTAGCGTGTATGATGCCGCAGGGGGGGGGGGGGAGGGGTGGTACTCTGATATTTTAATACATACTGTAAAAGTCTGGACTTTTATCATGGTTCTGTTAACATTCTTTCCATCTTTCTGTTTGCCTGCATGTACCTGTCTCTGTCTGTCCATCTATTTATCTGTCTCTGTTTGTCTGCCTGTCTGTATGTATGTCTATCTGCCTGTCTGTCTGCCCGTTTGTCAGTCAGTTAGTCTGTGTTTGGCTATCTGTCTGTCTGCCTGTCTGTCTATCTGTCTGTATGTATGTCTATCTGCCTGTCTGTCTGCCCGTTTGTCAGTCAGTTAGTCTGTGTTTGTCTGTCTGTCTGTCTGTCTATCTATCTGTCTGTTTCTACCTGTCTGTCTATCTGTCTGTTTGTCTGCCTGTCTGTCTGTCAGTCAGTCTGTGTCTGTCTGTCACAGCCTCTGCCTGCCTGTCTATCTGTCTGCCTGCCTGTCTATCTGCCTGTCTATCTGTATGTATAAATGGTTATTGATTGAGCGGGTGGAGATGTACAGCATTTCAGTGTAATCTGGTCACAGTCTGGTCATTTTAAGCTTTACCTGAATGTATGTCATGTTAATCCTTTATGTGTTCCAAAGCTCATATATTTAGGGTCTGAATTGTTACTGCGTTTCCCTTCAATCTGATTGTCATGCATTGTTTACATCTACTCATATTGTGTCGTGATGACCGACCTTCACTTTGTTGTCCGTTACGTCTAATCTTAGCTTTGTATGACGTCATCACAAGGTTGAGTTTTTCGGGCAATTCTTAAAGAAAGTTGTTTCCTAAGAAATATTCATAAGATTTAAAGGTTCTGAGTGTGAACGTAGGTTAAAGTGAAGTTAAATATGTTATTTTCATTGTGAAATTTAGTGACCCCACCCGCTCTTGTTATTTACCTTTCCAGCGCGATTTCTTGTTGGTTCCAGCAAACCAACATTCCGCAATGTTGGAAATCCAGCAAAGTGCTGGACTTTTCCAACAATGTTGGAAGTTGGACTGCTGGAATATATAAGCGATGCGCGCGTTCTTTCGAGGCCTTCAGTCGAAAAAGAGAGCAGAAGACTGCACGCTTCTGTTTCGCTCTATACGTTTTGGTTTTATTGATTTTGGATCCAATCGATAAGTTGTAAGTTGATTTTGTATCGCGCGCCATACAAAGTTGTTGTAGATACGTGGGCTATAAATAGCACGTATTTGTTTTGGGGCGACATACGGGAAACTTATCGATTGTTTATCAGACTGAGGGCCAAGAAAGAGAAAGGGAAATTTATTCTGACATGCCATTTTATTATTAAATATCTGCCTGTGGAAAGAATTTGTTGTTGCTTGTTAGTTTGGTTACGTTTTGGGGGTGTCATCCTGACAGATAGTGAAACAGCACCCCGGCAAGACCGCTCGGTTGTAACAACTATTTTTGGTGTCCAGAAGTGGCCGATCTTTTGAAATAAGTTCGATACTAAGAACTCACGGGTCCTTGAAAATGGGTAGAAAGCGACAAACTAGAAAACGAACAGATCGTGTACAATCCAAAACCTCATTAAACAGTGGGAATATTTCCTCTGATTCGGATTCAGAGACCTCTCTGGTTTCTCACAAAGAAAGTCAAACAGTTTTTGGTCAGAAAACCCGGACAAATGACAGTGCTTATGCCGATCGTAATACCTCAACACAGGCGACGGGTTCAACGAGTTTCGTGTCACATTGCTTAAGTGATCAGACTGCACAGGCTGAGGGTGCGGGGAGTGTATCGTACGACCGGTCCGAGTTGACACAAGAAAACTTTCACAGCGAGAAAATAAGACACACACAACACGATCATGGCCAATATTATATCTCTAAGCCATCGGATAGTTATGACACTGACCAGGCTGCACCTACATTGCCCGTCGACACCGGTCGCGGACGTTTGATTTCACCAGTAAATTTGAACCATGCAACCACAAATAATGCACGGCCCGATACATCCCTTCTGCATGTCGGCGGTTCTGGGGAAAATTCAGACACTGATCAAACTATACATTCTACCGGGGCTAGTTTAAGAGGTCGCGGGTCCTTGATGACAAGTGAACCCCAACGCGGCGAAAACTCATCACATGCACAGGCTGAAAATGGTCATCACTCTGTATTAGAGCTTGATGCACACTCTGACGTTGATCAGTCCGCACACTATGGGAATCCGATCAGAACAGATTTAAATCGTGAATATTCGGGGCCACCAAGAGTCACGCATAGCGACGCTGTACTGCAAAACACACAGGCTGGTATGGGTCTACGGTCTCCCGGACCGATTTTACCAAATACACAGACCGGAAACTCGAAAGTGGGGTCTGGCGAGGACGCATCTTTGCAAACTGGAGGGGATTCAATAACCAGCGTTGTTCAAAATTTCTGTTACTTTATCAGCAAGCAAAATGAGACACAAATCACTCGAATTAGCCAGCAAACTGAAATTCAAAACAACATGTTGAGAGAATGTCTGTCCGGGATCACTAATGTTGTCCGCGAGAACAACGCTTCCGTCAACCAGTGTATGAACGGCATAACAGGACAGTTGTCAAATCTGACTGGGTTAATTCGGAATTCGCGCGAACAGACTAGTAGTGCAAGGGAAGTAACCCAAACAACGGAAAGTAACAGCCTTTGTGATACGGTTACCTCTCTTGGTTCTTGTCAATATCAAAACACGGTAGCTTCAAATGACCTTCATCAGACTGCGATTTCTCGTTCTAACCAGCCAAGTCACTCTGCTCATAACACTCAAACAGCTCCTTCTTATAGTTACGTTCACAGGCCAGACAGTTCACCGACAGTGCATGCTTCTGAGCCTCAAACGGCCCCAGCTCAAACTTTGGTACAAAATAATTGTTCGAGACCTAGACCAAGTGAGGCCAACAAGCAAGATTCGTCGCCAACCTTTGCAACACTGGAGACACAACCCACTGCGTCGGACCCGAGTCAGTTAAATATACAAAATACAAACAATGCTGCATGTACCTCCAGATCGCATGGGACCTCCGAGCATGGGGCACTTTCTCGCAATAGAAATGTAAAACTTCCAGCTTTCACTGGAAACTGCAATGATAGCTGGAAGGTTTGGTATTCGCGCTTCACGACATTCGCTAATCTGAATAATTGGGACGAGCCCACGCGACTCAGCGAGTTGGTTCAAAGGTTGCAAGGGACTGCAGCCGACTTTGTGTTTGACGAGATACCGCAGGGGATAATCAGTAACTTTCCGAGTCTCGTACATGAGTTAGGGCTTAGGTTTCAAACGGTAGAAACAAATAAAACGTTCCGTGTGCAATTTGGCAAACGCGCCCAGCGTATAGGCGAATCTGTAGAGGACTACTCAGCTGAACTTAAGAGAATATATGACAAAGCGTACCCGGGTAGAAACCCTGAAATGAGACGGCAACTTTTGCTACAACAATTTTTAAATGGTTTGCGAGATAAGCAGGCAAAATTCGCCGTCGAGTATTTTAAGGAACCGTGTACGATCGAAGAAGCGGTGCATAACCTAGTGACTTATACGGAGGCACAACGAGGCCATTATTTTGACACTTCCCGACCTAATGATCACACGAAATCTCTACGATTTTTGTCTGGTGTTTCCGTCGACGGTGAAGAGGCTGATGATGATAGTAGTGACGATGAGAGGTTTGGGAACACCGCAAATATTTCGAGACCTCTTTCATCTTTTAGTGGTCAAAAAGAGAAACAAACTGTCCGGAAAGTTCAAACCACACCCTCAAATTCCGACTCTAATGCGACTGATCTGTTGAGTCAAATTCTCCACTGCATGACAGAATTAGCCGAGCGAAAATTAGATGAATCAGGGCCGAACAAAACACAAGTTACACCTCGAACACAGGACCAACTACATAGACATGGTCAATCGCGACTACAAAACACAAATCAAGGTCAAATCCCTAGACAGGGTCAAATGCGACCCCAACCCCAAGGTCAAGGTCAACCAGTCAGTCAAAATCGGTTAGCCAATGTACAATGCTTTCATTGTTCGAATTTCGGACATTTTAAACGGGAGTGTCCTATTCTACAGGCCGCTGAGCAAAACTTGAATGGGACTAGTGAGTCAAAAAGAAGGGTACCGCAACAAATGCAGTGGGTGCCACGTGCAACACAGGGACCTGTCCGTCAGCAAAACATAGCTTTAAACTAGAAGGGACCCACCTTGAAGGCCGACAGGCGGTCCAAACTTCTAAAGGCCAAAACAATAATTTGAAAAATGACATTTGTAATCATGACTTAATGCTTAGTCAGGTTTCCACCTTGGTGAATGCACACAACGCAAAGAAGCTTGCACAACAAGGGGACAAACAACTCTATTCTGGGGACCAGGGGCAACCACACACAAGTTCAAACTCAAAATGTGAAACGTCCGCATCGAGTTCAGAAGTAGGGGTCAGCACCACAGGATCCTCTTTTCCTGTTTCGCTACATACGAATGGAAAATTAGTGCATTTGGCACAACAAGGGGACTCGCGTACCGAACCAAGTGATTTAAATGGCACTGAAATGAGGCCAAGTACAGAAACTCAGACAAACCTAGTGAACACCCAGGTCCCTGATAATCAAAGTACAATCAAGAGAATAATGCGAAGTGAAGGTTTTTACCTTGATGCAGACATTGAGGGGGTTAAGGTCCTTTTTACCATAGATACAGGGGCCACTCGCCCAGTTATTTCTGAAAGGGTCTATAACTCGATTCCCGAGAGTCAGAGACCTAAATTGACTAAGGGCACCGGACTGACTGATGCATCGGGACAACCGCTCTCTCAAAAAGGAAGTGCTATGTTTACGATAACGTTGGCTTCAGGTCTCAAACTCAAAAGCGAAATTATGGTAGCAAATATTGAAGATGATGGACTTTTCGGCCATGACCTTTTGGGTCAAGGGGGTGCAGAAATTCTTTATACTGAGGGTGCTATCCGCTTCATGGGCATTTCTATACCATGTAAACAGATCAACAAGTCCACTCCCATACGAAAAGTTAGGGCGGCAAATGATTTCACAATTGCAGGTCAAAGTGAATTGATTGTGGACGCATTTTTGGACAGGTCAGAAGATGATGACCTGCAGACGTGTGATATAATTCTGGAACCCAGCTCAGATTTCCAGGAAAAGTATGGATTGCTTATGGCATCTTCTTTGAGCGACCTTGATTCCAAGGTCACCCACAAGGTCAGGATTCTCAATCCACATCCCAATGATATATCAATTAAACAAGACACCACGCTTGGTACGGCTGAAATGGTAGTCAAGACCATCACCCTGGTAGACCAGGAGAATAGGGGGTCTTTATCCTCTGTTAGCCCTGACAATGACCATCAAATATCTCCTGTTAGTGATTACTTTAGTACTACACTTAGACGAGTTAAGTACAAGGTCTCTGATATACCTGTTCATTTGCAAAATTTGTATAGCTCCACATGCGAAGGTCGTACTGAAGTGGAAAAGTCGGAGATTGCAGACTGTCTTATAAAATTTAAGGACACTTTCTCTGAACACGAATTTGATTTAGGGTTGACCACGCTTGTAGAGCATGAAATAGATGTTGGCGGACACAAACCGATTAAACAGCCACCTAGGCGGGTGCCGGTAGCTTTCGCAGCGGAAGAAGAGAATGTAATAAAACAACTAGAACAAAGTGGCATTATACGCAAAAGTACCTCTCCGTGGGCCAGTCCGATATGTCTAGTACGGAAAAAATCAGGAAAAATAAGACCCTGTGTTGATTATCGCAGACTAAATGCCATCACAGTTAAAGACGCCTTTCCGCTACCTAGGATTAACGATTGCCTTGACGCAGTTGCGGGCGCAAAACTATTCACTAGCCTTGATTTGACTTCCTCGTTTCACCAGGTCCCAATAAAGGAGGAGGATATTCCCAAAACTGCCTTTTGTACGAAATATGGATTATACGAATACCTAACGATGCCCATGGGTATGTCGAACTCCCCAGCGGTTCTACAGCGGTTGATGGGACTTGTACTCAACCAGCTTCAGTGGCATTCCTGTCTTATCTATCTTGACGATGTATTGATATATGGTTCAGATTTTCAAGAACATATGCAAAGACTGAACGAGGTTCTGTCCCGCATTCGAGATGCAGGACTTAAACTTAAAGCAGAGAAATGTCAACTGCTGCGCCCCAGTGTCAATTTTCTTGGCCACACCATAAGTGCTAAAGGAGTCCTTCCTAATCCAGAAAACTTAGCTAAAATTAAGCAATGACCCGTCCCAACCACTCCTACACAAGTGCGCCAAATATTAGGGCTTGGGTCCTATTATCGACGGTTTTTACAGGGGTACAGTGACCTAGTAAGACCACTTACCCTTTTAACGCACAAAGATACACCCTTTATCTGGAATGAACAATGCCAAAATTCCTTTGACACTCTCAAGGCGCGATTCATCGGGGCAGAAATCATGGCTTATCCGCGAGACTCGGGTCCCTATATCTTGGACACAGACGCAAGTGATACACAAATTTCGGGGGTTCTCAGCCAAGTGCAAGATGGGATAGAACGTGTAATAAGTTATGGAAGTCGAACTTTGAACAAGGCTGAAAGAAACTATTGTATCACGGACAAAGAGCTTCTTGGTGTTCGACATTTTACCGAGTACTATAGACAATACTTATTAGGCATACGGGACTTTAACGGACATCCGGGTAGCTGCGGTGGGCTGAAGCGGTAATAGGGAATTATAATGGTAGGTGTTAGTTTTTATACTATATCTTTTGAAATTATCAAAGCAGAATTCCTGTGCAAACTAATGTTTTACCTAAATATCTTGCGATTATTCTGATATATTTTTTATGAATTTCCCTCGGCAAACTCTTCGTCCTTTTTGATGGTTTTTGATAGAACCCTAAGAATGATTAAATTATATAGTAAAACAGGCTTTTTGAGATCAGCTCATTGGTAGATATTCGGTCATAGTTATTAAAGTATTCAATATATTTTCCCTGTGCAAACGGGACACTATGCTCAGTTCCATTGCGAACAAATTGGTATAATTTTCATACAATTAAAATAAAATTTGATGTAGCCTTTTTAATTTTTCCTGATACAACCCTTTGACATTTTTCACAAGCTTTCGACGATAGTCTATTTTTAGCAACTGTATCCAAGGTAACAACAGGTATTGACCACACATACACTTTAGTAATCGCGTGTCTGTAACTCAGCTTTATTGAGCGTCAAAGACTGTTTATTTATTTATTTATTTATTTATTTATTTATTTATTTATTTATTTATTTATTTATTTATTTATTTATTTTTTTTTTTTATTTATTTATTCTATGAAGTTGCGCTTGATCAGGGTATTCACTGTTTGCATCAAGAATATTCTATTAAATTTAAAAAAAAATATAAAAATACGACCCGACTTAATACAGAATGAACTTGCACAAATGACAAGAGTGTGAAATTCTGTTGACCTAAATTGATTAAGATTCTTCACTTGCTAGTGGCGATAAATTTGGTACAAACAGTGTTGATCCAGATCAGGCCCGAAAAAACGTCGAACTGATCTGGATTCAAACTATTTGAGTGAGAAACGTTGACACTGTGTTGGTATTTCTGTAATTAAAGGATAAACATTGAAATATTGTTTCATAGGCCCATTTAAGAAGGGGCGGCAGACAACTAGATAGCTGGCAAAATTACTCAGCATGCAAAGAGTTAATTGACACATTGTTCTAATTGAATGGCTTCAATTTATTGCCAATTATATAATGTGAGAATTGACGGAGTCTATTCGGTGTAAAAACTGCGAAAAGATTATCTAAAGAAGAGCCGACTTGTCAGTATCTACTACTCATTAGATCATTTAAACTTTGTTCTTCGGCGTCTGATCAGGGTCTCCACGGTTTCTTATAAAAGGTTCTATTAAAACCTGAATAAAGAATATAAATACCACCATACAACCCTTGGTTCAGAAATGGACTTGTCCAACTTATAAGAGTGGGAAATTGGACTCATTAGCTAATTTAATTGTTCTTCGGCGTCTGATCATGGTCTCCACGATTTCTTATAAAAGGTTCTATTAATAACTAAATAAAAAATATAAGTACCACCGTACAACCCTTGGTTCAGAAATAGACTGGTCCAACTTATAAGAGTGGGAAATTCGGGTAATATTTATATTTCTTAAATTATAAATTACGAAAATACGGCATTAATATTGTAATATAAATAATTATAATGCGACTGGCACCATTATTTACAAGTATGTTATATCACAATCAGAACCTTGAAATTATTTTGACTTTTAAGAAACGCCACAGAACTCAGTCACCTCATTCGGGTCTTCACTGATTGCATTGGATAAGCCGTATTTACCAATAAACCAACACGCCGTATTGGACCCCATGCTGTGTGGATGCGTGAGGTGATTTGTGTCATCTGGTGATTTTCCCCCAACCAAAATGGACCCAGATCAGGCACGCCAACGGGATTTTTATTGGATTCAAACATATGGTCCATTTGTGGACAGTGGAAATGATCAGTTTTCGTGACTGTACACGTCGCGAGAAAACCTGACTTTGTTACCTCCGAACAGCAAAGGTGCAGGACAGAATACGCATCTGCGCAGTCTGATCATCGCCTTTATTTTTCGCTATCTCTTAACTTGCGAAACAGCACGTCCAAAGAATGCGGTGTTTAGGCAGGGTCTTCACTGTTCGCGCACACTATTGAATAAATTTAATATCCCGAGCGATGATCAGACTGCAAAAGTTGTGTAGACTCATCTACGCATCAGCATGCAAGAAAGCGATTTTCTTGCGACGGTTATCAAATTCATTATGAAGTTTCGGGCCTGATATAGGTCCACGCTGTTTGCTATACAAGCAGTAACTCCACATGGTCTGGTTCGAATTGCCTATCGTAGAGTTATTATTATTTTATTTAAATCAGGGTCTTCACTGTTCGCTCTCAGATGGTTCCTCTAAAAGTTCAATAAAATTTAAAACCGACACCAACAGCTGTAAAATTTGAAATGAACCCGTCCGATTGATGAAATGGGGAACGTTCATTCGGCTTAATCTTACTGATCAGGGAAGGCCAAAATACAGCAGATCTCTCTACATACTTTATCAGCACCTAACATAGGTCAACCGATGATCAGACTGTGTCTGTGCACGTGTTGGGTAGACTATAAACGCGTTTTTCTTTATTTGTTATGAAATGTATTAAAATTATAAATGATACTAAATTTATGCTTGTTTCATTTGATGTTATTCTGATGTACACTCTGATCAATGTTCGATGCACACGCGCAGAAAAATATTCTAATAGTAATGCTACAAATTTTCGATAATATGTTTCACTATAAAAACATTGTAACAGTCCAGTGGATTAAACGCCTTAAGCTATGCATGGTTACTATGGCGACTCTGCCACCTGCTAAGGAATTAAAAATACAGGTAGTGTCCTGGCAGAATGAGATACGAACACTCGATGTCCTCAAAAGTCCGACATGAAGACATTTTCTCGTGCGCAGCGACCACCAGGCCCTTACTTATCTTTTCAAAATGAAAGAGCCTAAGCATAGAATCGCAAGATGGATAGAGATACTGTCGGCTTTCGACTTCAGTATAGAATTTCGCAGGGGTGCTAAACATGGGAATGCCGATTCTCTTAGCCGCTGCCCAGACCCTTGGAATTGCCTTTGCCCAGAGACTGATAACTTAGAAATTCTAAAATGCGGCCCATGCGCAAAATGTACAAAACGCTTTCATGAAATGGGAGGATTTGAGCCTACCCTTACCACTGAATGTCAAAAGGCAAGCATAAGGTCTGTTACTACCAGGTCTCAGTCTGCGCAGGATACGCCCAAGTGCCAACCAAAGCTCTCGCACGAGAACTTATGGTCCTCCGATCAGGACAGAGCGAAAGTTAGGGAGAGTCAATTAAATGACCCTGATTTGACATTCATTATAAGGGCTATTGAGGCAGGGAAAAAGCCAAGTCATAGCGAAGTTGTAGTGTTAAGCCCCGCTGCTAGGTATTACTGGAGTATTTGGGATTCACTAACTATATGCAAGATGAATGTCTGCACCGATATTTCTATCGTAAGGATGGCAGCGGTTCGCACCTCCAGTTCATTGTCCCTCAGTCGATGAAACCGGAAATATTATACCAGGTCCACAATACGATCGTTTCTGGCCATTTTGGTAGAAAGAAAACCTTGGAAAAGTTGCTACAAAGGTTTTTCTGGTATGGCGTGCGAGATGATGTTCATATTTGGATTCTACGATGTGACACGTGTGCCGAGAATAAACGGCCCCATAAGACGCCCCGCGCACCATTAGGCAAAATGCAAGTTGGCGCAACCTTCGATCGCCTATCCACTGATTACATAGGGCCCCTACCTCTCACGCCTCGTGGAAACCGATACATTCTCGTGGCCACATGCTCTTTTACAAAATGGGTCGAGATCATTCCAGTTCCAGATCAGTCTGCTGTGACTTGTGCCAATCGGCTGTTAAATGAAGTTATTAGCCGATTTGGTTGTCCGCTTACATTACACTCAGACTTGGGACGCAATTATGAAAGTTCAGTCATGGCAGAGCTGTGCCAGCTATTGGAGATTAAAAAGACGAGAACCTCGGTCCGAAATCCGCGATGTAATGGCCAAGTTGAACGGTTTAATCGAAGTATCTTGCGCATGATCAAGGCTTATTTATGTGGGCAGCAAGAAAACTGGGATCTTAATTTGGGGTGCCTGGCTGCCGCTTATAGGGCATGCCCTAAGGAAACCACACGTCTCTCTCCCAACCTACTCATGCTGGGTCGTGAACTTAGGATACCCTCCGAACTTATGTATGGTGGGCAATGCAATAATTCAGACCAAGAAATCAAGTCATATGGTGATTACATTGAATATCTTAAGCAGAGAATACGGCACGCCCACGAAATCGCAAGGAAAAATCTTACTTCTGGTGCGAGGCGACAGTCTGAGATCTACGATGCAAAATTGGCAGTTTATAAGTACAAACTAGGGGACGTTGTCTGGGCAGAGAAAACCTCAATCCGCCCAGGTCTGTCTCCTAAACTGCAGCCATTGTATCATGGGCCCTGTCTTATCGTTAAGAAATACAATGATCTTGTCTATCGTGTACAGCTTTCAAAGTGGGGTGTATGTCAGGTCTTGCATCATAATAAGATGAAGCCGTACGAGGGTGTCAATATTCCACGCTGGCTGAAAAGGGCTAGGGCTACCATGACAGAGAGCCTTGTGGTGAAAGAGCCTTAATTCAGGATGACACATTTGCCCTGATTCATGTTGTTCTTAGTTTGTTAATGTTTTATTTGTTAGTACGGTCTACCCTTTTACAGAGAAGATGTTGTTCCCAGGTGGTGAGACGTTATGGTTTGACGTTAAACTGAATTTCTGTTGCATTGAGATTGAATTGAATACAATCTTAACTGACACATTTGTAAAGAAATAGCTGACTTAAAAAAAATGCTGTTATAAAGAGTGTCAGTATAAAGAGGGAATACTGTACTATTTGTATAGTCCGTCCAGATAAGAGACGTTGGGCGGTTCTTAACTAAGTTCAACCCCTGGACAAGTACATTTGGAAATCGGTCAGTCAGGTTGCATTGTTTGTGTATTCACCCATCTGTGAAACTCTCCACACCAAAAGTATATACCTGTAGTCTTATGGTTGCCATATCGTGGAAAATAAGCGTTTCGAATTATTGCAGATGAATCTGATCAGTCAAGATACTTTGTTTGAATTACATGTATGTACATACATGTACATGTATCTTAAACACGCACGTGTATCTTAAACTATACAAGCAAAACATCAATCTTCGACAATGAAATCTACGATCACACAAGATTTTATTGTTTTATAAAAGATCTGTGTACCCTTTCCCTTTGGCCCAGATATTGAGACCTTATCAGGCTGAATTTTAATTTATGTGTGTGTGTGTGTGTGTGTGTGTGTGTGTGTGTGTGTGTGTGTGTGTGTGTGTGGAGAAGGGGGCTATTTTTATGTTGTTCTTTTTTGTAGTGCTATTTTTTCGAATTCAGAGCTAAACACCAAATCATTTTCTTGCCAAACAAACAGAATTTGGAAGAATATTTCCAACGACAACATATATAACGCGAAAATTTTCCAAGTAGCATGCTAAAGATAAATCTGTGTACCAGTAGACGCACACAACTGCAGCAAAGTTTATAGATGAGTGTCTCTTTTGTTACATGTATTGAGTTGATTTTGTTTAATTGCATTGATGTTTTGCGTCGCTGCCAACATTTTTTTGCAGTCATGACACGACGTTTCCCTGTCCACCTAGGTTGAACCAGTACTTACATGTAGCAGAGAATAAAGTGTCCTGTTTAGGACATTACAAAGTGCTTCCAGTGAGCCTTCTCAAAATAGCAATCTTTTAATCACAGGTCTAACACATTAGCACTGAGCAACTGTCGACCTCGATGAATCGAGTTGATACTTTACATCCCAGTCAAGAAATTTTCAGTCATGTTGGGATGTTTCCTGGGTTGAACCAGTACTAAATAGAGCATAACATGTCTTGCACAAGGACACAACTTGGTGCCTCGAGCGAAACTCAAACCAACTACTCCTTTATCTCACGTCGAACACTCTACCACTGATTGGCTCTACATGTATTGTACAGCTGTTTGGTCACTGTATCGCCACGTAGTATGCGTTGTCCCGGTCTCATGTAAAACTTTGGAGATAGGAGCCAGTTGTGGGCGTGGGTAGACAGTGACCAATAAGTTGATTAATAACTACTGTTTTTGACGGCGTCATTCATGTCAGCCTGTTTGTTGGGCTAATTCAAAAATGTGTAATCACTAAACCTATATTGCATGTATGCCGTTTAAAACACTATTTCATGTATAAGACATTTCGACCTCCGTACCAGTGTATGCAGCTTTGCGTTTTAGATAGTTAATTGAGGCACGGCTCCATGAAATCAGATCTTCATTACGCTGTGCAACCTGACTCTATATCCTTCTACATGTAGCAGCAACAACCAATCTAACATGGACCAGTCTGCCTTGCTTTTTCACATTGTTTGTTTTGTTTGATTTGATTCTTTACGTCCCATCAACAATCTTTCAGTTAAGCAAGGACAGGTCTTCCTGGGTTGAACCAGTACTAAGCTAGGATAAATGTGTCTTCTTTTTTTTCTCATTGATTTTCGGCGATAACTTTTTTACTATTGATTTTAGTAAACTATGTTCGCGATGAAAGTTGTAGAGAAATATTAGCGCCAACTTCTCCAAGCGGTTTCGACATCATAGATGCTGCAATTTACTCTGCGCATAGATGCACTATTTGAGCATTTTAAGCAAAGCGCAAATAAGCTAAGTCAAATTTGTCAGTCAAAAAGTTACATTGCATCGCCCTGATTCAATAAGAAAGACGACATATGGCTTGTTCAATTATATTGGAAATCGCACCTGATTCGCCCGCGCTGTTAGTTGGGTCATATTGAAACTGTCCCTTTAGGAACACGTGCATGAAAGAAAATGATGGCGCGTCATGCGATATCACACCTTCTGTACCTTCAATTGACCATGCTCATAGTAGATTCTTAACATGCATAGTCATTCTGAGTCTACACACGGCAGGATATGCTATAAACAACCGTTGAATAACTTAATTTATTACCCAACCGTCTATATACGGAGTAATTGTCTGTTTTTTTGCTATGCCATGAGTCACTGAACTATTGACCAGGCAATGAATTTTGACTATTGACTGGCACTATACCATGGCCTGGCTTCCTGCTTCGCCGTTCAAAACACACAGGCGCTTAACGACATGCGCAACAACGATGTGCGTATGGTTCGTTTGTGAAAGGAGACGTTGCGCAACTAAGAAGAACATGAGCCATGCTTTGGCAACTTTAAACTCCAATAACTTCGTTGTTTATGGTCAGAAATATTAAGTGTGGGTACTCGTTTTCTTAGTTAGAAAAAGCGGTACATTTTGAGACCAATATTGAGCAGATTTGGTGAAATGTTCTGTTTGGCAACAAAACCTCTTCGTCTACAGTAACTCCATTCAAGAGACGCTGCTAAGTATTTCATCAAAAGAGTAGGATGATCAAACAGTTATTTCATGTCTGTTTGTAGTATAGTCAAACTATTACCCCTCGGTACCGTGGATGACCTGATGCACTATTGCGCTCGTCCATGGCACCTCAGGGTAAAAGTTTGGACTAACTACGAACAGGCATGAAATAACTGTATGATACACCCCTTGTGATTATTCTTTTGAGACGAACCCTTTCTGTCACGCCTCTACGAACATTACTTGTCAATACAAGACTTAGAAAAAATGGCTGAGTTCAATTTATTGCAAAATCTTCATCTATGTACACAAAAATCTGTTTGTGCAACAAACTTCGGACCTCTAGGAGAAATTGGCGCTAATTTTTCTCCACAACTTGAATCGCGAACGCAGTTTGTTAAAATTATTAAGAAAAAAGTTATCGCCGAAAATCAATGTGAAAAAAACATAAAAATCGAGTTTAGTAGACACTGGCCAGTTAGCAATAGTACATGTATATACAAATGCGTCTGTAAACAAGTAAGATTTAGGTTTTCTGCGAACGTTTACCATGCATACTAATCGTATAAAGCTGGTCGCCTTTGTCGTCTGCGGTTCAGTTGTTTTGCACGATTAAAGCGTACCTGTGCTGTTTTACCCAATTTACTGTAGACCAGTCTAAATTGACAGTGAATGGCAGTGTTCTTTCTGACACGCCCAACGTCCGTTACCTGGTCGCACTATACAACGAGTTTTATAATGGTGGTACACACCAGATCTGGTTGTCTTATTTTTGGAGTCAATTATTATAGGTCTTATTAATTGTAAATTGTTATAACTATTCCTAAAAGATTGGGTTATCTGCAGTTTATTTGTAAAGAAATCAAGTCAGTTATGCTTTCAACAGTATTTTATTTTTTTATACAGTAGAATGGCTGAAGAATTATTGATTTTGAATACAAATCCTGGGCATTCTTGCAGGACTGTAGTTCTGGGCTTTGACCTCAGAATGGGTTCTAATTATTCACCACAGATGGATTGTGAATCTCCATCAAATGACCCTGAAGCCAAATCCTGTACTCACATCAACATGGCTCACTATAGTGATGACATTGTGGTAATGTCTTTCCCATCAGTAAACAATACTCCGTCTGGGCCGAATGACAGAACAGTTGTTCATGTCGATGATATTTCTGTGATGCGTAAATATTATGGGTGTACTTAGCTCCTGATTCCCGTGGGTCCCTTGTAGATGAGGGCAGCCAAAATTTCTGGGTTACTCTGTTACCTTTTGCTGAACAGTCTGAGAGCTATCATATCTTTTGAGTGTGCTTGATACCCTGCACACTTAATTAGTCGGGATACCCTGCATATTCCAAGATTATGATACGATTATGATACCATTTACACCCAACCTGTGAGATTACAATTCAACACATTGTACACCTCCGCACGATATTTTTACACACCTGGTATCTCGTTATGCGACATTTAAGCATAGGAGCCTACCAATGTGGGTGCCGTGGGCTGGTCTGCAGTTTGTGATTGTGGCGGTTCCTGGTCACACTCACTTATACTTTGGTACGCTTGTCTTCTTCAGAGCCATGTCTATTCCAATCAACATGACAGAGAAGACTGGTCGTAGAAGGGCTTATAAATGTCTGCAGTGCGGCTATATGGAGGAGAAGCGACGAGTACTTAGCCATTGGTACAAGACCCACCTCCACTACACAGAATCCCCATTTTACTGCACTGTCTGTCTCTTTAGGGCCACCAAAGAGAAGGATTTGATTGACCATATCAAGCCCGGGGTGTATCCTCCTCATCAGCGGGGAGTTGACTTAAAACAACAGATGAATATACCGGTGGACATTAACAACATGCTAATCAGGAACCATGCTGCCAAGTATCCGGTTGAAGGGGTCGATTACATCTGCATGACACAGGAGGAGTCCGTAAGCATCTGGGTCCAACGGAAGAGGTCGTCGTCTATTGGTAGCCAAAGCATACAACAAGAAGCGTCCACTGACAACATTTTACCAACGCTACTGGACTATGATCCTAATGAGAGGATAACTCCAGTCCCTGTGGCTACTCCCGTATTGCCAGTAACTCCAATTACAGTGCCTGGATATTCTCCACAACTTCAGAGGCCGGTTTATAATCCAACACCACTGCACCAGATAGCTCCAGTACGTAGTAGCCAGTCCGACCTCCTCCAAACGGCGCTTCAGTCTACTCAGATAGCTTCTTCAGATTGTAGTTTCCGGCCCCTGTCGGAGTCACCGTATTCTGGATTACAAAGAACAACTAGCACTGTTCCCATCCTCACAGCATCAAGTTATAGTGATTCTACTCCACCAAACAATGAAATAGCTGCCATCTCAAGATTATTGCCAGATAGTCTGTTGGACAATACTGCCGCCACACCAATCCTCCAACTAGTACATCTACCTCTGTCACTCGCATCCAACCTGTGAACACACTTCCACCAACATGTACAAACACGCCAGTTTCTGCGACGCCAACAGCTCAGGCCACTGTACAGACAAGTACCACTGATGCGTCCATCAACACAGAAACTCAGGACTCGCCTGTGGCCAAGGCAATCTTAGAAATGTCTAAGAACCTTGTTGAAGCTATCGAGAGGCAGACTTTTCAAATAGAAATGACCAAAAACACCTTGTCTGCCTTCCTGAGGAGACTCGATGATCGGGACAGGGAAAGGAAATCCCCTGCCAATCGAGAGATTGACCATTCAAATGGGCGCCGTACTCTTGTAATCCCCAAGCGCCGTCGCAGCGAAACGCCATCTCAGTCTCCAGTGATAAAGAAGAAGAAGATATCTGGATACTGTGTTGTTCCTGATAATAAGAAAAAATAGACATTTTTTTAGATTCATGTTAAGTGATGATGAGGTTGCAATGATGTAAAACCCAGCTTAGTGATTTTTTTAATTTCATGTATATATACAGGTGTTTAGTCTGGACGTTCACATTTTTCTATCCTTCTATCAGCTTATGGGGACATAAGCTGGTTGGAGGGGGGAGTAATGTAAAAGTCTGGACTTTTATCATGGTTCTGTTAACATTCTTTCCATCTTTCTGTTTGCCTGCATGTACCTGTCTCTGTCTGTCCATCTATTTATCTGTCTCTGTCTGTCTGCCTGTCTGTATGTATGTCTATCTGCCTGTCTGTCTGCCCGTTTGTCAGTCAGTTAGTCTGTGTTTGGCTATCTGTCTGTCTGCCTGTCTGTATATCTGTCTGTATGTATGTCTATCTGCCTGTCTGTCTGCCCGTTTGTCAGTCAGTTAGTCTGTGTTTGTCTGTCTGTCTGTCTGTCTATCTATCTGTCTGTTTCTACCTGTCTGTCTATCTGTCTGTTTGTCTGCCTGTCTGTCTGTCTGTCAGTCAGTCAGTCTGTGTCTGTCTGTCACAGCCTCTGCCTGCCTGTCTATCTGTCTGCCTGCCTGTCTATCTGTCTGTCTGTCTGCCTGTCTATCTGTATGTATAAATGGTTATTGATTGAGCGGGTGGAGATGTACAGCATTTCAGTGTAATATGGTCACAGTCTGGTCATTTTAAGCTTTACCTGAATGCATGTCATGTTAATCCTTTATGTGTTCCAAAGCTCATATATTTAGGGTCTGAATTGTTACTGCGTTTCCCTTCAATCTGATTGTCATGCATTGTTTACATCTACTCATATTGTGTCGTGATGACCGACCTTCACTTTGTTGTCCGTTACGTCTAATCTTAGCTTTGTATGACGTCATCACAAGGTTGAGTTTTTCGGGCAATTCTTAAAGAAAGTTGTTTCCTAAGAAATATTCATAAGATTTAAAGGTTCTGAGTGTGAACGTAGGTTAAAGTGAAGTTAAATATGTTATTTTCATTGTGAAATTTAGTTACCCCACCCGCTCTTGTTATTTACCTTTCCAGCGCGATTTCTTGTTGGTTCCAGCAAACCAACATTCCGCAATGTTGGAAATCCAGCAAAGTGCTGGACTTTTCCAACAATGTTGGAAGTTGGACTGCTGGAATATATAAGCGATGCGCGCGTTCTTTCGAGGCCTTCAGTCGAAAAAGAGAGCAGAAGACTGCACGCTTCTGTTTCGCTCTATACGTTTTGGTTTTATTGATTTTGGATCCAATCGATAAGTTGTAAGTTGATTTTGTATCGCGCGCCATACAAAGTTGTTGTAGATACGTGGGCTATAAATAGCACGTATTTGTTTTGGGGCGACATACGGGAAACTTATCGATTGTTTATCAGACTGAGGGCCAAGAAAGAGAAAGGGAAATTTATTCTGACATGCCATTTTATTATTAAATATCTGCCTGTGGAAAGAATTTGTTGTTGCTTGTTAGTTTGGTTACGTTTTGGGGGTGTCATCCTGACAGATAGTGAAACAGCACCCCGGCAAGACCGCTCGGTTGTAACAACTATTTTTGGTGTCCAGAAGTGGCCGATCTTTTGAAATAAGTTCGATACTAAGAACTCACGGGTCCTTGAAAATGGGTAGAAAGCGACAAACTAGAAAACGAACAGATCGTGTACAATCCAAAACCTCATTAAACAGTGGGAATATTTCCTCTGATTCGGATTCAGAGACCTCTCTGGTTTCTCACAAAGAAAGTCAAACAGTTTTTGGTCAGAAAACCCGGACAAATGACAGTGCTTATGCCGATCGTAATACCTCAACACAGGCGACGGGTTCAACGAGTTTCGTGTCACATTGCTTAAGTGATCAGACTGCACAGGCTGAGGGTGCGGGGAGTGTATCGTACGACCGGTCCGAGTTGACACAAGAAAACTTTCACAGCGAGAAAATAAGACACACACAACACGATCATGGCCAATATTATATCTCTAAGCCATCGGATAGTTATGACACTGACCAGGCTGCACCTACATTGCCCGTCGACACCGGTCGCGGACGTTTGATTTCACCAGTAAATTTGAACCATGCAACCACAAATAATGCACGGCCCGATACATCCCTTCTGCATGTCGGCGGTTCTGGGGAAAATTCAGACACTGATCAAACTATACATTCTACCGGGGCTAGTTTAAGAGGTCGCGGGTCCTTGATGACAAGTGAACCCCAACGCGGCGAAAACTCATCACATGCACAGGCTGAAAATGGTCATCACTCTGTATTAGAGCTTGATGCACACTCTGACGTTGATCAGTCCGCACACTATGGGAATCCGATCAGAACAGATTTAAATCGTGAATATTCGGGGCCACCAAGAGTCACGCATAGCGACGTTGTACTGCAAAACACACAGGCTGGTATGGGTCTACGGTCTCCCGGACCGATTTTACCAAATACACAGACCGGAAACGAGAAATATTCATAAGATTTAAAGGTTCTGAGTGTGAACGTAGGTTAAAGTGAAGTTAAATATGTTATTTTCATTGTGAAATTTAGTTACCCCACCCGCTCTTGTTATTTACCTTTCCAGCGCGATTTCTTGTTGGTTCCAGCAAACCAACATTCCGCAATGTTGGAAATCCAGCAAAGTGCTGGACTTTTCCAACAATGTTGGAAGTTGGACTGCTGGAATATATAAGCGATGCGCGCGTTCTTTCGAGGCCTTCAGTCGAAAAAGAGCGCAGAAGACTGCAGGCTTCTGTTTCGCTCTATACGTTTTGGTTTTATTGATTTTGGATCCAATCGATAAGTTGTAAGTTGATTTTGTATCGCGCGCCATACAAAGTTGTTGTAGATACGTGGGCTATAAATAGCACGTATTTGTTTTGGGGCGACATACGGGAAACTTATCGATTGTTTATCAGACTGAGGGCCAAGAAAGAGAAAGGGAAATTTATTCTGACATGCCATTTTATTATTAAATATCTGCCTGTGGAAAGAATTTGTTGTTGCTTGTTAGTTTGGTTACGTTTTGGGGGTGTCATCCTGACAGATAGTGAAACAGCACCCCGGCAAGACCGCTCGGTTGTAACAATACGTAGGCTTGGGTCATTTTTTGGGGTCAAATTTTTGAATTTCAATATTGTTTGGGGTTTTCAGAAAAATGAATGTTTTTTGGGGTATAAAAATTGTGTGGATATTTTTTTGGGTCATTCCATAAATGGACTAGTTTTAGGGGTTATTTCTATGTATTTTAGGGTCTTTTCTTAAGGTAAATATACAGAATCAGGATATTTTTTTGGGTTGCAAAAATTTCAAATATTTTTGAGGGGTGCTTGAAATTTCTGATATTTTTTGGGGTGAACGGTAGATGCTGGGTCCGAGCCTACGTATGCAGATAAAATTAGAGTACCGGGCCGCGTAGCGCAGTCGGTAACGTGTCTGGCAACAGATGCTAGTCTGACTGCAGATCCAGGGGTCGCGAGTTCGATCCCGGCCCGGTCCCATACTTTCGTGGAGATTGATCATGAAATCATTTCTACGGGCATTCTCCTCCCTTCCGCTGAATCATTCAAGAAGGGTTGTTGTCAGTTACAAACGAAGGTATGTGCACGAAGTACTTGTTAACTGCTTGTTCAAGCTTGCCCAGGAAAAAGTGTTGTTTGGTGTACTGACCGTCCCGCAATGACCATAGCTGTTGACTTGGGACGTAAAGCAACAAAACAAACAAACAAACAAAAATTAGAGTACCCCCCCCCCCCCCTGGGTATGATGCAATAATGCAGTTTATTAACTTTTTCTAATCAATAGTAATTGAAGGGGCCACAGCAACAAGGTACTTTAGTCCACTTTGGGGCAAAATTGGATTAGACTCTTTTTCACTCTTTTTCATGTATAAAAAACATTTCCGCACCGTATTAACTCCCTTTGACCATTAAATTACTATAAAAAGTTGAAATAAATAGAATTATATCATAGTCTAAGTTTTATGTTGTATAAAAATAGTTTGGCGATTGCATTTGACGTGAAATAATGTCTAGCACGCGAAATGTTACTATTTGAGGCTCGATGAGTGATAATAATGATTATGGGGCAATAAAACTTTGAAATAAATCTGGAAAAATGGAGTTAGGCTTTTTTATGCATAAACATCCAGTTTTGGACTTTGGACCTTTGTGAAAATGATATAATCCTATTGATGCTATCATGTGACTTCACCAGCAACGTCACGTTATGATACAGTTTAATTAACGACTGCTTCATACCAATTTTGAGTTGCACATTTAAAGCTGTAAGTAGCATTTCAATCGAATTTACGGTTTGCGAGAAAATAGCAAATTATGGTGATGCGTTTTCAAAGTCTTCTAGTATAAATCACCATAAAATACCGACTCCAATATGCCCTGTTGCAGAAGAGTTTTTAATCCAATATTGTGTTTAACAATCAACTCCGAATGTCTGTGGTAGAATTAAAAAAAAAAATGCTATACTAATTTTAGGACACCGATAACCTTGTTTTAATAACTTAGTCAAAAATTGTTTTCCGTTGTTGATGTCACTAACATTAGAACATACTCTCGCAAAACTAATATGCTGCAAAATATATACACCGTAGGAAGGGGAGCGAGGAATATCTCCTATTAACTATTTCAATAATAAAGTCATCCTGTTTATCATAAATTTTAAATGTACATATGCCATTTGCTATGGACAGGTCCAAGTCCAGAAAGGGGGCTTCAATATCAAAGGATTTTGCCTTATTTAATTGAAGTTCAGTGTGATATATCTGACCTACCATGGTTCGAAATAAGGATTATCCAAATTAAGCAAGTCATCTGGATATCTTGAGGTAGAGTTAAATGCTTCCATCACTTCAGCTTGAAGTCTCTTCATAACAAAACAAAAACAAAACAAAACAAAAACAAATCTGCAAAAAGAGGAGCACAATTAGCACCAATTTCGGAATACTACCTACAAGTTAACTATACAATTTCGAGCCAAATCTTATAAATATACTCAACTACAAAAGAAACCCATCAGTCAATTCTCGGGGCAACTATGGAAAACAGAATGAAGAAATGAAAATAGATTGATACCATATTCCTTAACAATCAGTTCTGCATCAATTCATTGAATAATGTAACAGTTTTACTTAAATCAGTTCATGCTGTACGCCAGTGCATAGACAAGGAGTCATTTTCAAAAATGACAAGTATTTGACTGGAGAATGATTATCTCGATCTCGTCCTATTCAGTTCACTTGAATTAAATTCTTCAAAAGCGGACATGACTCCCTCCTGCAGCTATAAATGCATCATAACGAGGTCGAATTGAAAGCACGTAACGTCGCACAACATTCTTGGGAATTCAGGCCCATTCTTATTGGAGAGCAACCTGAAGCTTTCGAAGATTCCGAGATTGCACTGAACGATCCCGGATGCATCGCCAGAGCTCATCCCACAGCTGCTCTATCGGATTCAGATCCGGGCTTACTAAACTATCGCGGTTTGTTTTGGCTTCTAGGCACGTTCAATGGCCTCGTCTCCGGTTTTTGGACGAAGTGGCTGATTTAGACGAGAACTCGAGTGAAAACCAATTGTCTGAAACTTGTCATTTTTAAAAATGACCCCTTGTCTATACCTTGGCGTATGGCATGAACGGGTTAAAGTAAAGCTGTTACATTATTCAATAGTTTGAAGCATAATTGATTGTTAAAGAATATGGTATAAATTATATTCTCATTTCTTAAATATTTTTCTATAATTGCCCAAAAAAGTAACTGATGGGTTTCTTTTGTAGTTGAGTATATATTATCTAAAAAATAATGGAGATTACCACAAACTTTCTGATATGACTACAAATTATATCTTCAATGTTGTTCAGAAGTGAAAATGCGTTTTTCATTATCAGCCAACTAAAGTGAGCTAAAGTGAGCCCTCTTCGTTAAAAGTTTGTTCAATTTATTCATTTAGTTTTTCTTTGATACTATTATGAGGCAATGTAGTATAGAGAGTAGAAAAAATTTATGCAGACAAACTAGATGCTATAAAACTTTTATAAATCTCTCTTGCGCCAAGGACTTTCGGAACCTGATTTCTATGGTGACTTGGTGGATAAATTGAAGAAGATTGTTGGTTCTAATAACTTTTCGGCGCAGTCCATTAAAATAATTTCCCATTATAAAAAGATTGGCTATAACATTAATGTATTGCAACAGACTGCATGCTTGGTGGTCAACCCAATCACGGTTGACAACTTTCCTTTCCTCTTTAATTGCATGCCGGTGGGTCGGACTTCAGACTCTATGATGGTTCCGACTTAAAGACTTATCTATTGATGAGATGGTAGGGGCCTGATGCTTTGGCTGTTTGTCGGGCCCGCCGGGGTTTACCTGTTGGATTTCTTTTGCTCCTGTATTCAGTTTTATTTACTGTTGAGTCCTTATCTTTGCTTTATCTCCTTGTTATATCTCAATTTATATGTCTTAGGAGATGATGCATTGATAAGTTAGGGGTCTTTCATGCAAACCAAATTTCTATGTGTCTTGATCCACATCTGAATTAAGGGTGAGGTTGGCGCCGTTAAACCGGTTTAAGCCCTCCAGTAAAATATTTTACTGACCGTTCCAAGGCGGTACTTCTTCTGTGGATCTTTTATGTTTTTGTTCTGTCTTGTGTTTGCTATGTCTTTGTGCGCGTTGGTTTATATATGCTTTGTGGTCACCTGCTGGGAAACGGCTGACCTCTTGGCTCTCGTATGTGGTGTCTGCTGTGAGTTTGTCACTTTCCCATCGGTTTCCTGAGTCAGGTGTGGTACTTGATTGTATCGATTCCTGATCTTTGCATCCTTACTTACTTTTTTTAGATTTTTATTAATCAAGAATACCACTGAATTTTTAATAGACCAAAATAGATTTTTAAAAGTTTGGTCTATTAATTCAGTTAGATTTTTCTTTGATTAGATTAAAATGCAATGTAGTATAGAGTGTAGAGAAACCATATGCAGACAAACTAGATGCTATATTTAACCTTTAGATTTAGATTTCTGAGTTTTTAATAGACCAAAATAGATTTTATCATTCCTCTCATAAACTGTTTCACAAAAAGTAACTAGAGCAAGTTCGATTGAGCACCATCGCAAATCCCCACACTCTCCCACCATGAACGCATACACACATACCCAAGACATGCCCTAGGCATCGCATGCTGGGGCACAATTTCTGTTTTTAAGTTGTTCTACTGGTCAATTCGTTCGATTTAATATGGCACATGGCCACGTTCTGAAAATTTGGATTTCTTACCATCCCCACCCAAGAAAGAGTATTTAATTCAAAATAATTTTCTTATTTCTCAACCAAACCATATGTTGTATGACATTGTTAATCGACAGTTAGTGTGCTTCTATTTAAGTTTACGTGGATTTTCTACTCTGTTACTTCATGTCCTGGGCATCACATTAAACCCTGTGGCACAATTTCTGCTTTTAAATTGATCTTGTTTCAATTCCTTGGATTTAATATGGCACATGACTATGTTCTGGAAACTTTGAGTTTAAATCCAACACCCCCGCCCCAACTTATAAGTCCAATTCATGGATCACATAAGAATGGTGTCTATTTTATTTTATATTTTTAATTTCTGAGTAAGAATACCAAGTCTATTATAAATTTATATATTACAGAACTTAAAAATGGCATTCTACATATAGTTGACCTTTTGATAACTCCCCACCGGTGGTGCCAACAAAGACTATGCTCTTGCACTTCATCTGTTTATTAGGAAGTTATATACCAAATTTGGTTAAAATCTGACCAGCAGTCTAGAGGAGGAGATAGCGTGACGGACGGGGGCGATTGGGGATAACATGGTTTTAATCACAGTGAGGCAACAAGTCAAAAATATAGGCAACTCAGTACTAAATCATGAACTAGAATTAGCAATAAAATGTGACTTATAGGGTCTTTTAAGAAGATTTGATAACCAGTATAACTTAGAAAACATTGTACAGGCTTTCATATAAAGTGTATTTAATTCAAAATATTTTTCTTATTTCTCAACCAAACCATATGTTGTATGACATTGTGAATCGACAGTTAGTGTGCTTCTATTTAAGTATACGTGGATATCTACTCTGTTGCTGCCAAATTTCTCTATTCGAGTGAGTTTTGATTCCAGCTGACTAAAACTTGCAGTTAAAGTTGAGATACCAATATTTGTTCGATCTCCTATAGACACTGAAACCAGGCGTAGCTTTGGACAGCGTTTTATCACCTCACATAGACCATCAATTGTGATGTTCGGATTCTTACAAACAACAAGGTGAGAAATATTCTGGCATTCGTTCGCTATTGCATGCAAACTTCTGTCTGTGAGTTTGCTCGTTTGGTTAACGGAGCCACCCGAGATATTCAACCTAGTAAGAGCAGGACATGATTTAACTAATTCTTCTACAGCCATATCAGTCAGAGAGGTACATCCCTGAAGGGTAAGTCCTCTCAGATCTGGACAGAAATAAGCGATTTCACGCAAACAGTCATCAGAAATTTTCGAACAAAATCCTAAGTATAGATTGAACAAATGTGAATGCAATTTTAGTTGCCTTTCTATTCCTGACTTGAAGCGAGGGGTAGTCATGGGATCATTGTCACTTTTTTCACCAGTTTCATTATTCTCAAGGGCATAATAGTCTACGTATGAAGCTGCAGGACTCTCATTTCGAGATATAAATCTAAGACCTCCTGTTAACTTGCTATTTTCTTCACTTGTGAAAGGCGCATTACTGGTTGTATCAGTTGGTTCCTCGAAATTACATTTGGCTTCCAAGATGTTCTTTACCAAGTTTAAATTGGCAATGCGATGACACGTTTCTAGATTTAGATACTTCAGATGCTTCAGGTTTACTATCACTGCATTTATACTCAAAGATGTCAACTGAACACATTCAGTCAGTTTCAGTTTTCGTAATCCCAGACAGTTTTCAACAAGACACAGTATTGTTCTGTCCGACAGCGCTGTACAGCCAGCTATTTCAAATTCTTGCAAATTTCTGCAGCCTTGAGCAATGACTAGGACGCCAGAATCACTTATTTCAGAGCAATAGTTCACAACTAATGTACGCAAACGCTTACATGAGACCGCAATAGCTGCTAGGCCAACATTCGTAATACTGCTTTTATCATATCTGCTTCTGCTGATAATCAAAGTTGTAATCAAAGTACACCTTTCTGCCATGTGTGAAATTCCAGTATCTGTAACAAATGACCCACATGAAGTGATCGAGACATATCTCAGATATGGAGACTTGTTTGAAACCGAGATCAACACTGAATCATCACATTTTGTATCAGTCAAATTCAACTTCCAGAGACGTTTTAAACTGGGACAGTTGTCAAATATACTACAACACATTGGGGAGCACAGCATCATATTTAGTTCGGATAAGTCGGTATTGCTTTGGAGTATATCTCTGTATACATCATTGGGGAGATCACAGTGAATAAACGAAAGGTTTTTCATAGATTGCCTTTTAAATATCTGACAGAACTCACTCAGCAGATCCGACGAATGTTCATCAATGTTGCAATTATGCACCGTTAAACTTTCAAGCTTTTCCAACAAACTTAGCTGTTTCACAATTCCTATAAACATTCTAGTAGAAGCTATCCCAAGAGACAGTGAAACTGAATGCAGGTTTTTGTACTTTTCGAGGAGAGCAATTATACAATCCCCGGATATATCACTACCGAATATGTTTAAGTCTCTTAAATTACTACAAAATATGTTTTCGTGCAAATAACCTTCTGAATCGAGATTTACTCTCCCTAAATCCAGGCTGCAGACACAGTCACAAATTCCACCAAGAAATTCGAGAAATGTTGAAGTAGAAAATGTATTATGCCATCCGATGCTGCTTAAGCTGATGTATTTCCACAATGATCTGTCGTAACTGAGAGCATTCCATATTTTACAGGACCTTCTTACACTGTTTATCAAGTCTTTCGGCGAGAGAAATGAAAATATCTGCAAAGTAACGTCCTGTGGTAAATGTAAGATATTCATCTTGTATTCAGTGTCCAGGAGTTTAGGGTAACATTCGATTAGTCACACTCCGATTCGTGTAGTAAAGTCCAGTTGGCCTAATTCAAGATATTAAACAATATATAAAACTGGATTCAATTTTGAGGTGGACGTCCATCCTTTTAACGTTAGAACAGTGTTTAATACAATTATTAAATAAAAACAGCGAGTATTATAAACTTCACAAGTCAATTTGTTAAAGTAACTGTGTTCGTTTGCACTGTTATAGTTCCTAGCGATACAAGTAGTAACTTTTAGAAAAATGGAAAAGTGATATAACGTACACGCGTTTTTAGGCGTAAAAATCTTCTTTATTTAGAAATGACTTATCGATTACCGATGAAAGAGCTTAGATATTACAGAAGATAGATAATCATGCAGTGTATTGTTGTCTTAATTTGCAGGGATCTAGCATCCCGTTTTGCCTAGGGACTATATACATGTTTTCCGAATATGATACAAGATATATTCTATTTATTAGAAAATCCACGAAGGTTAACAGAAATGCAATACAGGAAACACAATAATGAGTGAAAGAGAATGAACAACAAAGAGAAAAAAGAAAATGCTAAAATAATATACATGGCTAGATTATGCTTGTAAACAATTGGAGATAACCAAAGTCCTGTTTACTATTATATGATAATTATGCTACGATGCGTCATTACACATAACTGAAAAGCAAATTTGTGATGACAGTCTGCAAAGCAGTATACAAAGCTGTCTAATTCCTAAGGGGAAAACATATTGAAACAAAACTAGCATAAACTTTACTTACAGTTGCGTCGTCATTACTCAGAAGGCGTTTTGACATATACTGGCGGACTTTAAAAACACAACAATTGGATATCAGCTTTAATGTATGTCTCAAAAAAGAAGGCAAACAAGTATTTTGGTTGTATGTTGAAGAGTGTTCATTTGTAAGTAATACATAAAAAATTGTCTAATTAAAAAGAATTTAACGCATTGAAAATGTAAACCTTTTGAGATAGGACTCAATTGTTTCATGTGACAAAATGTTATCAATAAAAAATTCCCTACTTCTTTAAATTAAGACTCAACCCAACTCAAAATCTCTTTATTCTCTCAAAGTCATTAAGACAATACGAGGAACTACATAACACAAAGAAGCAGAAAGCGGTATGCATGTGATACTCAACAGTTCATAGTACACTTGTAACAACTAGCTAACTACAGAAGGATATAGAAAAGGAAGAATATTAATAGAAGTAACAGAGTTAACAAATATATTATCAAATTTAAATGAGCATATATATACTTTAGAGACTTTTGTCTTACTTATAAGAATACATGTCATCGGGGAGCAAGATAGATAGATAGATAGATAGATAGATAGATAGATAGATAGATAGATAGATAGATGGATGGATGGACGGACGGACGGACGGACGGACGGACGGGCGGGCGGGCGGACGGACGGACGGACGGACGGACAGATAGATAGATAGATAAGTTAGAGGTTAGATAGATAGATAGATAGATAGATAGATAGATAGATAGATAGATAGATAGATAGATAGATAGATAGATAGATAGATAGATAGATAGATAGATAGATAGATAGATAGATAGATAGATAGATTTGGCAAGTTATTTAAAACATTTGTTTCGGCCAAGGCAAATCAAGTCCGCTCAACCAAATATCATATTTTTTACACGAAAGGTGACTAGCAGCTACCAAGCAACATGTGTACTGTAAGATACCTTGACTCACGAACAGCCAGACCACGCCTTCTCTACCTGTCAAATTCTAAATACTGTGTATTGTGAGAGCACGTGAATAACGTGGAGTTTTCCATGAATGAAACTAAAGCACATTTGTTGTAGTACTGTAGTTTTTAGGATGTCGGGGTTATAATTTTGCATGGATTAATTCTACAGAATTGTAAGTATACTTTTATAGGATACTCTTTCTACAGTAAGGCGTAATGAAGATGGCCGCAAAGTGAATATACTCGTGTGCTGAGAATGCTAATATTTTGACAACAAATTGTATTTGCTTTAATATATTTGGCATGGTCTGGCTGTTGCGTGACATACATGAACCGTCGGGTATTCCGTAATTCTTTGAAGCCTTCAAACATGGATGTCTTATTGCAAAACACATTTCCTATTTATCAACCGGAATATACATGTTGTAAGTATTTAGCGAATACTAAACAGACCAGTCTCGATGAGACGTTTCTTTTGAGTATTCAGGAAATTATGCTAAAGTTGGGCATGCGTCGCGCATGCGTGTGTATGCGCGCGCAGGCACCGGGTAAGAAAATTCACAAACATTGTGTTTATAATCCAGACTAATCTCTATACCTGGTTTGCTGTCAAATAATGTATTGTGAGTATTCCCTGGAAGCGTCTCGATGAGACGCTACCATGGAGCACCACAATAAATGTTTGTGCGCTTATTCACGCTCTTTCAATGCCTTTAGACAAACACCAATCCTCCCTATTTATCAGCTGAAATCTATGCTGCGGGTCCTCGAAAAACCTGTCTCACAGAGACGAATCTTTCTTCTCGATGAGACGGTTCTTTCGAGTACCCACAACAATTCTTACTGTTTCAGTTGATGATAATGAGGTTACACTCAAAATTCTTATTTATCTGGACATTTTTATCGCGGTGACATTGCGCTACGCATTGGAGATGGCTGAACACGAGACGCCTCCAATGAGCACCATAATACACATTTGAATAATTCAATAAAAAAAAGGGCACGTATAGTGTCAACGTGCTTGTGTTAATAAACAGTTGCAGATACCACTATTCTTGGAGTTTGGATTGGAAATCGAGCCGGGACAAATGGTTCCTATGGCTTATCTAATGATCGCAGCCAAAACATATACTGCAGTCATCATGGGGAACGTTGCGATGAGACGCAACCAGTGAGTACCACAATGAATGCTTTAGCGCAAACTTGTGTCAGAACGCTGTGAATTGGGCGCGCCTTGTTGTTGCTTTTATATCAAAAGATATTGCATATTATATTGTAGTTTCAAAAAGTTGCGTACACTTGTTTATACTAGCAAGAATCGGAAATCCAGATGAGACACGTGCATAATGATGTTCGGTCTCAGCCGGGTCTCCGATATTTGCCGTCTCGTCATAATTAAGATAGATAATAAAGCTTGCTTAGTGCCAGGCTGGGAACAGCATCGGACCTTCTGATATCGGACATACACCGAGGTTTTTAGCCTTGATGAGTGGCGGCAAATTAAATTGCCTGCCTAAATTCGTCGGGCCACCGTACGGCAGCCTGTCGGGCGCAGCACAAAAAATAAACAGAGGAAACGCCCACAGGTGTCGCATGTCATATACATTGTATTAGTCATTATGTTGGGTAGGTGTTGCTTGCAGTATATTTGCAGGAATTGTATTGGGTCAAGGCATATCTATAGTGTGTGCTGTTATGTAGAGAGAGAGAGAGAGAGAGAGAGAGAGGGGGGAGAGTTATCATGTGTTAAATTGATTCATAATTATACCCATAAATATGCCTAGGCTTTTAAGGTATTGAGCATTTTTGCTTGTTATAAGGGATTGATAAAGCATCATGTTGGGTCTTCTGTAGAACCGTTTATCAATGTATTTACGTCGCTGGTGTGTAAAAAAGTGCATTCTAGTAAGTAATGGAATTCATCACCCAATGAGTTAGTTGAACATAGATTGCATATACGATCATCTATACTTATGTTGTACCATCTTCCGGTCTCGACTGGGAGTCTGTGATTTGCAGTTCGAAAACGAATCATGTTGATGCTTAAGCGTTTTGGTAGGATATTAAAATATTCTTCAAAATGTATATCTTCTTTAATCGATCTGTACATTAACCCTTTTGTCGAATTACCTGTGCTTTGGTGCCATTCTTCAAGAAATTGATCAAGAAGTATTTGTTTAATAATATGTTTGAGGCTAGATGATGCAATACGCGTTTGGTTAAGCCACAGGTCGTTTCGTCCTGCATTGCAAAGGATATTCTTAGCATGGTTAATCCATTTAGAGTTCAGGTTCTCTGTACATTTTAACACTTGGTAAAGAAGAAAAGACAGTTTAGTAAATTTGCCACAAATTAATTTATTCCAGAATCCAATGACTCGCGTTTTTATTGTTATCGCCAGTGGGTACCGACCAAGCTCAGCGTATAACATGTACAAGAAACACGAGAAGTATCAAATTTGTATCATAGACTTTGTTAGTCATCGAGGAATCACTCTCATATTGTTTAGCAGGTCTCAGATACAACCCGTTTGCTTAATTGGCGTTTATCCGTTTGTATGCTTTCATTCGTTGGCTTTAAATCGCCTCTATTTAAGAAATGTTTCAATGACCTAAATTTATACGAAGCAGTAAAGTCATCAGGTTTAGTTGTACAATTAAAACTTAAGTGTTGTCTAATGAAACGAACTCATGATGGCATCATCGAAGCAAACGAAGTTTACATTCAACTGTCTTTTGGAAGATATAAACGGAAGTTAGTGTTGCGTAAATAAAGTCTGTCAGTATATATATGACTGACATGCAAAATTTGTCTTATGGTTTAAATGCTGAGTGATCTTAGATCTGTGGTAAGCATACTTCGGACATATCATTAAAATAGCTCTCATCTTCAACTGCATTCACTGTACGGTGTGCGCAAAGCCCCTCAGCAATAGGAGTCTTTGGGGTACATACTCAATTAGCAATTTATGTCAGCTGGTTCTAAAACGAGTCAAACTGCTGCAATCTGAATCATTCGATACATGTGTTAGATACTTTTCACATATTAATATTGATTAAATTTTCGAATTGTTCTCAGCCTTTCACTTTTATGAAACCCTAAACTTAAAGACCAGAATTTTACAAATTTTGACTGCAAATACTTTTTAAGATCAGTTAAGTGCCGTCTTGTCGTGTAGCTTGTGGATTATTGAAAAATCTTAAGAGGTTACAATCCTTTAATACCATGTATACACAACTCAACCAACAGTCTTTCTTGTTTTGAAACATGACATATTTATGTTAGAGATAATGTAACCCGAATTATTCAGGCTTCTTATTTCGATACTGGGTCTGATTCTCCATGTACCAATAAACGATTCATACACACGACGTTCAAGTTAAGTGCTAACATATATACACACATGTCGCGCTGCTCAGCATCAAAGTTAATTCTAACATATGCAAATTGGAACGCTTGTGTCAGAATACAGTCTTAGCACAGTGCGTGCGCATGTGCGTGCGTGCATGTGTGTGTAAGAGAGACTCCAACGAACGATACACACACATGCTGTGCACCAAAATTAACGCTAATGTATGCAAGCAGTGAAGACTCAGACATGTCTGTGAGTTGGCCTGACCCTTCACCCACATTCCTACTATGTATGTACATGTATGAGCAAGCAGATGGAAGGCACAGGTTCTTAACAGTCAGTTCTCGTCTGTGTTTACAAAAGAAGATGTTTCACAGCTCCCAGACCTAGGCACCAGCAGTACCACAGATGCCCCTTCCCAACATCCAAGTGGGCAGGAATGGTGTGATGAAACTTCTTCAAGGTCTCAAGCTTCATAAAGCCACAGGACCAGACGAAATATCTTCATGGTTCCTCAAGGAGATGGCATCACCCATCACACTAGCCCAAGTTTTCTCTGACGTTTAAGTGGCTTTTCTTTATTTGGTATTTGCCACTACCGTCAGAGCAACTTAGCTATCGAAAATCCAGAATTCTCCCAGGCACTTTCAATGAAAAATATGGTAATTGAATGAAAGATTGGTGACATAAAAAGTTAAAATAGGGCTGAGTTACGATTTATATCTAAAATAAAATGATATTTTTCATTTAAATCTTACAAAGATGGAAATTATCCACACCTATTGAAGCCTTCCCTCTGTACGCATATACTGATAGTTTGTGATTAAGCTATATTCATTACCCATCATTTCCCATTAATCACTTAAAAAGTGAAACTTCTTTTATTTTTCAGCTGTATGTTCAGATGTGTTCATTAGTTTATCCTTTTAAGCAGTTATCTAATGAATACATCATTCATCTGTCAACAATTTCGATAAAAATATCCAATCTTTGATAGGTGAAGAAAGTTCAGAATTTTCGTAACAGGAGTTACTCTGATGTTAGTGGGAAATATCAAAATGTGGAAAAGCCACCAAAATATCAGAGAAGGCTCGGATTACCATCACACCAGCTCTGACTCTTATCTTCCAGGCATCACTTGAACAAGGACAGATTTCCAACGAGTGGAAAACAGCCAATGTTGCCCCTATCTTCAAGAAGGGAGACAAGAGTAAACCCTCAAATTACAGACCAGTGTCCTTAACATCCATTTGCTGCAAAGTTATCGAACACATCCTGCACAGCCACATCATGAAGTTTTTTTGAACAGCATCATATACTTTCAGATCCCCAACATCAAAATGGTATTTAAGATGCAAATGTATATGAATAGTTCAAATATTTTTTTAACTCTTTGGGATCTTTGTAGATGATAATATGGAAAAAATGGGATCATAAAGGTTTCTCTAGTGAAAATTTTGAATATCGTCAATACAGCAATAGAAATATTAATCGTGATTTTGGACCCCGGTCAATTGGTCCTGGGCTTATTATCTCTTAGAATACTACTTGATCAATTCACATACTTTTTTTTATCTTTATACTCTTTGGGATCTTTGTAGATAACAAAATGAAAAAAAGTTGAATCAAAAAGGTTTCTCTAGTGAAATCTTAAATATAGGCCTACTTGACATCGTCATTACCGCAAAAACTGGTCCCGGGACTAAAATGATCGACAGGGTCCGATATTTTGGTGGTTTACTAAAAATAACTAAGATTCATAAAAAATCTTTTTAACCATTTTTAAGAAAACCCTGTAATGAACATATGGTCCAATTTTCATGCTGATATTTGCATGTTAAATATAATTTTGATGCTCCCGAGAATTGGTCCCAGGTTCCGGGCGTTGGTCCCGGGTTTTATACTACCCCGTTGTGCCTGCCGTTCCCGATTTCAAAGCCATCAAATCAAGCACATCCAAAACAGCAATATTTTGAGAACAGAGTCCAGACGAATAATTTGGAAAAGATAGTCTAGAGAACCCATGAGATGTGAAATTCTGTCAAAATGGACAGTGCAGCAACTGGTATTGTTTCTCCTTTAATAATTTAACGCATCAACAGCGAGAGTTGATCGCTTATAACGAATATAGGAGCGCTTTTTTACCCCCCCCCCCCCACACTCAACAGTATCAGGATAGTGAAGTGACCGTGCCATTCCTAACAGCCTCTCTGTCGGTTTAACTCTTTAGCGACATTGTTAGAGTGGTCGACTGTTACGTAGGAGATCTGGGTTCAAATCCTGACAGACCCAAAAGATTGAAGTGCAATTAGCCTGGGACCCCACTGTATCGTACCTCTTATTTCTAAACATTAAGTGCAATAACTAAATAAATGCTTGCCAGTATTTTTCATTCAACATCCATCCTTTAATCTCTTTTAAGTCTATTGACAGCAAAACATTTCAAATCCAACCCTTTCTCGCATTTAAAATGTCATGAACTGCCGCCATGTTGAATCAGTGTCAATAAAAAGGTCACACTTCTATATCGATGCATTGTGGGTAATCTCTAAATTTTTCAAGTATGAAGCGCCAGCACTGCTCAAAATTTTAAAAATTGTGTAATGTAACTCAAGATAAATATATTAGGCAAGTTTAACAATGCTGAACACATTAATTGTCAAAACTGTGAACCTAAATAAAACAACACTATTTACAAATTTGATTTTTGCCTATTTTTTGATGATCATCAGGGTGGTTTCAAAAGCTCTTTGGGGGTTAGCCCAGTCATATAAAATGTGAATTTTCTTTGCTTGTGGTTCCTCCTGAAAAGTAAAAACCAACACTGGCTCGGTTCTCAACTTTTGGACTGTTCTTGGAAATACATTTGGCAAAAATTACCATACATTCATAAAAGGCAGCACTGGCTTTTCATATTTTTGAAAAATGATAGCAGGTGACCTTGACATTCACAACTTCTCCCAACTACAGACGACATATTCTCCCAACTGCAGACAACCATTTAAGCTTTGGTTAGTTCACACATTTTTGTTTTAATGTTATTTTTCTTGAAATTCTGTTGTAAATTTGTTGAAATTATTCAAATTAAGCATAAATGAGTATTTACCACATGCTTTTTACTGAGATTTTCAACAAAATCGAAAGTGAAAGTATCCCTTGACCTCGTTGATAATGTAAACATCCGGTAAAGAGTGCATGGGCAAAATATCGTAAGGATCTAGAAATAGATCGATACAGTGGCTAGAACGATATAATGGCGAGGGAGTATACCCGATAAATTGACTCTAAGAGTGGCTCTGGGGTAAACTCTTCGTTATAGTCTGTGCACAGAACCGCAGAGCTAGATTGACAGGTCTGATTGGTGGAACTTCTCGGGACAGAATCACTGTCACATGCTCTCGTTGCATCCTTCTTCATCAGTTGTCCCCAACTCAGCTTCCGATTGGTCCAGAGCCTGGGTCCTATCTGTCTTTTTCTTTCTTTCTATTCTGCAACACCCCTCGCGAGGATTGCGCGCAGGTTTTATTACGTCTTACTGTCACGTTACTAGGTGTAAGAAAAAAGAAAAAAATAGATGATAGAGGTTAAGGTTCATATACAAGAAGATAGAAACAGGTTAAAAACAGTTCTTCTAGTCATCCAAGGGATGTCTTCATGATACTTCGGTTAACCCCGTTGTTCATCTAGTTGAAACAGAACAGAATACTTGCCTATCATCACAAGCTTTTTCCCTTTCGAATTGCTTTAATGGTGTCAGAAGTAATTTGGTAATACCTGAGTCTGCCTCTGGGAGCGATAGGGGGCTATACTCTGTTGTATGTCTGTAGGAACGGTTGATGCCTGGTTCTAAAAAAATAAAAAGGGGGAAGAGTGTAGTGACAGTGCCATTCCTAGCAGCCTCCCTGTCTGGTTAACTCTTTAGCGACATGGTTAGAGTGGTTGGCTCAACTGGGCTGTCACGCAGGAGATCTGGGTTCAAATCCTGGTGGACCCAAGATATTTTTCCCTTTAGAATAGCTTAATAGTTTCGAGCACCTATTACTTAGAATCTGTCCATCTCTTCATGTGCATATTGTGTGGATATAATCCTCAGATTATTTTTTGTCACTTTTTTCACAAAATGAACTTAGTCATTTTGGCGACCAAAGTGAATAGATACTAGGTGTCTTGTGTATGCATCTTCTACAGTTTTATGCCGATTCCTTAGAAACTTCACAGATGTTTAGGTCATTGTCTGAAGATGTGCATATTGTTATACCCGCTTTTTTCTTTAGAAAAAAAGGGTATATTAATTTCTGTCAAAGTCGGTCTGTCGTCAGTCCGTGCGTACGTCCGTCTGTCACGTTTCTTGTAAATGTATCTCCTCCTAAACGGTTAGACATAGCAACTTCAAACTTTGTAGCTGAATAGGTCACATGATGTAGAGGGTACTGGGCAACATTTTGTGTGACCTTGACCCCAAGTGTCAAGGTCAAAGGTCAAATATTGAATTTTCTTGTAAATGCATCTCCTACTAAACCTTTTGACGTAGCAACTTCAAACTTTGTAGCTTAATAGGTCACATGATGTTGAGGGTACTGGGCAACATTTTGTGTGACCTTGACCCCAAGGTCAAGGTCAAAGATCAAATAATGTATTTTCTTGTAAATGTATCTCCTCCTAAAGGGTTAGACGTAGCAACTTCAAACTGTGCAGCTAGATAGGTCTTGTAGGTGCATAGGTCACATGATGTAGAGGGCACTGGGAAACATTTCGTTTGACCTTGACCCTGAAGGTCAAGGTCATTTGATGTATTTTCTTGTAAATGCATCTTCTCCTCAACTGTGGGATATAGCAATTTAAAACTTTGCTGGTGCATAGGTCACATGATGTCGAGGGTACTGGTCAACATTTTGTGTGACCTTGACCCCAACGTCAAGGTCAAATAATGTATTTTCTTGTAAATGCATCTTCTCCTTAACCATGGGATGTAGCAACATCAAACTTTGCTGGTGCATAGGTCACATGAAGTCAAGGGTACTGGTCAATATTTTGGTGACCTTGACCTCCTTGACCTTGGGGTCAAGATCAAATAATGTATTTTTCTTGGTAATGCATCTCATTGAACATTGGCAGTAGCAACTTCAAACTTTGCAGTTACATAGGTCACATGATGTAGAGGGCAATGCTTTATGTGACCTTGAGCGAGCGAGGAAAACTTTCTGCATTTCTATCTCGTAAATGATACTTTAGAGTAAAAAGTAGGGCGAAGTAGGAGCACAATTCTACAAAAAGAAGAGAACAGTAGGAAAAGTAGGGTCCATTTGAAAGCCTGATTAATCAATTAATCATCTATCAAAACCAAAGCGAAGCGAGCGAGGAAAAATTTAATGTTTTATTGGAACAAATTAAACATGATCCCCCCCCCCTGATAGGAAGGAAGCCTAAGTTAAAGGTAAACCCCCCTACTAGCCACATGGAAATTCATATCCCCCCCCCTACTTTTTAGCTCCCCCCCCCCCCCCCCCCCCCCCCCTGACACTTAAATAATGTGTGGTCTCTTATTATACAATTTTTTATCATATTATGGTATTTAATTAATAATAAAATGGTGATTTCCTATGTTTATCTGGTGACTTCTGTGAATTCACTGCGTATTGAATTTGAAAGTGAAATCATTACATTTTTTATCATTTCTTTTTAAAATCAAAGTAGAAATAAATTTATCATATAACAGCATTAAATTAACAATAAAATAGTGATTTCCTATTTTTATCTGGTGATTTCTGGTGATTTTGGTTAATTGTCAGACCCAAAGCACTGTTATTTTGCAATTTAGCTAAAGTAAGCATAAATTCCAGGACATAAATAAAAATTCCTTTCATCCTTTTTTCAGGAGAAAATCACATTTTTGGCATAACTCTGACTCTGTAGCGACTGTCACTCAACTCACATAGATCTTGTTAAGGCCATAGTTTTTTTTATTTTTTGTTTTACCAATTTTTTCAGCCAGATGAAGGAGATGGAGCATGAAAAAAAAATTAAGATCAGCTTTTTTCGGGCTGGTCAACCGTGTGACGGCAAACAATTTTTTTTAAGGATGGCCTTATCAGGGCTGAAAATAATAAAACGTTTGTCAGGTAAGCAAACAGGGAAGATCCTGGTCAGACTGCTTCTTCAGAAGTAGTTTGATGTGGGTTTGCACTGTTTGTCTATGCCTTTTTGGCAGGCAACTAGCATTCAAAATTTTAGAACATCTACAGTAGTACTGCTATTTGCACAAATTTTTCAAAATTTCTTTTTTTTAAAACAGTGTAGATCCAGATCAGTTGACTTCTAATGAAGTCAGCTGATCAGGATCAACACTTTTTTTATCCACATAATGATTTGATTCGTATCAAAAATGAAAATGCACCAGTGAATGGGTGAAAGTTTTCAGGATTAATCCTGAATTCAGGATTTTGAGGCTGACTTTTCATAGAAAGTCAGCCTCAAAATGATGAATTTAGGGAGATTATAATAGCTTCTCTGATTAATTTTCAGATTATCTAAACACATTTAACCATTTAAACATGAAATTATTTATTTTTGCAGGCATCCTGCAAGTTTAGAATTTTGAATCTCTAAAGTTCAGGATTTTGTAAATTTTGAACTTTACCCATGCCATTGGATTGACTGTAAATCAGAATTTCATATAATAAATTGCTCCTTGTGTACTTATTAGCCCTTGTCCTGCTGAACCCAGATTTATCCTTTTTTGAAAGCACTGTAGATCCAGGTCAGCTGATTTCTAACAAAGCCATCTGATCAGGATCCACACCATTTTCCAATATACCTGAAAATACTTGCTTTTCAACTGGAATGCTGCAGGGAGGAGTGTAATACACAGGCCCCCAGATAAGAGTGTGTAACTGAAAATCATTTTTTTTTATTTCTCAACCAAAACATATATATTGTGGGTAATCAAAAGAACCGTCTCGATGAGACGGTTCTTTTGAGCACCCAAAACACATGTGTAAACTGAGTGATAAGAAAATAATCGCAATTTTACGCTCAAATTTTGCTTAACTGGAGATTCTATGATACATAAAAAATATTTAGCATGACGAGGATAAAGTCAAATATGTTACATGTACAGTTAAACCTGTCTTAAGTGGCCACTCATAAATAGACAAAACAAAAGTCCTAGAGACAGATGATAGCTTAATGCATTTCGAAAGTATTGCAGATTGCTCTATTGGAGCATTCTGCAATCCCTTTGGCCTGCATTATAGCACTATTAAGCGATAATCGGTCTTTAAAATCCCTTTGCCTTTTTTGAGTGGCTGCTTAAGACAGGTTTTACTGTACGTATAATTTTTCTTCAAAATATAGGTAATCACAGTGAGACAAGAGTGAGATTTGAAGCAGTTCAACTTCAAGCTCATGAGTCAGAAATCACCCTTAAGTATAATGGTAATAGAGTGGATGTTCATTTAGGCTTCCTTCAAGTAAATAGACATTACAATGTGACCTTTGTGATTCAAGATGACCTTGGAGAGGACTTGCTCTTTGACCCACTTCAGAATCTCCATGCCAGGATTATTGATTTTTCTCCAACTGAAGATGGTAAGAGTTTGATTAGACCAATGCAGGGTTCCCACAAGCTCTGGAAATCATGGAAAATCACTAAAAAATATCCATGCATGGAAAAATCATGGAATTTAAAAAAACCCTGAATATTCATGGAAAAATCGTGGAATATTGTGAAATAATTTGACGAAACCACCAGTAGCCAGAAAACTAGCTGTCTGACACTTGTGTGTCCGTTAGCTAGTTTTCTGGCTACTGGTGGTTTCAAGTATAAATTATTTCAAATGCATGCATGGTCTACAAGCATGCTGTTGTTGCTGCATTCAGCATTTATGCTTAGTGTGGTGAAGATGCTTCTCAAAGGGGAGGTTAATGGCTGTGCATTAAATAGTCATGGAAATTACATTGTTGATCAAATTGTGTTCATGAATTTCTGTGGGAACCATGCCATTGGAAAATGCTAGGACCCATTGTTAATCTTGATTATTTTAGGACAGCAGTCAAGGCTCTGAAGAGTCTGCTTATTTTCTCAGGCTCCTTTGAGCCTTTGTTACAGTACCAAAATCTTGTGTGCTCGCTTGATTGGCTATTTGTGTGTCATTTATGCTAGCAGGGAAGGCTCTGGTGTGTCTGCACATTTGTGCAGTCTCACCTGAGCCTTAGTCATTCGACAATGCGATAAAGACCCAGATGGCATGTGCTAGTAGCTCAAATGACAATTTCAGTGTTATTTATGTGAGCAGGGAAGGCTCCAGGCTCCAGCGAGTCTACACAATTGCCCAGGCATGCCGGAGCCTTAGTCACTTGACAATGCGATAAGTACCAAAATCTCTTGTTGGCTCATATGACAATTTGGGTCCCATTTATGTGAACAATGAAGGCTCTGGCAAGTCTGCACATTTGCACAGTATCACCTGAGCCTTCATCACAGTATCAGAATCTCATATGCTGGCTCAAATGGCGATTTGTGTGCCATTTATGTGAGCAAAGAAGGCTCTGTAAAGTCTGCACAAACAACCAAAGCAAAAGTAAGCAATGATCAGAGTATATATCAATAGTTCAAAAATGCTTTCAGTTCATTATCCCTACGCTTTTTAGCTCACCTGTCACGTAGTGACAAGGTGAGCTTTTGTGATAGGTCTTTGTCCATCGTCCGTCTGTCCTTTAACAATTGACATAAATGACAACTCCTCCTAAACCTTTAGTCAAATTTTTAAATAATTTCACACAAATCATCCTTCAACTCCAGGGTGGCCCTCTACCAAAATTGTTCAAATGGTTCTGGTCCTTTGCATAGGTCACAGAGGTTAAAAATAGATTTTCGAGATGAAAACTTTAATAATCTTCTTGTCTGAAACCAGAAGACCTAGAGCCTTGATATTTGGTATGTAGCATCACCTAGTGGACCTCTACCAAGTTTGCTTAAATTTTAAACCTTGGGCCAAAAATGGCCCCACCCCGAGGGTCAAATATTTTACATAGGCTTATATAGGGAAAATGTGAAAAAAAATCTTGTCTGAAACCACAAGGCCTAGAGCATTGATAATTGGCCTGTAGCATCACCTAGTCGACCTCTACAAAGTTTGTTCAAATAATGCCCCTGGGGTCAAAATTGGCCCTGCCCGGGGGGTCACATGTTTTACATAGGCTTATATAGGGGAAACATGAAAAAATCTTCTCGCCTGAAACCAAAAGGCCTAGAGTCTTGATATTTGGTATGTAGCATCATCTAGTGGTCCTCTACCAAGTTTGTTCAAACCATACCCTTAGGGCCCAAAATGGGCCCACCCCTGGGGGTCACATGTTTAACATAGGCTTATATAGGGAAAACATGAAAAAAATCTTCTTGTCTGAAACCACAAAGCCTAGAGCCTTGATATTTGTAGCATGTATGTAGCATCACCTCATGGACCTCTACCACATTTGTTTAAATTATGCCCCTGGGGCCGAAAATGGCCCCGTCCAAGGGGTCACATGGTTTACATAGGAGGGATCAAAAGGTCAAATATCATTAAATTGCAATAAAAAGACTCAATTTCAAAGGTTTTTATACCAAATTTTTTGTGTTCTTACAAATAAAAGATCTGAAAAATATCGTATGGGATTTTTGTTCTGACGCCAAGGTCATGCCCCAGGGGTGGGACTTGGGGGATGCTGTTGGTGCCCAAAGGTTCAAAATTTTATTTGTTCGCACAGGGTCATGTGGCATATCAATTTAGGCGAGGTCTATTGACAGCCAGCTGTCAATAGCATTTTAGGTCTAGTGTCAGCCAGCTGTCAATAGACTTTTTGGTCTAGTGACAGCCGGCTGGCACTAGACCTAAAACGTTATTGACAGCCAGCTACTGGAATAGATAAAAGGGATAATATCTAGTAAAAAGTTATAAGATATCATTTATATTTAAGTGTATTTACAATGGTGATACATGTAAGGTAACAAAGAAATTGGTGAAAAATACATGCTTATAGTTATTATCAAATAACAACTAAAAAGATAGCAATAGCTATCCAAATAATCCTACTTAAAATTTCCCTGATAGTGGCAACTTTTGCTTTCTACTTTTGTACTTTACAGAGTGGACCAAGGTCAGCCTGGACCTGATCTGGATCCAAACTATTTGGCTTTATGGTGGTATTTCTGAAAGAATTATTTTAAGATTGCTCATGCATAATTACCAAGGAGTTAATTTGAGTGCCAGCACCAAACTATCCTGGCAGAAAAAGCCTGAACAAATAAACAATCCTGAACAGTCTTTACTAGAGGAGAAGTCTGGTCAGGACTACCAGATTGCTTTCTTCATCATTCTCAATCAGCTGGAAGATTCCATTTTAGAAGTCACACCCTTAAAGATTTTTTTCCTCTCAAATATATTTGGGACAAGCAATACTGCATCCTTTTTGGTAACACTGTGGATCCAGAGCAGCTGGTTTCTGATGAAGGGGTCTGATCAGGATCCACATTTTTCCTGAATAGAATTGAAACTAGACTTCAGTCGATGGTACACCATCCCAAATACCCGCTTTTGAGCTAACCAAAGCATCTGCAAAGTTTGAAGTTGCTATGTCCAACAGTTGAAGACGAGATGCATTTACAAGAAAGTACGTTATTTCACTTTTGACCTTGACCTTAGGTTAAGGACAAACATGAAACATTGCCCAGTATCCTCTACATCATATGACCTATGCACCTGCAAAGTTTGAAGCTGCTATGTCCAACGGTTTAGGAGGAAATGCATTTACAAGAAATATTTTATTTGACCTTGACCCAAGGTCACATGAAACATTGCCATTTACATCATGTGACCTATGTACCTGCGAAGTTTGAAGTTGCTACAGCCAATGGTTAAGGAGATCCATTACCAAGAAAATACATAATTTGACCTTGACCGCAAGGTCAAGGGGGTCAAGGTCACACGAAATGTTGCCCTGTACCCGTGACATCATGTGACCTATGCACCAGCAAAACTTGATGTTGCTACATCCCATGGTTAAGGAGAAGATGCATTTACAAGAAAATACATTTTTTCACCTTGACCTTGGGGAGGTCACATGATATGTTGCCCAGTACCCTTGACATCATGTGACCTATGCACCAGCAAAGTTTGATAATGCTACATCCCACGGTTAACGAAAAGATGCATTTACAAGAAAATACATTATATGACCTTATATTGACAGTCGGGTCAAGGTCATACCAAATGTTGCCCAATGCCCTCTACATCATGTGATCTATGCACCTACAGAGTTTGAAGTTACTGAATCAAAAGGTTTATGAGGAGAAGCATTTACAAGAAAATTCAATATTTGACCTTGACCTTGGGGTGAAGGTCACACAAAATGCTCCCCAGTACCCTCTACATCATGTTACCTATTCAACTATAAAGTTTGAAGTTGCTACATCTAACTGTTTAGGAGGGGACACATTTACAAGAAAATACATTATTTGATCTTTGACCTTGACCTTGGGATCAAGGCCACACAAAATGTTGCCCAGTACCCTCTACATCATGTGACCTAATCAGCTACAAGGTTTGAAGTTGCTACATCAAAAGGTTTAGGAGATGCCTTTACAAGAAAATTCAATATTTGACCTTGACCTTGGTCACACGAATCGTTGCCCTGTACCCTCTACATCATTTGACCTATTCAGCTATAATGTTTGATTAGTTGCTACGTCAAAAGGTTTCGGAGGAGATACATTTACAAGAAAATTCAATATTTGACCTTGACCTTGGGGTCAAGGTCACACAAAATGCTGCCCAGTACCCTCTACATCATGTGACCTAATCAGCTACAAAGTTTGAAGTTGCTACCTTACAATTTAGCAGGAGATACATTTACAAGAAACGTTGCTACATCAAAAGGTTTAGGAGATGCCTTTACAAGAAAATTCAATATTTGACCTTGACCTTGGTCACACGAAACGTTGCCCTGTACCCTCTACAACATTTTACCTATTCAGCTATAATGTTTGATTAGTTGCTACGTCAAAAGGTTTCGGAGGAGATACATTTACAAGAAAATTCAATATTTGACCTTGACCTTGGTCACACAAAATGCTGCCCAGTACCCTCTACATCATGTGACCTAATCAGCTACAAAGTTTGAAGTTGCTACCTTACAATTAAGCAGGAGATACATTTACAAGAAATGTGACGGACGGACAGACAGATGGACGGACAACGGACCAACTTTGGTACCAAATTAATATACACTTTTTTCTAAAGACAAAAGCGGGAGCCCCTATCCAGTAGTCAGTAGATAAACCCTCCTAACCCTTTTCATTCTGAATATGCATTGTAAGGGTTATGTAAAATATATAAAATTATGTTTTTCAGTCCTTGCAGATGGCAGTGCAGATCCTGATAAAATGCTGCCTTATTCTGCATTTCTTTTGGGTCTTCACTGTTTGAGCCTGAATGCAGTATGAAAATGAAAATGGAGAGAAGCCTGCATGTCGTACATAGTAATATTCAGCAAGATTATGGTAAATAATGTCCAAATTATTTCAAACGTCTGTAACATATATACATTTGTACATGATGGAAATCTAAGTTACATGTGCAAATGAAATAATCCAAGAACAGTCTACTCCTAGCGGGGCTCTCTGATCAGGACTATCAGCTGGCTTAGACTGATAACTTAATATTCTGGATCAGCTAGAAGATTTATACTCCTTTTAGTTATTTTGGGGACAAACAATACTCTTGTAGGACTTTAACCTTGTCATGCTTAACTGACTGGATCCTTTTTGATAACATGGTGGATCCAGAGCAGCTGGTTTCTGTTGAGGCTGTCTGATCAGGATCCACATTGATTTTTGAAACTTCATGCGGGTCTTTACTATTTGAACCTGTATCCAGATTGAAAAGGGTTAACTGGATAATATGGGGAGAAGTGTGGAACATAGTAATATTCAGCCAAGATTTTAGCCAGAAAGTAGTATCAACAAGTGGTTTTACCCCCTAGGATCGACTTTTGTTGTCTGCTGATAACCTTTGCAAACAGTATGGACCCAGATCAGGCCAGTCAAAATGTTGGGCCTGATCTGGATCCAAACTGTTTGACACCTGGCTGGTATTAAAAAATCCAACATTCAAAGAGTAAAATATGGCACAATAATAAAGTGTGAAGGAATAATAAAAGCAATATTTGAAAATCCATACACTTTTTCGCAAATATGTAATTTTTGAATCACCTAGACTGTACGTTTAGCCAATGACTTATATATATGTAGCCACTCAACATTTTTAATAGCAAATGGCTACAATGGCTAATGGCAGGGTGAGCCCTGCTCTGCTTTGAGCCGGCTCATCCCAGGGAAAACCCATCCCGAAATGACTGAAAATTTGTAAATAAGGACATAAAGAACAAGGCCAAAAAAGCAAAACAACAACAATAAAGCCTAAAAATTAATTGCAATATTAACTTATTTTAAAATACATTTATTGAAATAAAAAATGGCTGTTTTTTAGCTATGCATTTTGCCATATATTTCTTTTGCTGTTGAAAATGTATTATTTTACTTGCAAAAATATAAAAGATAATTAAATTTTAATATAAATCATACTAAAATGATAAAGTAGGATAAGTTCTAGCGGGCTGTCAATAGCGTTTTAGGTCTAATGCCAGCCGGCTGGCACTAGACCAAAAAGTCTATTGCCAGCCGGCTGGCACTAGACCTATAATGCTATTGACAGCCGGCTGTCAATAGACACTTCCATCAATTTAATGGGGATAATGAGTAGAACAGAATGCAAGTAAAATTTTCACCCTAGGGTCAAACTGGTGACCTTGTGAGGTCATAAGTTCAAATATCATAAAATTTCACTTACAGAGTCCATTTCAAAGATTTTTATACCAAACTGTGTATTTGTTCTCACAAATTAAAGATATAAATCATGTCTAAAGGAATTTTCATTCTGTCACCTGGATCATGCCTCTGTGGTCGGACTTGGGGGCGCTGGGGGTCAAAAACTTGAGCGTGGGGATTTGGGATGGCGCCCATGGACTGCGTGTTCTAGTTTCAATTGCTGCCTATCCAGTGTGGCTGATTGGTTTCAAGAGAACTGGTGATGGTTTCTAGATGACCGTCTACAGAAATAGCTGAAATAAATGAGATCAGTCGAGAAACATGGGAGGCGTGCAGTGGCTCACTTATAATGTCTTAGACATTAACAGTAACTTTTTAACCCTTATAGCACCAATCACAACTGCAGCAGATGGCAAATTTTGCAACGTCTTTCAAAATTTTCGAAAAAATAAAGTATGATATTTCATGAGAATCGTTTGCCAGCAGACGATTCTCATGAAATATCATGCCTTATTTGTTATTTTTGAAAAAGCAGCAAAATTAGAAATTGTCGTGTGCCGCAAATTATAGGTTGCACTTTATGAGTTAATCATTTTAACAGGTGCTGGTCACAAACTTGTGATAGAATTTCATGCTCACAGGGAAAAGTTACTACAGGAAAGGCTGACAGTGAAGTCCCAAGATGGGTCGGATAACTACAGAGAAATACACCTACATGCTAGAGTACTAGGTAAATATTGTGATCCGGGGCCCGAGGTTTTAAAAGTTCTTTTTAATGCTCAAGTCAGTGGTGGATCTAGAGGGGGCTGGTGGTCGTGGTTTGCTTGAAACTCCCTTTGAGGCAAAGTTATTTCATTTTCATGGAGAATTTTGAGAATAAAACCAGGAAAAAATAATACGTAATCAGGTAAAATAACCTCCTTTTGTAAATTTGAACCCCTTTTCAAGAAATCCTGGATCCGCCCCTGCAACTGAGCAAAAAAATTTAACTGCTCATAAAACTGAATGCTGAAAAATAAAGACTTTTCTTTCTTTCAAACTCTCAGATGTTGTATTTATCATGCTAACAATTGTTGGCATTTTATCATGTATCAGCATGTGAATTTCATTCTAAGCAGAGTTGAGCATGAAACAAAAGTTTTTTAACAGGGCCAGATTTACAATATGTCATCTCAGCTATTATACTGAAATAGACTGAAATAGACTATATAGAGTATTTTTTTATAATTTGTTGCTCTCTGAAAGGACTGGTCCTTGTAGAGCAGTTTGCAGTTAAACTTTTTCTGCTAGTTTCCTCTGCTGATTAATTTTTTTACTCGCTTTTTCGTTAGAAAAATAGGGTATATTAATTTTGTACTAAAGTAGGTCTGTCATTCATCTGCGTGTCTGTCCGTCCGTCCTTCACATTTCTTGAAATTGCATCTCCTCCTAAACTGTTGGACATAGCATCTTCAAACTATGCAGGTGTATGGATCACATGATGACCATGTAGAGGGTACTGGGCCAGGTTTCATGTGACCTTGACCATGGTGTCAAATAATTTATGTATTTTCTTGTAATTGCCTCTTCTCCTAAACCAATGAACTTAGCAACTTCAAACTATGCAGGTGTATAGGTCACATGATGTACTGGGCAACATTTTGTGTGACCTTGGTCAAGGTCAAAGAGTCAAGGTCAAAGATAAAATTATGTATTTTCTTGTAATTGCCTCTCCTCCTACACCGTTGCACGTAGCAACTTCAAACTATGCAGGTGTATAGGTCGCAAGATGTAGAGGGTACTGGTCAACATTTTGTGTGACCTTGACGGTGCATGAGAAATGCCCGCCCTATTGACGGCAGGCCACAGAATGAAGTCCAGGTCAGACCTGATAAGCTGGAGGTGGTAGCTTCCTTCTGCTACCTCTGTGACATGCTTTCTGCTGGTGGAGGCTGTGAAATGGCGGTCACTACTCATGTGAAAACAGCCTTGAAGAAGTTAAGGGAGCTACTACCAGTTCTTACATCCCGCCACCTCTCTAACAAGATACGTGGCCATGTGTACAGCTCTTGCGTGCGGAGCGCCATGCTCCATGCCAGTGAAACTTGGCCACTGACCAAAACGAACCTGCAGCGCAATGATCAGACAGATCTGCAGTATCAAGCCAGAGGACGTGGCCACGGTAAGGTCAAGCAAATTACTGGCAAAGCTTGAGCTTGAGGACCTCAACCCATTTTGAGAGAGAGAAGGCTTCGCTGGTTTGGACATGTGGAGCGTTCTAGTGGTGCAATCAGAACAGCATGTGCTATACAGATTGATGGCAGGCGGGGGGCAGGAAGACCCAAGCTAACCTGGTAGAAACTGACAGAGAAACTGCCGTGAGTGTAAGCTCACGACAGGTGACCCTCAAGAAAGGAGCACCTGGAGATCAGGTGTGAGATCTGCTATGCGTGCAGTTAGCCAGTTACCTGGAAAGGGTCCACTGATGTGGATGATGCCCCTGCACCTGCACATTAATCAAAAATCCGATTATGATATGATGATGATGATAATTGACTCCAAGATCAAAGGTCAAATAATGTTTTTTCTTGTCATTGCATCTCCTTCTAAAACATTGGACCTAGCAACTTCAAACTATGCAAGTGTATAGGTCACAGGATGTAGAGGATACTGGGCAATGTTTCATGTTTTTTTCTTGTAATTGCATATCCTCCTAAACTGTTGGACCTAGCAACTTAAAACTTTGCAGGTGCATAGGTCATATGATGTGGAAGGTACTGGGGCATTATTTTGTATGACCTTGACCCCAAGGTAAAGGTCAAAGTTAAAAAAGCGGGTATTTGCGATAGTGTACCATCGACTGCTGCTCTAGTCTTCAGTTAGCAAACTGTTTGGATTCAAATCAGGCCCATCAAATTGTTGGGCCTGATCTGGATCCAAATTGTTTGGCCTGATCTGGATCCAAATTGTTTGACAGGGAAATGTTTGAAAGAGAAACACTTTTTTTTATAACCATTTTGCTATTTCAATTACCAATTAATGATCATTAAGGATCACGTGCATATTTGGTATTGTGTTGCTGAAGGAAAATTGCCATTTAGGGTAGCTTTTGTGCTTCAAATATATAGAGGATCTTTCATGAGTGCTCATGTATTATTGAATTTATTGAACAAGTTGGGGAAGAGAGGTAAAATGAGAGGCTTGTTGAGAATTTGATCCCTTTTTCGCAACAAGTTAAATATCTTCAATAATACTGGAGCACAAATTTTAGATTCTATTAATTATATGACATTAAAATTACTTAAAAATCACTTTTTGGCTGGAAAACTTTAATATTTTGTCATACATGTATGTATGTGACAGTGTTATTTATGTCATTATATGAGCCTCATCGCGAGAAAACCTGTCTTCGGGGCTTCCGACAAGGCAAGACAAAAACCGGGCGCCTGTGTTGTGCGCAAACCCCCGAAGACAGGTTTTCTTGCATCGAGGCCCATATGACATCATATGATAAATATATAATAATCCGAAATATTTTCTTTTTTCTGAACAGGAAAGGGAAAGGGAACGCCAGCCTTAAGGAATGGAATACACTGCAATCAAGTTGATGAAGAGGAAGATTCAGATGCAATGACAGACTGGCAGGGATTTGACTGATGCCACAAATATCGTACCATATTTATAAAGCTAAAAGTTAAGGTGTTTCCCCTTTTAAAATGCCCCAGATGTCACATGGTGCAATGATTGTGTTTTTGTGGTCATTTTTTTCTGAATTTTTCATATAAAATTTGTTAGAATGAGTGTTTTCATATATGACCTAGTGCACAATGTGGAGACTGCATTTTGTTCTGGTATACTGCTTACGTCATCTTGGATATTCCACTGAAATATAAGTGACTGTGATGCCAGGAAAACTGCAAATTGCAGTTTTCCGGGCATCACTCATGTTTCAGACATAATTCCATATATGCTTGAGCAGTTTACAAAAGCTTAAAGATGGAGCGCAGTGGCTCAGTGGTAGAGTGCTTGACTCAAGACGGAGGGGCCGCGGGTTCAAGCCTCACCAGCGTCACTGCGTTGTGTCCTTGAGCAAGACACATTAATCCTAGCTTAGTACTGGTTCACTCCAGGAAGACCCGTCCCTACATAACTGAAAGAATGTTGATGGGACGTAAAGAATCAAATCAAACAAACAAAGGCTAAAAGCAGTCTCCTTATCATGCAGTAGGTCATATATGAAAATAGCTATCATTTTTTTTTTTGAAAAATTTCACAACTAAAACGCAGTGTATTGCACCCTGTGGTTTATGTAACTCATGTCTAACATAGTTCAGCTATAAGTTGAGGTTTATTTCTTCCATAAGATAAAAGGGGAAAAAGTTGCTCTGTCTCATAAGACTAGATTTGAGGGATTCTTTAGAAAGGGAACACCTGCCTGAAAGCTCATTGAATATGGTGCATATATTTAGGGTAGGAAATTAGCATAATACAATCGATGGATCTGAGTCACGTGGCACAGAAGCTTATAGTTATGTCAGAAATGAGATGACAAATTGGAGGTGAAAACTGCCTTTCTTTAAAAAGGTGTTTTTGGTACGATAGCAATTTAAAAGGAAGTGCACGTGGAAGGCAAATGTTGTAATGAGGAGTTGACTCTATAAATATTGTTGATGGGGGTGAAGACCTTTTGGAATAGATCCCCAACAATCTACAGTAAAACCTGTCTGAAGCAGCCACTCAAAAATAGACAAAACAAAGGTCTGATGAAGGCAACTGGTAGTTTAATACAGGTATAAAGTATTGCAGAATGCTCCTATGGAGCATTTTGCAATACTTTTGACCTGCATTAAGCGATAATCAGTCTTGGTGCATTCTTTGCTTCCAAATGATAACCTTTTAAGGACATATTTGACTTCACTGCAGCTGGTGAGTGGGACTGTGTGGTGGCGGTAGAACGTCTCCCTGCCCTTCACTATAGTGTAGATTTTATTTTCTTGTGCTTTGGGATCATGGGTTTCATTGTGGAACTTTGAAACTATAAGAGGGTCACTGATGAGGCCTAAATGGCCGAAACTAGCTAGTCTGGCCCAGAAAATTTGCATACTCCAGTATCAGTTCTTTGGTGCATTCTTTGCTTCCAAACAATAACCTTTTTAAGAACATATTTGAAAACCAATGTTTGGTCCTCTTTTGAGTGGCTGCTTAAGACAGGTTTTACTGTACATATCACAGTGCATTACCTGGAACCTCTGTTCAAATATTTTATAGCATGTTGTTCCAGGGTTCGCACAGGCTTGAAAAGTACTTGAATTTAGAGGGTTTTCATGAAAAGTCACTAAAAATTTAAATCTGCTTTGAAAAGTACTGGAAAATCACTGAGAAACCTTGAAAAGTCCTTGAATTCTACTATTTACTCTAGGACTTAGCACTTTTGATAGACACTAAATCAGTATAAAATTGTTGTGCCTTTATTTGGTGCAGCATATGCTGCACCAAATATAGGCACAATAATTTAATACTTTTTTTTCTAATACTATATTGTCTCCTTTATCTCAGCCTAGCATTTCTGAAGTAGAATTTTAACACTTAGATCAGTATTTTTTATAAGCTTTTAGTCCTTGAAAGCGGCAGGAGAGGCTTTTAGAAGTCTTTGAAAAGTCCTTGAATTTTACAGGAACTTGCATGTATGAACCCTGTGTACATTGTAAGTCATCTTGTATATGAGTCATGATTTAATATTTATGATTATCTTTTGTTTGTTTTGGTGTTTATTGTTGCTTTCAAGAAGCATTCATACATATCATGGCATTTAGTTATCCTATTACTCATTTCCTGGGCAATAGGGAGTGCAGTGGCTCAGTGGTAGAGTGCTTGTCTCAAGATTGAGGGGTAGCGAGTTCAAGCTTCATTGGCATCACTGTGTTGTGTACTTGAGCAAGACACATTAAGCTTCGCTTAGTACTGGTTCAACCTAGAAAGCGACCCATCCTGACATATCTGAAAAATTGTTGACTGAGATGTAAAGTATCAAAACAAACAAAAAGACATCTTGTTATACCCTAATTCTTTTACTATGGAATTATACTAAGGTATTATAAGAAAATGGCCATAAACATAAAATGGTCATTTTCCTATAATTCCTTCGTGAAATTGTCCCTTTGTAACATAATACACTTATGACATGGTCCAATTTAATGGAACCCAAACACAGTATAAAAATAATAAAGTGCACATTGAGTACATGTATATGAATTTTAATATAAATTCATAAAGTGGATGAAAACAGTATCCTGATCTGACAGCTGGCTTCTAGTGATTTACAGGGTTTTCAAGAAGTGTTATAGATTTTTGAAAAAAATTATGCATGTACTGCACATTTTAGGTGATATTTATACCAGTAGCTTTGGTTGGTTGGTTTGTTGCTTTACATCCCAGTAAACAGCTAACCTTTATCCTGGGCTAGCTTGAACAAGGGGTTATCCAGTACTTCATGCAAATACTTTCCCTTGTAATTTACAACAACCCTTCTTGAATGAAGGGAGGAGAATGACTGTAGAAATTATTTCATGATCAATCTCCACGAAATTATGGGACCAGGCCAGGATCAAACTTGCTACCCTTGGATCTGCAGTCAGACATGCATCTGTAGCCAGACATGTTACAGACGGTGCTACACGGCCTGGTAATATACAAGTAGCTGATCAATCTGTCCTATTTGATTCAGAAAAAAGGATGAAATAACCTATGAAAGTACCATATGAGCCAGTGTATGAGATTTCCAACAATGTGGTATGTGCGACCAGCAAAGACTCAGATCAGCCTGTGCATATGTGCAGTCTGATCAGAGCCTTTGCAAGCTGCTTGAGTATTCTATGATTGTTAAGCTACTGACTGAACACCATTTGGAGTTTCTAAGCTTAAAAGGAGGCTGCAGAGGCTCATCGGAGTCTACACTTGTCAAAATGTCATATGGTTGGAAAATTCATGCCGCGGCTCAATTATAAAACCTAGTAAGAACACATGTTGTCATAAGCACACATTGACTTCTGATTTTAAAGTGGATCCAGTTGTATAATTATATTAGTAATATGGATTCCTCTTTAATATAAAAAAAGTGCAGACCATGAAGCCAGCCAGCTGATCTGGATCCACATTGTTTTCAAAAAATTATTTAAATTTAAAAAAAGGCATGCACACTTTGTTCTTATTAAGTAGATTACAGTATGTGACAAGAATTGGCCTTGCAAACTCAGCTCTACTGGCAATCCTTAGAAGCCTAGATGGGCAAATAACGTTTAAGTGGAAATCATACTGTGGCGAAGTATGAAATGAGCAGAGAACCATACAGTCAAAAGAGCAGATGGATAACTCATTCAAATGAGCAAATTTTTCAGGTAATGACTTTTAAATAAGTATTCACTCAGTTGTATTACCTGTAATGGCCAATATTGCTCAGTCCTTAATAGGTGATTGGGAGCAAATTACAGTGGCGGATCCAGAGGGGGTTCGCCCCCTCCCCGGTATTAAATATCATATGAAAATGAGATAATTTGGTCTCAGTTATTTCATTTTCATGGTATATTTGAGATAAATGAGATAAATCAGCAAATCGAACCCCAACACCTCTATACATATGAACCCCCTTTCCAGGAATCATTGATCCAGCCCTGCGTCTGGATGTTTACCTGGAAAAATTCGCTCATTTGAATGATTTAAACATCCTCTCTATTGCCTTATGATCCTCCGCTCTTTCGTAAAAATAAATCTGCTCTTTCATATTATGGATCCGCTCAAACCTAAATCTCCCGCCTATATTACCAATTTTGTTCACACCAGAATACACTTATCCGCCTGGCCTGACGTTATAAAAAAAATCATGCAAGAAATTTGTCATGCTCATAAATGTAACAGCTGAGAAATTGAAAGCAGAAAAAATCTTAATTTTCAGCATTTTAGTTTTTATGTGCATTTGAAATTTCATGCTCAGTTGAGTTGAGTATAAAAAAGGTTTTATAACCTTGTGGCCTGGATTTATTCCTTTATTTATTCAAGTGTTGTGTTTTCATTAAAACCTCATTGTGAAATAAGTTGAATACATACAGTAAAACCTGTCTTAAGCGGCCACCCTCAAAAGAAGACCAAAATATAGGTTTTCAAGACCAATAATTGCTTAATGCAGGTCAAAAGTATTGCAGAATGCTCCCATGGAGCATTCTGCAGTACTTTGACCTGCATTAAGAGATCAAATGGCTTTGTTTTGTCTATTTTTGAGTTGCAGCTTAATACAGGTTTCACTGTATAGTTTTTGATGAAGCTACCCCTTGCAAATTTTTGGTGGCAATTTTAAAAAAAATAAAAAATTCATGGAGCTTTTTTGAAGTAGCACAGAAAGATTAACTCTAGCCATATTGAAAACATTGTTGAGCTTTCCTTTTGAGGCTATAGAAGTGATATAAGCATAAGGTCCAGTCCAGTGTTTACAGTATGGCACAAAGTAATAAGTTTATAGTCTATTTCAGTATATTATCAGAGACTACATTTTGTAAAACTGGACTGGTCCCTGTGGATATAAGGACCAAACCTAAAGCTCCTGCTCATATATTCAAGTGCACATCAGACGAGCTTTAATAACGACGACAAATGCTATGAATCTTATGTGGGTCCATATTGTTTGCAATATCTGCCACCTCAGAATATCAGCAGACAAGAGAGCAGATATCATAAGTCCTGCCTGGAGGAATAGGGCTAACAGTGATGGCCGTTTTAGGTCCACATATGAGCCGTGACATGTGATTTCAAACAATGTGGCATTTTGACATGAATAGACTCAGATGAGCCTGTCCAACCCCCCTTTAAGCTTAGAAACTCTAAATGCTGTTTAGTCAGTAGCTTAATGGTCATAGAATTTTCAAGTGACTAGCAAAGGCTCTGATCAGACTGGGCATATGCGCAGGCTGGTCTGAGCCTTTGCTGGTCGCACTTACCACATTGTTGGAAATCTCGTATCAAGGCTCATATATTAGAATTTAGGATATTTATTGATATGCAAAATGTTTACTGTGCTTATTGCCTACAACAATAAAAATAATCAAAATATCATGTGATGCTCGATACTGTTACATATCAATGTCCAATGGCTGATCTGTTAATCCCTGTTATACATGTATATAGCTTTGTCCAGGAAGATAGATAGTAATGAAAATGTCCAGCCTCACCCTGCAAGTCAAAAAATCACAAAATTTTGTGCCATATTTTTATGACATTTTTGTGAGTATTTCGTTGATTTTGTTCAATGATTGCAATTAAAATTTATTTTTCAATGCATTAACTTTTACCAGGTCCCCAGAGAGGTGTCGATAATCTACAGCTTTGCGCTCAGATTTTGATGTCCCACTTTTGACATGGTGAAGGTAAATGCAAGAAAAATCCTGTTTGATGTCCGAATTTACCTTCATTACAGATGACAAGTTGACATGCCATCCTGGTGCTACATTTAAGACTGGCACAAATGAAATTAAATATTCTAACACACCTCGCCTATAGAGCCAATGCTAAAAAAGTGTGATGTATCAAACAATAATTCACACTTTTGAAATCGCGAGGAAAGTGTGTGCTAGCTGACGTCATTTGTTACTGGAAAATGACATCATTCATGGTGTTAGACGGTGTAACATCGTTTTTACGCTTGAAAGACGTTATAAATACATGTAAAGGCGGAAAGATGTAAGAAGCTGAAGACTTCAAATGTGTTTTTGTTGTTTATTTTAGGATGCCGACATAGGGAGCATTATACCTCATACATAAAAATAAATATTGTGTATTAGAACCGAAATAGATCAGCTCTAGTGCGTGAATTGTTGAGTAATAATTCACTGTTTGTCGGTCAGTTGTACAAAGATAAAGCACTTGTGCTGTGCGCTCGTGATTTTATCTTCTTTACAACTGACCACCAACCAGTGAGTTATTATACAATAATTCACTGCTAGAGCTGATCTATTTCTCAAGTATAAGTGCTCATGTTGTTGTTTACAAACATGTTGTTTATTAACAACTCTTGTCCTGCTGAACAAATCCATGTACTGATGCAACTATTGAGTTTTCCAGCCTGCTTGATTCTGATTATCAAAATGGATACACAGTTTTAATATAAACAGCTTATTTCCTGATCAGCTGGCTTCCAAAGAAGCCAGCTGATCAGGATCTACACTCTTTTGATAACAGGATCTAAGAGAGTTGAGGTGGACAAGGGTTAATTTTTTGGGGGGTTGTAAGTTTTAGATTTAGTTATTTTGTACATGATATTTATCTGTCTGCAACTTTACAGTGAAGGCTCTTTAACCCTTTCCTTCATGAATTTTCATGCTAGGCTCCACCTACTGTGAATAATTTTATAAATACATTTTCATGTTTGTACACAGAACAAAGAAATTACTTGTCAGGTCCACTAGTGTACGATCAGATGTATCATATTTCCATAAGCAAACAGAGTAGACCCTGATCAGGCAGCTCTTACAAGAGCTGCCTGATCTGGGTTTGCTCTGTTTGCAAGTGTCTCTATGAGGTAAAGGGTCAAAGGTCTCCTTACTGTTCACATACAAAAGATACATTTACCTGTATATAAAATGCTATGCTATTGATTAAATAGCTGTGTTGTGAATTTTACTGTATACCTTTTATGAATCATAGCTCCAGTGAGCTTCAGTAATCCTCTACGAGTGCTTAATCATTAAACATTTTGACTTTTAGACTTCTTCCGAATGGCTTGGGCCAATCAAGTTTAAATTCGCCATGGACTTACAGGTCAGGTTCAGATTTATACTATGCACAATAAGTTTAGCAATTTCTTATGTTTCACATTTTTATGTGCTCATCTTTGTGCAGTGCCTATCAATTTCAATAGCAATGATGAGAACAGGATCTTAGGCAAATGAAACCACGAAATTTCAGACGCCATCCTTTAAATAGGCATTTAGGGAGAGCAAGAATTGCAGAAGGGATCAGTAAGCAAAAATCACACCCGTTGCAAGTAGTGCTAAAATGATAAGAATGCGATTTTCGTTTTGGTGGTCTTTCATCTTCCTCATGCATCATACGCCTATAAAAACTATTGGTTATGTGACAGATGTGATAGACATTTCATGCTAAAAAGTAGCTGCCATCAATGTCAAAACGTAGTCATCATTTGATTAAATTTCTAATGTTAATTGGCATTTCACTTCAACAGAGTATCAGTTTACATAGATAAAATAAGCTTTTAATGTAACTCATCGTATGTTTGATTAAAACCTTAAGTTACTGAAAAATTGTGCGACGTATTTGCAAGATAACGGTGACATTAGATTTTATCTTTCAGCTTGTGCACTGTAGTAGTAAAGATGTTTCATTCAACAGTATTTGTCTGAATGTGTTAGAAGGCATCAAGCAATATCACTTGTTAATGAGGTTCAAGAAAACCCGACTAGAAACACCGTTTAAAGGCGATTTGCTATGCTTTTTTGGTTTTCAGTGACCCAACAATCGTTTGAAAAAGGTTTCGGCTTCCCCCAATGATCCGAAATACCCATGTTACCTGCTAGTCTTAAAATTAAACGTCAGTTTAGCACGGCTGCTGCGTTTGGTAATTCTGTATTTTTTCAAAACAATTGCTAAATTTAGTGTGCATAGTATATTCAAATTATGTTGTCTCTATATCCAATTGGTCACAATCGATCAATTTGTCAATTCATTTTCCCTCTATGGGATGACTTCAGATCAGCTGAAATTTTCATGGACCTTTGGTACATTCGGTAGGTAGGGATCGTGTTTAAAGGGAAACACTCAGCTACCTTTAACTGATCAGATTTAGCTCCTTTAACTTATCAGATTTAGCTGAACTCCTTTGAGAACCTATAGGTTAAGATCTGATTCAGTCTCCCTTCAGCCAATGGTGGACTAGAATGATGTCCAGGCAGCAAAATGATGTCTTGATTCAAAAGAATAAACGGGTGTACCTAATTACAGTAGTATACAGTAGTATACAGTAATATACAGTAGTATACAGTAGTATACAGTAATATACAGTAGTATACAGTAATATACAGTAGTATACAGTAGTATGCAAAGTAATATACAGTAGTATGTCAAATTTGAATTAAAAAACAATATTTTATCAAATTAAAATATATTTTTTCAACTTTGATGGATATATTTTGGACCAGAGTTTTAATTATCGTACATATAGTATACAGTAGTATGCAGAAGTATGCAAAGTAATATACAGTAGTGTGTCAAATTTGAATTAAAAAAAAAACAATATTTTATCAAATTAATTTTTTTTTCAACTTTGATGCGAATATTTTTGACCAGAGTTTCAAATACCAACCTCATATTCATCGCTAGTATTTGCCACACTTTGAAAAACACACCTTTCAAATTCTAATTAGTGCCCATTCTATGAAATTAATAATAAAAAAAAACACACAAAAAAACCAACAACATTAAATTAAGCTCAAGTCCGTTTTGAACACAAATTTAATTTAAACCTGAGTAAGTTTTGAACAAACCCATTTAATTTTCCTACGGTGGGCTTTTAGCGATGCTTTTCTTATTCTGAACGCCTTAGGGTTATCACAATCGCCCTATTTTACCTGTCTGTCCATCCGTCCGTCCACCACGCTATATTTTAAACTGCTATACACTAGTAATATAAATAGGTAAAGAGATCAAACTTCAATATTTTTTAATATTTACTTATTTCCCAACTAGTTTCGGTTTAACAACCTTTCTCAAGGGACATATGTAAACAATGGCCTCTGCAGTGAACCAAAAACAGCCTGAACATCAAAACTAGCAGATTAAAGTTTGGAGTCAGGTAGCTATTAAGCATAGGTTTCCCCATATCACGGATAGGAAACTTCGCAGGCAGAGACGCCAGTTCCGCCGGTTCTGTATATGGAGGCTGAAAGTTTTCCATTCAGTGTTTTTTTATCGTGTAATATAGTGAAAAAAAAGAGAATTTACTGCTCCCGCTCTGGGCCCAGAATTACAATGCCTCCTTAAAGTTAAGCAAGACTTAAGTTAAGTATTAATATTTCAACATGCTTTATTAAATGCTAAACAAACTGCCTGGATCGATGTTTTATTCGTGGTCAAAGAAATCATTGTGATCTTCAGGAAAAATAAATCTATTTTGATTTCAATCAGTTTTAAACGTTATTTTCGCATCCTGAAAATCAATACTTAACTTAAGTTTTCCTTAACTCTAAGGAGGGAATGTAATTCCGGGCCCTGGTCTTTAACTGGTCTTTTAACTTGAGAGCTGCAATTTGTGTACGGCTTTGCCTGAATTGTTTTTGTCGTGACCTATATGCAGATGATCTTGTCATCATTGCTGACTCCCTAGAGGAATGTGTCAGGAGGCTCTTGATATGGAAAGAAGCCATGGAGAAGAAGGGATTGAGGGTGAATGCAGGAAAGACAAAAGTCATGATCTGTGGTACAGGCCTGGACCTCTTGCAGAGTTCAGGCGAATACCCATGCGCTGTCTGTCGTACAGGAGTAGGCAACAACAGCATCTACTGCAATGGCTGCAAACTTTGGGTGCATAAGAAATGCAGTGGGCTACAAAGACTGACACCAAATCCTGATTATAGGTGTGCACGGTGCATGGGAAATGCTCGCCCTATTGACGGCAGACCACAGAGTGAAGTCCAGGTTGGACCTGATAAGCTTGAGGTGGTAGCTTCCTTCTGCTACCTAGGTGACATGCTTTCTGCTGGTGGAGGCTGTGAAATGGCGGTCACTACTCGTGTGAAAACTGCCTGGAAGAAGTTCAGGGAGCTACTACCAGTTCTCACATCCCGCCACCTCTCTTACAAGACCCGTGGCCATGTGTACAGCTCTTGCGTGCGGAGCGCCATGCTCCATGCCAGTGAAACTTGGCCACTTACCAAGACAAACCTGCAGCGCTTGCAACGCAATGATAGGGCCATGATCAGACAGATCTGCAGTATCAAGCCAGAGGATGTGGCCAGGGTAAGGTCAAGCGAGCTACTGGCAAAGCTTCAGCTTGAGGACCTCGACCTCATTTTGAGAGAGAGAAGGCTTCGCTGGTTTGGGCATGTGGCGCGTTCCAGTGGTGCAATCAGAACAGCATATGATATGCAGATTGACGGCAAGCGGGGGGCAGGGAGGCCAAAGCAAACATGGAAGAAACTGACAGAGAAAGACTGCCGTGAGTGGAAGCTCACCACAGTTGACCCTCAAGAAAGGAGCACCTGGAGATCAGGTGTGAGATCTGCTATGCGTGCAGCTAGCCAGTTACCTGGAAAGGGGCCCACTGATGTGGATGATGCCCCTGCACCTGCACGTTAATCAAAAATCCGATTATGATATATGATGATGTGAGGTAAACAACCTTATACAGCTTGCATCAGCTTCATTTTCCTTTTTTTTCACCATTTTACATCATAAAATCACTGAATGGAAAACTTGCGAATTTAGGCGATTTTTTCAGCCTCGGACCAGTGATTTTATTGGGCCATTTTTACGGCCTTATATGGGAGTCGTTCCCAAACCAAACATGGCCTATATTTTCCCAATTTCAGGTATTTTAGCACTTATTTTCCCAATTTTAATAAAATATGTCTCCAAATGTGAAGGGAAATGTAGCTTCCTAAAATCCCAAATAAAATCACTGCATACACAGATCCGGAAAGAGCCTCATTTGAGTTTTTGTTCTGTTTAATGAACATGCACGGATCCAGAAAGTTTTGTCAGAGGGGGGTCCATATTTGATAACTTTTTTTTTTAGTTTGATGAGGGGATAGAGGATCCAAACACCACTATAAATGGGCCATCATCGGCCCGCCATTTAAATGGCGTTTCGCTGACGGGGGCCGATGATTGTCCAACATTGAATGTTGGCTTTGTAGCTTTGTGATTTTTCAGGGGATCCGGACCAGTATTGCTAAGAAACCCTATATTTTTGTGATTTTTCAGAGGGGTCCGGACCCCCTGTCCCCCCCCCCCCCCCCCCCCCCCCCCCCCCCCCCCTCTGGATCCGCCCATGAATGAAGTTTCCTACCAGAACATATGAACAGTGGATCCGGGCTGAACGGGGTCTTAAATCTGCTGATCATGCTTACCATTAAAATATCATGATTCTCTCACTAGCCATACATGTAACATGTGTAAACTGCCTTCACAGTAAGACAGTGGACAGCTAATAATTAGCATTAATTAGTGACCACTGTTACAATTATCACCGCAATTATGCAGCAAAGATGTGCTACCCTGTACACATTTTGGGTTGCATAATATCCTAATGACCGACCAGTAGAATATGCAGAGCAGAGATAGGAAACTATCAGTGATGATTACCTGTCTCTCTGACCAGCAGGGAAGTTAATGCTGTAGAGTGAGATGGTAACATGCTCAAAGGAAAAAAAAACAGGATAAATTTTATTTATTCATCCAGCTGTTTTGATTTGTGGCTGCATTAAGTTTTCTTATTTAATTTTTATTTATTCATGGAACTTAAATATTCAAATTATCTGGAAAAACTAATCTTTCAGTAATAGAGAGAACATACAAAATTATTTAAAAAAAAACAACAACAAAAAAACAAACAACAGACTCGGTTTCTTCGAATTCCGCTTGTAATAATAACCCTTTTCGTTCTGATAGATTTTTTCATACATATTGATACAATAAACATGGATTTGCCCATTTTGTATCTGAAGGGGTCGCAGGTTGAAATTTCTATATTTTAACGCTTAGCATTTGTTTATTCTTTTGTTGTCGTCTGCTGACTTATTTCATTTTCCCCGAAATAATTCATTCAGGAACACTAAAAGAGTGTCAAATGGTTTGGATCCAGATCAGGTTCGACATTTTGTCAGTTTGGATCCAGATCAGGACTGACATTTTGTTGGTACTGATCTTGATCCAAACTTTTTGCAAAGGTTATCAATAGACGATAAGGTAAAGTGTTAATGTATAACTTCCTGAATAAAGGAGCAAATCTACTCAGGGACAAGTTTTTATATTAGATCAATTCACCAATTGGAAGATTCCATTTTAGTAATTCAGGATCTAAAGGGATGAAACACGGAAACATATTCTCTTTTTAGGCTAGTACCGCAAAGGGAGCAGTCCACTCAGGGACATATTTTTTTTCTTTTATTTACTGAAAGCTGGTATTATGGATTAAGCCAGTTCACCAAATGGAAGATTCCATTTCATAAATTTAGGATCTAAAGGGGTGAAACACGGAAACATGTTCTCAGTACCGCTGAAGAAACAATGCATGTCCATTCCACAATGAGAAACACGTATTTTATATTTTATACTTTGGGGCTACCTGTATGGCTCACTATATCAATTATAATCCTTCCTTTTGATACCGTCTGATGAAAATAAGTTTAGACCAACATACATGTACACAGAGCTGTGTTTGGAATGATCAAATGAATAGACTAATAAGCTACCCATAAAAATTAATACGAAGCATTTGGAAATGGATTCTATGCTTTGCTATTGCAATCGCATTCAGAAAAATGTAAATGGATTCTATGAAAACATTGATGGTTTTTGTTTTTATTTATTTACAACAAAGTCATTTGGTGATGATCAGTAATTCTAATTAAACTTTCACTGGACAGGCCATTATGCTAGTGACTGACAATTGTCCTACTTTAGCTTTGAGAAGTTAAACACTATAAAACTGTTACCAGAGCCCTTCTGATTTTAACCGAGATGCAATTGATTTTAAAGCATATAATTAATGAGCACCAACAAAATGACATATGCTCAGCAAAGCATTCTGTCAGCCTGAACGCCCATCATGTGCGATCAGAGTGTATCCTGCATGTATCAATGAACCATGGGGTCTAAAATGTTTTAGATACCTTTGAGCAGACAGCGAAAACCATGGTTGAGAACCACTGTACTCAAACAGGGCAGTCATCGCTGATTGGCAGCAGTTGGTGAGGGCACATAATAGTTTACATGGCTGTTAAAAAAGGTATTTTGGTCAATATTTTACTTCTGAAAATATTCAAAATATTCTTCACTGAATATCCAGCTGTGTATCTGTTTAACAAGATTTATGTGAGTTGAGTGCGATTTTTCTTCCTGAAAAAGAGGATGAACGGATTTTTAAATTTTTGTTTGTGTCCCGGTGATCTATTTTACATGGGGAGGCTGTTAGTTCTCACATTTCTTCCAGGACAATTTCATAAATGGCCAATACCCTACCTATTTGGGCACTTGTAGGATAGAACTTATAACGTCCAGTTGTCAAGCTTTCGACACTCTCTCCGTTGTGTCTAAACTATAAGAAGCTCACATTAACAATTTTGTAACATAGCGGGAAGCTCAGATCAATGTTAAGGCATCGTGCCTCACTGGACAGTTGTGCATACTTGTCTTAGGAATGGCATGTGTACCATAATCAATGAAACGGCCAATATGATTACATTGTATTCTTGTATCATGACTTTGCCGCCTTTCCTTTGATGTATGCTGTACAATAATTTCCACAAGACACTAGCAAGGGTGGAGCTTCTAATTGACTTGAATATCTGATGAATAAATTAAAATGTGGTTGTTTTATTGGTCATGATACAAGAATTTTATTGTACAATTACTCGTGAATATACAAATATTCCCTCTTGTAGGGGGAAACTCGTCTTCGACTCGTCCCGCGTACAAGAGGGAATATTTGTATATACACTCGTAAAGTTGTACAATAAAGCTAACTTATTAAAACAGCGTTTTTTGTTTAGCTGTTATTTGCAAACATGTGAAGACAGGATATCATAGATGAAAATAGATTTATCCAGAATAAGCATATGCGGCGTTCATGATTTTAAAAACGCAATAATCAATTTAGGTAATGATATGTCGATAGATCGTTTAAAAGGTCTGTATACCCCCCCCCCCCCCCCCCCCCCCCCCCCCCTATATATCGAACCGCAACATATAGTCCGTTACGGTACCACAGTCAATATGATCATCGCGTCAATGATGGTGATGTACAATGTACGTTGGTTGGTTTTCCCTGTATATCGGCTTGCTTCTGAAAACAAAAGACCCAATTCGAGTTTGGCTGTTGGATATCTTTTGCTCGGTGTTCAGTTGTATGTACTGTTGAGTCCTTGTTTTTGTTTTATCTCCTTTTTATGTCTTGATTTATATGTACTGGGAGATGATTCGTGGATGGTTGGGGGTCTTTCGTGACAGGCCAAACATTTATGTGCCTTGATCCGTTCTTAAATTTGTTCTTGACTCTTTCAAAGACTTCTTTAACATAATATGTTCTTGAACTGTTCTTACATTTGTTTTTTTATTATTTCAAAGACTTTTCTTGAACAAAATGTGTTCTTGAACTGTTCTTACATTTGTTCTTGATTATTTCAGAGACATTTCATTAACATTATGTGTTCTTGAACTGTTCCTAAATTTGTTCTTGATTATTTCAAAGACTTATATTGAACACCATATGTATAACTTAATTTATGGTACCTAAGTAATGTGATATCTAAACATGATATCTCGACTCAAGCATTTGACCCAAAGAATGGAAATCATTCAATTTGTGAATTTGGCACCTAGTAATTTGGCACTTAGTAATAATTTTAGGTAAAGAAAGATAATAAGAATCATATTTCTCTACCATTTTAATAACTGGGCAGTGGATCAAGCTGATGGACAATCTGTGAAGTTATTGAACAGGACCATAGTTAGTAGTTGGATGGGTGACCCAATGGTTAGTAGTTGGCTGGGTGACCAACTGGCTGTCAGGCACATGGGTCATGGATCTATTTTTTTTGGATTTTTTCTTTACACAAAATTTACTTCTGATGTTTCTCAGATTCTGGTTCAAAAGTTTTGTGTTTCCATGGAAACGTGCAGTATTGGAATAGAAGAAGTATTTTCTTTAACTACAAAAGAACAGAATGTTCTTGAACTTTTCAAGAACAAAATGTTCTTTCAAGAACAGTACATTCTTGAACTTTTCAAGAACTGTTTTTAAGAACAATTGTTCTTAAAAATAGTCCAATTTTACGTTCATAAAATGTTCTTATGCTGTTCTTGAACACTTTAAGAGCAGTTCATGTCCAGTTCTTGAATCTTGTTCTTGAATAATGAAAGAACTTTTCTTGAACTGTTCTTTAAATTCTCGCAGGGGGGTCTCTTGCCTTTCTTGTATGTGATGTTTTCTTGTGTTTTATGTCGCTTTCCATTCGGTGTCCTGGGTCAGGTGTTGTACTTGAATGTATAGATTCATGATCTTTGCCTTCTTCCTTATTCTGTTATTCTTGCCGATGTAGTTGGGTCAGTTTCAATATGCCCCATAGGCGTTGTGGTCATTGCTTGTTTATTAGACTCGTTTATTAGACTTGATTGAGGAACTATGTATACTGCTTGGGGAGTGGTGTGTGTGTGTGGGGAGGGGGGGGGGTGAACTCCAACGTTTTTCCAGTGTGTTCATGAATAGAGTCTTATTGGAAGATGCGTATTTCCTGTGTTTATTTGCTTCCAGTGGATCATGCACCTACTAGGCAGAGCTTAGTACATATAAATGGTTAGCCTGGGTCCAGTTATCAATATTTATTTTTGTCATTATTTCATATGCTATAATTCTAAAAAAATAAGATAAGAAAAAGATCAAAGATATCGGTTGTCCGTTATTGATTTCGGTCGATATTGACCAAGAAACGGAAAAAAATAAAAATAAAAGGAAAACATGATATGAGGCTAATAAATGGTTAACTAAAACAAATAATACTTAGAGCTTGAAATGCATGAAAAAACTGAAAAAAGAGTGGGCTCAGCAAATGCAAAATTAAACTCTTGTAACTATGATACGCCAAGCGATGGTTCAAAGGCTAACTTCGACAAGCATGCTCGTTTAAGATTGATATTAGTGAAATTTAAGTAACGTTAACTGCCAGTCCAGTTACATATTCTATTACGGTACCTTGCAGTCATAAAGCATTTATTAATATACATTTATTTTTTACATCATACATATGATATAGATGGCTTTGGTACTTGTTGCATATGCGCAAATATACTTTAAAGGCCCGCTGTTGTAAACTGTGTAAACATTGGTCTGAGAAATCAACTACATCCAAAATGTGCATACAAGCCGCGAAGGCTCTGTTGAGTCTGTGCATTCACGCAGGCTCGCCTGAGCCTTCTATGCTCAACAATGCGATAAGTACCAACATCTTATATCTCGTACAAATGTAAAAGCCTGCTTTAAACGAATATGCTGAGTCGCTGACGTATCCAGCAGGGCTACAGGCTTAAGTTTAATTTGAGTCTTCATCTACATCTATACTTTATGTATGGGAGCAGTATAGGTTCTCGCACGTGGGTGCATTTGTGCAGGCTCGCCTGAACCTTCGCTGTTCAACAATGTGATAAGTATCAGAATCTCAAGTGCTGGCTTTCACACAGGCCCAAGCTGGCCTGGCAAGTAAAACTGGCAGCTGTAAGCTAAATTCATAAACTTATAAGCATCAGCACATGAGGAATTCAGTAATTATAGCATCGGCAAACAATGAAAGGGTCAGACGACCCAATGCTATGCATATGCACAGTCTCGCCAGAGCCGTCGCTGCTAGGCTTAGACTTATACATCTAGTCCTCTGGATACATTTGAATGATTTGCGCTTTTGTGAAGTGCACTGGCCCAAATATTCCTTCTAAAAATACGCAAAGACTGCAAAGTGTCTCCATCACCCGTCTAAACTCAAAGAGTCTGTGCAAATAGAAACTTAAGAAAATAATCAGTCGAAGACGTTCCCATAGAAACCATGGATGAAAAATACGTTTTTAATATGAACGACCAACAGCTAGGGTCGACGCCGAATTCTTTCATCTATTCATACTTAAACTTCGAAACGTCCTCCCAACACATCCATGGGCTAACATGACAGGTCGGCGTAAAAAAGATGCTTTTGAAATGGTTCTTAATTTAATAATAGCTTAATTTATTATAAAAGCAAAGAGGAGTGGAGCATTTTTCCTTGCATTTTTTTCTTCTTCGTGTCTAGAGATACGGGTACGTACCCGGAGACTAAGGTATGGGCGAATATTCATAGACTTACCAACGTATTCCACCATCAGCCATTTCTTTAAGCCCAAAGTCGCAAGTGATACATCACCATCTCAAGTCGGAAACCCCAAGTCCAAATGTCCATTGTCAGCTTCCATAAAATATGATCAGTATTTCTCAAACAATATACAGTAGCAAATTTGCTATACACCCCTGCTTTAGGAATGCACCAAAACAAGCCACAAATCATTAGTAGGATGCGTCGTGATAAGTCAGAAGTCGCAAGTCAAAAGGCCTCGCTCTGCTTCCATACACAATCTGACACTCCTATTATTCAAAGATTAGGTCACTGTCTAGCCATGCCCCCACAGCACGGTTCCTATCTCCGTTAACATTACAAGAGACTGGGACATTACACGTGGCGATACAGTGACCAATAGCTGAAAAATACTTATTATATAGGACACGTGCTGAAGGTCAACTTTCATGGCTTTCTTAGCGTCGTGCAATTTTTTTTTTCTTAAAATACACAAAGTATGGATGTAGACTGACCACTTTGAATACGTCACCATGGGCATTTAAAAGGAGGCTGTTGTGCATATGCGATAAATACCATATAACTGAAGTTTAAAATATGGTAATAATTTTCGAGTTCTATAATTTGTGTTGATGTCAGCATTTTTATGCCATGGCGGGGCCTAGGTTGAACCAGTCTGAGCTGAGCCAGTACTACAAAGTGACTTGCTCAAGGATCAGGCGTGTCTTGAACTAGCGACTCCTCAATCTCAAGTGTCTATCACTCGTAACACTGAAACACTGCGCTCATCATTTCGAGTATGCGTGTTTTAATCAGGTGGAGAACATTCTGAGTAATGCTTGTGGAACGCACAACTGATCTTAGTCGTTAATGCACAGATCTACATCATCGCCGTTCATTGTTAATAGTATTGGCTATATTTGGCTAGTGCCTACTAGCACTGTATCTGAAATGCTACTGGTGTTCAAGAGTATTTGAAAATCTCTTACCACAGCTGGTTCAAAGTAATGGACTTAATTATATCCTAATATGCTGCATTATTTACACATATTTAGACGTAATTGCGTTTATCTCGGTCATTAATACACCAGAAGACTTCTTATCAGTACAGTGCTAATTAATGCATGCTTTTCTTTTTGTAATGCACTTGATGTGCTATGATTTGAAATAAATTAGCACCTATGCGTGTCCATAAGCACATGCCAAGCCACCGTTGGCCATGCTTTATGCATAGGCGTATATACCAATATAAAACAGAGTTTACAAAATGTTTCATGATGACATTTAAGGCGCATAACCGTGGAATGTGCACAAAACATAAAACCTGTGCATTATTTCTTTTTTTAAATATCTAATCTTGAAGGAATGGGGGTGGGGGCACCTGAATTTCAACAGTATTATTGTAAAGAATGGCAAATCTACCTTTAAATCCAGTGTCATGCCCTCAGCATGAAGTTCGATTCCCATATTCATTCTAATTGATTCCCAAGAGAGCCCCCTTTGCCCTTTGACTAATTTAGTTGAACAATTTGCACTGACAATTGATGCTGCAGTAAACTGTCTTTTTCTGCAGGACCGACAAAACGTCAGGCCTGGTCTTAATCCAACCTGTTTGACTCTCTGATAGTGTTCCTGAGTAAATTATTTGAGAACTTGTGTAGCTTTCAAATTCACACTTGTCCTGCTGGACCTAGATATATCATGCTTTGGAGACTGTGTGTAAAATGACCAGCTGATCAGGATCCAATGTTTTCTATCTGTAATATTGGTAATGGAACGCGTAGGGGATTAATTTGCCCTGCAGCACAAGTGTTAACAGTTAAATTTTGATAACTTGTGTGAAATCTGAGTACACATTAATTTTATTTTATTTTGAGGCCCTCATGGAAGATTAGTTGTATTGCTAAATGTTGTCACCCTAAGATTTTACTTACTTACATGACCTATAATGAGTACCAGCGACACGACAATTTTGTACATTGCATCTTTGTCAGTGTAAAATCTAAAATTGAGTGGATTTAGCGGCCCGCGGTTTCAATGTTAACACCATTATTCCCCAGTCTTTACCCGAGGTACGGGTCTCCATACTAGCTCTAACTCTTAATAAATGTAAACCCGCTTCTAATTCACAGATCTATTTTTTATTCTATGAGAAGCAATATATTCCGGTTTTATAATTTTAACTTTGCCCCCGATGAGTCTTGACTAGCGACTCCTATATACTGCCAAAAATGGCAATAGTCTCTCATTTAGGGGTGTTTAGACGGCATGATTTAGTCGTCCTGACTTAGTCGTACATTACAAATCAGCTCGTGTAAACACTGCTATTACAGAGTCATATATGATTTTAGAGTCAGGACGACATGTCATGGGGGATAGAACTGGTTCTATTTGCCATTACAAAATCATGGCGAATTAGCCAATCAGCTTTGAGGTCACTGGGGTTAATTGCTTTCGGAGCAAGATAAAAGAGATGACCCTAAACATGCCAGAATTTTTTCCTGAAAATGGTGTCTGCTGCATATATTCAAGCGCACTTCAGAGGAGATCTTATCATGGAAGTAAACACTATAAACCCTGACCAGACTGCTTTCAGGGAACAGTCTGATCTGGGTCGATATTCTTCGCCATAAAGACTAGCTAAGAACATAAGCAGATGAAATAGCAGATGACAAAAGTCGTGACTTGCGGGAATGAGTTTTAACACATGTACTTAGCTATAGCAATGCAACAAATGTAGAGCATGATGAGATAGCTCAAGGTGCCCAGCCAGTTTTCTTCACTGTTGAAAGAAATCACACATGACATTGTAATGCCGTCTAAACAGAAAAATCATACATGACAAAATCACAAAATCATGCCGTCTAAACAGGCCTTAAACGAGTACACTATAAAACAGGGAGTGTCCGGCATAGATCCCTGCAAGTCGGACAATTTAAACTTACGTACGTAAGTGATTATCTGTCGTGAAATATCCATTCAGCATTCGAATATCATTCTTGTAAAATTGTATTGGAATCTGTGCTGTTTCGTTGCGTGACGGGCGGACGGGTGAACGCAATATCGCCATTGTTCGAATTAGCGATAAATTCACACTCCTACTGGATCTGTATATTAAACACAGACTGTAGAAAAGCATAACTTAATCAAAAATGAATTTTAGAAAACATTTTTAAATTTTCAAAAAAAAAAAAAAAAAAAAATAGTCAAATAAGTATTTGGAAATGTATTTTTCAAAGCGTGGTAATACTAGAGATGAATATGGGGCTGAATTTGCTCAAAGAAAAAATATGCATTAAAGTTGAAAAAAAAATTATTTGATAAAACATTCTTTTGTAATTCAATTTTGACATATTACTATATATAACTTTGCATACTACTGTATATTACTGTATATTACTGTATACTACTGTATACTACTGTATACTACTGTATATTACTGTATACTACTGTATACTACTGTAGACTTCTGTATTTAGGTACACCCAGAATAAACATGTTCTGCAATTTGGAATTACTTGTACATCACCGAGTTACCAATCCTCGGGTAAAATCTTGTTCAGATTAGTACAAATATTTCAACTCTTTTCTTGCCGTTCATGACATATGTCATCTGCCTGCTCATCAATGATGCACTTTGGTGGCCTATATTGCGAACAATATGGACCCAGATCAGACTGCTCCCTATTGCCCAAAGATGAACTGAAAATAAATCAGAGAGGCTATTAAAATCTGTCTAATTCAGGATTTGGAGGCTGACCTGTGAAGTCAGCCTCAAATCCTGAATTCTGGATTAATCCTGAAACCTTTCACCCATGAGGGTTGATATTGGACCTGTGTATGACAAAACTCACGAATTGGCCTTTTGGCATGGCAGCCATCTTGGTCATGTGACGATTAACAATATAAATTTACTCCCCTCAAATTAAGAAGTCTCCATATGAAATTTGAGTTCAAACGGCCAAGTGGTTTCTGAGAAAACTATGATGGGATTCCAATATGAGTGACCTTGGCTGAAACTTATTTATAGCCATTGTCTCTTAACATTTCAAGTGAGAATGACTGGCTTCAACAGTATTCAAAAATCAACATTTAAAAAAAAAAATCAATTTAAACGCTTAAGGAAGCAAATTTGACCTTGATGTTAAGTAGGTCAAGGTCAACCTAGGATGATCATTTGAACAAACTTGGTAGGCCCTACATCCCAAATGTTACATACCAAGTCCACTGGTTATCAGCCTTCTGGCTCTGACCACAGGAGCTTGAAGTTCTATCCTTAAAACGCTTCTAAACCCTAAAACCGAAAATCTCATAATGTCATTACGTAGTGACATTGTGAGCTTTTGGTTTTGAGGCTACAGGGGTAATTTAAGAACAGAACTTCAAGCTTCTGTGCTCTGACAAAGAAGTTTTTATAGGGTTTTTACCATATATGGGCATGTCCGCCATCGTGGTCATGTGACAAGAACAATTTGTATACATTTTGGCTAACTTATGGTAAGGAGTCTTCATTTGAAATTCAAGTTCAATTAGCCTGATGGTTTCTGGGAAACTATGTTTTAATATATTGATGGGACTCCAATATGAGGGACCTTGGCTGAAAGTTCAAAGGTCAACATTGACCTTTGGAACTTATTTATAGCCATTGTCACATTAGGTTTAACATATCAAGTCAGAATAATGACTTTGGCTTCAATAGATTTCAAAAAATCACATTTTCAAACATTTCCCCATTTAAATGCGTTACGAAGCAAATTTGACCTTGATGTTAAGTAGGTCTAGGTCAACCGAACAAATTTGGTAGGTCCCACATCCCCAATGCTACATACCAAGTCCCAAGGTTATCAGCTTTCTGGATCTGGAGAAGATTTTTTAAGGGTTTTTACCATATATAGCATGGCGGCCATCTTGGTCATGTAATCAGGAGCATTTGAACATACTTTAGTTCCCGCATCCCAGGGAGTCTCAATATAAAATTTTAGTTTAATTGGCCCAGAAGTTTCAGAGGAGAAGATGTTTGAAAATGTTGACAGATGGACGAACTGACGCCAGAGTCACTGGTACGATCCTTCGGCTCAGGTGAGCTTATAAGAGAGAGCAGATGACAATTGTTTTGAATGGCCAGAAAAGGGTTAAAATACGGAAATTTGAATGGAGCATTGGTCTTCAGCCCATTTTAAGGAATTTAATCATATGTATATAAAATTATATGCTCATTTTTACAGAATTTATAATAAACTAAGTTAGAACAGTGTTGTGGAGGTTAAATATCCAGTGATAAAAATAAATAGGCCAGCCCATACAATAATCTATCATGAGTGTCAGGGGCAGATGTTTGGCATCATGAGGCTTGCTGAGGGATGACGAATGCTGTTCCCCACTATGCAAGGCGATAAAAATCCAACTGCATGCTAAAAATATAACTGTCATTCCGCGAAAATGCATGCAATTTAAACAAGTCGAAAGCGAGTTAATTTTATCCACTTTTTGCTATACTGAAGAACGTATTGAAATAGACATTAATGGAAAACTGTTCAGCATTATTGAAAGAATCACTGTGTATATTTCGTTCCCCTGCTGTTTGGTTTTTATCCCCTTTCATAGTGTGGATCTTTTTCTTTCCCATTATCACACAAATTCAGGATTCTTTTTAACAAGATAAGTTTTGTTGATAAAAAAAAACAACCAGAGAAAACCTCACCTGGGGTGCAAGAATGGTATTTGTTATATGACTGGAGAGAATCCTGTCTCCTGATTGGCTTAATTTCTCTTCATAAATCTCAATGTCTACCTTGAAACTGGTCTTAACCGGTCCACAAGTTAATATTGCATGAAAACCAGCTCGAACTAGTTGCCAGAAGTTAATATTTTTGACACTTCTACAATATTACCCTCTAGAGAGCTAAAAATGGCATGATGAGTGTGAAACTAGCATGCGCTGCATGAAATTGGCATGATTTGCTGTTTAACTTCCCAACAGGTAAATTAAAGACTTTCATGAATTTTTACAACAGATTTGTTTTATTTTGTTTGCTTATTTATCTTTGTTTGAATAAACAAACTGTAAAAACAGTTTTATGATAACATTTTATATTCCCCATTAAGAGAATTAATACACATTTGAAAATGCAAAATACTAAATTATAATATTTTAATAAAAGTTGCTAAAACTTGTGAGAAAGTCCTTAGATGCCTTAAATAGAAGGTTGAAATGTCTTTAACAACAAAAGTGAAAGTAGCAAAATTTTCATTCTTAAATTAAGTCGTATAACAAAACAGTTATTGACTTTAATTTCGGTAGACAAAAGGCCTAGCAGCCTCGGTGAATTATCACTTTTTCGGGTAGATAAATCCTTATGTCTACCTCATTGAAGTCAATAATTGTATATTATTGCATATCATTCTTTTAATAGAAAGACAAGTTTTGGTCGGAGAATTCATTTGTTTTTGTTTGATGCTTTACATCCCAGTCAACAGGGGATGGGACTTCCTGGGTTGAGTCAGTACTAAGCAGCAGATAAAGTGTCTTGCTCAAGGCCACAACAAATTGACTCCACCAGCAGTGAGTCTCAAACCCTTTGATCCCCAGTCAAACACTTTACCGATTGAGCCACTTTTTTTGGGGGGGGTTGTTGCTTTACATCCCAGTCAACAGCTATTGGTCATGTCTGTTGTCAGTTCACCTAACCACACTTTTTTCCTGGGCAAGCTTGACCATGAGGTTAACCATCACTTTGTGCACATACTTTCCCTTGTAACTGACAACAGCTCTTCTTGAATCAGCCAAAGGGAGGAGAATGACCATAGAAATTATTTCATGATCAATCTCCACAAAAGTATGGGACCGAACCCCTGGATCTACAATCAGACAAGCATCTGCAGTCAGACATGTTACCCACTGTGCTATGCGGGCAATGTTGATTGAGCCACTGAGCTCGGCATAGACACTGTGTGATGTTTGTATCATCGTGAACACACAGTAAAACAGATCAATGTAACTGTGTTGAAAATTCAAAGAAATAGACTCCGAATCACAGTTGTTATACCCTTGATCCTAGCTCTTGTTTCTGCGCCAAGATTTTTTGTGAATAAATTGCTGAAAATTTCTGAGTTTGGGAATGAACAATCAACAAAAATGTAAGTTTTTCTAGTTTATTTCTCTTCATTTATAGAAAATGGCGTTGTTGTTTTCACATGAAAGGTAAAATTATACACATGTTAAAAGCTTACTTATTCTGACCTTGCAAATAGGTCAATTCTGAAGGAACTGCCGCAAATCAAGAGCTACAATGCCTTTAATCACATACATAAAATATGATCTGAGTCATCTGACTATAGTTGGAATATTATGGTAGATCTCAAATTTCGAACGCTAGTTGCCTGCCAAAAAGGTCTAGACAAACAGCTCAGACTTGGATCAGACTGCTTCTTAAGAAGCAGCCTGATCATAGTCTGTACTGTTTGCTATTCTAGAAAGAGAAGCGTTCAAAATTTAATAACATTTATCCTTGATCAACAGTATTAACCTATACAATGCACCAACTCTTGATTTCTACTAGATTAACTGTATGGTTAAACTTAAAACATGGAAGGTCTTGCTCAGCTAGACAATCTGATTTCTCAAGATGGTCCCTGACACTCTATAACAAGAAGACACAAGACCTCACGTTACCCTTTTTTAACTACTGATGGGAAATAGCTTTTATCCTTAACCTATCATCTGCTTTTTACGTCTGCTGCATATATTCAAGTTCACTTTAGACTAGATTTTATGGAGGCAAATACTATGAACCCAGAGGGAGCAGTCTGATCAGGGTCCATATTGCTTGGAATATAGGCTACCAAAAAACATAAGCAAATGAGAGGGGCAGACGAGAAGTCAGGACTAGAGGGAAAAGGGTTGATGCATAATTGGTCTGTCTGCATTGCAGTAAAATTTAACACCGGCCAGTATGTGAGATTTTGGTACTTCGAGATTTGCACTTCGAGTCCTGGAGTATGGACACTGGTACTCTTGAGGCTTGGCACCTCACAGATTAAGTACCGAAATCTCATTTATGTATATTCTACTTTCCAACACTAATTTCCTTTAAAAAGGGCTAGACAAAAAAGCTGAATGTACTGGCTGCTCCTAATGGTGCAATCTGATCAGGGCTTTCACTGTTTGTTAGTATTACAAGCAATTCATGAATTAAAGATCTTTAACCAGAGTTGTGAATAGATCTACAGTAAAACCTGTCTTAAACAGCCACTCAAAAAATAGACAAAACAAAAATCTAAAAGGCAAATGGTAGCTTAATGAAGGTCGGAAGTATTGCAGAATGCTTTTTGAAGCATTCTGCAATACTTTTGACCTGCATTAAGCGATGATCGGTCTTGAAAACCAATTTTTGATCTTCCTTTTGAGTGGCCACTTAAGACAGATTTTACTGTATGTTTGAAATGTTGACCAAATTACTGCACACAGGAGACATTTCTTAAGTAAATACATATAAAACAGTAATATCTTGTTAATTATGCAAATCTTATGGCATGCTTCAAAAACTTAAATGAACATGTACTGTATAAATCCTACAAATTGAGACAGCCAGAACATAATTACTATACAATGTACGGTAAATGTTCTAAAATTTCGAACACTCTAAAACTACGAACACCTAAAATTATCGCCGAAAATAATTTTTAAAACATCCTAAAAAATCGAACACTGCCCTTTTTCGGAAAAATGAATTTCTAAAATTACGAACACACGTTATTTTCGGCGGAAAACCGATGTCCGTTTGTCTGTTTGTGTCCTATCTGTGTTCGGCAGCGCGTGAGCGGTAGCGACATTTGGAAGGTTCCATTTTACTTAGATGGGTAATCTGGCACGTGACGTTCTATTTTGCATGCCAGCGCGCGACGTTATACGTTATACATTATTCAAGCTCACCAGCTATGACGAACTTGATGCACGGACAAGTTCCTGCAACGATTCCTTAACTGCTTTGACTAACCCTATTGAGTATATGTATCCATCCAAATGGCTGAGATCATTATTCATTACTGACCAAACATTGACCTTCAGACCGCGATTCGGCTAATTGTACGTGAATTATGCACGTTTACACACGCAGAGCAATTCTCAATAGTGTGCTGTACATGTGACACGTGCTCGTTTTTTTTTAAAAAAATACTAGCCCCGAACAGAGAGAGAGTTTCGGAAAATGAGAGAGAATAAAATAAGTTGATGTATGGTGATTGCCGTGGACGTTTGCAACACAAGGGGTCATTCGGTTTCGTGCAAAATGCAGAGAAAATCGTGCAAGTCGCATGTTTGTTTGTTTTTTCTTACCGAGACATCCAGCCACCGTATATTTAATATTTCACCGACATGCCTGCAAGAACTCACACGTGGTCATCATCTCATTTTTATTCACGGTACTTTACCGTAAACTTAAGGCTTAAATATGTATGAGACTGACACCCCTACTCTCCCCTCCCTTTTAAAGGATTTCCCAGTTCGGCAATATATCCAAGCCGCGTGCGACACGGAGGGCAATTCTATCAGTCTATGCGTGTGCTCTTTTCTTGAACACAACTCGGACCCGAGCATGAAATCAACTTGCGCGGAGCCCCATATGACCTGGTAAAGAGCCTGCTGGTACTTATGACAGATGTGATCAGCGAAGGCTCAGGAGAGCATGTGTGTTTGCACAATCTCGTCAGGGTCTCGCTCACTAACAATGTTTAAAGTGGATGAAGACTCGAGTCAAATAAAAATTCTAGGTCTTTAAATACTTGTCGGCGGTTTTCTAGGTACATGTAATAATGGCTATTCCTATCAATCAAATTCCTCAAAATGGAACATTTTAACAAACTGTTGAGCCGATCGCGGCGTGTCTGTTTGTCCTCATGAAACTGCACATGGAAGGTCCTACAAGTGCATTACCGGTATAATGTACGCACAGACGCACATACATGTACCAAGAAATAAATTGATTGTAGCACGATTCTGCATCTTGATCATGAATTTAATATATACATATTTAATTAATAAGTCAGTTTATAAGATTATGGTACTTATCGCATATGCGAGCAGCGAAGGCTCAGACGAGCCTGCGCATCCGCGCAAAAATCGCCAGCGCCTTAACTGCCCACATACACAATGAAGGTGCATGCCGTGGCTGTGAATTTAAAATCAGTAAATCGGGACATCTCGGAATTCGCTTTATTTACCACACGTCTGTAGAACTGTAAAAGTATATACCCCGACTTTGTTACATGCGAAGATCAGCCTGCGCACCGCACAGTCTTATCAGCACCTTTGTTTCTAGAACAAAACATGAAACATTTTGTCCGGCAAGTTCTGGGCCCAAACTGTCTGCTAAATTAGTTTGTCACAGCCTCTTTGGGGGGGGGGGGGGGGGGGGTGCCTCCTAGGTCCCACCCTGGGTCCGGCACTGCTAATAGTATCAGCAGCAGACAAAGGGACGGGGTAATGGTTCACGGACATGTTTTTTTTCGATCAAAGAAGCCGACTATCAGACCACGTGTTGTTGTTGTTTTAAGACTCGGGTATCACGCGGTGGCCCTGGCGTACGAAAGCGGACTTAGCAAACAAAACATAATTGCCTAGCTGTGTCTCCTTTTCATGGGTTTGCATGAAATAAAAAAAAATCAATGAACTCGAGCATGAAACGACGCACTGCATGCATGAAAAACTAGATTTGTGGTACTTGTCTGAATTTTTCATATCATAAATTGAGCCGCGACACAATGTGGCATTTTGACGAGTGTAGACTCAGACGAGCCTGTGTAGCCTCCTTTTAAGCTTACAAACTCCAAACGATGTTCAGTCAGTAGCTTAACACTCATAGAATATTCAAGCGACTAGCAAAGGCTCTGAGCAGACTGTGCACATGCGCATGCTGATCTGAGGCTTTGCTGGTCCCACATACCACATTGTTGGAAATCTCATGTCACGGCTCAATTATATTCTTTCGAGGCATCGGACGCCAAGTCGCTTGCATTATTAATTCTTGGTATGCCTGTTTGCCCCTGATTTGGTTTGGCAAGACGTCGGAGATCTTCTGCATCCAAACTATTTGCAAACTTTGACAGCAGATGGTAAAGAGAGAGAGAGAGAGGGGGAGAGAGAGGGGGAGAGAGACCAGCGCTTGCATACGAATCTCTTTTAATCTCGAAAAATATCATCTGAAAATGATACTTGGAGATACTTCTCGTCGCATCGGCTTTTGCACGACAAAGTCGGATATTCGACATTATTGACGCTTTGCATGCTTTCTATCGCATGCCCAAATGTTTAAATTGACGAAACATTCTTTCCTGAATTCCATTCGGATCTGATCTGGATCCGAACTCTGACAGCGTTTTTTTTTTCTTCTTTTTTAAGGGAAAGAGGATCCAAATATCACAAAAAGCGGGCCATCATCGGCCCGCCAGAGAAACGCCTTTAAATGGCGTTTCACTGGCGTGCTGATGATGACCCAACGTTGAATGCTGGCTTGGTAGTTTTTGAGAATTTCAGGGGATCCGGTCCAGTATTGCTAAGAAATTCTATGTTTTTGTGATTTTTCAGGTGGTGGGGGGTGTCCGGACCCCCTGCCCCCCCCCCCCCCGCCTCTGGATCCGCGCATGGGACCGGGCTATGTCTAGACTTATTGAGATATACTGAAAACCCATTTCATCGTGCGCATCGGCTTGCGTACTTTCTATAGATCGACAAGGAGAGAGAGAGATGCGTGTTCTTTATGAATTTCGTCATTTTTTTTAACTCAAAGAGCTCGTCTACGTATTTCAAAGATTCGGGTATATCTTTGCAAAAAAGTTTGATCGACGAGATGTCTTCAGTGACTGTATTACTTTATAAACGGCATTTGCGCAGATGGAGAGCAAGCGAGAAGCGTTTTGGTTTTCTGAAGGAAGAACGAAAGTGTAGCGATTTATCGGAAGTCCGAGGTTAAATAAGTGGACTTCTACGACTTGTAAGTAAATTGAGTGACATAACATGCACGTGCCTGGCTCTCGACTTGGCAATTACCGCACGCGCTGGACATTTTACTGACTCACTCGGCGGTTGAAAGAAAAATGAGTAGATAGCGCAGAATCATATCGCCGTGTTTTCAACACGTTTCTACCACATTTTTACATGCATATGTACCGTTTTTGCTCATGATAAAGCCCGTATTCTAAAATTACGAACACTAGCACTTTTTCTGAAACGTAATTTCTAAAATTACGAACAGCGGAAAAAATAATTATTTTTTAGTGTTCGAACTTTTAGAACATTTACCGTATGCGTAAAAAGGTTTAAAACTTTAACAATTATTATGCCTTTGGATTTGTTTGTATGTGTTGATGCTTTATGCCCTGGTCAACAGTTTTCAGTCATATTGGAATGTCTTCCTTTGGTGAACCAGTACTAAGCATCTGATAAAGTGTCTTGCTCAAGGACACAACACAGTGATTCCAGCGAGTTTTGAACTTTAAACCCTTTGACCCTTCTCTACCTACTGAGGCACCATGCACCACAATTCTGGTTTAATTGTGTAAATTTGTATGATAAAAAAAAAAACAGGCATAAGCCAAATAAATATCATTTATCACATTACATTACATTTGGGAGTGACTGTAACATGTAATGGCACCAATAACTATGTTGTGTACATAATGACAAAATATTAATGTTTACATGCAAAAAATATATTTCAAAGTAATTTTGATGTCATATGAAAAATTTAACACCGGTTTATCATTCCTGCTCCTATATTATTGAATTTATTAAACAAGGTAGGGAAGAGATCAAATAAAATTAGAGGCTTGCTGGGCATTTTATCGCTTTTTCATATCAAGTTTAACCTTTTCAGGTCCAATGGAATTTTCCATAAAACTACATACAATAAAGTCAGAATGGTCCATTGTGACCAAGCCACATGTTATATAGCAGATATTCAATTTTTTTGAATGAATATGCCATCTATTTCATCGAGCTTCACTCAATGAAATAATGGCATATTCATTCAAAAAATTGAATTTCCTTTTTATTAGATATACAATATTCAGTGTGACCACTAAATGACATCACACACATTCGCACATTGCATCATATTAATTATGATGTTGCATAATGTGCAATGTTGGCCAAAACTGAAACCATATGAGCAGGAGTAGAAAAAGTGAAAATTTCAGCAAATCCCGACAATTTAATTACCGAAATTTTCTTTGCAATCCAACTAAAAAAATGAACACTCACACTTTGAGTTTTTGTCCACTTATAAGAAAGTTACAGGCCTTTGAAATACCGAAGTGGGCTCAAGGAAGTCAATGGAGAAAGCAGAGGATATCCAATTTCACCCCTGAAATATAACTTATTTTCACAGCTGTGAAATACAACTTTTTATATTTTAACTGCTGTGAACAAGAACAAGAAGTGAGCAAAGCTCACATACCCCCGGCTGTAGCCATCAGAGGTTGTAACACTTTCAGAGAAAAGACAAAATAGTCAAAGATTTCATAATCCTAAATCAAGTAGTTTCTGAGAAAACTTTGATGAAAAATGTCCATATTTGTTATATAAGAGTGACAGAAGGAAAAATTGAAAATTTGAAAAAAGAAGTCAAAATGAGGGTAAGCACCTTAATTTTCATTTACACAATACATTTTGCTTATCTGAAAGTGTACACAAAGTTTCATAATCCTAAATCAAAGAGTTGCTGAGAAAATTCTGACAAAAAAGCTGCGATATGTGTTATATAGGAGTGACAGAAAGAAAAATTGAAAAAGAAGACAAAATGAGCCTAAGCATCTTTATTTTCATTTACAAAATACACTTAGCCTGCCTGAAGGTGTACACAAAATTTGAAAACACTGGTTCCAATAGAAACCGAGAAATCTGCGACAGAAATTTTCATTGGAGAGAAAGAAAAATGAACAAATAAAGGGACTGATTAGCAATATGTGGCTTTTTTTTGTAACACAATACAACAAATCACTATCAAGCTTTGTACCAAATTTCAGAATCCTAACTAAAGTAGTTGCTGAGAAATCTTTGACAGAAAAAAATGTCCATATGTATTATATCAGAGTGAAAGAAGGAAAAAATGAAAAATTGAAAAAAGATGGTAAAATGAGGATTAGCATCTTAATTTCCATTTACACAGTACACTTTGCCTACCTGAAGGTGTACACAAAATTTAAAAACACTGGCTCCAATAGGAACTGAGAAATCTGTGACAGACATTTTCATAGGAGAGAAAGAAAAATGAACAAATAAAGGGACTGATAAGCAATATGTGGCTGTTTTTTGGTTACACGATACAACTAATCACCAGCAAGCTTTGTACCAAATTTCAGAATCCTAACCAAAGTAGTTGCTGAGAAATCTTTGACGGAAAAAAAAGTTTACAGACAGACAGACAGACAGACAAACATAATTACAGAAAAGGCAAAAACTATATACCCCCTATATACTTCGTACCGGGGGTATAAAATAAAGGGACTGATAAGCAATATGTGGCTGTTTTTTGGTTACACGATACAACTAATCACCAGCAAGCTTTGTACCAAATTTCAGAATCCTAACCAAAGTAGTTGCTGAGAAATCTTTGACGGAAAAAAAAGTTTACAGACAGACAGACAGACAGACAAACATAATTACAGAAAAGGCAAAAACTATATACCCCCTATATACTTCGTACCGGGGGTATAAATACAGCTTTTTTAAAATATGCATTACATTTAATCAATATTTTCCTGTATTTCATTTTTTTTTTTTTTTTTTTTTTTTTTTTTTTTGGTATTAAATAAAATATTGTATTTTTTTCTCTGGAGATCGATTTTGTCTTAGCAAACGGTGCAGACTCTGATGAAATGCCACATTATGTGGCATTTCATCTGGGTCTTCACTGTTTGCCAAAGTACCCATTTAAGGGTTTTCTGTACACAAAGGGTTAATAAATTCAATAGTACATGAGCACTCATGTTAGATCCTCTATATAAATATATCTAATGGTACATGTTAACAACAATGAGAATGATGAGCTGCACCAGAGAACAATTTTGTTTGTTTGTTTGATTTGATTCTTAACGTCCCATCAACAATCTTTCAGTTAAACAGGGACGGGAGCCGCATAGCGCAGTCGGTAACTTGTCTGGAAACAGATGCAAGTCTGACTGCAGATCCAGGGGTCGCAAGTTCGATCCCGGCCCAATCCCATACTTTCATGGAGATTGATCATGAAATAATTTCTACGGTCATTCTCCTCCCTTCCGCTGAATCATTCAAGAAGGGTTGTTGTCAGTTACGAGCGAAAGTATCTGCACGAAGTACTGGTTAACTGCTTGTTCAAGCTTGCCCAGGAAAAAGTGTGTTTGGTGAACTGACCGTCCCGCAATGACCATAGCTGTTGACTTGGGACGTAAAGCAACAAAACAAACAAAAACAGGGACGGGTCTTCCTGGGATGAACCAGTACTAAGCTAGGATAACCAGAGAACAATTGTATCATGAAATTTGATCTGATTTTCTTTCTCCTGATACTAAACAGTATACAGTGTATAACAACCAGAGACACAGTTCCATATTAGGCTTCACAAGTTGTTATCCATTGCACTTGCATTAAACACACCCTTTGCATGCTGGGTAATTTTCATGGTTTTGTTGTGATCTGCTGACTTTTTTTTTCAAATTTACAGTTTCAAAAAATTCTTCCAGGAGTGCTATCAGTGTCAAACAGTTTGGATCCAGATCAGGACCGACATTTTATGGGTCCTGATTTGGGTCTAAACTGTTTGCAAAGATTATCAGCAGATGACAAGTCACCACTAGCAAGGAAAGAGTTGTTAGGATATGATCTGTCTAAACTTAGTTAAACATTTTTACATGATTGTTTCAATCAAAAATTATTCTTTTGGGCAAATAGAGTTTATGCTTATATATTTACATTTTCAAAGCAAGCCTTTTATGAATCTTCAGATTTTTGCAGCCGTTGATAGCCTCATGAATGACATAAATTTGATTGACAGCTGCCAAGCTCACATGCAATATGCTCCAAACATCGATTCATTCGCCAGAAATGACACTGGTTTTGTGATTGACAGCGAGCCACATCAGAGTCGCACATGCAAAACAATCTTCTTGTTTGCTCCATTGGCTGTCCGTATTCACACTGGCTGTTTAGCTTTTCCGTTTTACACTCCAACAAAACCGTTAATACAATTACATATTAAATACAAAACTGTTTTGTTTCCTAAATTATAAATAATTTCTATATTTTAGATATTTATAATAAAATGCAAATATAAGCAATAAATTCAATTTTTGTAATGTTCATGGAATCATGATTACTTTGGGTCTCTTGCAAAGTTACCGTATATAGTAAAGGGTAAAAAAACAGTTTCAATAATAGTTAAAAATCTATGTACATGTGTATAAAAAGGATTTTTACTTTTTTTAAAAATTAAACCTTGTCCTGCTGTGCCCGGATATATTCTCTTTTTGTTCTTTACATCCCAGCCAACAATTTTTCAGCTATGTGGGTACAAGTCTTCTTGGGTTGAACCAGTCCTAAGCAACCCCTCAATCTTGAGTCAAGCACTGAGCCACTGCGCTTATCATATGTTTTCTTTTAGAAAACAGTGTCGATCCAGCTCAGGTGGCTTCTAAGGAAGCCATCTGATCAGGATCTGCACTGTTTTCCATGCAACCTTAGAATACATTGTATTTATTGACATCACAAAACTAAACTGGGGAATGTACCATATAAATTTAATGGGCAGGCTAAAGGTTTAGATTAAACAAAAACGAACATACATTATGCTGAAAGATTGTCATGAGTGCTGCCTTTAATACAAAGACAATTTTCACTGTGGTTAATCTACATCGAAACTTCTCCTTTCGCCACCTCAAACAGTGCTTGATAAAGTTTTTCAAGCAAAAGACAGCAGAGCCAAAAACATTTTCCCATTGATATTTCATAATAAATTACTATTAATTTAATCAGGGTTTTTTCTAACTATACTGTGGGGAATGTATACTGATAACATTTTTAAAAATGACAAGAAATTGAACCCAGTTTTGTTATCCAGCAATCTTATTTTGAGACTTATCTAGAATGTTGAATTTTCTGCTTCTAGCTGACTTAAATTATACTTTATTCAAAATAAATAGTATTAAATTAAAAGCAAACACTTAGTAACATAAAATTTTCCCTTAATTTTACTCTTTGTCTAACACTAGTTGTGGCAACAAAACTAAAAGTGCTGGAGTATATTAACTACGGTGATGCTAAGATCAAATTGAAGAGTATATGTACAAATATCAAAAAGAGTATACACTTAAATGAGCATTAAATAAGTTGATGTTAATTGGTCAAATTCTCAACAATCTATGATACATTTTTTTTCTTTCTAAATATGAAATTACCATCTTTAACCCTTTACTCCATAGGCTATTTTTTAGATCATGACATTATTTTCTATTTTTAGACAACACCTAAAAAATTCATGAAAAATTTCAGTAAAGTTTTGAATACTTTTTATATTATGGAAAATGAAGCATTTGCTACAAAGGAGCAAACGCTCCATTTTTCAATATTTTCAAAAAAGTTGTATTTCGAAGGCGTCAAAAGGCAATTTTAAGGAGTAAAGGGTTAACTCTTTATCTGCTATTGATATCTTCTGATAACCTTTGCAAACAGCTTGGACCCAGATTAGTCCTGACAAAATGTCGGGCCTGCACTGAATCAAAACTGTTTGACACTTCCAAGGTAGTCCAGAAAGATTTTTTTTAAATGTCAATTTTGAAAAAAACAAAACAGCATGTGACAAAAAACGTGCTAAATTTCGCTGAATCCAAAGAATTAATGTATAAGCGATGTGATACGTGTATGTTGCATTTGTTAATTATTCATTTTGGACAACACGGGAATATACATTAACTCTTTGCCCCCTGAGAAAATTTTCCCCACTTTTTTGTCGTCTGCTGATTTTTCTCAAAGTCAACTTTTTCGAAACATTTATTTCAGGAATACTATCCGAGTATCAAAACAGATTGGATCCAGATCAGGCCCGACATTTATGCATTCATTATCCAAAATTTGAAACCACAAAATCTTTAAGTCAAATATGATATTCAGATGGCAGTCAATGCATTAAATCTTTGTCTACTAGTGTCGTCTGCTGATAACCTTTGCAAACAATTAGGACCCTGATCAGGCCCGACATGATGTTGGGCCTGATCTGGATCCAAACTGTTTGACAACATGATGGTATTCCTGAAAGAACTTTTTGTAAAAGATGATTTTGAAAAAATTGGTAAACGACCTTTGATGTCTCATCTGGTTTTTGTCAGTCAAAATCATAGCCAAAAATTGGCTTTCAAAAAAGAGTTACTAATGTCAATGTACAGTAAAACCTGTCTTAATCGGTCACTCAAAAGAAGACCCCAAAATATGTTTTCAAGACTAATAATCACTTAATGCAGTTCTAAAGTATTACTTTTGACCTGCACTAAGCTACCACCTGCACTAAGCTACCACCTGTCTTTAAGACCTTTGTTTTGTCTATTTTTGAGTGGCCGCTTTAGACAGGTTGCACTGCAATTTCAATATTTCCTATAATAAATTCAATGCAGGATAAATGTTCTTGCCCCAAGGGTAGACAAACAGTGAAGACTCAGATCAGAAGCAGTCTAATCAGGGTCTTCCCCATTTGCTATTCTGCCACAAGCATATTGTGTATTACAGCCCTGAAAACCAACAGTTTATTGAGAACAGAAAGAGCAAAGTGTTTGAAATTTTAGAAATTTGCCATACACCCCCCCCCCTTTACTATTCTATTCAGCTATCACAGATATGTAAACAATAGTTGCATAGATCAAAGTTAGGTGTGTGTGTGCATGCGTGCGTGTGTGCGACGAAAATCACAACTAACAATTATGAGTAACAAGGTAGCCATCTCCATAAAGAAAACAGTTTAACATGTTATGATCAAAATAAAATACACATGTATACAAAATATCAACATAACTTAACAAGATCACATAGTTATGAGCAAAATAAAGAAGAAAAAGAAAGTATGGCACATTTGACAATTCATTCTTCCTAAGGGTTTACAAAGACAAATAAATTAACCCCCAAAATCAATATTTTCTCATTTTCAAACAACTTGACAATTAGCTTAGAGTCAGAGGCAAAGATCACTCACATTTATACATTATATAATGTATGGCAGATGTTCTAAAATTTTGAACGCTAGTTGCCTGTATAAAAAAAAGCTTAGACAAACAGTGCAGACCAACATCAGACTGCTTCTGAAGAAGCAGTCTGATCAGGGTCTTCCCTATAATTTGCTATTCTGACTAGCATTTTGTAATTTCCAACCTTAATCAGGGTCTTCCCTATAATTTGCTATTCTGACTAGCATTTTATAATTTCCAACCCTAATAATTGAGCCATGGCATGTGATTTCCAACAATGTGGCATTTTGACATGTGTAGACTCGGACGAGCCTCTGCAGCCTCCTTTTAAGCTTAGAAACTCCAAATGGTGTTCAGTAAGTAGCTTAACAATCCTAGAATACTCAAGCGACTAGCAAAGGCCCTGATCAGACTGAGCGTATGCGCAGGCTGATCTGAGGCTTTGCTGGTCGCACATACCACATTGTTGGAAATCTCATGCACAGGCTAAATTAAAATTTTATTTCAAACCAGAAAGAGATAGGTTTTCAAAAATTTTAGAATGTTTACCATACTCATTACACAAGATTGTTTAAACATGGAGCAAAGAAATGTGGTAATTACAATGAAATGAGTAATTTTCTAGATACACTGAATGACAATATGCTGTATAACATAAAGAATAGCTTCTAAAAAAACTCCCCAAAACTTAAGATATTCCTAATAATGTTATGTGTGTCATATCCCTCCCAAAACTCACTCTGACTCACTCACCCCTAATCCACTCAACAGAATAACACTATCAACAATTAATTAGAGGAAGTCTTATAATTTCATTGTTGACCTAAAAAGCTGACTCGATCTCTGTATGGAAGAGAGTACATGCCATGAAATGGTTATTTATCTATTGCAGAGATTTAGTGGTATAATTGTTATGTTTTTTGTTTGTTTTTGCACTTTTTCATCAGTTCTAAATATGATTTTCACGTTGACGCTGAAAGAATGATAGTTAAAACGTGAGAAATGTAAAGAAATATCTGCATCAATGGTTTAAAAAGATAATGTAGGGCATAATACCTCTTCCATAGGAATAATTGCTAATATTTGTAGGTTACGGTCAACCTCATGCGCGGATCCAGACAGTTTTGTCAGAGGGGGTCCAACTATGACAACATTTTTTATTTTCTATTGTTCATGAGGGGAGAAAGAATCCAATGCCACTTTATGCGGGCCATCATCGGCCCACCAGCGAAACACCATTAAATGGTGTTTTGCTGGCAGGCCGATGATGGCCCAACATTGAATGCTGGCTTTGCAGCTTTGTGATTTTTTTTCAGGGGATCCAGACTAGTATTGCTAAGAAACCCTATTTTTGTGATTTTTCAGGAGGGGGGTCCTGACCCCTTGTCCCCCCCTTCTGGGTCCGCTCATGTTTGTAGGTTATGGTCAACTAAATTCAACTACTGTTTTAGATTTTTTGCACCAGGCATGTATGACACTAGCTTTTTAAAGGCATGTATGACACTAGCTATTTAAATATGCAGCATATATTTTTTTTTTCGTTCTGACTCTAGTTTTCGTGTGATTCCAGCAATCCTGTACCCTAGAAGCATCACTACAGATATTTTTGAATAGCATAGCTAGGTTCATGTAGCCAAAGGCTTTACTGAGCTCAGCTGACCGAAGACATAACAAAATATAAACATCTCCCATTTTTTCATCTCAATTTCTTTAAAAATCCTCACATTACTCATATCAAATATGTCTTCTGTCACTTCATTGTATATCTTTTTTTAAAGATATTTCTTATTTTATAACAATGCCTCTCTTATTGCACAAGTAACAACCATGAAATCAAATAAATACTTCAACTCTTTCCTTGCTAACAGCACCTTTTTTCGTCTGCTGATAACCTTTGCAAACAGTTGGATGCAGATCCGGGCCAAAAAATGTTGGTCCTGATCTGGATCCAAACTGTTTGACACTCTGATAATGTTCCTGAAATAATTTTTGGAAACAAATAATTTCGAAAAAAAAACAACAGCAGACATACGAAAACAAAAGTATGAAAAGTTACCCAGCATGCAAAGAGTTAAGTTTTAATTGATGATATGGACTAGCCCATCCTAGTTAACAATACATTTAGCAAACAATTAGTCCCTGGGACCTTGGACCTGTTCAGACTACATAATTTTTATTCATACGCTTTTCTTGTCTCAGTAGTTTGCTCCAGGAAGCCATAGAGCACAAGTTTTAGATAAACAAATATTTTCAGCGTAAAATTGTTAATATTTCCTTATCCATATTTTTTAGCATGTGTTTTGGGTGCTCTAAAGAACCGTCTCATCGAGACGGTTCTTTTGAGTACCGACAACATAATATGTTTTGCTTGAGAAATAAGAAAATTATTTTTCTGTTATGCACTCTTAACTCAAGTCCTGATATAGCTAACAGTCAATTTACTGACTTTGGCCCCATATAAATTGATTAACAATGATACAAAGATTGTCTAGTCACCTTCCCCCCAGTCCCCCCCCCACCCCCAATAAAAAAACACACAAAAAAAGTCTACAAACAATTAACTTCACAACAAAGCATCTGTTCTTGTTAAGGTCCTGCAAACACTACGGACACAAAACAACATCCAGTTGTATGTGGCTGTACCAACACTACCATGGATTTTGCTAGGATCCTCAACAGACTCTGTGGATTGTGCTGTTTCCGTACCACCATTGTGATTTTCATTGCCAATTCTCTCATCTACAAAATATCAGGTAACACTTAATAAAACAGACAAAAGTTTTTTAATGGAGCAAAGTGGCTCTTTTGATATCTAGACTGAGGATCGAAGGGTTGCTAGTTAAAGACTCACCGCCGGCAGAGTTGGTGTGCAAGACACTATTTCTGCTGCTTATATAGTACTGGTTCAACCCAGGAAGACAGGATACACCAACATGACTGAAAAGGTGTTTACTGGTAGGTAAAGCATCAAAACTAACAAAACAGAAAAAAAATTTCTTGCACATCTGATAAAGATATCTCTGATTCACCAAAGTATAGAAATTCATAATTCACCCCTGTAATCTCACCACCAACATCATGTGTGCTCTGTGAGTGAGTTTTGTGTTTAAAGTCCCACGAACAGTTAAGGTCATATGGAGACTCAGAGCCGGAGGAGCTGGGGTTCAAACTTGGGACCCCTGGGTAACAGGCGAGTGGTGTATCCTCTACAATGTGTGGTCTGTACATTGGTTGTATTGAAACTTGATCGTCAAGTAACCTTATTGTAATGTTAAAGTAATGCCATCATGTTATGCCAATGTACTCAGAAATTTCTGGGAGCCTATTTAGCTCTCATCCATCTGACAGGGATTTATTCTTTTTTGAAAACACTGATCCAAATCAGCTGGCTTCTGATGAGGCCATCTGATCAGAATCAAGTTTTCCACTCTGATTGAAAATATATGCTTACAACTGGAATACTGCAGATGGAATGCTGCAGGTTAACAAGATAAATATTGGGGAGGAGTGTAGTACATAAAATATTCAGCATGACAAGGGTTAACCCATATGAAAAAGAAAAGAACCAAGATACATCCAATGAACTATCAATGCGCTATCAAAACACAATTTGATAACTTGGTGAAGTGCCTTGGTCTGAAATACTAACCAAAAAAATTTCTGAAAAAGTACATTGATGGTGCTCATGGAGAAGTAAATCTGAAGTGCATTGGGTTTCTTAGATAAAATCTATAATGTCTTGATAGCAGTTTGGTGAACTCATATCTCAATCCTGCACTGTTCACTTTCCAGCAGCCAAGCTTTGTGTCTTGATAGTACTTTGGATACAAAATTTCTGATCAATAGAAAATAGATTTAAAGCCATGTGCACATGACAATGTATTGACTCATTTTCTGTGCTCAAATAATGAAGGGAGCTTTTGAATGTGTTTCTTCTGTTTCAGTTAGTTATTTTAATTCAATCATTATGTTAAATGTTGAAAAGAAGTTTGTTATAAACTATCCCAGTAAGTAGTTGTACTCTATTACAGTTTATTTGTATTTTCGTGTTGTTTCAGGTTTGTAATTTTATGTGGCTTCACATGACCATAGAGTATATGCATCAACTGTTTTTTTTTTTCTGATCATTTATGCTCAATATTTTCATATATAGAGCAAACAACATGCAACATTGAATTCACCATAGAATTCATTTCTAGCAACCAAATGACTGTTAATGTTTACTGACCTGACCAGAATTTCTAGTAACTTAATAGTATTTTGTTCAAAGTACATTGATAGTGCCTTCAAGATTGGTAGTGTTTTGGTAGTGTTTTGGTTAAAGCACACTGATATTGTTTTGGTTAGCACATTGATAGTGTTTTGGTTAGTGCCTAGATAGTGTTTTGGTTAGCACATTGATAGTGTTTTGGTTAGCGCTTTGATAGTGTTTTGGATAGCTCATTGATAGTGTTTTGGTTAGCGCTTTGATAGTGTTTTGGATAGCTCATTGATAGTGTTTTGGTTAGCGCTTTGATAGTGTTTTGGATAGCTCATTGATAGTGTTTTGGTTAGCGCTTTGATAGTGTTTTGGTTAGCACATTGATAGTGTTTTGGTTAGCGCTTTGATAGTGTTTTGGATAGCTCATTGATAGTGTTTTGGTTAGCGCTTTGATAGCGTTTTGGATAGCTCATTGATAGTGTTTTGGTTAGCGCTTTGATAGCGTTTTGGTTAGTGCCTAGATAGTGTTTTGGTTAGCACATTGATAGTGTTTTGGTTAGTGCCTAGATAGTGTTTTGGTTAGCACATTGATAGTGTTTTGGTTAGCGCTTTGATAGTGTTTTGGATAGCTCATTGATAGTGTTTTGGTTAGCGCTTTGATAGCGTTTTGGATAGCTCATTGATAGTGTTTTGGTTAGCGCTTTGATAGCGTTTTGGATAGCTCATTGATAGTGTTTTGGTTAGCGCTTTGATAGTGTTTTAGTTTGTGCCTTGATAGTGTTTTGGTTATAGTGACTTGGTAGCTCATTTGCATATGAAAATTGGTACTATCAATGCACCATCAAAACACAATGTAAATTGTTTTAACAGAGTATTGGTGTAGTGTTTATGTCCCTTCTTTTTTCCGCATGGGAAGCCAATCAAAGGTAGAGATAGCAAGTTTAAGCTTTTCAAAAAAGCTTGTCATCTTTCAGCACTTGACTATAAAGTCACCGGGTTGTTGTTGTACTGTCGTCATTTGAAAGCAAAATTTTAGTAGCTGTTACAAAAACGAGTCATGACCATCGCCATCTCCGCAGAGATGGCGATGGTGGTGTCATTTTAGTGTTGTGACACCATGAGAAAATACACACAGGTAAATTTCACAGATAGGGCTACCTCATGCTACACCACATAACCTGTGCTCATACAGGTTGCAAGTTTAGTCAATACATGTATGTGATTTGATCTATCCCTTCATAAGCTGGAAAACCCATTGTTTATTGTTGCTCCCAAGGCTTGTGGGAGGTTTGGTGTTTGGTCCTTGTTTTGTAAAGCAGAACTTTCTAATTTTGCAATCAGCTCGCTGAGGAAAAGATAGCTGGTTGTTTTTCTTGAATCATGTGGCTGTAAAGAGTTCTGTGTTTATTCCTTGCGGTGCTGTGGTTTGCTCTGTTGTCTGTGACTGTGATTGTGGCACTACCAGTTTATACTCACTTGGGGATTTTTTACCATGCTTGACCAGATAAAAGAGAATAACTCTGCAAACCTTGCTACTCTGTAATTTCTCTTCTTGCCTAAAACTTGATATCAAAAGAGTCTTACGACCCTAACATGATTAGAGTTGGTGTCCAGCAAAAGGTACATCCAAATTCACTGTTATTTGTGTTTTGAACTTCCAATAAAGATTATACGGTCATTATGAAGAGTTTCTCTTGAGTTACCTCATTTGAGCATATTTTTGTGGTAAACCATCCAGTTATGACATTTTGAGCATCTTTTTCATGGCAAAACATCGTATCTCGGTAAAATAAGCACTAAAATAATGGTATTTTTCATAGATACGATAGTTTGAAGCATGATTGATACTTTTTAAGGGGTTCTAATTGGCCTAGAGCTACGAGAATTTGACATGTGTCTGGTATTCCCGCCTTGACTAAAGTAGTTTTGGTAAAAATCAGAGTTACAAGGTTTTGACTCTCGACGGATGATATGCTAAAACTGATGGATAAGAAAATATTTTGATTTTACGTTAAAGAGTTTTGTTTATCTAAACCTGTGCTTATGCTGGACACCAGCTCCCTTCTTCTCATCACTTACCAGCAGCTTCCCCTTCAGGTGCAGGTCTGTAGATGCTGCTCCTGCTATCTTCATTCATATTCCCCTCAGCCAAACCAGTGGCTTCATCACTTCCTGGTGTCATCTCCTCTACACTACCAACCCTGTTGCTGTCATTCAAAGCTTCATTCACTTCTGTCAAGGAGTTGTCTGAATCTCTGTTTTCAGTCAGCTCTAGGGATACCTGACATGTACTTTGCATTTGTTCCTCTTCTTTCACATCCTCTTTAGTAACTAGCTCACTCATTTCATTAGGCAGTTTATCTAAACTACCATTCCGTACCTGGCATGCATTTTGCTTTTGTTCCTCTTCTATCACAACCTTTTTAGTAGCCATCTCACTTATTTCATTCGGTGGTTTATCTGAGCTACTATCCGGTACCTGGCATACATTTTGCTTTTGTTCCTCTTCTATCACAACCTTTTTAGTAGCCATCTCACTTATTTCATTAGGTGGTTTATCTGAGCTGCTGTCAGGGACTTGTCCATGCTCAGTTGTGTTCTCATCTTCAGGTATTTCCTCAATGTTCTGCATATCAATGCTGTCTTTACTTGGGCTGGCACTCATATTTAACCCAGATTCACTCACTTCAGTAATGAGCTCAGCATTGGACATTGTGTTTAGATGATCTAGATGAGCAGATTTTTGTCTTCTTTTTGTGCAAAATATTTCAGAACTATAACCTGAATCCATAAGTTGCTTTGGTATATTATCTGTCTCCAGAAAACGCCGACAAAGATCTGTGAACATTTTTTCTAGTAAAACATTAGGAATTTCTTCATTCTGAGCTAGTTCATCCTCTTTGGACTGGCTATCATCAGTCTTTTGATCATCATTCTCCCTAGTGACACCTATCTGACTGCCATAATCAAGTGTTAAGCCATCATCTTGGGACAAGCTATCACGACCAGAATTAATCTCACCAGTTACAGTTTCATCTCCAGGCAAAACCTTGGGACATGTATCAACTTGGGACATCATTTCACTGTGTGTACTATGATGTGGCACAATGACTTTGCTTTCTGATGTTGACGGTGGTTTCTTTATAACTGGAGGAGCATAGAGAGTTGGACTGGCTTCAAGAGTCATAGTTGTATATGATGAGACATGCCTAGTAGACTGTGGTGACGGAATCTGGCTGATGTCTGCAGTGACAGCCTCTCGTCCTTGTAAAACTTCTGTTTTTAGTTCTCCACATCCACTGGACGAATTATTCTGTTGTGCTTCTTGAGATACCTCCCTTCTAGGAGGCCCTAAACTAGAAGCCTGGGTACCTGGATTAACTCTGCTATATTTCATACTCTGTGTGTCAGAATGCACGGGAGCCATAGGACCATTCGCGCCAGACATACTTCTACTTCCTCTATCTCCATCAATGGACAAATTCCGCATCAGGGAGGCTCCATCTCCTTCCATGTTTATGCTATCTGACAAATTTACTTGATCTGATGGATGAGCAACCAGATTTTGGTCATCAGTATGAAGACGATTATCACCCCTTTCTGAAAAATATTAAAATATGTTTAACCCTTTCCTGCCATTCATGGCAAATGCCATCTGCTTTGGCACTTGCTGATGTATCTGGTTGTCTGGATTATACCTGATATCAAGCTTTCAAGTGTTCATTAACAGAAAAGTAGGGCAAAAGTAGGGATACAAATTTTGAAAAAGTAGGGATTATCGGTGTAAAAAAGTAGGGATAGTAGGGATTTTCCAAGTACAAAATTCATTAGTTTACAATGAATTGTTTGAAATAAGAAATTCCACGCTATTAAAATGAGCAGGATACTACCTGTGACAACAATACTAGCTAAACAGAGAGCCTTTTTGGGCTTAACATTAAAAATTGAGGTGTTTAGTGGCGTGCTCTCTGAACAAACATAATAGTTTTAAACATGGATTCTCTGTAAGAATCAAAAAATTCCCATAGGGGTCCGGCACGCTACGTCTGGGATTTTTCTCATTCTTTGTGTGTGAAGCAGGTATGACCCCCAAACAGCAAAACAAGCCTTAAAATTTCAAAATGACATCTGGTTACCATGGTAACCAAGGTTATTTATGTCAAGCTGAGCTTTGCAGAAAATGCAAAGAAAAAAGTGAAAAATAGGCATACTTGGCTGACCATTCCTTCAAAATGTGTTCATCAAATTTCTAAAACTAACATACTTGTATACTGTACCGACTTTGCTCTATATGAGAGAATTTTGAGAGAGTTTTTGATAACTTTTGCAACGGGGTACAAGAAAACCACTGATATGAATATAACAAGCAGTATGTCTTCTAATGGAAACAATAAAAAACTGGATGGAGAAATTCTTTATTTAAGGTCAAGGTCAAGGTCATAAAATCTCCAGTTCATGATTTTTTAAAATTTGGTATTTTCACATGTTTTGGACCAATATCAGGATTGGTAAATGAAAGTAAATAAGAAAGCAAGTGTTACATTCACTAAGAACAACATATAAGTGATCAAACACAATAATAAAATTTATGAATTTATTTGAAGGTGAAAGTCAAGGTCAAGGTCACAAAATGTAGAATTTCAAAATACGGAAAAACTTGGTTTTTTCTCTTTTTTTGGCACAATATTAAGATGGGTAAATAAAAGAAATAAAGAAAGCAACTAGTCTATGCATTAAGAACAATACATCAGTTATCAAAAGCAATTATCATATGGATTAAAATATTTTAATGTAAAGGTCAAAGTCAAGGTCATTAAATGTAGAAATATAAAATGAAAAAAAACTGTGATTTTCACATGTTTTGGAATATTTAAAACATTCAGATGGGAATATGAAACCAAAAAGAAAGCCACTGATGTCTACATTAAGAACAACACATCAGTTAACAAAAGCAATTCTATAATGGATGAATATATTTACATTTCAAGGTCAAGGTCATTTAATGTAGAAATTTCAAATGTTGAAAAACATAGTTTACTGCAAGTTTTAGATCATTATTTCGATGGGTAAATGAAGGAAAGTAAGAAAAAAGCTAGTATATGCATTACGAACAACACATCAGTTTAAAAAATAGCCTAATGAATGAAAATATTCGAATGTGAAGGCCAATGTCAAGGTCATCAAATATAGTACGTCTGAATTACAATTTTGAAATATTCGATTTTCGCATGTTTTGGAACAATATTAAGATGGGTACATGAAATTAGGTAAGAAAGATACCAGTCCTTCCATTAAGAACAATACATCAGTTACCAAAAGCAGTACTAAAAAAAGAATTTATTTGCATGTAAAGGTCAAGGTCATTCAATGTTAAAATTCAAAATATGTGTAAAAAACTGGGTTTTTTCACATGTTTTTAAACAATATTTAGATTGGTAAATGAAAGAACGCAAGAAAGCAACTAAACTATGCATTAAGAACAATAAATCAGTAACTAAAAGCAATAAACAAAATTGATGAATATATTTGAATATGGAGGTCAATGTCAAGGATACCAAATGTAGTCCAAATTCAAAATGTGGAAAGACTGCAATTTTCACATGTTTTTATACCATATTTAAATGGGTATATAAAAGCTGTTACTTTGGGATTTGTCTTCGCTTATTGATGCTTTAACTGCTGATATCTCAAGTATTCTTCAGGCTATACAGAACAATTCAGCTTCTTCAATGTTTTCAATAGAGTCTATATCTGATTTTATTCTCTTTTCAAAGGAGTTTGTATATGATATAGCACATTAGAAGTGATCTAAGCTATCTATTTTTTGAAACAAGTAAAAGTTTGCTATTTCCACACCCACTGAATTATGTCTTATAAAGAGGATCTTACAGGTGTGATAATTTCATTTGAAATTTATTAAACAAGCCTTTGAAAGAATCTATTTATAATTCATAAGACATACTAAATGCAATTTTATCACCTTCTAACTTGGTTTATTTCAATGAAACATTGCATTATGTGTCTGTCAACCAGCAGGAGAAAAGAAAAGAAAAAAATCAGTAAATCCTGACAATTTTATTTCCTAACTTTTCCTTGAGATATGATTAAGAAAATGAATTCACTGGCTGGAAGCCAATCATTAAAGTGAATAAATCACGAGCATTAAGTGCGAGTGATTTATCCACTAAAGACTGCGATATATTAACAGGCCTCAAATTAAGGTTGCGAAACGTAAAAAATATTTTTCTTATTTCTCAATCAAAACATATGCTGTGGGTACTCAAAAGGACCGTGTCACTGAGACGGTTCTTTTGAGCACCCAAAACACATGTTTAAACTGATGGATAAGAAGATAATAACAATTTTATGCTGAAAATATTTGCTTAGCTGGCCTATTGTATTAAGCAACAAATCCCTGTGAGCATGAATCTATTGCGAATAGATTCACACACAAAATTAAAAAAAATATGATTGAATCCTTCAGAGTCTATAACGATTTCACCATCTCAAACAAAGTGTAAGAATTTCTCATAACTTGTTTGGACAGAAATGCGTATTTTTGCTGTTTGGAATGATTATACAATTATTTTCATTGAGTGGAGTGAAAAATGAATTTTTTTTTAATCTTCATCTATGTCCATTATTGAAGTTCTGTAATTGTAAAAAAACACGTTTCGCAATTTTCTGTCACCGTTTCAAAGCCTTACATGATAAATGACGCCATGAAAATCAAAATGGCTATCCAATGACGTCAGGCCAGTCTGTACTCAGTTCGTCCAGTGGTTTATCAACCAATTAATCACTGAATTCAACCATTGGTTACAAAGGTGATAAGTTTTAGAATTAAGAAATAGATTTGCACTCACAGTGATTTGTTGCTCAATGTATCGATTGCTAGAGGTCAGCAGTTAAAGTGAATAAATCACGAGCACAAAGCATTACCGAATTACTTTGCATGAGCTCGTCAAACACTTCTGACACCATTAAAGCAATTCCAAAGGGAAAAATCTATGGATCCGCCAGGATTCGAACCTAGAACTCCTGCGTGACAGTCGACCACTCTAACCATGTCGCTAAAGAGTTAACCCAACAGAGAGGCTGTTAGGAATGTCACTGTCACAACAATACGATACAGGTCTTTTTTCAAAGGGCTTACATAACAATAAGCATAAACCCACATTATCTTACAATTGGAAAAATGCTATCTTTGACCTTGACTATCCATTCCTATATCATATGCTTATTTTTTGCTATTGCTTACATATATGATGGTGTCCTTTATGACTGTAGAAGAAGATTTCATATGTTTTTTTACCCACAAACAACCCGGGAAATTCGAGTTACAAAATGAGCAAATCCCGTTTTTTCAAGTTGAAATTTTATGTTCTGTGACCTTGATCTTGACCTTCACATTTAAATATGTTATCCTTTTAACTTTGGCTTTTGTTTCTTGATGTTTTGATCTGCATATAGTAGCTGTGACTTTTTCAGAAACGCTTTTAAACCAAACCAAAAACTGTTAACAAATAGATGAAAATCGCCATAATTCAACATTTGGATATAGAAGAATTTCTGACCTTGAACTTCATATTTATATTGTTCCACCAGTTTGATATAATTTAAATAGTTGCTGCTATTATTTGTATTACTATATATATATATATATATATATATATATATATATATATATATATATATATATATATATATATATATATATATATATATATATATATATATATATATATATATATATATATATATATATATATATATATATATATATTCTTACAAAATTTTGTTACGAACTATGACTAAATTACTGTTTTTTCGCCTTTTTTGAAAATGTTCCATTTGTGACCTTAACACTGACCTTCATTTTCATATTCATTTTCTGTTAAGGCTTTGATATCGATAAAATATACCTTTTTCTTTATAACCATATTAGTTTTTTATTACTATCTTCAGCTACACAAAGGGTTTAAATTAATGAAAAATCCCTTTTTTCTTCATTATCAAAGAAGATATTTTATGACCTTGACTTGACCTTCATACATCAATATCTCCAACCGGTTTGATATAATTTAAGATAGTTGATATTATTATTTTTGTGAATATATCAAAGGGTTTATAAATATATTCTGGAAACATTACAAAATTTTGTTTCAAAATATTACTAAATAACTGTTTTTTTCGCCTTTTTGAAAATATACCATTTGTGACCTTGACATTGACCTTCACATTTATATTCATCATCTGTTTAGGTATTGATATCGATAAAATATACCTTTTTCTTTATAACCGTATAAGTTTTTTTCTTACCATCTTCAGCTACCCTTCATAAAAAAGGGATTAAATTAGTGAAAAGTCCCTTTTTTCTTCATTTTGAAATTAGACAATTTATGACCTTGACCTTCATACATCAATTTCTCTTACCGGTTTGATATAATTTTCGATAGTTGCTATTATTATCTTTGTGAATATATCAAAGGATTTTTAAATATATTCTGGAAACATTACATTTTTCCCCCAAAAATATGACTAAATTACTATTTTTTTCGCCTTTTTTGAAAATGTACCATTTGTTACCTTGACGTTGACCTTCACATTTATATTCATCATCTGTTTAGGTTTTGGTGTCAATGAAAGATACTTTTTACTTCATTACCATATAAGTTTTTTTCTAATCATCTTCAGCTATCCTTCAAAAAAAGGGTTTAAATTAGTTCCTTTTTTCTTCATTTTGAAATTAGACAATTTATGACCTTGACCTTGACCTTCATGCATCAATTTCTCCAACCGGTTTGATCTAATTTAGATAGTTGTTATTATTATCTTTGTGAATATATCAAAGGATTTATAAATATATTCTGGAAACATTATAAAATTTTGTTACGACCTATGTCTAAATTACATTTTTTTCGCCCTTTTGAAAATGGACCATTTGCGACCTTGACATTGACCTTCACATTTATATTCATCATCTGTTTAGGTTTTGGTGTCAATAAAAGATACTTTTTCTTCATTACCATATATGTTTTCTTCTTACCATCGGCAGCTACCCTTCATAAAAAGGGTTTAAATTAGTGAAAAGTCCCTTTTGTCTTCTTTTTGAAATTAGACAATTTATGACCTTGACCTTCATACATCTATTACTCCAACCGGTTTGATATAATTTTCGATAGTTGCTATTATTATCTTTGTGAATATATCAAAGGATTCATAAATATATTCTAGAAACATAACAAAATTTTGTTCCAAAATGACTAAATTACTGTTTTTTCGCCTTTTTTGAAAATGTACCATTTGTGACCTCGACATTGACCTTCACATCTATATTTATCACCCGTTTAGGTTTGGTGTCAATAAAAGATACTTTGTTCTTCTATACCATATTAGTTTTCTTCTTACCATCGGCAGCTACCCTTCATAAAAAGGGTTTAAATTAGTGAAAAATCCCTTTTGTCTTCTTTTTGAAAATAGACAATTTATGACCTTGACCTTCATACATCAATTACTCCAACCGGTTTGATATAATTTTCGATAGTTGCTATTATTATCTTTGTGAATATATCAAAGGATTCATAAATATATTCTAGAAACATAACAAAATTTTGTTCCAAAAAATGACTAAGTTACTGTTTTTCGCCTTTTTTGAAAATGTACCATTTGTGACCTCGACATTGACCTTCACATCTATATTTATCACCCGTTTAGGTTTTGGTGTCAATAAAAGATACTTTTTTCTTCGTTACCAGATTAGTGTTTTTCTTACCATCTTCAGCTACCCTTCATAAAAAAGGGTTTAAATTAGTGAAAAATCCCTTTTTTCTTCATTTTGAAATAAGACAATTTATGACCTTGACCTTCATACATCAATTTCTCCAACCAGTTTGATATATTTTTTGATAGTTGCTATTATTATCTTTGTGAATATATCAAAGGATTTTTAAATATATTCTGGAAACATTACATTTTTTTCCCCAAAATATGACTAAATTACTATTTTTTTCGCCTTTTTTTGAAAATGTACCATTTGTGACCTTGACATTGACCTTCACATTTATATTCATCACTTGTTTAGGTTTTGGTGTCAATGAAAGATACTTTTTACTTCATTACCATATTAGTTTTTTTCTTACCATCTTCAGCTACGCTTCAAAAAAAGGGTTTAAATAAGTGAAAAATCCTTTTTTTCTTCATTTTGAAATTAGACAATTTATGACCTAGACTTGACCTTCATGCATCAATTGCTCCAACCGGTTTGATATAATTTTAGATAGTTGCTATTATTATCTTTGTGAATATATCAAAGGATGTATATATATATATATATATTCTGGAAACATTACAAAATTTTGTTCCAAAATATGACTAAATTACTGTTTTTTTCGCCTTTTTGAAAATGTACCATTTGTGACCTTGACATTGACCTTCACATTTATAGACATCATCTATTTAGGTTTTTGTGTCAATAAAAGATACTCTTTTCTTCATAACCATATTAGTTTTCTTCTTACCATCGGCAGCTACCCTTCATAAAAAGGGTTTAAATTAGTGAAAAATCCCTTTTGTCTTCTTTTTGAAATAAGGCAATTTATGACCTTGACCTTGACCTTCATACATCAATTACTCCAACTGGTTTGATATAATTTTCGATAGTTGCTATTGTTATCTTTGTGAATATATCAAAGGATTGGATTCATAAATATATTCTAGAAACATTACAAAATTTTGTTCCAAAATATGACTAAATTACTGTTTTTCGCCTTTTTTGAAAATGTACCATTTGTGGCCTTGACATTGACCTTCACATCTATATTTATCATCCGTTTAGGTTTTGGTGTAAATAAAAGATACTTTTTTCTTTCTTTACCATATTAGTTTTTTTCTTACCATCTTCAACTACCCTTCATAAAAAAGGGTTTGAATTAGTGAAAAGTCCCTTTTTTCTTCATTTTGAAATTAGACAATTTATGACCTTGACCTTCATACATCAATTTCTCCAACCGGTTTGATATAATTTTCGATAGTTGCTATTATTATCTTTGTGAATATATCAAAGGATTTTTAAATATATTCTGGAAACATTACATTTTTTTCCCCAAAATATGACTAAATTACTATTTTTTCGCCTTTTTTGAAAATGTACCATTTGTGACCTTGACATTGACCTTCACATTTATATTCATCGTCTGTTTAGGTTTTGGTGTCAATGAAAGATACTTTTTTCTTCATTACCATATTAGTTTTTTTCTTACCATCTTCAGCTACCCTTCAAAAAAAGGGTTTAATTTAGTGAATAATCCCTATTTTCTTCATTTTGAAATTAGACAAAATTATGACCTTGACCTTGACCTTCATGCATCAATTTCTCCAACCGGTTTGATATAATTTTAGATAGTTGCTATTATTATTTTTGTGAATATATCAAAGGATTTATAAGTATATTCTGGAAACATTACAAACTGTTGTTCCAAAATATGACTAAATTACTGTTTTTTCGCCTTTTTTGAAAATGTACCATTTGTGACCTTGACATTGACCTTCACATTTATATTCATCATCTGTTTAGGTTTTGATGTCAATAAAAGATACTCTTTTTTTCATAACCATATTAGTTTTCTTCTTACCATCGGCAGCTACCCTTCTTAAAAAGGGTTTAAATTAGTGAAAAATCCCTTTTTTCTTCATTTTGAAATTGGACTTTTTATGACCTTGACCTTTATTCATCAATTTCTCCAACCAGTTTTTTTCTAAGTTCAATAGTTTAGATGTTGCTCTGTTTATACACGTGAGTGGTTTTCTTGAGGGCCATTGCAAAAGTGTTCATAATAATAGCTAAATATGTGTAATTTTGCGATTTTCACATATTTGGCATTTTGCCAAATTTTCCAATATTTGTGCCCCTTGTATGAGGAATTTGTAGGAGATAATGGTTTTATTGTTGTATCATTCTGTTGTTCCAATTTAGTAGCCCCAATCTCACGTAAAAACTTTTTGTAAAGAATTATATTATGACAAGAAAACAACAGCTCAATTGGGCAGGGTCTGGAATTTTTCCTGTCAATTTCTTCTGCATTTTCACAGGATCAAATAATCTTGGTTTCCATGGCAACGAACACTAAATCAAAAAGTTTGGCACCAGTTATGTAGGTTTTGGGTCACACCCAACATATACACAAAAAATTATGAAAATCCCAGACATAGCGTGACCAACATTTTTTGATTCTGTATCGTGACCTTTCACTGCTTTAGGGCGATATTTAACACAATACATGCATACCTATAAGAACATGAATTTAAAAGGTCATTTTTTGCAACCCGCTGTGTAAGAATATGTTCCTCAGTAAGTGTAGTATAGACATGTCCAATGTTATTGTTTTCATCCGGGCTTATTGACCACGTGATAAAAAATTTGACCATGTGACTTTTTTTTTTTTTATTTGATTGGTCCGATAACAGCCGTTTCAATCTCCGATAATTTTGTTAAATGATAATAAAATATGTGAAAAACACATCATTTGATAGGTCAATGATCAAACTATGGGAACCAGTCGTTGAAATTATTTTTTATGAAATGAATTAGTTTTAAATCGCCATATCCGTGTCCAATACTTACTGCCAACCAGAGTATTTACCAGCCGTAGTATTGTTTTGTGGCGTAGTGTTTGGACTCGTCTATAATTTCCAGTGCCGTGAAAATGTTTGTGGAAAGGAATGCGCGAACACTAACTATTAGGGGTTTTTGGCCGCTTGAGCATACAGGCAACACGCCTACCAAACGCTCTGTGGTATTTGATTCATGACATTTCGTGCAAATCCATTTGTCTAAAAGACATTTCGGCGAATGCGATATTTCGTCTAATTTCGTCGAAAAGTGCTTAAATGCGTCAAAAGTAAGTAAGGGTGCAAAGTTGTCTAAAAATTGTCTTAAATGTGTTCGCCTAAATTTTAATGGTACTTATAATGGTAAGTTAAGACAAGTGACCTACGAAGGCTGATCTTTATTTGCCAGTGACAAAATAAACCCTTTACAGTTGCAAGCCGATGTAGAAAATCAGTACTTACACTGATGCTCTCATTCTGTAATTCCTGATTGATCAGACATGATGGTGGTTCCAAAGAGCTGGCTGCAGCGTCTTTGATTCTTGCCATAGACATCTTTACGACCAGATCTGGTTGCTTTGGTCCATGAATACTGTGTTCAGTTTCTCTTATCACCTGATTGTTTTTAGTGGCCAAACGTCCTTGGCATTTCCTATTGACACACTTCCAGTAAGTACCAGAAATGTTGTACCAGACTGTTTTAGACCAGTATTTGTATTCGACGAAGTGTCAAATCGACGAAATGGGTTTGGACGAAAATGTCATGCACCCCCGTGCATTAATTACCGTTAGCCTCATTGTTAATTCCAGTTGGTTGGCCACGCCCCAATCTAAGCCCTTTAACTTTCCCGAATTGAAATGCTAAGACAAATCTCAGGACTTGCAATTTCTGTCAGTAATAACCAATTAAAGTATAGTGGAATTTCCTATTATTATCATTTATCCCGTCCATATGTTAGGTTGCATTTTTTTTGTATCGAAATTCTAATGGAAAGCAAACAATGGAGACCCAGATCAGACAGTGCGTTCTGTGGCGTCTGATCTGGGTCTGCACAGTTTGGCTGTGTTCCACAAAAAGGACGACATGCTTAAATGGGTGAAATATATACTTAATACGAGACAAATTACCAGGCTTTTAACCGTAATGAACCCTCCCAAATATTACAAAAAAAACTACGCTACTCCGCTTAATATACTGTATCAAATTGTTGACGTTGTACAATTGGACGTCATTTTAAATTTACTCTAGTGAATAACAATGGATGGCGGAGGGGCACAGTGGCTCTGTGGTAGATTGTTTGACCTGAGACTGAGGAGTTGCAAGTTCTAGCTTCACCGTCGTCACTGCGTTGTGTTCTTGAGCAAGACACATGAACCATTTCTTAGTACAGGTTCAACCTAGGAAGACCCACCCTGACATAACTGAAAAAATGTTGACTAAGACGTCAAATCAAACCAACAAATAACTAATAGATGTTTGTTTATTAAGTATTTTCTATAGAAAAATGTCGCTTCACACCTGTTACAGAAAAACTGAGGTTACACAGTCGTCTCTCATCAGTAACATTAGAAAAAATGAAATTTTGCGGTTTTCAGTTTTTTTGTAAGAAGGGCATGTTAAAATTGACTGAAAAATCATGTGAGATCTATTGTCTGACCATTTATGCTTATTTCATGATGGGAACGCAAGTAATTAATCCAAAATTACATATTTCTTAAGTTTCTATTCCAGACCAGAGTTTTACAATTTAACTACAAATATCTAATGTGTTTGTACTTCTAATGCCAAACTTAGAAACACTAATATGACAGAAATGATTTAAATTAGCCAACACACTATATCATCATTTTCTGCTACATCTCTGTGTGTTGCCCCTTTCCACTGTCGTCCAAACCCCTAAATCTGTCATCTAAAACCCATTACCTGTAGTCCAGCACAGGTAAGCAGTCGTCATCGTCCCGTAACGAATTGTCGTCCAGAACCACCTTGCGTTGTAACAGACATCCCTAAGCATGTTTACGAAGTAGCACGTGAAAGGTTACTCGGATTGTAACAGTTACAGATATTTCTAAACCAAATATCGACTGTTCTTTCTATCTACATGAACTAAAACAATGGCATTTTTGACAATTTCAAGCTGGCGTTCACCAACGTGTTTTTAATCAATGTTTGCACAAGAGACTGGGCTACGATCAGCAAAAAAACATCATATGAAACGATGCTTGCTTCATTGTAAAAAGTAGTCGCCAATGCAACAAATCCCCAACGAGGTTATATTTTTAAACATTCTTATCTAGTTTTTCGCCCATCAATAAAGAAACGAAGTAAATTTTATCGTACACCTATGCAGTTCAATGAATCCAGAAGGCCTGCTTTGTTTCCCTCGCGAAAATGCTATAAAAATGGGAGAAAAATAGACAAAAATACTCATCCGCCAAAAGGCGCGCGCTCTGGTAAACAACTGTTTTTTCCGTATCCATCTGTTTTCGTCAAATCCTATGTACGGTGTGTAAAATATAGCCGTTATTTCATCCATCTTTATATAGCGCAGTGGATCAGTGGTAGAGTGCTTGACTCGAGACCGAGGGGTCGCGGGCTCTAGCCTCACCGGCGCCACTGCGTTGTGTCCTTGGGCAAGACATTAATCCTAGCTTAGTACTTGTTCAACCCAGGAACACCCGTCCCTTTATAACTTGAAAGATTGTTGATGGGACGCAAAGAATCAAATCAAACAAAAACAAAACATATCTCGTGTCGCGAGTTCAGTTACCAGTAAAATAAAGCTTCTTGTAGAAATAAACGACAACAACAACAACACCAACAACAAAAACAAAAATACAAACTCAAAGTGTTCATCAGCCATAAGCAGGTGCGCGGTTCCCTTGCTCTATTAGCGCCAAAGGAGCGACGTTGCACGAGACTGTTGGCGTAAGACGTTATCAAGTATTGCGTAACGTCATCGATTCTGTGACGTCACGTTTGGACCGTTAGACAAATGGCGTGATATCCCGCGTCAAAATGCAGCAACAGTAACCTCATATTTTGACATATAGCACACAAACAGATTGGAAAAATGCAAAATAAAATGCTGCATCGTGTTGCAAAATGATTTTTCTTCATATACACGCCCACATTGCTTTATTTTGTTGTATAATTATTTCAGAATTAGCCCGCAAACCAGTGGCCCAAAAGTGGCCCTGTGGCACTCAACGTAGTTGTACGTGTGGCCCTGTGGCACTGAGGGGGTTAAGTTGTGAAGGATCATTATATAATGGCATTATAAGTAAAGTAAACTCTTTGCCTACTGGGTAATTTTTCATGCATTTCTGTCGTCTGCTGGGTTTTCTTTCAAATTTAATTTGAAAGAATACCATCAGAGTAGTGTCAAACAGCTTGGATCCAGATGAGGCCTGATATTTTGTTGGGCCTGATCTGGTTCTAAACTGTTTGCAAATGTTATCAGCATTGGACGCTAGTAGGTAGAATTAAGATTTTTGTCATACATTTTGCCACTTTCTTCAATCTTGCTTCTATACCTCCTATTATTATCCCCTGACAAAGTTCCTATTATTATCCCCCGACAAAGTTGGAGGGATATAGTTTTGGCGTTGTCCGTCCATCTGTCCATCCGTCCACACTTTTTGTCTGTCTATCTCAGTACCTATTGGTCAGATTTGATTCATTCTTGGTACAAATGATAAGTACCATGGACTCTCGATATCCTATAAGTTTGGTCAAAATCGACAGCTTAACACCTGAGTTATTGCCCTTCTTTTAGTATAGGCAATTATAAGGCAAAACCTATATTAGGTTTTTTGTGTGATGATCTTCACATTTCATCAAAACTATTGCATTAAAAAACTTCTCACTATAGACCATGATTGTCAAGTGCCTGGCAGTGTCAAAGTTTTACCCCCTTTGACCCCACGTAAGGGGTCAAAGGTCAAATATTTAAATTTCGCAATAACTAAGGCAATTGTTAATTTTTTTTGGCTGAAATTTTGCACGCAGGCAGAGCAGCAATAGATATGAAACATATCAAACGGGATTACAGTTTGAAAGCCTGGGTCCAAGCCCATTTGGTGGACTTAAGGGGTGCGGCCCAGTCCAAACTTAAACTTTTTCTGAAAGTAGTCATGTTGCATATCAAATTAAAGCTGACGACGCTGGCAGCAACATGGTAGCAAATATTTTGCCCACAGACACACCCTCGACCCAGGGAGTGGGGCAAAAGGTCAAACTATATCTTTTTCTGAAAGTAGTCATGTTGCTTATCAAATTAAAGGGAATTGAGCACAGAGCACCATGAAAGCAAATATGCTGTCATTACACACAACAATGACCCCTGGGGTGGGGTCAAAAGGTCCTTTTTTCTGTTCTAAAAGTGGTCACGTTGCATATCAAATTAAAGTGGAAGAAGTGTAGACCTACATGCAAGGTAATACTTTGAATTTACACACACCCTTGACCTCTGGGGTCCGGTTTAAAGGTCAGATATTGAAATTGTGCAGATGTAAGTATATTTTTTATTAAACTAAGCACTAAAACATACTTGACAGGCATTGGTTATGATCTGAATGATACTGAAGGTGGGGGGGTATAAATTCATCGAATTTGTCTTGTTATTATTAGTTTTGTCTAATGATAACCTTTGCAAACAATTACATAAGACAGATATCACAGTATCGATTCACTGTGCGCCTGAAATGAGTGAAATCGACTGTATCGGTAGAATTGAGAGTTTTTGGCCTTAATTTGTGAGGGGGTGGTAAGTATTTTTGCATGTTTTCTTATAGTTAGATTTGTCCTTCCGCCGTGGATCTCATTATATTTCTTTGGTATATGCATACATGTCATAATATCGTGCAAAAACAACGACAGTGTATCGTGGGAGCGCAAGAAACGCATTCTTTTAGAGGGATAGTTGTCAAAAAAGCGAAAATCCACAGCTTTTTATCTTCCCATTTCGAATTTAAACAACTTAGCTACAAATGATTTTCACCAGAAGTTCGAGAGGCTTATAATCCTACAATACCAGAAATCTCAGACTGGTCCATTTTTTCGATTTTGAGATATTCAGCTATATATGACTGAACCCCCTAATAGCGGTGAATTAGAAACTGTATCGGTAGAATCGACTGCTATTTATTGAATGTACGAAGTAAAAACTACCGACTGCACGAAGTGAAAGCAAATGTTGGTCATAAATCTTCGAATTTAGAGCAGAAAGTAGGCTATTTATTTCACCCTGTGTATACCATTGGCTTCTAAATGTGTACTTTGGCAGACAGTGAAGACCCAAATATAATGCCGCATCATATGGCATTTCATCTGGGTCTTCACTGTTTATTTATACAAAAATGATGTTCAGAGAAAGAAATGCAACTTTATTTTAATAAAAACCTGTGACCAGCAATATATACTGCTCAACAAAAGTTTAGCACGGATAAATAAAAAATATTTTTTATTTGAGCAAATGGTTTAAAGTTATAAAATATCTGCTGAAATGATGGTTTGGTATGTGATAAAGTTGAGGAAGCAATTGGTGTACTTTAATTGGATTTCTACTGCATCGGCCGTTGCTTTGAACAAGAGAGGGGTCAAAATCGTGTTTCAACTCCATTAATGGCAATACAAAATTGATGCAGCATCGGTTTATAAAGTCTTTTGTTTTCCAGCTTGGTCGAATTGGCCATTCTGAAAAAAAGATTAAGGTCGTCGCCATTGAGAATAAGTAGCAAACATTGAGTCTTGAAAACAACTAACGGCGTTGTTATAATGACGTTAACAAGTCAAAAACAGTGCTGTTTTCGCTGGGTATGCATGCTTAAGTGAAAAGGCTTTCGTGTTTAAGGGGATTCCAAAAGAGAGACAGTTTAAGGAAAGGCAAGTTTATAAAATTTTGTCTCATGCTCTTTAATTCATAAAAAGTGACGTTAATCTGAAGTGCAGGCTAAATTAAGGCGAAAACGCTATCTAAAGAAGACGTTTTCAAAGGACAAACTAACAGACACATTCCGGGTGCTTGCGCTAATCTAACATCAAACAGATTACTTGATCTCTTGATTCAGTTCGCTGAAAAGTCAAGAAGTGTAAAAATGTCATTTTAACGTCATAATGGAACGATTAAACGTTGCATAAACGGGTATCAAACTTTCACGTTCTTAACGTTTTTCTTCATTATGAACCTTTGGCTTTACTCTAGAATCAAAAAATTTATATTCATATGTAGACGTGTATCCTTTGCATGCCCATGACATCAAATTTAACGTCGATCCACTGACGCCTAACCAGGTTACCTTTTGTCTGGCGGACAAGAAAAACGAAAATTTTAAGATCACTATGCATGTTGATTACATTAAATAAAATGGTTCATGTTCATTCAAATTGGGACTTCGTATTAAAATCCGTGCTAAACTTTTGTTGAGCAGTATATATATTGTACCACCCCAGGTTTATTGTAATATAACCAGTAGGCAGAATTCAATTAGTTCATAAAGGGTTAACAATACATCAATCTGTATCACTTTTTTCAGCCTGTTAGAGACTCCCGCATCTGCTGTCTGTGTGTAGGTTTGTAGGCTTACATTTCAATAATTTCATACTGCTTTAAACAGCTGTATGGTAAGTTGAATGGTAGTGGAAAGTACATTTCATAAGACCCACTGTGGCAAACCCTTTAATAAGGCTTTTTGCGCCCAGCGAGCAATCAGATTACATCGAGTGCCGAAGACACGAGAGGGGGTCCCTCTCTCGACAGGGGGGGTTAAGGGGGTCTCCCCCAAGTTTTTTTTTAGTTTTGGGCTCTTCTATGTGCGTTTTAATGGGGTGTTTATGCATTTGGGACCAGATTTCAGTCCTTCTGGTCACGATCTTTCGCTAGAAAAGATATTACTTGTCACGCGAGAAACCGAATGCTGGACAAAATTGTTTTCAGACAGTCAGGATTTTTTTACTTTTTTTCTACAGCATGTTTCTTTGACATTATTTTACCTATGTCCCCACAGGTTTTGGAAAGTACTTTTAGCACTGATCCTTGGTGGTCCTTCAAAGAAAGATATACACTTAGTCTTTTCAATTACATGTAGACCACCCGTTAAGGATGCAGGCTTCATCTAGATTTTGGCTTCGGTAGGCATAAGATGAGATCTTTGGCTTCATTGTAATGGAGCCAGGGCCTACTGTCGAGACACGACGGCTAAACGCTTCTCTGCTCAGGCTTCTTAAAGTCGAATGAACGTTGGTGGAACCGAAAAGTCTTGGGCTGAATTGGAACAGGCGGGACCTGTATATCTGTAACAGAATGCATTGTAACAACTCAGGCTCATGATGCTCAATATGTAAAGTCAAGACGTTTTAAACATACTTTATCGCTCGACATGTTAATAAGAAGAAGAAATAAAGTTTCCTTTTAAAAGGACAGTTTGCCCAGTTTTCCTCATGAACTACTGCCCTATAATCCCAACGAAACAATCCAAGGTGCAATATTCAAGTTTTGATACATTTTAACCTCAGACGGGTCAAAAGTGAGATGAGTACATGAAGTAACATAAAATTTAAAGATGAGTGAAGTATCTGGTTTCTGTTCAACAGCAATAACGCATTAAGTAATCATTCGATGTAAAAAAAACACTACCATCTGAGTAACTATTCACATGCTACTAATTAGACTCGTCCAATCTTTGAATCTTCTGAGGTCAAAATTTACCTTTAGATGCACTAATTAAGCATGTATTCTTATCTGATTGGAGGTATTATGACCCCTACATGGGGGCCATGCTTACTGAGAGCTCTGTAACTCCCATATGACCAAAATACACTTTCGGTGTAAACTGGCACACAGAGGTAAGGTTTGGTTAGGTAAATGTTTTATATTTTACTACTACTCTATTTACTGGTCTGAAACCAGTCAAGGAATCCTTATCACAAGCTACAAAAATCTGTAAAACACACATGCAGTAATCTATCACATTGAAACTTCATCGCTCAGATCAGAGTAGGCATCTGTGTAGTACTTTGGTTGTCATTCAATATTAGATAAGGGGAGTACAGTGAGATCATTGGGTTGGTTGTTCAAGCATCACCAGAGATAGTCCTACTGTGTTGTGTGCTTTATTAATCTCCTTTGCTTGGTACTAGCTGATTCAACTCATCATACAGTCCGATATGATAGAAAATATTTGACTGCGAAGAGAACGGATGAAAACATTTATATGAATAAGCACAAATGCAGACTAGCTAGACTGCACAAACCGGGTCATGAATGTGCATCCTAAGGTGTGCTTGAGTTCAGAAATATGTAAATTCAAAATAATTCCAATGACATTGAAATAATATCACAGAAATGTTCCTTATAATGCCCTCTACCAAAGATAGGAAGAAGGCAAAGATCAGGAGTCGATACAATCAAGTACCACACCTGATCTAGGACTCTGAATGGGAAAGTGATAAAACTCAAGAAAACATCACACATAGGAGAGGCAAGAGATCATCCCTTTCCCATCAGGTGACCACAGGCTAGACAATATGTCAAAGACAAACACAAATATGAAGTTCCACCTTGGAAAGGTCACTATGAAAAGTACTGGAAGGCTTAAACTAGTTTCAAAATTTCACAAACTTTTCCCCCCGACTGAACAAAATGGCCGGCAAAGCTAAAAATAGAAATCTCCCCCTGAACCACTGTTCCAAATTCAATGTAATTACGGCCAGAAATCCTGTATCAAAATAAGACAAGCATGAATGGGACCAGTGCTCCTTTCCTGTAACATTGGGAGCGCAGTGGCTCAGTGGTAGAGTGCTTGACTTGAGACCGAGGGTCCCCGGGTTCCCAGGGGAGGTATTCTCATTTTTTCTTCATACGTAGGCTTGGGCCCAGCATCTTTGTTTTTGTTTGTTTTGTTGCTTTACGTCCCAAGTCAACAGCTATGGTCATGCCGGGACGGTCAGTTCACCTAACCACACTTTTTCCTGGGCAAGCTTGAACAAGCAGTTAACCAGTACTTCGTGCACATACTTTCGCTTGTAACTGACAACAACCCTTCTTGAATGATTCAGCGGAAGGGAGGAGAATGACCGTAGAAATTACTTCATGATCAATCTCCACGAAAGTATGGGACCGGGCCGGGATCGAACTCGCGACCCCTGGATCTGCAGTCAGACTCGCATCTGTCGCCAGACACGTTACCGACTGCGCTACGGGTCCAGCATCTACCGTTCACCCTAAAAAAACCCAGGAGTTTTAAGCAACCCAAAAAATATTTGAAATTTTGGCAAACCAAAAAAATATCCCGATTCTGTACCTTGACCTTATGAAAAGACCCTAAAATGCATTGAAATAACCACTAGATATAGTCCAATTTGTGATTACCCCACAAAAAAATCCACAAAATCTTCATACACCCCCCCCCCCCTAAAAAAAGAATTCTAACCCCCCCCCCCCCAAAAAAAAAAATATTGTAATTCAAAATTTTGAACCTCAAAAAATGACCCGAGCCTACGTATGTATGAAAATATCGGAGTACCCCCCACCCACCCCCCTGGGCCCAGGTTCGAGCCTCACCGGCGTCACTGCGTTGTGTCCTTGAGTAAGAACATTAATCCTAGCTTAGTACTGGTTCAACCCAGGAAGACCTGGTCCTATATAACTGAAAGATTGTTGATGGGACGTAAAGAATCAAATCAGACAGACAGACAGACAGTCAGAATTGATATATCAGAAAAAATATCATATTCTATTTAAGTTCTCATTAAAATGGCACTTCCTGACAGCCTCAGAAGGTACAGTAATTTTGTTACAGTATGAGGATTTTCTCTGAGATATCAATGCCAGTCTACATTATAGTTCACATCTAGTTACCCATCTATGAATTGTAAAAGGATTCAAGTACCAAAATACAAATACCGGCAGCTATAGACTGGCTGTAGTCCTTAAAGCGATTTTTCATCAATGTGGCTCCAGTCCTTAAAAAAATTTTCATCAATGTGTCATATCATATACTTGTAGCCAGTCTAACTCTGATGGCTCTGTTTTAACGAAGGTCCTTAAAACAGAGCCATCAGAGTTATTATACCCCCCGCAAACTTTGTTTGGGGTGGGTATACTGTTTTCACGTTGTCCGTGCTTCCCTCCGTCCGTCCGTCCGTATCGTTTTGTTTCCTTAATATCTTGAAGAGTCATTGCTAGATTTTTAACAAACCTTGCAAACATGTTATTATAACCCCCGCAAACTTTGTTTGTGGTGGGTATACTGTTTTCACGTTGTCCGTGCGTCCGTGCTTCCGTCCGTCCGTAACGTTTTGTTTCCTTAATATCTTGAAAAGTCATTGCTGGATTTTTAACAAACCTTGCAAGCATGTTCATATATGAAAGACAAATACTTTAGACAAAACAGTAAGGGCTAGGGGCCAATTCTATTAGAATTATTTCCCTTTGTAGTTCTAAATGGCTTTTAATATAGGGTTTTATGCTTATGCTATTATAGGCCATACACGGGCCAATCAACTCCTACCACAGCTTTTGATGGAACAATTTGATACTTTTCCTATACAATGTAGACACATTGAACATATGCATGAAGGAGTTTGGTTCAGAAAAAATAATTTTTGACACTAAATGGCTTTTAATATAGGGTTTTATGCTTATGCTATTATAGGCCATACACGGGCATATCAACTCCTACCACAGCTTTTTATGGAGCAATTTGATACTTTGTCTATACAATGTAGACACATTGAACATATGCATGAAGGAGTTTGGTTTAGAAAAAATAATTTTTGACAAAATGAAAGCTGTGAGAACTTAAGACATTTTTCCCAACTATAAGGCGCTTTCGTATATGCATAGATGGTGCCTTTATGGGTCGATCAACTCCCACCACAGCTTTTGATGGAGCAATTTGATACTTTGCCCATACAATGTAGACACATTGAACATATGCATGAAGGAGTTTGGTTTAGCAAAAATAATTTTTGACAAAAAGACAGCTGTGAGAACTTAGACAATTTTTCCCTATTAAGGCTTTTGTATATGCATAGATGGTGCCTTCATGGGCCGATCAACTCCTACTACAGCTTTTGATGGAACAATTTGATACTTTGCCTATACAATATAGACACATTGAACATATGCATGAAGGAGTTTGGTTGAAAAAATTTTTTTTTGACAAAATGACAGCTGTGAGAACTTAGACAATTATTCCCTTATATGGCATTTGTATATGCATGGATAGTGCCTTTATGGGCCGATCCACTGCTTTTGATGGAGCAATTTGATACTTTGTGGATACAATGTGGACACATTGAACATATGCATGAAGGAGTTTATAATTTTTGTGTGCACAGATTCTACTGAAATCTTCTTTTCAAAACTAAGGTCTGCTGGTTTGAACTATAACTTGCCAAGTTTTTTCACTGACTCTTACTGTGCGGGGATTATCTAATAAGCATTGCTTATTGACTTTTTTCATTTTTATTGATTTGATTCTTTACGTCCCATCAACAATCTTTCAGTTATAAAGCGACGGGTATTCCTGGGTTGAACCAGTACTAAGCTATGATTAATGTTCTTGCTCAAGGACACAACACATTGACGTCGGTGAGGCTCGAATCCGCAGCCCCTCGGTCTCGAGTCAAGCACTCTACCACTGAGCCACTGCGCTCCCTCCATCAGAGTTAGACTGGCTACAAGTATATGATATGACACATTGATAAAAAATTGTTTTAAGGACTGGAGCCAGTCTACGGCAGCTACAAACACTCCTTTGTTGAATTATAATTAACTATAAATATAATATGTTCTCTTGTAAGTGTGGTCAGACTAGCTCAGTGGTTAGCACACTTGCCTCTGGTGCTAGAGGTTCCAGGTTCGACCCCTGCTCGCAGTGAGGAAAATTTCGGTGTTCGAACACAATTTCTCTAGTGCCATTTGCAGGGATGACACTGCATCTTCCGTTGGATCTGGACAATAACTGGATGTCCCCTGTCCACGGAAAGGTGCCCCTTGTGCAGGTTAAAGAACCCTACGGTAATTTAGATATGGCTACTCCTGCCGAAGCGAGGGTCAGACAGAAAGATGTGATAGTAAATGCAGAAAAGTACTTTTATAATTCTCCTTCACTAAACCTGCATCGGGCCGCGTAGCGCAGTCGGTAACGTGTCTCGCTAGAGATGCCTGTCTGACTGCATATCCAGGGGTAGCAAATTCGATCTCGGCCCGGCTCCATACTTTCGTGGAGATTGATCATGAAATAATTTCTACGGTCATTCTCCTCCCTTTCGCTGATGCATTCAAGAAGGGTTGTTGTCAGTTACAAGCGAAAGTATGTGCACGAATTACTGGTTGACGTTGAAGCTAAATTGCTTCTAAATTTCAGTGTTGGGAATCGGAAGGCAAATCACAATCGATTATCAGAAAGCTGTTACCGCTTGATAATCGATTAAATAATCGAAAATTTAATCGAAAATTCCAGTATTGTATGATAAGTTATACTAAAAGGAGCAGACTATTTCTTTATGAGATTGAGGGAGGGCAGTGGCTCAGTGGTAGAGTGCTTGACTCGAGACCGAGGGGCCGCGGGTTCGATCCTCAGGGGCGTCACTGTGTTGTGGTCCTTGAGCAAGACACATTTATACTAGCTTAGTACTGGTTCAACCCAGGAAGACCCGTCCCTGTTTAACTGAAAGATTGTTGATGGGACGTAAAGAATCAAATCAAACAAATCTTTATGAGATTGTAGACTAGATTCATCACTTGGGGAGCAGTCTAGCCAGGCAGCACTATATACAGCATCCTTTGCAGATAATTAAACTCTGCCTTGAAGCATTTTTTGGAATTCTAGGGTGTTTAACAGAATTCCTGGAACCATCGAATCTGGCAGGTTTTTTTGTACTGATGCGATATGTATTTGAGACCATCCCTGAAAAAAGTTAGAGACAAACTTAATTGAGGTTGACCAAGAAAACTTAGTTTCAGCTGAAATATGAAAGACAATTTCCTTTGACAATTTCAAAATCAGGTGGATGGATGGATGGATGGATGGAAGGGTGGATGGGTGGGTGGGTGGGTGGGTGGATTGATAGGCAGGCAGGCAGGCAGACAGACAGACAGACAGACAGACAGACAGACACTATTTGCAAAGGTTACTACTAAGCATGCAGTCTTATAGTTTGTTGCATATGCTGGAAAGGGTCCTTTTTCCGCAGCTTATCAAAACAATGTCCAAGTCTAGCCCCAAAATAAATCAATACATCAAAACAAAATCTTATATATTGACCTTAGTAAATCGGCCCTTTTCCTAGACCAGAAGTAGCAAATGTGTACCATTAGTTTAAATGATAAGATATGAGACTGCATTTCTACATATGACTGGTCAAGGCATCTCTTGCGCATATCATTTATCACAATTCATGAAAAAAATGATTTCCCGAATTCTGATAACTTCAGGTAATATGGGGTTTCAATTTTTTTTATTTTATTTATTTATTTATACAATATTTCAAGAGGGTTTCACTTTTAGCTAAATTGGCCAGTCTACCAAGTGGCCCTCTATAAAACAAAACATATAAACAGTTATACATATAAAAACAATATACATTATGTACATGAGCATTTGTGATTTAAAATGGTAAAGGATGCGATAAAACATGTAACTAACGTGTTCAGTAAGATCATAAGACATAAAGACTGAAGATGCTATGTCTAAAATCTTTAGAATGTAAATTTAAATTAACTTGGATATTAAAACAATTGCACATCGACCCCGTTAAAAAATTAGTTTATCACATTGTCTGCTTTTCTTGCCTAAAATGTCTATTGTTGTACTGAGAGTACATGTATATAATTTGGTAAATCCAAATTATCTTGACCTGCATGGCTCAATTTATGGTTAGGCCGTCTAGCCTATTGCTAGCCGCTCAATAAACGCGTGCGACATACTACTTGCACGAGCTCGAGGTAAGTGCACCTATTCAATTTTTAACAAAAGATGTGACAGTCGTGTTTAATCTTTTGAGCGCTCGAGCAAGCGCAGGTAGCATTTGACACTATACATTCGAAAACAGAACTTTCTCTATGACTGTGTGACTTAGACCGAACTGGACTTTGAGGTATTGCTTATGGAACTAAACTATAGCCTGATTTCGACTCTAGTCGGATTAAAAACCGAGTGATTCTATTCAGCCGAGCAGGCTATATTGCTACCTTCTTCAAACCACGGGTTCACTGCCCGTACTACCGGGCTGTGCAACTGGTTTTTCATCCTGATCTCGATCCGCCAGAAGACAAAGTCGATATAGCGAATTATTATTTAGACATACAATTTTAAAAATCAGTTGATGTAATGTCCGGCCAGCCAAGAGTGACAGTGACGTCATGCCTTGCTCACAAAATTATCAGGGACTTAGAATCGATATATCGCCCGTGTACTAATCCTATCCACAGGATAGGATCAATACACAAGCGCTCTATATCGATTCGCGCACGCCCAAGCGAAGTGCACACGTTAGTGTTCCACTTTGCAAGTGAAACAAAGCATTACGCCACTGTCACTCCCGGCCGGCACGACAGTATGTTCAAATATAATTTCTCAAGTCAGTTTTTGTTTGTTTGTTTGTTTGATTTGATTCTTTACGTCCACTCAACAATCTTTCAGTTATGCGGGACGGGTCTTCCTGGGTTGAACCAGTACTAAGCTAGGATAAATGTGTCTTGCTCAAGGACCACAACACAGTGACGCCGGTGAGGCTCGAACCCGCGGCCCTTCGGTCTCGAGTCAAGCACTCTACCATTTGAGCCACTGCGCTCCCTTCAAGTCAGTTTTAAAACTAGCTAAGGTATTAATTGTACGTATGTTTTGTGGCAGGGAATTCCATAATTTCGATGCAGAGTGTGAGAAAGAGCGATCATATAGCGCAGAACGTGACCTCGGTATACACAAGGCTCCGTTTTCTTGTGACCTAAGGGAAAACGAATGAGTGTTAGATATAGGCGTCAACAAATTGGTTATGTATGCGGGGGTCAGATTATTTAGGGCTTTATAAGTAAGTATCGCCTTGTTATAAAATATCCGTTTTGGTACAGACAGCCATCCCAATGTTTCAAACATGAGTTTTGATGGTGTCAAAAAATCGGCTTTTAATATTATTCGTGCAGCACGTTTTTGCAATTTGGAGAGGCGTTCGATATTAGCGCTAGATGTTGTTCCCCATGTATTGCAACCGTAGTCAAGTAGAGGCAAAATATAACTTTGATAGTAGAGCTTTTGAATCTCTTGGGGCACGTATGCGGATAATTGTCGAAGTAGCCAGATTTTAGCAGATAGCGTTGAGCAGAGGTAGTCTATGTGTGCTGTCCATGTAAGATGGTCGTCAATGATAATTCCTAGAAGTCTTTGTTTTGTTACTTTGTCAATGGTGTGATTGTCAGCTTTTAGAACGAGGTGGTATTCGTCTTTAATGCGCTTCTTTGCACCTAGTACCATATATGTGGTCTTATCGTAATTAATTGGCAATTTATTTTGCTTACTCCAAGATACTGCAATCGAAAAATCAGATTGTAGTTCAGCATTTATAATTTCAATATCTTTGTTACTAGTATGAGCGGTCGCATCGTCAGCAAAGAAGTCAACATGGCAGTTTTTCAATAAATCAATAATGTCCATTTTACTTTGACTCTAATTCCTCCGAGGCTGACTTTGGTCACGCTTGACTAAAAACTTCAAAGGGATTCTTTGCATGCTGAGTAATATTTAGTCTCTGCAGATATTTTTCAGCATTACTTTTATCAAAATAATATTTCTGGACAACATCAGCGTGTCAAACAGATTGGACCTAGATCAGCCCCTACGTTCTGATCTTGGTCCAAACTGTTTGCGATGACAATATTAGCCGCTAACAAGCAAAGAGTTGTTTTGACAGAAAACACTGTGTCAAGTTTTGCATGTGCTTATGGGAATATATTAAATGGCGTTTCGCTGGCGTGCCGATGATGGCCCAACATTGAATGCTGGCTTGGTAGCTTTGTGATTTTTAGGGAATCCAGATCAATATTGCTAGGAACCCTATATTTTTGTAATTTTTCAGGGGGGGGGTCCGGACCCCTGCCCTCCCCCCCCCCCCTCTGGATCCGCGCATGAATGTCAAGCCTTAATCTCCCTGAAATCATACCATTTCAAGATCTAGATCGTGAATTGCGTTTAAGGGTTAACATCAAAGCGGTACTGTGAAATTTATTGTACTCCAAATAATTTTTTGACAGGCTGGAAGCCGCATTCTGAACCAAGATCAGTCAGCCCGTGGTCTAAATCCAACTGATTGACACTCTGTCTTGACAGACACAACACAAATATGCAATTGTGCTTTGCTGTCCAATGCAGATAACAAAAAAAAGATGACTATGCAAACTTATTATCCAGCATGCAAAGAGTTACAGCTACTTGCAGGCAAAGGGTTAATAAGTCAGCATTGGACAAGTGTTGCATCAGAAAAGTGTGAAATATACATGCAGACCAGACAGACGAAATATACATGCAGACCAGACAGACGCTTGCGCATGTCACTTTTGTGTCAACTTGTTTTGTTAAAATGACGATTTTACGAGTGTGCTTCTGTAATAAATGGATTAATACGGCATAACAATTTAACTGTAACGTAATTACGGATACATGGATTAATACGCAAAGATTTTAAGGTAAGAGGTTTACTTTTTAAATTATTTCTTTAATGACTTCCATCCAGCGATTCCGAGTATAATTACATGTAGCTCAGCTCATCTTTATATTGCAATGCAGTGGCTCAGTGGTAGAGTGCTACACTCGAGACCAAGGGGCCGCGGGTTCGGGCCTCACCGCCGTCACTGCGGTGTGGTCCTTGAGCAGGACACATTTATCCTAGCTTAGTACTGATTCAACCCAGGAAGACCCGTCCCTGTTTAACTGAAAGATTGTTGATGGGACGTAAAGAATCAAATCAAACAAACAAACAAAATATGGCAATTTTCAATTTTTCGCGGATTCCTAAATATCGTTACGTAAAAGGATCCCAAATAAAAGCCAGTATTATAGTTTTTCATTCGACTATTTATGGCAATGATCCGCGTATTAATGAAGAGTCATGTGTCCAAAGAGTATGACGAAATAAGCGAAACGTCTTGCGTCAGACAGAATCTCACTGAGCAGTGCGCATGACCGGATTTCCGAAAAAGTCAATCTGAAAGTTTGCTGCTTCGAAAGCAGCAAACAAAAACAAATTGTCAATTTAAGGGATCATAGAATTATCTGGACCTCAACAAGAAGACCTTTCTTCGGGGTTTCTGACCATGCAAGACTCAAACCAACCTACTCAGTTACAGAGATTAGCTAGAATGCTGGAATTTTGAGTGTAGCAAGTTTACAATTATACTTTCCTAGGAGCGAATAACAAAGGCGCTGATCAGACTGCGCGGATGTGCAGGCTGGTCTGCGCTTTTGACGTTTGCATGCAGCTACGTCAGGTTTTCTCTAGACACGGTCAATAAGTAAGATAACGTCCATTAAGACCATCTGATTATGAAATTAATTAAGCAGGTGTCATTATAATTTTTCAATGTTTTCACACGCGCAACGCGCGTTATTGATAATTGCATCAATAAATGGTAAGCACAGAGTAAACTGAGCCAAAACCAGCAAAAGGGACACGGCGGAGAGCATACTGGGCAAAAAAAGTGGCTGGGCGCTCGACGGACCTGCCGGACCGGCGATGACGGCCTTGTGTACAGGTAACATGCCACTGTAAACATAGCATTTGAAATCCACCATTTTCTAATTGCATGGTGTTATGCTCCACTGATTGGGTAGTATGATATACAGGTAAGTTTACGTCGTGCTATACTTCTACAAAACGCTTTGAGGCATGACTGTAATGGTTTTGTTTGTTTGTTTGTTTGATTTGATTCTTTACGTCCACTCAACAATCTTTCAGTTATGCTGGACGAGTCTTCCTGGGTTGAACCAGTACTAAGCTAGATTAAATGTGTCTTGCTCAAGGACCACAACGCAGTGACGACGGTGAGGCTCGAACCCGCGGCCCTTCGGTCTCGAGTCAAGCACTCTACCACTGAGCCACTGCGCTCCCTAACTGTAATGGTAAATGCATTGAATGAATCGAGGGTCATTACTTAGAGGTTGTGGTAGAAGTATACATGTATCGCTTTGTTAGATGAATATTTATGAAGGTTGGATGTTTACAAAAATAGGTTTGAGAATTTTCGTCACAGCATCTTGACAATAACATACACACACAAACGCACGCACATTCTCACGCACGCACACACGCGTGCGCACACCACACGCACGTGCACGTGCCACCATCGCAAAAAATCAACTGACAAACCTATCAACAAACTAGCGAACAAAACATTATCTCTATTGTTTTGGGCTTGTCTGTCTGTCTGTTGCCGTGGTCACTCTTACTTAGTCATTTTTAATGGGTTTTATCCAAATTTCATATCATCATCAAACTCTCGTTCAAGTTTGAATACAGTTTTTTGTGTCAAACGATAAGCAAGAAGGCTGTAAAAATGGCCGCCACGACAGGTCTCACTAACTTAGTCATTATAATCGGTTTTCTTCCAAATTTTATATATGGATTGCTTTCATCAAACTCTCGTTCAATATGTTCTTAAAAATGTTATCCTTTGGAAGCAAAGAATGCACCAAAGAACTGAAACTAGAGTGAGCAAATTTTCTGGGCCAGACTAGCTAGTTTCGGCAATTTAGGCCACATCAGTGACCCTCTAATAGTTGCAAAGTTCCACAATGAAACACATGATCCCAAAGGACAAGGAAATAAAATCTACACTATAGTGAAGGGCAAGGAGACGTTCTACCACCGCCACAAAGTCCCAATCACCAGCTGTAGTGAAGTCAAATATGTTCTTAAAAAGTTATCCTTTGGAAGCAAAAATGCACTAAAGAACTGAAATTAGAGTGTGCAAATTATCTTGGCCAGACTAGCTAGTTTCGGCCGTTTAGGCCTCATCAGTGACCCTCTAATAGTTTTTAAGTTCCACAATGAAACCCATGATCCCAAAGGACAAGAAAATAAAATCTACACTATAGTGAAGGGCAGGGAGACGTTCTACCACTGCCACATAGTCCCAATCACCAGCTGTAGTGAAGTCAAATGGGTTCTTTAAAAGGTTATCCTTTGGAAGCAAAGAATGCATCAAAACACCGAAACAAGAGTGTGCAATTTTTCTGGGCCTCATCAGTTACCATCTAATAGTTTCAAAGTTTCACAATAAAACCCATGATCCCAAAGGACAAGAAAATAAAAGTTTGAATACGTTTTCTTAATCTGCTGAACGATTAGCAAGATGGCAAAAAAATGGTCAACGCCTATCAGTGTCCACTACTTCATTTTTTTATCAGAGTTTTTCCAAATTTTATATATGGATTGCTTCCATAAAACTCTCGTTAAAGTTTGAATAAGAGTTTTGTCCGACGAAAATTAACCAAGATGGGGCCAACCAAATGGCCGCCACCTATTAGTTAGACACTCTACCTTAGTCATTTATTACCCGATTGCTGCCAAATTTCACATACATATTACTTTTATCAATCTCTTGCCTAAGTTTGAATATGGGCTTTGTCCGATAACCAAGATGGCCGCCAAATGGCCGCCACCTGTCAGTTTACACTTGTGGACACTACTTAGATGTATGAGTGGTCTTCGATATTTTAAAGTGTTTCCTGAATGAGTGACAATGGAGTGTTTTATGACTGTATCAAATTCAGAGTAGAGAGGGCAGTTGTAGCATTTGTATCCTGGATTTTCCATTGTGCTATAGAAACTCACGAGTGTTGGTTTACTGAAACGAAAATGTTTCAGAAGTGAGACTATATTTAACAAACAATGATGACATGTGGCTTCGGCTGCTGCACATTCTAAGGCAGTGATTCTGTTGTTGATTCGTTGTTCACTGTTGCTCCTGATGTGGGTTCTGTGCTTGTTCTATGGTTTGCTATGCATTGCTTTGTGTCTTTTCTAGGTTTGCATTGATCTTGATGTTGGCGATTGCTACGAGTATGTGGGAAAGGAGACTTGACTTAAAAGTATATGTATTTTTACTGACCATTCCATGGTGGTGCTTCTTTGTGGATGTTTTTTGTTAATTATGTTTCGTGTTTGTCATGCTATCTTGTCGTCTATTTATTGCAGTCTTGTGGTCACCTGCTTGGAAAGGGCTGACCTCTTGGCTCTCTTGTATGTGGTGATTTATTGTGTTTTATCACTTCACGATGGGATGTCCTGGGTCAAATGTGGTACTTGAGTGTATCGGTTGCTGATCTTTGCATCCTTTCTTACTTAAAGGAATGAAAGTAAAATAATTTTGTGTTTCAAACGGTGACCCAAGAATTGCTGCTTGGCTCATATGCGTAGGAAGCTTTTCAATATGGGGTGGGGGGGAGGGGGGGGGGAGCCAGCGATGCTAACTTAAATACTTGTGGAGGGATATTGCAAAAATGTACATACACGCATGCATACGCACACACATCAATGTACATATGAAAACACATGTACATGCTCCTAAATGTTCATACTCCCATGCATGCATGCATGCATGCATGAACACACATATGTATGCATACATGCACATGCAGATACATCAAAACATTTATATATTTACATTCTTACATGAAAATCAAAGCTAGCGCTCTTTATGATATAGAATTCCGAGAATCAGATGTGTCGCCTGCCAGAACAGAAGTCAAACAAGGAAAATTTGTCGAATATATTTTCCCGGCGAAGGGTTATTTTAGAGAAACTTATAAATCACAAAACATAAATCCCATTTCTCCAACCCCTAAGTTCACCTTAAGTATCATACAGATCAAGGTTAAATGCATATCAACTAGTTTTCAGTGGTTAGTTCAATACAAAATAAACTTATCTGTCTGACTTCGACCTGACCTAGAGGTCAGGGGTGTGTGTAAGGTCAAAGTGTTTGCTTCTATGTAAGTCTATACTTCTTTCCCCTTAATTTTATATACAACACGATCACATTCAGAATTTATTTTATGTTATAATCCAACCTACAGTTGAGTGTGAGTGTAAGGAGAGAATATGTGTTTGCATGGTGCCATATGCCCCATTCCCTTTAATTTGATATGCAACATGACCATGGGGGTGGGGTCTGCGGGTAAAATATTTGCTACAACGCTGCTGCATTTGTGATTCCCTTTAATTTGATATGCAACACGACCATGTTCTGAACAAGTTGACTTTTGACCACAGGGTCAGAGAGGCGGGGAGAGGGGATTTGTGGCCAAAATATTTGCATGTTGCTGCTTTCGGGATTCTATTTAATTTCATATGCAACATAACCATGTTCTCAATAAGTTGAATTTTGACCTTTAACCTCACACCCAAGGTTGAGTGGGGTAGGGAGAATTTAGGTATGTAGGCAGAATATTTGCTGCCATGTTTCTGAATTCGAGAATCTATTTAATTTGATATGATATTCTGTAAAAATTTAATTTCGACCTTTTGACCCCCAGGGTTAGAGGGGGTGGGAGGGGGTAGGAGGGGGTTCCCGGCCAAAATATTTTCTACCATGTTGCTGCATCTATGATACCCTTTAATTTGATATGCAACATGACCATGTTCTAAAAAAATGAATTTTGACATTTTGATCCCATTACCTAAGTCCACCCAGGGGGTCCGGCACAGGTCTTAGATCCAAAATCACGTTTGATATGTTTCATATTTATTGTACCTCTGTCTGCAGTTGCTACCATGTTGCTGCATTTACGATTCCTTTGGTGTGCAGCATGACCATGTTCTGAAAAAGTTGAATTTTGACCTTCTGAGGGGAGAGGGGGGCTGCAGGCAAAGTATTTGCTACCATGTTGCTGCCTTCGCGATTTCCTTTAATTTGATATGCAACATGATCATGTTCTGCAAAAGTTAAATTTGACCTTTTGACCCTAGGGTTGGGGGAAGGGGGGCTGCGGGCAAAATATTTGCTACCATGTTACTGCATTCCTGATTGCCTTTAATTTTATATGCAATATGACCATGTTCTGAAAAAGTTGAATTTTAACCTTTTGACCCCCAGGGTCGGGGGAGGGGTCTGCGGGCATAATATTTACTACCAAGTTGCATGTTGCTGCGCCTGTGATTCCCTTTTATTTGATATGCAACATGACCATGTTCTGAAAAAGTTTAATTTTACCTTTGACCCTACCCCCTAAGTCCACCCAGGGGTCGGACACAGGCCTTCAATCAAAAGTCAGGTTTGATATGTTTCTTATTTATTGTACCTCTGTCTGCATTTGCTACCATGTTGCTGCATCCGCGATTCCCTTTGATATGCAACATGACAATGTTCTGAAAAAGTTTAATTTTAACCTTTTGACCCCCAGGGCCCTGGGGGGTCTGCAGGGAATATTTGCGACCATGTGGCTGCATTTGTGATTCCATTTAAATTGATATGCAATATGACCATGTTTTGAAGAAGTTTATTTTGACATTTTGACCCTACCTCCAGGGTCGGGTGGGGGTAGGAGGGGGTCTGAGGGCAAAATATATGCTACCACGTTTCCGCATTCGTGATTCTATTTAATTTGGTATGCAATCTGACCAAATATGTTCTGGAAACGTTGAATTTTGACCTTTTGACCCCAGGGTCAGGGGATGGGGGTGAGCGGGGCTCCAAGGTCAAATTATTTGCTACCATGTTGCTGCATTCATGTTTCCCTTTAATGTGATATGCAACATGATCATTTTCCGAAAAAGTTTAATTTTGACGTTTTGACCCCACCCACTCAGTCCACCCAGGGGGTCTGGCACAGATCTTCGATCAAAAATCGTGTTTGATATGTTTCTTATTTATTGTTACTCTGAAATTTCTGTAAAAAATAATGACAACTGACTGAGTTATGCAAAATTTACATATTTGACCTCTGATCCCACTGGGGGGGAGGGGAGGTAAATTTTTAATCACGGTTATGCTTCTCTACAGGCTCTGGGTAATTATTGCCTATATGGAGAAGTTGTAAGATATAATAGTTTTGGAGAAATTTGATGTTAATTCTACAAAAGTCAATATAGCTTTTGCATTAGCCTTAACCTAAGTCAAAAAAGGGCCAAAACTCAGTCAAAAATTGGCGAATTACCTCCAAATTCGAACTTGGCCTGTATTTTATAATGCTTTATCAGTGTTAAATTTGAATGACAGTGTTGCATCCCTCCAAAAGTAATTGATCGTAAACCACAATTTAGCCAAAATCTAAGTAAAAAAGGGCAATAAATCTTAATAAGTTTGTGGATAAGCGCCACTTTCGAACTTAACCTGTATAATTGATGCTTTGTCCTTCTGCAAAATTTGATGGATGATTAAATTGATGAATCCCTTCAAAAGTTATCGATTGCAAATCAAAAGTGTGACAACGCGGAATACGACGACAACGACGCCGCCGCAGACGCCGATGGACACATGATTCTTATGTGTTGATTATGCAACTCAAAAAGCGGGTATGTTTATTTGAGGAAGGGGCAACATTTCAACGAATATATATACATGGGGTCTTCGCCACTATAAAGAATTATCTATTGTCATTATACCGTGTTAGGGTTTTAAAGCCCTTCCGTATATCTCACATCAACTTCGGCCTCTGTTGTGAAAGAACCTGACTCTGTCACATGTGAACAACAAATGTGCAGACCAGTCTGCACATCCGGCCAGTCTGATGCGTGCCTTTGTAACTTGCTCCCTGGAAAGTATAAAGCTAAGCAGCTGAACTTGGCCCACTAAAAGCTTTAAGCTTCTGTCTAGTCTCTGTTAATAACAAGGCTGATTTTAGAAAGATCTGGTTGCAAACCCTGAAGAAATGAGACGCAGCACATATTGAGCCTGCTCATTATCCTTACCAAACTGTTACTTATAATTCAAGCTGATCGAAGGCACTTTCGTGCTACATGTACATAATTGTTAATATTTTGCCAGTTACTGACAGCCAACCTTTTTAAATCAACTGGAGGAGAAGAACGGCCAAAAGCATTTCATGGAGGGTGCACAGTGGCTTTGTCTCGATACCAAGGAGCTCCCTGGTAAACCCCCATCTGCGTGACTGCGTTATGTGTTTGACCAAGACACATTAATACTTGCTTACTACTGGTTCAACCCATGAAGAACCATCCTGACATAACTGAATACGTGTTGACTGGGACGTAAAGAATCAAATCAAGCAAACAAACAAGTATTTTCATCCAGAAAATTTTAAGAATGTGCCAAGCGTGTATTTGTTTACAAACTGAAGTTTTTGACCAGCTTTTATTATATTTTTTTATCGCACAAAGCTTATGGGTTTGATGCGCAAAGTTTACGTATATTTTAGTCCTACTTGCATTTGAAATTGGCCCAGAATAGACGAAACTGTCTTCATTGTTCCCTTTCACTGGGCACAGTACCACTTATGAGTATTGATATTACTTCGTTCAGTGCGTCAATTCTACCGATACAGTTTCTAATTCACCGCTATTAGGGGGTTCAGTCATATATAGCTGAATATCTCAAAATCGAACAAACGGACCAGTCTGAGATTTCTGGTATTGTAGGATCATAAGCCTCTCAAACTTCTGGTGAAAATCATTTTTAGCTAAGTTGCTTAAATTCGAAACGGGAAGATAAAAAGCTGTGGATTTTCGCTTTTTTGACAACTATCCCTCTAAAAGAATGCTTTTCTTGCGCTCCCACGATACACTGTCGTTGTTTTTGCACGATATTATGACATGTATGCATATATCAAAGAAATATAATGAGATCCACGGCGGAAGGACAAATCTAACTATAAGAAAACATGCGAAAATACTTACCACCCCCTCACAAATTTAAACCAAAAACTCTCAATTCTACCGATACAGTCGATTTCACTCATTTCAGGCGCACAGTGAATCGATACTGTGGATATAAGGCGCAGCAAATTTCATCACGCCTGATTGTGATCCACTGATTTGCATTTTGTGACTAAATTTTATTTGAAAAAAATTAGCAGACGACATAAGAGCACGTACAAAATTTCCCAGCAGGCAAAGAGTTAATTCATATATACTGAACAAAAAAGTAAAGGAAATTGTGCTTGATGGGCTATGACAAAAGATCTGAATCATTTAAAGACTTTTGAATTTCACAATGGTATAAGGTGACCATTTTTCTTTATAATGACGCATTATCTGGGTCTGTAGCGTCCATAGCAGCTTAGTATTAAACAATGTCAAAGTTGACTGGTCTTAACACCATTTTTCACAAAAATTCAATTTACGGAGCAAACATAGGTTTTCATGCATTAAGCTTCGCCAGGTGACAGGTCCCTCATGAGATGTTTAAAACCTAGGACGACAGATCTTGTGGTTATAGAGGGGCACTTTATCAGTCAATAGTACATGGATGAGGTGTTGAGGTCTGTTGACTGTTGCCCTGCCTTTCTTGCGCAAAAAACAGTGACAGTACCAGGCCTAGGGTGACAATGCCAGAATACACATCACTAGAATCAGCAAAAACAATGTTGTGCACATTGATTGGTCATTTTGCTCATCAGACATGTCTGCAATTTGAAAATGTCTATGACATTTTTGGACAGAAGGTCCTGGATGCATATTAATGGCATCAAGAAACCCCGAGCCTCTCGATGCAGTGTTGCAGGAGATATCAAGGCTGATCCCTCAGCACCAAATTACAAGAATTATTCAAGGTATACAAAACCAGTGCTAGTCCTAACTTGCCGCTGACTGGGGACACACTGGTTACTGAAGGCATTCTCATATTCCAAAATGTGATGTTTAAGGCTATCACGTTACTTTCTTGTGACATGCAGGGGAGTTGCATTTCAAGTTTTGAAAACTTACATGTTATTCATGTGTTTTAGAGGGAATAGTTTGTAGAAATTTTGCGAAAACTGACTTTGACCCCTGGGTTACTTGACACTGTGCCACAACAAAGGTATTAGTGCCAGCAAACTAAAGACAACATTTTTTTCAACCAATGACATGTATCTAAACAAATAAATAAAAATTGAATAATTGTTTGCTTTGGTGTTTTTATGTTGCATGGTTTTCTGAGATTTCCTTAACTTTTTTTGTTGAGTAAATTAAAGTTACCTATAATTATCACTGATCATAGAAGCATTGCGCCTGTTCTAAACATTGCAGTTCTTTTCTAGTAGTCTCACAATGAATTGATCAAATAACACTTCCATATTAATCCTAAAGCGTGGAATGCCTTTACTCTTTGCTTATACTGGGAAATTTTGCGTACTTTTTTGTCGTCTGCTGATATTTTTCATAATCAACTTTTCGAAAAATTATTTCAGGAATACCATCAGAGTATCAAATAGTTTGGATCCAGATCAGGCCCGACATTTTGTCGGGCCTGATCTGGATCCAAACTGTTTGCATAGGTTATCAACAGACACTATAAATCCTCACAATTCTTAGTGTAAAAGTGTCTGTTTGCAAGTGGCGACTTTTGTCGTCTGCTGATACGCTTGGCAAACAGGTTGTACCTACATCAGGACTGACATCTGAAAACTGTTTGACACTTAAAAATTAATTTTTAAATAAGTCAACAGACCACAACGAAAGCATAAAAAATTAGCCAGTATGCAAAGAGTTTAATTACTACTCAGTGAAGTGTGTAAAAAGAACTATTATAATAGTGCAAACCCAGATCAGATGCAGGGGTGTAAATTCCCAAATAAGTTACTCGCCCTTCAAGTCCCAATTTTTCTCCAAGATGCTGTAAATTAGAAAGTTCTACACAAATTGTCAAAACTTTTACTCTGACCCTGCGCAAATGCGAGCAGGCGAGTGGAATTTTACACCCCTGAGATGGATCCTTTAGAAACAGTCTAGTCTGGGTTTTCACTTTTTGATCATGCATAGATCTGTTTAAATAATTAGATTCAATACAGTATTGTCAATATAGAACAATATAAATCGCTGAATAGTCAACTCATCATACTAGGGCTAGCCTTTTCAAACAGATTGGATCCAGATCAGGCCCAACAAAACATCAAGCCTAATTAATGGATTCATTCTCACTGACACTCTGATGGTTATTAATATTATACATGAAAGATTTTTCCTGTTTTGAAAAAAAAATCCGCAAACCCCCACCCCCTCTCCCCCCACCCCCAATTTATCCATGCATTAATAACATGAGCTGAACTGAGATGAACCCAAATATTTCATCCATTTTTCTGCAGGTTATTTCCGATACCATTTTCTAATTTAACAAATTCACCTTTTTAATAAGTCTGAGGAGCTGGAAAACAATGCAGACACTGATCAAACTATTCCAAATTCAGCAGTCTGATCAGGGCTTCACTGACAGCCACTACTGAAAGACCACTGAAGATCATCTCACCTCCAACTTTGTAATCCAATTATCAAATTAACCTTGAAAAAAAATAAGGAAGAATTTTTAACTTAAAAGTTGACTGATTTAAAATTACAATACAATTGTTACAGGACACAAATGAAGGTTATTTAAGTATTGACAGAGGAGAATAAGAAACTAGAGGACCTGACGGTCCTGAAGCCCTCACCTGATCTCCTTAATAATGTTAAAATAGGTCAAGATCAACTACGGCTTATAATGAAACATATTTTGTTTTATGGGGGTTACGGCCATTTTGGTTGAGTGACATAAAACAATCTAATGAATACTCCATCAAACAGCCCAGTGATTTCTGAGTAAAGATGTTTAGATAGGGATGTGGCAATCCAAATGAGTGGCCTTGCATAAAAGGTCACAGGTCAGCTTGACATTTGGTACTTATATAAAACGTGGTCTCATTAGCTTAAACATTTCTTGTAGATATTATGATTTCGGCTTGAACAGTTAAAGAAAAAAAACATTACAAGATTTTCCCCATTTAAATGCATTAGGAATCAAATTTGATCTTGCCATAAAGTAGGTCAAGGTCAACCTAGATTCATCATTTAAGCAAATCTGGTAGGGCCCACATCCTCAATGCTACAACCAAGTCCAAAGGCCATTGGCCTTTTGGTTCCAGAGAAGAGGATATTTAAAGGGTTTTTACCATATATGGGCATGGTGGCCATCTTAGTCATGTGACCAGTACAATAGGTACAAATTTTGGCTAACCTATCATAAGAAGTCTTCATATGAAGTTTGAGTTCAATTGTTCAAGTGGTTTCTGAGGAAACTATGTTTCAATGTGTTGATGGGACTCCAATATGAGCGACCATGGCTGAAAAAATAAAGGTCAACCATGACCTTTGAAACTTATTAAAAAGCATTGACTCATTAGTTTGAACATATCAAGTGAGAAAAATGACTTTGGCTTCAACAGTATTCAAAAAATCACTTTTGCAAAAAATTTCCCATTTAAATGCATTAGGAAGAAAATTTGACCTTGACGTTGAGTAGGTCAAGGTCAACTTAAGTTCATCATTTGAACAAACTTGGTAGGCCCCATATCCCCAATGCTACATACCAAGTCCCAAGGTCATTGGCCTTCTGGTTCTGGAGAAGAAGATTTTAAAGGGTTTTTACCATATATGGGCATGGCAGCCATCTTGTTCATGTGACAAAAATATTTTGCATAAATTTTTGCTAACTTATCATAAGGAGTCTTCACATCAAATAAAAATTCAATTAGGCAGATGGTTTGTGAGAAAACTATGTTTTAATATATTGATGGGACTCTATTATGAGTGACCTAAGCTGAAAGGTCAAAGGTCAACCTTGACCTTTGGAACTTATCTATAGCCATTGTCTCATTAGGTTAAACATATCTAGTGAGAATAATGACTAAGGCTTCCACAGTTTTAAAAAAAAAAATCAACTTTTCAGAAATTTTCCCATTTAAATGCATTAGGAAGCAAATTTGACCTTGACGTTCAGTAGGTCAAGGTCAACCTAGGATCATCATTTGAACAAACATGGTAGGCCCCACATCCCAAATGCTACATTCCAAGTCCCAAGGTCATCGGCCTTCTGGTTCTGGAGACGAAGATTTTTTAAGGGTTTTTACCATATATGGGTGTGGCGGCCATCTTGGTTATGTGACCAGGACCATTTGAACAAACTTTCGTTCCCACGTCCTAAGGAGTCTCCATATGAAATTAGAATTTAATTGGCCCAGTGGTTTCAGAGGAGAAGATGTTTGAAATTGTGGACGGACGGAAGGACAGACGACTGACGGAAGCCGGAGTGACTGGTATACTATTAGCTCACCCATGAGCCTACGGCTCAGGTGAGCTAATAAGAGACAAATGCATTTTAAACAGGTTAATTTACCTAAAGGGTTCTGATAAGCTGATTTTTTTAACGTAAAATTGTGATTATGATTACCACCTTATGTTTCATTCAAAACATAGATTTTGGGTGCTCAAAAGAACCATCTCAATGAGATTGTTCTTTTGAGTACCCACAATGTAGGTTTTGGTTGAGAAATAGGAAAAATTAGTCGGTTCCCCTCCCTATCTGGATGCCCGTTTACATCTAAAATAGGAGATGAATTATTATACAAATAAGACCATGTCATTGTAAGAATTGTTTATTATCTGTGTAAAACAATAGACAATAGTATCTACTGACTAGTGGACAGACAGAGATCATGTTAACAAATACATCCTACCCAACCCCCCTGCTCACCCCCCTCAAACCCCATTTTTATGTAAACTTATGTTTTAAAAAAATCCTGGAGAAAAAGCATGAATAATGATCACACTTGTTTTTTTTTCATAGTATAACAACTAGCTAGTGCCTAGCACTTGGTTAGAGTCCCAATTTTGGTGGTTCAATCGATTTTTTCCCAAATTCAACAGACCCCTGGCCCCAGCTTCAGAAAGGTAGGAAAATCCCTGCTTCACTGCTTGTTTACATAAAGTATGCATGTAGATGAAGACTCGGACCAAAAAATTAGACCTTTAGTCTCATTGGATACATAATGGACAGCTAAAGCAGGCTTTTGAGCATATGCGATATATCGCTAAAACAAATTCTAATGCACTTCATTTTGTTACGTAACATCTGATTGGATAACGTCAAAAATTTGCGACAGTATATCCCGCGATGTACCGTCGGAAATAGTTTGATGGCATTAATTACGTCACATATTGTTGGCTGATGTGCAGCTTTATGCGGCTTGCAATGCTTCAATTTGAGACAAACTTGCAGAAATGCATTAGAATGGGGATAACCATATTCAAAATTTTCATATGGGGAGGTATATCGTCGGATATACGTCGCAAATCACGTTTTACAGCTCCGCTAGCGTGTTGCCATAAAACTAAATTTTCGACCGTATATCCACGATATAACTCCCCAAATGAAAATTTTGAATACAGTTATCCCCTAAATCTAGTGCACTGGCCCGATTTCCATCGGCACTATAATACTTACCAGAAGTAGCAGCATGTGGATTTGGTTGCACCTGATCACCATCCATCATCTCCTGTAAAGGAATAAAATCTCTATTTACTTATATGCCCACAAAATATAGTGAAAAGAGGGATTGAACAGACTGATCACCAAACCATTTAGGACAGTTTTTTTAATATACATGTAACTGTCAAACCAGAGGGACCTAAGGGCCCTGGATCACTCACCTGAATCCTCGTACATGAGGAGATAATGTACTGGCCAGTGGCTAAAGAGATATCATTAAAAGATATTTCTATTTTAAGCTCTGCTGACCATGTTGTTATAATTTTTTGTAGAGGGCATCATGATATGAGGAACATTTCTGTGAAATTATTTTGAATTTTAAAGACATTTCTCATCTAGAGCTCTAGTGACCGATCGGAACCATTTGTGTAATTTTGGTAGATTGCATTATCAGTAACAGCTTATCTAACCCTCTTTTTCCTAAGAAAAATAGGGTATATTCATTTTGTATCAAAGTTGGTCCATTGTCCCTCTGTCTGTCTGTACTCACAAATGGACCCTTGTTGGGTACTTTAAATTTCCAAAATTTCCCCAAGGTCAAGGTCAAAGGTCAAGTAATGTATTTTCTTGTAAATGCATCTCCTCCTTAAGTATTGGACATAGCAACTTAAAACTTTGTAGGTGTATAGGGCACATGATGTAGAAGATACTGGGCAACAATTCATATAATGTATACCTTGAAAATATTTACCTGATCCTGGCCTTTATCATTAACATAATTTCACAGCCGATTGAGCTTCTAAATATATCTTTGGGGTCCATCGTATAACTAATACGGAAATGCACATAGTACTTTTTAACACAATAGATATATATACCGCTATAATGTTCAATTGGCTATCAGCTGCCTGCGTGGCTCAGTGGGTAGAACACGTGAATATTGCACATTTATGTTTTTAAGCTCTGTGTTGTTAGTTCGAATCCCGTACATGACATTTATTATTGTAACTATTGAAAGACTTTTGTTTTTATTTTTATCAAATTTTTTCCTTTTGCAATATCGTTTCTCTATTTCAATCAATCTGATCTCTTTGGTGACAACAACGTTCTCTCGATCCGTAACACTGTACTTCACCTATAGCCTGTCATCTCTTCAGTTTTTAAAATATGAGCTGCGACATGAGATTTCCAACAATGTGGCATTTTGACACGAATAGGCACAGGTGAGCCTGTGCACCCTCCTTTTAAGAATTGAAACTATATGCTGTTCATTAAGTAGCTTACCATCCATAGAATATTCAAGTGACTAGCAAAGACTCTGATCAGACTGTGCGTATGAGCATGCTGGTCTGAGCCTTTGCTTGTCGCACATACCACATTGTTGGAAATCTCATGTCGTGGCTCATATATGGACCTCCTTGCTGCTCTTTAGAAAAATGCTTCGACCTGCTATAACTGATTTTTTTGCTTTGGAGCCAAGAGCACTAGTGTAGACCTATATTCGCAAACTAAATTCTAACTCTCTGCATCAAAAAGTTGTCAGTCATTACAGTCAAATCTCAGTTATCCGAACGTCGATTATCCGAAACTACTGGGTTATTCGAAGACGATGGACAGTCCCGACTTTTTTCCCTATTATCTATTGCAATAAAACTACCTATTATTCGTATTTCGATTATCCGAAAAAATCAATTTTTCGAAGTGATTCGTCGGTCCCGATTAAAATACTAGAGGACCTGAAGGTCTTGAGGCGCTCACCTGACATCTTTAATTATGTTAAAATAGGTCAAGGTCAACTACAGCTTATAATAAAACATATTTTGTTTTACCATATATGGGGGTTGCAGCCATTTTGGTCAAGTGACTAAAACAATCTAATGAATACTCCATCAAACAGCCCTGTGATATCTGAGAAACCAATGTTTATATAGGTATGTGGCAGTCCAAATGAGTGGCATTGGATAAAAGATCACAGGTTAGCTTGACATTTGGTACTTATATAAAGCCATTGTCTCAATGGGTTAAACATTTCTCGAAAGTATTATGATTGTGGCTTAAACAGTCATAGAAAATGAACATTTCAAGAATATTCCCATATAAATACATTAGGAATCAAATTTGACCTTGCCATAAAGTAGGTCAAGCTAAATTCATCATTAGTGCAAACCTGGTAGAGACCACATCCCCAATGCTACATACCAAGTCCCAAGGCCATTGGCCTTTTGTTCCAGGGAATAAGATATTTAAAGGGTTTTTAACATATATGGGTGCGGTGGCCTTGACCTTGAAACTTATCTATAGCCATTGTCTCATTAGGTTTCACATATCAAGTGAGAATAATGACTTTGGCTTCAACAGTATTCAAAAAATCAACTTTTCCAAAAATTTCACATTTAAATGCAATCGGAAGCAAACTTGACCTTGATGTTAAGTAGGTCAAGGTCAACCTAGGATCATCATTTGAACACACTTGGTAGGCCCAACATCCAAAATGTTACATACTAAGTCCCAAGGTCATCAGCCTTCTGGTTCTGGAGAAGAAGATTTTTAAAGGGTTTTTACCATATATGGGCATGTCGGCCATCTTGGTCTAGTGACCTAGACAATTTGTTTGAATCTTGGCTAACTTTTTGTAAGGAGTTTTCATATGAAATTTGAGTTCAATTGGCCCAATGGTTTCTGAGAAAACTATGTTTAAATATATTGATGGGACTCCAATATGAGCGGCTTGGCTGAAAGGTCAAAGGTCAACCTTGACCGTTGGAACTTGTTTTTAGCCATTGTCACATTAGATTAAATATACCAAGTGAGAATAATGACATTGGCTTCAGTAGTTTTAAAAAAATCAACTTTTCAAAAATTTCCCCATTTAAATGCAATAGGAAGCAAATTTGACCTTGATGTTTAGTGGGTCAAGGTCAACCTAGGATCATCATTTGACCAAACTTGGTAGGCCCCACATCCCCAATGCTACATACCAAGTCCCAAGGTCATCGGCCTTCTGGTTCTGGAGAAGAAGATTTTTAAAGGGTTTTTACCATATATGGGCATGGCGGCCATCTTGGTCATGTGACCCGAACCATTTGAACAAACTTTCGTTCCCCCATCCTAAGAAGTCTCCATATGAAATTTGAGTTCAATTGGCCCAGTGGTTTCAGAGGAGAAGATGTTTGAAAATGTTGACGGACGGACGGACGGACGACGGACGGACGGACAGACGACGGACGCCGGAGTCACTGGTATACTAATAGCTCACCTCGGAGCCTTCGGCTCAGGTGAGCTAAAAAGCTATTAAATTACCCTTCAAGATTCGAAGGCCAAATGTCACGCATGGTGATCATGATTTCTTTGTTTGGTCGAGTTCGATTTACACACCTGAGTGATTTAGAAAAGAAAGTTGAGACAGGTAATTGAGGTCAATTGACACCGGATTAACGCTCACACTATTACGTGATGAACCGTTAAGTGAGTAAACGGTGTCTTTTACAAAGGTCACCATTGCAATGGTTTTGTTTGATGTTTTTTTAAATGTCGAAATATTAATTAGTGGCAGCTAAAATTGATCTTAATTTGATCGTGTCTTTCTTGACCACTGTTAACAATAAGCGAACACACCAAGCGCGCCAACAGGTTACAACAAAAATAACAATTTCGATAATAGACGAATATCACGGACATGTGTTTTGGGTGCTCAAAAAACCGTCTCAACGAAACACTTTTTTTGAATGTCTAAAACACAATTTTACGATTGAGGGAAAACAACCAAAACCTAGGTTTGGATGCACAAAAGGACCCTCTCATCGAGACGGTTCTTTTAAACACCCAAATCGTATGTTTTCGCTGAAATAAACGAAAAGTACAAGCCAAAAAGCACACAACGTCGGGCCACCAACGGCCTGCCAGCGATATGCCATCGCAATGACCTATCGTTGGTGGGCCGTTGGTGGCCCGACGTTGTGTGCTATAATTAGGATGGAGACCCTATGACAGTAGACAGGAGATAAACGGAGACAATATTTCGTCAGTAAATATGGTTCGTCAATTTACATTTAACATTAATTCGATGATGTTGGATGTCAATAAAGATCTGATTTTCTTTTAATTTTCTGCGTCTTTAGACCTGCACAGCATAAGAGACGATGAATCCACAACCTCCAAGGAGCTCATTTTCTTTAGTGCTTTGGCAGATGTTCCGATAACTTCACGGAAAACAGGAGTTGAAGTTGCAAACTCTGGCAAAACAATGGCGCTCTTAGAAAGCATCCGAACTTTTCCAAAAACTCCCGTTTTCGATCATTCGAACAACCAATTATTCGAAAGGATTCCTACGGTCCCTGACACTTCGAATAATCGAGGTTTGACTGTACATTTTCAAAGAAAGCGTGAACTTACATGTTTCGTGTTTATGTGCATTTTTTTGACATAAAAGCAAAGAAAAATGAAATTTAAAAAAAGTTGGGTCGACCAGGATTCGAACCCATAATTTACGTATGTGGACCTCAGGACTACCGTGGAAAGTACAACTTCATTGAGTTATCAACAGATTTCATCGCAATTGTACCAAGACGTTTATTTCCGTTATTGCTCGAAACATACCGATTGCACACGATCCATCACGAAAAACTATATATTCAGTGTTAATACCATAATAATTTATTCATGCATAAAGGTTAGGATCAGGTTAATTTTGTAGAGGTATTTTTATTTCAAACTTTGCAGGTGCAAAGTTCACAAGGTGTAGAGGGTACTACCCACTAGGCAACATTTTGTATGACCTGTCAAACAACATATTTTCTTGAAAATGCATATCCTCCTTATCAGTTGGACATTGCAGCTTCAAACTTTGAGGGTGCCTAGATCACATGATGTGGAGGGTACTGGGCAACATTTTGTGTGACATTGACCCCAAGGTCAAGGTCAAATAATGTACTTCCTTGTAAATGTATCTCCTCCTAAACTGTTGCACTTAACAACTTCAAACTTTGAAGATTCATAGGTCATATAATGTGGACGGCACTAGGCAACATTTTGTGTGACCTTGACCCCAAAGTCAAGGTCATATAATGTTATTTCTTGTAAATGCATCTCCTTAACTGTTGGAAGTAGCAACTTCAAACTTTGCAGGTGAATAGGAGACATAATGTAGAGGGTACTGGGCAACATTTTGTGTGACCTTGACCCCAAGATGAAGGTCAAAGGTAAAAAAGCGGGTATTAGCAATGGTGTGCCATTGACTGCTGCTCTATAGTGTTTCCCCTAGGCCCTTTTAGCATGGCGCTGCGCCATGCCCTTTTCTTGGAGCGCCATGCCCTTTTCCTGTGCGCCATGCCTTTTTTCTGACCTATCGTAGCCTTTTTTCGTTATAAGAACGGTCCCTTTTCTTGGCGTGAAAGGTCCCTTTTCTTGGAGTGAAGTCCATTTTCCTTTGTAACTCTAGACGTAGTCTGTAGTCCGAGATTCTTGAGTGTTTTGATCAGTATGTGGCCTGATTACGTAAGAAATCTGCACCTGTTTACAGACAGGACAGTGTACATGCACTTGACAAGGTCAAGTTGACATCGTTATCATACTAAATACACAATGACCGTATATACTTCTTAGGGTTATCAAACGTTTATGGTACTTCCTAATGTGCCTTTAGGTAGGTGTTTTTTTTTGTTAACTAAATGCTTCATTGCTTGATATGTAATAAAAATGATATGTTAATACCTTTTAAGTAAATTTCATTTTAATTGTGTTGAAAAAGAAATCTTATTTCTGCATGAATTAATATTTTCATTTTTTTCATCAACTTACCTCCCTTGAACATATTAATTGGCTATTACAGTAACATTTATTTCCCTTCGACATATTTTCTCCCATGCGATTTGGGGGAAAAGGGACATTTTTTTTAGATATGAGAGAACAAAATAAAGCTAGATTTTGAAAGGAACAAAGACCATATAAGTGAACAGGGAACATAAGATCTTTTTAGGCTGGGGAACAGGTTTTAAAAGGGACATCCATTTGAAGGAACAAAGGAAGGAATGTTGGATTGGGAGGGGAACAAAGACAATAAATAAACAGGGAATATAAGAATCTCTTTGGTGTGTGTGTGTAAGGGGGGGGGGGGGGGGGGAGGGGAAGGAAGACAGTAAATGTGCCCTTTTTGATCCCTCAGCGCACGCATAAAGTGCCCTTTTGATCATTCAGCGTGCGCTTGAAGTGCCCTTTTTTATAAAGTTACCGTGCCCTTTTTTGTTCCTGGGGTAAACACTACTCTAGTATATATATATATATATATATATATATATATATATATATATATATATATATATATATATATATATATATATATATATATATATATATATATATATATATATATATATATATATATATCATTAAGACGTGCAAAAGAACATTACTTTATAAAACTCCTAAAACCCAAACTAAACAGGATAACTTAAGCCGTGTCCTCAGAGTACTCTCATATAGATCCAGATAAGACCACTTCATGCACATAAAAATGTGATATTTTTCTTATCAATCGGCAGAACGTGTTTTGGATGCTAAAAAGAGCCGTCTCGCGGAGACGGTTCTTTTGAGTACCCAAAACGTATGTTCTGGATGAGAAATACGAAAGGTGCGCATTCTTATCTTGAGGTCTCAAAATCTAATATACTATACTCAGAAAAACAATTGAAGAATATTAAAATTGTTTTGACTTTATTAACAATTTGGAATATAATTTTCAAGGAAAATATTTTTGTCATTGATAGAATTATTACTATGCAATTCACCAAAGTGCAAATTGAAATTCACGGGTCATTGGTTACGATACAGTACTACACCAAATGTTCCGACCCTCTCTACCCAAAGTTCACAAGCAAAAATTTTAGCGCTCTCAATTTTTGCTGCAACCTTTACCAGGTCATTACTTATGTTCTAATTCCGACCACAGACAAAAGTTAACTTCTATTTATCCGTCATCGCCCCTAATAATGGGACAACTTCTTCAACAAAAATACACGAATATGGCATACCCCGGTAAATTTGACCACAAATTTGAGGTAAAACACTGAAAACAGCTTCAAAATTAGGTGCCATTTTTTGGATGGAGAACCAGCGATGATTTTGGAGCCAGTCACTATGGAATACATACGATAAAAATGGGTTTCAATCATTTTTTAACGTTTGTGACTTTTCAGTATAGAGGGTTGAACCATTTTGATCTGTACTGTACTTAAACCATTTAAGCGTGACTAAAATAAAGCATCCATTTTGATTGCAGATGTCTGGAACTATGAAATGCATGCATAATTAGTAAAGTTTTTATTGTATTGAATGTTAGAGATGGGATTGAATCCAAATATCCTTCAATTGTTTTTCTGAGTATATATTTATTAGTTCGACGTACAGTAAATGTACTGCACTATATTATTAGTGCGACGTACAGCAAATGTACAGCACCACGTTTTTGCGTACAAATGTGATTATTTTCTTATACCATCGGTAGAAACATGTTTTGGGATACTCATAAGAACCGTCTCATTGAGACGATTCTTTTGAGTACCCAAAACGGATGTTTTGGTTGAGAAATATGAGTGTGATTTTTAAGTATGCACTCTTATCTGGAGGTCTGACACTTCAATATACCATACTTACTAGTGCGACGCGCAGCGAATATACAGCACTATAAGCATGGGCGTAGAACTATGATTAAATACGCACTATTTTCTGGAGGTCTGACACTCTAAAATATTATATACTAATTAGTGCGATGTACAGCAATTGTACTGCACTATATATTAACGCACTAAGCGTACATTTTCAAATTACATGTATTTTTTTTATTATATTTAACTGCATAACGTTTACGTCATAGACGTAACGTTACTAACGGCAACTTTGTAACTATGCAACGGCCACCATTTTGAATAGTTCCTGATGATCTGAAAAGTGAAACCGGTAGAACAGAAGAAAATAAAGTTATATTATTGTGAAATCGGACTTTTTTATTTTACATATATATATATATGGAAAGATATCTCGTTTGGTGCATTAGCCTATTTCTCACTCTATATATATATATATATATATATATATATATATATATATATATAGAGTGAGAAATAGGCTAATGCACCAAACGAGATATCTTTCCTGTGGCACTGGATCCAGTAAAGGATGCTAAATTGATTTGAGAAATAAATATAAACGGATATAAATCAAAAAACAGTGCTAAAAATTTTTGAAACTAAGCGCTTTCGGCTTTCGCCTTCATCACGAGTTTCAAGACACACTACATTAGATGGATAGTTAACAAAATATAACTATATACATGAATTATGTGATTGTTTACGCCCAAAAAAGGGCCCAGTCTTTTGCGTGGATTTTCACATATATGACTGCACAATATTTCTGAATTAAACACAGCGTACAAAATGTTCATTCTGGCAACACAGTGTGCAAAATTGGCAAGAAATGTATTGTATGAAAATTTGTGTAGAACAGAAGTCTAAAACATGTCTAGGCTCCTGAAAGATTGTCCACAACAACACAGCTTACCAGGTGTTCTACCATATGACCAGATAGAGTCAGTCACCCTTGTTGATGCCAAATGGACACAGAGTGTTCAGATGCCGAATCCAGTAGCTCTCCAGGAAACTCCGTGAGAGCTACTGGATTCGTTTTTCGATGGCGGGCCGATGATGGCCCGCTCATATGTATCTACTTGGAAATAACATAGTAAAGTATATTTTGATGGCACGGATTAACGTTATCTATTTAATTTAGGTTTTAGCAGGTTGATGAAGTAATTTTCCTTGGCGCATCGAAATGACACACTTTCAGAATACATTTTATAAAAGGGGAATATCATATATTTTGGAATTAATTGGTGGGCACATATATCTATGTGTCCACTGACGTAAAGCATTCTTGTCTTGGGGTCTCTTATTTGTTGGTTGTGAACTGTGACTCGTTTTCTTAGAAAATCTCCAGTTTGGCCTATGTATTCTTCGCCGCAGCCCCCGCATTTTATGACATACAAAACATTCTTAACTGCACACGTCATAGATTCGTGAACATAAAATTTTCGCCCGCATTTAAATTCAAATGCGTCCCCTTCTATAAGGTGTACACAGAGGCCACAGTTAGGTTTATGACACCGTTTAACTTCGTGGTGGTCACTGTTACTGAATTTCGCCTTTGTTAGCAGTCGTTTCAAATTGTTTGGCTGCCTTTTGCTTTTAATTATCTTAAAATTTAACAGTATGTCGTTCATTTTATGATCTTCTTTTAAAATGGGAAGATTAAACTGAATGACTTTGTATATTTCTGGATTTTTTGGGTTGTGTGTTGAGACATAGGGGATAAACTTGTCATCTGTTTTATTTTTAATAGTTCTTAATGTGTTATTGTCCAAATTCATGGCTTTCGCTATTCCCCCGTCAATCAAGCTTTCTGGGTAATTTTGTTTAAGTAAAAAAGATTTCAGTTCTGTCATTCTATTTATGAGAACATTTTCTTCAGAAATAATTGTTTTCAGTCTACGAGCAAGATTATATGGTATATTTATTTTTGTATGCCTCGGATGACAAGAAGAGAACAACAAATACTGTTTGCTGTCTGTTTCTTTATAGAAAATGTCTGTTTCTATTTTTCCTGTTTTGTTTCGGACCATTACATCCAAAAATGGCTGTTCATTTTGGTCGTATTCTAAAGTCTTATATCATTATGCAAATTATTCAAAACAGAATGGAATTTTATTAATTCGTCTTCGGACTTGGTCCATGGAACGAAGCAGTCGTCCAAAAATCTTTTCCAATATTTTTTAAGGTATCTTTGAAACTCTGTATCATAATTGGTTTCAATGATAGTGTATAACTTTTCCTCTAAATACCCAATCGTTAAGGTCGCATATACTGGGGCAAATTTTGTACCCATAGCTGTACCCTTTTCTTGTCTATAAAATGTATCATTGAAACAAAAAATGTTATTTTCTAAAATGAATTTAATTCCATCTAGAATAAACTCTTTTGAGAACCTTGAGTTTAAAGTGTTGGGGTATTTTTCTATCCAGTATTTTATTGCTTCCAAACCAAGTTTGTGTGGGATATTAGAGTACAAAGCTTCAATATCAAATGATGTTAATATGGTATCTTTTGGAATGGTGTCTGGGAGGTTATTTAAGAAGTCTGTTGTATCCCTTAGATAGCTAGTGTTATGTTCTGTGTAAGGTCTTAATAGTATATCAATGAGATTACTAAGTCTGTGCGTATGACATGAGGGGCCAGCAACAATCGGTCTTAATTTCAGATCTGATATTTTATCTGTGATTTCGACATATCCAGAATTTGCTGATTTACACTTTTCATTGATTTGTTTGCTCTTATGTACTTTAGGCAAACCATAAAAATTGCTTGTTTTTACTTCAAAATTGAGCAAGTAGTCAAATTCTTTTTCTGTCATTTGACTTTTGAATTTCTGTAAAAACTTTTTATATTTTAAATTCAATTCTTTTTCTGGAGATGTGTTTAGTTTGGTATAATATACTTCATCAATCAGAATTGTTTCAACCAGTTCTTTATAATCTTCTTTATTCATAATTATTGTTGCCCCTCCTTTGTCAGCTTCTTTGATAATTATTTCACTATTTGTTCTTAATATTTTCAAAGCCTCCTGTTCCTGCATTGTTAAATTATTTTTTACATTGCTTTGGATAGGAGTTTTGGGAAATTTTTCTACAGTGTTGATAAATTCATCCAGTGCGTCATTTCGTTTACTTGGGGGTATGAAATTAGATTTGTTTCTAACTAAAGAGATATCCTTATCTTCCGTACCATAAAAAAATTCAGCAAGTCTTAATTTCCTATTGAATTCATTTGAATCTTCGTTTAATTCTTGTGTGTTTCCTAATTTTGGAGTTGGTGTGAATTTAAGTCCTTTGTTTAATAATGATATTTCTGCATCTGTTAGTTTCTTATTGGATAAATTTATAATTTTAATGTCTTTATCCATATTTTTTATACCTGTTGGGGTCTGCTTCCACGTCCTTGGCCCTGGCCTCGGATTCGACCCCGATTTTGGCCTCGACTCTGGCCCCGGCCCCGGCTTTGGCCCCGGCCTCGGCCACGGCCTTGACCTAAAAAATTCACTTGTGTATTGTTGCCAGTGTCTGTGTCCAAGTCTATATATATGGGGGCAGTGCTCGTTGCTCCCTGCATTTCTGGGATCTCTCTTGGAGATGATTGTCTCCCAACTGTTTGATTCTGCCTTGTTTCTCGCTGATTTCTTGGTGGGCGTTGTGGCAGTGGCATTTCTTTGATAGATGATTCTCCTTGTATATGGTGTTGACCATTTTGTTGTTCTTCTTGTTGAGCTGGCTGTTGTCTTTTGGTAATGTTATTGTTTCGCTTTAGGTTCCCTACTGTAGCTTGTTGCTGGCTGCCTGTGTGTGGTTGTGTTGCTGCAGCTGTTGCATAAGTTTTTTTGCCCTCTGTTTTATCCTCTGCTTTTATAAAAGGGCTTTTATCTTGGTAGGTTACCTTGAAATTCTCCTTATATCTATTGAGCCAGGAGTGATTCTTATTTTGCCATCTTTTTTTTTAGATTTCCTCATTTCGCTTACAATCTTCTTGCCACATGTTAAGTAACATATTGCGACTCTGACCAGTGGCTAGTTTTTCAATTTCTGAAATTATTTTTGAGTCTAAATCTTTGTATTTTGTTTCCTGACTTTCACTCCTTAGAAGGAGTAACTCTTTTTCGGCTTGAAAATTGTCCATTGCTTGTTTTTCTCGTCTTTGTGTAACATTTGTGGGTTCATTTGCGATGTGCTTTATTTGTACCCATTGTGGTAATATAATTGGGTCTTCTTGTAGCCATTCTTCAAATGTTGTGGACAAGTTCTTGTTAGGTAAAGCTTGCCAATAAAGTGATTTGCGAGCTCGTAGGTTGTTCTCCCATATTTGGAACAGTTTGTTTTTTATCCTGAGGGCATTTTCTTCAATGTGAATGTTAGCCATGTCTGGTTGTTGGCTTGTTGTTGGTTCATTTTCTTGGATGTTGATTTTTTCCAGGACGTCATTTATTTTTTCAAGTGTCCCACCTAATGTACTAAAACTTGCATCTAGTGGGGGAACACGCCTGGTCCATAATTGTTCTTTCACTTCTACAATATTTTCATTAAGGGTATTAAGAGTGAAAATAACCGTTGAAAGTTTTGTACTTATCTCTTTTAAACATTCTTTTGTAGTCGGTTGTATCCCACTTTCATCCTCTTCCGTTGTCGCATGCGGTCTTCCCGCTATTTCCGTAGTATTCTTGGTTTGTGGCATCGGTATACACTTGTATGGATAAGTTAAATGTTCAGAAAGAATACACATACAAGGTCATAGATGAATAAAACAAGATTAAGTCCGATTACACAATTTTTTAAACATAATTTTCTATTCCTCTACCGGTGTAACAGGCCGGAATTTCCCCCCAGTCAGTTTTTTCCCCGGGGAAAGAATGGGCCGGCCCATTCTTTCCCCGGGGAAAAAATAGGCCGGCCCATTCTTTCCCCACCCAGTCAGTTTTTTCCCCCCCCCTAATAATTTCAAAAATCATAATGGAATTATGATTTCTTTGCATAAATTTAAAAAGCCGCTATTAAATTAGTGATAGAACTCAAACGTACTCATACTTATTGCTGTTTGGTTGTAATTTCTAGGGGTTAAGACCATTCACTTTTACTATCAGTCTTTTGGTTTATTGTACTCTTTCACTGTATCGAAATACTTTCGAATGACATGTCAAAGAGATCTTCGACTTTAAAACCCGTTTAGCTAACTGGTTCTTCTAAATAGGGGGTGGGGAAAGACTGGGCCGGCCCATTCTTTCCCCCCTCTATTATTTTCTAACCTTTCTATTTATCTCTCAGTCTTTAGGTTTAAACTACTCTTGCACTGTATCTGAACACTCATGATTCTTGCACTGTATCTGAACACTCATGATTGTCTTGTCCTAAGGAGAAATTCAAGTTAAGAAAGCATTTAGCTAACTGCATGTTCCTTCTCAATAGTGGGGTGGGGAAAGACTGGGCCAGTCCATTCTTTCCCCCCTACCATTGGATTCTAACCTTTCAATTTATCTGTCAGTCCTTGGTTTAAACTACTCTTACACTGAATCTGAACACTCAAGATAGACATATCTCAAAGAGAAATTCAAGTTACAAGCATTCAGCCAAATGATTCTTCTAAATAGGGGTGGGGAAAGACTGGGCCGGCCCATTCTTTCCCCCCTCTATTATTTTCTAACCTTTCTATTTATCTCTCAGTCTTAAGGTTTAACCTACTCTTGCACTGTATCTGAACACTCATGATTGTCTTGTCCTAAGGAGAAATTCAAGTTAAGAAAGCATTTAGCTAACTGCATGTTCCTTCTCAATAGTGGGTGGGGAAAGACTGGGCCGGCCCATTCTTTCCCCCCCCCTCCATTGGGTTCTAACCTTTCAATTTATCTGTCTGTTCTGGTTTAAACTACTCTTACAATGAATCTGAACACTCATGATTGACATATCTCAAGGAGAAATTCAAGTTACAAGCATTCAGCCAAATGATTCTTCTAAATAGGGGGTGGGGAAAGACTGGGCCGGCCCATTCTTTCCCCCCTCTATTAGTTTCTAACCTTTCTATTTATCTCTCAGTCTTAAGGTTTAACCTACTCTTGCACTGTATCCGAACTCTCATGATTCTCTTGTCCTAAGGATTAATTCACGTTAAGAAAGCATTTAGCTAACTGCATGTTCCTTCTCAATAGTGGGACGGGGAAAGACTTGGCCGGCCCATTCTTTCCCCCCTCCATTGGGTTCCAACCTTTCAATTTATCTGTCAGTCCTTGGTTTAAACTACTCTTACACTGAATCTGAACACTCATGATTGACATATCTCAAGGAGAAATTAAAGTAACAAGCATTCAGCCAAATGATTCTTCTAAATAGGGGTGGGGAAAGACTGGGCCGGCCCATCCTTTCCCCACTCTATTATTTTCTAACCTTTCTATTTATCTCTCTGTCTTAAGGTGTAACCTACTCTTGCACTGTATATGAACACTCATGATTGTCTTGTCCTAAGGAGAAATTCAAGTTAAGAAAGCATTTAGCTAAGTGCATGTTCCTTCTCAATAGTGGGGTGGGGAAAGACTGGGCCGGCCTATTCTTTCCCCCCTCCATTGGGTTCCAACCTTTCAATTTATCTGTCAGTCCTTGGTTTAAACTACTCTTACACTGAATCTGAACACTCATGATTGACATATCTCAAGGAGAAATTAAAGTAACAAGCATTCAGCCAAATGATTCTTCTAACTAGGGGTGGGGAAAGACTAGGCCGGCCTATCCTTTACCCCCTCTATTATTTTCTAACCTTTCTATTTATCTCTCTGTCTTAAGGTGTAACCTACTCTTGCACTGTATATGAACACTCATGATTGTCTTGTCCTAAGGAGAAATTCACGTTAAGAAAGCATTTAGCTAACTGCATGTTCCTTCTCAATAGTGGGGTGGGGAAAGACTGGGCCGGCCCATTCTTTCCCCCCTCCATTGGGTTCTAACCTTTCAATTTATCTGTCTGTTCTGGTTTAAACTACTCTTACAATGAATCTGAACACTCATGATTGACATATCTCAAGGAGAAATTCAAGTTACAAGCATTCAGCCAAATGATTCTTCTAAATAGGGGGTGGGGAAGACTGGGCCGGCCTATTCTTTCCCCCCTCCATTGGGTTCCAACCTTTCAATTTATCCGTCAGTCCTTGGTTTAAACTACTCTTACACTGAATCTGAACATTCATGATTGACATATCTCAAGGAGAAATTAAAGTAACAAGCATTCAGCCAAATGATTCTTCTAAATAGGGGTGGGGAAAGACTGGGCCGGCCAATCCTTTCCCCCCTCTATTATTTTCTAACCTTTCTATTTATCTCTCTATCTTAAGGTGTAACCTACTCTTGCACTGTATATGAACACTCATGATTGTCTTGTCCTAAGGAGAAATTCAAGTTAAGAAAGCATTTAGCTAACTGCATGTTCCTTCTCAATAGTGGGGTGGGGAAAGACTGGGCCGGCCCATTCTTTCCCCCCCCCCCCCTCCATTGGGTTCTAACCTTTCAATTTATCTGTCTGTTCTGGTTTAAACTACTCTTACAATGAATCTGAACACTCATGATTGACATATCTCAAGGAGAAATTCAAGTTACAAGCATTCAGCCAAATGATTCTTCTAAATAGGGGGTGGGGAAAGACTGGGCTGGCCCATTCTTCCCCCCCTCTATTATTTTCTTACCTTATTATTTATCTCTCAGTCTTAAGGTTTAACCTACTCGTGCACTGTATCCGAACACTCATGATTCTCTTGTCCTAAGGAGAAATTCAAGTTAAGAAAGCATTTAGCTAACTGCATGTTCCTTCTCAATAGTGGGTGGGGAAAGACTGGGCCGGCCTATTCTTTCCCCCCTCCATTGGGTTCCAACCTTTCAATTTATCTGTCAGTCCTTGGTTTAAACTACTCTTACACTGAATCTGAACACTCATGATTGACATATCTCAAGGAGAAATTAAAGTAACAAGCATTCAGCCAAATGATTCTTCTAAATAGGGGTGGGGAAAGACTGGGCCGGCCCATTCTTTCCCCCCTCTATTATTTTCTAACCTTTCTATTTATCTCTCTGTCTTAAGGTGTAACCTACTCTTGCACTGTATATGAATACTCATGATTGTCTTGTCCTAAGGAGAAATTCACTTTAAGAAAGCATTTAGCTAACTGCATGTTCCTTCTCAATAGTGGGGTGGGGAAAGACTGGGCCGGCCCATTCTTTCCCCCCTCCATTGGGTTCTAACCTTTCAATTTATCTGTCTGTTCTGGTTTAAACTACTCTTACAATGAATCTGACAATGAATCTGAACACTCATGATTGACATATCTCAAGGAGAAATTCAAGTTACAAGCATTCCGCCAAATGATTCTCCTAAATAGGGGGTGGGGAAAGACTGGGCCGGCCCATTCTTTCCCCCCTCTATTATTTTCTAACCTTTCTATTTATCTCTCAGTCTTAAGGTTTAACCTACTCTTGCACTGTATCTGAACACTCATGATTGTCTTGTTCTAAAGAGAAATTCAGGTTAAGAAAGCATTTAGCTAACTGCATGTTCCTTCTCAATAGTGGGGTGGGGAAAGACTGGGCCGGCCCATTCTTTCCCCCCCCCCTCCATTGGGTTCTAACCTTTCAATTTATCTGTCTGTTCTGGTTTAAACTACTCTTACAATGAATCTGAACACTCATGATTGACATATCTCAAGGAGAAATTCAAGTTACAAGCATTCATCCAAATGATTCTTCTAAATAGGGGTGGGGAAAGACTGGGCCGGCCCATTCTTTCCCCCCTCTATTATTTTCTAACCTTTCTATTTATCTCTCAGTCTTAAGGTTTAACCTACTCTTGCACTGTATCTGAACACTCATGATTGTCTTGTCCTAAGGAGATATTCAAGTTAAGAAAGCATTTAGCTAACTGCATGTTCCTTCTCAATAGTGGGGTGGGGAAAGACTGGGCCGCCCCATTCTTTCCCCCCCCCCCCCTCCATTGGGTTCTAACCTTTCAATTTATCTGTCTGTTCTGGTTTAAACTACTCTTACAATGAATCTGAACATTCCTGATTGACATATCTCAAGGAGAAATTCAAGTTACAAGCATTCAGCCAAATGATTCTTCTAAATAGGGGGTGGGGAAAGACTGGGCCGGCCCATTCTTTCCCCCCTCTATTAGTTTCTAACCTTTCTATTTATCTCTCAGTCTTAAGGTTTAACCTACTCTTGCACTGTATCCGAACTCTCATGATTCTCTTGTCCTAAGGAGATATTCACGTTAAGAAAGCATTTAGCTAACTGCATGTTCCTTCTCAATAGTGGGGTGGGGAAAGACTGGGCCGGCCCATTCTTTCCCCCCTCCATTGGGTTCCAACCTTTCAATTTATCTGTCAGTCCTTGGTTTAAACTACTCTTACACTAAATCTGAACACTCATGATTGACATATCTCAAGGAGAAATTAAAGTAACAAGCATTCAGCCAAATGATTCTTCTAAATAGGGCTGGGGAAAGACTGGGCCGGCCCATCCTTTCCCCCCTCTATTATTTTCTAACCTTTCTATTTATCTCTCTGTCTTAAGGTGTAACCTACTCTTGCACTGTATATGAACACTCATGATTGTCTTGTCCTAAGGAGAAATTCACGTTAAGAAAGCATTTAGCTAACTGCATGTTCCTTCTCAATAGTGGGTTGGGGAAAGACTGGGCCGGCCCATTCTTTCCCCCTCCATTGGGTTCTAACCTTTCAATTTATCTGTCAGTCCTTGGTTTAAACTACTCTTACACTGAATCTGAACACTCATGATTGACATATCTCAAGGAGAAATTCAAGTTACAAGCCTTCCGCCAAATGATTCTTCTAAATAGGGGGTGGGGAAAGACTGGGCCGGCCCATTCTTTCCCCCCTCTATTATTTTCTAACCTTTCTATTTATCTCTCAGTCTTAAGGTTTGACCTACTCTTGCACTGTATCTGAACACTCATGATTGTCTTGTTCTAAAGAGAAATTCAGGTTAAGAAAGCATTTAGCTAACTGCATGTTCCTTCTCAATAGTGGGGTGGGGAAAGACTGGGCCGGCCCATTCTTTCCCCCCCCCCCTCCATTGGGTTCTAACCTTTCAATTTATCTGTCTGTTCTGGTTTAAACTACTCTTACAATGAATCTGAACACTCATGATTGACATATCTCAAGGAGAAATTCAAGTTACAAGCCTTCCGCCAAATGATTCTTCTAAATAGGGGGTGGGGAAAGACTGGGCCGGCCCATTCTTTCCCCCCTCTATTATTTTCTAACCTTTCTATTTATCTCTCAGTCTTAAGGTTTGACCTACTCTTGCACTGTATCTGAACACTCATGATTGTCTTGTTCTAAAGAGAAATTCAGGTTAAGAAAGCATTTAGCTAACTGCATGTTCCTTCTCAATAGTGGGGTGGGGAAAGACTGGGCCGGCCCATTCTTTCCCCCCCCCCCCCTCCATTGGGTTCTAACCTTTCAATTTATCTGTCTGTTCTGGTTTAAACTACTCTTACAATGAATCTGAACACTCATGATTGACATATCTCAAGGAGAAATTCAAGTTACAAGCATTCATCCAAATGATTCTTCTAAATAGGGGTGGGGAAAGACTGGGCCGGCCCATTCTTTCCCCCCTCAATTATTTTCTAACCTTTCTATTTATCTCTCAGTCTTAAGGTTTAACCTACTCTTGCACTGTATCCGAACACTCATGATTCTCTTGTCCTAAGGAGAAATTCATGTTAAGAAAGCATTTAGCTAACTGCATGTTCCTTCTCAATAGTGGGGTGGGGAAAGACTGGGCCGGCCTATTCTTTCCCACCTCCATTGGGTTCCAACCTTTCAATTTATCTGTCAGTCCTTGGTTTAAACTACTCTTACACTGAATCTGAACACTCATGATTGACATATCTCAAGGAGAAATTAAAGTAATAAGCATTCAGCCAAATGATTCTTCTAACTAGGGGTGGGGAAAGACTAGGCCGGCCAATCCTTTCCCCCCTCTATTATTTTCTAACCTTTCTATTTATCTCTCTGTCTTAAGGTGTAACCTACTCTTGCACTGTATATGAACACTCATGATTGTCTTGTCCTAAGGAGAAATTCACGTTAAGAAAGCATTTAGCTAACTGCATGTTCCTTCTCAATAGTGGGGTGGGGAAAGACTGGGTCGGCCCATTCTTTCCCCCCTCCATTGGGTTCCAACCTTTCAATTTATCTGTCAGTCCTTGGTTTAAACTACTCTTCTACTGAATCTGAACACTCATGATTGACATATCTCAAGGAGAAATTCAAGTTACAAGCATTCCGCCAAATGATTCTTCTAAATAGGGGGTGGGGAAAGACTGGGCCGGCCCATTCTTTCCCCCCTCTATTATTTTCTAACCTTTCTATTTATCTCTCAGTCTTTAGGTTTAACCTACTCTTGCACTGTATCTGAACACTCATGATTGTCTTGTCCTAAAGAGAAATTCAGGTTAAGAAAGCATTTAGCTAACTGCATGTTCCTTCTCAATAGTGGGGTGGGGAAAGACTGGGCCGGCCCATTCTTTCCCCCCCCCTCCATTGGGTTCTAACCTTTCAATTTATCTGTCTGTTCTGGTTTAAACTACTCTTACAATGAATCTGAACACTCATGATTGACATATCTCAAGGAGAAATTCAAGTTACAAGCATTCAGCCAAATGATTCTTCTAAATAGGGGGTGGGGAAAGACTGGGCCGGCCCATTCTTTCCCCCCTCTATTAGTTTCTAACCTTTCTATTTATCTCTCAGTCTTAAGGTTTAACCTACTCTTGCACTGTATCTGAACACTCATGATTGTCTTGTCCTAAAGAGAAATTCAGGTTAAGAAAGCATTTAGCTAACTGCATGTTCCTTCTCAATAGTGGGGTGGGGAAAGACTGGGCCGGCCCATTCTTTCCCCCCCCCCCTGCATTGGGTTCTAACCTTTCAATTTATCTGTCTGTTCTGGTTTAAACTACTCTTAAAATGAATCTGATCACTCATGATTGACATATCTCACGGAAAAATTCAAGTTACAAGCATTTAGCCAAATGATTCTTCTAAATAGGGGTGGGGAAAGACTGGGCCGGCCCATTCTTTCCCCCCTCCAAATTGTTGGGATCTTTCTATTTATCTTCTAGACTTTTGGATTATGTTATTCTTTTGCTGTATCTTAACTCTCTTGACTTATACCAAGCAGAGAATCAAGTTTTCAAACCATCAAGTTTATTCGTAATTGTAGGGTGGGGAAAGACTGGGCCGGCCCATTCTTTCCCCCCTCCTTAATCTTTCAATCTTCTATTGATCGTTTTGTCTTTCGGTTTATGTTACTCTTTCACTCTATTTTAACATTTATAAAAGACCTATACCAAAGTGAGAATCAAGTTTTCAATCCAACAAGATTATTGGTACTTTTACATTGTTGGGTGGGGAAAGACTGGGCTGGCCTATTCTTTCCCCCCCCCTCCCCCCTCCATAATGCTTGGATCTTTAAATTTATTGTTTAGTCTTTCGGTTTATGTTACTCTTTGACTGTATCTGAACAATTTTGAATGACCTATTCCAAAGAGAGATCAAGTTTTTAAACCAACAAGTTAATTGGTACTTCTACATTGTTGTGTGGGGAAAGACTGGGCCGGCCCATTCTTTCCCCCCTCCAAAATCTTCAGATCTTTCTATTGATCAGTTACAATTGTAGTATTTCGGTTTATGTTACTCTTTCACTGTATCTTAACACTTATGAATGACCGATTCCAAAGAGAGAATCAAGTTTTCAAACCAAACATTTTATTTGTACTTCTACATTGTGGGGTGGGGAAAGACTGGGCCGGCCCATTCTTCCCCCCCCCCCCACCCAATCCCCCCCACCCCCTCACCCCTCCAAAATGTTCTGATCTTTCTATTTATCTTTCAGTTAATGTTATTCTTTTACTGTATCTGAAGACTTATGAATGACTCATTCCAAAGAGATAATCAAATTTTCAAACCAAAAAGTTTATTGGTTATCTCCCTCCAAAGTGTTTCAACCTTTGTATTTTATCTTAGTGAATTGATTCTTCCAAATAGTGGGTTGGGGAAAGACTGGGTCGATTTTCCTTTAACCCATTCAAATAACCATTTAGAATTAAGAACATACTCATTTTGTTTTTTGAATAGGCTAACCATTTATAATCAAATCCTTCTACACCCTCTGCACTTTTGTGCTGTGTTGAGGGTGGTAGAATTATAATACAGCTATTTCAGAATGATATTTAATTTGATTTAACTACACAATGACACATATATCATTTTCAAGCCTTCCAAAAAAATAACATGGGGGGAAAAAACTGACTGGGTGGGGAAAAAACTGACTAGTCAAATCTTTCCCCGGGGGAAAAAACTGACCGGTCAGTTTTTTCCCCGGGGAAAGAATGGGCCGGCCCATTCTTTCCCCGGGGAAAAAACTGACTGGGGAAAAAACTGACCGTTACACCGGTTTCACTGTTATACAGATCATCAGGAGTTTGATATGACGTTGCATAGAAACGACGTTAGTAACGTTACTTTCCCATAATGCAACGCTACGTTCCCATATTGCAACGTAACGTAACGTTCCCATGATGCAATGTAACGTTCCGTTAATGCAACGCCATAAATAGTACAATACAATACAATATAATATAATAACAATACCGCCTTATCCTAAAAGGCACAAGTTTCTTTGTGTAAGTAACTTAAATTAGAATGCCATTAATAACTCATCCAGCACTCAATCTCGGGCCACTATTGGCCCGCCAGCAAAACGCAATTGAAATGGCATTTTTGCTGGTGGGCCGATGGTGGCCCGTTTTTCGGTGGTGGGCCGCTGATGGCCCGTTTTTCGATAGTGGGCCGATAGCGGCCCGTTTTTCGATGGCGGGCCGATTATTATAATATTATGAAAATTGGCCCTCCAGCAAAACGCAATTGAAATGGCATTTTTGCTGGTGGGCCGATGGTGGCCCGTTTTTCGGTGGTGGGCCGCTGATGGCCCGTTTTCGATAGTGGGCCGATTATTATAATATTATGAAAATACTGCCTTATCCAAAAAGGCACAAGTTTCTTTTTGTAAGTAACGTAATTAAGACTGCCATGTACAACTCATCCAGCACTCAATCTCGGGCCACTATTGGCCCGCCAACCAAATGCAATCGAAATGACACTTGGCTTGTGGGCCGATAGTGGCCCGTTTTTTGGTGTTGGGCCGCTGATGGCCCGTTTTTCGATAGCGGCCCGTTTTTCGATGGCGGGCCGATGATGGCCCGCTCATATGTATCTACTTGGAAATAACATAGTAAAGTATATTTTGATGGCACGGATTAACGTTATCTATTTAATTTAGGTTTTAGCAGGTTGATGAAGTAATTTTCCTTGGCGCATCGAAATGACACACTTTCAGAATACATTTTATAAAAGGGGAATATCATATATTTTGGAATTAATTGGTGGGCACATATATCTATGTGTCCACTGACGTAAAGCATTCTTGTCTTGGGGTCTCTTATTTGTTGGTTGTGAACTGTGACTCGTTTTCTTAGAAAATCTCCAGTTTGGCCTATGTATCCTTCGCCGCAGCACCCGCATTTTATGACATACAAAACATTCTTAACTGCACACGTCATAGATTCGTGAACATAAAATTTTCGCCCGCATTTAAATTCAAATGTGTCCCCTTCTATAAGGTGTACACAGAGGCCAGTTAGGTTTATGACACCGTTTAATTTCGTGGTGGTCACTGTTACTGAATTTCGCTTTTGTTAGCAGTCGTTTCAAATTGTTTGGCTGCCTTTTGCTTTTAATTATCTTAAAATTTGACAGTATGTCGTTCATTTTAGGATCTTCTTTTAAAATGGGAAGATTAAACTGAATGACTTTGTATATTTCTGGATTTTTTGGGTTGTGTGTTGAGACATAGGGGATAACCTTGTCGTCTGTTTTATTTTTAATAGTTCTTAATGTGTTATTGTCCAAATTCATGGCTTTCGCCATTCCCACGTCAATCAAGCTTTCTGGGTAATTTTGTTTAAGTAAAAAAGATTTCAGTTCTGTCATTCTATTTATGAGAACATTTTCTTCAGAAATAATTGTTTTCAGTCTACGAGCAAGATTATATGGTATATTTATTTTTGTATGCCTCTGATGACAAGAAGAGAACAACAAATACTGTTTGCTGTCTGTTTCTTTATAGAAAATGTCTGTTTCTATTTTTCCTGTTGTATATATATATATAGGAACCAATATACGACGTGTACTGCATCAGACGTCGTCAATATCAGCGCTTCCTGAACATCCTTTATTGGGGATGTCTCAGTGGCGCAGTTGGTAGCGTCAATGTCTGGTGTAGTGCTAGGCAGAGTTGTCATGGTCGTGGGTTCGAGTCTCGCTAGAGGCAAAATATTTACAGCATCTATCGGCTCAGTTGATTCATTATATCCCTCTGTATATATATATACAGTCTACTCTCGATACCTCGAATTTCAAGGGACTGGGCAAAATATGTCAAGTTATCAGTAGTTCGAGGTAACCACCATTATGGGGCGAAATGATTCACGTTCAACTCGTTCATTAATAGATCGTTATACGGAGCTATTTCATTAATAATCTACGGGATGAATTGACCCAAGAATCAATTGACATTTGAAATTGAAACATTTAAAAAGAAAGTATAGAAACGTTTGTCAGGTACCACTACAGTCCTGACATTATGGCTATTTTTTTCCCTTTCTAAGACAAAATAAAACAAGGCAAATTCGACGAATTTATATCCCCCGACGAAGGGTTATTTGAGAGAAACATGTAAATCACAAAACATAAATCCCATTTATCTAACCCTTAATTCCTACAGTATCATTCAGATCATAACAAATGCCTGTCAAGTATGTTTTAGTGCTTAGTTCAATAAAAAAAATTAAACTTACATCTGCACAATTTCAATATCTGACCTTTAAACCCAACCTCAGAGGTCAAGATTGTGTGTAAATTCAAAGTGTTACCTTGCATGTAGGTCTACACTTCTTCCACTTTACTTTGATATGCAACATGATCACTTTTAGAAAAGAACAAAAATGACCCTTTGACCCCACCCCAGGGGTCGTTGGTGTGTGTAATGACAGCACACTTGCTTTCATGGTGCTCTGTGCTTAATTCCCTTTAATTTGATATGCAACATGACTACTTTCAGTAAAAGATATAGTTTGACATTTTGACCCCACCCCTTGGGTCAAGGGGGTGTCTGTGGGCAAAATATTTGCTGCCATATTGCTGCCAGCGTCCTCAGCTTTAATTTGATATGCAACATGACTACTTTCAGAAAAATATATAGTTTGACCTTTTGACCCCACCCCCTGGGTCGAGGGTGTGTCTGTGGGCAAAATATTTGCTACCATGTTGCTGCCAGTGTCGTCAGCTTTAATTTGATATGCAACATGACCATATTCTGAAAAAGTTTAATTTTGGCCTCGGCCCCACCCCCTAAGTCCACCAAAGGGGCTCGGAATCAGGCCTTCAAACTGAAATCCCGTTTGATATGTTTCATATCTATTGCTGCTCTGCCTGCATGCAAAATTTCAGCAAAAAATAGTAATAATTGCCTTAGTTATTGCGAAATTTAAATATTTGACCTTTGACCCCTTAGGTGGGGTCAAAGGGGGTGGGGTAAAACTTTGACACTGCCATTCTTATCTACAGGCACTTGGCAATCATGGTGCAATCATCAGCAAGAAGTTGTTAAATATAATAGCTTTGATGAAATGTGAAGATCATCACACAAAAAAGCTAATATAGGTTTTGCCTTATAATTGCCTATACTTAAACAAGGGCAATAACTCAAGTGTTAAGGGGTCGATTTTGACCAAACTTATAGGATATCAAGAGTCCATGGTACTAATCATTTGTACCAAGAATGAATTAAATCTGACCAATAGGTACTGAGATATGAATCCGGACGGACGGAATGGACGGGCGGACGGACGACGCCAAAACTATATTCCTCCAACTTCGTCAGGGGATAATAAACATAGTGTTTTCAGTCGGCAACTGGTCCAGCGGTCGCAGGTTTTACCCTTCCGTAAGTCGTCATATTCTAAGCCCCAACAGTGTACATGCACATTTTAATTTTCGTCGGCGTGATGTGCATATGCCTTCCTAATCTTTTTTTGTCATTACATGAATAGCCTTTAACCCACAAGTCTGTTTTCAGAATTTAAAAAAATGGCCCGAGAAACAATTAAATTATACTTTGGCCTTATTTAAAACGAGCAGTCATCGGACAGAGATTGCTCAAATATGACACATTAGCTCATGTAGCCACTTTGAAGTTGTACCACAATAGATCAATAGAATTCGGCGACCGCGGTCAATTATGTAATTATACATGTACAACACTCATTTACAACTGCATGTGTCACACACGTGGACCAAGTGATCAAACAATTGGTGGGTTTAATGGGGATAATTAACGTTGAAAGCGGTGGATTAATTGGAGACACATTTAGGTAAAAAGGTAATTTCTTATGAAATGGAATCGAGTTAGGTGTTGTAAAATACACTAAAATTTGATCAGCGGGACCAGTTTTTCGTAACGAGTTATCAGTTTTATTGACTTAGCCGTTGTCGAGATAAACGTTGTGGAATTGCAATAGTATATAGGGGAAAATACCGGGACCTGGCCGTCAGGTCGAGATAAGTGATAGTATTGAGTTATGCATAGTTGAGTTAACGAGAGTCGACTGTATATATAGGCTAATGCACCAAACGAAATATCTTTCCTGTGGCACTGGATCCAGTAAAGGATGCTAAATTGATTTGAGAAATAAATATAAACGGATATACGGTAAATCTTGTATTAGTTCGTACACTCGAATAGTTCGTACACCATAAATTATTCATGACCAGTCAGCTCAAAATGTCATGTATTAGTTCGTACAGTGATCATTTTTCCTATTTGTAATTTTTAATAGTTCGTACACAACGTTTTTTTCCGTTCATTTGGTCAATACGATGCTTTCGTTTTTCGTCGAGCACGTCAGTTAACAAACATATCAGCAGAACAGGAGCATTTCACCTGTCAGTGCGATCGTCAGTGTCGCTTATGCGCGTGCATCCAGCATTGATGCATGCCAAACTTTTATTCAATGATAAACGCTAGGTTCAATGAACGTCGGACTGATGCAAATCGCGGAGATATTTTGTCCAGTCATGACAAAAATCAAATACATGTACACAACCACGCGCGCGTGCACACAGTGTCCTATGTGTCTGTGATCATCTGGTCTTTCTGTGTCATAAATATGCCCAAGCGTCTTTTTTTTTTTGAATCACTGGATCCGAGCATGATGAAACCATATCGGCTGGTGTTTATCACAAATGTTATTAGCGAAGGCTCAGGGGAGCCTGTGCTTTTGTGCAATCTCTCAAAGTTTTGAAGTGGATGAAGAATCTAGACACCTACATACTCCCACTAATTAGCTGTGCTTTAAATGTGCGTGCATCAATTTCATTTCTAAGTTTCACCAAAACGCGCACACAATAAGCGTAATAAAATAACTATACACCTTGTATATCCGAAGGAACTTTTTATCAAACAAAGACGACACTGATGAGCCTAGTGCGGCGTCCTCATGAAATTGTATTATGGGTCTTACACATTAAATGATCCCTGTGGATCATCACACGTACGCACAGTCGAACAAACCAAGATGAAAAGTGATTTATGCAAGCTTCTGCATCGGAATGTCTATGAAACGAGCCAGTTCATGAGATTATGGTACCTCTCGCACATGCAACCAGCGAAGGCTCAGACGAGCCTGCACATCCGCACAGTCTTGCCAGGGGCATAAATGCTCACATACAAGGAATGTAGATGAAGGTGCATGTCTTAAGTTAGGCTTATAGTCCCACTAACACCTCAACAATTGCTTGCTTTCAGATAAGAAAAAAATGGTCGCAATTAAGCCTCTCGTTTACCGTCCGTGTATATTTAAATTTGCAACTTAGCTTTTTCTGGGGCGAACTTATTGATAAATACAAAGATATAAATGCGAATTCAAAGACAGTATTCACAGACTACGCAATGCTCAAATTAGTACATATAGTCCCCATATATTTCTATTATTCTGTCAATCAAAGGTGGGCGTGGTTAAAAAATTCTTCTCAACTCAGAAAACTTGGACCTAGCTGGTACCTATTACCATATAGATACAAGGCATGCTGGAAACCAGCTAAATCGAAGCGAGAGATTTACGTGACTAATATCGGACACTGTCAATTCGTCATATATATATTTCCCGTATACTAAATTGTAATCAAATAACAGAAATAACTTGTGAAAAATAGTGATGCAGTGACCGGACAGATTGATAGAATATGCGTTATATTGGGTAAATTTAGTAACCGTGGATAGATCTATAAATAGAAAGATGCTGAATAAGCGATAACAAATTATTATATCTTTACGAATACAGTAACATACAGATGACCATACCATGGCCCAATCAGTTGTGACGGTAACTGTCGCACAGCTATACTTTTGCATTTAAATGGTCGCAGCTGGTTTGAATCCACAAGGCTTCGTTATTTTTTTTTTCATTTATCCCATGTAAGCTAATTTTTAGCAGTATTCTCCTACTATTGATATGCATCAGAAAATGAGAATATTGGGATAGTTTCTATCTCTTTTTGTAATTCATATATGAGTTCATTTTAAATCGAGCACACCTTATTCTGCTAATTATATGTCCTTAAGATTGCATTTACTGGGTGTCCAGGTCCATCTGACATAGAAAATCTCTGACAACGTTTCTTTAGTCCCGAACTTATTTTACAGAATGCCAATGGTTTATTTCAAAGAAAATTATATTTTTTCAAGGTTTCAGACGGGCTCCAACATTTGCCCCTCCCCCCTCTGGATCTGCGCATGCAATGTTTGGATCGACTGGATGCTGTGACAAAAGTTAGATATGAGAAAAAGTTGTCAATTTCGAACCTATCTGGGTATCCCTATATGTATACAACAACCATAGTGGCCCGACCAGGATCCAAATTGTTTTTCACGTCAGAACTCTTTAGGTAACTCTTTAGCTTCTGACAACTCTGGATCAAATCCATTGTATTTTACCTTTTGCATTAAAATATCTGACATGTCATCTGCCGATAACATTTGCAAACAGTTTTGACCCAGATCAGGCCCGACATTCTGTCCGGACCTGATAGGGGCCCAAACTGTTTGACACTTTAGAGGTTATGACAAGTTGAAGTTGAACTGATGTATTTTAACTTTGCGTTAAACCTTTACATGACATTGTCATCTGCTGATAACCCTTTCAAACAATTTGGAATCAGATCAGCCCTGCGGCATTCTAATTTGGGTCATCAAAGTTTCACATGTGATCGAAAGCCTTTCCTGTGCAACATTTTGAGTGCGATAAGCCACTTTATTAAACAAAATTAATTTGACACAAGATTTGACGCGATAAGCCACTTTTTTAAACAAAATTAATTTGACACAAGATTTTGACACTATCGTATCAGCGATGTGGGTCTCGCATACTAGTTGTGCGTGCGTGTGTGTGTGAGGCTGACTGGCAACCAGGCTGTCATGGGGTTCGCTCTTCCAGTCCAGCACCATTCCAAAGTTAAAATTGGTCATGAAATATTTTCTACAGTCATTCTCATTCCTTCTTATTCAAAGAAGTGCAGTTGTCGTTACTGGCAAAACCTCACTCTACGCCATTTTGTAGATCTAACAATCAAACAATTGGTAGATGGGAGCATTTAGGAATGATCTCACTACCTTCGCCTCCTTCTATCAACTGGGCAATACTCTAAATGCGGACGCAGTTGAGTAACGATATTGTTAGCTAACCCAAGCCGACTATTAGTGGGAGGAATAAGAATACCAATGGTCAAACTTTCGTTATCTCATCTTCCGTTCATTTTTTCAAAAGACCATTTTTAGTCAAATTAAATATAACACATCGTCAGGTTACTGGTAAAGAAGGGGAAAGGTCCAATGTGGTTTTTGGGTTAATTTGATTCGATCTCTGGCATATACACCTCCCATAGAATTATAATGGGAAAACACAGTCATTCCTACATCCATGCTACTTGTGTCTAAACTAGCCATGCCACAGGAGTCATTAGCTTCCATTAATGGGGAGACACTTAAAAATCTTCTCCTCTGAAACCATGATACCCACAGCTTGTAGTCCCATACATAAATACTGCAAGCACTGCCTCTTGGGTTCAAATTTACCAAATACTGATGATCACTTCCATCTCGGATACTGGGTCCGAGCTTCCATATGGCATAATGGAGATTTTTTTTTAAATCTTCTGTCCACAGCTAATACTTTTAATATGTAGCAAAGTTTAGTGTTTTCTAAACGAATGATCACTATCTCGGGACATTTGCTTTTTTAGACAGAAGAAAAAGACAAATCTTTTCTTAAACAAGGGGAGCGATTAAGACTAATTTAGTCACTTGCTTATAGTGTGCTATTAGTGTTGTAATATATTGACTGTCGGTATCCATCTATCAAGCACCCCCAGTCATGTATATGCCTGGCAAAACGCCGTCATTTTAACCGAAAATAGTAGTAACACATCATTGAGACCGTTCTTTTGAGCACCAACCCTCAACCCCTCTGTATGCAAATTATATGTTGTCTGAGTGCTTTTGCAGCAACTTCAAGGATCAATCTATTTTTAAATCAAGAAAAAAATCTAAATATGTAGCCTACTTATATGTGTTAGAAACCATCCAAATTGCTTCTCAAGTGAATACAAAAACAACAACAACAACATGAAAAAACAAACAAAAGACAATACATATACACTACGTGGATATCTAATGCCCTCTAAACTGGGTGAAACGTTAATGAGCCTCTTAAAACGCCCCAGTATAACATGATATTTCATGTTATAGTTTTTCTTGTTACCCAATTCCGCGAGTAACTTTTTTGTATGCAAACAACAAAGGCGCAGATCAGCCAGCAGTTCTACCAATTATCCCTAGAAAGTATGATAGCTAAACCTGCTTCATGCAAAAAATAAAAAATGAAATTCCTGTCAGATATGCGTGCGCGAATCCAGACAATTCCAACAGGGGGGGGGGGGGGGTCGAATTGCTTCTCGAGGGAGGTTCGTACCAGTTTTTCTTCAAGGAAACAAATGGCAACTTATGATTTTCATGGGGAGGTCCGGACCCCCGCCCCCTCTGTCTCCGCCCATATCAAAGTTTCAAACAGTTTGAATTCACATTTTAATAATTTTTTTTTGGCTGGGCCTGGTCAACTCACAAAACGTCTGCTAATTATGTCAGCTGACGCCGAGGGCAAAGACAGCATGATCCTTTTTAAGATCAAAGAGACCGCGCACATCAATTCCGAACACGTGTTGTTTTAAAGTTTGGAGTCGCAAGTGATGATGGCCTTGACGCAAGAAAATGTACATTACACATTAAACAGTGGCCCAGGCGTTATGAACAAGTCGAACAGGGTTCATGCGGGGATCCAGGAATTTTTGTCAGGGGGGGGGGGGGGGGGGGGGTCGAGGCCCGACGGCCAGAAAACAGTCTGGACAATGTTTTTTTAGTCATCAACTTATTTTACAGTTTACAGAGTGGATCCATTGGTTTTATTACAGAGGGGAGGAGGGGGTCCAACTTCTTCCAGGGGGTGGGGGTGTCCAAAGAAACCCATATAACTTGTGATTTTCCAAGGGGGGGGGGGGGGGGCGGACCCCCTAACCCCCCTCAAGATCCGCACGTGGGGTCGCCTGACGCCACTGTTTGCTTACAGAATCGTGCTCTTTCAAAATTTAAATAAAACTGAAAAATACCACCCAACGACGACTAAACGGAAAAGCTATCTCCTGCTGGTCGAGAAAGCAAGTGCGGATCCAGAGGGGGGTCAGGGGGTCCGGACCCCCTGGAAAATCACAAGTTATATGGGACCCCCTCTGGAATCTTGAAAAATGATAGTTTTCTTCGAAATTAACCATTTGACTTCAGTAAAATAAGCTGAGGACTAAAAAAAGGTTGTCAGGGCTTTTTTTGTCAGATTGACCCGGACCCCCCCACCCCCCACCCCTGGATCCGCGCATGGAAAGCAATGTGTACATGGGATAGCATGGTGCTCAAATAGTAGTGCAAAGACTAGCATGTGCATCCAACCATGTTTCTGGCTGCAAAAGAGTCAGTCAGCCTCAAATCACGAAAGACAGATTTTCTCATGTAATGGCTTTTCCATGGTCAAGCGACCGAAGCTGACAAAGTACGGGAATCTGGTTCTACATTGATTAAATTGCCATTATCATAATCTTAGATGCTAACAGCCTAACACCGAGCTATATTGGGTCCGAGCTTACACGTAAGGGGGTGTGCGAACAAGCTGAGTATGTTATGTCGCCACAAGGAATACAACGTATGATGAAGACTCGAACCAACCAACCTATGCAGAAATATAGGTGTTCATACAAAGCCTTTAAATGCAGTAAGAATTCGCAAAAACGTAAGTTGTGGGTCTTTTTACAATATGAAGGCAGAGAAATGTACTACTCTGATTCATGAGAGTTCTGCGTTCCAGTTGTTCATATTTTAAGTGAACGCGTATGTCTAACCTGTAGAACTGAATGTACGTACATGTATTGTCTTGTCTACTTCTAAGCTGCATTTTCGAGGGTTCTAAGAAAATAAGGACTACATCATGACCAAAAACGAAAGCTGCGATATACATTGCTCGATAACGTTCTAGAGCTAGCCGTCGCTAGTGAACAGAAGTTGTATTTTTGTTATCGTCATAGAACAAGTCCCGACGTGACATCTCTTCCGTAAAGCAGGCCTATGTAAAGTTGGCCTGTAACCGGGTGATATCGCCGTCTAACCTGTAGAACTGAATGTACGTACATGTATTGTCTTGTCTACTTCTAAGCTGCATTTTCGAGGGTTCTAAGAAAATAAGGACTACATCATGACCAAAAACGAAAGCTGCGATATACATTGCTCGGTTACGTTCTAGAGCTAGCCGTCGCTAGTGAACAGAAGTTGTATTTTTGTTATCGTCATAGAACAAGTCCCGACGTGACATCTCTTCCGTAAAGCAGGCCTATGTAAAGTTGGCCTGTAACCGGGTGATATCGCCGGGTATATCGCACATTGCATGTGAGTCGGTTGAAACGGCAATCCGGACTTTTATGTTTGGTTGTTTATTTTCAATCTTTCACCATGCTTTTAAGAATGTTAGTTTAATTAAAAATACTGATCAGACATTCAGCCTGTAATTAGGCTAAAAGGATAAACAGAAATTCCTCCCTCTTTGGCAATTTTCGCATGTTTTGGTCCCGTTTTTCGATCTTCAGAATTTCATTTTATTAGTTCGTACAGTCCCGTTTCTCAGAAAAATATTTTTTATTAGTTCGTACACAGCGAAAAATAATTATTTTTTACTGTACGAACTAATACAAGATTTACCGTAAATCAAAAAACAGTGCTAAAATTTTTTGAAACTAAGTGCTTTCGGCTTTCGCCTTCATCAGAGTTTCAAGACACACTACATTAGATGGATAGTTAACAAAATATAACTATATACATGAATTATGTGATTATTTACGCCCAAAAAAGGGCCCAGTCTTATGCGTGGATTTTCACAAATATGACTGCACAATATTTCTGAATTAAACACAGCGTACAAAATGTTCATTCTGGCAACACAGTGTGCAAAATTGGCAAGAAATGTATTGTATGAAAATTTGTGTAGAACAGAAGTCTAAAACATGTCTAGGCTCCTGAAAGATTGTCCACAACAACACAGCTTACCAGGTGTTCTTTCATATGACCAGATAGAGTCAGTCACCCTTGTTGATGCCAAATGGACACAGAGTGTTCAGACGCCGAATCCAGTAGCTCTCACCGAGTTTCCTGGTAGAATCTGACCACTCCTTGTTGTGTTCAAGGCAGCAGACAGAGGCATGACTCAAGAAGTCATGATCTGCAGAGTGAAAATGTTCTGCTGTTGGTGATCTTTCAAACCTACGGTGTCTCCAGTCATCACGATGGCCATTCATTCGTTTATTCAATGGACCTTTAGTTTCTCCTACGTACTGTTTGTTGCAACTGCTGCAAGAGATCAGATACACAACATTCTCTGTTGTGCAGTCTGTGTTCTGTCTCAGTCTTACAGTGGCCCCAGAAGATGACTTCACAGTGCCAGCAGAGGTTATCATTTTGCAGCATTGACATCTTTTTCTGCCACAGGGTTGACATTCACCATTTTGGTTGTCATGATCAGAGTTTGGTTTGAGTCGTGCTTGTACCAGGAAATCTCGAAGGCTTTTGGGGTGTCTGAAAGCCATGACTGGTTTTCTCTGGTAAATATTCCTATCAGCCTTTATTTACTATAACACTGGAGAAAGCAACAATACGCTTGCCAGTATAGTATAACCACAGTGCTACTGTAAAAAATGGAATGGAATAACGCATTCTTTCATCAAATTCCCTAACCGTTAAAACGCGTCATTACACTGTACAGTATTTTTTTAAACAAAGATCACTGATCATTATATTTTTTTGCCAAAATTCACTAAATCACAATATTTGATTATAATCTTTAGTCTCCCAAACCAGACCCCAATTCCCAGGGGACATCATGGTCAGTGATTGAATGTGTCTTATCATAAGGAATATCATAATATATGGCTTAGGGTTGGGGATCTAAACGGTTCCCCAGATATCAAGCCTTTTATGAAGTGAACGGGGTGGGGCATTCCCATGGCACGCCTCAGGGGGACTTCCCGGTCAGAGCTATTAAATCTGTCTTATCATAAGAATCATGAATATTTTAAATGGGTTAGGGGTGGGGATCTGAACAGTTTCCAAGATAATAAGTGGTTTATGAAGTGAACAGGGTGGGACAATCTCAGGCACACACTGGGAGACTGCCCTGCCAGTGTTATTGAATGTTTTTTATCATAAGAAACATGAATATATATGGCTTAGGGGTGGGGATCTGAACGGTTTCCGAGATATTAAGCCTTTTATGAACTGAACGGGGTGGGGAATGCCCGAGCACGTCAGGGGGGACTTCCCGGTCAGTGTTACTGAATGCTTCTTATCATAAGAAACATGAATATATATGGTTAAAGGGTGGGGATCTGAATATTTTCTAAGATATTTAGGACTTTAAGGTTTGGTTGGACCTGGGCATGCCTCTGGGTCAGCCCTCGAGTCCGGGATTTCAAATTTCAAACTTTCTTGCAAAACTATATATGAACCATGACACAGGATTTCCAACAATGTGGTCAAAAATGACATTTTCACTTTTTTACAATTTAAAAAACTATGGTCTTTTGTAATTCAAATGCCTCAAATTTCATTTCAATATGTTGAATATTACAATTTATAATAGCATTGAGAAACTGATACCCACAGGGAGTTTTGATGTCGTGAAAATATTTGCGACCTCAACGTTAATTTTCTGGGCTGGAAATAAAGAAAAAAAATTGACTTTTTATGCTTTTATTATTGATTTTCAAAGGTAACTTTATTTTTTTTATTTTAGCAAAATGTATTCGCGATTAAAGTTGTAGAGGAAAATAAGCACCGTCTGCTCCAAAAGATCCCAAGCTTGGTTTGTATGCATAGATGAAGATTTTGATATAAATCAAATTCGGTCAAATTTTCGACGCTAAAAGTCGTAGAGGCGTGGCAGAAAAGGTTCGCCTCAAAATTGTATAAAAAAGCGGCGTTAACATTAATCCCAGCTAAGTACTGGTTCAACCCAGGTAGACCCGTCCCTTTATAAGTGAAAGATTGTTGATGAGACGTCAAGAATCAAATCAAACAAAACAAAACAAGCGGCGTAGACATTTTTTTGCTTGTTTGTTTTTGTGTATATTCATATTCCAAATGGTTGTATTTCTTTTTAGATTACATACTTGATTACCTTGATTCTAAAATTATAGAAGATATAAACTCCATTGGTGTTGAATACGTTACCATATGAAATATAACCTAAGTAATATAATCTTTGATAGCATTATACAATCAAATAAAACATTCACTTTAGAAATAAAAGCTTAATAGTGGTCTAACAAGCATTATACTGTACGTACATGTCATCTGAATTTATCCAAATTGACAGCTTAATAAAGGCTTATTGATACAGAAAAGAACTTTATATTTCATAATATACAATTTTTGCGTTGTCTAAAAGCATATGTCAGTGCTTCCACTAACATTTTGAATTAGGAAGTCCTGACTTCCACCCTCTTGAATTTGGAAGTCCTGGGGAAAAAAACTGGAAGTCCAGCTGCCAATTTGCGTCCAAATGTAAATGAAATTAGTACATGTACAATAATAATTTGTACACATAGAAATTATACATATTAAATCTAATAAACTTAACATTTCAAATACAATAGGATAGAACTATTATTCTGGCATTAAATTAAAAAATGTATTTCTTTTTTAAATAAATTATTCTCCCAACTTTCTTTGAGCAGAGCTTCAGATATTTTTCAAGATAGGTGGGCCGAAGTGACCCCTGGAGATAAAAATGGTGGGTCATTTTCTGAAATGATGGGTCCAAGCATAATGTTGACAGGGTTGTATTATCAAAAAGTTATATTCTTTAATTAACACTGGAAACAGTGTTGAAACTAAGAGAAACTTTGCATATGAACAGTTTTATCATTATATGTAACGGTCAATTTTAATACTATTGGTTAGCTTAATTATCTAATGTTTAAGTAAATTCTCAATGTTTCCACTGATGTAACTCCACTAAACAAACTGTATTTAATAAACCCCTTTAATATATAATTCTTAAGAAAAAATGCTGCCTTACTACATCAAGTTTACTTCAATCATTTGAATCAATTATAATCTTAGATTACTGAAATAAAGGGAGCTCACTCATCTCAAACATTAGGACATGTATAAGTACTTTAGTGAGCCGTTACATTTAAAAGGTACCTTGCAGCTATTATGTTAGTGTGTGAGATGGATAATGTTAGAAACTATCAGGGTAACTATCTTTTAAAAACAGAAAGGTATGTAAAATTACTGGGAGTAATGATTTTATGCCACTTCTTAATAGCCGTTTTTGCTGGGCACCTGACACAAAAGTGTTTATTTTTTACTTTCCTGTGGACACGCTGGCGTACGTGATAGATGGCAGATAGTGTCTCGTACATGTAAACTTATTACGAACTTTGGCTATTTACAAGTGAAGAGAGGATCTGGTCGCTTATCTGCGAGTCTGCGCATGCTATTTGTTCTATCAATTTCGAGCGTTTGCAATGGCCAAAAACAAGGTACATTTTATAGTGGATTTTTTCTAGGAAAAAAAAACGGCGATTTACCGATGGGCTACAATGAATAAAATCAAAATCTGAAGATTGGAACTTCGTGTCAGAACAAACTGATCTGTCTTATGTAATAACGGTAGCCAAAGAAGTCGCTGTCACAGTGATCAATAAGATAGATCCATAGAGTGAGCAAACACTGTCATTGGATGCAGTAATTTCAAGAGCCACCCAATTTTTGCAAAATACGCACCGCCCACCTTCGCTCATTGGTTAATTTACACTAACTTACCTGTGTTGGAAAATATCACAGGCGGATTATCAAAACATCGGCACGTCGCTAGTTTTTCAAGATAGGTGGGCCGAAGTGACCCCTGGAGATAAAAATGGTGGGTCATTTTCTGAAATGATGGGTCCAAGCATAATGTTGACAGGGTTGTATTATCAAAAAGTTATATTCTTTAATTAACACTGGAAACAGTGTTGAAACTATGAGAAACTTTGCATATGAACAGTTTTATCATTATATGTAACGGTCAATTTTAATACTATTGGTTAGCTTAATTATCTAATGTTTAAGTAAATTCTCAATGTTTCCACTGATGTAACTCCACTAAACAAACTGTATTTAATAAACCCCTTTAATATATAATTCTTAAGAAAAAATGCTGCCTTACTACATCAAGTTTACTTCAATCATTTGAATCAATTATAATCTTAGATTATTGAAATAAAGGGAGCTCACTCATCTCAAACATTAGGACATGTATAAGTACTTTAGTGAGCCGTTACATTTAAAAGGTACCTTGCAGCTATTATGTTAGTGGATTTTTTCTAGGAAAAAAAAACGGCGATTTACCGATGGGCTACAAAGAATAAAATCAAAATCTGAAGATTGGAACTTCGTGTCAGAACAAACTGATCTGTCTTAAGTAATAACGGTAGCCAAAGAAGTCGCTGTCACAGTGATCAATAAGATAGATCCATAGAGTGAGCAAACACTGTCATTGGATGCAGTAATTTCAAGAGCCACCCAATTTTTGCAAAATACGCACCGCCCACCTTCGCTCATTGGTTAATTTACACTAACTTACCTGTGTTGGAAAATATCACAGGCGGATTATCAAAACATCGGCACGTCGCTAGTTTTACCAGGGACGTCCTCTGGAATTTGGGGAAGTCTGGGGACGCCTGCACTGCCATTTTTGGACGTCCTGGCATGATTTCTGGGCGTAAAAACGCCCAAAACGTCCACTAACGGATGCACTGATATGTATGTGTCTATGTTAGCATCTGCAATACCCTGTGATTCATGTGCTTGCGTCTGAGCCTTTGTTGCTTGCATGTGATAAGTACCAAAATATGAAATGTCGGAGAGATTCTAACTTTCAAATTGAAAGAAAGGAAACCGCCATATCGAAACTGTGCACTGCATGCTTGATTTGTACTGAGTACTCACCCGAAGATTTTCCTTTTCTTTAAGATATAATGAAAATTATAACCAAGCTTATTGTACGTATCGGTTATAGGATGCAGCATTGTTAACGGTATCAAACCAGGAAGTAACTCTAAAAAGACTGATAAGCATGCTGTGGATTGCTCAAAAGTTGTATGTTGGGGCGTAAAGTGATCTATGTGAGATGTATAAGTTGTTCATACAACAATGTGGCCAAAGGTATCCGTCTCCTTGACAAAAAAGCAATTCTTGTTTATACAGGAAAATTTTCATGCAAGTAAGAGCTTTTGAAAGATATATCCCCTTAAAGAGACAATTTTCATTAGAGAGAGAAAGAGAACTGTCGCCTTTTTATTTTAAAAAGAGACAATTTTCATTAGTTTTGTAATACATGTTACCAAAAATCATAAGTTCAAGACTATAGCTATTTTAGCATAATGATTAACAAGCACGTAAGTATCTGGTGCAAAAGTCATAATCTATATGATAAAAATGTATCAACTACTATATTCTTTGGCAATTGTTGTACATGTTATAAAATAACATAAGTCATAAAGCCCCCATCAGAGTGCTAACAAGTTTCATTTTCAAGGGAAGTGAATGGGGTTCCAGAAAATATATGTCTTAAAAAATCCCTGGTATGGTGCAGCAGGGTCTATTGTAGCCTCAAGGTCTAAAAGGTACACATACATATACTTAAATTCAGTCATGTGGTCCTGAAAGCCATATCTTTACCTGTTTAAGACACTGCCACCTATCAGCATCGACGTCAGGATCTCCAGTGAAGTGTGAAACATTTTGATGATTGAGTTCTTCTGGCACCTCATTGTCATGAATGTTGAATGCTAGAACAATCATTCTGTGCCCTGTCCCTTTGTCTATGCGGTTCTTGAAAGCTGCCTTCCCACAAAACTGTGACCAACAGCTTTCTAGGAAACCACGAGTTAGTATCAATATTGTGAATCCTGATTGATCTAGGACACGGAACATTTCGGAAAATATATCACCGCCTGCTCTTGCATCTCTTTTATGATAGTAACTTTCGTCAAATCCTATAGTTTTAAGTAAACCGACCACATGCTCGGTGTACTCCAATGCATCTTTGTTATCTTGTGTTGCACTCAGAGGAGAGTTTGCATGGTTGTAGATCACATGGAAATGGTATCTTTTACCAGGTAAACAAGGTCGGCTTTGGGCCATCGTTGTTCCCACAACTAGTTGAAATACAAATTACATGTACCTGAAAAGTAAAACACAATTTATTCCAAGACACATCACAAATCCCAACACCAGTGCCCAAGAGTGAGACACATGGCATTACTTTTGCTTTAACCCTTATCATCCCAATATTATTTTGTTGGGAAAATGTTGTCTGCATTGTATATCTGCTGCATATATTCAAATGCAATCTTTACTACTTTTATCATTGTATGTGCTAAATGTAGTTACCTTACTTACGATCATGGACACAATCAAATGAATCCAGATCAGACTAATCGTTGAGGAACAGTCTGATCTGGGTCCTTATTGTTTGCAATATGGGCTATCAAATTACATTAACCCTTTCAATAATATTCATGCTAAGCTCCACCCACTATGAATAATTATATAAATACACTTTCAAGTTTGTACGTAGAACACTGAAATTACTTGTCAGGACCATAGTGTAGGATCATATCTAATCATATTTCCATAAGCAAGCAGAGTAGATCCTGATCAGGCAGCTCTTACCAGGTCAATCTGACAAAAAAGCTGTGACAACTTTTTTTTTGTTTTGTTTTTTTTTAGTCCTCAGCTTATTTTACAGAAGTGACAAATGGTTAATTCCAAAGAAAACTATCATTTTTCATGGTTCCGGAGGGGGTCCAACATTTTCCAGGGGGGGAAACCCATATAACCAGGGGGGTCTGTACCCCCTGTCCCCCCCCCCCCTGGATCCGCACTTGGTCACACTTCTCCTAAAGAAGCAGTCTAAACTGGGTCCATGGGCTTCTAAAGTTTATACAATGTACAAGCAAATACATGAGTAGATGACAATTGTTGTTAATGGCGGGGAAGGGTTCACTCTTTTTATACTGATTATGATGGGTTTTCATATTTACATACATGTATTGATACAATACGGTAAATTCGGAAATGTTGGCGAGAATTTTATTCGCGAATAACCTTAAGGACATATGCTACTAAATACTTCCCTAATTGAAATATTTTCAATTCTTTACATACAGTTTGTTTTATGCATGGACTGTCAATTTATGAAATAAGGATATGTCACCATGCTCAATTTTTCATTTATCTCACATGGAAGTTTTCAGCATTTGACCAATATTCTGAACATAATCTAAGTCCTTAATATTAACCTAAAATAGTTGTATTCGTCATCCAGCTTCTTTAATTTCAATCATTGCTCATGACCAAGATTTTTAGAAAAAGTAAAAATCCATTTGTTATGTGACAAGATACTGCGCAATATATTTTGGTAAGTTCCCAAAAAATAGGATTTCTATTTTTAGAGTAAATCATGTGTATTAAATAATCTGACATTGATAAACTTAAGTTTTTCTTTTTATTTCATGGACTATCATTTCACCTTTTAGAAAAAAAGAAAAAAAAATAGGGGGTCACCATACTAATTATCTTTCCGGAGGGCAAAATATAACTTTCGAGGACAATTCAATATTAAACGCTAATGCCTCGGTTACATTTGCCACGGTCGTCGTACAATTTATTTGTCTACGATTTTCCCTACGATTTTTTCGGCATCGTAGGCGGCTATAAGCTACGACATATGCGTTTACATTGCTTACGATCACCTTACGATTTCTTTCGGCGGTAAACTAGGACAAACCTTACAGAGACCTTGCAGTTATCGTATGACAACCGCAAGGTTGTGGTACTATCATTGTGTTATCTTCACGACCTCCCTATATAAATCGCACGATGCCTGTACCATGACCTTGCGGAAGTCGCAAGGAGCCGCTAAGCTGACTGTGCAATTGTCGTGTAATTTTATGCATGGATTTAAACGGTCATCCACGTTCATTTTTGGATTCCATTTGAACTGTGTTTCAAAGTCATGTGATCACAAATCGTGCTATGAAGAGGCTAGTGTTTTTAGTTGAGCATGGTCCCAAGGTATGGAACAGCGTGATACTTTTGTGTGTATTTTAATGTCAATTTTAAAGTTCTGCAGTTTTCATAAAGTTTAAATCACATAATATTACAACAACCCCTTTTTATAGTACACTTTTATAATTCAAAAAGTATCACTTTAATTGAAAATATAAAGATGCTTTAATTGTATCGTCTCGTAGATTTAGCGTAGACTAAAACGCTTATTTTGGTTTTATTCAGTTTAATTATCCAAAAACACTCTACGGCCAGCAACACATAAAATCTTTGTCATATGCAAAATGAAGTCGTTGAAAGTGAACAACAAAGGTACTGACCAGAATGCGCTTTCCTGCACCTGGCCTGGTCAGCACATTTGCCATTCCTTTTCAGTAAAATACATTTTGTAGAACATTCATACATTCAAATTTCAATGTTCGAACTAGTCACATGTTCTCACTACAAGACCCATATATTTTATTCCTTGAAATAATACTGGAATTTAAATCCCAGAGTTATAAATCACAAAAAAATATCTGCAGTGGACTTTTCCTTAATCTTATCTCATTTATTAAACCCCTTATCTACATGTAACCAGCATTTTATATACTGAAAATGCATATGCATTTCACGTTAGGTACATATTTTCAATTGCACTTCAGACAATTTTATCATGGAAGCATACTCTATGGGCCCTGATTAGACTGCTTCCATCAGCAAACTGAACTGGGTCCATATTGAGTCACACTGAGTGGTGGTATTAGAGACATCGCCTGAAGACAAATATTGAAATGAAACAAACAGCTAATGATAACCTTGGAAATTGTGTACATTGTTTGATTTCGCTGTATTTGGTACTGAGACGATCAGTTCTGATAAAGGGTCAATAGACTGATATTTCGGACTTATTTTGTCAAAAAATGTGGAAAGTTCCATCTGACATAAGAGTTTCTAAAAACTGTATTGATCCGAATTCGTAAACGGTCGAAAGAGACAGGACCCAGACAACTTTCCATGTTTCTCGAAGCAGGAATGGTGTGCATGGGATTTAGCCGCATATGTCTTTAAAAAACATATTTGCGATGTTAAAGAATTCGCTACTGGTGCATGTTTTACCTATATCAGTAAACGGTAGAGTGATTTCTCCATTTTTGAGAGGGTTTCATTTCTGCAAAGTCCGTGAAGTTTGTTGAAAATAAAAGCCTCGCAAAAAACTTTGACTTAACAGTAAGTACTGTATGGGATTATCTAAATATTGTTTTACAGTAAAACCTGTCTTAAGCGGCCACTCAAAAATAGACAAAACAAAGATCTAACTGACAAATGGTAGCTTAATGAACACACTGGTCAATGTAAACGCACCGATGGTTGCAACAACGAGCTGGTGGTTGCATTTTTCAGCACAGGTGGTGGCGTAAAAGGTAAAAAAATCCATACCTGTTGGCTTTATGATGTATTTATAAACTTGCATTTATTTTATTTGTGATGACACCTGGCGCACAAACCACCGGTAACATTGCAGTTTATGGCTCTGCCAAGCAATTGTTGATTTAATTCATGGTTTGGACTGCAAATCCAACAAAGTTCTGGAGTTTTCCGTGACAGGTGCTTTTTCTATTGTAACTGCCTAAATTGAGGGAAATCTGCATGTCTAAGTGCAGCTGTTGTCATATTCCCATGAAAAAACATCCAAAAAACTGCTACTACTTTGTTTGTTTTTCTTGGTTACCTAGCAAATGTTTTATTGAGGAATTTTATAACAACGCACTGGGAGCATTTTTTGACGCATTGATACAACGCACTGATGGTTGCACAGAAGTCCTGTGGTTGCTGGTGCAGACTCATCACATCATCCTCTGTTCGCACAAACGTTACAAAAATCGCCATTTCAACCAGCACATGGTATTTCAATACTGTGAAGAAAGCTCAGGCGAGCCTGTGCAAACGTGCAGACTCCCAAGAGCCTTTGCTGCCAGCACAAGAGATCTTGATATTTATTACATTGTCCAGTGACTTTGCCTGCACGCACATGTGCAGACTCACCAGAGTATTCGCTGCTGGCGTGAATAGCACACAAATCGCCATTTAAGGCAGCACAAGAGATTTTGTACAGTGACTAAGGCTATGGTAAGCCTGTGCAAATGTGCAGACTCGCCAGATCCTTCGCTGCTCGCACAAAATGGCATTCAATCGCCATTTGAGTCACCACATGAGAATTTTGAACTGTGACGAAGGCTCAGACTAGACCAAGCAAATGTGCAGACTTGCCAAAGCTATCGCTGTCCGCATGAATGACACCCAAAATTAGTGAGTATCATAATCAGAAACTGCAGACAAACCCATAGCACTGAGAGGAATAGCCACACAACAATCACGAGACACCAGGAAAACAAACTAAGCAAAGCAGCCAGCTCTCTCTCTTCCCCATCAAGATGATCGCAACACAAGAATGGACATAAAGTAACAAAATATAGAACAATTAAAGAATCCTGTAATGGGAGTAACAACAACAATTAATCAACAACAACAGAATCACCACCTTAGAACAGACAGAAGCCTATATCTCTGGGGCGCTAAAATTACATTTTACTGGTACCAAATATTCGCCCTAGATTCTGCTGTTGTTGAAGCACAAAAATTTTAAGCTCGCATGGAGGCTTCTTAATTAACTACAGTCAAACCTGCTGTTGCGGCCACCTCTATTAAGCGTGACCCTCTCATAAGCGGCCATTTCAGAGCCCCCCGAACGATTTTCAATGCAAATGCACCTTTATTAAGCGTGCACCTGTCCAACGCGGCCAGCGGTCAGCGAAATTCGCCCCAAAACGCTGAAAGTGTGTTCTTAAACGGCCATTTGTTAGCGGCCAGGTTGATTAAATTTCATCGATTTTAACTTTTTTGCACCGGTCATATGCTTGGTGCAATTTAACTCCCCAGCAGTGGTGTCTCCCAGAATAAATTCTTCAACGGCCGCTACCCTATGCGGAGGTTATTGGGCCAAACTATTTTGAAGTTTGTGGCGCAATCGATCCACAACGGCCACGCAGCCGAATTTGGCTAAGTTCGAGTGTTTACGCTAATCAAACACTATGGCATGGTACAGGAAACCAGCACATATGGATTAAAAACAGCGTCGACAGTAACCGAAAACCTGATTACCGGTATGCTAATCAAACACCACTTGTTGATTTTTTTTTGTAAGCGGGTAACCAGTCGTAGATAAATATCACAGCCAGTCAGCCGATAAATTTGTCGACTTCAAAGCGTTTTGCCGCTGCCAAAGTGCATCCACCCATACCGTGACAGATGTTTAACGGTAAATGTGTGAAAAACAAAATGCAAAGTAATACTCTTTGCTGGAGGCATACTTACTACACAATGATGCAATGTTTGCTAAGAGTCAACAAGCAATAGCTTTTGAGAAAAAAAGAAGTTTTTTTTGAGTGACAAAATTTTAACAATTTTTCGATTCTTTTTCACCTGAATAAATTTACAATTCTAACAACATTCTCTTCGTGTTCAATATACGATGGCCATTAAACATGCATTTGCTTATCAAAATCAAGTTTTAGCTTCTAGAAAAAATAAGGGTTAGCAGTGTTGTCTCTAAATCCAAAGGCAAACTCTTTTGACATACATGGGTATCTTTAGACCGAATGGACATGATTTTGTTTTAATTCATATTTTTGTTATATGTTTTTTTTTTTCTTTCATTTATATATTTTATGAAGAAATGCAATAACTGCACCAGTGTACCTTTATTCTTCTTAATTTTTAACTTTATTATATGGGTATCCTCGATCATATGGCCATATTAGCTGAACCTCTATTAAGCAGCCACCTGTCTTAAGCAAGCGATTTTGGGTTATCCCTTGACCGCTTGCTTAAGACAGGTTTGACTGTATTGTAATGTATCATAAAGGACAAACAATCTCATTAAATTAAAAGTTTTGGGGCCTGTCTGAAAAATAGGCGGAAACACTCTCAAAGTGCGAACAGGCTAGCTCTGGAGCGTCTTTGGTGAGGCTACACATTTGCAGTGTCACGCTTGAGCCTTCATGAGTGTACAAAAACCACAAACTCTATGCCTATTTACTGTATGATTTCTTTATAAGCTTGCATTTATTTTACCTTTGATGACCCAATGCGCACAAACCGTCAGTAACATTGCAGTTTATGGCTCTGCCATGCAATTTGCGTTTTTAAATTCATGGTTTGACCGACAAATCCGACACAGTTGTGGAGTTTGACAGTGACAGGTGCTTTTTTCTATTGTGACTGCCTAACTTCAGGAAAATTCTGCATGTCTAAGCACAGCTGCAGCTATGTTATCATAGTCCCATGAAATAACATCCAAAAACGATTACTACTCTCTATATTTTTCTATGCAGAGAAGGCTCTCACAGGCGAGTCTGTACATTTGAAATATCATGTGCCGGCTTAAATAACGATTTATGTACCGTTTATAATAACAGTGAATGCTGTGGTGAGGCTGCACCAGCAACCATGGCACATCTAGGCAACCATCAGTGTGTTGTATCAATGCGTCAAAAAATGCTCCCTGAGTGCGTTGTAATAAAATTCCTCAATTAAAGGTTAGCTAGTTTACCAAGAAAAAAAAAAAAGAGGTAATTGTTTTTTGGATGTTATTACACATAAATATGATAACAGCTGTGCTTTGACATGCATATTCCCCTCAATTTAGGCAGTTACACTAGAAAAAAGCACCTGTCACGGCAAAACTCCAGAACTTTGCTGGATTTGCAGTCCAGACCATGAATTAAATCACCAATTGCTTGGCAGAGCCATAAACTGCAATGTTACCGGTGGTCTGTGCGCCAGGTGTCATCACAAATAAAATAAATGCAAGTTTATAAATAAATAATAAAGTCAACAGGTATAGATTTTTTTACCTTTTAGGCCACCACCTGTGCTGAAAAATGCAACCACCAGCTCGTTGTAGCAACCATCGGTGCGTTTACATAGACCAGTGCGATGAAGGTGGAAAATATTGCAGAATGCTCCCATTTGAGCATTCTGCAATACTTTTGACCTGCATTATGCAACAATCAGTCTTAAAAAACAATTTTTGGTCTTCCTTTTGAGTGGCCGCTTAAGACAGGTTATTACTGTACATTTAGAGGTCACAGACCTGAATTTCCAAATTACTATGTATTTCTGTCCCCAAAGATTGTTTCTTTCTCAACAGTGTGTAGACCGGAGCAATTCCACTTTCTGTGGCCTTCCATCTGAATCTTCTATGTTTGCTAAAAGTACCCACTTAAGAGTTTCTGGGATAAGAAGTGTTAAGGTCACTACTGACAGCCTAGAAATTTATGAATGGGATATGGAAATTTTTAGAGTTCAAAGGGTTCAAGCTGGGCCCTGACAGCAGGGAGAAGTGACTTCTCCCTCCAGGAAAATAAGATAGAAGTGACAGTCAGATAGGGAGAAGTTATAGCAAAAAATTAGGGCACTTTCTGTCAGTTTAGAAGCAAATTAGCCATTACACATACTATTGCAATTAAATGGAAGCAGAAATATGATGCAGTGATAATGGATTGTCACCACAGCTTGTGTTTGTGTTGTGACAGAATGAAAATGAGTCTTCCTAAAAAAAAAAACAAAAAAAATTTTTAGGGAGACTCCCACTTCTCCCTGGGTCCCATTTAGGACGAAATTTCGGCCCCTAGGGTGACTATTTTGCCCTTGTTGCCCCCTAGCTTATTCCCTGGTTCATTGAAGAGATTTTTATAATAGCACCAAGCACTAACACCGGTGCACACAAACTCCTAAGTAAGTAAGTAAGTAAGTAAGTAAAGCCTTTATTTTTTTAGGGTAACTACATTTAGCACATACAAAATAAGTACATGTAATAGCTAATCTTCCATGAGGCCCTCGGACATGCAGATGTTTTATGATGATACTCTATCAGGGTTCATGCACAGGCAAGATCATGTCAAGTTCAAGGACTTTTCAAGGACTTCATAAAGATTCTCCTTCTGTTTTCAAGGAATATAACTTCATGAAAAATACTAATTTACGCTATAAAATTCTACTTCTGAAAATCTACACTGAGCTTATGAACCATTAAGCATTAGAAAATTAGAATAAAATTGTTGTGCCTTTATTTGGTGCAGCATATGCTGCACCAAATAAAGGCACAACAATTTTATATTGATCTAGGTGTCTCCATAAACAGTGTTGTCCTACAGAAAATAGTTAAATTCAAGTACTTTTCAAGGCCATGCAGTGATTAAGGCAGATTTAGTTTTCAAGGACTTTTCAAGAAAGCCCTCTATAATTATTCAAGTACTTTTCAAGCCTGTGCGAACCCTGTCTATCAAACATAATGACACCAAGCACCCACAAATGGATGGACTCAGTCTTGTTAGGTATTTGATGTTGGTTTTCGTTGGTAGGCAACGAAACAGAAGGATATTCAACATAAACATGTTGCTGAATAAATATATTGGAATCTTAAATTTGTCAAGCGACAGTAGAAATTTGTCAAAATACAACCATACCCTAGAAAGCCTTTGCAGTCTAACTAACAGGTATTGTAGCATTAATTGTCCTTAAAAAATGAACAGATGACTTGGGAACTCTAAGTGGTACTAAAAAGTTTGACCACTAATGTTCAACCCAAAGCCCCTCGGTCTCGAGTCAAGCACTCTAGCACTGCGTTCCCTTTCTTAAGGATTTAATTAATTTGTCTCATCGGTTCCACATTCCATTAATTGCGCAAGAGACAGCACCCTGGCACCTGTTAAACCCTTTGTGTACCAATGGATACTTCCTTCTGGTTTTATACAATAAACTTGGGATGGTCCATTGCATACACTGAGGGGTCACAGGTTATAATTTCCAAAAAAATATTGTATTCATTTCTCTGAATATTGTTTTTGCCATAACAAACGGTGCTGACCCTGATGAAATGCCCCATGATGGGGCATTTCATCTGGGTCTTCTCTGTTTGCCAAAGTACACATTGTACCCATTTATGGGATTCTGGTCCTCACAGGGTTAATCATGAAATCTGGAAGGGATATGGGAGACAAAAACTAAAAAAAATAACAAATATCTATTTTTACAGATTTACAATGACCATTTAATGTATTCAAAATCAACAGTAACATTTTTATTTTAAAAAATTGTATTTGCATATGTTAAAGTAGTCCTTATGGTTGGAATGTCACCTGAAAAGAGGGTTTAGACTTATTTTACAAAAATGGATAAAGAATCCACCACTGGTCAAATTAGAGAGCCTAACTTCTATGTTTTTATAATTCAGCAAACTATGATAATAGCTAGAATTCTGAGAATCGGATGTGTCCGCTGGCAAAAGGCAAATTTGTTGAATTTATATCCCCGGCGAAAGGTTATTTTAGAGAAACTTATAAATCACAAAACATACGGTAAGTCCCATTTCTCCAACCCCTAAGTTCACATTGGGTATCATACAGATCAAAGTTAAAAGCCTATCAACTAGTTTTAGTGGTTAGTTCAATAAAAAATAAACTTATCTGTACAATTTCAATATCTGACTTCAACATGACCCAGAGGTCAGGAATGTGTGTAAGGTCAAAGTGTTTGCTTCTATGTTAGTCTATACTTCTTTCCTCTTAATTTGATATGCAACATGACCACATTCAGAATATTTTTCACCTTTTAATCCAACCCATAGGATGAGGGTGTGTGTAAAGAGAGAATATGTGCTTGCAAGGTGCTCTATGCTCCAGTCCCTTTAATTTGATATGCAACATGACCATGTTCTGAAAAAGTTGAATTTTGACCCCCCCAGGCAGGGTGCCCACTCTTAATCTGAAATGAAATTCCCTGACTTTTCACTGACTTTTCCCTGACCAAAATTCATTTTTCCCTGACCATTCTACTGCGCGTTCGCACCTGCCTCCTCCCCTTACAGCCGCCGTCTGCTACACTCGTGTTTTATTAATACTGACATCAATCAAACTTAATCCTTAAAATGTATGAGATTTACATCAGAAATATGTGTTTAAATAAAAAAAAAGACAAACAACAGGCAGCAAGCGTGTAAGAAAAGAACATTACATACATTTTTGTTGCATAAGATTATTTGTCAATAAGTTATACTGCATACCAGAGGTCTTTGCCTCATGGTTTCAGAGAATTTTTCCAATTTTTTTAAATATGAGTCTATGGGAGCAAATGACCCTCAGGACATGGCCAATTTGGACCTCAGGGGCATGGTAGGCAAGATTTATGCAGGGGATCATTAAACATTGATATATACATAATATATTAGATGTGGGCCTCATGGTTTTAGAGGGTTTTTTTTTACATTTATAGTCAATGGACGATAAGGACAACCAGGGTGTGGACAAATTTTGACCCCAGGGGGAATGGCTGGCAGGATTTATGTAGGGGACCACTGGACATTGCTTTATATCAAATATATAAGCTATGGGCCTGAACTTAAATGGCGCGAACTCTGATGGCTTTTTTTATGTCTATGGGAGCTTTATGTTGCCGATGGGCCATGGCAACTAGAGTTCCAATCCAGTCAGCCAAAAAACCTTATGCATCCTTTCTCCTACCATATGTGCTTCACCTGAAATTTGATCACAACTCGAGATATATACTTCTTTGAAAATGTGAACAATGACAACAGACCATCAATATACTCATTAACATACCTCGCTTCAGCCTTTGACTCAGGTGAGTTAAAACAATGTGACCAAAAATTATGTCTTAGAATAAGATAACAGTTACATGTACTAACCAAGAGAAATAGAACTTGTTTGAATATTATATTCACCCTAAAACTATTGAAGTCATCATCTCATATCTGTTTGTTCAATTTTTGAGGGATTAACAAAGCAGGATTTTAAAATTCCCTGACTTTTGCAGATTTTCTAATTTCCCTGACTATTTTACAGAATTCCCTGACTTTTCCCTGACCTTGAAGAAAAATCAAATTTCCCTGACTTTTCCCTGACGGGTGGGCACCCTGCCAGGGTATGAGGGGGGGGTCTGCAGGCAAAATATTTGCTACCATGTTGCTGCATTTGTGATTCCCTTTCATTTGACATTGTTCTGTAATGGTTGAATTTTTAACTTTTGCAGGAGGGGGGGGGGGGGGGTCTGTGGGCAAAATATTTGCTACCATGTTGCTGCATTTGTGATTCCCTTTAATTTGATATGCAGCAAGACATTGTTCTGTAATGGTTGAATTTTTAACTTTTGCAGGAGGGGTGGGGGGGGGGGGTCTGTGGGCAAAATATTTGCTACCATGTTGTTGCATTCGTGATTCCCTTTAATTTGATATGCAACATGACCATGTTCTAAAAAAGTTGAATTTTGACCTTTTGACCCCCTGGGTCGGGGATGGGGAAGGGTTTGCGGGCAAAATATTTGCTACCATGTTGCTGCATTTGTGATTCCCTTTCATTTGATATGCAACATGACATTGTTCTGAAAAAGTTGAAGGGGGGTCTGCGGGCAAAATATTTGAAACCATGTTGCTGCATTCGTGATTCCCTTTAATTTGATATGCAACATGACCACATGACCATGTTCTGAAAAAGTTGAATTTTGACCTTTTGGCCCCCAGGGTCGGAGGAGGGTCTGCTGGCAAAATATTTGCTACCATGTTGCTGTATTTGTGATTCCCTTTAATTTGATATGCAACAAGACATTATTCTGAAAAAGTTGAATGGGGGGTTCTGCGAGCAAAATATCTGCAACCATGACATTTTATTTGTAATTCCATTTAATTTGATATGCAACATGATCATGTTCTGAAAGTTGAATTTTGACCTTTTGAAGGGGTTGGGTGGGGGGGGGGGGGGTCTGTGAACAAAATATTTGCACCATGATGCTGCATTTGTGATTCCCTTTAGTTTGATATGCAACATGATCATGTTCTGAAAAAGTTGCATTTTGACCTTTTGACTCCTAGGGTCGGAAGGGGGGTGTCTGCTGGCAAAATATTTGCCACCATGTTGTTGCATTCGTGATTCCATTTAATTTCATATGCAACAGGACATTGTTCTGAAAAAGTTGAATTTTGACCTTTTGTCTCCAGACGTGAAACCCAGATGGGTGACCAGGTGATTTTCATTAGTTATCCCCTAAAGTTTGATTTGGTATAGGTCACCATAAATCGGCATCAAATTCGCACGGGAGTCCCGATCGCCCCTGACTAAAACATCAAAAAAAGTATAATAACAATAATTAAGAATCATAGGGCATCTTAGTTTATGAATACTTATAAATCGAGACACAGACATAGCCATGTCTGAAGTTATATTCGTCACAGTGAAAGAGGTATTGTTGAAACCATTTTTGAAGACTTCAGCAACTTTCATTAGCAACTATTTATATAGTTTTGACAACGAGATTGTGACCTACTTTCATTTTGCGAATTTGCTAAATGTAGGGCACGCATTTCGCGGCTTAGCGCTGCTTTTAATTTGTCTGGTAATGACGCTGAACATGCTAATACACAATACTACAACGGACCATAGTAATGGAATGCTATGGAACCTAAAATCAGAAAAAATATTCTTGAAATCTCAAGGTCTGACAAAGTAAATCACTTACCGCTCGAATCCAAGAACGAAAATAACCCTATCCCAGCGTTTTACTTTGAACGCGTAACCCCTAAATCACGAGAAACATGTAAATTGTGTTCACTTCCAGCTTCAGGATATTTGTTTCACTTTTTGGTAGGCGTGGTCGCCAAAACATCATGTGACTTATGATGTCACTGTGGCCTCTACTTTCATAAAATTGAAAATAGCTACTTTTGGCGTATCATAGATCACAAATATCAGGCTCCGTGTTTGGTGGTTTTAATCTCCATGTATATTCCGCAGCATATAACCTTATCGCGTGTCCTCTGTGTAGAAATTAAGACCACGTTCTTTCACTGTGCTTGCAGTATAAATCACACATTTCTTATGCAATAATTAAAGCTGACCCTATTAGATTCGCATGCCCACAAAAAACAGACAGCACTTTTAAAGTTTGTTGCTGTCCCAGTGTTAGAAATAAGCCAGATAACTCAACTTGCCCGGCGGGCAACCTGAAGACAAATGCAACTTGCCCCCCGCAATTTTAACTTGCCCTGCACAATTCATTCATTAAACTCCTAAAAATGCTTTATAATGTGAAAATGAAAAATTTGTTTGTTTGAGGCTTTACGTCCCAGTTAACAATTTTTCAGTAATTTTAGGACAGCTTCCTGGGTTTAACCAGTACCTAGCCACTGGGTTAAGTGCCTTGCTTTATTATGGACACAACATCGCGTCCCAGGTGAGAATTGAACCCGCAACCTTGTGATCAAGTCTGACACTCTCCCACGTGAAAAAATGCTGTAATCAAACAGTGTACTTTTAATATGTACAGATATGGTGAAAAATTATGCAGACACAATGGCAAACAGTGAAGGCCCTAACTAGTCTGATCTGGTCTGCACTGTTTGCCGGAGAAGTCTGATATGTGTCTGCACTGACAGTCTGTTTACCTAGACCTGAACTTCTTAAGGTTTATATATAGTTTTAGACTGTTGAATTTTTTTAAGATGACAGCATGGCAACATCTTATTATTTATTAATTTGCAGTGAACATGCAATTCTTTAAGAAAGACATGAAACAAATATAATTTCAAGTTCTAGAATTCTGATTGTCCAGGGGGCAACCTCCGGAGACACTCAGCTTGCCCCCAGCAAGTTCAACCTGTGGGGGGCAAGTGGGCAATGCCTATTTCTAACACTGCTGTCCTAAGAATCAAATAAGGAACGACATTTCATGTGAATTGTCTGCTGGTAGATGATTCATATGAAATAAGGTCTATTTTCTCCCTGAAATTCAAGCAATACATTGATCACAAAAGTGTACAGTGCAATTTGTCATTATTGGCGTTTTAAGGGTTAAGATTAAAGCGGTATCCTTTTCAAGCTCCAGATAAATAGATTTTTGACACCGACGAGCTTATTATAACTCTTTGCATGCTGGATAAGTTTTCATATTTTTGTCATCTTTATCATGTACAATTTAATATCAAGACTATTTTAGAAACATCACCAGTCAGACCGATTGATCATGTCTGATCTGGGTTCAAACTGTTGCAAGCCCGCAATCTTTTAGTCTCACTTTCCGGACAAACTGATCTGTTAAAATTGTATACGCAAAGGTGATAAGCTCCAGCAGGCAAAGTTAAATTTATTTGCGGACAAGAGATTATTATGTCATCGAGACAGTTCGAAATGCCTGTCTGAAGGTCACTATGTCCAGGAATAGATATGATGCAGCTTGTGTATACGTGCTATGTGACATATAGAACACTGCAAGGTAGGCGTTTCTTTCCGGTCTCGTTATTTATTTGACAATCCAATCAGCACCAAGGCCGTGACTTTGACGAGCGTCCGATCGTAGACATTGGTCCATCGCAAAGTACATGGTCATTGCCCATCCACTGTAAAGTTGTATACCTCTACAGATATAATTGGTACACACTTGTGACCTAACTGGACGTCGTCAATAATTTGATAAAGGGAGTAAGCGTGATTTAGTTTTTTATACCTACGGACAAGCCATAGACCGTTCAAGACATAGATATATTCTTTACATCAAAAGGGCACCGGTCTGTCGGATGAGGCCGCGGCCCCGTCTCAATATGACCTTAGCTGTTGGTGGGACGTTCTAACACAAACACAACAACAACATCAAACGGGTCTTTATATACATATTTTTGACTTATTGTTGTTATTCATAGTTATTGCATTTTGTTTCATTTTGTTGTGCTCATTTTTGAAACAAAAGGTCGTAGTACATGTAGCCTACCTTTTGCGCCCGACCTTAGTACATATTGGTATCGAGGGCGGGTTCGGCGGGGTCGAGGGACAAGGGACACATATATAACGTCACTCTTTATAACAGAATATTCACTATCCGACATTAATTTGCAGGGAATGGATCTTTTTCCATTAAAATTCCCTCTTTATAACAGAATATTCAGTTCACGACACCGACAGTAAGTTCTGGGAACAGATCTACATTTTCTATTGAAAATAAATTCATTATAACAGAATTTTTACCATGTGTCAGGTGATTAGGCCAGGGTCTTGTGCATGAACAGGTATCTGTCACATTTGATAAGAGGGTAGTTTAGTGTATTTTTGATGCAATATGAAATTGAACTGATGTATACATTTGGAATAATATCATTTGAATTCTTTTGTATAATATTTTCTTTTACAATATGACCATGATGTGGAAACCTGGTTCTGGTCAGCATTTCTTTATAACAGCAAATTCAGTTTAACATCAAAGATAGCTTGGAGCAAACATGGTCGGTTTAAAGAAGGTTGACTGTATTTTCACTCTTTTTCATGTGGAAAATGGTGTCAGATAATAAGCCAAAGCTCGTGCACATTTACGAAATAAGAATAACTATCCTAGCCAGCATGCAGTTTTGGGCAACTATCGGCCCCAGCTCCCTAGCGAGCTGGTGTGTCGATTGTGGCCCATTGGATAAGATAGGCCCCGACCCAACATAACCTATCTTTGTGGTTTCTGACACAGTCTCCTCTGCTACAGAGACGAGCTAGAGAAATGCAGGTTCGATTCTCGGCTTCTCACAGTTTGTTGCAGGAGACTTAGAGCTGTGGCCCTGTCTTCTGAGACGCTTTTAAACCAGAACCTTTGCCGATTGAGCCTTTGTTGCAGGAGACTTGGAGCTGTGGCCCTGTCTTCTGAGACGCTTTTAAACCAGAACCTTTGCCGATTGAGCCTTTGGGTGCTCCTGGACATCAAACCACAACAAATATAAACCCACCCAGCCAGTACTGGTTATAGCCAGGGAACACAGCCACAAACAAGATAATTATGTCTCCGGTAGCCTATGCCTGGTAAACCAGGGGGCCCCGGGTTCGATTCCTGGCCTTTCCCAGTCTGTCTGACAAGACTTAAAGCCGCGGCCCTGTCATCTGAGACGCTTTAAAATCAGAACCACTGCCTGTTGACCCCTTCCCCCAGCCAGCATCCAACCTCGGGCCACTATCAGCCCACTAGCCATTCCGATGGCGTTTCGCTAGCGGGCTGATTGTGGCCGGATTGTATGTGCTTACTGTGCGGGTGCTCATGGACATGAAAACATTTATACAAAACCATAAACCCACCCGGTCAGTGCTGATTTTAGCCAAAGAACACGGCCACAAACAATAGAATTACGTCTCCGGCATTAAGTCTTTTTCTTTTATTTTAACTTTTGTCTTAATTATTATTCAATATCAAGGATTTCTTGAAAAGCGCTGATTCATTGTAGATAGTTTTTAAGAGATTATAAAGGATATATCAGTTCGGATAAAAGCCTAGAATCTGATGTTAGCGCCATGAATTAAAACGTAAAATTATCGCGTAAATTTGTCATCACTTCTGACGTTAATATAAAAATGAAATTTTATTTTTTGGTTTTTATCGATTTGTAAACTCCAGCGAATCACTCACAAATTGAATAAAGCCCAAATTTGTGAGTGATTAGCCGGAGTTTACACATCGATAAAAAACAAAAACTTAAATTTCATTCCTTATAATTCCAACTTTGGAACAAAACAGCACATTTGTAAATGTTGTCAACAAGACAACATTTCAAATTTAAAAGCCCACTGAAGGAAAATAGTTCGTAACCGCTGTCTATGAAAGATGGGGTAGCCATCTTGAAAATTATGTCAGTTCAAAACCTTGTTTTGCTAAATAATGATTAAAATTGCACTCTATTTGGAGTGAGTATATGAGTATGGGCTCAATAACAACTCCATTTAGTTTGGAATTGTTTTCTTTAGCTTGCTGGGCTCATTGAAGAACATTTATATTTAGGCCCTGCCACGGATTGGGTCACAGGTCGAGGCACTTACCTTCACAAGCGCTGCCTTAAATCTCAATATTAGTATGATCTTAGCTTGAACTTTATAAGCCCGATTTGACACGTTCAAACTGCATTGAAACAATCCGTTGTTGGTGTAGCATAGACATTGTTTTGATGACGATTCTCTTCAATGATGTGACTGCTTGTTAAGTGACGTCACATAACTCGCCATCCATTTCCTTTCTTAGAGTTCCCCTCGTTGCTTTGAAGGTGCACCACCATGTATAGCGTAAGGGCATACATTTATAAGCTTTCGAACATGCTTAGCTATATTAAAACTGGATAAAGTTTTATAGTTTTATGTACAGTTCGTTACTATCAACACAATCTACTACGGTGAAATCAAGACAGATATCAAATATTCCTGCGCATGGGTTTGGGGTTTTTATCGAAGTGTAAAAACCATTTAATTTTGTCAACGGACCAATCAAAAACTCCGAAAAAAACGATAAAAACATTGAGTTGGAATTATTAACTTGTAACGTCATTAATAACGTTAAGGGCCCAAATTGTGCGTTGCGCATCTTCTTCTTCCACTGTAAGGGTAGTAATCTTCTCAGATTGTAGGTTACCCTGTGTAAAAACTGTGATGCTCGATAAAACAGGTAAAATACCTCAGATCCCTGGTCAAAACTATGTACAGGTGGCTCAATGTAGTAGGGTCTCAGGAGCTGGGGAGGCAAACTTGAGAGGCCTTCCCTAAATTCCTGGAGAGTCTGGACATCAATAACAGTGGTAGGCAGTCGATTCCAGTCACTGATAGTACGGGGGTAAAAAGAGTACTTGAAGACGTCTTTAGTAATGACTCTATGAGATTTTCAGTTTTAGGGTTTAGAAGTGATATAAGGATAGAACTTCAAGCTCCTGTGGTTTGATGAGGGTCCCAAACTGTGGAGGAGTATTAGAGCACAGGTCTTACTACTGTTGAATAAGCGGCTGCCTTCACTGGAGCTGTACAGTCACCTAGGTTACGTCGGATGAAGCTGAGAGTTTTGTTGGCCTTGTTGACTGTGTTGTCAATGTGTTTCTTCCAGATGAGGTCCATGCTGATAGTGACACCCAAGTACTTGCTGCTGTCTACTACCTCCAATGTATGGCCATGAATATGGTAGTTGGTTTTCAAGATCTGTTTCTTGTTGGTGCTGATTCTGATGACTGTGCATTTGTCGGGGTGGAATTTCATTTGCCAGGTTTCTTCCCATCTCTCAAGCGCTGATAAATCTTTCTGAAGGATAGCTTGGTCTTGACTTGACGTGACATGTCTATAGAGAAGGCAGTCGTCAGCAAACAGTCTGGCATCTGAGTGGTTAGTGGACTGGCAGGTCATTAATAAAGGCCAGGAAAAGTAGGGGCTCGAGGACAGTTCCTTTGCGGCACCCCAGACTATACATCTGCTTCTGTAGATTGGGTACCATCCAACAAGACAGATTGCTTCCTTGCTTCCTTTGGCTCAAGAATGATTTGATCCAGCATAGAGTGGATTCTCGAACACCATAGTAGTTTAGCTTATGTAGTAGGCATTGATGAGGCACTTTATTGAATGCCTTGGCAAAGTCAAAAAGGATGACATCAGTCCGATCCTTCCGCGTCATGTTGTTTGCAATCTCCTGTATAGTCCAGATGAGCTGAGTTTCACAAAAAAAGTAAGCGAGTATGATCAGGAAATACCACAATCACAAACTGCAGACAACCCCGCTGCAACGCGAGGAAGAGTCGCTCAACCATCACGGGACACCAGGAAGACAAATTAAGCAAAGCAATCAGCTATCTCTTCCCCATCAAGATGATTGTAATACTAGAATGGACATAAAGTAACATACAACAAAACACAGAACAATTACAGACTCCCACAATGGGAGTAACAATAAGCATAAAGTCAACAATAACTGAACCACCGCCTTAGAACGGACAGCAGCCTAAGCTTAAATGCATTTTACTGGTACCAAATCACAAGACTGTCTGGCTCTAAACCCATGTTGTTTGTCTGTTAGGATCTGGTTCTTGCCGAAATGTCGCATTACTGAACTGTGAAAAATGTGTTCAAGGACTTTACAGGCTATTGATCGAGGTAAGTGAGACTGGGTGGTAGTTTGAGGGTACATGCTTCTCTTCCTTCTTGAAGACTGGGACTACAAATGCATTTTTCCAGTCCGGGGGTATTTCACCAAAATCAAGTGAGTATTGGTACAATCTGGTCAGTATCGGTGCAAGTTGATCAGCAGCTGACCAGGACATAGGCAGGGATACTATCAGGCCCTGTTGCTTTGTGGGTCTTGAGATCGGAGAGAAGTTTATGTACTCCCTTGGACTGCACATGGATTTTCTCCATCGTCCGGTGTGGGCTGGGTCCCTTGGAAGGCATGTTGGTCTTGCCTTCTCTAGTGTATGCTGATACAAACTGGTCATTTAGGATCTCAACCTTGGAGCTGCTATCACTGTGGATGAATCCGTCTTTATTTTTCAGAGGGGCAACACCTGTGGATTCTTGTCTTCTGCTCTTGATGTAGCAATGCTACAGATTTTTTTAAAATTGTTATTTTTACATACTTTGCATGAATCCGGGACGTTTCGCCCCCAAACCATTTCCTCCCCTAGTCGTTTCGCCCCCAAGACGTTTCCCCCCTGGTCGTTTCGCCCCCACTAGTCGTTTCGCCCCATTAGTCGTTTCGCACCCATAGTCGATTCTTCCCTAATATATATCAGAAGTTCTGTCGTGTCTAATCTGGGTCTAAACTGTTTGCATACTTCAAAAATCGCCACATATTTTAAAGGCGTGCAAGTTCAAAATGTTTTGGTACTTGATTATGTGGCTCTTGAAACTTAAGAGTATATTGATACAGGATCAGTGATGCCTCGGACCACTGATCTTATATAAGATCATACACTGGGTCCGAGGTGACACACAGCAATCTAGTTGGACTACAGTCCTATATATCGTCCTCATCTACGCCCCTACTTTAGGTATATGAGCTGCAATGGCTCTGACGAGAATGCATAAAGGCACAATGTTCGAATTTGAGCGAGCCAGTACTAAGAGCAAAGAAAATCGAGTTTGAATTACATTGCATGATTCTGAGTGGGCGATTTTCAACCCTGTAGAATATTGGAGGGAAACTGAATAAAATATTGCAAAGAAAGAAAGAAAAACTTAGAATTTTCTGTTTATTAATTTTTCATATAGAAATAGACTCGGTCTTAGCTAAGAGCTCAAACCAGCATGCCCAGATACAGGGGCTGATTAAAATAGTGAAATTTCGCGTTTCGCTCGTTTAGCTAAAGCGAATAACGAAGGCGCTGATCAGGCTGCGCCGATGTGAGGCTGTTTTGCGCCTTTGTTTTTCGCATCTGACAACATCGTGTTTTCTCGTATCTAGGCTCATTTTTCTTTACATGCTACCTAGATCTTAGTCACTATTAACACATGTGATAAGTACCAAAACTTTACAAACTGGCTCATACTGATGACTCCTTAACACGTACTTTTGCCATTAAACAGTGAAGACCCAGATGAAATGCCGCATGATGTGACATTTCATCAGGGTCTACACTGTTTGTAAAGACAACTAGAACACATTCGATGGCACGCCATCGCAAATCCCCACGCTCTCGAAGAAATCTGATGGTAATTTACACTTTGACCCCATCCCAAGGTCACCAGTTTGATCGTACGTTATAATTTTTCAGTGTATCCTGGTCTACTGCTCATCCCCGTTAATTTGATATGCCACATGACCATGTTCAGAAAATTAAATTTTTGACCCCTCCCCAAGGCCCCAGGGGGCAGGGACCCAAAAAATAGTGCGGGTGCATGTGCCATTCATGTGAATAACTTACACACGAAATCTGGTTGAATTTCTAAAAAAAAATACTTTTGACCCCCCAGCCCCCACCCCCCCCCACGGTACCCCTAAGTCCGACCCCTAGGGCATGACCCAGGCCGCCAAATGAAAATCCCGTCTGATATGTTTAATATCTTTCATGTGTGAGAAGACACACAAAGTTTGGTTAAAAAATCTTTCAAATTGACTTTGTAATTGAGTTTTAATGATATTTGATGATATTTGACCTTTTGGCCCCTCCCCAGGGCGCCAGGGGGCGGGGCCAAAAAAAATGTGCCGTTGCACACCCCATTCATGTGAGCAACCCACACACCAAATTTGGTTGGATTTCGTCCTATGGTTTAGGAGGAGATAGCGTGACGGACGGACGGACGGACGGACGGAGGCGATTGCAATATCCCCAACGCTTTTTTAAAAAAGCGTGGGGATAAAAATGATCAACAGAAAAAGAATTGTTTGTTAATACGTGTACACTGTCGGACATGCTTATGGCACTGGCATGCGACGTTCAATAAACACTCAATCAATCAATAATCGATAATTGACAATCGTTCACACGCTTTGATAATCCAATTATCGCTGTTGTAAAGTGGATTATCTTATAATGGCTCGTCGACAATTTTGATGGTTACCATTTTGGTAATATTGTTTGTATTGATCAATAGTTGGTCTGAGTCTTCATCTGCTACCATATTTTGTGTACATGAACAGCGAAGGCTCTGGTCATACTTTGCAGGTGCACTGGCTCGTCTGAGCCTTTGCTGCTCGCCGATGTAAAATTAAAATCCAAAATCATGATACTAGATTTCTTACAATCTAAATTGAAAGATACTATCAAACTTTTTCAATGAAATGTTACCTACTATATGCAAGGCAACGTCGGATCGGGGTCCGTACTCTAAATACATTTCCCCAAATATTATATCTTCAAGAACCTTGGTTCTCACTTTTTGCAAGCATTATTTTATCAATTTTACAAAATATGCACATCTCTTAACATTATAGAGTCCGACCAGACCCTACATGACGCAACATCTGGTCTGGGTCTGCAATGTTCGCCAAGTCTGACAAACTGCAAACCCCGAGAAAGACAAAGAAAATGCCGGACCCATTGCCTTTTCCTGTAACCGATGTCAAATGATTCGGATCCAGATCAGCCCCGGTTTGTCGTGTCTGACCTGGGTCAAACTGCTTGCACGTGACAAGTCCCCACAACGAGAACGGGATAAGTCAAGGTGAATGAGCATGGATGTATATACATGTGTCAAGAATAATTTTCACATTAAAATTCTTAGGTCGGGGAAACTCTGGCTGATAGGGTTTAGTGAGTGAGTTTGTGTTAAACGTCCCACCAACAGCTCAGTAGGTCATTATGGAGATGAAGTCACGACTTAGAGCCCCATACGACAGACTGGAGAAGCTGGGGATCGAACTCAGGACCACTGGGTACAAGGCGAGTGGCTTACATCTCCACTACAACTACAACACGGCGACTATATGGCTATTTCATCTAATAGTTGTGTATCATCTGTCAGCATTGACCATTATGGGCCGAATTGTCCCTATCATCAAACAAAAACAGTTGAATATTTGATTTTTTTTTTATTATTTTAATATTAATTTACCACGTAACTTTATGTTAAATTTCTATTAAATATATCTACGATGGTATTCTGGAGCATCCTGGGATAGCATGCGGTATCCTGCGGTAGTCAGACCCACCCCTCCCCCTCCCATTCATCCAGTTGGCCTATCCGTCCATCCATCCACTTACCCACCCACACTTCCATCCACCCGCCTAGCTATATATGACAAAAAATAATTTTTAAAAAAATGGGGGCGAAACGACTAGGGGGGAAATGGTATTGGGGGCGAAACGACTAGGGTATGGGGGGCGAAACGACTAGGATTGAAAATAGAGGCGAAACGACTAGGGGGGGAAGGTCTTGGGGGCGAAATGTCTTACTTACTTGTAGTCTTACTTGTAGTCATCGGGAAACTTATTAAGCCCCAAAGGCTTGTTTTTCCCCTCTGCTCTCTTGTTTTCTTGTCGTCGCTTCCGGTTATTGTGTTACATAATGAAGTTAGTAAATTTCTGATAAGTCATATCTTGAGTTTTCCCATAACTTGTCCAGTTTAGTTTTGAATTCCAACACGGTTTTTGAATTTACTATTTCTGATGGTAAATTGTTCCACACTGGGATAGTTCTCATTGCAAATGAATTCAATCTGATAGATTTATTAACTCGAGGTTTACTCAGTTTTAAATTGTGTCCTCTTAATTAGCTGTTGTCCGTGAATGTAAAAAACTTGCTCATGTCAATGTCATCTATTTTGTGAATTATTTTAGACACTTGAATGATATCATATCTTTTTCTCCTATATTCCAAAGTTGATAAATTCAATTCCATTAGACGCTCTCTGTAGGACATTCCATGTAACTCAGGTACCAGACGGGTAGCCCGTCTTTGGGCATTTTCCAGGATCTGCTTGCACTTTTTAGTAGTTGGATAATATATCAAGTTCCCATAGTCGAGGTGAGATCTCACTAATGATTTATATAATGTTAAAAATGTGCTTTTATCAATATGTGTAAATTTCCTTCTAATTAAACCACTTATTCTATTCACCTTATTCACAACCTTGTCAATGTGCTCATCAAATTTGAGATTTTTCTTGAACAATATGCCTAGATCACATTCAGAGTCTTCTAGAGATAATGTATGAGAGTTATTTTCACTGTCAGTCAAACTATATTCAATTTCAAAATGTATATTTATCCCCACGCTTTTTTAAAAAAGCGTTGGGGATATTGCAATCGCCTCCGTCCGTCCGTCCGTCCGTCACGCTATCTCCTCCTAAACCATTGGACGAAATCCAACCAAATTTGGTGTGTGGGTTGCTCACATGAATGGGGTGTGCAACGGCACATTTTTTTTTGGCCCCGCCCCCTGGCGCCCTGGGGAGGGGCCAAAAGGTCAAATATCATCAAATATCATTAAAACTCAATTACAAAGTCAATTTGAAAGATTTTTTAACCAAACTTTGTGTGTCTTCTCACACATGAAAGATATTAAACATATCAGACGGGATTTTCATTTGGCGGCCTGGGTCATGCCCTAGGGGTCGGACTTAGGGGTACCGTGGGGGGGGGGGGGGGGGGGTGGGGGCTGGGGGGTCAAAAGTATTTTTTTTTAGAAATTCAACCAGATTTCGTGTGTAAGTTATTCACATGAATGGCACATGCACCCGCACAATTTTTTGGGTCCCTGCCCCCTGGGGCCTTGGGGAGGGGTCAAAAATTTAATTTTCTGAACATGGTCATGTGGCATATCAAATTAACGAGGATGAGCAGTAGACCAGGATACACTGAAAAATTATAACGTACGATCAAACTGGTGACCTTGGGATGGGGTCAAAGTGTAAATTACCATCAGATTTCTTCGAGAGCGTGGGGATTTGCGATGGCGTGCCATCGAATGTGTTCTAGTACCAAATGAGATCACTTTACATTTCTTTATATTAAATCCTAGAAGCCAGTCTCTATTCCATTTACACAATCTTTCAATGTCCTCTTGCAGTTCCATCATGTCTGCTTCAGACTCAATGTTACGATAAAGTTTGCAGTCATCTGCGAATAGTTTACATACACTTCCTACCACTCCAGGCAAACCATTTATGTAAATTATGAACAATAATGGACCAAGTATAGACCCTTGGGGGATTCCCGATAAAACATCACTCCATTTGGAAGACTTTCCATTGATGACAACTCTCTGCTTTCTATCATTTAAAAAGTTTTTCAACCATTTCAACAAGTTTCCAGTTATTCGGTACCCTTCTAATTTCTTGATGAGACGTTTATGAGGAACGCTATCGAAAGCCTTTCTGAAGTCCAGATATACAGTATCTACAGTCGACTCTCGTTAACTCAACTATGCATAACTCAATACTATCACTTATCTCGACTCGATGGCCCGGTCCCGGTATTTCCCCTATATATATTATTGCAATTCCAAAACGTTTATCTCGACAACGGCTTAGTCAATAAAACTGATAACTCGTTACGAAAAACTGGTCCCACTGATCAATTTTAGTGCATTTTACAACGCCTATCTCGATTCCATTTCATTAGAAAAAGACAGTCATTAACTTACCTTTTTATCTGAATGTGTCTCCAATTAATCCATCGTTTTGAACGTTAATTATCCCCATTTAATTTGTTTGATCACTTGGTCCACGTGTGTGACACATGCAGTTGTAAATTAGTGTGTTGTTAAATTACATAATTGCGCGCTGTCGGCGAATTCTATTCATCTATTGTTTACAACTTCAAAGGGGGTACATGTCTATCTCATGTAAGAGACGGTTTGAGCTAATGTGTCATATTTGAGCAATCTACTGAGTATTAAGCCTGTCCGATGACTGCTCATTTTAAATAAGGCCAAAGTATAATTTAATTGTTTCTCGGGCCATTTTTCATGCAGCGTTTTATTTCAGGCACTGGACAGTTGTGTGTGTAAGACTATATTCAGACATTGGTCATGTCATGACAAAATAGATTGGGAAGAGCCGACGGAAATTAAAGCGTACATGTACACTGTCTGTTGGGGCTTAAAATATGACGACATACGAAAGGGTAAAACCTGCGACCGCGGGACCAGTTGCCAATATAAACAAACTGACCTATGATTTGTTTATTTTATTTTGTCTTAGAAAGTGAAAAAAATAGCCATAATGTCGGGACTGCAGTGGTACCTGAAAAACTATTCTATTTTTCCCCTTTTTATTATTTTCTTTTATTTCAATTCCAAATGTAAATTCGAATTGATTTTTAGATTTATTCATCCCGCAGTTCATTAATGTAAGCTCCCAATAACGATCTATTAATGGACGAGTAGAACGCGATTTATTTCGCCCCAAAATGGTGGCTATATGTCATGATTTGGTTACCTCGAACTACTGATATCTCGACATATTTTGCTCAGTCCATTGAAATTCGAGGTATCGAGAGTAGACTGTACTTGCAAATTATTGTCTAGTGCTTCGGTCCAGTCTTCCATAACTGTTAATAGCTGTAATACAGTGCTTCTATTCCTTCGAAATCCATATTGACTATCTGACAACAATTTATAACTTGATAAGTGATCCATTATAGCTTCTCTGATATTACTCTCCAACAATTTACATATTACTGAGGTCAAGGACACTGGCCTGTAATTTCCTGGATCTTGTTTGTTACCCTTTTTGAAAATACATGTTATATTTGCTTTTCTCCAGTCTTCTGGCACTTCTCCTGATGCTAAAGTTTTACAAAAAATATTAGTCAATGGGAGATAAATCTCGTCTGCACACTCTTTAAGAAAGTACTTGTTACCCTTTCATAATGTTATGATGTAAGGTTTACTTATACATGAAAACTTTATTCAAAAAAGAAATATGCAGAAATGTAATTTTGGTGAATTTTTTTGTAGGCAGTGGCTAGAGGTACGGATCCGTACCCCTAGCCTGGCAGGCTAGGGATACGGATCCGTACCCCTAGCCTGGGAGGCTAGAGGTATGGATCCGTACCCCTAGCATATTCTACCATGTCAGGCTACAGGTACAGACATATAACCATGATGAGAAATTTTAAGTTATCATGATGATAAGTGTTAGAAAATACCTTGTTGGTGTGTTATGAAATACCAATCCAGTAAGTCGCCATTTGCAATGTGGGATAACTCTGTGTAGTAAATATAAAAACGAAACACGCATTCGGAATTGGGACAAGTGGCGCGGGATTTCAATGATGTTGTGTTGTTGTTGTTGTTGTTGTTATTATTATTATTATTATTATTATTATCATTATTATTATTATTATTATTAAATCGAATTAAAACTTGTTATTCATGATTTGTTTTTGCTGTTTTCACTTTCGATTTGTGTCATTAGCGAGGGTGCGAACAACATTCTGTGATTAATTGGTCGGCATAACGCACGACAAAGACATCTTTGAACTTAAAAGAACAAATTACAATGATTGGCTGAATGTTTTAATGTCCAACCTCAAAGACATCAAAAGAACTTAAGAACGTCCTTAATTAGCCTAATCCGTACAAACAATATCTAGACCTGTAATTATACCTAAAATAATAACTATGTGATGTAACCTCCTAATTTATAATTTACTCCAAGAAAATTATGTTCAGTCTCACTTTGTCAGAATGGCTCAAATGCTGAACATAGGGAAAAAGTTTGAGGACTTTTCCTCTTTAGAAATTGCCATCCAGCAGTATCTGAAGGAAGAAAATGTTCAATTCATTTGGCGCAGTTCGTGAACCATTGAAAAGGCACAGCCACGGATGCCAGACAAAAAACTTAATGAATGAGATATCATTTCATTGTATACGCGGTGGAAGGACAATAAATTCAGATAAACATTTTGGTACTCAAAAGGGTCTTCACGATGAGACGGTTCTTTTGAGCAGAAAGAACATACGTTTGAAATGATAGAAAATACAATTTTACACATCACCCGTTCGTCAGTCCATACAATTTAATTATTTGTTTTCGTGCTTAGAAGTTACAAAAGTAACTTAAGGATCTAAAAAATATTAAGTTTGTCCATACGTCTAAAGGTCCTAACAAATAAACCCAGCCAGCACACATTGGCGGACCAATATCGGTCCGCTAGAAAAAATCGCCATTCAAATGGCAATTCGTTGGCGGGCCGACCCTGGCCCGCTTTTTTATGTTTAGTAGGATATATAATGCGTTGATCAATTATTCTCTAATCATTTTAGACATATAGTTGGTGCTAAAAAGAGTCTTCTCGATGAGACGGTTCTTTTGAGCACCCAAAATCAACGTTAATTTAGAAAATACAATTTATCTATCTATTCTTCTTCAAGTATTGATACTATCACAAAAACATATTCTGGGTGTTAAGAAAGTGGTTTGGGATGGTTTAGAGGTGGTTTGGGGTGGTTTGGAGTGGTTTGGAGGTGGTTTTGGGTGTTTCCACGGACCCTGACAGGTCTTATCATTTCACAAAAAATATTTCCTTTCGAGGTTAATCTTCCTTTTTTGGATAATAATAATAATAATAATAATAATAATAATAATAATAATAATAATAAATAAATAAATCCCGCACCACTTGTCCCATTTCCGAATTCGTGTTTCGTTTTTTATATTTACTACACATAGTTACCTGCATTGCAAATGGTGACTTGCTGGATTTGTATTTCATAACACAACAACAAGGTATTTTCGAACACTTATAATCATGATTACTTCTCATCAGGGTAATATGTCTGTACCTGTAGCCTGACATGGTAGAATATACTAGGGATACGGATCCGTACCTCTAGCCTCCCAGGCTAGAGGTACGGATCCGTATCCCTAGCCTCCCAGGCTAGGGGTACGGATATGTACCTCTAGCCACTGCCTTTTTTGTAAGCCTGGGGTCACTGTTGTATATTTTGCATACTTAAGGAAAAATGTGGAAAACTGACCTCACTTGATTTCTATCATCACCACGTTCTTATACACAAATCGACATGTCACGCAAATGGGCTTCTACAGAAATGTCAAATAGTATTTGTGCTAGCAATATGACGTCTAAATTTCATTCATATAGTATGATACCTGTTAAAACACTTATGTTGTTGTTGTTGTATATTCAATAGAGCCAATTCAACACTGGCGTTGAACTCTGTGTGCGAAATAACTCTTCTGCTGTCACTAAGTGCTTTTCACAAGGTATTGTAGGCATCGAGCGAGTTGATTTTTTTTTAAACTAAATATATGTATCTTCACTATACTATTAATTTTGTGTGATTAGAAAGCAAAAAAAAAAAAAAAAGCTATTGTCTGTCTGCTTTAAATCTTCCTGTGCTTGTGATGAATTTTCCCAGTGCAATCCGCATTCTCTGATTTGCTTGTCTTGGAACATCCACCAAATAACCAGTACGGTAAATCTTGTATTAGTTCGTACAGTAAAAAATAATTATTTTTCGCTGTGTCCGAACTAATAAAAAGTATTTTCCTGAGAAAAGGGACTGTACGAACTAATAAAATGAAATTCTGAAGATCGAAAAACGGGACCAAAAACATGCGAAAATTGCCAAAGAGGGAGGAATTTCTGTTTATCCTTTTAACCTAATTACAGGCTGAATGTCTGATCAGTATTTTCAATTAAACTAACATTCTTAATAGCATGGTGAAAGATTGAAAATAAACAACCAAACATAAAAGTCCGGATTGCCGTTTCAACCGACTCACATGCAATGTGCGATATACCGGGCGATATCACCCGGTTACAGGCCAACTTTACATAGGCCTGCTTTACGGAAGAGATGTCACGTCGGACTTGTTCTATGACGATTGTCTTGATTGGAATCATACTCGGACCCGAGGAATCATAACGAAAATACAACTTCTGTTCTCTACCGACGGCTAGCTCTACAACGTAACAGAGCAATGGCGACTTCTAAATATGAAATATGAACAACTGGAACGCAGAACTCTCATGAATCAGAGTAGTACATTTCTCTGCCTTCATATTGTAAAAAGACCCACAACTTACGTTTTTGCGAATGCTTACTCTATTTAAAGGCTTTGTATGAACACCTATATTTCTGCATAGGTTGGTTGGTTCGACTCTTCATCATACATCGTATTCCTTGTGGCGACATAACATGCTCAGCTTGTTCGCACACCCCCTTGCGTGTTAGCTCGGACCAATATAGCTCGGTGTTAGGCTGTTAGCATTCTAAGATTATGATAATGGCAATCAATGTAGAACCAGATTCCCGTACTTTGTCATCTTCGGTCGCTTGACCATGGAAAAGCCATTACATGAGAAAATCTGTCTTTCGTGATTTGAGGCTGACTGACTCTTTTACAGCCAGTAACAGGGTTGGATGCATATGCTAGTCTTTGCACTGCTATTTGAACACCATGCTATCCCGTGTACACCTTGCTTTCCATGCGCGGATCCAGGATTTTTCGTCAGGGGGGGGGGGTCCGGGTCAATCTGACAAAAAAGCCCTAACAACGTTTTTTTTAGTCCTCAGCTTATTTTACTGAAGTCAAATGGTTAATTTCGAAGAAAACTATAATTTTTCATGGTTCCAGAGGGGTCCAACATTTTCCAGGGGGGGTCCAACTTTTTCCAGGGGGGGTCCAATTGCTTATATCCTATAGAACCCCATATAACTTGTGATTTTCCAGGGGGTCCGGACCCCCTGACCTCCTCTGGATCCGCACTTGCTATCTCGACCAGTAGGAGATAGCTTTTTCCCGTTTAGTCGTCGTGTGGTATTTTTCAGTTTTATTTAAATTTTGATAGACCATGATTCCGTAAGCAAACGGTGGCGTCAGGCGACCCACGTGCGGATCCAGAGGGGGGTTAGGGGGTCCGGACCCCCCATGGAAAATCACAAGTTATATGGGTTTCTTTGGACACCCCCCACCCCCTGGAAGAAGTTGGACCCCCTCCTCCCCTCTGTAATTAAACCATTGGCTCCACTCTGTAAACTGTAAAATAAGTTGATGACTAAAAAAAACATTGTCCAGACTGTTTTCTGGCCGTCGGGCCTCGACCCCCCCCCCCCCCCCGCTTGACAAAAATTTCTGGATCCACGCATGAACCCTGTTCGACTTGTTCATTACGTCTGGGCCACTGTTTATTGTGTAATGTACATTTTCTTGCGTCAAGGCCATCATCACGTGCGACCCCAAACTTTAAAACAACACGTGGCCGGAATTGATGTGCGCGGTCTCTTTGATCTTAAAAAGGATCATGCTGTCTTTGCCCTTGGCGACAGCTGATATAATTAGCAGACGTTTTGTGAATTGACCAGGCCCAGCACAGCAAAAAAAAAAAAAAAAAAAATAAAATGTGAATTCAAACTGTTTGAAACTCTGATATGGGCGGAGACAGAGGGGGCAGGGGGTGCGGACCTCCCCATGAAAATTATAACTTGCCATTTGTTTCCTAGAAGAAAAATTGTAACGAACCTCCCTCGAGAAGCAATTCGACCCTCCCCCCCCCCTTGGAATTTCTGGATCCGCGCACGCATGTCTGACAGGAATTTTATTTTTTGCATGTAGCAGGTTTCTAGAGATAATTGGTAGAACTGCGCTGGCTGATCTGCGCCTTTGTTGTTTGCATGCAAAAAAGTTTCTCACGGAATTGGGTAAAAAGCTAAGTTGCAAATTTAAATATACACGGACGGTAAACGAGAGGCTTTTTCGACCATTTTTTTTTTCTTATCTGAAAGCAAGCAATTGTTGCGGTGTTAGTGGGACTATAAGCCTAACTTTAGACATGCACCTTCATCTACATTCCTTGTATGTGAGCATTTATGCCCCTGGCAAGACTGTGCGGATGTGCAGGCTCGTCTGAGCCTTCGCTGGGGTACCATAATCTCATGAACTGGCTCGTTTCATAGACAGCCCAATGTACAGCATGATGCAGAAGCATGCATAAATCACTTTTCATCTTGGTTTGTGCGTCTGTGCGTACATGTGATGATCCACAGGAATCAGTTAATGTGTAAGACCCATAATACAATTTCATGAGGACGCCGCGCTAGGCTCATCAGTGTCGTCTTTGTTTGATAAAAAGTTCCATCGGATATACAATGTATATAGTTATTTTATTACGCTTATTGCGTGCGCGTTTTGGTGAAACTTAGAAATGAAATTGATGCACGCACATTTAAAGCACAGCTAATTAGCAGGAGTACGTAGGTGTCTAGATTCTTCATCTACTCCAAAACTTTGTGTTACCTGACGAGATTGCACAAAAGCACAGGCTCCCCTGAGCCTTCGTTGATAATATTTGTGATAAACACCAGCCGATATGGTTTCATCATGCTCGGATCCAGTGATTCAAAAAAAAAAGACGCTTGGGCATATTTATGACACAGAAAGACCAGAAAGGCTCAATGATCACAGATACGTAGGACATTGTGTGCACGCGCGCGTGGTTGTGTACATGTATTTGATTTTTGTCATGACTGGACAAAATATCTCCGCGATTTGCATCAGCAGGACGTTCATTGAACCTAGCGTTTATCATTGAATAAAAGTTTAGCGACACTGACGATCGCACTGACAGGCGAAACGCTCCTGTTCCGCTGATATGTTTGTTAACTGACGCGCTCGACTAAAAAAAGGAAAGCATCGTAGACAGACACACTGATTGACCAAATGAACGGAAAAAAACGTTGTGTACGAACTATTAAAAATTACAAATAGGAAAAATGGCCACTGTACGAACTAATACATGACATTTTGAGCTGACCGGTCATAAATAATTTATGGTGTACGAACTATTCGAGTGTACGAACTAATACAAGATTTACCGTAAGTACTTGAAAGTTTATGTAATCCAAATTCTTTTAAAACATCTTCAGTTTCTTTTTCTAGTAAGTTCCTTTCTGTATCAAATTTTTTGCAGTCATATATATAGTGTATGATAGTCTCCTTTTTGTTGCAGGTTTCACATTTATCTGTTTTGGTATTGTCTATCTTTGATATTCGGTAGTTTAAGTTCATTTGACCTGTTGTAATCTGATTTATAAACTTGGTAAATTTTCTTTCTTCTCCTCTATGTTTACTAACCTCGAACTGGTCAAAAAATGGTCAAAATGTTGACTTTTCGCAGACTTTTTACACTCAGGACGCTTCGGTGGTTGTCGGTAAAAGCCCTAGCCGGACCGTGCCGGACCCAAACTCCCCAACAGTGGTGTCCCCTAGCGGTCATCCTTCCCTCAGAAAACATCACTGCCACAGGCTTCCAAATGAGTAGGAATTTGGACGGCTATTGGGACCTATTTTCGGCCGTTAGCAACGGAACGCAGAGTAAACAAAAATGGCCGAATGTTGTACTTGTGGCACAACAGACAGCCACCGATTTTTAAAATTAGATAGCAAAAAAGGCGCAAAGAGTGCTGTTGCAGAAGAAATAGTCAACAAACTGTTTTATGTGTTAAATTTTGATTTTATTAAATTTGAAACTATTTGTGCTCCCTGTGTTAAGAAAGTAGAGGCAGCTTACCGATTTATTGAAGGCAGTGGCTAGAGGTACGGATCCGTACCCCTAGCCTGGGAGGCTAGGGATAGTACGGATCCGTACCCCTAGCCTGGGAAACTAGAGGTACGGACCCGTACCCCTAGCATATTCTACCTTGTTAGGCTACAGGTACAGACATATGGCCTTGATGAGAAATTCTAAAGTATCATGATGATGAGTGTTAGAAAATACCTTGTTATACTGTTATGAAATACCAACCCAGTTAGTCGCCATTTGCAATGTGGGATAACTCTGTAAAGTAAATATTAAAAGGAAACACGAATTCGGAATTGGGACAAGTGGCGCGGGATTTATGTTGTGTTGTTATTATTATTATTATTATTATTATTATTATTAAATCAAATTAAAACTTATAATTCATGTTTTTTTTTATGTTTTCACTTTCGGTTTGTGTCATTAGCGAAGGTGCGAAAAACATTCTGTGATTAATTGGTCGGCCAAACGCACCACAAAGACATCTTTAAACTTAAAAGAACAAATTACACTGATTGGCTGAATGTTTTAATGTCCAACCTCAAAGACATCAGAAGAACTTAAGAACGTCCTTAATTAGCCTAATCCATACAAACAGTATCTAGACCTATAATTATACCTATAATAATAACTATTTGATGTAACCGCCTAATTCTCGCTGCTCATTTATAAAACTCCAAGAAAATTATGTTCAGTCTTACTTTGTCAGAATGGCTCAAATGGGATAAATTTTGAGGACTTTTCCTCTTTAGAAATTGCCATCCAGCAGTATCAGAAGGAAGAAAATGTTCAATTCTTTAGGCGCAGTTCGCGAACCATTGAAAAGGCACAGACAAACATTTTTGGTGCTCAACTTGAAGAATCTTCACGACGAGACGGTTCTTTTGAGCACCAAAAACTTACGTTAAAAGTGATAGAAAATACAATTGTACGCACCATCCGTCCGTCTGTACGTTCGTCCATCCGTACAATCTAATTATTTGTTTTCGTGCTTAGTAGTAACATTAGTACCTTAAGGATCTAAAAAATATTAAGTTTGTCCATACGTCTAAAGGTCCTAGCCAGCACACAATGTCGGACCATTTATCGTCCGCTAGCAAAACGCCATTCAAATGGCATTTTGTTTGCGGGCCGACCCTGGCCCGCTTTTTTATGTTTAGAGGGATATATAATGCGTAGATCAATTATTCTCTAGTAAGTTCAGACATATAGTTGGTGCTAAAATGAGTCTTCTCGATGAGATGGTTCTTTTGAGCACCCAAAATCAACGTTAATTTAGAAAATACAATTTGAGCCAGTGCATGAGATTTCCAACAATGTGGTATGTGCGACCAGCAAAGCCTCAGATCAGCCTGAGCATACGCGCAGTCTGATCAGAGCCTTTGCTAGTCGCTTGAGTATTCTATGATTGTTAATCTACTGACTGAACACCAGTTCGAGTTTCTAAGCTCAAAGGCAGGCTGCAGAGGCTCGTCCGAGTCTACACATGTCAAAATGTCACATTGTTGGAAGTCACATGCCACGGCTCAATTTTATCTATCTATTCTTCTTCAATTATTGATACTATCACAAAAACATATTCTGGGTGTTAAGAAAGTGGTTTAGAGGTGGTTTAGAGGTGGTTTGGAGGTGGTTTGGGGGTGTTTCCTCGGACACTGACAGGTCGTATAATTTCACAAAAAAATATTTCCTTTCGAGGTTTATCTTTCTTTTATAATAATAATAATAACAATAATAATAAGAACGCAACATAAATCCCGCACCACTTGTCCCTTTTCCGAATTCGTGTTTCGTTTTTATATTTACTTTACAGAGTTATCCCGCATTGCAAATGGCAACTTGCTGGATTTGTATTTCATAACACAACAACAAGGTATTTTCGAACACTTATAATCATGATAACTTCTCATCAGGGTTATATGTCTGTACCTGTAGCCTGACATGGTAGAATATACTAGGGGTACGGATCCGTACCTCTAGCCTCCCAGGCTAGGGATACGGATCCGTATCCCTAGCCTCCCAGGCTAGGGGTACGGATCCGTACCTCTAGCCACCGCCTCTAGCCACATTTTGGCAGTGGCCAGAGGTACGGATCCGTACCCCTAGTATATTCTCTAGGGGGGGGGTTGGGGGGGAGGGGGGGCAGCTGTTGTTATTTACTTTCTGATGAACCTCTTAGTGCTGGTGATGTAATCACTCAGCATCATTAAGAGGCCAATCCTGTGTTCCTTGAACACTTCATCCTTCAAACTAAGGAAAATTTCGGTACTAATACCTTGTTCTCCAGTTTGGTAGAACAGTCGTGTGAGTAGACTCTGTCTATCCAACTCATACACTTCACACTCACAGATGTAGTGATCAACCGTCTCTATTGCACCGCAGCTGCACAGTGTAGACTCTTGCAAACCTATTTTATACCTGTATTCATTCAAAGTATAACCAAGCCTCAACTGTGATATTACCTTTTTTTCTTTTATGAAGGGGACACACATGTATGCTGGGGTCTTTAACGACACAGTCGGCTTGTAATCGTACAAAGTTCGACCAGTATCTGACGCATCCCAAGACCGTTGCCATTTCATACAGCAGGATACCCTTGCAAATTTCTTGAAATCTGCCCCAGTCAGAATCTGGCTATCTTCTGGAATTAATTTTGCTTCTTCAGCAGCTTCTTTAGCAAGCTCATCGGCAATACCTTGAGAATACCTTGAGAATCGTTGCTGGGCTCTGAGGGAAGGAGATATCTCCTTTTTAAGCCCGACTTCGTTTTAGAATTTTTCTGTCACTGTGTCTTATTAATTTTCTTAACAGTTTTGCTGAGCATCATAAGTACAGGTTTGCTTTACAGTTAAGTGATAATATATGTCAACTGACATGATAACTGATCAATAATCATACATGACTTCATGGTTCCAGTGTTGGTCTATTTTTGATTTAAACTCATTCACATCCTTTGCCAGTACCGCTCCCTCTGGCAAAGAATTCCAGTCGTTTATAATTCTCTGTGAAAACTGCTGTAATCGTAATGTTGTTCTACAACGGGGCTTCTCCAACTTGAGACTATGACCACGGGTTGATGATGAGGTACACAATTTAAAAAATCTTTCGGAAGGAATGTCCTCTATGCCTTTGATAATTTTGAATGCCTGAATCATGTCACCACGTCTTCTTCTATGAGCCAAACTAGGTAATTTTAACTTTTTTAATCTTTCTGTATAGGTCATATCTTTCAATTCAGGAATAAGTTTTGTTGCACGTCTCTGTATTTTCTCCACACTTTCAATGTCTTTCCTTAAGAAGGGATACCATATTGTGTTCCCATATTCCACATGTGGCCTAACAAGGGATTTGTATAGGAGAATAAAGGAGTCTTTCTCAATATAATCAAAAGTTCTAACTATTAATGATAATGTACTGTTAGCTTTATTAACTTTTTCAGCAATGTGACTACTAAACTTTAAGTCCTGTTGAAAGGTTACCCCTAAATCCTTCTCTTCACTTGCAGTCTCTATATCTTCAAAATTCATGGTATATTGATAACATTGATTGTTTTTACCATAATGAACAGTCTTACACTTTTTCACATTAAATCTCAATTGCCATATTTGTGCCCATGTACACAATGCATCTAAGTCTTGCTGGATGATGTCACTGTTACTGTCTTGGTTATAAATTTTTGTATCATCTGCAAAAATTTTCACAATACTATTCACAACTTCAGGAAGGTCATTTATATATAATATAAATAATATAGGCCCCAGGACACTGCCCTGGGGTACCCCACTTAAAACATCTTTCCATGAAGAAGATCCTCCCTTTACTGATACATATTGTCTACGTCCTGTTAAAAAATCTTGTATCCATGATAAAACAGATCCCCGGATACCAAATGCTGATATTTTGTGTAATAAACATTTATGTGCCACACTGTCAAAAGCCTTGGAAAAATCTAAATAAATAGTGTCCCAACTTTCATCATCCTCAATGTACTGTGACCAATCTTCCATGACATCTATCAACTGCAATATACAGGAACGACCAGAACGGAATCCAAATTGAGAAACAGATATATGTTTATTTCTAACTAAATGTTCAAGTATCTGAGCCCTGATAATTGTCTCTAAACACTTGCAAACGACTGATGTGAGGCTAACAGGGCGATAATTGCCTGGATCGGACTTCTGACCTTTTTTAAACAGTGGCGTTACTCGAGCATCCTTCCATATTTTTGGAATTGTTCCTGAACTAATAGATTCTTGAAAGATGATAGCCAGAGGCACTGAAAATACTTTTGACATGGTTTTAAGCAATAGTGGGTTTATTTCATCAGGTCCCATAGATTTACCCGGGTTCAAACCTTTTAAGACTTTCTCTACCAGTTCAGCATTAATAGCTATATTGTTCAATGGTTTATCAAATTCCTTATCATTCATGGTTGGCATTTCATCCTGGTTTTCACGGGTAAAAACACTAGCAAAAAAGTCATTCAATACTTCCGCTTTTTCTTGATCTGATTCAGTCACTGAAGAGTCGTCCCGTTTCAAATTAGTCACTGAGCTCTGAGATTTGACTTTGCTTCTAACATATTTCCAAAAATGCTTACTTTCGTTTTTCATTTTTCCCGCAATTTTCCTCTCAAAGTTCCTCTTTGCTGCGCGCACTACTTCATTAGTCTGATTTCTCACTCTCTTGTATCTTTCAAAGTCACATTTTCTTTTAGTTGCATAATATTGCGACCATGCATGCCTTTTTTCCTTAATACTATTAAGCGAGTCAGCTGTCATCCATTGAGGTTTGGGTTTACATCCTTTTTTGGGAATATATTTTGGTACATATTTTTCAACACTTTCATGATAATATTGAGAGAAACAATTCCACATATTGTCAATATCCATACCTTCAAATTTATCCTCCCAATTTTCATTTTCCCAGTCTTCAGTAAAAGATGCAAAGTCACAGCTATTGTATTTGATTTTTGCTTTCCCTGTATAATGTTCCTTAAAAGAGCATAGAAAGTCAAATTTTATAACCACATGATCACTAACACCTAATGATGGTAAGATAGTAACATTTTCAATGTCATTTTCATCCTTCGTTAAAATCAAGTCTAATATGCTAGGGGTTTGATTTTCTCTGATTCGGGTAAAGTCTGATATATGTTGAAATAAGAAGTTATCACGTAAACATTCAATAAATTCAAATTCATAATGTGTGTCACTGTGTATGGTAGTATAATTTGACCAATTTATGTCCTTCATATTAAAGTCTCCCGCTATCAACAAATTTTGACTTAAACCAGCAGCCTCATTCAAAAGTCTATTTATAGTAACACAAGAATCAGCTGAAGTTGGACTTCTGTAGACAGCACCCAACAGTACTTTTTTACTATCCACTATCCACTCACACCACGAAGCATCACTATAAATTTCATTTAAATATGAATGCGGTGAAACGTTAAGGTCTGTTCTGGCATAAATTATGACACCTCTCCTTCCATCCTTACTTGAAAATGTGTTGTAACCATCTATTTGATACAAAACAGATGAACAGTCTACATCAGAAACAACCTTAGGCAAAACTTCTGTAACAAAGATAAAATCTGGGTTATCTAGAACTATTTGTAATTTCAGTTCATCCATTTTGTTTCACAACTGATCTGCATTTGTGTAAAAGCACTTCACTTTATCAATTGTTATTTCAGTAATGTTTGTACTTCCATTAGAGTTACTTTTTTCTTCACATGGGTTACTAATATTATTGTTATTTTCTTCCTGTAGAGATTCATGACTAGAAACACTTGGACTAGATTCACTTCTAGAATTATGTCTAAAAACATGTGGACTAGATGTATCATTGGGACTAGATTTATTACAAGGGGTACTATTTGGTATTGGTATGTCTTTATTTACAAAGTCACAATTGTCATTAACATTACACGAGGTAGTTGTCTTGGAATTGTTTTTATAGAAAATGTCATCAGAACATGTAACTTCAACAAAATTAACTGGAACAGTTTTAACACTAACAAAATTAACGCTATTTACAAGGGTACCGGGAACTGATTCTAAGCCGTCAGGACTGGGCGGGAACGCAGCCCGTTCCCCGGCCCCTTGTCCTTTCCCTGGTCAGAGATGTCCTTTCTGTCTATTATTTTGCCACGATAAATGACTAAATTCAAGTTCTCTTCATCTGATTTTCGCTTTCCAAGTTCTATACGCAGTAATCTGCTCCTTTCTCGTTCCTCCTTTGTTAAATCTGGAGTGACAAATATGTTACTCCACCCATGCGAACTATTTCCATCTCCATCTTTGGCTCTAAGCAATTTAGCACCTCCTAATAACTGGTGTTTATTTGTCACCGAGTCCAGTATAACCTTAGTTAACCTTTGCTTACCATCTATGGGCCGTCCAAGTCTCACAAATGCTTTAGGCTCAATGTCATTGCATTTCATTACAGCTAAAATATCTCTTAATTTTCTACCATCCTCCTCCTTCTTATTTTCACAAAAGGATTCTGGAATATTATGGAAAATAACATTGCATTTCCTATCCTCTCTATCGCGGTACGATTCGATCGCTTTTTCAACCTGTTTTTCGATTTTTTCGTCAATACTCCCATACAATTACCTCTGATGTCTGCATGTCCAGGTGTCCATTTAATACTTACCTCCAATCCAGATTTCTCCAAGTCTGAAATCAATCTTTTTATGTCTTCTGCAGTCTTTTGTGAGAAGAATTTGACCAACCCAAGCTGAGAATTCCAACTGCAGACTGACTATCAGAAAAAATCTTCAAAATTGTTGACAGGTTAAAAATCCCGCATCGGCTTCGGTGGAGTTCGCGCGTTAACCATAGAGACTATAGTTGCTCTTCCGACTGTCAGGGATTACAGTCAAAACGTCCCCAAGTCAAAACGTCCCCTAGTCAAAACGTCCCCGAATTGGTCAAAACGTCCCCAAAAATTGGTCAAAACGTCCCCATGGTAAAAATTGTTGGTCAAAACGTCCCCAAAATGATTTTTATTATATATTTTAAGTATTTTTAGGCATATTCCATTATTTTGTTTCAGTAAAATAGCATTAAGATTGCAGTTTTTCCAACATTTTTTCTGTAAACGATTCTTCAAATATTACATTATTATATATTCACTAGCTTTTGATGATTTGCTTTGTGGTAATTATCAGATAATGCTATGAATGTAAGTTTGGAGTAGAACTTTATTTAATTTCGAGCAAACATATGCATAAAGTTTAAATCTAAATCTAGGTCTACGCAGTATTTAAATCTCTATTCCAACAGGCGTAAAATTTGCCTAGGGGAAATGCTTTTTGGATAAATAACAAAAATGATAATATATAATTAACTCTATCAAAACAGGTGTCTACTACATGTATAATTGAACTGTATGATAAAGACGTGTGAAAACCCTTCAGCTCAGAAATGATGACAGTGACTCCTCAATAGGAAACTTAATTAAGAAACTTGATAAGTTAGCGGTCTTTCATGCAAACCAAATATCTATGTGTCTTGATCCACATCTGAATTAAGGGTGAGGTTGGCGCCGTTAAACCGGTTTAAGCCCTCAGTAAAATATTTTACTGACGTTCCAAGGCGGTATTTTTGTGGATCTTTTATGTTTTTGTTCTGTCTTGTGTTTGCTATGTCTTTTTTTTGTCTAACTGTGAGTTTGTCACTTTTCCATTGGTATCCTGGGTCAGGTGTGGTACTTGATCGTATCGATTCCTGATCTTTGCACCCTTACTTACTTTCCTTAAGCGATATCCTACACATCGGATGTATACACATATCGCATGCAAGAAAACATTATGAACCTGTATCTGTTGTGTATTGTTGCATTGAGCATCAGTGTTATCTTGCAGTCGTCGGCCCATACGTCGGATGGGTGGAGGCATGCATTTACTTGTCGATGGATAAACGTCTATATAAACCGTTATTTATTACGTACGTACGTACGTACGCATGCATATATGTCATTCTGTTCGCATGCACGGATTTTCGGTCTAGTATCTTGTTTGAATCTACACTGTACAGTATATCAGAATACAATTACCTAGTAAACCGTCAATTTTATGAATACATTTGTTTGCTAAGAAAAAAGGGAAAACGTTAAATTAGATTCTTATATGTGGGGGCTAAATTCTACAATGTCGTGTTCGATAAAGATGTATTTAAACAAATTTAAAGTGGATATCTCATCCCTTCCCAGAGGATCACTGTCCAAGTGACGCGACCTTATTCTTGCGATGATCCATATGTACAAACTATAATGCTTTACATTACATAGATACTTCATCAAAATTGTTAACGACATTATTAATGAAACAAGCACCCTAAATGCAAAAGAACATTTTCTCAATCTGTGTGGAACAATTTTATTTGTTACTCTTGTCATAAAGTGATTAATAGCCGCACCTATAATATTACACGGATGCGCAGTTTGATCTGGGCCTTCCTAAAAAAATTATGAAGCCAATTTGGATAGTATATACTTTGTATTGAGCGAATAACAACTGCGGGGATCGGACTGCATGAATAGGCAGCCTGGTATGCGCCTTTGTTGTTCGCATACAACTAAGTCAGGTCTTCTTGCAATATGCCCTCTTGTTACGTTATAAATGTGTATATGATTAAAAAGTGAAAATTAAAAAAATAATGTATGTTTATATACATGATATACTTGTGTTGTTATGTCAGTTCACGTCGTCCTAGTGATGTTAGGTCTACCGTGACTAATTACTCTTGCACTTTATTAATCGGTCATACGGAACCAAAGTCGGTGTATAGTAATAACTCTTTGCATGCTGGTGTCTTCTGCTGATAACATTTGCATGTGGCTTATACCCAGATCAGACTTGACATAATGTGAGATTATCTGGGCATCATGATAGTATTCCCGAAACAGTCCTTTAAAAGCGTTATTTTGAAAAAGAAAAAGAAAAGCGGACAACTAAACACGCGAAAAACTATTATGCTTTAACGTTGATCTATAGCAGCATGAACATAAAATACCCTCCCAAAACTTCATTTCAAACTTTCATACATTAGTACCAGACACTGAAACAAGCTTTTTCTTTGTTAAAATCTCGTATTTCTTTGAAAAATCTCCTTTGAAAAATGGGGACGTTTTATGGGGACGTTTTGACCAATCTGATTTTCGTCTTTGGGGACGTTTTGACCAATTCGGGGACGTTTTGACTAGGGGGCGTTTTGACTAGGGGACGTTTTGACTTGCACCCACTGTCAGCGTTCCTCCCCAGTAAAACAGTCAACCAATCACAGCCATTGATACAAAACTTACAGGTTTCCGGCAATTCCAAGTTTGCATTGGAGGACGGGAACCAATCAACTATGGTCCGACCACAGATTTGGTCCGGTTTCTCTAGTGAAACCAGACATGCGCAGTGCATAAAACCAGAGAGAGTTTTATCGCTCTATGGTCCGACTATAGGGACTGGACCATAGTCTGGTTAACGCACGAACTCCGCCTTCATGTGATCATCTACATTAGCGAGGCGCTTGGGAAATCACTTGCCAATTAAAAATCAATAATGACGTCGATCGACTGTCCTTAATTGCTAACTGCTTTTCCTTGATATTTGTCTTTTGTGTCAAACTATTTTGTTTCATGAGACTTGTTAAAGGATATGTGACTGATTAGCTTAGAGCTATAGATGACATTGTTTAATGGAATTAAGAATTATTACAAAATGTTATAAAAGAAATGCATGACAATCTTAAAATAAATAAATAAATAAACATACAAACGGAAAACTTTTATTTGCATGTTCATTTACTTATGACCCATAAGTAAAAATGCTAAGTGGGGAAGGCCTCTAAGGGTGGTGACTTAGGGTGGTAAATGTTCTATATTTCAGGCTCCTCCCAAGCGGTTGATTAAGAAATACAGGCATTACTCAGCTGAGACACTATTAACAGCTTATGAAGCTGTTGTATCAGAAGGGGTTCCAGTGAAAACGGCTGCCAAAAAATTCGCTGTTCCAGTCCAGACTCTCAGAGACAGGGTGAAGGGGTATATTGATCCTCAAAATTTCAAAACAGGAGGTGAAACAGCAGGGCTCTCGATCACCTGATTTTGGGGCCGAAATTCGGCCCCATTCCCAATGCCAAAAAGTATGTTTTTTTCCCAATTCCAGACGAAAAATTCCCAATCTGACCAAGCCTACTTGGTCCCAACAAACTACAGATGTATCAGTTGAAAATTTCCATTAAAACAGTAGGAAAACATATAAAAGTGTGCTGATTATTTACTTTTTATTCCCTGAACAACGTCTGACTTCCTTTTTCAACGATCTTTTGTTCGGGCACTCGGTAGGGGACGTTTGACTTGTACCATTTTTTTGGAATGCGCGAGTTACTTCCCTTACCGCTATACGGGTGCGAATCAAAATCGATGCGAAGGTATTTTGTCCGTTTTCCTGGCTAATATTGTTGCGGTAAACTGCACATCATTTCATTTTTTGATTAAATAAAAAGTATACTATGCATTGCTATCATTTGAAGAGAAGTTCACTAGAATTAATGACGATTCAGTCTTTTTTTATCGTTTGTACCCGGTCAATTTCTGCCGATTATTTTCGGCCATAACTTCTTGCTTTGTACAGCTGTATATCGAAAAAGCCGAACACCTTGGGATTAAATTATCAATCACTCATACATACTTTCTACTGCTAAGTTTTGCCTCCTAAGCCATAAAGCTTTAGTTTGCACTTCAGAAATTTATTGAGAAAGGATTCAATTATCAGACACTCACTCAAACAACTTTTTTCCTGCAATGTTTTGCCATTTTTGCATTTCAGAAATTCAATGGGACGAGGAATTATTTCTTCTATTCTAAGCTGTATTTTAAAACATATAAGTGGGTTTTCATTTAATTAGAATCTTCCCACTTAATACCCATGGAGAAAATGAGATATATATGAAACTGTAGTGGTAGGCGAGTATTTGCGAATTGTAGTACTAATGGTACCCAGCATGAGCGCAACTACCCAGTGGCCCCTGCTCCAATGCCTGGGTCACCCATCCAGCTACTAAACGACCTCTGCGTTGCTTAACTTCGCAACATTGGCCTGACAAACTACGCGTCGCTGTAAAAGCTAGCTCATACAGCGAGGCTGTATGTGTGTCTTATATACCTGTGGTACCCATTACCACTACACCACTCCCTCCTTTTTTCTTTAGGAGTCAGAGTTGTCCCAACATGAGCTCGTCAAACACTTCCGACACCATTGTAGTACTGATGGTACCCAGCATGAGCGCAACTACCCAGTCGCCCCTGCTCCAATGCCTGGGTCACCCATCCAGCTACTAACCGAGCTCTGCGTTGCTTAACTTCGCAACATTGGCCTGACACACTACGCGTCGCTGTAAAAGCTAGCTCATACAGTGAGGCTGTATGTGTGTCTTATATACCTGTGGTACCCATTACCACTACAAAACCAAAATTGTTCCTGAATAAGATACTGTCTAATTATTAAAGCTTACTTTATATATAATTTCAAGAAACAATGTAAGGTTAACTATTTGAATCAATCTAGCAATGGAAACTACATACATATAGACAATATAGATTTTCCCAATTTTAGTCGAAACGCCGCTAATTTTCCCAATTCCAAGGGCCCCGGCCCCATTCCCAAAAAGGGGTGTGAGAGCCCTGAACAGTTTTAACAAAAGAAGAAGAAGAGACCCTTGTTAACCATGTGGAGACAATGGCACAGTTAGGATATGGCTATAGTAACATTCAGCTCCAACATCTTTCTGGTGAACTAGCGTTTGATATGGGCAGAAGAAAAGAAAATAGACCTCTAGCAATAACTGGCTTTATGGATTCCTTAGGCGCTGGAATGACAGGCTATCAACACTAAACCCTAGAAAACTGGAGAGCAACAGAGCAAGATGTGCTACCCCTGAAGCTGTCTCACTTTATTTTGAGAATTTGCAGGATATTATATCTAAATATAACTTGAATAACAAGCCACATTGCATTTATAACTTAGATGAAACTGGTCTTCAACCGGAACATAGGCCTCCAAATGTTATCGCCCCTCCGAATAGCAAGCCACAGGCAATTGTATCTCCAAGATCAACTACAACCACACTCATTGGATGTGTTAATGCCCTTGGGAATGCTCTACCCCCTTTCTTCATATTTAAAGGTAAAAGGTATAATCCTGATTTAATGAAAGGTGCTTCCACTGGAGCTAGAGGAGTTATGTCAGACAGTGGTTGGTCTAATGGGGATATATTCCAACAATATTTGCAAGATCATTTCCTGCCACATGTCAAAGGTCAGACAAAGGATGATCCAGTTTTATTAATTTATGATGGACATGCCTCACACGTTTCTTCGAAATTGATAGAGTGGGCCAAAACAAACAACATCATTCTCTTTGTGTTACCAGCACATACATCTCATCTTTTACAGCCGTTAGATGTGGCAATATTTGGGCCATTCAAGTCCTTTTATTATTCAGAATGTGCACTGTTTATGAGACAGAATATTGGTCAAACAATCACGAGGTATGACATGTGTGAACTCGCCTGTAAGGCATACTTAAAGGCTTTGACACCTGTTAATATTCAAGCAGGATTCCGCAAAACCGGAATATTCCCATTTTCTAGTGCCATAGAGGCAAGAGAAAAGCTATTTCCAAGTGAGAGCTTTAGAGAAGATAGACCAGTAGAGAAGGTAAAAGCAATGAAACAAGGTAAAGAGGCTGTTGAGACATTCCTGCAGATGAAATCTGAGAAAGTGACATCAAAAGAAAGTAAGGATAGTGAAAACTGTAAGTGTACATGTAAGAAGTCGCTCAATTGTATAAGACCAAAAGCAGGAGGTAAACCTATTACAGAGGACACATTCAAAGATCAGCTGGAAGATTATGAAAGTAAGAAACAGAAACAAAATGGTACAAACAAAATTAAAGTTCAAAAGAAACAAAATCAAAAGAAGGAAATCTGTAAATCCCCTAAACCTTCAACAAGTGGCGTACACTTCCCAAAGCCTTTCACAAGTGATAATGATGGAAACCACCTTTCACATGAGCTCTCAGATTCAGATGAAGATGGTGATGTGTCAGATGTTTGCTGCGTGTGCATGAAGAAATCTCCACCCAATTTGCAATCACTCCCCTATCTAAAAATTGTAAATTGGGCAGCTTGTGATAAATGTGATCACTGGGTTCATCTTACCTTCTGTAGCAAAGTTCATGTGGTAAGAAGGCATAGTGATTTCCTATGCCCCCATTGTGTTGAATAAAAAGAAGTATTTAATCCTTTATGTAAATATGTTAGAAGTTTGCCATTTTTTCCACATGTTGTTATACCCGCTTTTTTCTTTAGAAAAAAAGGGTATATTAATTTCGTGTCAAAGTCGGTCCGTCGTCAGTCCGTCCGTCCGTCTGTCCGTCCGTCCGTCTGTCCGTCCGTGCGTACGTCCGTCACGTTTCTTGTAAATGTATCTCCTCCTAAACCTTTAGAGGTAGCAACTTCAAACTTTGTAGTTGAATAGGTCACATGATGTAGAGGGAACTGGGCAACATTTCATGTGACCTTGACCCCAAGGTCAAGGTCAAAGGTCAAATATTGTATTTTCTTGTAATTGTATCTCCTCCTAAACGGTTAGACATAGTAACTTCAAACTTTGTAGCTGAATAGGTCACATGATGTAGAGGGTACTGGGCAACATTTTGTGTGACCTTGACCCCAAGGTCAAGGTCAAAGGTCAAATATTGAATTTTCTTGTAAATGCATCTCCTCCTAAACCTTTTGATGTAACAACTTCAAACTTTGTAGCTGAATAGGTCACATGATCTTGAGGGTACTGGGCAACATTTTGTGTGACCTTGACCCCAAGGTCAAGGTCAAAGATCAAATAATGTATTTTCTTGTAAATGTATCTCCTCCTAAACGGTTAGACCTAGCAACTTCAAACTTTGTAGCTGGATAGGTCACATGATGTAGAGGGTACTGGGCAACATCTTGTGTGACCTTGACCCCAAGGTCAAGGTCAAAGATCACACATTGAATTTTCTTGTAAATCTTTCTCCTCCTAAAGCTTTTGATGTAGTAACTTCAAACTCTGTAAGTGCATAGGTCACATGATGTAGAGGGCACTGGGCAACATTTAGTGTGACCTTGACCTGAAGGTCAAGGTCAAATAATGTACTTTCTTGTAAATGCATCTTCTCCTAAACTGTTGGACATAGAAACTTCAAACTTTGCAGGTGCAAAGGTCATATGATTTTGAGGGCACTAGACAACATTTGGTGTGACCTTGACCCATAGGTCAAGGTCATACAGTGTATTTTTGTAAATGCTTCTTCTCCTTAACCATTGGACATAGCAACTTCAAACTTTACTGGTGCATAGGTCATATTATGTTGTACTGAGCAACATTTTGTGTGACCTTGACCCCAAGGTAAAGGTTATAGGTCAAAAAGCGGGTATTTGCGATGGTGTACCATCGACTTCTGCTCTAGTTAGAATTTTGAAGTTAAATGGTTTTGAACATTGAAAGTTAGTGTCCCATTATGGGGAAAATTATTAGTGTCTGTTATAATTAACTGCAAAATATGTCACAGAAAACCAATGAAAAACAGCTACAGTGTGTGACTGGCTGCAGGGGTGCATAACTTAATTTGTGCAGTATAGATCTCACGGAATTTCCAATATTATGCAATGAAAAACGAGTCGGGATACTGGATATCAATTTTGAACGGAAGTGATACAAAAATTGTCAAAAAAATGTATCAAATATTATATAATGATTTTGTAAACCGAGGCATTAATCATAAATGGATTGGTAAAATAAGACAAATTCTAATATCTGTAGGGAAACCTGACCTATTACATCAACATAATATCCAACACCCACTTGCGACAAAACTGAAAATTTCTCAAACACTAGGCCTACATGACATTTTTCTGCAAGATTGGAATGCTACAATAAATACAACATCCAAAGGAAGAAATTATAAACTGTTTAAAACGAATACCAATTTTGAAACTTTTTTAATATCCCTTCCGCGATCATCTAGTATACCAATGATCAAATTTAGAACAGCTAATCGCAAGTTACCTATAGAAGTAGGCAGATGGGAAAATATAGTTTATGAGGACAGGAAATGTAATTTTTGTGACAAAAACGACATAGGTGATGAATTTCACTATCTGTTTATCTGTTCATACTTTCAAAATGAAAGAAAAGACTTACTTAAGAGATACTACTATTTAAGACCAAACATTATTAAATATCAAGAGTTAATGAACTGCAAAAATAAACAGGTACTCCTCAACCTATCTAAATTCATGAAGCTTATAATGTCAAAATTCGTATAATTAGTCATCCATAAAAGTAAATTGTCTTATTGGTGACATTTTAAACTACCTAAACTGAAAACGCACATTAATACTGATCGAGGTTATTTTGAATTACCAGCTCTATCTTGCACGATATGTTTTAGTGACTTCCTAGTAGAACTAAAGTATGTAACTTCGACTATTGTTTATGTAACCTGGTTAACTTGTTTTACTTTGAATCATTTGTCAACATTGGCGACCACTAGATGTATTAACTATTGTGGATATATACAGCATATAACGTGTATCTGACTCTGTAAACAAACACACCAAAAATAGTAAGCGCAAAGAGCGTGATACAGAGGGAATCACATGTTGAGGTGCTCGGTGGAAGTGTCTCATTCAATGAGGCTCTTTGATCGAGTACCCACAACACATAATTTATTGAGAAATGAAAATAATAGGCATCTGATGCAAATTCTGACAAAAGTCTCTATTTCTCATTGAATGATACATAGATGTTGTAATAATATATGTATGTTTATATGTGTAATGAAAAATATGAGCCTTCCATTGTGGAGCACATGCAAACAGTGCAGACTCAGATCGGGAGTCGCAGAACGCGGCGCCTGATCTGGTTCTCCACTGATGCTTACAAAAAGCTTTCTCAGTATGTATAAAAATAAAAATAAGCGAACAAGCATATTGCAACCCTCTAAACGCTGGTGGACTAGTCCAATTTATCGGAATGGAAGGTCTCATGCTCATGTTTTCACTCGGGCTATCTTACTGCTGTTATTTCCCTTTGACTAAATGAGCTACAATTTGAGTGGTAAGCTCGAATGAGTTCCTTCCCTTGAATGAGACGCAAGTGCAGTACTAATAAATCAGTACTAATAAATATCAGGCAAAGAGTTTGACACATAGGGAACACGTGTTGAGGTGCTCGAAGGAACTGTCTCATTCAAAGAGACACTTCGTTTGAGTACCCACAACACATATTCTATTGAGAAATGAAGATGGCAATCATCTTATACAAATCCTAACACAACCTATAATATTCCACGGCATGAGGTGTAGCTGTGTCTGATCGAATATGAGCCTTCATTTGAGGAGCATATGCGAACAGTGTAGACTCCGATCATGCATCGCAGAACGTGATGCCTGATCGGGTTCTCCACTGATTGCTTACAGTAAATTTTCCCAATTGCGAATATTATACCACAATACAAGCCAATTCGCCTGTAGCTTTTATCTCCCTTGGACGAAAAGATCTTCAGTTTGATTAGCAAGCTTGGAGGATTTCCCTCCCTTGAGTATGACATGCGCGCCATAACAGGGAGTGCATGCGTCGGTCAGTATGGAAATGCAGTCCGATATACGCACTCATTGTTATTATAGACAAAATCTTTATACAACCAGATAAAATAATGCTGCTCTCTCTACTGTCCCTCTAAATATCTAACAGGTTATCGAGCGCAGCGATTTATGTCAAATTTAAATTTTAAACCTGCATTATGCCTTCAGAATAATGATGTCTCAGGATTGAATAATCAATTGCCATTATATAAGCTGCAAATTTGTCTGGAAAGCTGCTACAATCCGCCTAATTCAGTGTTCCGAGGCTGGCTTTGTAAGAAAGTCAGCCTCGAAACCCTGAATTTAGAAATAAATTTGAAAACCTTCACACATGTACGATTAATATCTATTTCGTACACTCCGTACAGCCAACACCCTTCCCTTCCCCTTAGTAAGTTAAAACTTTTTCTCAAACACATGCCTGATATGTACGTCATTTTACTTTTGACATATGTAATGTTTAATCTCATATGCCACCTGCGTGTGGCCTGAGTTTAATTGCAAATAAAAGTTTTGTTCTGTTCTGTTCTGTTCTGCTATCCCCAAACCACCACCAAACCACCGCAAACCACATCTAAACCACCCCAAACCAGATAGATAGATAGATAGATAGATAGATAGATAGATAGATAGATAGAGGTGTAAAATTATATTTTCTATATCAACGTTGGTTTTGGACGCTCAAAAGAACTGTCTCATCGAGAAGACTCTTTTTAGCACCAACTATATGCCTGAATAGACTAAAGAATAATTGATCTACGCACTATATATCCCAATAAACATAAAAAAGCGGGCCAGGGTTGGCCCGCCAACGAAATGCCATTTGAAATGGCGTTTTGCTAGCGGACCGATATTGGTCCGACATTGTGTGATTGCTGGGGTTTATTTGTTAGGACCTTTAGACGTATCGACAAACTTAATACTTTTTAGGTCCTTAAGGTACTTATATGTTACTTCTAAGCACGAAAGCAAATAATAAAATTGTACGGACCAGGGCCGGATCCAGACATTGCCCCTTTGGGGGGGGGCACCAACTTTGGCGAGGGGTCAAGGGGGCCGCCTAGGCCCCTGTTGGTCCAGGGCAAAGCCCTGGTAGGGGGTCCAGGGGGGCAAAGCCCCCCGAAGCAAAACGATTTTCAGCATTTTAAATGGCTTTGGAGAGCTCTCCTTTTTCATGTTTCTTGCATATTTTTTCATCTTTATAGTATAGAGAAATGCCTCTACCCACATATATGCATGTAATATGATGTATCAGTATGCTTGAATTTCACTAAGCACTCAGTTTGAAATCTGAGGACAGAGCATTTTGAATGTAATTCAAGTGCTTCATACTGTACGCATCGTTCTGTATATCGGGTGTTCTTGCCCAGTGGTCAGGTCATTGACTGCAACATATTGATTTTATTTAGACACTCGACTACTGGGCCAGAACACCTGATATACAGAACTATCTGTGACCTGATATACAGAATTATCTGTCCTCAGATTTCAAACTTTGTGCACATTAAAGGACTGGTATTTTGCATTTTATCGAAAGTAAGCATAAATTCCAGAACATAAGCAAACATTTCTTCCATCCTCTTTTTCAGGAAAAAATCATATTTTGGCATAACTCTGGCACTGTAGCGACTATCACTCAACCCACAAAAAATTGTTATGGAGATACACAGGCTAACACAGCTGGTTTTATAAGTGATTATAATTTGCGATGAATATTTTCAGAAGTAAAAAATGACCAAAATATTACATTATTTTGTGCACTCATCGACTGCAGCCATCACGCGATGACTGCGCTGTTCGAGTACAGTGGTTCTCTAATGTGCATATTGTAACATGTAAACAGATCTGATTCAGCTGTTATAGATTCATTGATTTCGAATATAAATTATTGATTATTTCAAAAAACAAAAAAAAAACAAAAAAACATGGAAAACTTGCAGATTTGAAAAAAAAATAAAATAATGGATTGAAATCTAAATTCTATGTTGGTACAACCTTCATTACATCCTAATATTTTTATTTATACCAGGTGCCCCTCCCTGCCATAGTGACCTGGTTTTGGTTCACTCAATACTGAAATAACACCCCAAGCCCCATACCTATCACAAGGTGCCCCAACACCCCAACAATGTAGCTATAGTGCCCCCCCCCCCATGGGTACCTGTGCCCAATTCCTAGGAAAAGCGTGTCACATCCTCAGCGGATACACTGGTGCCCCACACTGTAAATACTGATGCTGAAATCGACAAGGTTCCCACTTTGCTGCGACCGGTGCCCCTCCCCCGCCACACACACACAACCAGCGTCGATGGTGCCCCCTTCATGGCGGGTGTACCTAAATACAGTAGTCTACAGTAGTATACAGTAATATACAGTAGTATACAGTAGTATACAGTAATATACAGTAATATACAGTAGTATGCAAAGTAATATATAGTAATATGTCAAAATTGAATTAAAAAAGAATGTTTTATCAAATTAAAATGTTTTTTTTTCAACTTTAATGCATATTTTTTCTTTGACCAAATTCAGCCCCATATTTTGCCTTTTTTTTTTTTTTTTTTTTTTTCTTTTGGAAAATTTAAAAATGTTTTCTAAAATTCATTTTTGATTAAGTTATGCATTTCTACAGTCTGTGTTTAATATACAAATCCTTCTACAGTCAGAGAGTATCGCTTATTCGAACGATGGCTATATTGCGTTCACCCGTCCGTGCGCCACGCAACGAAACAGCACAGATTCCAATACAATTTTACAGGAATGATATTCGAATGCTGAATGGATATTTCACGACAGATAATCACCTACGTACGTAAGTTTAAATCGTCCGACTTGCAGGGATCTATGCCGGACACTACCTGTTTTATATTGTTCTCGTTCGGGTATTTACTTTTTCCTGTGCTCTTTCCTTACCACATCGGACTCACTGTTCGTGTTTGAGAGATGAGAGATGCTTTTGTTCAAGTTATTGCCATTTTGGGCAGTATATAGGAGTCGCCAGTTCAAGACTCATCGGGGGCAAAGTTAAAATTATAAAACCGGAATATATCGCTTCTCATAGAATAAAAAATAGATTTGTGAATTAGAAGCAGGTTTACATTTATTAAGAGTTAGAGCTAGTATGGAGACCCGTACCTCGGGTAAAGACTGGGGAATAATGTTGTTAACATTGAAACCGCGGGCCGCTAAATCCACTCAATTTTAGATTTTTCACTGACACAGATGCAATGTACAATATTGTCGTGTCGCTGGTACTCATTATAGGTCATGTAAGTAAGTAAAATCTTAGGGTGACAACATTTAGCAATACAACTTGTCTTCTACGAGGGCCTCAAAATAAAATAGAATTAATGTGTACACAGGTTTCACACAAGTTATCAAAATTAAACTGTTAACACTTGTGCTGCTGGGCAAATTAATCCCCTACGCGTTCCATTACCGATATTACAGATAGAAAACATTGGATCCTGATCAGCTGGTCATTTTACACACAGTCTCCAAAGCACGATATATCTAGGTCCAGCAGGACAAGTGTGAAGTTGAAAGCTACACAAGTTCTCAAATAATTTCCCAAGGAACACTATCAGAGAGTCAAACAGGTTGGATTAAGACCAGTCCTGACGTTTTGTCGGTCATGCAGACAAAGACAGTTAACTGCAGCATCAATTGTCAGTGCAATTTTAACTAAATTAGTCAAAGGGCAAAGGGGGCTCTCTTTGGGAATCAATTAGGATGAATATGGGAATCGAACTTCATCCTTAGGGCATGACAATGGATTTAAAGGTAGATTTGCCATTCTTTACAATAATACTGTTGAAATTCAGGTGCCCCCAATCCCCCCCCCCCCCCCATTCCTTCAAGATTTAGATATTTAAAAAAAGAAATAATGCACAGGTTTCATCTTTTGTGCACATTCCGCGGCTATGCGCCTTTAATGTCATCATGAAACGTTTTGTAAACTCTGTTTTATATTGATATACGCCTATGCATAAAGCATGGCCAACGGCGGCTTGGCATGTGCTTATGAAAACACGCATAGGTGATAATTTATTTCAAATCACAGCACATCAAGTGCATTACAAAAAGAACAGCATGCATTAATTAGCACCGTACTGATAAAAGGTCTTCTGGTGTATTAATGACCGAGATAAACGCAATTACGTCTAAATAGGTGTAAATAATGCAGCATATTAGGATATAATTAAGTCCATTACCTTGAACCAGCTGTGGTAAGAGATTATCAAACACTCTTGAACACCAGTAGCATTTCAGATACAGTGCTAGTACTGGCACTAGCCAAATATAGCCAATACTATTAACAATGAACGGCGATGATGTAGATCTGTCCATTAACGACTAAGATCAGTTGTGCGTTCCACAAGCATTACTCAGAATGTTCTCCACCTGATTAAAACATGCATACTCGAAATGATGAGCGCAGTGTTTCAGTGTTACGAGTGATAGACACTTGAGATTGAGGAGTCGCTAGTTCAAGACACGCCTGATCCTTGAGCAAGCCACTTTGTAGTACTGGCTCAGCTCAGACTGGCTCAACCTAGGCCCCGCCATGGCATAAAAATGCTGACATCAACACAAATTATAGTACTCGAAAATTATTACCATATTTTGAACTTCAGGTATATGGTATTTATCGCATATGCACAACAGCCTCCTTTTAAATGCCCATGGTGACGTATTCAACGGGGTCAGTCTACATCCATACGTTGTGTATGAGCGCAGTGAAGATTCTGCGTCTTCGCTCGTCATCCATGCAATAAGAAAAAAAAACTCAAATTGCACGACGCTAAGAAAGCCATGAAAGTTGACCTTCAGCACGTGTCCTATATAATAAGTATTATTCAGCTTTTGGTCACTGTATCATCACGTGATATGTAATGTCCCAGTCTCTTGTAATGTTAACGGAGATAGGAACCGTGCTGTGGGGGCATGGCTAGACAGTGACCTAATATTTGAATAAAAGGAGTGTCAGATTGTGTATGGAAGCAGATGGAGGCCTTTTGACTTGCGACTTCTGACTTATCACGACGCATCCTACTTATGATTTGTGGCTTTGTGCTAGTTTTGGTGCAAACCTGAAGCAGGGGTGTATTGCAAATTTGCTACTGTATATTGTTTGAGAAATACTGATCATATTTTTATGGAAGCCGACAATGGACCAGTGACTTGTGACATTTGGACTTGTGATTTCCGACTTGTGATGTATAACTCGCGACTTTGGGCTTAAAGAAATGGCCGATGGTGGAATACGTTGTAAGTCTATGAATACTCGTCCATACATGTACCTTACTCTCAGGGTACGTACCCGTATCTCTAGACACGAAGAAGAAAAAATGCAAGGAAAAATTGCTCCACTCCTCTTTGCTTTTATAATAAATTAAGCTATTATTTTTAGAACCATTTTAAAAGTATCTTTATTACGCCGACCTGTCATGTTAGCCCATGGATGTGTTGGGAGGACGTTTCGAAGTTATGAATAGATGTAAGAATTCTGCGTCGACCCTAGCTGTTGGTCGTTCATATTAAAAAACGTATTTTTTTCATCCATGGTTTCCATGGATGCGTCTTCGAGTTATTATTTTCTTTCTATTTGCACAGACTCTTTGAGTTTAGACGGGTGATGGAGACATTTTGCAGTCTTTGCTCATTTTTTGAAGGAATATTTGGGCCAGTGCACTTCACAAACGCGCAAATCATTCAAATGTATCCAGAGGACTAGATGTTTAAGTCTGAGCCTAGCAGCGACGGCTCTGGCGAGACTGTGCATATGCATAGCATTGGGTCGTCTGACCCTTTCACTGTTTGCCGATGCCATAATTACTGAATTCCTCATGTGCTGATGCTTATAAGTTTATGAATTTAGCTTACAGCTGCCAGTTTTACTTGCCAGGCCAGCTTGGGCCTGTGTGAAAGCCAGCACTTGAGATTCTGATACTTATCACATTGTTGAACAGCGAAGGTTCAGGCGAGCCTGCACAAATGCACTCACGTGCGAGAACCTTTACTGCTCGCATACATAAAGTATAGATGTAGATGAAGACTCAAATTAAACTTAAGCATGTAGCCCTGCTGGATATGTCAGCATGCTCGTTTAAAGCAGGCTTTTACATTTGTACGAGATATAAGATGTTGGGTCTTATCGCATTGTTGAGCATAGAAGGCTCAGGCGAGCCTGCGCGAATGCACAACAGAGCCTTCGCCGCTTGTATGCACACATTTTGGATGTAGTTGATTTCTCAGACCAATGTTTACACAGTTTACAACAGCGGGCCTTTAAAGTATATTTGCGCATATGCAACAAGTACCAAAGCCATCTATATCATATGTATGATGTAAAAAATAAATGTATATTATTAAATGCTTTATGACTGCAAGGTACCATAATAGAATATGTAACTGGACTGGCAGTTAACGTTACTTAAATTTCACTTATATCAATCTTAAACGAGCATGCTTGTCAAATTTACAGCCGACTACAAAGTTAGCCTTTGAACCATCGCTTGGCGTATCATAAGCCTCGTTTATATGCACAATTTGCACCCTGGTGCAAATTTACTCCCGGGTGCAAAATTGCACCAACCAGGAGTAAATTTGCACCCCCTTATGTAGCGTTCATATATCAATAAATTGTGTTCATATGTTATTGGATTTGCTCTTTAAACATATCACAAATGTTTCAGTTTTACTTTAAGGAGAAATTCGATGTGTCAAGTTCAAGATACCGTCATGTGAGAAAAATGCAACTCCATTTGGTTTTATTTGCTTTATTTATTCATACAATATTTAAGGAGGATAATACACCAGTTATTTTTATCAACGACCCCCATCTACTGGGATAGCCGTGGAATAGCCGGGGTAAGGTGCTGGACAATTATTTTTTGATTGTCCCCGCAGTGCCGGGGAAGTGTGGGGGTTATAACATTGGGACACTTACCCGGTGAGATTTTCTGTTGTTTAGGGTTGGGCAAAGAGCAGGGTTGTTACCATCAGCTTGTCCCCACAGGGCGGGGCTTATACCAGGGCTCTGAAGAGTGAAAATCATTATCCCCGCCCATCCCCGTAGGTTGGGGAGCAGTGGATACAAATGACTGGTGCATAAATGACACTTATAGAAGCTGTTGCAGCAGTACTAAGTAAATATATGACTATCTATTAAGTAAGAATAAATTTCAGAACATATACACAAATTAAATTTAAAAATCCGTTCATTCCTGAAAAAATCGCACTCAACTCACATAAATCTTGTTAAGCAGATACAAAGCTGGATATTCAGTGAAGAAGATTTTCAGAAGTAAAATATTGACCAAAATAGTACCCTTTTTTAACAGCCATGAAAACTATTATGTGCCCTCACCGACTGCTGCCAATCGGCGATGACTGCCCTGTTTGAGTACAGTGGTTCCCAACCATGGTTTTCGCTGTCTGGTCAAAGGTATCTAAAACATTTTAGACCCCATGGTTCATTGATACATGCAGGATACACTCTGATCGCACATGATGGACGTTCAGGCTGACAGAATGCTTTGCTAAGCATATGTCATTTTGTTGGTGCACATTTATTATATGCTTTAAAATCAATTGCATCTCGATTAAAATCAGAAGGGCTCTGGTAACAGTTTCATAGTATTTAACTTTTCAAAGCTAAAGTAGGACAGTTGTCAGTCACTAGCATAATGGCCTGTCCAGTGAAAGTTTAATTAGAATTACTGATCATCACCAAATGCCTTTGTTGTAAATAAATAAATAAAAACAAAAACCATCAATGTTTTCATAGAATCCATTTACATTTTTCTGATTGCAATAGCAAAGCATAGAATCCATTTTCAACTGTGTCATATGAATTTTTATGGGTAGCTTATTAGTCTATTCATTTGATCATTCCAAACACAACTCTTTGACATGTATGTTGGTCTAAATTTATCCTCATCAGACGGTATCAAAAGGAAGGGTTATAATTGATAGGTGCTAAAAAGCTGTCATAGTGAGCCATACAGGTAGCCCCAAAGTATAAAATACAGGTTTCTCATTGTGGAATGGACATGCATTGTTTCTTCAGCGGTATAGAATGAGAACATGTTTCCGTTTTTCACCCTTTTAGATCCTAAATTTATGAAATGGAATATTCCATTTGGTGAACTGGCTTAATCCATACTACTAGCTTTCAATAAATAAAAGAAAAGAAAAATCATGTCTCTGAGTGGACTGCTCCTTTAGCGGTACTAGTCTAAAAAGAGAACATGTTTCCGTGTTTCATCCCTTTAGATCCTGAATTTCTAAAATGGAATCTTCCAATTGGTGAATTGATCTAATACAAAAACTTGTCCCTGAGTAGATTTGCTCCTTTATTCAGGAACAGTTATAAATTAACACTTTACCTTATCGTCTATTGATAACCTTTGCAAAAGGTTTTGATCCAGATCAGTACCAACAAAATGTCAGTCCTGATCTGGATCCAAACTGACAAAATGTCGAAACTGATCAGAATCCAAACCGTTTGACACTCTTTTAGTGTTCCTGAATGAATTATTTCGGGAAAAATGAAATAAGTCAGCAGACAACAACAAAAGAATAAACAAATACAAAGCGTTAAAATATAGTAATTTCAACCTGCGACCCCTTCAGATACAAAATGGGCAAATCCATGTTTATTGTATCAATATGTATGAAAAAATCTATCAGAATGAAAAACGGGTTATTATTACAAGCGGAATTCGAAGTAACCGAGTCTGTTGTTGTTTTTTTTTTGTTGTTTTTTAAAATAATTTTGTATGTTCTCTCTATTACTGAAAGATAAGTTTTTCCAGATTATTTGAATATTCAGTTCCATGAATAAATAAAAATTTTATAAGAAAACTTAATGCAGTCACAAATCAAAACAGCTGGATAAATAAATTAAATTTATTCTGTTTTTTTTTCCTTTGAGCATGTTACCATCTCACTCTACAGCATTAACTTCCCTGCTGGTCAGAGAGACAGGTAATCATCACTGATAGTTTCTTATCTCTGCTCCGCATATTCTACTGGTCGGTCATTAGGATATTATGCAACCCAAAATGTGTCTTAAACACAGGGTACCACATCTTTGCTGCATAATTGCCGTGATAATTGTAACAGTGGTCACTAATTAATGCTAATTATTAGCTGTCCACTGTCTTACTGTGAAGGCAGTTTACACATGTTATGGCTAGTGAGAGAATCATGATATTTTAATGGTTAGTTATAAAGCATGATCAGCAGATTTAAGACCCCGATCAGCCCGGATCCACTGTTCATATGTTCGGGTAGGAAACTTCATTCATGGGCGGATCCAGAGGGGGGACAGGGGGTCCGGACCTCTCTGAAAAATCACAATAATATAGGGTTTCATATCAATACTGGTTCGGATCCCCTGAAAAATCACAAAGCTACAAAGCCAACATTCAATGTTGGACAATCATTGGCCCCGTCAGCGAAACGCCATTTAAATGGCGTTTCGCTGGCGGGCCGATGATGGCCCATTTATAGTGGTATTTGGATCCTCTAGCCCCTCATCAACTAAAAAAAAAGTTATCAAATATGGACCCCCCTTTGACAAAACTTTCTGGATCCGTGCATGTTCATTAAACAGAACAAAAACTCAAATGCAGCTCTTTCCGGATCTGTGTATGCAGTTATTTTATTTGGGAATTTAGGAATCTACCTTTCCCTTCACATCTGGAGACATATCTTATTAAAATTGGGAAAATAAGTGCTAAAATACCTGAAATTGGGAAAATATAGGCCATGTTTGGATTGGGAACGACTCCCATATAAGGCCGTAAAAATGACCCAATAAAATCATTGGTCCGAGGCTGAAAAAAATCGCCTAAAATCGCAAGTTTTCCATTCAGTGCTTTTATGATGTAAAATGGTGAAAAAAGGAGAATGAAGCTGATGCAAGCTGTAAACTGTGTACGGCCTTTGTTTGATCTCTGTACCTATTTATATTACTAGTGTATAGCCGTTTAAAATATAGCGAGGTGGACGGACGGATGGACAGACGGGTAAAATAGGGCGATTGTGATAACCATAAGGCGTTCAGAATAAGAAAAGCATCGCTAAAAGCCCACCGTAGGAAAATTAAATGGGTTTGTTCAAAACGGACTCAGGCTTAAATTAAATGTGTGTTCAAAACGGACTCGGGCTTAATTGAATGTTTTGGGGTTTTTTTTATTGTTGTTTTTTTACATAGAATGGGCACTAATTAGAATTTGAAAGGTGTGTTTTTTCAAAGTGTGGCAAATACTAGCGATGAATATGAGGTTGATATTTGAAACTCTGGTCAAAAATATTCGCATCAAAGTTGAAAAAAAAATTATTTGATAAAATATTGTTTTTTTAAACCAAATTTGACACACTACTGTATGTTACTTTGCATACTACTGCATACTACTGTATACTCCATGTACGATATTTAAACTCTGGTCCAAAATATAAGCATCAAAGTTGAAAAAATATATTTTAATTTGATAAAATATTGTTTTTAATTCAAATTTGACATACTGCTGTGTATTACCTTGCATACTACTGCATACTACTGTATATTACTGTATACTACTGTATACTACTGTATATTACTGTATACTACTGTATACTACTGTAGACTACTGTATACTACTGTATATTACTGTAGACTACTGTAGACTACTGTAATTAGGTACACCCCTTCATGGCCATGCCTAAAGTGCCTAAATGAAAAGTTGACTGCCCAGGCCACCAACCAGCAAATGATAATTCGCTTAAAGCACTCAACCTGACACATTTCTCCTTTTGGAAAGTTGTGATTTGATACGCTTCATCTCGCAAGTAACGTATATAAGTCACTGATCTCGCAGAATGAAGTTTTTTTTACATGAAATACTTATATTACCAGATAAATTATTAATTAATGACACGCTGTTTTTACAACAAGTTATGTTCAACCGTGCCGACGATAACAAAAATCGTCGTTCTAAGAGAATAGACTGGTTTTGTATTCGATATCTTGGAAACCCCGTCTAATAAGTACCTACCACTGGGTCCTTATTAGACAATTATCTTCACGCCATGCGGAATGAATTACAGATTTGCCTAAGGGCAGAAATCTGACTGCGGCGCATGATGGCTTAATTTTGGAAGTCTTAAATAGGGTTAAGAATATTGTCTTACACGGTAAAAAGGTTACTAGCGGGCGAACTGGGGGGGGGGGGGGGCACGTGCCCCAGTGCCCCCCCCCCCTCTGGATCCGGGCCTGCGGACTGATGAACGGACGGACGGGTTGTGTGTAAAATTGTATTTTCTATCACTTTTAACTTACGTTTTTGGTGCCCAAAAGAACCGTCTCATCGTGAAGACTCTTTTGAGCACCAAAAATGTTTATCTGAAAATATAATAGTTGATTTACGCATTATATCATGTCATTTGAATGGCATTTTGTTTGGGGACCGATGTGGGTCCGACATAGTGGGCTGGCTGGGTTTACTTGTCATGACCTGCAAAACGAAAAGATAGATAGATAGATAGATAGATAGATAGATAGATAGATAGATAGATGGCAATTTCTAAAGAGGAAAAGTCCTCAAACTTTTTCCCTATGTTCAGCATTTGAGCCAATCTGACAAAGTGAGACGGAACATAATTTTCTTGGAGTTTTTTAAATGAGCGGCGAGAATTAGGCGGTTACATCAAATAGTTATTATTATTATTATAGGTATAATTATAGGTCTAGATACTGTTTGTACGGATTAGGCTAATTAAGGACGTTCTTCTGATGTCTTTGAGGTTGGACATTAAAACATTCAGCCAATCATTGTAATTTGTTCTTTTAAGTTTAAAGATGTCTTTGTGGTGCGTTATGCCGACCAATTAATCACAGAATGTTGTTCGCACCCTAGCTAGTGACACAAACCGAAAGTGAAAGCCAAAAGTTTTAATTTGATTTAATAGTAATAATAATAATAATAATAAAATTAATAATACTAATTATAATAATAATAATAATAACAACAATAACACAGCATAAATCCCGCGCCACTTGTCCCAACTCTGAATTCGTGTTTCGTTTTTATATTCAAGTTACTATACAGAGTTATCCCACATTGCAAATGGCGACTTACTGGATTGGTATCATTCTCGCGAGACCTGACGATACCTCATCTAGATCTCTCGCATTTCGCCCTTTGCATCATGGGTAACTAGCGATATTTGGCTAGTCACATTCAATTCTCGCATGCCTGTAGTGACATAATTTATTGTTAAAATTAGCAAAAAGATAAATTTTTGACAGTTTATCATTTATCTTTTAGTCAATATTTTCTGAATGTAAAGCCCGGAGTCATACAAGAAGTGATCGCATAATATAATTTTAATAAAAATGGCGGCTCAATCCCAGTGTGCACCGAGCGAAAGGCGACAGGTTAGTGTGCGCTAGCATGCTTCCTGTGCGACAATGGGATTGGTATTTCATAACACAACAACAAGGTATTTTCTTATCATCATGATAATTAAGAATTTCTCATCAGGGTTATATGTCTGTACCTGTAGCCTGACATGGTAGAATATACTAGGGGTACGGGTCCGTACCCCTAGCCTCCGAGACTAGAGGTACGGATCCGTATCCCTAGCCTCCCAGGCTAGGGGTACGGATCTGTACCTCTAGCCACTGCCTTTATTGAAAGGGCCAGAAGTGTCCAAACCTTATTTAGAGATAGTTTGGACCCCAGGTCACAGTGAAGTGCAAGGCAATGATGTGGCTGACAGATTGGCAAAAGAAGCAGCAATGGAGGCAAAAGAGCTAGGTGAAGAGACAAGTGTTGTTACTGTGCAAGACATTAAGAGGCATGCTAGAGTTAGCACCCGATACAAGTGGCAGCAAAGATGGGATATTGGGGAGTCTGGTCGAGATTTCTTCCTCTGCAAGCCCTTCCTGAAAAGTGATCCTCGCTTGGACTTTCCCAATATAAAAATGTTCAAGCAAATTCTTCAATTAAGAACTGGCTACAGCAAACTTAATGATTACAGACACAAACTTGGACAGGTGGAAACAAGGTTCTGTGAAAGTGGTCAAGTTGAAACTGTGCAGCATTTTCTTCTGGAGTGTCCATTGTATGAGGAAGCAAGATACATTCTTCTTAACAAATTGAGGGAACAGCTAGGTATTCAGGATCCAAGTGTATATACCTTGCTAGGCTATGAAGGTCATGTTGAGTTACCCAACTGGAGAGATCTGATCTGTGAGGAAATAGGATAGTACATTGAGAGGACAGAGAGATTCAAAGAAACACAGGGCCAGAAACTTGCATCTCAATAGTTTTTTCCCCCATAAATTTTATTTTAGAACTCTTTTTGATATATGTATCAGTTAATTGACGTGAACTTACCAGAGAGGAAAATACCGAAGAGCTAAAGTACCAGAGTGCAAAGTTCAGCCTGTAACGGCGTAGATTGAAGATTGAAGATTTAATAATACGACGAATAATAAAGCCGGAAGATCATGTTCTACAACAGCAGCAGAGAATAGCGAGGACAGAAATGAAGATGATGAGGGTTTAGAAAGCGAAGAAGATTATAAAGAAGTCCCCAGTAAGATAAACCAGTAAAATGGTTATATGTCAAACACCTAAAACAGCCCCCTCGAAAAGCTGAGGCCCTCCCCTGGTGTGTGTGTTGGGGGGGGGGGGGGTACCTGTTCCCGGCCTTGTTTCCAAGAAACATTTTGGCCTGTCCCCCAAAATCTTATATTTGTGTAAATAAATGCCCCTCCTCACAAGAATAGCCTCAAACACACATGCTGTTGTTGTTGTTGTTGTTGTTATTGGCCATTTAGCCAAAGTATCTCTCAGGTATGTTAATTCCCGGTAATATAGTCTCTTCTAGTAAAATCACTCAGGTATGTTTTGTTAAAAGCTTGTGTGTCTGGTTCAGTTGTATAAATCAGTTTTTGGTAATCTTATTGTTTTTGTTATAAAATTGACAATTTAGTGAAAGGGCTACTTTGTATTTATATAATGTCTTGAACTTGGATTTCCCAAAGCTTTGTCTGATACAATGTACATTTGCTTGATGAAGCTTTATGTGATCCTCCACAATTGAAGCATTTTGGACTGTTATAACAATTAGTTGCTGAGTGTTCCTCCCCACAGTTCTCACAATGCTGAAGTAACAAACATGTAGAGCCAATGTGCCCAAAACGCATGCAATTAAAACACCGCACTACTTTCCTTCTTCTCTCGGACTCCACATATGTTTGTTTACCATTGAACTTTAATCCCAGTTCTGTATTTATAGTATCTACCAAATCTTCATGTGATTCATGGATGATTTTCACCACTGGCATAGGCCTACCTGTATTTCTATGAAACAGTCTCTTTACATCACTTACTGTACATCCCTTATCCTTTAATATCTGCAAAATTTGCTGTTTAGAATATCTGGGATCCACATTCTTTGCAAAACCGACTTTGGGTCCACTATTACCTCTTGGGCAATGAACACTTTCTTTTTCTCCGAATACTTTGCCTGGCCAGTTATTTATTGCTTTCTCTGCTTGGTAAGAATCCTTAAAATGCACTGCTACACCTCCTTTGGCTAATGGGTAAGCAAATTCAACATAATCTGTATTTAAACAGCTACTCTTCAACTTCTCATTTATTTTCCGCGAGTCACTAACACCAGAAGGATTATCTATACTGTCTATAATGATTACTTGTTCACCAAATGTAACCTTTTTATCACTTTTAGTTTTAGCCTGTAATTTGGTTGGTTGTAATTGTTGTTTCTGCGATTCTAATTTTTGGCTGCTTTGAAATGGTCTTTCTTTTGTTTGGCTACATCTATCTACCAATGGTCTAGTGTTCAGTGATTCTAAGACACAAAATGCACATGGGAAATATATTTTTTTCTTATTTATTAACCTGCCACTTTCAGGAGTTAAGCATGCACATTCTAAGTGCCACCAACCATTACATACATCACATTGAATCCATGGCTCCTCAACAAATCGTTTGATTCTTGGACTAGGTAATTTGCAACCTGAACAAACATAAGCCTCCTCTTTCTGTAATCTCTTATCTTTGACTGAGTCTGTTTCTGTTGGTGTTGTGCTTTCCTGAATAATTGCTATGTCAAGTTTTTTCAGCACCTGTTCAACTGCACGTTTGCTTCTACGCATTTCTAACTTGTGCTTCTTTGTTTTAAATCATGCTAGCAAAGCCCAAAGACAGTTTTTTTTCCTTTTCCAGTGTAGTGTTTTCTCAGAAAGTTTGAATGTTTTTCTCCTCTAGAAACCGTTGCTATGTGTGCCAAACAACAAAATAAATCGATCCTACCTCAATTTCTAGAAAAACAATGAAACAGATGCATGGCAGTGGTGACAAACCATATACTCTTTATAAAATCTAGGCCTATCAATGTTTAAGTTTTATCGCTAGGTAGGCTTTTATCATATAGGGGGAGGGGCGGCTTACAATACAGGTGGGGTAGTCTCTGGTTTACTGTATTCCGTATCATCTTGTATCAGGCCTTGTGGCACAATCTTCTTAAGTGTAGATGCATATAGTGTTTACCCAAGGAACATACATGTATGCTATAATTTGTGGACTGAAATCTGTCAGATTGACCAAAATTTTAAGTCACCCTATTAAACCATTGCTGGTTGTTAGTTCCATTTTACCTCTCTATTCCCAGATTTATGACATATGATAAATAAGATCTAACATTCATGCTCTTGCAGTACTTATTGAAATTATTGAACTGGTCGCGAAAAAGTGATAAAATGCTCAGCAAGCCTCGCATTTTATCTTTTTTCCTCGGCCAACTGGTTTAATAAATTTATTCCAAAAAACATGAGCACTCATAATCCAGGGATAATTAATTCTGTTAGTCAGCCTATAGACTTTTCTTTAAAAAAGCGATTATGACTAGGGATTACCACAATCAAGATGCTCCATTTAGCCAGCACACTTGTTCTAATGTTTACAATGGACCAGTTTGAAACCAGAAAGAAGAATCTATTAGTGCAAAAAGGGTTAAAATGTCAATGGCTATTAAATTGAGTTTGCTGTCAAGACCAGTTAACAATTGTGGTAGTTTAAGGTAATGTACATAAAATAACATGAAACTGATGCTAACAATTTTTATATTCACAGTACAAGGGTGGACATTATATGGGTTGTAACATGTGTTTCCCTTTCATTTGTTAACTTTCGATTATAATCGATCATCAAAGAAACCTTCTGGCCGATTCTTTTCGATGATCGATTATGAAAAATCCAATAATCAAACAACACTAGTGCTCATGCAAGCACATAGCAAGACACACCAGACATGGAGTGGGATTTGAATCTCAGTCTTGAGTCTATGGCTCTCTACACAAGTATTCACTTGGCAGGCGGGTACTTACATGTGTGCTAAAGTTAGTTCATTAATGCTTCTGTACAGGGCTTGAAGATCAGTTACAGTGAACAGGTTACTCCAGACAGACAGATTTCAGGAACTTCACAGCCTCCCCAAACTGTCACATCAACCAACAGCCACGTCCTTCATTCCTTCATGACTGATGTTGAGAAGGCATGTACTGAACTTTGCAAGAAAAATGACACAAAATCTGTGCTTGGTCGGCTAAGACCAGTAGAAAGATTAGCAGCAAATGGAGAGGACCTGATTCCAGAAATTCTAGAAGAGTTCTCTGCAAGGTATGAAGATAGATTAAGTGGGAAGTTAATTATTGTTTAGTTATGAATTTTCTTCAACTACCTGAGCATAATGAAGGTTGGTGCTCATTCGAAGTGGCTCATAGAGACACTTCCAATGAGCATGCACAACAGATGCTTTGGAAATGCAAACGAGTGCCTAGTTTGTGTAATCTGTAGTAGTATTCATTCCTTTATATTCAGACTTGGCATTTATAATGATTGTTCACATATTGAAGATGTGTATATCCTATTTTATGCACATTTCACGATTTTATTTCATTTTAGGGGTCTTGAACTTAAGATATTTTCTGCTCAAAATACTTAGATGGTGTCTGGTTTGTGTAATGTGTAACTCAAATAGTTTTCATTCCTTAGTATTTAAACTTTGCATAAATATTGTTCATGCATTCAACATGTATTATTATCTCCTTTTTGTACACTTTTAAAAAATCTTTTAACAATAGGACTGTTGAATATTTTTCCATCTGAAATGCTTTAAGGGGGTGCCTGGTTTGTGTTATCTGTAACACTAGAAGTGTTCATTCCTTTATCTTCAAACTTTGTATTATGACTGTTCGCACATTGAACATGTGCACCCCATATTTTGTGCACGTTTGATAATACATTTCGGAGTGTTGAACTTAGACATTGTTATATCTACATCACCTACTGTAGATAATATTGTGTAATGAGTGTGAAATTTGTAGCTTAAACAGATTTCAGTCCTTTATATTTTGAACTTTGCATATTGATTGTTCACACATTGAAGATGTGCATCGGCGACGATGGTCCAGAGGAGTTTGCTTTTTTTTGTAATATGTAAGATATCCACCTCATTTAATATTCTAATAGTTATAGGTTATTATTCTTTAAACACAGTTTGCCCAAAGGCTGGTCTTTGAGCAGTGGTCCTTGTAGTGCAATGACAGTACACTACATGCCTTTAGGAATCTGAAGAGAATTATCAGCTGAATCCTGACCAAAAACAAGATTGAGTTTGAAGAAACATCCACTTGGTTTAAGTAAATAAAGGCATCTGCATGTATTTTTGTAAGATGTAAGAGCACAGCTTCCAATAGGCTGTTGTTCTTTAAACACAATTTGCCCAGAGGCTGGTGTTTGAACAATAGTCCTTGAAGTACAATGACAGTACACTACAGGCTCTTAGGATCCTGAAGAGATGTCAGTTCATTCCTGACCGAAGACAAGTTTTCGAACAAACATTCACCTCATTTAAGCAAATTGTAGTATTTGCATGAGTATATGGTATTAATTAAGAGCACAGCTTCCAAAAGACTGTTGTTCATGACTTAGAATGCACAGAGGCTGGTGTTTGAACAATAGTCCATGTAGAACATTATGGCTGTGGAAATACCATGCCCGACTTGTCCGAGCTGGTCCCATTTCATTCAGGACAAGTTGAAAATTTCAATTTACTTGTCCTTGGACAAGTGCAAAATTTGTATAAAAGTAAAATTTTGTGTTTCATATTTTGATTAATTATTATGAGTTCACATGTTGCATTGAAAACAGTGTGGCTCCTGATCAGCTGGCTTCTCCAGAAGCCAGCTGATCTGGATCTACACTGTTTACAAGAGAGTTGATATCTGAATGGTTTCATACTGTTTTCGAAAGTGTAAATTGTTTGAGCACAGAAAGGTATAAGCTAATCTGTACTACAATGTATCGGACAAGTAAAATTTTCGTTGGACAAGTACATTATGGCCATTTACTTGTCCCTGGACAAGTACATTATGGCCATTTACTTGTCCCTGGACAAGTAGAAAATTTTACTATTTCCACACCCGTGTTAGAACAATGACTCTTATGAGCCTGAAGATATATATAAGGGTCTGGATCGGGTATAATGATTAGTGAATAATGGCCCTTTTTTATAATGAATAGTGAATAATGAGCCAAAAAAATAATGAATAGTGAATATTGAGGGCCTAAAAATTAATGAATAATCCTATTTTTTTAAATGAATTGAAGAAAAAAATAATGAATTGCGAATAATCAGATTTCTTTGCCACCTTTTTTATTTTTAATGAATAATTGGTCTTATTTTAATGAATAACCCAAAATTTTAATGAGATGAATAATGAGCTAAATTTTTAATTAATAGTGAATACCAGACCCCCCCCCCCCCCATCCAGACCCTCATATATATCTATCAATTCAAGCCTGACCAAAGCCAAGAGTTTAAGTAACCACCCACCTCAATTAAGCAAATTGTTGTGTATGCATATCTTTTTTTCTACGGCGTTACTTATTAATGCATAAGTAACTAATATTAGTTCATTTATGAAACAGTGGTTACTTTGCCTATAATTGTAATTGGTTTTGAAATGGACTCTTCCGAAGAGGGGTGTGATCGAAGTTATTGTTCAATGAATAACGTTTTGATTAAATTTTTTCGTTTTTCCAAGGGTAAAGTAAAACAAATTTAGACTTCTCTTATTAAAAGAGTATTTAAAACGTCTAAAATCGGGTGTCTTTTCAGTGTAAATGTCGGATGTTCAACAGCTGTTCTACCCACGGACTGTACCTATTTTTCACCCTCGCCAGCTGGTCTAATGGTCTAACTTAGAATAACTTTTCAGTGGTTTTTGGGGCGAATTTATTGATAAATTCATTTCTATAGATACGAAATTCTTAAATAAGTATATTAAATAAGTATATGAAGGACTATTCTGTAAATCATTGTGACGTCATTCATTCTATATTTAGCAGTGTGCCAGGCTAAATTATTTCGTGCCACGATAAAACAGAAACGAACTTCTTTTCATTTTATTAGAAAATAGAAGCAAGAAAATCTTAAACAAACAAACAGAACGGACAACGGGCATACAAGCAGAACATATGAATAAGCAAAGAAAATAACCTAAGAAAGATTAAAGGCAAAACGCGGAAAATAGGTCATTCGATGGACCCAGTCCGAGGTTTAACCTCAAGGTTGTTTTCGAAGCAAATTGTGTCAAACATAATGCCAGGGACGTAGGGTAAAGTCGGGTAACTTCGGACATCAGGTAAATTCGGACATACATTTGCAAACAGTGGAAATCCAGATGAGGCGTATCCTTATGAGCCGTCTCATCAGGATTTTGACTGTTTGCTTAGTTAGTTTTATTTTTTATTCCAATCATCAAAATATGAAACGAACAAGGTCGCTGTCCAAATTTAGCCGATCGTCCGAATTTACCCGACTTTACCCTATATATTGAACTGTACATTCGTGATCATGCTTGTAGATTTTTCCTATCATTCGCAAATTCATGGCTGGGGTTGGATTTCTTTCCATCTAAAGGAGGAAAATGCATGGGATATTATTCTTTCGACTTGACAAGTCTTCTTTCCCCGCGGACAAGTATTGGTTTTCATAAAAGACTGAAGATAACAAGGGGAAGGAATAAAAGATGGGACCAACGCCCGAGACTCGGGACCAAATTCCGGGACCAAAGTTTGCAAGCATCAAAATGGTATTTAAAATGCAAATGTCGACCTAAAAATTGGATTACATGTTCATTAAAGAGCCTTCTTAAAATGCTTATAAAGATTCTTTATGACTTTTTGATTTTTGTTAACTACAGCACTAATACCGGACCCTGTCATGCATTTTACACCCTGGACCAGTTTTCGCGGTATTGAAGATGTCGAGTATATTCCAAAACTTGGCTACAGAAAACTTTTAAATCCCAATTTTTTTCATATTATTGTTTTAAAAGATCCCAAAGGGTATAAATATATATATATAAAAATATTTGAATTGATCTAATATTCTAAGAGAAAATTAATCAAGGGACCAAAATCGCCATTTATATTTCTATTGCGGCATTGACGATGTCAAGGGAATTTCAATTTTTGCCTACAAAAACTTTTTAGATGCCAATTATATATTTCGTTTTGTCATCTATACTGAAGGACTTTAAAAACGCACCACTTGATAAATGCTAATTTATGTCGAAAATTAGATATTTTCATTATGTGAAAAATAAAATTGACAAGTTCAGTCACTCAGCTTGCATTCAATAAGAAAATCGAAACGCTGTGGCTTATGATTGCCGTGACGTCGCGATAATTCTGAGACAACTCAAATTCAAAAAGTCACAGAGTACCCATACCTTCCATTATGGAAAAAAAGTTTTCGAACCGATGTTTGTTCTTGAAAGCAAAAGGAAAGACAAAATCAAATCATGAAGTTTTAGGCCTTTGGCAACGTTCATTACGTCTATATGACGTCATTGATTTTTGACGTAATTGGACGTTTATATCATAAGGATCAGGAATAATAATATAAAAAAGTTGCCGACAGATACTCCTCAATCAGTTGCATAAAAGACAAAAGTGTCGCGACATACGCGGACGTCACCCGTCTGTTATTGATGTTTGAAAATTTAAGACTGACGTTAGCAAAGAAACGCTGCGAGTGGGAGTGTAATAAAACGATTTTTTTCTGAAAACTTTTGTGTTTTTTCCATTTGTTAAGACATCTGGCTACCACCTAAAAGTGTTTGTTTTCAAATTGAAATAAATTCACATTTGTCAGACGACAATTGTTGAAAAACACTTACCTCAATATTACGTCAGAATGAACAGCATGAGCAAATCGAAATAATGGTAAATCATGGTCCATTTTGCAAGAGGATAAAAATGATAAAGAAAAAGTCAGTATATAAAGCTGGCAAAGAGTATGAAAATGAAAAAAGTATATTTGAATTGGCCTAACTTGAATTCAGATAATAAAGCTATACGTTATAGCGGTTGAGTTTGTCAATGACTTGATAACCCACCTTTAACGAGAGTGTTAGGGAATTAAACTAATCACGCCCATAATTGTATATGATTAATTGATTAGCTAACGAGATTTAATTATGATAGGAGCTAACAATATTCTGAAGCATCATAGAAACAATGGACAATCAAGTTATCTTTGGCGGCCAAATTAACATGCAAAATAATATGCGAACAATTCACGTTGGCATATTTCACTTATTCCAAAAAAAACAAAAAAAAACATGCTGGGTATAAAAACCCTGATACTGCTGCATCTCACCACTGAGACGCTACTCTTGTCGCATACTCGACTGAGCTTCAAAAATCGAGATATAGCGAATTTCTATATCATTTCTCATTTCAGCGATCAGCGAAGGCTCAGGCGACTCTTTGCATTTTCGTAAATTCGACTTAGCTTTAAAATTCGAAAAATAGCAAATTTCCATATTTTTTCTCATCTGATGCGAGCAGCGAAATCACAGGCGAGACTGCATGTGCATTGGCATAAACTCGACTGAGCCTTCGTTGCTTTAAATTGCGACAGGTACCTAATTTCAAGATTTTCTTTCTAGTTTACTGCAAGCAGCGAAAGCTCAGGCGAGGCTGTGCATTGGCATAAACTCGACTGAGCCTTCTCTGCTTGAAGATGCGATAAGTTCCAAATAAGATTGATATCTCAAACGTTTCTGTAGGCTTAATATATTGACATTCCCTTAACATCGTTAAAACCACAATAGAAAAATTAATGACGATTTTGGTCCCGGGCTGATTATCTCTTAGGGACACGTTTTTCAACACTGACTGTCTGTTTCTTTTTTAGAGCTACCCGTGTTTGTAAAGAAAAGTTGCGGTGGTATAGCAAGTGACCAAAATGGATAATATTTTGAACAATTAAATGTCTATCTAATATTTGACCGCCCACTTACAATTATGTTAAGGAAGAAGTCTTATATTTTTGTATTCATAATCGAAGGGTCTCGGTAACGCTTGGTTTGAAAACAAACATAAGCTTTCACAAAAGCTTGCTTCCCCATCACACCGTCTGATTGAATAGTTTATGTATTAGCGAAACGTCAAGCATTTAATGACTCATTTCAAAGCCGCTTTAATGTATATCTCATTGCGAGAAAAAACTTCATTATTATCCTTCATCTATTATTACTCATAAGAACCTTTCAACAACGCCGTTTATAACATGTAACACATGTTATAGTTTTTCTTGTTTAATATTTAAGGGGCACAGCTTCAAATAGGCTGTTGTTCTGTAAGCCCATTTTGTCCAGAGGCTGGTGTTTGAACAACTGGTAGTCTTTGTAGTACAATGGCACAAGAGGCTTTTTTTAAAGGATGGATCAATAGACTAGCTATTATTTCAATAGAGCATTTGTTCATGGAAGAAGGTATGAGATCGTAGGAGGTTATTTCATTGGATAATTATTTGAAGGATGATCATATAGTTTGATTACAATGGAGTATATAATTTCAAAGATTAATTAAAAGATGGAGATTGTAGAAAGGGTATTATGTGAGCACAACAGAGGATTATTTCAAGAAGGATGGATGTTTACATGGTAAATACACCAATGGAGTATTATTTCATGCAACAATGGAGGATTGTTTCAGGGAAGACGTATGATTACGTATAGAGTATTTTAATGGAGTATTATATCATTTATAATTTCTTTCAATGGAATATTATTTCAAAGATGAGGATGGATAATGTTAAAAGTAATTATTAACGCTTATGTGAGTATATATGATTATTTCAAGAGGTAGAATAGACTTTGTGTGAGTGTTGGAGAAAGATGCAAGTTCATAGGAGATTATTTCAATGGATAATCATTTCAAGGAGGATGTGTATTGTTTGATTACATAGCTAGTTATACTCATTTAGAGTATTACAATGAACTATTGTATTTCTAATTGAGAATGTATAAGGGATTATTTCAATGGAGGATTTTTTCAAGGAGGATGGCCATTGTTTGGTCATAGAAATTAATTTAGAATATTTAAGGAATAATGGAGGATGGATCAGAATATTCCAATTGAGTAATGTTTTAAGGAGTAGCGAGGTATACTTCAATTGAGTATTATTTATTTGTAAGAAGGAACTTGTGTGATATGCTGACAATTTGTGACTTGGGTCCATCTGAGGAGAGGTCTAGTAAGTTATCATTTCAGACTATACGTTGGGACCAGTTATTATTGATATTGAGTTCTTCCGTATAAGCTGCTGGGGTAACTGCAATATCGACATTTTTTAAATAGAAATTAGCAATAAGAGAAAACAAATGAGATTATGATAAGCAGATGTCTGACAATAGTGTCATGTGACTTTGTCATTTATGAGAGAAACAAATCTAGAAGTTTATGCGTCAAGCCTTTGGGTTATTTTATCTTGTTGTTTACCAAATACCAAATATTTTGGCTAATATACATGTATATATTTTAACTGCTGTCTTTATTTTTCATTCTCGAATCTATTGCAAATTGGCAATTGCTGTGGATTTTGTAAATTATATATTTTTTTATAATAATAACCATTTTGACAATAAATGGGTCTAGTTCGGCCTACCATTTTCATTTGATAGTAGTTGAAATGAAAATAACAAATTCATTAAGGTCCACCTCATTCATTTCTGTATATTGAAAAAGAAACATGAATTTGCTGTAATAATTGGGAGAAATTCCTTATATATGGCTATATATTACTGGATATGCAAGATCCCTTGTATAAATTCAGTACAATTTAACATAATTTGCAATGTATCCTCTACACATATAATCACCGTTATAATCATGGACAAGGAATACCATATATAAATGTAAAAGTGATGTTTGCTGTGTCAATTTACTTTCAGGATGCCATTTGTATACAAATTATTCATCTCAATGACTGGCAGAGACTTGACTGAAAGTGACACGGTGGGGCCAAGTGTGGCCATGGGTCATTTAAATGATGAGGTAAAAAACTGACATCTATTAACAATTTTGTAAGCAAGGCTTATCATCCTGAAATTAGTTCTGGCAAAGTTGTCTTTAACCCTAAATTATCCAGTTTCCAACTAAGTCCAGACATTTAACATTCTTACAAAATTACAAGAACAGGCGTCCAGATAAGAGTGCGTATTGGAAATCTATTTTCTTCATTTCTCACCCAAAACATATGTTGTGGGTACTCAAAAGAACCGTCTCATTGAGACTTCTTTTGAGCACCCAAAACACATGTTTAGATTATGGGTAAGGAAATAATTACGGTTTTACGCTCATAAAATTTCCTTATCTGGGCCTATGCAAGACAATTTAGTTTGATAAAAATTGCTACATGAAGATTTTAAGAAAAAAATAACCTTTTGACCCCACACCCAGGCCTGGAGGGTGTGTTAACAGTATATTCCATGCTTCATTCCCTTTAGTTTGATATGCTACATGACTTATCTTCAGAAATGAAAATGAAACAAAAAAAAACAACCTCTTAACCCCCACCTCATGAGGGATCAAGACCCCCACCTCATGAGGGATCAAGGGTGTTTAAATGGGTAAACTATTGCTTGCATGGTGTTCTAAGCTTTACTAGAATTAATTTGATATGTCACTTGACTACTTGGTTTCATACTGTTTTCGAAAGTGTAAATTGTTTGAGCACAGAAAGGTATAAGCTAATCTGTACTACAATGTATCGGACAAGTAAAATTTTCGTTGGACAAGTACATTATGGTCATTGACTTGTCCCTGGACAAGTACATTATGGCCATTTACTTGTCCCTGGACAAGTAGAAAATTTTACTATTTCCACACCCCTGTTAGAACAATGACTCTTGTGAACCTTTAATACACTGCCAAAAGCAAGTCTAAAATGGTCATACACTCAAAAGAAAAATATTAAGAAATAAAACCAATATGCGGTCTGTTCAAGAGATCATGAACACAGTAGGTCTCTAGCAAAGTTAACATAAAGCGCAAAGGAAGCTGAAAAACTTCAGGTTAACTTTGAAAGAGACCTGGTGTGTAAATGATCCCATGAACAGACTAAAATTTGAACTTATTACTTAGAAGTTAAAAATTAAAAAGACACTCTGGATCACTTGAAGTTATTTTGATATCATTTTTCAGCAGCCGGTTTCATAAAAGTTCAAATACCAACAAATCCGAAATGGTAGTTGCCCTTTAGTTTCCATTTTTAATCTGACAGAAATAACAGCAAAGTAATGTGTGTTTTTTTCACTTTATATTTTGCAGAAAGCCTACAAGAGATTCTTTGATGCAAAGTCATCCAGACAGCCAGGTACCTTATACCATGGGAAGGCCATAATGCGCAGAGACAGTGTAAATGGAAAGGTGAAAACACGTTTTAAGTGCCATTATGACCTTTTCATGGTATTTGGAAAGGCATTGATGAAAGAACAACTAATAGAATTCTTTAGCATGGAGGAAGAGGGTTCTATCCCCACAAAGAACTTTGATTCAGAAATATATGAGCGAGGGAAAAGGTGGATGTCGGTAGAGGAAAAGAAAACAATACTCTACTTGACTGTCTCAAACTTTTTGAGCCATATGAAATATTTGGCTTTTGATTTGAACAATGGCAATGCACTTGTGAATACCAGTGACCAGTTGTACAACTATTGTACCAACTACTGTCACTGGTATTTACAAATGTTAGAAATGGATGATACGGCAAGACATGGTGACATTACCCGCCTGGTTCCCAATTGATTGAGAGCCATTCCATTCTTTTTCTCTCACAGTAGACTTAGTAAATATTTTGTAGAAAATATAGATTTTGTCCTCAAATTTGAGAAGTTGCTTTCACCCCTACAAAGAATGAGAGTGCTGGAAGGCTCATTCGTCAATCTTCGTGGGGGCTCTGAAAGCAACATGGAGGCTGACCTTATGCAGAAAAATTCTGTTAAGGTTATGAAAACTCTTATCAAACAACTTGGTGCAAATAAAACAATGACAGCAATCAAGCGCACTACAGCAGCTTCTGACACCATTAAATCAATTACCGATGGTGTTGATAAATTTATTCAATCCAGAAAACCAAGCACAAAGCACAAAATATCTTCAGAGTATGAGGAAGAAAAAACACTTGGGACAATGTTAAGGAAGTGTCGTCCATTTAAACTTAACCAAGACAGAAAGTGTACAGGATTTGAAAAGATACCTGTTTCACCCTTTTCAAACATAGACCTTGATGATTTTAAATTCCGGATCAATCAGGTAGTTGACCGACTACACTATGGTCAAGGAATTGTAGTGGACTTACTTGAAAATGACCATAGCTCCTCTGAAGAAGATTAAATGGACGACATTTAGCCTTTAAAGCTATTGATTTGTTCTTTTTCAAATGTAAACGAAGACTTAAATCTGACCAGACCCATTGTCAAACTTGGTCCACAAGGCAACAATGAACAGACATGAAAGCATGAGAAACACAAGACACAAAACCCTCAAAAGGATATTGCAAACAATATGGATCCAGATCAAACTGCTTCATTAGGAGCAGACTGATCTTGATTCATAGGGTTGCTTCCATTATTAAAATCCCTCTAAAGGATATTGCAAACAATATGGATCCAGATCAAACTGCTTCATTAGGAGCAGACTGATCTGGATTCATAGGGTTGCTTCCATTATTAAAATCCCTCTAAAAGATATTGCAAACAATATGGATCCAGATCAAACTGCTTCATTAGGAGAAGACTGATCTGGATTCATAGGGTTGCTTCCATTATTAAAATCCCTCTAACGGACATTGCTTGCAAACAATATGGATTCAGATCAAACTGCTTCATTAGGAGAAGACTGATCTGGATTCATAGGGTTGACTCCATGATTAAATAGTTTTTGGACCCTTTGAATATATACAACAGACAAAATAAGCAGATGACAGTTCCAGGACTAAAATTATATTGGCAGGATAAGAATGTAGTAACTTAAGCCCTTATCAAAATAAATTCAAAAGAGATTTATAAATTTCACAAAAGTGGCAATTTCCCCTTTTAAAAGTGTGTTTTTCTGAAGCGTTTCTGCTAAGCCTGCGTCAGGGTTCCCACGAGCTCTGGAATCATGGAAAACCTGGAAAATCATGAAAATATTCCATGCATGGAAAAATTATGGATTTTGAAAAAAACTGAATCATAGAAAATTTTGAAATAATTTGACGAAACTACCAGTAGCCAGAAAACTAGCTGTCAGACACACAAATTTTGTGTGTCTGACTACTGGTGGTTTCAAGTTTTAATTATTTCAAAATACATGCGTAGTCTACAAGCTTGCATATTTTAATACATTACTGTTTCTGCATTAAATTGTCATAGAAATAACATTTTGATCATGGAAAATCATGGAAAATCATGGAATTGTATTTTTTAATTCCCGTGGGAACCCTACTGCGTGTTTGCTCCATTTTACAAGTACAATTGTCAAAATGACCCACTTATTTTGGCCCGAAATTTACATTTGTTTCCCAATGCTTTTACCATTTGTCCCTAGTTTATGTGGTACTGCCGCACAATGCTTTGAGAACATTGGACATTTGTACCATTCCATAAAATTATTGGCTGAACACTAATTTCTGTCCCTGGTGATTCTTTTTATAAAACATTGCAGACCCTGATGAAATGCCACTGTTTGCTGAGGTATACCAGAATCCAGACTTGAAAGCGTTTAGTGACAATGCAATTTTTTCTTGGATACCATAACTAGAGGACCTGAAAATCCTTGCAGCACTCAACTGATCTCACTTATAAATAATCTGGAAAAACAGACCCTTCAGAAATAGAGAGAACCTACTATATAAGAAAACAGCAGACTCAGTTTTATTGTGCCTGTTCATGAGAACTGATGGAAAATGCAACAATTCTCTCTCCCCCTAGCATTAGATAAAGCAGTATTAAGTTAATTACAAAGTAAGAAAGACAACAAGGACCAGGAATCAATACAATCAAGTACCACATCTGTTCCAGTATACCAAATGGGAAAGTAACAAAATCACAATAAACATCACAAACAAGAGCCAACAGGACAGCCCTTTCCCTTCAGGTGACCTCAAGGCAGCAATGAACAGACGCGAAAGCATAAAAAAACACAAGTCATAACACAACTCTCATAACATTTAATGAGATCCGTTAATCTGATTGGTCAGTGGTTTCACAGGAGAAGATGTTCAAAATATTGGTGGGTGGACAGACGGAGGATAGACAGACGCCAGAGTCACTGGTATACTATCAGCTCATGCAAGAGCCTCAGCTCAGGTGAGCAAAAAAAAATTCCAAATTACAAGTTCATTTATTCCTCCATCGGTATTATTACACTTGTCTCCACTTCCTCATACATTGAAACATCATTTAACGGCACATTGTTGAGGTCAAAAACTACTTCGAGCACTAAAACAGAACAAGTTGGACAAGAACATGTGGCCTGACAAATTGAGCAACATTTACATCCAATAATATTTTTGGCTCAAAATCAAAGGGAGCTAGAAGGGCCCTTCTCAAACATGTCCTAGACAAACAGTAATCTCTGATATCTTGCTACAGGTCTTGAATACAAGCAGCAATATCAGAGTTTGAGTAGTAAAGCAGGGCTTCAGCTGGTTGGCCTCGACGACCTGCTCTACCAATCTCCTTTAAGTACTGAGAAATGTTACGAGGAGGGCATGTGTGAATGACTCTGTCTATGCAAGGTGGACCAAAACCCATACCAGAAACTGCTGTAGTTAATATAAGCCTAATACATGGACTATCTGCTTGTAATAACTCAAGAGTTTTATCGAGGATTTCTTTATCTTGATTTGAGAAAATAACAGAGTATGGAATTTCAGGAAAACTAGTGCAAAATAAATGTTTCAGATAAGCTGCTGCATGACTAATGTACCTTAAAGGCATAAACATAAGGGTGACAGGATAGGATGCAGGGTCCTCTTTCAATTTATCACATTCAAGTTTAAAGATTTCTTCATAAACTTGTAAAATATCTTTATCATATACTTTTTTTATTTTTCTTAAAAATATATTTGGTTTGTCTGGTGTCTCCTCTATTCTTAGAGGATTCACCAGACCAAGAGCGGATGGTAGAGTTCTGAGCTGTACTTTGGTTAGTGTGCCACTCATAGCTACAAGCAGTGCCTCTGGGAAGAATGCCGGCAGTGTCTTCACCTTATCAAAGGCTGTTCTGAAGGACTTGCCCCTGTTTAAAATAAAAGATAAATCCCTGAATAAATAAGAACTGTATATGATAGCATGTGTAAAAGATATTATACTCGTACTCATTCAGAGAGATTTATATAAAAGAGCTACATGCTTTGGCCTCCTTTTGAGGCTAAAAAATAAAAGTCATTTTTTGCTAATTTCTTCTCATTAGTTTGTTAGTCCAATCGCCAAAGTAAAAAAAGAAAAGTGGCCATTTTGGAGCAAATTTGAGATGCTTGACAGAGAAATAACCATAGAGCACAACCAATTACCAAAAAGATATTTAAAAGATGATGAGAATGATCAAGGCACACAACATATCAAAAGGTTTTCTGAGTATAAATAAATTTAGCTGTGCTAATATCTTATTTCTAAAAATTAGGTCTCCAAAAGCCTTAAAATTGATCCTCTATTTTAAGCCTATTTTGTTGGCCATTTTGTGACCATAGCAACCGTAAAAGTGAAATATATGCCAGACTTTAACACTTGTGCAATCACACTAATAAACCAATCAGGAGAAATTGGTGAGAAGTAACTTTCAGTTTTTTCGTCTCCAGAGAGGGCCAAATTAGCCCCTTATTGCACGTAGCTCTTTATCTTAAAAGATTGTGGAATGTGTGTGGTTTCAATTATTAAGAAATACAGAAGTGTCTTGTTTACAGTGGATAACCTTTTCCCTCGCTCATATATTACTGTGATGTTGTGGATAGAACATTTGCCCTGTTATTCATGTAATGTAGGTTTGATACTCAGCTTCACCAGTCTGTTGGATTGGGCTTTATATTTTAAAAGCTGCAGTCCCATCCCTATAGAACTGTATCTTGATATTTTTTTTTTTGCATTTTCACAATGTAAACCATGTGTTTGGTACTCATTGGTAATATCTCAATGAAACACTTCCTTTGAGCATTATGATACTTTGTTTGATTTGATTCTTTACGTTCAAGTCAACTAATTTTCAGTAATGTCAGTATGGGTCATCCTGGGGTTGTTTCTAATTGGAAGGCCTTAACAAAATTACTCAGAAATGAAATATTCCACAAACAAGCCCGTATCTGTCCATGTGATCTGATCAGGACTACTTGAGTCCTGACATGACATTTCTAGCAATGCGGAAAGTGCAACTAGCAAAGGCTCAGACCAGCCTGCACCTACGGGCAGTCTGATGAGAACCTTTGCTAGTCACTTGAATATTCTATGACTGTTAAGCTACTGACCAATGTCATTTGTAGTTTCTAAGCTTAAAAGGTGGATGCACAGGCTCGTCTGAGTCTACACTTGTAAAATGCAACATTGTTAGAAATCTCATGTCACAGCTCATTTGTTATTATTAGCTATATTGATTACAGTACAAAATGTAACAAAGCTGGGTTAGTTAAGATTCAGCTGGAAGATTCCATTTCAGAAATTCTGAAAAAAGTAATTCAGCAACTTTAACTCATATTTTTTTTTTATAAAGAATATGCAGTTAAAGATCAAATGGAAGATTACATTTCAGAATTTCTGTAAAAAATATTTCAGCAATTCTAATTCTAAAAAGAATATGTATACTTATAGATGTTTCAATCACAGATCGATTGCCTTTATGAGATGAAATTTTGCAAGAATGTAGAATTTCTTTTGAAAAAAACAACAACTGTAGAATAGGACCGAAATGCCAGATCCAAATGAATGCACAGTGATTAAGATTTATGGATACCCATAAATTAGCAAGAACTCATCATACGTATAGCAAAGTAGCTCTCTCAAGGAAATGAACTATTTTTGTTCAACTCTTTTTGAACAAACCATGAGAAGGCAAACACACTGGACCTCTGTTAAAGAATGGCTTTCTCAATATTACAAAATAATTCTTACCATCTCTCAACAATATGGCATTCATCAATTACAAGAGACACCACCCTGGAGATGAAGTTTCTATCTGCTAGCAGGGCCTTTCCAATGTCAGAATCGATTAAACCTTCAGGATGGCATAACAGGACTGAACACTTATCCTGCAAAATTGAAGCATATTTTTCTATATTCTCCAGAAAAAGTGACATTATTTATTTTTAATTTTAACCTTGGGGTTAGACACAAAGTCAATTAAACATTGCCTAATACTCAAGGCAGCAATGATACAGTTACCTCACGTTATAATATGAGCCTGGATCTGATAAAAGGTTCCTTCGGTCATTTTAGCAGTTTTTTGTGATATAAAAATTTCAAAAACGTCTAAAATTTCAAGATTTTGCATGTTCTTTCATTAGAGTCAAGTTGCTTATAACATGCAACAGAATCAAAGGCACAAACAGTTCTGATAAATTTAAGTGATATGTATAAGGTATGTTGTCATGGCAACAGCTGTGCATATGGACTACATACTTCCTTTAAAACAGAGTACCTCATTTCAAATGCTTTTGTAAACAAGGGAAGTGCGTATGTGGGCTATTTGTGCAGTCTATGTAATTGCATACACATAAAATTTACTGAAACATGGAGCATTCTTGAAATATTGCTCCTAGCATCTTTGTATTAGCGTCATATGTGAACACACTGGTGTTGACGTCAGATCATCATAAACAACGCTAAGTGACGTCAAGTTTAAAACACATCATCTTTACGAGCTTAAACGCTCATATCTTTGTTATTTGTAAAGACGATCTCTACAAATTTTCTGTAATGGTTCACTACAGCTAGGTCTTTCTTTCTCTTTAAATATCTCACTTTTGACTTTTATTGCCTTCTGTCAGATCTTGGCTCATATGGATCACTATATTTGCCAATACATTTTTATCAACTTGTGAACCTTAAAAATTACATAGATCTATGCAATTAGGAGAAGTAAATACTCACATATTAACCCTTGACATGTTGGATGTTTTTTATAGACTACACTCCTCCCTAATTTTATGAATTATATTCAAAATATTCCAATTATTAGTTTTATAAGCAGAGCTAAAATTCTTGACTATTAAGATCAGCTGGATTCTCAGGCTAGCTGATATGTTTCTACACTGTTTCAAAACAGAATATATCAAGAGTTTAGCATGGAAAAGGGTTAACTAATTAAAGTAGAAAAATTTAAAGGGAATATAGTAATACTCCTTTTGTACAATAACGTATATTTTCAAAATTCTTTTCTTATATATAACTCTTAGTACTGTATCATTATCATATTGTGAAATGATCTCACGATATGAGTATTGTCAGAAAAATGATCGGGATACGATTTCAGTCAATGGATCTCAGTGATTCCTTGCAGTTTTACCCAATACCCCAACATCATGTGACCTATTTACCTGCAAAGTTTGAAGACAAATACAAGAAATGTGACAGAGAGGTCAGCCCTCGAAATTTATTAAAATAGGCACTTGCCCTGCTTCCCAAAAATTAAAAAAATATATGAGAAAATGTTAATTTTCATTAAAGTAGAAATATCAAAATTTTCACTTGCCCTGCTGCCTGAGGCACTCGCATATACAAGAGCAGGGGAGTGCTATTTTGGAGTCCTGTAGTGGGACGAATGACAGACAGACTTTATCTTGCAGTTTGTAGTCTGCTGAACACAAAAACTGTAAATGAATTATTTTTATATTCAGTCAAAAACTCGCATTACATAAAAAGTAATTACAAAGCAGTCATACAAAAGAATACGGAAAATTTAGTCACAGTATGTGCATAGGTGGCATGAAGAAGATGGTACTTGGCAATGTGTTGTGTGACCTTGAACTCAAGGTCAAAGTTCAAACAATGTATATCCTTGAAAATGCATATCGCCTAAGCTGTTTGAGATAGCAACTTAAAACTTTGCAGGTGCATAGCTTACTTAATGTAGAGGGTACCTGACAAGGGTTTTATGTAACCTTGATCCTTAGGTCCAAGGTCAATTAATGCTTTTTCAGGTACACGCATCTCCTTAAATGTTTGACATAGCAACTTCAAACTATGCAATAGAATTGGGATAACCATATTAAAATATTTCATTTGAGGAGGTACTTTGCAGGACATAAGTTGCAAAAAATGTTTTATGGCTGCGCTTGCTTGCCACAGTAAAAGTTAAATTCCTGGCTGTATATTCCAGAACATCCTTTCCACAATGAAATTTTCAATTTCAATACTTGTACTTGTAATTGATATTAACTTACTCTGGGGCTAAAACCTCTGGTATATTAATACCAATTACTCTTACAGACAAATTATTTAATAGATTGATTTCTGAAATGGGAGTCAGATGTACAAAGGAGGTTCAATTTGCTGATCATACCTAGTTTTTATTAAATATCCCCATGAAAATGAAATAAATTGGTCTCAATGGTGGTTCTCGATCTGCAACTGTAGAAATAATAAAATTGTAGCTGTTCATCCAGTATGTATATAGTTTAAATTGAATGAGTTTTCACTCTGTAAATTTTGCCTGTTATATAAGACTATAAAATCATCATCATCATCATCATCATCATCATCATCATCATCATCATCCAGTATAGGCGCGTTGCTGAAATTCAAATTTTCGAAAAAACTTACCTCATCGTCATAAAGGATGAAACAGGTCTTAAATTCAAGATGAATGACTATACCAGATTTCTGATTGGGTCGTACGCTCAAAAATTGGTAGCATCATATTAAAAAATGGGGAGATAACTCATGTTTGCAAAAAACGGAGACGTAAAGTACGGTTTTTAAACTGATTTTGTATTGACAAAAAGACGTTATTTTTCGCAAATTATTTTATTTTCTAAAAGCAAGTTTACTGTCATTTATATTTGTATGAGTTTTATCGATTTTTTATAAATTTAAACATAGCTTTTTGGGGGGATAACTCTTACTACCCTATAAAATTTAAAATTTTCCTCTATATTATTCCTTGTAATACTGTTATATTTAATCAGAACCCACAAAACTTCATAATTTCTAAAACAATTGTCTTTTCGCTTTTCAAAAACATGATTTGCCGCATCCTGATATGCCTGACGGCTCAGAAATTTGCTTCTTAAGTTGCCACCCCTGTGTGGAAAAGCAGCGTTTTAATGCATTTAATGCATATACGAGCATAGGAGATTCGCTGATTTACTTTTGGAGAAAACTTACATTAACGTCCTAATTGATGATACATGGCTCAATTAAAGATAAATATATCTGTACCATCAATTTGTGAGGATTGTACGTTAAAATGGAGTATCGTTATTCATGAAATGGGGAAGTAACTCTGGTACTAGAAATAATGTAAAACCAGCATAGATGAGCGTCGTTAAGTACCTCCTTGAAATATTGCTTCTCTGCTTTTTTTTTTTTACTTTTACTCACACAAAAGTATATCTATTTGAAATGTCCAGTCCTTCTTTCTTAGATACATAAAATAGAATTTCAGAAACAGCAATGTGACGCTCTTATTAGATATTAATATTATCTAATTTGCATATTCAAGATTATTAATGAAAACGTAAGTAAGAGAAAAATTGTAGAATAAATTAAGGGGCGTCACCTACAAAATTACCTATATGTCGCTGTTTATCATTCCAGACTAAGGATCGTGGTACCAAATTAATGTTGAGACATTAGCAAAATGGCCAACTGAATAGATATACGAATTATCTAATTTGCATACTCATGAATATTAATGAAAACATACGAAATGAGAGAAAATTGGCTGAAAAATTAAGGGGTATATCTACAAAATGACCACTACACCAGCTGCTAAATATCTTATCCTACAAGATTTGGTACCAAATAAAAGTTGAGACAAAGCCATTTGACTAAAATGATTAAATATACGAATTATCTCATTTAAATATTCATGAATATTAATGTAAACGTAAGAAATAAGAAAAAAATTGGTAGAAAAATTAAGGGGTATACCTACAAAATGTCCTATATATCTGCTTCGTACTAGCCTAGACTACAAAACTTGGTACCAAATAAAAGTTGAGACATTGCCATTTGACCAAAATGATTAAATATGCTATTATCTAATTTAAATATTCAAGAATATTGATGTAAACATAAGACATAAAACAAAATTTGTAGAAAAATAAAGGTGGTATACTTTAAAAATAACCAGTACGCTAGCTGCTAACTATCCTATCTTACAAAACGTGGTACCAAATAAAAGATGAGACATAGCCATTTGATCAAAATGATGAAATATACGAATTATCTAATTTAAATATTCATGAATATTAATGAAAGCATAAGAGACAAGAGAAAATTGGTAGAAAAATTAAGGTGGTATACTTTCAAAATTACCTATATATCTACTGCTAACTATCGTAGACTACAAAACTTGGTACCAAATTAAAGCTGAGGCATTGTATTTTGACCAAAATGATTAAAGTATATGAAGAATTTAATTTGAATATTCATGAATATTAATGTAAAAAGTATAAATAAGGGAAAATTGGTAGAAAAATGAAGGTGGTATACCTACAAAATGTCCTATATGTCTGATGTTTATTAGACTAGGCTATAAAATTTGGTACCAAATAAAAGTTGAGACTTTGTCATTTAACCAAAATTATTAAATATGCGAATTATCTAATTTAAATATTCCTGAATATTAATGTAAACATAAGAAATAAGACTAAATTGGTAGAAATATTAAGGGGGTATACCTACAAAATTACATGTACTCCAGCTGAAAACTATCCTAGACTATAAAAATCGGTACCCAATAACAGTTGAGACATAATCATTTCACTAAAATGAGTCAATATGCGAATTATTTAATTTAAATATTCATGAATATTAATGTAAACATAAGAAACAAGACAAAATTGTTAAAAAATTAAGGTGGTATACCTACAAAATTAACATGACGCTAGCTGATAATTATCCTATCTTACAAAACTTGCTATCAAATAAAAGTTGAGACATAGCCATTTGGTCAAAATGATAAAATATACGAATTTTATAATTTAAATATTCATGAATATGAATGAAAGCATAAATATAAGATAAAATAGATAGAAAAAATAAGGGGTATAGCTACAAAATTACCTATATTTCTACTGCCAACTATCGTAGACTGCAAAACTTAGTACCAAATTCAAGTTGAGACATTACATTTTGACCAAAATGATTAAATTTACAAATTATCTAATTTGAATATATTCATGAATATTAATGAATACTTAAGAAATAAGAGGAGATTTGTAGAAAAAATAGGTGATTTACGTTCAAAATAACCACTCAGTCAGCCGCTAACTATGATTAACTTCAAAACTAGGTACTAAATATAAATTGAGTCATTTTCATTTGATGAAAATGATTAAATATACAAATGATCTAATTCAAATACCCATAAATATTAATTTAAACATAAGAAATAAGACAAAATTGGTAGATCAATTAAGGTGGTATCTCTTCCAAATTACCTCTACACCAGCTGCTTACTATCCTAGACTACAAAACTTGGTACCAAATAATAGTTGAGATACAGGTATGTGACCCGATGACTATTCCAAATATCTAATTTTTATATCCACGAATATTAATGAACACATAAAAAGAATAAGTCAAAAATAGTAGAAAACTAAAGTGGTTTGACCTACAAAATAACCTATATTTCAGCTGCCATATATCCTGGACTACCAACCATGGTACCAAATAAAAGTTGAGACCTATGATGAATATACAAATGATCTCATTTGCTTGTCTCATGAATATATAAGAAAACATTAAAAAGAAAGAAGAACACATTATGATAAAATTTAGTTCTAGGCTTTAAGGATCATTGACGGTTTGGGCCTTATACGCCTATTTTTCTGATTCCCAGAACGCTGCTTTTGAGCTTCTAGTGTGGTGCATGTAGTATCAGTGCAAAAGTTGAATCTAATGGCAAGAGCCAGCTAGCAAAATATTTTCAAAATTCCTACGCACTCGAGAGTTATGGCTGGTAGAAAGGGGAGGGGGTCTGAAATTTCATGAAAATAAAAAGTGCTTTAAAAGGGGATTTCTGCATGTTTCTTGATTTATTTGGTAGGCATGGTGATTTCTATTGAACATACCATATGCAGAGTATTAACGAATCACGATAATCGATGAAATCGTTTTAAAAACAAAATATGTTTTGTAATAAAAGGATTTTGGGGAGATAATTTAGAAGTTACCTGTACATTTTTGACTACATGTACCGTAAATAATACAAAACTGAAAGCTCAACAAAAGAAATAAATATTTTTGAAGGAATGAAAGTGTCCCATTTAGCATCAGAAAGTAAAACTGATTCTAACTAATATAGATCCTTTGAATATTACTTTTGCTTTGTTTAAAGGGCATAGCATGTTGAATGTATGTAAAGTGTCCTAATATTTATGGTATACAATGATGCATGTACACAGTATGTAAACTGAAATAAACATCCTGTACCTTTTCCTCCTAGCTCAGGCCGTATAAACATGAATTTCAGCGCTCGTGCGTAACCAGTAGTCGGAAAATTCGTGTATTTATAGCGCTGTACACTTATCGATTTCCATTGTTACGGTAACAGATAGGACACAATCAAACAAGGTAAGTAATGCTTGTTTTACTAAATTCTTACGTTTGATTCCATAATTTTAGCGGTTTACTCCACGCATTTCCCTTTTTATATATCGAACCTGCTTGGAAATAGTGCCGTTTTGTCCTGAAAATGAACTTAAATGTCAGTTTGCATTGTTTGATGTAATAGGGAGTCACATGTTTACATGATTGTATGGTTCTAATTGTTAAAGTTTCTTAGATCTGTGAAAAAAATCAACCTAAATAGATGGCCCCTCACAATTGCAGCTATACCACCAACTCAAACATCTGAGCTAATCGCTATACCACTAACTTGTGCGTAACTATACCACTAACTCGATTGACAGACTATTTTAAAACGACTAAAAGTCACGAACAAAATGTTAAGTCCTTCGTAAATGGTTTGTATATGTTCCAAAATATTTTTGACAGAAAGCATGCCTCTTTTTTTAAGCAATATTAATTGAGTTGACTGCACTATCATGGTTTATGGACTGCCAGAGGGAGAAATTCTGGACAGCCAGTTTGACAAAGCCTTCGCCTGTGGCTCTGGCCATCCAGACTCTGATTTACAACGTAATGACCTAGGTGTTATTCCAAACATTGTTACATAGGTATACGTGATAATATACACTAATTTAAGGATGAAACATTTCTTTGCATGAATTAACGTTAGTCATGGCCTGAGAGACGTTACATACTGAGGACAAAGCCTGACGTTTGGGACGTCTCACGGGGGACCCGTAAGACGCAAAATCCACTGAAACATCGTTGTTATCGTTATAATTGCATTGATTTAATAATGTATTCAACCAGATTTACCAAACTATAATTTGGCACTACAAATTGTCACAGTTTGTGGTTGGACGTTTTTATTAATATTCATGTTTCATGACCAAAAGGTAAGTTTGTATGACAAAAATGCCACAATCACATACTCTGCAGACCAACCTACGGCTTCGTTCAAAGGTGTCGGCTAGGAAACAGTGGATTAACAGCACGTGAATGGCCTCGTTAAAAATTAGATTGTGCTGGTTGAACCATGGCTGTTAAATATATATGCAGCATGGATTTTATAACACAGAGTAAAATGTATTATGTCATTTCATGAGTCACTGAACTACTGCTTAATTTCGAACTTAGACTATTCAAATGTTAGAAGAGTCCAGATGTAGTACGAGACATGTAAATCTAGAGGAAATAACGGTTAAACCTTACCTGTTTTCAATTCAGCATACATAGCATGGACAGTAGATATTTGGTTTAGAAATAACTGTTACAGTCTGAATGACCTTGATGTGCTACTGCTTAAACTCGTCCAATCTTTGATCGGTCTGTGGTCGAAATTGAACAAATATCTTTTCCTGGTGGAAGCGTTTTGGATATAGACCTGGACTAATCAATTTTTTTGTTTTATAGTTTCCATTTTTGCTGCTAATTACACTTCCACAAAACGCTTTGAGCCGTGACTGTAACAGTAAATGCATTGAATGAATCAAGGGCCATTACTTAGAGGTCGTGGTATAAGCATACACGAAGGCGGGTATTATCATGAGCCTGTAACAACGGCGGATTTGAGACTTTATTAAACTTCAAACAACTTCGTTGTAAAGTCATACAAATAAATGTCTTAAAACATTGCTATGCATTTTTAATACATTTACTAGCAAATATTTTCATTTTGCGCATGTAATACTAACAATGCCTTCAAGCACGTATCACTTTTGGGGAGTGCATAATTTGTAACAAGTTAAATAGGCCAAACTCAATATTGGAGAGCAAAGTAAAAATGGTTTCTTTTTCTTTTTTTGCTTTTTGTTTTTTACTTATCTTTTTTCGTTATTCGTTTTTCGCTTTTCGTTATTCGATTTCGTTATTCGTTTTTCACTTTTGGTCTTTCACCTTTCGTATCCGCTTTTCGTTTTTCTCTTTTCGTTTTTCATTTTTTTGACATTCAAAATCGGGCCCAGTATTTTGACATTCAAACTGAGGTCGAATATACTATTTTTACATTCAAAATCCTCTTTTGACATTCAAACTGGGGCCGAATATCGAAATTCAAAATCCTATTTTGAAATTCAAAATCAGGCCGAAAATCGTATTTTGACATTCAAAATCCTATTATGACATTCAAACCGGGGCCGAATATCGTATTTTGACATTCAAAATCCTATTTTGACATTTGAACTGGGCCAAATATAGAATTTTGAGATTCAAGATCCTATTTTGACATTCGAATTGAGGCCGAATATCATATTTTGACGTTCAAAATCCTATTCTGAAATTCAAAATCGGGCGGAATATCGCATTTTGACATTCAAAATCCTATTTTGACATTTGAACTGGGGCGGAATATCATATTTTGACATTCAAAATCCTATTTTGACATACGAATTGAGGCGGAATATCGTATTTTGACATTCAAAATCCTATTTTAACTGAATCAAACTGAGGCTGAATATCGTATTTCGACATTCAAAATCCTATTTTGACATTCGAGCTGAGACTGAATATCGCAATTGACATTCGAAATCCTATTTTGGCATTCAAAACCTGGCCGAATACATATTTTGACATTCAAAATCCCATTTCGACATTCGAACTGGGGCCGAATATCGAATTTTGACATTAAAAATCCTATTTTGACATTCGAAATACGGCTGAATATCGAATTTTGACATTCAAAATCCTATTTTGACATTTGAACTGGGGCCGAATATCGCAGTTGGCATTAAAAATCCTATTTTGACATTCGAATTGAGGTTGAATATCGTATTTCAACATTCAAAATCCTATTTTGACATTGGAAAAGGGGCCGTATATCCCATTTTGACATTCCTTTCAAAATCCTATTTTCACATTCGAATTGAGGCTGAATATCGTATTTTAACATTCAAAATCCTTATTTGACATTCGAACTTGGGCCGAATATCGTAATTTTACATTCAAAATCCTATTTCCACATTCGAAATCGGGCGGAATATGGTATTTTGACATTCTAAATCCTGTTTTGACCTTGGAACTGGGCCGAATGTTGTAATTCGACATTCAAAACCCTATTTTGTCATTCGAAATCTGGGCGAATATCGTATTTGGACATTCGAAATCCTATTTTGACATTCGAACTGGGGCCGAATATCGTATTTTGACCTACTTACTTTTATTATCAGATTTGTTTTGTCTGTGCTGCGTGGCGGCCCTAAAAAGTCTCCCCGCACTTTCATTTAATGCTCTTATTTTTCCAATCCTCAGGATTGTGTGTACAATCTCCTTCCATTATTCCTGTCCCTGGATATCCTCTATGTCTTGTACCGCATTTAAGATCACTAGATGACCGATTTTCATACCCCGTTGTATAACTTCTGCTTTCTATATACCTGTGGACTTGTATTAGCCATTTGGATTATCGCTAGCATTTGTTATACCTTCCTTTGCTTTTAAGGACTCATATTATACTGGCTTGTCATTTTAATAACCGGTGTGTTGATTGCTTGTCTTGGGATGGTACTTACCCACACAACTTTTAATGATAAGAACGAAAATAACAAAATTACATTTATCTCCCATTAGTTTACATTCGGCGTCCTCTGTTCGTATTCCTAGTTCAGTTAACAATTTTCGGGATATGCTTCCTACCATTAGGTTATCTCCTCTTGGGTCACCTATTATCAAGAAGTATACTAAACCATTTAATGCATTCAAAAGACGCGGAATGTATCCTAATGTTTCTAAGTGCAATGCCAAGAGGTGTGTCTGTTGCACACATTTATGTACTAAAACTACCATTACATCATCTGTAAATGGTAGAAAATTTTCCATAATTAATAATAATGATTTGGACTGAACTTCATCGGATCTGATTTATGTTATAACTTGAACTGAAACTAACTGTGGAATGCAATATGTTGGACAAACTGGCCGATCCCTCAAGACTAGGTTTCGTGAGCACTTTCGTAAAATGAAAAAGCCTAAAAAATTTGACACATTTCTTTATCGGCATTTCAAAAATAATGGTCATCCACCTAATAAAATTGTAATTCAGCCGGTTGAAAAAATTATATATGATCCAAATTCATCAACTAGATTAAAAAATATTAAGAGACATGAAACTGAACTTAAATGGATTAAATTTTTGCAATCACCTTTTCCTTTAGGCTTTAATGATAATATATACCATGAAGGCAACATTTCTAAAATGCCAGATTTTGATGTTTTTTCTGTTTTGGAATGTAAAAAACGTAAAAGTGGATCTCATGGTAAACGTAAAAATGGCAACATTAAGCGCAAAATTTGTACTGAAATACTTCTCTAAAGGATCTTTCTTTGGCTTTAACTAATCATGGTCGACATGGCTTATTTTCATTTTTAAGTTCCTTGCCTATCTCAGTTTTACGCAATTTAGAGTTAGAGGCTAATAAACTTTATGATAGAGCAAACAAATTATATAAAGCAGCACTCCTTACAAGGTGTTATGTTCAACATTTCCTTAGTCCTTATATCGATTCTGAGGTCAACCATAAACGACATTTTATCAAAATTCCATTCATTAACAAAGGTATTGAGTTTATTGATTTACATAGTATCTTCAAGGATAATTCAGTGATTTCATCTATTCCAAATTACTTTAATGATTCTGAAACTCCTATCATTTGTTATAAATATAACAAACCAATAAGGTCTACGATATTTAACTTTAATAAAATTGTAAATGATTTAGATATAGATTCCAATACTCCTGCCTCCTGAGATTGTAAAAATTCAAATTATTTATATCCCTCTGCAGGGCATGTTATTACAGGTAATCTTAATGTCATTCCTGACGCTAGAGTTCGCAATATCATTTCTAAAGGTCCTAAATATAGATTTCCCTCAAATATTGATTTCTCTAAATGTCGTAGAGAGATCGCTGCTTCTTTAAATGACTTCAGTAATTGTTGGTGCAAACGGGAAAATGTTGAACCTGATGCTTTGAAGGAATGGAAGATTAACATTTTTAAAATTATTGATACTCGTATTTCATTTTACTCTCGTAATACACATCTTTTGCCCCCTAAACCTAAATCTTCTTTTAGTCATCTTAAACGAGGTATCCAGGATTTTCATATGAACTATGTTTTGGTTCCAGCAGATAAAGCTGTTAATAATGTTGTAGTTGTTTGACGATTGTATTATATCAATACTCTTAAGCGTGAGCTTGTTGACACTAATGCCTATAAACTGCAGCCTTCTTTAAGTGAAAGGGTGACTGTTGATGGGCATGGTTGTCATACAGCCCTACATTTTGGTGTCAAAGCTAAAGAAAATCAAGACAAAGTTCCTACGTTGTACTGGTTACCTAAACTCCATAAAAAACCCTTTAAAGCAAGATTTATTGCAAATTCTAGTTCTTGTACAACAACAGAACTTTCTAAATTGTTAACCTCGTGTCTTACAGCTGTTAAAAAACATGTTATCAAATATTGTGAAAAGGTATATGAGAGATCTGGTAAAAACCTATTTTGGTCGATTAAAAATTCAGGTGAAATTTTAGATAAACTTAAAGCTAGAGATTTCAATGCGACCAGTTTGTCTACTTATGATTTTTCTACTCTTTACACTACTTTACCTCATAATTTAATTAAAGATAAACTTATTGATCTTATTGAAAGTACCTTCCAGAGAGAAGGCTCTCCTTACCTTGCATGTAGTGACAGAAATGCATTTTTTACTTCAGAAAAACCTAAAAAATATCATGCATGGTCGTGTCAAAATGTATGCGATGCGCTGAACTTTTTGTTGGACAACATTTTTATTCGATTTGGCACCAAGCTCTATAGACAAGTTGTTGGGATTCCTATGGGCACTAATTGTGCTCCCCTGGTTGCAGATTTATTCCTGTTTTGTTATGAAAGGGACTTTATGATGTCTCTTTCTGATGATAAGCAGGCTGATGTTATTGATGCGTTTAACACTACTTTCAGATATTTGGACGATATTTTAAATATTAATAATGTTTATTTTGACAATATGGTTAGTCAAATATACCCTTCAGAGCTCCAACTTAATAAAGCATATGCCTCTGATACCGAAGCCGCATTTTTAGACTTGCATTTGTCAATTTCTAATGATATTGTTTCTACCAAAATTTATGACAAACGTGACGACTTTGATTTTGAAATTGTCAATTTCCCATTTTTAGATGGTGATGTTCCTCGTTCTACATCCTATGGAGTCTATATCTCTCAACTCATTCGTTTTGCTAGAGCATCTAGCTATGTTGCTGACTTCAACACTCGCAATAAATTATTAACTCAGAAACTTCTTAAACAAGGCTATCGGTATCATAAACTTCGCAAAACATTTTCAAAATTTTATAGACGATACTATGATTTGATTTCTAAATTCCAAGTTGGACTTAAATCTCTCTTGCGCCAAGGACTTTCGGAACCTGATTTCTATGGTGACTTGGTGTATAAGTTGAAGAAGATTGTTGGCTCTAATAATTTTTCAGCGCAGTTCATTAAAATAATTTCCCATTTTAAAAAGATTGGCTATAACATTAATGTATTGCAACAGACTGCATGCTTGGTGGTCAACCCAATCACGGTTGGCAACTTTGCTTTCCTCTTTAATTGCACGCCGGTGGGTCGGACTTCAGACTCTATGATGGTTCCGACTTAAAGACTTATCTATTGATGAGATGGTAGAGGCCTGATGCTTTGGCTGTGTGTCGGGCCCACCGGGGTTTACCTGTTGGATTTCTTTTGCTCCGGTATTCAGTTTAATTTACTGTTGAGTCCTTATCCTTGCTTTATCTCCTTGTTATATCTTGATTTATATGTTTTAGGAGATGATGCATTGATAAGTTAGGGGTCTTTCATGCAAACCAAATATCTATGTGTCTTGATCCACATCTGAATTAAGGGTGAGGTTGGCGCCGTTAAACCGGTTTAAGCCCTCCAGTAAAATATTTTACTGACCGTTCCAAGGCGGTACTTCTTTTGTGGATCTTTTATGTTTTTGTTCTGTCTTGTGTTTGCTATGTTTTGTGCGCGTCTGTTTATATGTGCTTTGTGGTCACCTGCTGGGAAAGGGCTGACCTCTTGGCTCTCGTTTGTGGTGTCTTCTGTGAGTTTGTCACTTTCCCATTGGTATCCTGGGTCAGGTGTGGTACTTGATTGTATCGATTCCTGATCTTTGCACCATTACTTACTTCAAACTGGGGCCGAATATCGTATTTTCACATGCAAAATCATATTTTGACATTCAAAATTGGGCCGAATATCGTATTTTGACATTCAAAATCCTATTCTGACATTCGAAATCGGGCTGAATATCGTATTTTGACATTAAAAATCCTATTTTTACATGTGAAATTGGGCCGAATATATCATATTTTGACATTCAAAATCCTACTTTGTCATTCGAACTGCTGCCCAATATCGTATTTTGACGTTCAAAATCCTATTTTGGCATTCAAAATTGGGCCGAAGTCGCATTACGACATACAAAATCCTATTTTGAAAGGACCTCGGACAGTCTTTATGAAGGATTGCCCATAAAAAGACCAGAGAAAGTTTCAAAGAAAATGATATTTTTTCTATGAGATAGTAGGTTCAACCCTCGACTTATCCACAAAAGCCGTTTTCTCATTGGACAAGTACCAATTGAAAAATATGGGTTGAAAACTCAGTTTTTGCTATTCAACATATAGAAAATAGAAAAAGTTTTACTGAAGTGCTCCCCGCCCCCCCCCCCCCCCCCCCCCCCGTGACCAAACTAAATCCTTTTGCATACAGTTGTAGTTTTACATTTCACACATCATATAATAACGGCATGAATGGTCACGGGGGGTGGGGGAACGCTGTCGAAATGCTCAAAAACACTTTAGTATAAAAACGTATTAGAAACTTATTTTGTAATAGCCTGTTGGTAAATATCAATATGCAATGGCATGTATCAGAGCTTTAGTTATGAGTGCTTACAAAGTAATTAATTGTCTCATTTCTCAACCAAAACATGTTATGGGCACTCAAAAGAACTGTCTCAATGAGACGGTTCTTTTAAGCACCAAATTATAGGTTAAATCTAATGTGTAAGAAAATATTAACGATTTTATGCTCAAAAATTGTGTTTATCTAGACTGTGATATGTACAGTATGCAGTTATAATACACCTCAGTGCACAAGTCCAACCGATTGACCTGAAAACATTACAGGTAATAGTCAAAAGTAATTGACAGCACACTATTTAGATGAAATAATGGAATCTTCTCAACCCGAATTTTATGCAAACGCATCACTTTCGTCTCAAGTTTTATGCCGCAAACATAATATTTACATGTATTTAGGTGTATACTCGACGAAACTTTGACTTTCTGTGAAATAAAATTTGGTCACAAAAATTACCCCCGCCCCCTATACCCTAGAGTCCTGTCATAATGATGCAATATTTTCAAAATATTTTTATTGTGCTAGGTGCACTAAATGTAAAGGTTTGATTTAAGCCCAAAACTATAGTTGTCAGTTATGCATTATCCTAGCCACAGGCTGTCAAAATTTGGGCAGATTGAATAGGAAACTGTCCGAGGTCCTTTGAAAATGAGCCAAATATCTATTTTGACATTCAAAGTAAGTAAGGTTGCAAAGATCAGGAATCGATACAATCAAGTACCACACCTGACCCAGGATACCAATGGGAAAGTGACAAACTCACAGAAGACACCACAAACGAGAGCCAAGAGGTCAGCCCTTTCCCAGCAGGTGACCACGAAGCACATATAAACAGACGCGCACAAAACATAGCAAACACAAGACAGAACAAAAACATAAAAGATCCACAAAAGAAGTACCGCCTTGGAACGGTCAGTAAAATATTTTACTGGAGGGCTTAAACCGGTTTAACGGCGCCAACCTCACCCTTAATTCAGATGTGGATCAAGACACATAGATATTTAGTTTGCATGAAAGACCCCTAACTTATCAATGCATCATCTCCTAAAACATATAAATCAAGATATAACAAGGAGATAAAGCAAGGATAAGGACTCAACAGTAAATTAAACTGAATACCAGAGCAAAAAAAATCCAACAGGTAAACCCCGGTGGGCCCGACAAACAGCCAAAGCATCAGGCCCCTACCATCTCATCAATAGATAAGTCTTTAAGTCGGAACCATCATAGAGTCTGAAGTCCGACCCACCGGCGTGCAATTAAAGAGGAAAGCAAAGTTGCCAACTGTGATTTGGTTGACTACCAAGCATGCAGTCTGTTGCAATACATTAATGTTATAGCCAATCAAAATCATATTTGGCATTCGAACTGAGGCCGAATATCGTACTTTGACATTCAAAATCCTATTTTGACATTCAAAATTGGGCCGAATATCGTATTTTGACATTTTGAAAAATGTCATATTTTTAAAAGTTTGTAACTGAGCAGCGGAAGGGGTGAGAATGACCTTAGAAATTACTCCATGATCAATCTGCAGGAAAATATGGGACCCTCGCGACCCCAGGATATGTAGTAAGACAGTCTGACTCGCTACCGAAAGCACTTTGGGGCCCACTAAAAAGCCTGTGAGACTAGCAATGCTCATGCGCAAGGGCATTGATATATATTTTTTCATGTTCGGCTTTAATATACATGAAGTCAGTTATCATAAACTGTATGACGAATATAGCATTCATTCCACAGTTTAAGATTAATTTTATCTCCCTATCTAAAATCGCTTTTTAACTGTCTGTTTATAAATGAGCTCAGATCAGGCATTAGTATGCAAATGGTGCAGCGTCGTCGTCCGTCCACACTGTCTAAGTAGTATAACGTATATGGGGCCAATTTTATCAAAATTTCATGTAAAGCATCTTCAGGCAAATAAAATGAAAAAGACTGCGTCTTTTTCATTTGCCCGAAGATGCTTTACATTGGCTGATTGAATAATGAACTGTGGTTGCCATGGCATTATTTAGCTCCGTACACTTATATTCTATGAAACTAAACGGCCCAAAGCTTTTATATTACTAATGTAGCAATGTCTGGTGGCCCTCTTCATAAATGATTTTTGGATATCCATAAATCATTTTTGGATATATATAAATCATTTTTGGATATCCATAAATCAGTTGAATATTGGATAGCTATAAATCGATTTATGGATATCCAAAAATGAATTATGGATATCTATAAATACGAACTGATTTTAGGATATCCATAATTAATTTTTGGATATCCTAAAATGAATTTTTGGATATCCTGAAATAAATTAAGGATATCCATAAATGATTTATATCCAATATTCAACTGATTAATGGATATCCAAAAATGATTTATGGATATCCAAAAATGATTTATGGATATCCACAAATGATTTATGGATGTCCATTATTATTTATGGATATCCATAAATGAATTATGGATATCCATTTATGATTTTTGGATATCCATAATAGAATTATGAATATTCATTTATGGATATCCATAATTCATTTAAGGATATCCATAAATGAATTTTGAATATCCTTAAATCATTTTTGGATATCCATAAATCATTTTTGGATATCCATAAATCATTTTTGGATATCCATTAATCAGTTGAATATCGGATATCCATAAATCGATGTATGGATATCCATTAATGATTTTTGGATATCCATAATAGAATTATGGATATTCATTTATGGATATCCATAATTCATTTAAGGATATCCATAGATGAATTTTGGATATCCTTAAATCATTTTTGGATATCCATAAATCATTTTTGGATATCCATAAATCAATTCAGGATATCCATTAATCAGTTGAATATTGGATTATGGATATCCATAAATACAAACTAATTTTAGGATATCCATAATTCATTTTTGGATATCCGTAAATGATTTTTGGATATCCTAAAATGAATTTAGGATATCCATAAATGATATTTGGATATCCATAAATGATTTTTGGATATCCTTAGATGAATTATGGATATCCATAGATGATTTATGGATATCCATAATTATTTATGGATATCCATAAATGAATTATGGATATCCATAAATGATTTTGGGATATCCATAAATGAATTATGGATATCCATGAATAAGGAATAAATACTAAAACGGCGCCCCATAGACCTTGAGCCTGCATAGTTATGCTATTGGTTTTGCATACCATTTTAGTAGGATCAACATTTCACCAAGTTTGATAAAGATCTTTCAAATAGTTCAGGAGAGCTGGAAAGGACAAGGACGTGTTATGGACAAATGGGTGGATAAATTAATAGATAGATGGGCACATGATGTCCATTTTCATAATCCACTCACCAAATTGCGGTTGGGATTAGAAAGACACTCTACAGCTGTCCGAACGGTATTTAATATTCTGTATCAGCAAACAATATCATCATGCAATTCTTAATTTGTTTCATGAAAAAAAAATCACCAATGGGTATCATCAAAGAACAGGCCAGCTCATGAGATTTTGACACTATCACATATATGTAAATGCATTATTTGAGTGTAAATCTGTAGCTATCTTCAGGGGGTTGGCAGCCTAGGTCTAATATACACCCTTCCTTTGTGATTATGTGTCCTTCACCAAAGGCTTTATCCACTAATAAGTACAGGTTCAACAGGGAAAGACAGAAATCGTTCAGACATGACTGATTTGTTAATTGATACCTCAAGCACCAAAACAAACTTTACTTGTGACTGTAAAAGATGAATATCATTGGCGAGACTGTGGGAATGGAAGGTTTGTCTCAATCATCGCTACTTAGATGCATGAAAATAATAAACTCTCTTGAAATTATAATTAGATGAAAGCTCTTAATTCGTTTGTGAGAGCTAAATGATGTACATGGGCCTGTTATTTTATTTTCTAAATCAATGAAAACACTGGAATGCGTCTTGAGATTATAAAGACGGAATTTATAACTGTATGAGCATGACATCAGATTTAGCTTCATCCAGTTAGCGGTACAGTAACTTCATCATGCATCCAAGTTAGTGGTGCAGTGTGAGCGCAGTTGTTGGTATAGTATTTGTATCGTCAGTTGACACCATTTTAAACATTTTTAAGCATAATTTGTAAAGATCTCATAATAATCCTTTGGGTGGAGGGCAAAACTATTCATCTACGGACTCTTGATGAAAAGGATTCGCAGCAACCTGCGTTTTCTTTGACAATAACGCCTGGTTTAATAAGCTGGGTTGAATGCAAACTCAAAACACAGCACGGAGGATTTCGTTATACAAGGTTAAATGGGGATAAAAACAAGAGAATACACAATTAACTTACCACACGTATGCTACAGTCGCTAAATCATGATAGCTGGTCCAAAAAAATCGGCATAAAACCTCAAATCGGCACGATTACCGACTACTGGTTACGCACGAGCGCTGAAATTCATGTTTATTCGGCCTGAGCTAGGAGGAAAGGTACAGGATGTTTATTTTAGTTTACATACTGTGATGTATATCCCTATATGAGACAATATATTGAACACTAAAGTATTTACCTGTTAGAACTCTTTGCATGCCAGTGGATAATTTTGCCGTCTGTCAATAGCCTTTTGCAAACAGTTTGAACCCAGATGAAGACAAATAGAATGTCGGTCTTGATCTGGATCCAAACTGTTTGACACTCTGATGGTGATCCTGGGTGGTTTATTTTTAAAAACTTAAATTTGAAGAAACTCAGCAGACGAAAATAAAAACATGAACAATTCCCTAGCATGTAAATAGATAAGTACAGGACGTTTGCAGAATAATGTGTCATTTAAAAACAGTGAGATTTTTTCTTATGAAAAAATGCATAAAACCTTGCTAATTCTACTTTTAATCTTTAAGTACTTTATATTAAACTAGCACAGAATACAAAGCAATTTAGGAGGTTGGTTCTAGAGAACTTCACTACTGTCATTAATTTCTTATTTGATAGAAAAGGCATTTTATGGGCTAAGGCCCTGGGTTTTGGGGCTGCTGAACATCTTTCCCCCCCTTGTGCCAGCAAGCCACTTCCATACAATGTGTAAAATATGGTAACACATATACATGCAAAAGCTTTTACTGGCACACGGGGGGGGGGGGGGGGGATGATATTTTAAAAAATGTTTTCGGATTCCTATATATCTTAATGTAAAACTGATTGTTCTACACAAAATTTTACATCTTTGAAGCATTTAATATCGAAAACGGATTTCACAGCCATAAAGTACTCAGGTCAGGGTAGCTTCAAGGTGAAGAAAGGGACGATTGACAAACTTTTATTTTTACTGAAAACCATAGGCATTTACCCATAGCAAGTGTCAATGATCCTTTGAGAATAGGATCACTAGCAACTGACATATGCGTAATTTTGTAAGTACACCCCTTTGATTTCTCCAAAATTTTCTCTATTTCTTATATTTTGATTAATATTTTTGAGTGAGAATGTTAGAAAATTTGTTAAATGGACAATTTGGTAAAAGTGCAGTGATTTGGCATTATTTGGTACCAAGAGTGGTTGCCTAAAATAATTCGCAGCTGAGTTGTAAGTATCTTTGTGGGTACACCTTTTTATTTTTTATGATTTCCTAATGTATTCATTAATTTTCATGAATATGCAAATTTGCTCATTAGCATACTTTACCGCTGAATAAGCTGCTATTAGGGATGGGTATCGCCAAAAAATCCGTATCGCAATATATCGCGATACGGAATCACTGTATCGCGATACGTATCACAATACTTTATCAATTTTGCTTAAGAGAATTTTTAGGTGTTTTCGTGTGAAAGAAGTACATAGTGAATAGACTGCAATTATTTAATGAACAGAACATGAATTAAAACACATTTGAACACAAAATCTGCTTAACTTGAACTGCAACTACTAACTGTTAAATTGCTATGCAGCATTTCAATTTTCATTAATTAATCAGCCCTGAGTTCATCTTTTGACTAGAGCCATCGATCTGAAAATGATCAGACTAGATATGAATTAAAACACATTTGAACACAAAACCTGCTTAACTTGAACTGCAACTACTAACTGTTAAATGCTATGCAGTATTTCAATTTTCATTAATTAATCAGCCCTGAGTTCATCTTTTGACTAGAACTATCTTTCAGAGAAATGATCAGATCAACCAATCTATTTCCAAAATGCTGCTGTGCATTCCTGGAACAAACAGGTCAGCCTAAGACAAGTTAAGACAACCAGGTACTTTTAAGAAAAACTTGAAATAGGCTTATTTCATATTTTTCTTCAAATATACTAGTTTGTCAACATGCTTAGCTTTTAAATTGGCCCTCTGAGCATTTAGAATGTCTCCAGCAGTTGAGAACACCCGCTCAGAGGGGACACTAGTTCCAGGAATGCAAAGCAGCATCTGTTCTAGCCTTGCAACCATTTGAAACCCTTTAAATTCATTTTCCTTCCACCATTCTAAATTTCTAATGGATTTCTGTCAACTTTGATTGATGGGCATTCTTTATACAGAATTACTTGAGATTCTGCCAGAACACTTGGTGTTTTAGGGGGAGTTTGGCCACATATATATATTTCTCCGAATATGTCTCCAAACACTGATTCAGCAACCGTGTCAGCGTTCTCAATCTTGACCTTCTTTGGAGGTGGAGGCAATGGAGGCTCATCATCAACTACCTGGGGCAAATTTGGGAGAGCAGGGAGTGGAGGTTGATCAGGAATGCCAGCTTCATCATCAGCAGGTTCTTCTTTAACGACAAGATGAACCCTAGCAACCTCCTTTACTAAGTTGCTAAAAACCTGGTTTCTTGCTTCTTCCGTAAGGTATGGAAGCTGCTTAAATCTTGGGTCCAGGGCTGAGCACATGTTTAAAAAGTCCTCCTGCCCTGGTCCTTTGTAGCGGTCCTTGAGGTCACTGATGAGAATGGTTTTCATTTCCTTTATTGCTGGACTATCATCTTCCTTGATGGCAAAAACAGTGCTCGTTAGTAGATGTTGGAGGGGCATGATCATAGATGCTGTAGGAGTTTGCTCTGTGCAAAGCATTGTGGTGATGTCTTTCAGATGCTTCAACAGCTGGATCATCTCTTCTGCTACAGTAAGATCATCATCACTGAAGGACTTCATATCAGTATCTTTCTCCTTGCCTACTTCTTTCGACCTCAACGTAGCAAACACTGCTACTTGCATTTCAAGGAATCGAGCCACCATATCATATCCACTGTTCCACCTAGTACAAACATCTATAATGAGTTTGTGCTGTGGCAAACCCAGACCTTCAGATTTCATCTTTAAGCAATCTGCTGCAATGTTACTTTTGTGAAAGTAGGCTACGATTTTCCTCATACGAGCAAGAATGTGGGAAACACGTTTAACTTTTAGGGACTTCTGTGCAGCCAGGTTTAAGGTATGTGCGTAACATTTCACATGGATTTTGCTGTTGAAGAATTGTCCTGCTTTTATCATGTTGCTTGCATTGTCTGAAACCAGTGGTGGATTAAATGGGACTGTCTGTGCTGTTGGGATGTTCCATTCATTCACCGCAGCTTGTAGTACAGCAGCCACATGTTCACCTATCAAAACAGAAACAGACTTTCAACATAGAAAATTGAAAACTTAAAATAAATAGATTAAATGAAATAATCAAATTTAAAAGGCAGTCAGTACAAACTTTAACAATTAAAAAATAAATTCTACCGATTAATATTCAAAACTAATTTGTTTACATGTTTCTGTTGGAGAGGTTTTTTTTTATTCCTCTGGGTGCTTGGGATGGGTTATTTTAACACTTATTTTATTGTGGCACTCCCTGAGCCTTCCATGTAATTATTTCGTATGATTTCCAATTTCCCAAGTCAACATGTACATCAAGTGAGTTTGTAACGCTACGTCTCATTGGATAACGTCAAAAATTTGTAACAGTATCCTGTGATATACTGTCGGAAATTTTTGACGTCATTAATTACGTCATTTCGTTGGATGCGGTGTGGCTTTATGCGGCTTGCAACTCTCCAATTTGTGTTCAAACTATAAGTTCATTAGAATGGGGATAACCATATTCAAAATTTTCATTTGGGGAGGTATATCGTCAGATATACATTCAGAAATCATGCTTTACGACTCCGCTCACGCGTCGTCGTAAACTAAATTTCTGACAGTATATCCGATGATATATCTCCCCAAATGAAAACTTTGAATACAGTTATCCCCTAAACCACTACTACTAACCAGTGTGACTTTCAGGTAAGGCCCTCGTCTGTAGAACATAATTCTTCATAGTCCAGTTTTGATCGATATGGGAGGATGTAATGGTCATGTAGGACTCTGTTGCCCTTGAACTCCAACCGTCAGTAGTGAGAGCCACCTAAAAGATATAAGTTTTACTGCTGAATAAAGTCCCCAAGTTTTCAGACAAATGTGTCCTAGCAAACAGTTCAGACCCAGATCAAACTGCTTGATACATCTTATGAAGATATTTCTCTGCAGCTTACAACAATATCGGGTGTATATGTATAATTCATTAATTTGTAAATTCATATTCAACTTCAGCCAGTTTGAATAAGAATTAAAAGGGCAGGGGCCCAGCCCCATGATTGAACTGATTAGTGAAAATCTAAAAAAAAGTGCTTTAACAAAATAAATACCTATAGAAATTGCTGTTCTAAAATATTGCAAATTGTTAGAAAACCAAATTTCAACTGCTCATAAAAACTAAAATCCTGAAAAATGAAGATCCTTCTTGCTATAAAACTCTTGGGACTAGTATTTATCCTGCTAATAAATGTTAAAATGCAACAGATATTTTTCATGCCAAGTTGAGTATGAAAAAAGTTTTTTTTAAAACTTCCTGGTTATTATGGAGCTGCAATTTCCATTTCCAACATGGCATTTTGAATAAGTGTTGACTCAAACAAGCCTGTGCAGCCTCCTTTGAAGCTTTGAAACTCCAAATGATGTTCAGTCAGTAGCTTAAAACTCATAGAATATTCAAGGGACAAGCAAAGGCTCTTATCAGTGTGGGCAATGAAAATGTTATCTGCGTTTTATGCCTGCTGCATAATTATATTTAATAGCACTTCTGACTAGATTTTTTTCTGGAAGCAAACGACATGAGCCCTGATCATACTGCTCCTGGACCCAGGGGGGGGGGGGGTACTCTGATATTTTCATACACACGTAGGCTCGGGTCATTTTTTGGGTTAAAAATTTTGAATTTCAATATTTTTGGATATTTTTGGCTATGAAGATTTTGTGGATTTTTTTTGGGGGGTCATCACTATATTTCAGGTTCATTTCTATGCATTTTAGGGTCTTTCCTTATAGTGGTGCGCGGTATTATCGGTATACCGATAAATCACGATATGATTTGAAAAAGATACGTATTGCGGTTCGGTTCGGCTGTATCGGTACACTCGGCAATCTCCGTCAAGTTCCGTATATTTCCGTAAAAAGTTTCACATTTTATGGAAAAATAACCTTCCTTGGTCTTATATCATTTTTTGATTCAATAAAAACAATTACTAAAGTCCAATTTTATATTCTAAAAACCGTACCGCGCTTTTATGTGAATAAAAATAATTATTTAGGTAAAAATAACCAGCATTCCTTGCGGTCGCTTAGCTACCACAAAAAAATGGCGGCCTCCGATGAGTTTAGCATTTGCAAGAATGCGAAGGGGAAATCCTCTGTATGGCAGCATTTTGGGTTAATCAAAAGGCCGGGGGATGACTCAATTTGAAGAAAATACTGCCGCATGTAAAATATGCCGAGCTGTCGTCAAATGTAGTGGCGGGACAACAAATTTGACGACCCACCTACGGAGGCATCACCCACTTACCTTGTCTCAAGTTTCGGCGACTAAAACTAAAGCTCCAACGGACAGTAAATCGAACATTCTGAATGATTTAACAGCCCCAAAACCGCAATCTACTACACAATCTACCATAGAAGATTCATTTGCAAGTGCAAAGAAATACCCCAGTACATCTCAGAAAGCACAGCGCATCACTTCTCGGATTGCAAGATTCATAGTCAAAGACATGAGGCCCTACAGCATAGTGAAATCAAAGGAGTTCAAAGAACTGCTGGCTGAATGTGAACCCCGTTACCATGTACCAGACAGAAAAACATTTTCAGATATCATTGTTCCACAAATGTATTCTCGAGTATATGGCGAAGTGAAAGCTGACCTGATACAGGCTGAAATGGAAAGAAAAAAATGTTAATTGAGCCTGGCATGAGAAAACCAGCAGTTTGGACTCGGACCATGTCTGTTCCTCTCGTCTGCTTTTTTTCTTAGGTAACCTATATTGCAAACAATATGGACCCAGATCAGACTGCTCCCAGGAGCCAAGGGGGGGGGGTACTCTCATTTTTTCTTCATACGTACTACATAGGCTCGGGCCCAGTACCTACCGTTCACCAAAAAAAATATCCAGAATTTCAAGCACCCCAAAAAATATTTGAAATTTGAGCGACCCAAAAAATACCCCCATTCTGTAACATAATCTTAAGGAAAGACCCTAAAATGCATAGAAATGAACCTGAAATATAGTGATGACCCCCCAAAAAAAATCCACAAAATCTTCATAGCCAAAAATATCCAAAAATATTGAAATTCAAAATTTTTAACCCAAAAAATGACCCGAGCCTACGTGTGTATGAAAATATCAGAGTACCCCCCCCCCCTGGGTCCAGGAGCAGTATGATCAGGGCTCATGTCGTTTGCTTCCAGAAAAAAATCTAGTCAGAAGTGCTATTAAATATAATTATGCAGCAGGCATAAAACGCAGATAACATTTTCATTGCCCACACTGATAAGAGCCTTTGCTTGTCCCTTGAATATTCTATGAGTTTTAAGCTACTGACTGAACATCATTTGGAGTTTCTAAGCTTCAAAGGAGGCTGCACAGGCTTGTTTGAGTCAACACTTATTCAAAATGCCATGTTGGAAATGGAAATTGCAGCTCCATAATAACCAGGAAGTTTTAAAAAAAAACTTTTTTCATACTCAACTTGGCATGAAAAATATCTGTTGCATTTTAACATTTATAAGCAGGATAAATACTAGTCCCAAGAGTTTTATAGCAAGAAGGATCTTCATTTTTCAGGATTTTAGTTTTTATGAGCAGTTGAAATTTGGTTTTCTAACAATTTGCAATATTTTAGAACAGCAATTTCTATAGGTATTTATTTTGTTAAAGCACTTTTTTTTTTAGATTTCCACTATTCAGTTCAATCATGGGGCTGGGCCCCTGCCCTTTTAATTCTTATTCAAACTGGCTGAAGTTGAATATGAATTCACAAATTAATGAAATTATACATATACACCCGATATTGTTGTAAGCTGCAGAGAAATATCTTCATAAGATGTATCAAGCAGTTTGATCTGGGTCTGAACTGTTTGCTAGGACACATTTGTCTGAAAACTTGGGGACTTTATTCAGCAGTAAAACTTATATCTTTTAGGTGGCTCTCACTACTGACGGTTGGAGTTCAAGGGCAACAGAGTCCTACATGACCATTACATCCTCCCATATCGATCAAAACAGGACTATGAAGAATTATGTTCTACAGACGAGGGCCTTACCTGAAAGTCACACTGGTTAGTAGTAGTGGTTTAGGGGATAACTGTATTCAAAGTTTTCATTTGGGGAGATATAACATCGGATATACTGTCAGAAATTTAGTTTTACGACGACGCGTGAGCGGAGTCGTAAAGCATGATTTCCGAATGTATATCTGACGATACACCTCCCCAAATGAAAATTTTGAATATGGTTATCCCCATTCTAATGAACTTATAGTTTGAACACAAATTGGAGAGTTGCAAGCCGCATAAAGCCACACCACATCCAACGAAATGACGTAATTAATGACGTCAAAAATTTCCGACAGTATATCACAGGATACTGTTACAAATTTTTGACGTTATCCAATGAGATGTAGCGTTACAAACTCACTTGATGTACATGTTGACTTGGGAAATTGGAAATCATACGAAATAATTACATGGAAGGCTCAGGGAGTGCCACAATAAAATAAGTGTTAAAATAACCCATCCCAAGCACCCAGAGGAATAAAAAAAAACTCTCCAACAGAAACATGTAAACAAATTAGTTTTGAATATTAATCGGTAGAATTTATTTTTTAATTGTTAAAGTTTGTACTGACTGCCTTTTAAATTTGATTATTTCATTTAATCTATTTATTTTAAGTTTTCAATTTTCTATGTTGAAAGTCTGTTTCTGTTTTGATAGGTGAACATGTGGCTGCTGTACTACAAGCTGCGGTGAATGAATGGAACATCCCAACAGCACAGACAGTCCCATTTAATCCACCACTGGTTTCAGACAATGCAAGCAACATGATAAAAGCAGGACAATTCTTCAACAGCAGAATACATGTGAAATGTTACGCACATACCTTAAACCTGGCTGCACAGAAGTCCCTAAAAGTTAAACGTGTTTCCCACATTCTTGCTCGTATGAGGAAAATCGTAGCCTACTTTCACAAAAGTAACATTGCAGCAGATTGCTTAAAGATGAAATCTGAAGGTCTGGGTTTGCCACAGCACAAACTCATTATAGATGTTTGTACTAGGTGGAACAGTGGATATGATATGGTGGCTCGATTCCTTGAAATGCAAGTAGCAGTGTTTGCTACGTTAAGGTCGAAAGAAGTAGGCAAGGAGAAAGATACTGATATGAAGTCCTTCAGTGATGATGATCTTACTGTAGCAGAAGAGATGATCCAGCTGTTGAAGCCCCTGAAAGACATCACCACAATGCTTTGCACAGAGCAAACTCCTACAGCATCTATGATCATGCCCCTCCAACATCTACTAACGAGCACTGTTTTTGCCATCAAGGAAGATGATAGTCCAGCAATAAAGGAAATGAAAACCATTCTCATAAGTGACCTCAAGGACCGCTACAAAGGACCAAGGCAGGAGGACTTTTTAAACATGTGCTCAGCCCTGGACCCAAGATTTAAGCAGCTTCCATACCTTACTGAAGAAGCAAGAAACCAGGTTTTTAGCAACTTAGTTAAGGAGGTTGCTAGGGTTCATCTTGTCGTTAAAGAAGAACCTGCTGATGATGAAGCTGGCATTCCTGATCAACCTCCACTCCCTGCTCTCCCAAATTTGCCCCAGGTAGTTGATGATGAGCCTCCATTACCTCCACCTCCAAAGAAGGTCAAGATTGAGAACGCTGACACGGTTGCTGAATCAGTGTTTGGAGACATATTCGGAGAAATATATATATGTGGCCAAACTCCCCCTAAAACACCAAGTGTTCTGGCAGAATCTCAAGTAATCCTGTATAAAGAATGCCCATCAATCAAAGTTGACAGAAATCCATTAGAAATTTAGAATGGTGGAAGGAAAATGAATTTAAAGGGTTTCAAATGGTTGCAAGGCTAGCAAAGATGCTGCTTTGCATTCCTGGAACTAGTGTCCCCTCTGAGCGGGTGTTCTCAACTGCTGGAGACATTCTAAATGCTCAGAGGGCCAATTTAAAAGCTAAGCATGTTGACAAACTAGTATTTTTGAAGAAAAATATGAAATAAGCCTATTTCAAGTTTTTCTTAAAAGTACCAGGTTGTCTTAACTTGTCTAAGGCTGACCTGTTTGTTCCAGGAATGCACAGCAGCATTTTGGAAATAGATTGGTTGATCTGATCATTTCTCTGAAAGATAGTTCTAGTCAAAAGATGAACTCAGGGCTGATTAATTAATGAAAATTGAAATACTGCATAGCATTTAACAGTTAGTAGTTGCAGTTCAAGTTAAGCAGGTTTTGTGTTCAAATGTGTTTTAATTCATATCTAGTCTGATCATTTTCTGATCGATGGCTCTAGTCAAAAGATGAACTCAGGGCTGATTAATTAATGAAAATTGAAATGCTGCATAGCAATTTAACAGTTAGTAGTTGCAGTTCAAGTTAAGCAGATTTTGCGTTCAAATGTGTTTTAATTCATGTTCTGTTCATTAAATAATTGCAGTCTATTCACTATGTACTTCTTTCACATGAAAACACCTAAAAATTCTCTTAAACAAAATTGATAAAATATTGTGATACGTATCGCGATACAGTGATTCCGAATCGCGATATATTGCGATACGGATTTTTTGGCGATACCCATCCCTATTTCCTTAAGATTAAGTTACAGAATGGGGGTATTTTTTGGGTCGCTCAAATTTCAAATATTTTTTGGGGTGCTTGAAATTCTGGATATTTTTTTTGGTGAACGGTAGGTACTGGGCCCGAGCCTATGTAGTACGTATGAAGAAAAAATGAGAGTACCCCCTCCCCCTTGGCTCCTGGGAGCAGTCTGATCTGGGTCCATATTGTTTGCAATATAGGTTACCTAAGAAAAAAAGCAGATGAGAGGAACAGACATGGTCCGAGTCCAAACTGCTGGTTTTCTCATGCCAGGCTCAATTAACATTTTTTTCTTACCATTTCAGCCTGTATCAGGTCAGCTTTCACTTCGCCATATACTCGAGAATACATTTGTGGAACAATGATATCTGAAAATGTTTTTTCTGTCTGGTACATGGTAACGGGGTTCACATTCAGCCAGCAGTTCTTTGAACTACTTTGATTTCACTATGCTGTAGGGCCTCATGTCTTTGACTATGAATCTTGCAATCCGAGAAGTGATGCGCTGTGCTTTCTGAGATGTACTGGGGTATTTCTTTGCACTTGCAAATGAATCTTCTATGGTAGATTGTGTAGTAGATTGCGGTTTTGGGGCTGTTAAATCATTCAGAATGTTCGATTTACTGTCCGTTGGAGCTTTAGTTTTAGTCGCCGAAACTTGAGACAAGGTAAGTGGGTGATGCCTCGGTAGGTGGGTCGTCAAATTTGTTGTCCCACCACTACATTTGACGACAGCTCGGCATATTTTACATGCGGCAGTATTTTCTTCAAATTGAGTCTCCCCCGGCCTTTTGATTAACCCAAAATGCTGCCATACAGAGGATTTCCCCTTCGCATTCTTGCAAATGCTAAACTCATCGGAGGGCGCCATTTTTTGTGGTAGCTAAGCGACCGCAAGGAATGCTGGTTATTTTTACCTAAATAATTATTTTTATTCACATAAAAGCGCGGTACGGTTTTTAGAATAAAAAATTGGACTTTAGTAATTGTTTTTATTGAATCAAAAAATGATATAAGACCAAGGAAGGTTATTTTTCCATAAAATGTGAAACTTTTTACGGAAATATACGGAACTTGACGGAGATTGCCGAGTGTACCGATACAGCCGAACCGAACCGCGATACGTATCTTTTTCAAATCATATCGTGATTTATCGGTATACCGATAATACCGCGCACCACTAGCTGCTATGTCTTACTTTTGTTTTTTATCGAGTTAGTACTTTTGGATGAGTTTCTGCTGAGATATAAGTAATTTGTAGGAACATACCCAACTGTTTTGAAGCGCATTGTTTGTTGCCATGGAAACCACTCAATTTCACATAGCTCAAATGGGGTTATTTTGAGGGCAATACTTTTACCTATTGAAGGCGGTCCCACAAAATAATTTGACGCCCATGAGAAGTTGTCCTGAGGACGCAAGGCTGGTCTTATTCGACCATTGGGTACTAAGGAACTTAAATGCTTTTACTTTAGATATATAGATAGTGTAACACATTTTGTGGGTATTGCTAGGAAGAATGGACATTATGACGACAGTTAAATCAAAGCTGCTTGTTGATTCACAAAACTCATTTCTCGTTTATCACTTTAAAAGTTTGAACCTAGTCCAAAATAGTGCTATGAATGAAACATTCATTACAATAGCTGGACACTAGATACGCAAAAAGTAAGTGAGTATAACAGGAAAAAACACAATCACTACTGCCTATCAACCCACGGCATCGTTAGGAAGAGGAACAGAACACTTACAGTCACAAGACACCAGGAAGGCAATTAAAGCAAAGCAACTATCATTCTCTTCCTCGTCAAGGTGCTAACAAAAATAGAAAGAACACAAATAGATGCATAATAAAACAGAGACCAGCACAGAACCTCCACAAATATTCCGAGGTACATTAAACAATGAATCAACAACAATGTAAGATTCTGTATGATTTTGGCGGCCATCTTGAAAACATGCAAATAAGCTCAATAAGACGCCATTTCTCAGCTTACAAACATTGGTTTTCGGATTTAGCATACCAAATTACCTTGCAGAAATGTGTCAGACCCTTTGTCTTCAGAAATAAGTCCATACTTGATACTTTTAAAATTCGTATTCCGTGATTCTGTTTTCTGCGAGTATAAAGTTATCTACCCTTTTTCAATATGGCGCTACCAATTTCTGAGTGTGCGACCCCAAAAAAATTAAGTGTAGACAATTATCTTCAATTGAAGACTAGTTTCATCCTTTAGGACGATGAGGTAAATTCTCTCAAAAGCATTCAGAGACTGCGCCTAATAGTATATCAAGTGTATTGGTGAAATGCACGAAAACAGAGTATTTTTCACACAGGGGTAGCAACTTTGCAAGCAATTTTCCGAGCCGTCAAGCATGTCAGAATGCTGTTAATCATGTTTTTGAATAGCAAATTTATATGTTTCGTCGAATTGATCAAGTTTTACGCATTTTTACCAAAAATAAAGGAATTATCAGAAACGATATCAAGGGAAATGTTCTATTTTATAGGGTAGTAAGAGTTATCCATCATTAGCTATATCTGCAAATGAAGAAAATGAGCCAAATTTGATTTAAAAATAAATAAAAGTTGAATTGATTTTAGAAAATAAAATAATTTACGAAAAAATAATGTTTTAACACTGCAAAAAATCGATTCGAAATTCGTACTTCACAATTCCCTTTTTTGCAAGGATAGGGTTATCTCCCCCTTTCTAGATATGACGCTACCAATTTTCGTACGTACGACCCAATCAAAATTAAAGTAGAGGCATTTAGTTTTGATTTGAGATCGGTTTCATCATTTATGACGATGAGGTAAGTTTTCTCAAAAAGTAAGGCTCATATGAAATTCAGCAACGCGCCTAGTATGTATATAGTTTAAAATGAATGAGTTTTCACTCTGTAAATTTTGCCTGTTATATAAAAATCATCATCATCATCATCATCATCATCATCATCATCATCCTTAAAATGAATGAATTTTCACTCTGTAAATTTTGCCTGTTATATAAGACTATAAAAATCATCATCATCATCATCATCATCATCATCATCATCATCATCATCATCATCATCATCATCCAGTATAACTATGGTTTAAAATGAATGAGTTTTCACTCTGTAAATTTTGCTTGTTATATAAGACTATAAAAATCATCAACATCATCATCATCATCATGAGTCTGTACATTGGAAAGAGAAATATCACCAAGGTATATGAAATATCATGATGGATTATTTTCTCACACTTTCCAGCGCATAAAACTTCCATAAAATATATTTTTTGTCTACTTTTCACTCTTCTTTGGAGCAACTTTAGTTCGCAACTGATGAGTCACTTTATTGTGAATGAAAACTGGTTTAAGCAAGGACTGTAAAATACAATCAGATATTAGCTTAGATACTAAATGCAAACAACCGCGCAAGTATCAAGTTAGCAATAGCACATCTGGAGTCGCGTCATCGCAAGACCACAGGGTTAGATTTCAAAGACTCACCAAACAAGATATGGCAAGTTTGTCAATGTAAAAGAAATAGCAACCCCAATTTATTTGATTAATAGAGAACTCCCGCTTGTAGGGATTAGGCGGGGCTAAACGGTTGTCAAAAAATCTAGAAGGTGGAGCGAAGCAGTTGTAAACATAAGATGAAAAAGGGCCTTGACCCACCTACGCATAAGACACGACTGTCGATCATCTCTGAAACCGGCTCAGGTGCACCTGATGAAATCTAAATGTCTTTGATTTCTGACCACACACTAAGAAACTTGCCGTTTGTGACGAAAATAGTTGGTCAGAGCGTCTTTGTTTTTTGACAGTTACACCGTTTTATGAACCGATCACAGAAGACGCATTGGTAACTTGGTACTTGCGTGGTTGTAATATTAAACATCTTATTTGGCTGATATCACCATGATGCTCATGCCATTATTTGACACTTAATTAGTGAGGTCAAAAAAATCTTTCTGGTGATGTTTACAACTCTTAGTGATAATATAGACTTATACGATTTTAAATTACTCAGATAAAATTCTTTATTTCTTTCACAACCTGATTTGATGCAAATGGGATTATTTAATATGCCTGTAAATGTAATTTCTTCGATGAGCTCTAATGTCTACCTGTCTTATAATGTGAAACAGGGAGAGTAGGTTTTTCAAACGGCAAGGCTTGTGATGGTCAGTTTGAATTGTTGTTACATTGACAAGCATTTTTAAAATGACTTTTCAATAAACAGAACTTACTTTTGTAACTGAATCTGTAGATAAAGTACCATCAGTGCCTTTCATTTTCCCCATCTGGTCCATTCTAACTCCCATGATGCTCAATTTTTTCATCTTTTGTAGCTGGTCTTTGTGTATCAATGTTAGAGGAGAAATCACAACCTGAAATATCTGATTAACCATTGTACGTGTCTTTACAGTAATACAACATCGTCATAGATATGACACCATTTCACACTGGTAAATGTATACGTCGATTTGGTGGTATTTACACGTATTGCCGGTACCTTAAAGACCGGAAGTGGTAGATATTGGCGTTAATACTATATAGAAAAACATGCCATATGCCTAAAGGACTATAGAATTGGATCATTTTCTAGTATTCGGCATGCAGATGGCGATTTATGTAAGCATTTAGGAATAGATTCGAGTACCGATCATCCAGATCGGTACTCGAATCTATTCCTAAATGCTTACATAAATCGCCATGCACACACTGAGTACTTATAAATGATCTTATTCTATAGTCCTTTAGGCCTATGGCATGTTTTTCTATATAGTATTAACGCCAATATCTACCACTTCCGGTCTATGAAGTACCGGCAATACGTGTAAATACCACCAAATCGACGTATACATTTACCAGTGTGCATTTGCTATCATGTGTATAAAATTAAAAAAAAAAATGTATATAAAACTTAAAAATAAAAATTTTGCCATGAATAGTAGATTTATTTAATCTTGAAAAAATATATAGGAACACCTGTATTTCTTTTGTGGCCTTGCCACTCACTTATGAAATAAACATTCTTCGCTTTACTTGATGAAATTAACATCATATCAATTATCTTTTGTACACTCACAAACTCATTCACAATATTTTTAATGTGCATCATAGTTTAGAATTCTTTGTGACCCCTTCATATGTAAAATGAACCATCATTGGTTCATTCTATCAAATTAGAGAGTATAAAGTCTGATAGTATACCAGTTTACATTGAATGATGTAGTTTTATCTATTTTGTTTTCAATCATTGATATTGTTAAGCCTACAGACCAAATAAAAAATACCTGTGTTTAGGGGAAACCCAGGATATTTTCAGGTTTTTGGAAAAAAATATAATTCCATGCATTTTCAAAGGTGAAATGCCTTTTAAAATGCATAAAATTATTTATTTTTCCAGAGAAAAAAATATGCATGCCTACCCTACCAAAAATTTTCAGACCTGTTAACCAAAACACACTTATTTGTTTATTTGGTCTAATTGAGCCACCAAATGAGAAAATCTGTCTTGATCTTAATTCAACACTTCAACCTGGATAAGAATTAAACTTATAAAAGGTAGACATATATCATATGTCCAGGTAGACATTTTTAAGGATTAATTTTAAAATATTTATAATTCGTTATTCACCAGTTTTAAATTTTGTTTGGGGTGCTCAAAAGAACCGTCTCATTGAGATAGTACTTTTTTGTGCCCATAGCTAAAATGGTTGAGAAATAAGAAATAATCTTATTTCAAAGGGCTTAGTACAAATGTACCTTACTGGTATTGGACTCATCATAAATTATAGATAGAAGGCTTTAATACATGAGTATCTATGTTTTATTGTTTTTATTAAACCAGTTGGGGTAGAGATAAAATGTGAGGCTTGCTGAGCATTTTAGCCTTTTTTGCAATTAATTTAATTAATCCAATAATACAGCAGCACAAATGTTATATTCCATTTATCATATGACATCATAACTACTTTGAGTTGTGAGTCATAGTGATAATGCCAAAATTTTGCAAAATTACAAGCGTCATTGAAATGTGTCATTGCTTAACCTTGAATATATAAACACTTTATCCGCTGCTTAGTACTGATTCAACCCAGGAAGATGTCCCAACATAATTGGCCAATGGTTGACAGAGACATAAAGTATCAGACACAATGTCAAGTGCTTAAGGCAGATTTTCTCTGTACATGCTCAAGTGAAACTGTGATAATGAAAAGGATGGCAGTGATTAAAATATATGACAGCAATTACATATGTGCAATAAAGCTAACGTATATACATGTACACTTGTGTTTTCTCATTAATACTTCTCTGTTCTGCTAAAGACTCAAAGTCATCAGTTTATTGACAGATTTTCAGGACACTTCGAGCATTATTTGGGCCTCGTCACGAGAAAACCTGTCTTCGGGTTTTCTGACAAAGCCAGTTTCAAACCAGTCTCCTCAGCTACAGAGACTAGCTAGAAAATTGAAATTTCACCTGTAACAAGTTTACATATAATACTTTCCAAAAAGCCAATAACAAAGGCACTGATCAGACTGCGCGTATGCGCAGGCTGGTCTGCGCCTTTGTTGTTCGCAAACCACTGAAGACAGGTTTTCTCGCGGCAAGGCCCATTTGACTCACACCATGAAGGTCAGTACTCCAAGAACACATATACCCGGTAGACAGGCTTCTAAAATCAAGAGGGCCAAGTGGCCCTAAGGGGCTCACTTGAGTTTGGTTTCAAGCTTATATATAGGAATCTGGAGAAAGCTGGCAACTTCCCTTATGACACATGCGGTTGTCATTTTAGCCCCAAAGGCTATAATTTAGATGAACTTGGTAGAAGACCAGTAGTTGATGCTAAACACCAAATATCAATGTTCTGTGACTTGCAGCTCGGACATGATTTTACATGTTTTCCCTATATTATACAATTATTGACAAATGAGGCATTGGATATGATGTGATATCGACCAGATAATACCAATATTGACCGAGGCGAAGCCGAGGTCAATATTGGTATTCTCTGGTCGATATCACATCATATCCAATGCCTCATTAGTCAATAACTGTTTTATTATATAACAATTAGAGAAAAATGTACAGGTATTATTGCACCTTGAAAAAAATACTGAACTTATATGCAAGTTTTGGGACAGACAAGCATTTAGCAGAAACAGTGCAAAGTAATAAGGTTGCAAAGATCAGGAATCGATACAATCAAGTACCACACCTGACCCAGGATACCAATGGGAAAGTGACAAACTCACAGAAGACACCACAAACGAGAGCCAAGAGGTCAGCCTTTCCCAGCAGGTGACCACAAAGCACATATAAACAGACGCGCACAAAACATAGCAAACACAAGACAGAACAAAAACATAAAAGATCCACAAAAGAAGTACCCCATTGGAACGGTCAGTAAAATATTTAACTGGAGGGCTTAAACCGGTTTAACGGCGCCAACCTCACCCTTAATTCAGATGTGGATCAAGACACATAAATATTTTGTTTGCATGAAAGACCCCTAACAACCCTAAATAAGACCACCCTTTTACTATTGCATATATGTTGTGCATGAGTGTCATCATTCAACATTTACAAACAAGAATTCTAACACACTTCGCATGTAGAGCCAATGAAAAATAAGTGTGATATGCCAAACAATAATTCAATGGTCCTAAATGCTGATTTGCAAACAATTTCTCACTGGGCAAACGACTGGCTTGTTCTATTTAACGCAAATAAAACATTATCTATGGTCATATCACGTAAATTAAATCCTGTCCAGCATCCCCCTCTTTTTATGAATGACACCATCATCGCAGAAACTACAATTCATAAGCACTTAGGTCTTACATTTTCAAGTACTTGCACTTGGAATGAACACGTCAACAATATATCTCTAAAAGCCTGGACAAGGGTTAATCTCTTAAGAGCCCTTAAATTTAGAGTGAGCAGGAAATCACTGGAAAAATTATACATCTCATTCATTCGACCGTTGCTTGAATATAGTGACTCTGTATGGGATAATTGCTCATCAGAGTCAAAGAAACAGTTAGAAGCAATCCACACAGAATCCGCAAGAATTGTCTCAGGGGCAACAAAACTTTGCAGCATTGAAAAACTCTTTGTTGAACTGGGATGGGAATCACTCCAGAGCCGTCGAAACAAACATAAACTCATTCTCTTTTATAAAATACTTCATGGTCTCACCCCCGACTATCTCTATGACCTTGTGCCTCCTTTAGTTCAACACACTACATCATATAATCTTCGAAACTCAGATAACATCCAAAACTATAGAGCTCGGTCAAACCTTTTCCTAAACTCTTTCTTTCCATCAACAATACGTGCATGGAATGATCTTCCAAATGACACAAAAAATGCTTCTTCTGTGGCCTCTTTCAAACATAGACTCAACAGAAACCTTAAGCCACCTCCTAAGTATTACAATGTAGGTTCACGTAAAGGACAAATACTCCAAGCTAGACTCAGACTGGAGTGCAGCTCATTAAATTCAGATCTTTACCGCAAACATATTGTTCCCAGTCCCTCCTGTCAGTGTGGTGAGTTTGAAAGTGCTGCTCATTTCCTCTTCAACTGCCCAATCTATACAAACGAAAGGCAAACATGTTTACCAAACAACCTCAGGACCTTCACAACTAAAGACCTCCTATTTGGATGTGAAAATGCTTCAGAGCAAGACAATCAATCACTCTTTCTGCAAGTTCAAGATTTTATTGATAATTCTGGAAGATTTCCCTAACTCTGCCCAGCATAATTACACTTTTGTTATGGTCCCCAATGGTAGGAGTTCAGTCACTTCTTAAATTAATCTGTTCATTTATGCTTCCCGACTATTGCTGTAACCACTGAATACGCCACATCATGGGAGACAGTCCTCAACCACGAGCTAACAAATAATTATAGATCATTCAGCACCTCCTCCCATTTTTGTTAGAATACATAGTGCTCCTGTGATGTGGCGCATCTAGTGGTACCTACCTACTGGATATATGTAAACCTGATTAAATGTAAAAAGAAATAATCTATCTATCTATCTATCTATCTATCTATCTATCTATCTATCTATCTATCTATCTATCTATCTATCTATCTATCTATCTATCTATCTATCTATCTCTCTCTCTCTCTTTCTCTCTCTCTCTCTCTCTAAATGTTTAGACTACTTATACCATTCATATATGTTGCAAGATCCACAAGTATTAGGAAATGACCACAATAAGCCTCACAGCTTAATGTCAGATCCTATTTCTACTATGTACTTTCATAACATGTTTTGTGATTTATTGAATAAAATATTGTTTAAACCAAACAATAATTCACAGCTTTGAAAGCGCAGGGAAAATGTGTGATAGCTGACGTCATTTGTTACTGGTAAATGACGTCATTCATGGCGTTAGACGGTGTAACGTCGTTTTTACGCTTGAAAGACGTTACAAATACATGTAAACGTATGCGACGTGGTCTAAGTATTGGCGGGAGTTCTTCAGTGCAAAGGCGGAAAGTTGGAAGAAGCTGAAGACTTCAAATTTGTTTTCGCCGTTTATTGTGCATTAAAATCGAAATAGATCAGCTCCAGTGCGTGATTTGTTGCGTTCTCAGCATCTACGATATGATTATTAGCCACGCTTTAGAAAAGCAGAACCAGAACGGAAAAAAAACAGCAAGGAGTCTAATTTTAGTAACTAATATACACTGGCAAGCGCGCGCAAGCCAGTGAATATGACAATATATTGACTGGCCACGTGAGCGCTCTAAGCCAATGAAATTCAGTCTTTTTTCTTAGTTATATAATAAAAGCCTTTGTAGAACATGTATCCCTGGGGCGTGTAATATAATATAATGTAATATACCAAACGTCAAGGCTCAGGCCCTTGTGGTTTCATAAAAGATGAATTTTTTCATGTTTAAAGCATGTGACTGCCTGGCGGGGCCATTTTTGGTCACAGGGCATAACTTTAACAAACTTGAGAGAGGTCTACTAGCTGATGCTACATACTAAATATCAAGTTTCTAAGCCTTGTGGTTTCATGAAAAACATTTTTTCTAATATTTATCTTATAAAAAATTATAAGCCCATGTACAATGTGACCTTTATGGGTGGACCAGTGAAGCACTGAAGATGTAATTTAAAGACATTCTTATCTAGAGCTCTGGCAGCCCCTTTGTTCAATGAAGTGGAACCATGTGTGCTATTCTGGTAGAGTATATTATCAGGAACAATTCTGTGAAATCTTTGAAATTTGAATCAGTGGTTCAGATGCCATTTAAAGACATATCTTATCTAGAGCTCTGACGGCCCTTCTTTCAGTGGACCAGAGCCATTTGTGCCATTTCGATAGAGGGTATGATGAGGAGCAATTCTGTGAAATTATTTTCAATTTGGACCAGTGGTTCAGGAGAAAATAAAATTTAAAGGTAATTCTTATCTGGAGCTCTGGCAACCCTCTAGTTCTGCGGACCAGAACCATTTGTGCCATTTTGTTCTGCTATTCTCTTCAAACTTCAGAGAAAAAATAGATATCAAAATGACCATCTGAAACAGAAATGCATTCATTAGGGAGCGCAGTGGCTCAATGGTAGAGTTCTTGACTCGAGACCGAAGGGCCGCGGGTTCGAGTCTCACTGGCGTCACTGTATTGTGGTCCTTGAGCAACACACATTTATCCTAGCTTAGAACTGGTTCAACCCAGGAAGATCCATCCCTATATAACTGAAAGATTGTTGATGGGACATAAAGAATCAAATCAAACAAACAAACAAAAATGCATTCATTATTTTGTATTTGAAAATATCTGGGTTCTGCAGGGCAAGGAATAAGCATTTTTATAGTTCCAGTATGCAAAGTTTGTGCACAGCTTTTCTAGACTCCTGGGTCTCCTACAGACTAGTTTTACTTTTGATGCTCAAAACAATCCTCACTCTTTGTTCAAAGCTCCTCTGGCCACAAGGCAAGAAAGAAAGGAACACTGTAATATCACCTGAAAAGCCATTCTTGCGGGGCCACCAGACAATCTGCCCACTTTGCACCAGCATTCAGTCTCAATAATAGTCTGGGGAGGGAATCGAACACCTCGTACAAAAACTACTTTTCATGTCTGCTTATGTATGTCAACATGATCCAGTCTCATCCTGTCACAGGACAGATGAGAAAGGATTATGACAATACCATAAATGTGATCATATATCAATGGGTCATCTCCATGCTAACTTACTTTAAACTTGAAGGCCAAGTGTTTAACAAGACTTTAAACTTACATCAAGCCTGCTATCAGCGAATTTTGTCATCTATTGGTCTTTGCAACTTTTTGGACCAAGATCTGGCCCAAAAAATATTGGGCCTGAACTGGATCCAAAATGTTTGACACTCGTATACTATTCCTGAAAGAATTTTTCAAGTAGGTAAATTTGAAAAAAATATTTGCAGACCAAAAAATCACTAAATATTACCCAGCATGCAGTGAATTAAGCTCACTCTAATCAGGGACTTTGTCAATCTACCAAATTAGGAGATTGTGATAAAACAGAACAAGTGCATGTCGTATTGCTATGCAATACAGAGTCCCCTACCTGGTTAAAGGAAACTCCACTACCCAACCCATCCATGGAATAGATGACCATGGTATGTGCATGATCAACCTTCCTGTTCATTTGTATGCAATGTGACTACTATTTGAAGAAAAGAAATGTTTTGTCCTTTAAACCCCATTCAGGGGTCGAGAGTGTGTAAGGGCAAAATATTTGCTTACAGGATATCGTATGTTTCATTCCCTTTAATTTGATATGCAACATGACTACTTTCAGGAAAAAAAACTTTTTTGACCTTTACACCCCACCCTAGGGGTCTAGGGTGCCTGTAAGGACAAAATTATTGCTTGCATGTTGTTGTATGTGTCATTCTCTTTAATTTGATATGCAACATGACCATTTTCAGAAAGAAAGCTGCTTTGACCCCACTCAGAGTAAGGGCAAAATTTTTTTATTCCATGTTGTAGTGTATTTCATTTCATCTAATTTGATTTGCAACATGACCATATCCTGAAAAAGTTGAATTTTAACCGGGTCAGAGGTTAAGGCCAACATCAAAGTGGCCATAAAAAGGTACATGATATTCCGCCATCTCAAGATGCATCCACCACCAAATTTTGGATTCCTACATGTATCTCAATCAAAATAGGAGATGTGCTCTGAACATGATTATTTTAGAAATGAGGTTAGGTCAAGGTCACAGTGACCTGAAAATGGTGCTCAACACTCCGTCATTCCAAGATGCATCCACACACCAAATTTGGGATTCCTACCTCAAATAATGTTGGAGATATGCTCCGGTCACAATTATTCAAGAAAAGAGTTCAAGGTCACAGTGACCCCAAAATGGTATGTGACACTCTGCCATCCCAAGATGCATCCACATACCAAATTTGGGATTCCTACCTCAAATAATGTAGGAAATATGCTCTGGACACAATTATACTCGAAATGAGGTCAAGGTCACAGTGACCCCAAAATGGTATGTGACACTCTGCCATCCCAAGATGCATCCACATACCAAATTTGGAATTCCTACCTCAAATAATGTAGGAGATATGCTCTGGACACAATTATACACGAAATGAGGTCAAGGTAACAGTGACCCCAAAATGAAATGAGACATTTCCCCATCCAATGATGCATCCACACACCAAAAATGGGATGCCTACCTTAAATATGTAGGAGATATGCTTAGAACACAATTATACATGAAACTAGTTCAGAGGACAAGGTCAACAAGGTCAGTGACCCCAAAATGGTACACGACACCATCACCATATCAAGATGCATCCTCACACCAAATTTTAGACTCCTACGAGATATGCTCCGGACACGATAAATATAGAAATGAGGTCAAAGTTCAAGGTCACAGTAACCCGAAAATGCTATGTGACACTCCGACATCCCAAGATGCACACACACACCAAAAATGGGATACATACCTCAAATAATGTAGGAGATATGCTTAGAACATGATTATTATAGAAAATAGGTCAGAGATCAAGGTCAACAAGGTCACAGTGACCCCAAAATGGGATGCGACACATCACCATCCCAAGATGCATCCACAAATGCCTCAAGTAATGTAGGAGATATGCTCCGGACAGGATTATTACAGAAATGTGGTCAAGGTCACATTACCCCAAAAATGGTATGTGACACTCCGCCATCCCAAGATCCATCAACAAACCAATTTTGGGATATCTACCTCAAATAATATAGGAGATATGACCCAGACAGGAAAGTGTTACTGACGGACAGATGGATGAAAGTGAGTAAACCTATAGTCCCCCGAAGCGGTCTTCGACCAATAGGGGACTAATAAACAACTGCTAGTGTTTGCAACACATGCGAGTTGAACATTTCTTGAACTCAGGCCCGTCAGAATGTAGGGTCATATCTGGATGCAAACTGGTTGGTGCTCTGACTGCATTTCTGCAATGTTTTCAGAAAAGTGATTTTTAAAGAAATCAGCAGACAGTGATACATGTAATGGTCATATTCAACCTTTACAAACAGTTTGGATCCAGATCAGGACTAACATTTTTTATCCAATTTGTGTGACACTCCAAGCTAATAACATTTGCAAACAATTGGGATGCAGATAAGGCCCAGCATTTTACACTTACTATAATTAAGTAACATCTTTGACCTGAAGATGCAGCTAGCATTTAAAGTGCTGTGCACAGTACTGCTGCCTGTAGAATTTTCTTGGTGCATTCAAGTGATTAATGGCAGCCTCCTGTGGCATGAGTGTGTAATAAAATGATGGATTATTGGGGCAGTTTTATTAAAACAAAATTAATGGCCATCTGGCTCTTAGCATGATTTTAAACAGGATAATGATAACAAAATTGAGGTAATCATTCATTTTTAACAAAGTTATTAGCAGGCTGTTAATGTATGGATTTTAAGTTTTTCTATCAAGTTCTCGGGGCACAAAAATTAACACAAACACCACATGTTCAGAAGGAATCATTATTTGTTGTCATCACTGGCACGTCAGCTCAGTTCCTAGTACTAGAGCGTCTGCTTTTGGAGCAGGAGGTCGCGGGTTTGAATCCGGCTGCTGCATCATACTAAAAGTGTAGAAAATGGCAGTAGCAGCTCCCTTGTTAATGCTGCTCATTTAAAAAGGGGTTGTGCTAGGAAAGTAAGTAAGTTATTTATTTATTTAGTATCTGTTAATGTCTTCTTCTCGTCCAAAAAAGTGCAAGGCCCAATCATGAGCATAGTCGCACTGTGATAAACTATTAAACTATATACACATGTGTCACAGATTCTTGATTTTGAAGAGTCTTGAAAGCTTGTTGGAGCTTGTATTACTCTCTCTATACGATTCTCTATACTATTTTGCGTAATCCGGTTCTGGTGGTTCTGATAGTCCATATTTGTAGATTTCTGTCAGATTATATCTTGTCAGCTAATGTTGTAACTTGTAAGTTTCATTATAAGCAAAGTTATTTAATAAGGCTTCTTTATGCTTATCTTTATCACAATGATGTTCATGTATAACTGAGAAGACTCACTATAAAGTATACTCAGTCACAGAAAATACAGTAACCATTGCATTGTTCAGAGAATGGCCCATCAGTGTTTGAAGTCCTGAAGAAAAATTTGCTTTGAAAATATTAACTTTTAAGAAAAACAACAGACATTAAAAAATTTCACTCAAAAATTATGTAGCCTGCAAAGAGCTAAAATATTTAGACCTATCAGGGTTTTTTCTAAATTTTTGTGTTAATCTTCTTTTGTTTGCTGAAGTCCATAAATTTATGAAATGCACAGTATAAAAAGTTCTTCCCAGTATATAAGCTGTAGCAGGAGCTGTAGGTGTAAATTGGTAATTGGTACTGACAAGATAACCTGAGTAAGTAAGAAAGTTAGTAAAGCCTTTATTTTTTGAGGGTAACTACATTTAGCACATACAAAATAAGTACATGTAATAGCTAATCTTCCATGAGGCCCTCAGACCTAGAAAACAATACATCAGAAAAGACTAATGAACTGAGAAAACTTTTATCAGATGACGTGAAAACTAAAATGTAATGTAATACCAAAATTAACAGATTGTTGCAATGGACTGTGAGAGAAAAAAAATCGCACCTACATAAAGTATTCAATATACTTTATTCACACAAAGTTCAAAATGAAAAATATTTTCTTGGTCTCTAGCAACTGCACAACCCCCTTGTTTAAGGATAACAAAAAAGTCGCCTAACATTGCATACTTTCTGTAAAATTTTCAATATCTTCTCTATGATGAATTACTTTTAAAAAATATACCAGGGAAAGTAACACCAGGATGTTCTCAACAATTTACTTCATCAATAACTTGATTCAAGATAAATATAAATTTGAAGCCTGCATGTGTATTTTGTAATTACGGTCAGAAAGTTTTTAACATTTTTAAAACCGGGCCGCATAGCACAGTAGGTAACGTGTCTGGCTACAGATGCGTGTCTGACTGCAGATCCAGGGGTCGCGAGTTCGATCCCGGCCCGGTCCCATACTTTCGTGGAGATTGATCATGAAATAATTTCTACGGTCATTCTCCTCGCTTCTGCTGATTCATTCAAGAAGGGTTGTTGTCAGTTACAAGCGAAAGTATGTGCACGAATTACTGGTTAACCGCTTGTTCAAGCCTGCCCAGGAAAAAGTGTGATTAGGTGAACTGACCGTCCCGCAATGACCATAGCTGTTGACTTGGGACGTAAAGCAACAAAAACAAACAAACATTTTTAAAATTTTTACCAAAATCTGACCCTGCTCAGCAGTGAAAGCATAAATTGAACACTTTTTTTGCTGTTTTCTCTTTCAAAAAGCAACCTGGTATTAAATAATAAAAAAGGTTTTATCTGTTTAAATGTGACATAGTCACTTGAACTAGTGCGCAATTTTATGGGCTGCTCAATGTTAGGGGACATTTCTGTACTTAGATCTGTGATAGACATAGGAGAGTGTCACTGTGTATTAATGTGATCAAGATCCTAGAGCAAGGCACATAATCCTTGCTTAGTACTGGTTCAACCCAGGAAGACTCGTCCCAACAAAATGGAAAAATTGTTGAATGGGGTGTAAAGAATCAAATCAAACAAAACAAATTCGGTGATACATCAGGGTTTTCTTCGGTCCCCTATATATACACTTGCCCAAAGTTCTAAGCGGTCACCTTAAAATTACCATGTATTTGTCATATTAACACGGGCATTTGGTTCTTCATTAATTTCATGTGAAACATCATGGAATGATTTTTTGTATGACATCTCTCAATACAATATGTCAAAACATGTAATTAAAACTAGTTAAAATGATTATTTTTTTTTCAAAATTTTGGAATTGCTAGGTGACCGCTTAGAAGTTTGTGTGAGTGTACAGAAAATGACCCCATCTTTTCAAAATGACCCTTTAAATGAAGATTTTAGTCTTGGATATATAGGCCTAGATGGTCAATTGATAACATTTTAAAAAGGTTAAAGGGACAACCCTAGACTAATAGCTTCATCTTCATCATGGTTAAAAGTTCTAACAATGAACAGCTGAGTTTAGTCCTGACATGCAAAGGCCTAGGACCCTGGACGCCATTGCACGTCTGGATGACAAGGTCAAGTAATCGAAGGGCTATCCGTAGAATACCGTAGAATTGTTGGTAGGCTCATAAGTAAGGTAACCCTTTTTAAGCCTTCTATCTTTGTTTCTTCTTATGGTACTGAACTAATGTTTTCTTTTGTTGTATGGTTTAACATGTGTGGTGACAGATCTCATTTCTTGTTTACAAAGTTCTCATTTACTGAGACATCTTAAAAACTGTACATATCTTCGCCGCTCCAAAACTTGTCCACTCTATTTTTGAAACTGTTCAAGGTTTGTGCAGTAACAACATCATATGGCAAACTGTTCCAGTCCGTTATAACCGCTGAGAAAAGCTTCGGAGCCTAAAACTGGTTTCACATCTTGGTTTGATCAATTTATAACAATGACCTTGGGTTCTTGATTCAGCAAAGGTAAAAAATCTTTCACAAGGAATATCATCTAGTCCTTTTATGATTTTAAAACACTGAATAATGTCACCCCTTCTACGCCTATGAGCTAAACTTGGTAGTTTCAAATGTTTCAGTCTATCCTGATAACTCAAATCTCTCAATCCTGGTATCAGTTTTGTAAATCTTTTCTGTACAGCTTCGATACTATCAATGTCTTTGCGCAAATAAGGATGCCAAACAGCATTTCCGTACTCCAATTGGGGACGAATCATCGCCTTGTAAAGTCTGATATAGGAATTCTTGTCAAGGTAGTCAAAGGATCTGATAATGAGTCCTAGCATACTGTTTGCCTTCTGAACTTTGGTGGAAATGTGCTTGTTAACTTTAAGGTCATCTTGGAATATTATTCCTAAATCCCGTTCTTCATTTACAACTTTTAATGTTTTTGAATTCATTTTATAACTGTGATTGTCATTGGCATTCCATAATGCATAACACCACATTTGTCAACATGAAATTTGAGCTCCCATTTGTCTGCCCAGGATCCACCCTCAGAAAGATCATCTTGAAGAATATCACATTTATCTGTTGTTTGGTAAATTTTTGCATCGTCCGCAAATAATTTGAGCATACTTTTGATGACATCCGGGAAATCATTCACGTACAGTAGCAATAATAATGGCCCCAGAACACTGCCCTGGGGAACGCCAGACAGTACATCTTTCCAATCTGAACTATGACCTTTCACAGTTACATATTGTTGTCTATCTGTTAAAAAGCTCTCTATCCATTTTAACAAACTTCCCTTTATTCCATTGGATGATACTTTCTTTAATAAACGTTGATGACTGACTTTATCAAAAGCCTTAGCCAGATCCAAATAGACCGTATCCCATGATTTATTCTCTTCAACATACAATGACCAGTCTTCTAAAACATCAAGCAACTGTAGCACACATGATCGTCCTGATCGAAACCCATACTGAGAGTCAGATAATAAGTGACTTCTTTCCAAGTGTTCAACAATTTGCGCTCTTATGATTCTTTCAAGACACTTACAAACAACAGACGTAAGACTCACCGGCCTATAGTTACCAGTTACTGATTTATTTCCTTTTTTGAACAATGGTGTAACCTTTGCATATTTCCACTCTTTTGGGATATTTCCAACTGATACTGATTTTTGAAATATGACAGTTAAAGGGTAGCATAATGTCTTTGATAATTTCTGTAACAGAAATGGATGCATATTGTCTGGTCCCATAGACTTGGTGGTGTTCAACTCGTGTAAAAGCTTTTCAACCTGATTTATACTAACATCTATTGTTTCTAATGGTCTATCAAAATTCAAATCTTGCACTATTGGTAAATTGGATAAGTTCTCACGTGTGAAAACACTCGCGAAAAAACTATTGAGTTCATCTGCTTTTTCACTATCTGTCTCTGTTGATGTGCCATCAGTTTTCAACAAATTTCCAATTGATGATTTGGATTTAGTCTTTTGTTTCACATATTTCCAAAATCTCTTAGGTTCCTTCTTTGCATTCAATGCTATGCTTTTTTCATAGTCAATTTTAGCTGTTTTCACTGTATCATTCACTTCATTCCTCACTCTTTTATATTCAAGAAAGTCAATATTTCTCTTGGTAACTAAATATTGAGTCCAAGCTCTACGTTTTCTTTTAATTTCATTTAATACTTCAGGTGTCATCCAAGCTGGTTTTGGTTTACATCCAGGTTTAGGAATTGATGTGGGTACATACTTCTTTACACTAACTTCAAACTGATCTTTAAATGATTTCCACATATCATCTAAATCTAAGTCTTTGATTGAAATGAAAAGGAAAAACGAAAAGAATAAGACATTCGTGTGTAAAGAACACACTGCATTGTCTTGCCGTGGCGACCTAACGTCGTGCTGTTTTATCTAGTCCGCTCAATAATGGCAATATTGCGGACTTATAAAGCCTTTTCATCTTTCTCCATACACATTTATCAACAACAAAGCGTGTCATGGTCGTAGTTATACGAACTTGGTAGGAGTTGTCTGCGCATCACGCATGCGCAGTTTGTCTTTCTAATGTGCAACGGATTTCAATTGGTGGATTAAAAGCTGTGTGAGGATCAACATTCTTCGAGAATCTACATATGTTATGGCCCTCTAGAAGATATATGGATGTGAAGGTGCATGCAGGAGGATAGAGTCATAAAACTCTCTTGAGTGTGAATTTGCCCGCGGATTATTGGGGGGACTTATCTCTCTGGGATCAAACTGTGGTGACACCGCTACACGTGGTCCCGATTCAAGTTTATCTAGCCGTCGATTCACGATGTGAAGCTCTTCCAGAATCTGTGATAATGTTCCCGAGATCCGAGTTTCATTAGACTCCGAGTAATCCACAGTATCGTCGGCTGAAGCTCTTTGATTTCTACTGTTTATCTCGTCCTCAAGCGGCATGGCCCTCTCTTGTGAAGGTGCACATTAGAAAGACGATAGAGCAAATTACCATACGTTAGCTGAGTTAATAACGTAGATTTGATATGTAATGAAAACTGGAGATAACGACGACAACTCTTACAAGAACTATAACAGTATAAGCGCAACTGCATTACGGCTCACGATTCAACACTAACCACAAGTGGATTTACAACTCCTTTTATCACGCCCAAAAAAAAATGAAGGAGGTAATAGAGAATGCTTTTCCCAAAGCCCACGGGAAGATTGACAACTACGTCTCTGTCGGGCTCTCTACAAATGCATCTGAAGAATTCGTTCTGCTTTTCTTTTAGCTCAAATGGCAATTTCGGTAGCCAGTTCGCATCCATTTTGCAGGTGTGTGTGAGATAAGAAGGTGACCGCGAGCCTTTTTTTTTCACGTGGACCGGTTAACAACAATGATGACTCTTCACACCCACGAAAACCTATGAAAACTCCCTAAAAAGTATAGTACGACGACATTTTTGTCATTTTTAGCTTTATTTCAATGTGTTTTACAATTAAAGATGAGTAACGATTTGCAACCGGGGTTAACTCAGTCACAGTGCGGGGTGATTCTTTATGAAAGTTGTCAATAATGTTTTATGAAAGGGTTACAGGTGCTTTATGATTTCCTTAATCAGTATAAGGTAGGTGATGGGAAACTGCATTAAACATAATATTTTCGAGGCCTGAAAGTATTTTATTTTTGTTAATTCATATAATTGAAAAGCTAAAGGTTTTACTCTGTCAGTCTTTGCGATGATGGTTTATGTGTCAGGATTAATGAGCGGTTTAATTCAGATATTGTTAAAACCCATAACAAAAATCAGTATATTTATCAAAGTACATATTCCATCAAAAATATTGTGCATGCAACTTCAAGTTCAATCTAAGTGTGTTTGAAAAATTTAATTTTCTCCTCATGTAAAACTATAAAGGGCTTATTTTAAATGACTAATAGTGACAAGCCAAAAACTGGTGGTAAAGAATCAGTAACATATTTTGGTAACAGGTTCTTTACCTGTCCGAATTATGGATAACTGGTTCTTTATGAAAGGGTTCGGATGCTTTATGAAAGAATTTGCAAAGATGTTAATGGTTTAAGAATCAAATATCAAGGCGATTAGACCTATTACTGCAGCCCTGACTCGTTTATTGATTGAATTAAGACTTAACGGCCCAGTTAACAATATTTTTGTCTTGTCCGGACTCCTCCAAGAGACCGGGAGAGACTAAAAGGGCCCAATCCCATCCAAATTTGCCATAAGTCAAGCTTATCACGCCCTATCATAACGATTAAGGTTAAGATTTATTTCAATATTATATCAGTGATGCCGAGACATAGCCTCTGATTTCGTTTAATTTAACTGTTGTTTGATTTGATTTGTTGTCTATGGTCAGTGATTTTATTTGGGATATTAGGAAGCTACCTTTTCCTTCACATTTGGGAAAATATTCTATTAAAATTGGGAAAATAAGTGCTAAAATACATGAAATTGGGAAAATAAAGGTCATTTTTGGATTGGGAATGACTCCCATATACGGCCTTAAAAATGGCCAAATAAAATCACTGATGGTAAACAGCTGTGGTTAACTGCAGTGTTCCTATGCAAGCATACTGTAGGGCAGTTTACCATTACTTTTGCTCATTCTTATACAAGTAACTGGCAACTTGGTCTTCTTGAATCACCAGGAGAGGAAACAATTCTCCATGAAAAATATGCTGGGTGCGAACTTCTGTCTGCTTGCATATCAAGCAGATATGCAACTGACTGAGCTACAGAGTTCAGATTGTTAGCTAAGCATCGCATGTGCGTGTCCCGAGGGTGGGGGCAGATGGTTTGCATCCCACTTGGAAGATCACAAGTTGTTATATGTTTCCTTAGAAATATTGTTATTGACAACCTCGAGAAGAAGTAGGACCCCTTGGGTCCAATTGCTTCGAAAGGGAGGTCAGATCCGCGCTGCCCTCTGTGAAAAAAACTAAAATAAAGTTTTTAGGACACCCAACCCCCCCAAGACAGAATTTTCTGGATCCTCCCAGTCAGCCAGGTTTGAGTGATTCAATTTAAAAATAGAAGTTGGCGGAGTGTCAACCGACCGTCGACCTATGACCGTCTGATAGTCGACAGACGCTCTGTCGACTAAAAACCGTTTGCCAAGTCCCAAAGACAGTCGGCTGATCAAAAAAAAAAAACAGGTCAGTTATAATTTTTTTGTTGCCTGCTAGCCCTAAAAAGCAATTAAGATCGCACACAAAATCAGCCGACTGTCGGTCGACTGTTGGCCGATTAGCATCACTGACAGTCCACGGACTGACGACCGCGGTTTATGTAAGCAATTGATCAAATTTCATGTTTTTTTTTCTAAGTATATGTGACGATACTATAATGCATATTAAGTTTTGTCATGATTTCCTGGGCAATATGTGAGTTATTGCCCTTTGGCTTTCAGAATGTCATTGGTTTTTTCCAGTCCTCAGCCATTGATTAGCAAGCAATAGAAGGATTTCATGAAATTTATATATGGCAACGGTGTGATGATGCATGTGAAGATATATAAGGATGTCATTGGGTGTAGAGATGTTATTGCCCTCTGATTGCCTAAATATTAATGCATTTCGGGCGATACTCATGAACACTCATTCCGATGCACATGGATATTCATTAGATCAGAGTTTTTGCCTAAATTTCAATTCCCTATCGAATTCGCTTGTTTAGCATACCTTTATCTGCATAAAGTTGCGTTTAATTAGCATTTTATCTGTATGGTATAGACAGAGGCAGATGATACTACCTATCATCCGCCTCTGGGTATAGATCATATAACTCGAAGACACGATGCACGCGGGGCGAGGTGGCTCAGTTTCTTCAGTATAAGGCAGGGGATGGAAGGGTTGCTAGCTCGAGACTCACTGGAGTCGCTGTTTGATGTTTTACTTTATTCGCTTCTTATTACTGTTCAAATATAGGAAGACAGAAAATCGTCCCCACATGACTGAAAAAAACGTTAACTGGAATGTGAAGTATATAACCAGACAAATTAAATACACGCTTCATTTGTTGAGTGTGCATCACTTTTGTATACTAAAGCTTGAGACGCTTTACACTATAAGCATTGGACAGGTCAAAATTCTTACCATCTTCACCTATCGCGTACATGTTTCAATACGGTGTTGTTATACCTTTCCTTTTACGTATACTTATTCGTATGCGGCGAACCCGGACAACTCTATTAATAAATAAAAGTTTTCGCTGAAGCACCAATCAATATTTCCCTATTACTCTTTGGTCTTTCCGGTATTTCGGTGGTCTGTCCGGTAATTCTAGTCTTTCCGGTAAATCTAGGTACCAGGTAAACCCACCCCATAAAACCCGGGTTTACCTGGGTTGGGAAATCAAGCTATGGAAACAGTGCACATTAAAACCGGGGCATCAACGGGGATTAACTGGAAAAACGTGTAACGACGGGTAAGGTGTCAACGCATCAACGGGTTTTGGAAGGATTTCATAGTACGTTTTTTTAATCTTTCCTTTATATTATCCTAGCATATTTTTTTGACGTTTCAAATCAGAATTTTAATTATTGCAGGATCGAGCTGTAGAAATCAATTTTGTCTCTTACAATGCAAACTAGCTGTAAAAAGATGTTTTAGGAAAGTTGTCATTGTGCGCTCCATTTTACAGACCCTATGGTAAAAGGTCGCAAAAACACATTTCATAGCAATCAAATTTGATTTTCTAGCAAAAGTAGTGAGTCAAGGAGCACAATTGCAAATTGGATTAAAGCCAAATTGATAAATACTAAAAAAGAAAAAAATTGGCATGCAAGGAAAATGCATTTAACGCTAGGTGTATGTATATAATGCGAGACGTCAGGTAAGTTGAGTGTGACGACGGTGAAAATTATGTGAATCAGCGGGTATTGATAACGCGCGTTCCATCTAAAATGGATTTTAAAACGAAATAGCTAATTTTTGATTCACATTTTATCCCCAAAACCAACAAGGATCGAAGACAAAGCGATCAGCCTGAGGCCTATCCGTCTTTCTGTCCTTATGTCTGTCCATCTGTTTATGAAAGTTTGTAACTGTTATACTCTTTGAGATATATAGACTATATTTGGTAAGTATATCTTAATCATACCAAGACGGAGTGCCAGATGCAAGAAAGATTGCTTTCCCTAGCTTCCTGTATAACTTATATCTCTTTTTATCGCGAAAATCTTGCAAAGCATATACACTTTTATATTGCTAGGTATGTTTTGATACTATTTAATGTTTGATGGGCATATAATGTCGAGGCAAGAGGTGTGTCTCGGTCAATTATTCCCAATGAATGAACTTAGCTGGTGGAAGCCTGTGTGTCTTTTGTTTTCTTCAATGGTGAACAAAGACAATGCGTGACATACACGCATTTCTTTTCTCCATTGCTTCATGTTTGAAATAACAAACAATTAATTTGGTTCTTTCCGATCCATCAACACTCTTTCAGTTATGTAGGGACGAGTCTTCCTGGGTTGAACCAGTACTAAGCTATCCTAAGTATAGATGTGTCTTGCTCAAGAGACACAACGCAGTGACGCCGATGAGGCTCGAACCCGCAGCCCCTCAGTCTCGAGTCTAGCACTCTTCCACTGTGCTCCCTAATTAACAAACGTGAAAGTGTTTCAGGGTGACCTCCCCTAATTTCTCCTACAAGTCCTTTACCAATTAAATACATAGGGAAATACAATACAATACAATATATTTATTCAGCATTAAATATATAACAATGTTTATAGCCTACTAATTAACATATATATTAATGTAGTGAAAACGACAACAATTTTCCTGAGGAGCATCTAGCATTTCTTCTGATATGTTTAGTGAATTAACATGCAAGCAGTCCGGATCCAAACCAAGTCCGACAGAGCGTCGACCCTGATCTGGATCCACACTGTTTGACACCCTCACGCTTTATAGTGCTGTTTTATAGTTCATGACTAATCTCAAAGCTGCCTTTTAAAACATGTTTGTAAATTGTGCGCTATTTTTAATTACTTGAAAGAAATGCCAAAAAGGGTGCAACATCAAATACATAAAATAAAGTGATGGTGGTTCTACAGTAACACGCGATATTGCTTAAATTGTTAGGTCTGTCAGTTATTAAATAGGTTGTACAGATCCAAGACTTCATTTACAAATGAAGGTTTGTTTGGTGCTTAACGACGCATCAACCCTTGTGGGTCATTAGCGTCAGACTGTATTAAACTAAACATGATGAAGATGGAAAAAGTAAAAATTTATAAGATAAAATAAAAGGAAAGATGATGATGAGTTTGTATAATGATAATTAATTGCAATACGATTGTTGACAGGAGAGACCACGTACAATATCTGACAGTTTCAAAGAGCTATTCAGATAACTGTACATGTTCTTTAACTGAACAGAATACAAAATTAAAAAATCTGTATTATGGTCTGATACAAAGGTAAAAATGGAAAATGGAATTTTAAAAGAAGTTGGTTCTAATGAAAGCGATGTTTTTGCTTGCTTATCTACCATCTCATTCCCTTGGATACCTATATGACTAGGAATCCAACAGAGAGCAATTTCTTTATAAGCTAAAAGCTCATGACATTTTTCTTAAAGTTTCTGAATCTGTGGATTCTTTGAACTGGTATGGTTCATTGCTTTCAATACAGAAAGCGAGTCAGAAAATATAATAAATTTAGCATCACAAGTGCTAATGAAATCTAAAGCTAGATCAATTGCTTTGGCTTCAGCAGTGAAAATTGATGAATCGTCAGGTATGCGTTGCATATTACTATGGTTGTCTGATATAACAGCACAACCAACCTTTGAGTCTTCCTTTGACCCATCAGTATAAATTTGTTGGTAATTCTTATAACGACTTTGCATTTTTCTGAAATCATCTTTTAATATGTGTGGATTTGATTCAGATTTTTTCCCGGAATGTAAATCAAAAAGTATTTCAGGTGGTTTCATACACCAAGCTGGAATATTTGGTGTAAAATGTTTTTCAATATTTTGTGGTTTGATATTGGCAGATTCTAAGAGTGGTGAAATTCTGATGCCAAATGATTTAATAGCTTTAGGTTTTTGTTCATATAAATTAACATAATTTGGTGGGAATGTAACTTCATGAGCAGGATTTGATGGGTTAGCAGCAAGTCTTATAGCATATTGCAAAGAGAGTTTCTCTCTTCGTGAGTATAGTGATGGTTCATCTGCTTCCACATAGAGACTAGCAACAGGAGAAGTTCTAAAAGCCCCTAAAGCTAATCTAAGTCCTTGGCTATGTATAGGATCAAGCATTTGAAGATATGATTTTCGTGCAGAGCCATATATAATACAGCCATAGTCTAATTTTGACCGGACTAGAGACCGATACAGCTTTTGAAGTGTAGTTCGGTCTGCACCCCAAGAAGTATGGGAAAGCATTTATAAAAGATTCAATGCTTTTAAACATTTAGCTTTGAGATATTTAATATGGGGTATAAAACTGAGTTTTCTATCAAATAAAATGCCAAGGAATTTAGATTCCTCAACAACTGGAATAGGTGATCCATATAAATGTAAAACCGGATCATCATGTTGCTTGCGCAACTGACAGAAATGTACACACTGTGTTTTTGCTTTGGAAAACTTAAAGCCATTGCTTGTTGCCCAACATTCAATCTTATTCAAATTTTGTTGTAGTTGACGTCAATTGTCGCCATGCTTTTCGAGCGATAACAGATACAGAAGTCGTCAACGTATAATGAGCAATCAGTAAGATTACCTAAGCATTTCACAATATCATTAATTTTGATACTAAAAAGTGTTGTAGATAGAACGCCTCCTTGAGGTACACCTTGCTCCTGGTCATAATAGTCAGACAGAGAGGAGCCAACTAGGACTTGCATGGTGCGGTCTGCAAGGAAGTTTTCAATGAATGTAGGAAGTCTACCTCTTAATCCTAGTTTGTGGATATCTTTAAAATGCCATATCTCCACGTGGTATCATAAGCTTTTTCCAAATCAAAAAACACAGCAACTACATGTTCCTTTTTAATAAATGAAGGTTTCCAATCTAACTAAATTATCAGTTGTACTGCGGTCAGATCTGAAACCAGACTGGAACCGCGATATATGATTATTGGATTCTAAAAACCAAGTAAGTTTTTTATTTATCATTCTTTCAAGTGTTTTACATAGACAACTTGTTAAAAATATAGGTCTATAATCATTAGGTTCCGCAGTATCTTTCCCAGGTTTGGGAATTGGGATTATGGTTGCTAAGGTCCAATTTTCTGGAAATTTACCAGTTGTCCAAATGTAATTAAATATGTTCAAAAGAGTTTCAAGAGAAGTATCTGGGAGATGTTTAAGCATTTGATAGTGGATCTCATCAGGACCCGTGGCTGAGTCATGTGATAGTTGAATAGCTTCAACTAATTCATCTAAATTAAAATTTTTGTAATAAATTTCATTATTTTGCGATTTAAAATTCAATTTAACTTTCTCTTGTTCGGTTTTAATCTTTCTGAATGATTCAGAGTAATTGAATGATGATGAATTGTGACAAAAGTTTCTCCTAAAGTGTCAGCAATGTCTGTTTTTGAAGTTGCTTTGCTGTCAGTACCCACCATGTTTAGATGTGTGTAACTGAGGGAATTGTTTTTTCCAGAGATTTTTCTTATCATATCCCAAACCTTTTTAATAGGTGTTTTATGATTGATTTTCGAAACATAAGATTTCCATGACTTACGCTTCGAAAGTTTAATTGTTCTACTGGCTTTAGCTCTAAATACTTTGATGTAATTGAAATTGTTGGTATTTGGAGATCTTTTGAATTTAGATAGAGCTTGCTTGCGCTGTTTAATTGCTTCTTTACAGTCGTCATTGTACCATGGATTACTTTTAGTTGGATTTGTCGAAGTTTGAGGAATACATTCTTTAGATATTTCGATAAGAGAAGAGGTAAAATCAGCTATAGGATCAGAAGATTCTTTGAAGTTTTCTGGCACCAATTTACCAGTACACAGAGTATTAAATAGATCCCAGTTGGCTCTATTTAATTTTCACTTTGGATTGTGATCCTCAGTGGAAAAAGTGTTCTGTTCAATGATGATAGGGAAGTGATCACTATTGTGTTGGTCTTCACATACAGACCAATTATAATCAAGAAACAGTGATGGATGACAGAAGGAAAGATCAATAGATGTAAAAGACTTTGTACTTGGAGAATGATAAGTATAAGACTTATCATTCATGATACAAATGTCATTCTTTGTAATGAAATTTTCGATAAGTTCACCTCTGGAATCATTGTTTTGACCACCCCAGAGGATATTGTGACCATTGAAGTCACCTAATAAAATATAAGGAGAAGGAAGTTGTTGCAGTAAATTGTCCAAGTGTTGGGAGTTAAGAGAAAACGATGGAGGAATATATACAGAACATATGGTTATTTCTCTGTCTAAAGTGACAGAAACAGCAGTTGCTTGTAGTTCTGTTTGTAAATCAATCTTTCTTTGGGGGAAAGATGATTTTACAAATATTGAAGCACCACCAGAGGGCCTCAGGCAATCAGTATGAACATAGTTATATATATTAAAACCTCGTAATGATATGTTATCATCTGGTTTAAGAAATGTCTCTTGAAAACAAAATAAGGATGGATTATATTCGGAAATCAATAGAGATACTTCATTAAAATTAGGTTTCAAACCTCGACAATTCCATTGAATAATTTTATGTTTAAAATCCATACTTAAAAATAATATTAAAAGAAGTACTAAAATAATGGTTAGATTGAAACCCTCCATTATTGAGTTACTGGTAATCTTGGCAGTGTGCCTTTAGGGAGATGGTCACTGGAAGCAGATTCTGTGAATACCACAGACTCCTCTTCCATACTCACCTCTGTATCATCTTTATGCAACACAGAATAAGGATTTTGCTGAGCTTTTTCTGCTTCTTCTTTTTCTTTCAGTTCTTTTTCCTGCTTATCTTTATGATATTGCTTTCATCTTTCTTCTTTCTGCTGTTGCTCAATTCTGTCTTTCTCTTCTTTTTCTTCCTCTCCTCCTCCTTCTTCATCATTTCCAGGCTTGCTGGCTTAAGTGCTGGCCCTGGACGAGGAGATTTTTGTCTTGTTTTCCCTTAGGTGTTTCTTTGGGTGTTTTTTTTATGGTGATTTTTCTTGTTTTGAAGTATTCGTCAAAGCTGTCGTCTGTCTGTGTGGTTTTGTTTTCAGTTTGTGTAGATTTGTTGCAAGTGCCTGGTTTTACAGCACTTGCATATGATCTAGTATCATGAAATTGCTCATATTGTTTTCGAGCTTCTGGGAACGAGATGTTCTGTTCACATTTTATCTTAAGTATTTTCTTCTCTTTCTCCCAAGCTGGGCACTGTTTAGAGTTGGCAGGGTGTTCCCCTGAGCAGTTTACACACTTGGCTGGTCTTTGACACTGGCCAACTGGGCAATGCTCAGGCATACTGCAGTTGACGCATATAGCCTGTCTGCCACACTTGTTTTCGTGGTGGCCAAACACTTGACATTGATAACAACGAAGTGGATTTGGTATATATACGTCAACTTTAACTTGCATAAAACCTATTTTGACCACTGATGGTAAAACTGGTGTATTGAACGTGAATACAAATGAGTTTGTCAGTTTTTTAGCTCCATCACGGAAGACGCTGATTCTACAAACATCTGTGACACCCTGTTCTCCCATGAACTCCAAAATATGCTCGCAGGTCTGTCTGTTCAAGGCAGGACAGCGAACAATACCCTTGGATATGTTCAAGGAAGAATGTGGGGTCACTTTACATTTCAGTCCCCAGAAGTTCTTCAAATTAAGAAGAGTTGTCTCATGTTTTTCCTTCGCACACAGTATCAGAAGGTCACCAGACCGTAGATTTTTTATGCTTTTTGGTTCACCTGTCAAACTCATTATAGTTTTATGTACAAGGAATGGAGAAAGAGAAGAGATACTTTCATCTTCCTTTTCTGAATGGATTATTAAAATCTGGGTACATAAGGTTTTCTGGTTGAGGTAGACGAACTTGAATTAGTTCGTTGAGAAGCTGGATACGAGTTTTCAGAGTCAGTATCTGAATTTGCTATGTGACGTTTTTTTTGCTTTTTGTTTAGCCATGTAGTTTGTTTGTTTGATTCATCCTCCATGCTCTCCACCCACCGTGGAGCCCAACAAGGGAGCACTTTAATGGAGTGGGTTTCCGACCTACAGTGCTAGAGTTACATTGAAGGTATACTTGCACAAATAGAATCTGCACAATTGACCCTTTAAGCCACTGCCTTCCAGGATTATTTTATAAAAGAAAGAAAGTTTAAGAAAATGGACACGTGGTTGGCATCAGAACGATACTATAGAACGAAGATATAAGAAATATTTTTTTTTACATTTTCAGAATCCTGGGGCTCAGCATGACAAAGCCGATTAGAAACACCGGGCCATGTTTCCACCTCAGTCTACCCCGTCAAAGAGGCCAAAGAGACTTGTTGAGTCATACAGAATTTATAAACGTCCATATTCTGCATGCTCTCAGTCTTCCAGGCCATCCCCTTCGAGTTACTAGAAAGCCACCCACGGCAGACTGGTGGAACCTACTCTTAGCACTCCCAGAGGAGACAAATATTACAATCACCCCCCTGGAAAATCACAAGTTATATTGGTTTCTATAGAGAATAAGCAATGGGACCCGCCTGGAAATAGCCCAGGGGGGGTACTCTGATATTTTCATACATACGTAGGCTCGGTCCATTTTTTTGGGTTCAAAATTTTGAATTTCTATATTTTTTGGGGTTTTCAGGAAAATGAATATTTTTTTTGGGTATGAAGATTTTGTGGATATATTTTTGGGGTCATCACATAATTGGACTATATTTAGGGGTCATTTCTATGCATTTTATGGTCAAGGTACAGAATGAGGGATATTTTTTTGGGTTGCTAAAATTTCAAATATTTTTTGGGGGTGCTTGAAATTCCTGATATTTTTTGGGGGCGAAAGGTAGATGCTGGGTCCGAGCCTACGTATGTGGAAAAAATGAGAGTACCCCCCCCCCCCCCCCTGGGGGAAATAGTTGGACCCCCACCCCCGGAAAATGTTGGATCCCCTCTGGCACCTCGGAAAATGATAGTTTTCTATGAAAGTAACCGTTAGTCGTCTGTAAAATAAGTGAGGACTAAAAAAACGTTGTCATAGTTTTTTATATGTCAGATGGACCTGGACCAACTCTGACGAACATTACTGGATCCGCACATGGTTACCTTTGTTTTGATTTGATACTTTACATACCATTCAACATTTTTTTGGTTATTTCGGGACGGGTCTTCCTGGGTTAAACTAGTACTAATAGTCCAGGCGCTGATTTCTGTACAGGCCTTCGTTTTTGACTTGGCACAACTTACCTGCCAGAAAAGGTTTGACTGCAGGAATGCAATCCTGGGGTCTTCTGCAATACTCCTAGGTACGTCGTATAGTTAAATTGTGGTAGCAGTTTTCTAAATTCTACTACAGACACTCAGAGTTAATTGTTAAATACAACATTGGGTTAAAAACTCTTCTGCAACAAGGCATATCAGAACCTATATTTTATGGTGATTTAGTCTATAAATTCAAACGAATTGTTGGAAAACCTAATTTTAGTGATCAATTCAAAAAGATAGTAAAACGTTATATAAGGGTTGGATATAATTTGGATATCATGCGACAGTCTGCATGCCTAGTTTTAAACCCAATCACGGTTTATAGCTATGGTTTCCTCTTTAATTGCACGACGGTTGGTCAGGCCTCAGACTCTATGACGGCTCTGACGTAAAGCTTTAATCGGTGGGTTGGTGCCTGATGCTTATCTGTAGCTGGACCCACCATGGCTCAACTTGAGGTTTTCCTTAGCTCTGACTATCTGTAAGTCATGAGCCATTTTCTTTGTTTCATCATGGAGTGTTAATTTGATTAGAGTGTTTTCCATGATGATACATTGCATTAGTTAGATGACCTCCATGCGAGCTGAACATTTCTTGTACTTCAACAACAGCAGAATCTAGGGCGAAGATTTGGTACCAGTAAAATGCATTTAAGCCCCCCGGTGGCTTAGGCTGCTGTCCGTTCTAAGGCGGTGGTTCTGTTGTTGTTGACTTTTTGTTTATTGTTACTCCCATTGTGGGAGTCTGTAATTGTTCTATGTTTTGTTGTACGTTACTTTATGTCCATTCTAGTATTGCAATCATCTTGATGGGGAAGAGAGAGCTGATTGCTTTGCTTAATTTGTCTTCCTGGTGTCTTGTGATGGTTGAGCGGCTCTTCCTCGCGGTGCAACGGGGTTGTCTGCAGTTTGTGATTGTGGTATTTCCTGATCATACTCACTTACTATTTTTGCTGTAGGGCGTCATGTTTGCACGTACCCTACGCCAAATGAGGCTTAGGTAAATTGAGAGGAAAACACGCATCACGTTCAACCATTGCTTTTATATTCAGCACATTTCCCTTTAAATTTATACATTACATGTATGCAATGGCATACGACAGTAAAGCAATATCAAAAGTTTGTATATATGATATATTAGACATGAAAATGTCAAACTAAGTTAAACTAAATAGTCTTCTACTTGCGATGGAAAGAGAAAGTTGCTTCAATATATCATCAAAATTCGGTTGCGACCCGTTGATCCACGCAACATGCCCGTTGTGTCACAGAAAGCCCATTCACCTGCCTGAATTTCGATAATCCCTGCGTTTTTTTTAACAATTTCAATGCATGCTTATGATATGGGCTTACGTTGCTATCTTGTCATATTCAAAGGTAGGGTTTTAACAGTCGTATGTCGATGTAAACATTGAAAAATCATCAAAAGCAGGGCCAAATGACCCATTTTTTTCCACCAGTGGAATGGGGCGCACTGTAGCGCTTACAAAAACGATATTTTTTTTAAAAAAAATATCAAGTACAATTGAAGCAAAGACTCCTACAGCTCCTGTGAGTGTTTGTTTTTTTATTGTCTGCAGTATTTATTACGGCAGCACTGAGGGGACATGTGAAAAAAATTATTTATCTTGTTCCCACGACATAAGATCTCGTTCCCACAACATAATTATCTCGTTCCCATGAGATAAGATCTCGTTCACACGACATAAGATCTCGTTCCCACGACATGATTATCTCGTTCCCACGACATATTATCTCGTTCCCACGACATAATATCTCGTTCCCACGACATGATATCTCGTTCCCACGACATAATTATCTCGTTCCCACGACATCTTTATCCAATGAAAATGAGCCATTACTGACCTTCGCCATTTTTGTTAGGCCTACAATGTGTTAGATAACAATGCTAGATATATAAAAGGTAAGCACGTTTTGTCATGTTAAACAAGCTGTTGATTTATTTAAGAACTGTTCTAACATATGCTGGATCAAACGATCCACATTGTGAACATCACCATACAAAAGCTGATCTGAATTTAAAAGGGTAACGCAGCTCAATAACAATTTGGGTCCCATCAAACTGATCCATCTTCTGGTCGATCTATTCAATTGATTTCCCTTTCTGATTCATGATATGTTTCGTCCTGAAAATGTCATCTGCTTATTATGTCTGCTGCATATATTTAAACGACTCTAAGCCACTTTAAACATGGAAGCAAACAATATGAACACCATGAACCTTAGGAGCAGTCTGATATTGGTCCATATTTTTAGCAATAAATGCAACGAAAGCACATCAGCAGATGAGAAAACAGACGACACGTTAATTCTGGGAAATTGGGTTAAAACTAGACCGTACACTTTGCCTTCTGCAACAGACAGTGCATGCCAAAACCAACAAAATGACCTGTCCAACCAGCGGATACTTTTTCTGAGTGCATGGAAAACACTAATTCCTTACAATTGTAACTACTTGTACCCATTCAGTGTACACTCAGATTTATCTGGGTTCATGCAAAAGTTGTTCTGAATATTCGCTGGGCGCATATTTTATTGTATTCGTTCTGTCATGTACGGCATAATATACTAGTACCAGCAAAATTTAATGAATGTTCTGTCAAAATTGCAGATTTTAGCGAGCCATGCAATTATTGGAGTGCCTGTGTCATTTTTGTTGTCTAGTATTTTTTTAAATAATGGCTATATACAGGGTGTCCCAAAAGGTATGAAACGTTTCTAAACTTGAAAAAAGTCCAACCTTTAAGCTTGGCATACCTAAATATAAAATAATATATGTCAATAATTTATTTCAAGGCATTGCTAGCATTATCCTCTGTTTCTGGTAACGTCAAATATGGTGCCACCAAATAAGTCAATTTAAACGATTTTTGGACTGAAATATGCATAAACGTGATATTTGAGGCAAAATGCGTTACTTGTTAAAAAATTGTTCACTATTAAATTAAGTTAGGGTGCAAAGATTGGGAATCAATACAATCAAGTACCACACCTGACCTAGGATACCAATGGGAAAGTGACAAACTCATAGTTATACACCATAAACGAGATCCAAGAGGTCAGCCCTTTCCCAGCAGGTGACCACAAGGCACAAATAAACAGACGCACACAAAGGCATAACAAACACAAGACAGAAAACATAAAAGATCCACAAAAGAAGTACCGCCTTGGAACGGTCAGTACAATATTTTACTGGAGGGTTTAAACCAGTTTCACGGCGCCAACCTCCCCTTAATTCTGATGGAGACTAGGACACATTTGGGAAAGTGACAAAACACAACACACACAACAACCAAGAGGTCACTCCTTTCCCAGCAGGTGACCACAAGGCTACACGGAATAGATGCGACAGCACAACACACATCAACATGAAGCATAACTAACAAAAACGATCCACAAAAGAAACACCGCCTTGGAACGGTCAGTGAAATATTCACTGGAGGGCTAAAGCCGGTTTCACGGCATAACCCCTAGTTTTTATGTTAAGGCTTAAACATAACAATAGTGTCAAACAAACACATCGATTGGTTTTGTTTTATTATATGCACACTTAACTGTCATATGAAAGTTCAAACTAAACATCAGGTATCAGTGGCCTTTATAGAGAAAAGTAGGTGGGGTAACAATAAAGTGCACACCTAATGATATTGTCAATACATTTAGTTAAAGCAACTGTATCATCTAAATCAAGGGTAACAACCTACGTCACAGCGTTGATGTTTTAAACACGTAGTGCGGCGCCATCTTTGATTTACAAGGTCAGTTTTCCCCTTCGTAAAATTAAACAAATGAGTGTCTGTACAAACAAAGCAGTGCAGGCGGTGCCTAACATCACACTTGAACAGAATATATAACGGCCACGCCCCGATATGCCGTTGCCTTTGTAATCATTCACCCACAAGAATCGAAGCGGGAGACACGAGGATATTTTTAGCAGTCACCCACTTCGATTTTTGTGGGTGAATGTTTACAAAGGTAACGGCATTTCTGGACGTGACCATTGTATATTCTGTTCAAGTGTGATGTTAGGCACCGCCTGCACTGCTTAGTTTTGACAGACACTAATTTGTACGACATTTACGAAGGGAAAAACTAACCTTGCAAATCAAAGATGGCGTCATACTACGTGTTTACAACACCCACGCTATGACGTAGGTTGTTACCCCTGTAAATGAATTGGCCATTTATAAGAGCAGTCTCTTCAGTATTTTTACATAACATTAAAATTACAGGGTGTTGGTTACCATGGAAACAGACTTGATTTTGTAAAACTAAAAGGTCTTTGAAAATACTCATTCTGAACAAGGTGATTAATAATTTGAGTCTTGATTATAAAACTTGAGGAACACTAAGAAAGGCAAAAGCTATAACAAAAAAGTGTAGACAAAATATACATTTACAAGAGCAAGCATCAAGAAATGAATATCGATAAAATGCTGCAACAAGAATTCATAGATATATAGCCAAAGAAGTAAACTGTGTAAATCAGAAAATTAGAACCCATTCTTTAAAAACTCAACCTTGCATTGTCATAAAATAAAATCAAGTCGGGTTTTTGCATTATATAATTTTTATGTATAGTACGTTAATCAATAAGCAACTTATCTCTGTGGAGTCAAATCTTAAAAGACTTTCAAAACGTTTAATGTGTTTTGGGACACCCGCTACATTTAATGCAATCGGTCAGTGTACACTCGAATGAAATTTTTAAAAAAATCTGTTCAAAATTACGCAGATTTCACATTTGTACAAAATTTGAAATCCGTGCAAACTTAAAAAAGATTTTGTACTATTCCAAAGAGTGAAACAGCAAAATAGAGATATCATCAAATGGATAATATTATGTTTCAACATGTTGTGTCAGTTTATTTTTGAAACTGTTAAAGTGCATCTGGGCTTCCACTGTGCTTTGGTACAGAAATGTAAAGCGACATACATAACGGATACCAAAAATTATGCAATTTTGAACGTTGTATTTCTTTTGAAACAAAAAACTATAAAAACGCAATTATGGGGCGAAAAGCTAGCCACGTTCTTCTTCCAAATGCCGTGGGTTGGTATGCAGTGAGTTATTGTGCTATTTCCTGATCATACTCATTTACTTATTGCGACAGTATATCCTGCGACGGCATTATGCAACGTCTCGTTTCAATGCCTGACAAGTGGTTTTATGCAGCTGGCGAGTGGTTTTACGCAGCTGGAAGCAACCGGCTGTAGGCGCAACATACTACATTGTCACTGTCTTTTTGAGGGATATTGTTACTTGTGCACTAGAATGGGGATAACCATACTCAAAATTATCATTTGGGTTGGTATATCGTCGGATATGCGTTTAGAGGTCACGTTTCTGGCTCCGCTAACACCGAAAAACTAAATTTTCCTTCTATATGTCTAACGATAACCACCAAGAATGAGAATTTTGAATAGAGTTATCCCCTCAATGTTTTTGTTTTAATTATTATTTATCTTTTATATTTTTACGGTGATTGCTCAGATTGATTAGCTTGGCTTAGTTTTTGTCCTCACTTTATTTTTGACATTTTTAGAAATGTGTCTTTACCTGGCTTTGTTGTTCCTGCTTAATTTAGGTTGCCTCTTTATGCATTTTGTTAACATGTTTTTAAGCAGCACATGAGAAAGTAAAACTTATTTATCACACCTGATGTGTTAAGTCACAGCATGCCTAGCTATCCAAAGTGGCTAGATGCTCAGCTTTTGGTCTGTGGCTCACTCATCTACTTCCACATATATATATATATATATATATATATATATATATATATATATATATATATATATATATATATATATATATATATATATATATATATATATATATATATATATATATATATATATATATATTATGTATATATATATATATATATATATATATATATATATATATATATATATATATATATATATATATATATTATATATATATATATATATATATATATATATATATATATATATATGAACAGGGTACGTTGGCCCATCAATAAGTACCAAAAGGTCATGGGGTGGCTCATTAGCTATCTTTTCCGAGAATAGGGTTTTAACATTTGTAGTTATATTGAGAAATAAGACTGGTGGTTCCTTTCAAATTGACCCAACTTTTGTAGGTTCTTTTGAGTTTATGGTCTCAAAACATTTGTAGTTTTATTGAGAAAAATGACGGGTGGCCCCCTCCAAAAATAGTAAGTGAGTATGATCAGGAAATACCACAATGTTGTAGGTTCTCTTTCTTTTGTGTTCTCTTAACTTACACTGTGCACAATACGTGTAAGTTTAGATCAAAAGAGATGGCAGGTACACTCCAAACCCTTTTGGTATAACTTACATTTACTAAACAACTTGAAGCCAACATTTCTCCAGTGATAAATGGTAAATATTTTACCTGTTATTGTTGGAGTCATTATCAGCATCAATACAATAGCACAGAATATAGTTTCTGAATCAATTGAAAGGTCACAGACATTAACGATGGTGGTTACACTTATTTTACGGTATATGTATAGATACCAAATAATGCCAGGCGATAAAACGAAAAGACGCAAATTGAAAAGACGAAATAACACCTGCAAAAAAAGGAAATAACGCAAAACGAAACTTAAGAAAATAATGGCAGGCGAAAAGAAGTCAATATAAGCTTAAAACATATTAACCTGCTAACCTAATACATATATAATTACAGATATAAGAGCCATGGAAGACATAATATCCTGACACCATTTCCAAAGTTTAAGAAAAAAACAAGATAGCGCTTGAAATTAAATGGTGTCCTGAGTTATATCAACTTATACTAGGCTACACATTGTGCAAAGTTTGCATGTCCAGGTTCGTGGATGTCTTATTAGAGACACTACCTCGCCAAGCTGGAATAAACCTCAATAACAGGAACTAGTCACAAACTATTTTTCTGAAAAATAGGCGTGTATCTGTAAAATATAAAAGTAAATATGGGCCTACTTTTTCTATTCTAAGGGTTTGTTAGCCTCCTGTGGCCTCAATGTCGAATTTATCACCGGAAGAGATGCATAGAATTATAACATTTTCTGATAATTGAATTTGGTTAATTGTCCTGAATTTTTAGTATCAGGCTTTCGCTCTTTCCTCTGTCTGTCTGTCAAAATGAAAACAACAACACCCTGGTAGTTATTTTTTTCTATTATAGTCTGGTCCGGCATCCATATCTAAGTTGTACGGTATTTTTGATGTGGCCTTTTTAAAATTATTTTAAAGTTAATCCCTCATGGCACTGACCTCTAAACGTGAACTATATCAAAACCATCACATCCCTTAGCACTGACTTATTCTGCTTTCTGCCTAGCCCAACGTTTTTGCGACCATAATATGAAAGAATGTCATTATTACAAGAAGTTAAATTCTATCAACGCGAAATGACACAACGAATAATCTAGAAAAAAATGGACACTTTAGAAATATAGAGAACCTACAAAAGAGCTAAGTGCACTAAGGGGCTAATTTGGCCCCCTCTGGAGCAAAAAAAAAAGACAGTTGCTTTTCACCAATTTCTTCTTATTGGTTTATTAAAAGAATAAACGTAAGAAGGAGGGCAAAGATCAGGAATCAATACAATCAAGCACCACACCTGACCCAGGATACCGATGGCAAAGTGACAACATCACAATTAGACATCACAAACGAGAGCCAAGAGGTCAGCCCTTTCCCAGCAGGTGACCACAAGGCAACAATAAACAGACGCACACAAAAGCATAACAAAAACTAGACAGAAATTACATAAATGATACAAAAAAAGAAGCACTGCCTTGGAATGGTCAGTAATAATATTTTACTGGAGGGCTTAAACCAGTTTCATGGTGTGCCAACCTCACCCTTAGTTCAGATGTCAATCAAGACACATAGATGTTTGGTTAGCATGAAATACCCCTAACTTATCGATGCATCATCTCCTAGAACATATAAATCAAGGCATAAAAAGGATATAAAGCAAAGATAAGGACTCAACAGTAAATAAAACTGAAAACCAGAGCAAAAGAAATCCAACAGGTGTAACCTGGTGGGCCTGACAACAGCCAAATAACCCAAGTGTAAAATTCTGGCATTTATTTAACTTTTACCATTGCTATGGTAACAAAATGGCTGACGAAATAGGCTTATAAAAGAAAAATTGCCATTTTGGCTCAAATTTAAGGCTTTGGGAGAGGGATGTTTCAAGAATTGAAATCAGATCAGCAGATAAATACAAAAAAAATGTCTTGTGTTTCCTGATAATATTCGTCATCAGTTAAAATATCTTTTTGGTATTTGCTTCTCAGTGCTCTATGTTGATTTCTCTGTCAAATGTCTCAAATTTGGTCAAAAATGGTCACTTTCCTATCTTTAGCCTATTTTGGTGGCCATTTTTGTTAGCTCACCTGAGCCAAAGGCTCAAGCTGAGTTATTCTGATTGGTGGTCGTGCGTACTTGCGTCAGTAATCTTTTTCTGTAAACAACATCTCTTCCTGAACCACTAGTCCAAATTTAAAATTACTTCACATGAAGGTTTCCAATAATGCCCTCTACCAAAATTGCATACATAGTTCTGCTCCAACGAGCACAAGGGCCACCAGAGCTCCAGATAAGAAATATTTTAAATGACATCTCCTCCTGAACCACTGGTCCAAAATCAAAATTATTTCACAGAATTGTTCCTCTTGCATGATACCCTCTACCAAAATTGCACAAAAGGTTCTGCTCCGCTGTAAAAGTGGCCACCAGAGCGCCAGATTAGAAATAACTTTAAATGACATCTCTTCCTGAACCACCGGTCCAAATTCCCTGGAGAGTCCCTACCACCTTGCCGCGGTCTCTGGGGCACACTTCACACAGGGGACGATATTGATTGTAATACTTGTCTCCTCTGGGAGTTCTAAGAGTAGGACCCACCAGTCTGCCGTGGGTGGCTTTCTCGTAACTCGAAGGAGATGGCCTGGAAGACTGAGAGCATGCAGAATATGGACGTTTATAAATTCTGTATGACTCAACACGTCTCTTTGGCCTCTTTGACGGGGTAGACTGAGGTGGAAACACGGCCCGGTGTTTCTAATCGGCTTTGTCATGCTGAGCCCCAGGATTCTGAAAATGTAAAAAAAAATATTTCTTATATCTTCGTTCTATAGTATCGTTTTGATGCCAACCATGTGTCCATTATCTTAAACTTTCTTACTTTTATAAAATAATCCTGGAAGGCAGTGGCTTAACAGGTCAATTGTGCAGATTCTATTTGTGCAAGTATGCCTTCTATGTATCTCTAGCACTGGAGATCGGAAATCCACTCCATTAAAGTGCTCCCTTGTTGGGCTCCACGGTGGGTGGGGAGCATGGAGGATGAATATAACAACTAAACTACATGGCTAAAAAACAAGCAAAAAAACGTCACATAGCAAATTCAGATACTGACTCTGAAAACTCGTACCCAGTTTCTCAACCAACTAATTGAAGTTCGTCAAGTTCGTATAACTCAACCAAAAAAACCTTATGTACCCAGATTTTTAATAATCCATTCAGAAAAAAGAAGGAGAGACTATTTCTTCTCTTTCTCCGTTTGTAGTACATAAAAGTATTATCAGCATTGCAGGAGAACCAAAGAGCATAAAGAACCTAAGGTCCGGTGATCTTTTGATACAATGTGCTAAAGAAGCACACGAAAAGAGTCTACTACAGATGAAGACATTTTGTGGTTTAAAATGCTCTGTAACACCCCATTCATCCTTGAACACATCCAAGGGTATTATTCACTGTCCAGCCTTGAGCAGAGTGACAAGCGATGATATCAAGGAAGGCATGGTTGAACAGGGAGTAACAGATGTACGTAGAATCACTGTACGTCGTTTGTTTGTTTGTTTGGTTCTTAACGACGCATCAACCCTCGTGGGTCATTAGCGTCAGACGGTATTAATCTAAACATGATGAAGATGGAAAACGTAAAAATTTATAAGATAAAAATAAAAGGAATGATGATGATGAGTTTGTATAATGATAATTAGTTGCAATACGATTGTTGACAGGAGAGACCACGTACAATATCTGACAGTTTCAAAGAGCTATTCTGATAACTGTACATGTTCTTTAACTGAACAGAATACAACATTAAAAAATCTGTATTATGGTCTGATACAAGTGTAAAACAAAACATGATTTTAAAAAAGCAATTAGATTTTGTTAAAAAGATTTATTTGTCTTAAAAATGTCATAATACTATCAATATGCATATCTTGAAATAATTCTTTCATGTTATCAACATGGAAGCAATTATTTCTTACTTGTGCAAAATCGCCACACTCCAAAAGGAAGTGGCGTACAGTGAATGGTGCGTCGCAACAAACACATTGTGGTTGCTCTTCACCTTGTAGTAAGTGTGAATGAGTGACTCTTGTATGACCTAAGCAGAGTCGAGCTAAAACTACTTCTTCTCTTCTAATGTTTCGAACAACTGATTGATATTCACCAATAGTTGGTTTGATGTCAAGAAGTTTATTACCAATGCTGTTATTCCATGAAGTTTGCCATTCTTCCAAGATATATTTATTGATAGATGGCTTAAAATTGGAAAATGGAATTTTAAAAGAAGTTGGTTCTAATGAAAGCGACGTTTTTGCTTGCTTATCTACCATCTCATTCGCTTGGATACCTTTATGACTAGGAATCCAACAGAGAGCAATTTCTTTATAAGCTAAAAGAACATGATATTTTTCTAAAAGTTTCTGAATCTGTGGATTCTTTGAACTGGTATGGTTCATTGCTTTCAATACAGAAAGCGAGTCAGAAAATATAATAAATTTATTGTTAGCATCACAAGTGCTAATGAAATCTAAAGCTAGACCAATTGCTTTGGCTTCAGCAGTGAAAATTGATGACTCGTCAGGTATACGTTGCATATTACTATGGTTGTCTGATATAACAGCACAACCAACCTTTGAGTCTTCCTTTTACCCATCAGTATAAATTTGTTGGTAATTCTTATAACGACTTTGCATTTTTCTGAAATCGTCTTTTAATATGTGTGGATTTGATTCAGATTTTTTCTCGGAATGTAAATCAAAAAGTATTTCAGGTGGTTTCATACACCAAGCTGGAATATTTGGTGTAAAATGTTTTTCAATATTTTGTGGTTTGATATTGGCAGATTCTAAGAGTGGTGAATTTCTGATGCCAAATGATTTGATAGCTTTAGGTTTTTGTTCATATATATTAACATAATTTGGTGGGAATGTAACTTCATGAGCAGGATTTGATGGGTTAGCAGCAAGTCTTATAGCATATTGCAAAGAGAGTTTCTCTCTTCGTGAGTATAGTGATGGTTCATCTGCTTCCACATAGAGACTAGCAACAGGAGAAGTTCTAAAAGCCCCTAAAGCTAATCTAAGTCCTTGGTTATGTATAGGATCAAGCATTTGAAGATATGATTTTCGTGCAGAGCCATATATAATACAGCAATAGTCTAATTTTGACCGGACTAGAGACCGATACAGCTTTAGAAGTGTAGTTTGGTCTGCACCCCAAGAAGTATGGGAAAGCACTTTTAAAAGATTCAATGCTTTTAAACATTTATCTTTGAGGTATTTAATATGGGGTATAAAACTGAAATGTCTATCAAATAAAATGCCAAGGAATTTAGATTCCTCAACAACTGGAATGGGTGATCCATATAAATGTAAAACCGGATCATCATGTTGCTTGCGCAACTGACAGAAATGTACACACTGTGTTTTTGATTTGGAAAACTTAAACCCATTGCTTGTTGCCCAACTTTCAATCTTATTTAAATTTTGTTGTAGTTGACGTTCAATTGTCGCCATGCTTTTCGAGCGATAACAGATACAGAAGTCGTCAACGTATAATGAGCAATCAGTAAGATTACCTAAACATTTCACAATATCATTAATTTTGATACTAAAAAGTGTTGTAGATAGAACGCCCCCTTGAGGTACACCTTGCTCCTGGTCATAATAGTCAGACAGAGAGGAGCCAACTCAGACTTGCATGGTGCGGTCTGCAAGGAAGTTTTCAATGAATGTAGGAAGTCTACCTCTTAATCCTAATTTGTGGATATCTTTTAAAATGCCATATCTCCACGTGGTATCATAAGCTTTTTCCAAATCAAAAAACACAGCAACTACATGTTCCTTTTTAATAAAGGCATCACGTATGAAGGTTTCTAATCTAACTAAATTATCAGTTGTACTGCGGTCAGATCTGAAACCAGATTGGAACCGCGATATATGATTATTGGATTCTAAAAACCAAGTAAGTCTTTTATTTATCATTCTTTCAAGTGTTTTACATAGACAACTTGTTAAAGCTATAGGTCTATAATTATTAGGTTTCGCAGGATCTTTCCCAGGTTTGGGAATTGGGATTATGGTTGCTAAGGTCCAATCTTCTGGAAATTTACCAGTTGTCCAAATGTAATTAAATATATTCAAAAAAGTTTCAAGAGAAGTATCTGGGAGGTGTTTAAGCATTTGATAGTGGATCTCATCAGGACCCGTGGCTGAGTCATGTGATAGTTGAATAGCTTCAACTAATTCATCTAAATTAAAATCTTTGTTATAAATTTCATTATTTTGTGATTTAAAATTCAATTGAACTTTCTCTTGTTCGGTTTTAATCTTTCTGAAGGATTCAGAGTAATTGAATGATGATGAATTGTGACAAAAAGTTTCTCCTAAAGTGTCAGCAATGTCTGTTTTTGAAGTTGCTTTGCTGTCAGTACCCACCATGTTTAGATGTGTGTAACTGGGGGATTTGTTTTTTCCAGAGATTTTTCTTATCATATCCCAAACCTTTTTAATAGGTGTTTTATGATTGATTTTCGAAACATAAGATCTCCATGACTTACGCTTCGAAAGTTTAATTGTTCTACGGGCTTTAGCTCTAAATACTTTGATGTCATTGAAATTGTTGGTATTTGGAGATCTTTTGAATTTAGATAGAGCTTGCTTGCGCTGTTTAATTGCTTCTTTACAGTCGTCATTGTACCATGGATTACTTTTAGTTGGATTTGTCGAAGTTTGAGGAATACAGTCGAACTTCGATGGGTCGAACTCGTATGGACCGTCGGTACGAGTTCCACCCATCCATGTGTTCGAGCGATACCTAGCCTGACAATTTTCAAGCTGGTTCATGTGTACTTTATGTCCTCACGGACACCACGTTTTTTATCGACCAAAGTTGCAAAGCGCACGTGACACCTTTCTTTGCTCAATAACCCTTTGCACGCTAGAGTTAGCATATGAACCTGTTGAAAGTAAATACATTTATCGGCATACGCAAATGCGCAGGCTGATCGATGCATTTGCTATCAAGTAAGCTGTATTGTTTGTCTTCTAGTCGGTGAATGTTCCAGTTTATGTGTCGTCCGGTTGTTTATCATTTCCTTTCAAACAACAAAAGAAAAAAGTTTTTCTTTATTATTTATTTACAATGTGCAAGTTTCAATTAATAATAACGAATAAAAGCATGAAAATATGACAAACTCCCCATGATGTTTACAACAAAGACGCGGATCAGACTGTACCGCCGCACAATTTGATGCTGGTTATCCAGCCAGGCATGTTTTACTCATTTTGACACGCGAATTCTTGATTACAAAACATCTCATTAATTGTCTTTAATCATTTCCGGCGGCCATACTGAGAACTTACTCAAATCTTTGATCTGATAAATTGCCGCTAATTGCTTCACACGTTCCGTTCGTCAGTTAGGTGACCCAAGGGTAAAATCATCATTGTCACGGAGCGCTTATGAAAATAATAATGAACTGAAATCAAGGGTGTGACTGATTCATGAAAAGAAATATTTGGTTCGAGCCATCATAGCGTTTTTACATCAAAAAATCGCCCTGCGGACCATGCTTTGAGTTCGAGAGTTCGAGCCATCGCTGTTCGAGCCTGAGGTGTATTTTAACATTAAATGTATGGGGAAATTGCCGGGACCAACAAATGAGTTCGAGCGATCCCTGGTGTTCGAGACAGGCGCGTTCGAGCGACCAAAGTTCGACTGTACATTCTTAAGATATTTCAATAAGCAAAGAGGTAAAATCAGCTATAGGATCAGAAGATTCTTTGAAGTTTTCTGGCACCAATTTACCAGTGCACAGAGTATTAAATAGATCCCAGTTGGCTCTATTTAATTTCCATTTTGGATTGTGATCCTCAGTGGAAAAAGTGTTCTGTTCAATGATGATAGGGAAGTGATCACTATTGTGTTGGTCTTCACATACAGACCAATTATAATCAAGAAACAGTGATGGATGACAGAAGGAAAGATCAACAGATGTAAAAGACTTTGTAGTTGGAGAATGATAAGTATAAGACTTATCATTCATAATACAAATGTCATTCTTTGTAATGAAATTTTCGATAAGTTCACCTCTGGAATCATTGTTTTGACCACCCCAGAGGATATTGTGACCATTGAAGTCACCTAATAAGATATACGGAGAAGGAAGTTGTTGCAGTAAATTGTCCAAGTGTTGGGAGTTGAGAGAAAAGGATGGAGGAATATATACAGAACATATGGTAATTTCTCTGTCAAGAGTGACAGAAACAGCAGTTGCTTGTAGTTCTGTTTGTAAATCAATCTTTCTTTGTGGGAAAGATGATTTAACAAATATTGAGGCACCACCAGAGGGCCTCAGACAATCAGTATGAACATACAGTCGAACTTCAATGGCTCAAACTCGTCGGGACCGTCTGTGCGAGTTCGACCCATCCATGTGTTCGAGCGATACCTAGCCTGACAATTTTCAAGTTAGTTCATGTGTACTTTATGTCGTCATGGACACCACGTTTTTGCAAAGCGCACGTGACACCTGTCACTGATCAATAACACTTTGCACGCTAGAGTTAAAATTATAAGCCGCATGCGTTACCATATGTACCTGTTGAAAGTAAAAACATTGATCAGCATGGGCATATGCACAGGCTGATCAGTGCATTTGCTATCGAGTAAGCTGTACCGTTTGTCTTCTTGTGGGTGAATGTTCCTGTTTATGTGTCGCTACAGTTTATGTTCAGTTGTTTATCCGTGTCCTTTAGAACAATAAAAGAAACAAACAAGTTTATTATTTATTCACAATGTGCAAGTTTCAATTAATAACAACCAATTAAAAACAAGAAAAAAATGACAAACTCCCCACAAAGACGCAGATCAGACTGTACCGACGCACAATCGGATGCCTGTCTTTATCCAGCCAGCACACCGTGTCGGGCCACTATCCGCCTGCCAGCGAAACGGCATTTAAATGTCGTTTCGCTGGCGGGCCGATAGTGGCCCGCTTAAAAAACTTTGCTCATAAAGACTCTGACCAGACTGCACAATCTGATGCCCGTTTTTATCCAGCCAGCACACGGTGTCGGACCACTATCGGCCTGCCAGCGAAACGGCGGGTAGATAGGGGCCTTTGCTCACAAAGACTCTGACCAGACTGCACAGCTGAACAGACTGATCTGAATCTTCGATGATTGTAAAATGGATTAGCACACAAAGCAAGCGCATTTCTACTTTCAAATTCTTGATTACAAAACATCTCATTAATTGTCTTTATTCAATTTCGGCTGTAATACTAAGTGGTGACAAGTAAATCTTTGATCTCATAAATTGCCGCTAATGGCTTCACACATTCCGCTCGTCAGTTAGGTAACTCAAGGGTAAAATCATCATTGTCACGGAGCGCTTATGAAAATAATAATGAACATAAATCAAGCGTCTTAAGAAATATTTGGTTCGAGCCATCATGGCGTTTTTACATAAAAAATCGCCCTGCAGAATTTGCTTTGAGTTCGAGAGTTCGAGCCATCGCTGTTCGAGCCTGGGGTGTATTTTAGCATTACATGTATAGGTACATTTCCGGGACCTTCAAACGAGTTCGAGCGATCCCTGGTGTTTGAGACAGGCGAGTTCAAGCGACCAAACTTCGACTGTAGTTATATATATTAAAACCTCGTAATGAGATGTTATCATCTGGTTTAAGAAATGTCTCTTGAAAACAAAATACGGATGGATTATATTCGGAAATCAATAGAGATACTTCATTATAATTAGGTTTCAAACCTCAACAATTCCATTGTATAATTTTATGTTTAAAATCCATACTTGAAAATAATATTAAAAGAAGTACTAAAATAATGGTTAGATTGAAACCCTCCATTATTAAGTTACTGGTAATCTTGGCAGTGTGCCTTTAGGGAGATGGTCACTGGCAGAAGAGTCTGTGAATACCACAGACTCCTCTTCCATACACACCTCTGTATCATCTTTATTCAAAACAGAATAAGGATTTTGCTGAGCTTTTTCTGCTTCTTCTTTTTCTTTCAGTTCTTTTTCCTGCTTATCTTTATGATATTGCTTTCGTCTTTCTTATTTCTGCTGTTGCTTAATTCTGTCTTTCTCTTCTTTTTTCTTTCTCTCCTCCTCCTTCTTCATCATTTCCAGGGTTGCTGGTTTAAGTGCTGGCCCTGGACGAGGAGATAAAGTATTTTTGTCTTGTTTTCCATTAGGTGTTTCTTTTGGTGTTTTTTCTGATGGTGATTGTTCTTGTTTTTTTAAGTATTCAGTGAAACTGTCGTCTGTCTGCGTGCTTTTGTTGTCGGTTTGTGTAGATTTGTTGCAAGTGCCTGGTTTTACAGCACTTGCATATGATCTAGTATCATAAAATTGCTCATATTGTTTTCGAGCTTCTGGGAACGAGATGTTCTGTTCACATTTTATCTTAAGTATTTTCTTCTCTTTCTCCCAAGCCGGGCACTGTTTAGAGTTGGCAGGGTGTTCCCCTGAGCAGTTTACACACTTGGCTGGTCTTTGACACTGGCCAACTAGGCAATGCTCAGGCATACTGCAGTTGACGCATATAGCCTGTCTGCCACACTTGTTTTCGTGGTGGCCAAACACTTGACATTGATAACAATGAAGTGGATTTGGTATATATACGTCAACTTTGACTTGCATAAAACCTATTTTGACCACTGATGGTAAAACTGGTGAATTGAACGTGAATACAAATGTGTTTGTCGGTTTCTTTGCTCCATCACGGAAGACACTGATTCTACGAACATCTGTGACACCCTGTTCTCCCATGAACTCCAGATTATGCTCGCAGGTCTGCCTGTGCAAGGCAGGACAGCGAACAATACCCTTGGATATGTTCAAGGAAGAATGTGGGGTCACTTTGCATTTCAGTCCGCAGAAGTTCTTCAAATTAAGAAGAGTTGTCTCATGTTTTTCCTTCGCACACTGTATCAGAAGGTCACCAGACCGTAGATTTTTTATGCTTTTGGGCTCACCTGTCAAACTCATTATAGTTTTATGTACAGGAATGGAGAAAGAGAAGAAATACTTTCATCTTCCTTTTCTGAATGGGTTATTAAAAATCTGGGTACATAAGGTGTTTTGGTTGAGGTAGACTAACTTGAATTAGTTGGTTGAGAAGCTGGGTACGAGTTTTCAGAGTCAGTATCTGAATTTGCTATGTGACGTTTTTTTGCTTTTTGTTTAGCCATGTAGTTTGTTTGTTTGATTCATCCTCCATGCTCTCCACCCACCTTGGAGCCCAACAAGGGAACACTTTAATGGAGTGGGTTTCAGACCTCCAGTGCTAGAGTTACATAGAAGGTATACTTGCACAAATAGAATCTGCACAATTGACCGGTTAAGCCACTGCCTTCCAGGATTATGTTATAAAAGATAGAAAATTTGAGATAATGGACACATAGTTGGCATCAGAACGATACTATAGAACGAAGATAGACTGAGCTGGAAACAAGGCCCGGTGTTTCTAATCGGCTTTGTCATGCTGAGCCCCAGGATTCTGAAAATGTATCAAAAAATATTTCTTATATCTTCATTCTATAGTATCGTTCTGATGCCAACCATGTGTCCATTATCTTAAACTTTCTTTCTTTTATAAAATAATCCTGGAAGGCAGTGGCTTAACGGGTCAATTGTGCAGATTCTATTTGTGCAAGTATACCTTCTATGTATCTCTAGCACTGGAGATCGGAAATCCACTCCATTAAAGTGCTCCCTTGTTGGGCTCCACGGTGGGTGGGGAGGATGGAGGATGAATCAAACAACTAAACTACATGGCTAAACAAAAAGCAAAAAAACGTCACATAGCAAATTCAGATACTGACTCTGAAAACTCGTACCAAGTTTCTCAACCAACTAATTCAAGTTCATCAAGTTCGTCTACCTCAACCAAAAAACCTTATGTACCCAGATTTTTAATAATCCATTCAGAAAAAGAAGGAGAGACTATTTCTTCTCTTTCTCCATTTGTTGTACATAAAACAATAATGAGTATTGCAGGAGAACCAAAGAGCATCAAAAATCTAAGGTCTGGTGATCTTTTGATACAATGTGCAAAAGAGTCACACGAAAAAAATCTACTACAGATGAAGACATTTTGTGGTCTAAAATGCTCTGTAACAGCCCATTCGTCCTTGAACACATCCAAAGGTATTATTCGCTGTCCAGCCTTGAGCAGAGTGACAAGCGATGATATCAAGGAAGGCATGGTTGAACAGGGAGTTACGGATGTACGTAGAATCACTGTACGTCGTGATGGTGAAACAAAATTAACCAACACATATGTTCTTACATTCAACTCACCAAATTTACCTACAGTTGTTAAAATAGGCTTTCTGCAAGTAAAAGTAGATGTCTATATACCAAGCCCACTTCGGTGCTACCATTGTCAAGTGTTTGGTCACCACGAAAATAAATGTGGTAGACATGCTGTATGCTGCAACTGCAGTGAGCCTGAACATTGTGCACCATCTGGCGTGTGTGAAAAACCAGCCAAATGTGTCAACTGCTCAGGGGATCATCCTGCAAACTCAAAGCAATGCCCACAATGGGAGAAAGAGAAGAAAATTCTCAAAATCAAATGTGAAAACAATCTTTCATTTCCTGATGCTCGTAAGCAATACCAACAATTTTACACTGGTCAAACCTATGCAAGTACTGTAAAACCAGGCACTTGCAACAAATCTACACAAACTGAAAACAAAACCACACAGACAGACGACAGCTTTACGGAATACTTAAAACAGACAACAGAGAAAACACAAAGTACAAAGGAAAAACGTAACGCATCTCCTAAACCAGGAAAAAGTAACTCCTCTCATTCTGGGCCAGTCCTTAAGGGGGCAACCTTAGAAATGATAAAGAAAGATGAGGAGAAGAAGAAAAAAGAAGAGAAAGACAAACTTAAAAAACAACAAAAAGAAGAAAGAAAACAGCAATGGCAAAAAGAACAAGCACAGAAAGAAAAAGAACAAACAGAAAAAGCAAAACAAGCTGAAAAGAATCCATATTCTGTGTTTACTGAAAAAGATGATGAGGAGGTGTGTATGGAAGAGGAGTCTGTGGTATTTACAGACTCTTCTTCCAGTGATCATCTCCCTAAAGGCACACTGCCAAAATTACCAGTAACGAAATAATGGAGGGTTTCAATCTAACCATTATTTTAGTACTTCTTTTAATATTATTTTCAAGTATGGATTTTAAACATAATATTATACAATGGAATTGTCGAGGTTTGAAACCTAATTATAATGAAGTATCTCTATTGATATCTGAATATAATCCATCTGTATTTTGTTTTCAAGAGACATTTCTTAAACCAGATGATAACATCTCATTACGAGGTTTTAATATATATAACTATGTTTATACTGATTGTCTGAGGCCCTCTGGTGGTGCCTCAATATTTGTAAAATCATCTTTCCCACAAAGAAAGATTGATTTACAAACAGAACTACAAGCAACTGCTGTTTCTGTCACTCTAGACAGAGAAATAACCATATGTTCTGTATATATTCCTCCATCGTTTTCTCTCAACTCCCAACACTTGAACAATTTACTGCAACAACTTCCTTCTCCTTATATTTTATTAGGTGACTTCAATGGTCACAATATCCTCTGGGGTGGTCAAAACAATGATTCCAGAGGTGAACTTATCGAAAATTTCATTGCAAAGAATGACATTTGTATTATGAATGATAAGTCTTATACTTATCATTCTCCAAGTACAAAGTCTTTTACATCTATTGATCTTTCCTTCTGTCATCCATTACTGTTTCTTGATTATAATTGGTCTGTATGTGAAGACCAACACAATAGTGATCACTTCCCTATCATCATTGAACAGAACACTTTTTCCACTGAGGATCACAATCCAAAGTGGAAATTAAATAGAGCCAACTGGGATCTATTTAATACTCTGTGCACTGGTAAATTGGTGCCAGAAAACTTCAAAGAATCTTCTGATCCTATAGCTGATTTTATCTCTTCTCTTATCGAAATATCCAAAGAATGTATTCCTCAAACTTCGACAAATCCAACTAAAAGTAATCCATGGTACAATGACGACTGTAAAGAAGCAATTAAACAGCGCAAGCAAGCTCTATCTAAATTCAAAAGATATCCAAATATCAACAATTTCAATGACATCAAAGTATTTAGAGCTAAAGCCCGTAGAACAATTAAACTTTCGAAGCGTAAGTCATGGAGATCTTATGTTTCGAAAATCAATCATAAAACACCTATTAAAAAGGTTTGGGATATGATAAGATAAATCTCTGGAAAAAACAAATCCCCCAGTTACACACATCTAAACATGGTGGGTACTGACAGCAAAGCAACTTAAAAAACAGACATTGCTGACACTTTAGGAGAAACTCTTTGTCACAATTCATCATCATTCAATTACTCTGAATCCTTCAGAAAGATTCAAACCGAACAAGAGAAAGTTTAATTGAATTTTAAATCGCAAAATAATGAAATTTATAACAAAGATTTTAATTTAGATGAATTAGTTGAAGCTATTCAACTATCACATGACTCAGCCACGGGTCCTGATGAGATCCACTATCAAATGCTTAAACATCTCCCAGATACTTCTCTTGAAACTCTTTTGAATATATTTAATTACATTTGGACTACTGGTAAATTTCCAGAAAATTGGACCTTAGCAACCATAATCCCAATTCCCAAACCTGGGAAAGATCCTGCGGAACCTAATAATTATAGACCTATAGCTTTAACAAGTTGTCTATGTAAAACACTTGAAAGAATGATAAATAAAAGACTTACTTGGTTTTTAGAATCCAATAATCATTTATCGCGGTTCCAGTCTGGTTTCAGATCTGACCGCAGTACAACTGATAATTTAGTTAGATTGGAAACCTTCATACGTGATGCCTTTATTAAAAAGGAACATGTAGTTGCTGTGTTTTTTTATTTGGAAAAAAGCTTATGATACCACGTGTAGATATGGCATTTTAAAAGATATCCACAAACTAGGATTAAGAGGTAGACTTCCTACATTCATTGAAAACTTCCTTGCAGACCGCACCATGCAAGTCCGAGTTGGCTCCTCTCTGTCTGACTATTATGACCAGGAGCAAGGTGTACCTCAAGGGAGCGTTCTATCTACAACACTTTTTAGTATCAAAATTTATGATATTGTGAAATGTTTAGGTAATCTTACTGATTGCTCATTACACGTTGACGACTTCTGTATCTGTTATCGCTTGAAAAGCATGGCGACAATTGAACGTCAACTACAACAAAATTTGAATAAGATTGAAAATTGGGCAATAAGCAATGGCTTTAAGTTTTCCAAATCAAAAACACAGTGTGTAAATTTCTGTCAGTTGCACAAGCAACATGATGATCCAGTTTTACATTTATATGGATCACCTATTCCAGTTGTTGCGGAATCTAAATTCCTTGGCATTTTATTTGATAGAAAACTCAGTTTTATACCCCATATTAAATATCTCAAAGCTAAATGTTTAAAAGCATTGAATCTTTTAAAAGTGCTTTCCCATACTTCTTGGGGTGCAGACCACACTACACTTCTAAAGCTGTATCGGTCCCTAGTCCAGTCAAAATTAGACTATGGCTGTATCATATATGGCTCTGCACGAAAATCATATCTTTAAATGCTTGATCCTATACATAACCAAGGACTTAGATTAGCTTTAGGGGCTTTTAGAACTCCTGTTGCTAGTCTCTATGTGGCAGCAGATGAACCATCACTATATTCACGAAGAGAGAAACTCTCTTTGCAATATGCTATAAGACTTGCTGCTAACCCATCAAATCCTGCTCATGAAGTTACATTCCCACCAAATTATGTTAATTTATATGAACAAAAACCTAAAGCTATTAAATCATTTGGCATCAGAATTTCACCACTCTTAGAATCTGCCAATATCAAACCACAAAATATTGAAAAACATTTTACACCCAGTATTCCAGCTTGGTGCATGAAACCACCTGAAATACTTTTTGATTTACATTCCGGGAAAAAATCTGAATCAAATCCACACATATTAAAAGATGATTTCAGAAAAATGCAAAGTCGTTATAAGAATTACCAACAAATTTATACTGATGGGTCAAAGGAAGACTCAAAGGTTGGTTGTGCAGTTATATCAGACAACCATAGTAATATGCAACGTATACCTGACGATTCATCAATTTTCACTGCTGAAGCCAAAGTAATTGATCTAGCTTTAGATTTCATCACCACTTATGATGGTAACAATAAATTTATTATATTTTCTGACTCGCTTTCTGTATTGAAAGCAATGAACCATACCAGTTCAAAGAATCCACAGATTCAGAAACTTCTAGAAAAATGTCATGACTTTTAGCTTATAAAGAAATTGCTCTCTGTTGGATTCCTATATAGGTATCCAAGGGAATGAGATAGTAGATAAGCAAGCAAAAACATCGCTTTCATTAGAACCAACTTCTTTTAAAATTCCATTTTCCAATTTTAAGCCATCTATCAATAAATATATCTTGGAAGAATGGCAAACTTCATGGAATAACAGCATTTATAATAAACTTCTTGACATCAAACCAACTATTGGTGAATATCAATCAGTTGTTCGAAACATTAGAAGAGAAGAAGTAGTTTTAGCTCGACTCCGCTTAGGCCATACAAGAGTCACTCATTCATACTTACTACAAGGTGAAGAGGTGCCACAATGTGTTGGCTGTGACGCACCATTCACTGTACGTCACTTCCTTTTGGAATGTGGCGACTTTGCACCAGTAAGAAATAATTGCTTCCATGTTGATAACATGAAAGAATTATTTCAAGATATACATATTGATAGTATTATGACATTTTTAAGACAAATAAATCTTTTTAACAAAATCTAATTGCTGTTTTTAAAATCATGTTTTGTTTTACATTTGTATCAGACCATAATACAGATTATATTATGTTGTATTCTGTTCAGTTAAAGAACATGTACAGTTATCTGAATAGCTCTTTGAAACTGTCAGATATTGTACGTGGTCTCTCCTGTCAACAATCGTATTGCAACTTATTATCATAAAACAAACTCATCATCATCATTCCTTTTATTTTATCTTATAAATTTTTAACTTTTTCCATCCTCATCATGTTTAGTTAATACCGTCTGACGCTAATGACCCACAAGGGTTGATGCGTCGTTAAGCACCAAACAATCAAACAAACACAGTGTGTACATTTCTGTCAGTTGCGCAAGCAACATGATGATCCGGTTTTACATTTATATGGATCACCTATTCCAGTTGTTGAGGAATCTAAATTCCTTGGCATTTTATTTGATAGAAAACTCAGTTTTATACCCCATATTAAATATCTCAAAGCTAAATGTTTAAAAGCATTGAATCTTTTAAAAGTGCTTTCCCATACTTCTTGGGGTGCAGACCGAACTACACTTCTAAAGCTGTATCGGTCTCTAGTCTGGTCAAAATTAGACTATGGCTGTATCATATATGGCTCTGCACGAAAATCATATCTTCAAATGCTTGATCCTATACATAACCAAGGACTTAGATTAGCTTTAGGGGCTTTTAGAACTTCTCCTGTTGCTAGTCTCTATGTGGAAGCAGATGAACCATCACTATATTCACGAAGAGAGAAACTCTCCTTGCAATATGCTATAAGACTTGCTGCTAACCCATCAAATCCTGCTTATGAAGTTACATTCCCACCAAATTATGTTAACTTATATGAACAAAAACCTAAAGCTATTAAATCATTTGGCATCAGAATTTCACCACTCTTAGAATCTGCCAATATTAAACCACAAAATATTGAAAAACATTTTACACCCAATATTCCAGCTTGGTGCATGAAACCACCTGAAATACTTTTTGATTTACATTCCGGGAAAAAATCTGAATCAAATCCACACATATTAAAAGATGATTTTAGAAAAATGCACAGTCGTTATAAGAATTACCAACAAATTTATACTGATGGGTCAAAGGAAGACTCAAAGGTTGGTTGTGCTGTTATATCAGACAACCATAGTAATATGCAACGTATACCTGACGATTCATCAATTTTCACTGCTGAAGCTAAAGCAATTGATCTAGCTTTAGATTTCATTAGCACTTGTGATGCTAACAATAAATTTATTATATTTTCTGACTCGCTTTCTGTATTGAAAGCAATGAACCATACCAGTTCAAAGAATCCACAGATTCAGAAACTTTTAGAAAAATGTCATGACTTTTAGCTTATAAAGAAATTGCTCTCTGTTGGATTCCAAGTCATATAGGTATTCAAGGGAATGAGATGGTAGATAAGCAAGCAAAAACATCGCTTTCATTAGAACCAACTTCTTTTAAAATTCCATTTTCCAATTTTAAGCCATCTATCAATAAATATATCTTCGAAGAATGGCAAACTTCATGGAATAACAGCATTGGTAATAAACTTCTTGACATCAAACCAACTATTGGTGAATATCAATCAGTTGTTCGAAACATTAGAAGAGAAGAAGTAGTTTTAGCTCGACTCCGCTTAGGCCATACAAGAGTCACTCATTCATACTTACTACAAGGTGAAGAGGTGCCACAATGTGTTGGCTGTGACGCACCATTCACTGTACGTCACTTCCTTTTGGAATGTGGCGATTTTGCACAAGTAAGAAATAATTGCTTCCATGTTGATAACATGAAAGAACATTTTCAAGATATACATATTGATAGTATTACGACATTTTTAAGGCAAATAAATCTTTTTTAACAAAATCTAATTGCTATTTTTAAATTCATGTTTTGTTTTATATTTGTATTAGACCATAATACAGATTTTTTAATGTTGTATTCTGTTCAGTTAAAGAACATGTACAGTTATCTGAGTAGCTCTTTGAAACTGTCAGATAATGTACGTGATCTCTCCTGTCAACAATCGTATTGTAATTAATTATCATTATACAATTTCATCATCATCTTTCCTTTAATTTTATCTTATAATTTTTTACTTTTTTCATCTTCATCATGTTTAGTTTAATACCGTCTGACGCTAATGACCCACAAGGGTTGATGCGTCGTTAAGAACCAAACAAACAAAAAAACTTGCATACTTTGTATGTGCGAGAAGCGAAAGCCCTGGCGAGGTCATGCATACATGCTGTCTCGTCGGAGCCTTCGCCACACGCCAATATAACAAGAACCATCATCTCGTGTGCTGATTAATTTATAGTAAAACATAAGTGTGATTAAATTTCATTGCGGATCATTATTTTATTTACTTATTCAGTATGATAATTTGAATAGTTAAAATTTCGAACATTGTCTGAACACATATAGCTAGACTAGTCAGTCTCCTTGTTATCCTTTCTTTTCTTTTCTTTTCTTCAGTATTTTCCTCCTGCTGTTTCAGAAGCACCACCCGTTAAAGTGTAAAAGTTGGATAAAAGTTCATAAAACTCAGAATATGTACAGCACCTGGTCCAATAGTCTAATCAGTAGAACTGATAAGGTTGAACTAATTGCAACAGAATTATTTCAGCAATCATGCGACTGTTTGGGTTATCTTGAGCGACATACTAAAAGTTGCAAGCCCTATCTTGTGGGGAAGTATATATATTTTCGACTTAAAAATGATCACTTTTATGCTTAAATAGCCCATTAAAGATTATTGTTTAGTCATTTGGACACTTCTTCTACAGTTGTTTTAAGTCCTTTATGCTTTGATGATAGAAATTGATTTGATTATATGAGTATTACACATGAAAAAAAACATATAGAACCATATCAAATGAGCCAAAATGTTAAAAATCAGGGGTTGAATTACCCAACCCACCATATTACAATTATATCAAGAGTTCTGTTTACTGTTCTATTACAACATTGCGTATTATTATTTTAACAGTGTTGAGGTTGTTGTTATTGGACTTAATGACCGAACAACATATCATATGGTATTACAGTTATATACGTTACTTACTTTCAAATCTATTAATATTTAATGCAGTACTATCTTTAGACCATAGGCTGCCAAAAGACCTCTTAGGAATCAGGTTTGTAGACTTTATTTTCTAAAACCACATTATACTAGTCACATAATAAGTATAATAGCTCTTTAGGGGTCGAGGCAATACCCTGCAATAGCACAATTCACTATGTTACCCTAAAATAAAAGGAAATCCTATAGTGTTATTATATCAAATTATTTCTTATTCTTACATATCAATATTATCTTTTAATTGAAAGCAAATGATTAGCAATATGATTATACCTAATTTAGACACCTGCCATTACAGTTATATACGTTACTTTCTGTTAAATACAATATTTTAATGCAATGACCACTATATGAGTTTACACTACTAATGTTTGTAAATTACTGTCATTGGAGTGCCCAGTAATGAGAGAAATTATGAATATTGTATTATTTGACAAAACAAGTAACTAAAACACAACAAAGCATTACTGATAAAGAGGAAGAAACTAACCAAAATCAGATAAAACGCCATTTCAAGCCAGAGTGTAAACAGCATTTTTAGAAACTACTTATATTTTATGATCTAAATATGTTTCTTAAATGCTTACATGATATCTTTTTATCTCTCTGAAACATTTGTTTTTCCTCCTTTTTGTATTTGGAATGATATATACAAGATATTTTAACTGGCCACAGCTTAAGTTAAATGAGACATTGATATAAAACAATTGTAGTTGCCTGTAAGCCACCAAAATACATATAATTATAGCTTATCAGCTATCAACTACAACAACTATATTGATAACATTCAGGGACAAACACGAACTCAAAACTCCAAAAATAACCGTTGTCTACGGCAGCACTGAGGGGACATGTGAAAAAAAATATTTATCTCGTTCCCACAACATAAGATCTCGTTCCCACAACATAATTATCTCGTTCCCACGAGATAAGATCTCGTTCCCACGACATAATATCTCGTTCCCACGACATGATTATCTCGATCCCACGACATAATTTCTCGTTCCCACGACATAATATCTTGGTCTCACGACATAATATCTCTTTCCCACGACATACTTATCTTGTTCCCACGACATCTTTATCCAATGAAAATGAGCAATTACTGACCTTCGCCATTTTTGTTAGACCTACAATGTGTTAGATAACAATGCTAGATATATAAAAGGTACGTTCGTTTTGCCATGTTAAACAAGCTGTTGATTTATTTAAGAACTGTTCTAACATATGCTGGATCAAACGATCCACATTGTGAACATGACCATACAAATGCTGATCTGAATTTAAAAGGGTATCGCAACTCAATATCAATTTAGGTCCAATCAAACTAATCCATCTTCTGGTCGATCTATTCAATTGATTTTCCTCTCTGATTTCATGATATGTTTTGTCCTGAAAATGTCATCTGCTTATTATTTCTGCTGCAATTATATAAACGATTCTAAAACCACCTTAATCATGGAAGCAAACAATATGAACACCATGAGCCTTAGGAGCAGTCTGATATGGACCCATATTTTTAGCAATAAATGCAACTAAAGCACACCAGCAGATTAGAAAACAGACGACACGTTAATTCTGGGAAATGGGGTTAAAACTAGATTGTACACATTGCCTTCTGCAACAGACAGTGCATGCCAAAACCAACAAAATGACCTGTCCAACCAGGGAATACTTTTTCTGGGTGCATGGAAAACACTAATTCCTTACTATTGTAACTACCTGTACCCATTCAGTATACACTCAGATTTATCTGGGTTCATGCAAACGTTGTTCTTAATATTCGCTGGGCGCATATTTCAGTGTATTCGTTCTGGCAAGTACAGCACCATATACTTCTACAAGCAAAATTTAATGAATGTCCTGTCAAAATTGCAGATTTAAGCAAGCCATGCAACTATTTGAGTGCCTGTGTCATTTTTGCTGTCTAGTATTTTTTGAAAAAATTGGTTTTAAATTATGGCTATATACAGGGTGTCCCAAAAGGTATGAAACATTCTAAACTTGAATAAAAGTCCAACCTTAAAGCTTGGTATACCTAAATACCCTAAATATAAAATAATATATGGCAACGTGACCACAGTCACGTGACGAATGCCCCCTCAAAGGAGTTGGTCTAGCATAAGACACAATTTTGGAAAGTTAGCTGTAATATAGGAGATATGCTCCAGACACGAAAAGCCTAGAAATTAGGCCAGAAGTCAATGTTAAGGTCAAAGTGACCTAAAATGGTATGCACCACTCCGCCATCCCAAGAGGAATCAACACACCAAATTTGGGATTTCTACATCAAATAATATAGGAGATATGCTCCAGACACGATTATTCTAGAAAGTAGGTCATAGGCCAAAATCACAGTGACCAAAAAATGGTATGCGACACATCAGCATCCAAAGATGTACCCATACATCAATTTTGGGATTCCTCCCTCAAATGATATATGAGATATGCTCCTGACAGGATTTTTCTAGAAATAAGGTGAAGGTCACAAAACTGATACATGACACTCTGCCAACCAAAGATGCAACCACACACCAAATTTGGGATTCCTAGCTCAAATAATATACAAAAAAATGCTCTGAACATAATTATTCTAAAAACTAGGTCAGAGGTCACGGTCACAGTGACCCAAAAATGGTATGCAACACTTGGCCATCCCAAGAAGCATCCACACACCAAATTTGGAATTCATACCTCAAAGAATATAGAAGTAATGCAGATTCTTGAAACTAGGTCAGAGGTCAAGATCACAGTAACCCCAAATGGAACAGGACAACCCCCCATTCCAAGGTCCATTTACACTCCAAATTTGGGATTCCTAACTCAAATAATAAAAGATATATGCTCCAGATATAATTATTGTAAAAACGAGGTCAGAGGTCAAGTTTAAGGTCACAGTGCCCCGTAAATGGTACACGACACTCCATCATCCCGAGATGCATCCACACACACTTAATTTGGGATTCCCATTTCAAATAATATAAGAGATATGTTCTGGACATAATTATTCTACAAGCTAGGTCAAAGTGCCCCGAAAATGGTATGTGACACTCTGCCATCAAAAGATGCATCCAAAAACCAAATTTGGGATTCCTACCTTCAATAATATAAGAGATATGCTCAGGGCACGATTATTCTAAAAACTAGGCCAGAGGTCACGTCACAGTGACCCATAAATGGTATACGACACTCAATCATCCCAATATGCATCTACACACCAAATTTGGGATTCCTTTCTCAAATAATATAAGAGATATGCTCTGGACACAATAATTCTTAAAACTAGGTCAGAGGTCAAGGTCACAGTGACCCTAAAATGGTATGTGACACTCCGCCATTCCAAGATGCATATACAGATCAAAGTTGGAATTCCTATCTCAAAGAATATAACAGGTATGTCCCGGACACAATAATTCTTAAAACTAGGTCAGAGGTCAAGGTCACAGTGACCCAAAAATGGTATGTGACACTCAATCATCCCAAGATGCAATTGTACAGCGAATTTGGAATTCCTATCTCAAAGAATAGGAGATATGCACCTGACTCAATGCAGTTTCTAGAAACTAGGTCAGAGGTCAAGTTCAAGGTCACAAAGACCCAATTATGGTATGCGACACTTTGTCATCTCAAGATGCATCCACAGACCAAATTTGAGATTCCTACCCCAAATAATATAAGAGATATGCTCCGCACAGGATTATTCTAAAAACTAGGTCAGAGGTCAAGGCTAAGGTCACAGTGACCTGAAAATGGAATGCGACACTTCGTCATCCCAAGATGCATCCACACACCAAATTTCGAATTCCTACTTCAAAGAATATAAGAGATATGCTCCGGACACAATCATTCTTAAAACTAGGTTAGAGGTCAAGGTCACAGTGACCCAAAAATGGTATGTGGCACTCTGTCATCCCAAAATGCATTTACACACCAAATTTGGAATTCCTATCTCAAAGAATATGAGATATGCACAAGACTCAATGCAATTTCTAGAAACTAAGTCAGAGGTCAAGTTCAAGGTCATAGTGACACAATTATGGTACGCGACACTTTCTCGTCCCAAGATGCATCCACAAACCAAATTTCAGATTCCTACCTCAAATAATATAAGAGATATGCTCCGGACACGATTATTCTAAAAAATAGGTCAGAGGTCAAGGTCAAGGCCACAGTGACCAAAATATGGTACGCGACACTCTGCCATCCCAAGATGCATCTACACACCAAATTTGGAATTCCTACCTCAAAGAATATAAGAGATATGCGCCGGACACAAAGTGGGACGGACCGACGTACTTACGTCCAATATTGAATATGGGACCAGTTTATAAAGGGCCATTAATTATGGGCCAAGTGTCCAAAATAACTGGCCACTTTAGCTCAGAATTGGCCCATTAACATCAGACTGACAAATTACTGAGGGCCATTTCCAGTTAAGACGTCAATCTTCATAGACATAAAATGGCACTTTTTCAGAAGTTTATTTTATTACCTCCCCTGAGGTCCCCTGAATCATTTTATGCAACTTACACAACCTTACAGAGGGCCATGGCACCTTGTTAAGTAATGGCCCCTTGTCTATCTCCAGAGAACTAAAAAGCCCCCCAAATCCATATCAGAAGCATGGACGGACGGACAGTGCGATTACTATATGCCTCCCAAAGTTTCTTTGGGGCATAAAAAATTATTTCAAGGCATTGCTAGCCTTATCCTCTGTAAACAGTATGTTTCTGGTAACGTCAAATATGGTGTCACCAAATTAGTCAATTTAAATGATTTTTTGAACTGAAATAGGCACAAACTTGATATTTTAGGCAAAATGCGTTACTTGTAATGAAATTGTTCACTATTTAAAGTAAGTAAGGGTGCAAAGATCAGGAATCGATACAATCAAGTACCACACCTGACCTAGGATACCAATGGGAAAGTGACAAACTCTCAGTTATACACCATAAACGAGATCCAAGAGGTCAGCCCTGTCCCAGCAGGTGACCGCAAGGCACAAATAAACAGACGAACACAAAGGCATAACAAACACAAGACAGAAAAACATAAAAGAGCCACAAAAGAAGTACCGCCTTGAAACGGTCAGTAGAATGTTTTACTGGAGAGCTTAAACCAGTTTCACGGCGCCAATACCCCCCCCCCTTAATTCTGATGTAGACTAGGACACATTTGGGAAACACAACACACACAATAGCCAAGAGGTCAGCCCTTTTCCAGCAGGTGACCACAAGGTTACACGGAACAGACGCGACAGCATGATACACATCAACATGAAGCATAACTAACAAAAACGATCCACAAAAGAAACATCGCCTTGGAACGGTCAGTGAGATATTCATTGGAGGGCTTAAGCCGGTTTCACAGCATAACCCCTAGTTTTTATGTTAAGGCATAAAACAAAACAATAGTGGCGCACTTCGAATCGAACTAAAGTTGCTACTATAGTTCTTATGTAATAGAACCGCACTCACATTTACACCTGAACGGCAAAAAAAGAACTTTTAGTTGGTTGGCAAGTAAACAAAAATAATAGCCCTGAATGCTCCACTTCAATTCTTTATCGTAGACAAAAAGAATGTTTTAAACTGCACAGCGCTTTCTTATAATCAATTACGAATAAGCGGGACCAAAAATAATGCTCAGCTAGATTTATTTTACAAAAACATATCATTTTGAGGCTACTGACCGATCTTGAACCAATATTGCTAGATCAGGAACCCATCGTGCTAGATAGGTCTAGAGTAGGGAACCATCCTATCTACTTGAGTAACGGTGCTCTGACCCGCTGTTGATCTCTAGTAGGTTCGTGACGTCACCCTAGTAGCGACTATAGGTGTTCGAATCAAACTTAAGTTACTATAAAAGGGACTATAGTTCGATTCGAAGTGCACCAGTGCCATACAAACACATCGATTGGTTTTGTTTTATTACATGTACACTTAACTGTCATATGAAAGTTCAAACTAAACACCAGGTATCAGTGGCCTTTATAGAGAAAAGTGGGTGGGGTGGGGTAACAATAAAGTGCACACCTAATGATATTGTCAGTACATTTAGTTAAAGCAACTGTATCATCTAAATGACTTGGGCCATATACAAGAGCAATCTCTTCAGTATTTTTACATGACATTAAATGTACAGCGTGTTGGTTACCATGGAAACAGACTTGATTTTGTAAAGCTAAAAGGTCTTTGAAAATACTCATTCTGAACAAGGTGGTTAATAATTTGAGTCTTGATTATAAAACTTGAGGAACACTAAGAAAGACAAAAGCTATAACAAAAAAGCGCAGACAAAATATATATTTACCAGAGCAAGCATCAAGAAATGAATATCAATAAAATGCTGCAACAAGAATTAATAGATATATAGCCAAAGCAGTAAAAACTGTGTGAAACAGAAAATTAGAACCCATTTTTTAAACGCTCAACCTTGCATTGTCATAAAATTAAATAAAATCAGAATATGGCATTATATAATTTCTATGTATAGTATGTTAATCAATAAGCAACTTATATCTGTGGAGTCAAATCTTAAAAGACTTTCAAAACGTTTCATGTGTTTTTGGGACACTCGCTACATGAAATGCAATCGGTCAGTGTACACTCAAATGAAATTTTTAAAAAAATCTGTTCAAAGTTGCACAGATTTCACATTTGTACAAAATTTGATATCCGTGCAAACTTAAAAAGATTGTGTACTATTCCAAAAAGTAAAACAGCAAAGTAGAGATGCCATCAAATGGATAATATTATGTTTCATCATGTTGTGTCAGCTTATTTTTGAAACTGTTAAAATGCATCTTATTACAGCAGAATTTGGGCGAATTTTTTAGAGGACCTGGAACTTGATTTTAAACTTTTTTCTTTGTCGATTCTGGTAGTGCATATATTGTCATTGAAAAATCCGAGTAATTTCACAGAATTATTCCTCTTATATGATACCCTCTACCAAAATTGCACAAATGGTTCCACTCGGCTGTAAAGGGGGCCACCAGAACGCCAGATAAGAAATAACTTTACATGACATCTCTTCCTGAACCATTTGTCCAAATTCAAAATAGTTTCACAGAATTGTTCCTCATGATGCCTTCTACCAAAATTGCACAAATGGTTTAACTCCACTGAACAAAAGGCCGCCAGAGCTCCAAATAAGAAATACATTTAAACGACATATCCTCCTGAACCACTGGTTCAAATTCAAAATAATTTCAGTGAATTGTTCCTCATGATGCCTTCTACCAAAATTGCACAAATGCTTTTGCTCCACCAAACAATGAAGCTTTCAGAGCTTTAGATAAATAATGTGTTTTAATGACATTTTCTCTTGTTTTGTTTTGTTTGTTTGTTTGATTTGATTTGGTACGTCCCATCAACAATCTTTCAGCTATAAAGGGACGGGTCTTCCTGGGTTGAACCAGTACTAAGCTAGGATTAATGTGTCTTGCTCAAGGACACACCGCAGTGACGCCGCTGAGGCTCAAACCCGCGCCCCTCGGTCATTTTCTCTTGAACCACTGGTCCAAATTCAAAATAATTTCACAGAATTGTTTCTGATAATGCCCTTAACCAAAATTGTACAAATGGTTTCACTCTGCTGAACAAAATGGCCGCCAGAACTCAAGATAAGAAATATATTTTTTTCAAATTCTGCCCCTGGGGCCAAAAACCCCCATATAAAAATAAAATTAGTTTTTTCAGAATATGGTCATGTTGCATATCAAATTAAAGCAGCTTACAATAAGATATTAGCAAATGTTTTACTCTTACACTTACACTCAAAAGGTTGGTTTGTTTTCTTTTCTGAAAGTAGTCATGTTGCATAATCAAATCAATTAGAATGAAGCATATGACACCATGCATGCAAATGTTCTGCCCATTTATACACCTTTGGCTTCTGTATGGGGATAAAATGTAAAAACATTTTTTTGAAGAAGGTTATGGTGAACATCACATTATGGCATTAAAATGACTAACAATATGCACACCCTGGCCTTTTTTGGGTTAGGTAAAAATGCCAGACATTGAAACTGTGCAGATAAGTATAATTTGATTAAACGTGATAGACTTTGGTTATGATTTGAGTGATATCCAAGATGGACTTAGGTGTTGGAGAATGGGATTTATATTTTGTGGTAATCAATCTTCTTCTCCTGACAAGGATTCAGGTGAGCGGTCTTGGGGCTATGGGCCCTCTTGTTACTATAGTCCTTAACGGTAAAAGTCAAATGAGTACCAGACTTTTACACTTGGGCTAATGGGAAGAAATTGGTGAAAAACAATTTTCATTTTTAGCCTCATAGGGGGACTAAAATAGCCTCTTAATGTACGTAGCTCTTTGTACATGACATACTCGTTTTCATAGTATCTGTTTGTGATTATTAGTAGATAATGCGTTGACTCTCAATTTAAGTCCCCTTGCATCAGTTTCTGCTATCTGCCAGAACCCAATACGAGTATTCATGACATTATGTTTTACGAGGGACGTTCCAAATGTTCCGATCTTTACCTTGAAGCTTTGTCCAGAGACATTTTTGAGAGGCACACTATTCATCATTCAAAAGAACTGTCCTTTTACCTTTATGATGATGCTAATATTTTCCCGTTGTACTGTTTCGTCTTATAATTACAGCATATTATATATCGCCCACTCGTTTTCATGTTATAGAGTTATAATAATATTTGAATCTGAATATTTCAAGCCCGGAATCTTTAAAACCATAGAAAAAACCTGCATTTTAGTTTTACTATTTGTTACTTAAAATGTCAATGCAAATGTTACAATGGCGACAGGTCGTGTCAAATCAATATTTATAGCACAATACGCAATTCTTATGACGTCATTGAAATTGACAACGACGTCATTTTTAATACATTGCAGAATTTTTATTCCTGAGAAATCGATATTTCAACTATTAAGTTGGACTAAAACATGCCGAACCTAATATAGGCAAAATATTTAAGACCATTATTATTTTGATTACAAAATATCTTATTGTAAAAAGTTTCATTTTTTACCCAAAAATGATTGATTTTAAATTAGAATTTTTAAAAATGTTATTGGTTTCAGATGGATGCTTTGTGCTCAATTAAATCACATATTGCATCATTTTACGATGTAGTGCACCTTTGGACTATTGATTGGGTTTTATTTTAGACATACACATGCAAATTTTTGTACATCTGAATCTTGACCTAATTTGTGGTCTCGTTTGAATTTTCTTATGTGGGTTAATATCAGTATCTGGCAATACTGACTTTTCATAATTACTTCAGACAAAAGTAAGTTCATCTGAGTTTGCCTCAATTTTTTTTTACCTTTAATACAGTTGCTTTTATGGCAGTTTGGGACGGTCGAAACTTCAAGTGGTCAAAATTTGATTATAGCTGACAGTTGCATAGCCAAACATTAAAGGGCCTAGGAAATTCAGATCATATAGAAAGTTCGCCATATGTACAGGACATGCTGGCTTATGAATGAATATTGAGCAGCCATGAAAACGAATTGTTGAGATGCTATTGTCTGAATTATGAGGTCTCTAATATGCACAGTCTGTTTGATAGGTCAGTACATTGAAGGTTTGACTGTTTTGGGGTAGATTTCCGGCTGCTCCTTTAAGTTACATAATACTTGTCAAGCGGTGATAGACAAAGAATATATTATTATTTGGTACAATTTTTAGCCATGCTGCATTGCTGGTAACAGATATATCACGCCAGGATCATAACTTTTGGAACATCCCTCGTATATCAATTTTTCCTATTTAAGTCTAATTGCCTTTTTTCTTCTTTCAGATGAATCAGATGGACTGCAGACTTTATTAGGATTTGTGAAAGGATTAGATACCATACCCTCTCTTGGGTTTGACCAAAGTCAAAGGCTTAAATTTCATCATCCAAATCCAGTGGATGAATACGACGGTTATGCCAATATATTAACTGTTCCTGTCTTTATGAGTGATTATGAATTGTTTTAGGAAAGACATTCTTTAGCTGTTAGTTTCTGTTGTGTTTTTACAAATGCATAAATTGTTGCACCAAAGAATGTCATGCAGCTTACTTACAAATACTGTTGTTGTTTAGGGTGAGTTTTAAAATTATCATGGTATTTGAACTATTTGAAACTATTATTTCAAAGTAATACAATTATTTTTTAAATTGAAAAAAAAAAACCGTCTAGCTAAGTGATTTTCAGCATCCAAACGAGCACAGTGTTTAAAGTCTTATCAATTACACACAACATTTATCGACAAGAGGCATAGTATGTCATTCTAAACAAGCCCTTATCTGGAATGAAGTTTTACAATAAAGATAAGGTTTGTTTTCTTCCAAGCAGTCATTTAACATGTATATACATATGCTTTATTGCAAATATGTTTAATTTGGCAGAAAACAATACAAATTATTTATATTAAAATCATGCTATGGAAAAATAACAACATTTTAGTGCCAATCTATTCCATTGTTATTTATGCTCACAACTAGTTCCTTCATCTTTAGAACACGCAATAAGAGAAGCAATAACTTCTCTTTCATTAACATTTAAAGTCTGCAAACAAGTACATATGATTAGAATCATAGTTTACTGATTTATATCTGAAACTGCATGTTTTACAATTTAGACTTCCACTGCAATTTTAATCTGATGAGCAAACCAATGGTCGTGCAATTTTAATTTGACGAGTACAGGTAAAGGGTATATAGGTAAATTGCTCTAAGGTGTATATCATAAGGGTCGTGCAAGATTATAGTGCAGACCCAAGGGTCGTGCAATATAGTGCAGACCCAAGGGTCATGCTATTTTAATCTGACGAGTTAACCAAGGTTCATGCAACATAGTGCAGATTTAAGGGTCGGGCAATTTTAATCTGAGGAGTAAAGGCAAAGGGTATAGAGGAAAATTGCTCTAGTGTTTATTTCATATGTGGTGGTCCAGGAGGCTATCTTGTAATCCAACAGCCTGACGCACAGTGATTCAAATCCTGGCATGATCAATATGTTTTCTTTATATATTTTCTTTTCCTTGTCATTTTCCCAGCCAATTTAAAAAAAATGTATACTCAAACAAAAAAGAAACGTCCAATTTTCATGGTACTGTATCTTTCGATCAAGTTAAGATGTCGCAACAAAAATAAAACCAATATGTATATCAAACGTCCAACACACAAAAATTGGTAATTATTTGGTTCTATCTTCTTATCTTGAACGGTTACCGAACCTAATGTGCACACAGCTTTTTCCATTATCATCAGGAAGTTAATCATCGAAACGTGACTTATTTTACGTTAAACGGCAACCAGAAACATGCGACGATAAAAAAAAACATCTAAAAACCCCAAGTCTACTTATTGAACGATTGAAATTGCAGTTCAAAACCTTTAATTTACGAAATTAACTCAAATTACCTCCAATTTAAGAACTTCCACATCTCCTTAACCTAACACCATTTTGAGACCGTTTTGTTTTAATGTGTTGTGTTTGTACATGACAACAATTACACAAAAGAGAACAGCAAAAACTATGGCTATTGTCGGGCATCAAAGATTTACTTAATCTGTGTTTTATACCCCACCCCTTACTACAGTCATCAGAAAATTTCCAAAATCAATTGTTTTGATGCGGATTAGTCTTAATTAATGTTGAAATGCTTGTGATGACGATAAAAAAAATCCAATTTGTCCGATTCTGTAGATTATCAAAAAGCTGGACCAAAAATGAATTTTCTGCTGTTATCTCGCACGCTCGTGATCGATGTTTTGTGACGTCAGAGTATGTTACAGATTAATGGCTGTAGTCGTCAAAGCAATGCATACAGCTAGCAAGCATAACATCTTACTATAGAGTTTGCTCAGTGATTTTTAAATGTGCTTGAACAGTTCGGGATTATGACGGACACACAAGCTATTGATGTGACTTTTGATTTTAAGGGTACTTGTGTTCACTGCTTTGTCAGCGGCTCTACTGGTTATCAAATGAATTTTTCTTAGGTGCAAAATGTTTCTCAATAATCACAGTTGGTAATATGAAAATTTGAATGAAATGCGTTCATAAATTTGGAACTGGCAGACATAAACTTCAAGCGGACATAACTTTTTTGTTTGAGTATATAAGTAATCAAATATACCATGCAGTTCAGGAATTATGAGCATTTTGCTAAATGACCACAACCGGCCGATATGATGCTCAGCAAATCTCGTCAATCAAAAATGGCTGTTACACATGCCAGTGGTTACATAATGTTGGTCGGATGGACTGTCTGACAGACTCAAATTGTGATTAAAGTGCAGACCCAAGGGTCGTGCAATACAGCTTGAAACTCTTATTTATATATTTCATTTTCATGATGAAGACAAGGACTTGGGCACAGGTCAGTACTAACGACCTCTGGTGGTAGTTACAGGGACCCGTGTTGTAGTACTACCAACAGGTGGCAATTACTAGGGCTCTGGGCAGTAGTAGTGACATCTGGTGGCAAGTATTGGAATTGTGGGTACAAATCTAGTATTGCAAGTGTATTTCGCAAGAGGTCAGTATTTTACCCTGAGTCACAGTTCCTATCACAAGAAGATAGTACGTATATCATCCTGAGTTGCAGTACACTGTAGTTGTCACTTAAGATCTACTCAGAGCCTCAGTATCTGTCACTAGATAATTTCACAGCTGAATCTCAGTACCTGTCACAAGTGGCGAGAAATAACATCCTGAGTACCAGTATCTGTCATTAACGATTGACGTGTCTGCTCAAAAAGTAAGTGAGTTTGACCAGGAAATGTCACATTCACATACTACATGCCAAGTGAGTACTAACGGTATGAGTACTGGCGTTAGCATAGAGTTCTAGTTATTGTCTCTACAGCAGAAAATTTATGGCTGGAGTACCAGTACCTGTCATAAGCGGTACATAAATTTGCCAAGAGTTCCAGTTACTGTCATCTGAGTCAAAGTAACTTTCACTTGAGGTCACTATATTTCCAGTACATGCCACTAGATATCAGTACTCTCCATCAGTCTCAGTACCTGTCACAAGTGGTCAGCACTAGCCTGGCCTCTAGGCGTTAAAATGAAAATATGTACAAGAGGGGAAATCTATAAAATCTAAGACGCACACCATATGGCTAGTCTACTCTGTTGTCTCAATTTTAACATAGATTTAAGGCCAGGTGTGTAAAACGTAGACACGCTATCAAAAAAGGCCAAACAGTTTCTAACTTTACAGAAAAAATCAAACTATTTTTAATCAGACTAGAAGCTAGTCTATACTGAGCGGAACTTCCAAACCGCCACTCGATATTTTCTCATATATCTTAACATATATCAGAGTTGGGGTCGATTACATGCAAATGTAATCGATTACAATTACAATAACTTTGAAATTTCATGATTACTGATTACAATTACAATTACTTTTTTTAAATGTAATCGATTACAATTACAGATTACATTGCAAAGTAATCATGATTACTTTATGATTACTTATGATTACTTTTCAGCAATAAATTAACTGTATTATATTTCAAGACTTAATAGAATGTTATCCTGAAGAAAGGAAAACTTAGCTATGTGGTTCTCAATTCTACTTACAGAGCTACAAGATTTACTGTATGAAATAAAGACAACAATAGTATTCAAAAACCTTATTATTCTAAATATAAGCATGGGTACACATTATCTTACGTGTATTTGCAGAATATCCCTGGTACAGTCAAAATAGCCATATTTGGCTGTTTGAAGTCAACCTCAAAATTTGACCATTGTTTTACATGCATCATAAATATCACAGTTCCATGTGCTTCAGATTTATGTTTCTGTGGAAGAAGAAATTAAAATAAAAATAATTCAAAATATCTTTTTAGTAATTTAGAAATCATCTACAACTTAGTTGTTTACAATTAATAAATATGAAGCACCTAGAACTCTGCTATTTAAAACAGAGAGTGATGGCTAGATAATAGTCAGTTAAGATCTTGATCGGACTGAACGACTGCACTTTCTGATCAAAGTTTCTAGACTCCATCTACGTCCCATAATCTAACATTAAATGGGTGATACCATTTTAAAGCATGATGAATGAGGTATGGGCTCTTTTAATTTGATGATATACTTTATAAAGAATTTTGGATTTTATACTTATTTTATCATATTCAGAGAACATTACCTCCTGAAATGAAAATGTTCCAGCTTCCATTATTACCTAATATTTTGGATATTCTTTTTCATCATATAATTTAATCCTGATAATTGGTATACATTTATAATGTTTCATGTACATGTCTATAAAAAGAATGACAAACTTATGTAGAAATTAAAAATGAGATCATATTCAGCAGGAAAATGGTCAAGATTAACACTTGCTAAAAGGTGTTAAAACAAAACTGTCATAAAAGTTGCTAACGGATTAAATAAACACTTAAGAAAAGGGCCACGGGGTTGTCTGCAGTTTGTGATTGTGGTATTTCCTGAATATACTCACTTATTATTTTTATTCCTTATTTCATTTGACAGCAGAGCAAACAAAAAAGTTGACCAATAATGTCATTCAATGTTCACAATTATTATAGACAAATTTTTCAGAAAGATGAAATTGGACAATTAAAGCTTTGACTTCAGATATGTATCTGATGAGATAATGTCAAATCTGAGCTTGGCTCAAGACTATCCAACTGTATTTATCATACAAGGGACCCTTTTTGCCTGTTATATATTTTTGCTAAACTTTTATCTTGCTAGATAATTTTACATGTTTTTTTTTGTATCTGAATTGCCCTTCTTTTGATGCAAATTCTTTCAGGGATAGCATCAGTATCAAAAAGTTTGAATTCAGATCCGGCCCAACATTTTGTTGGACCTGATTGATTCCAAACTGTTTGCATAGGATATCAGCAGACGACAAAGGTTGTCACTAGCAGGTAACAGGTTAATCTACCCTTTCATTGCTGCAAACAGAACAGACAGTTTTTGCAAACTGTCTCCCAGGTGAAATGCAACATAAGGTGGCATTTCATCAGGGTCTGAACTATTGTTAAGATACAAACAATCATTATCAAATATTTTAAATTCAGATCTGGCCCAACATTTTGTTGGGCCTGATTGAGTCCAAACTGTTTGCATAGGATATCAGCAGACGACAATGTTGTCACTAGCAGGTAACAGGTTAATCTTCTAACCCTTTCATTGCAGCATACAGAACAGAAATTCCTTGCTTCAAACATCCATGATTCTTTTTGATCTATTGCTGGTACCTGTCGCTGTACAACTTAAAACAGTTTTTAACCAGTTACATATTTTTTTGTAAAAAAAGCACAAGTAATCATAAAGTAATCGTAAAGTAATCATGATTACAGGCTATTTTGCAATGTAATCGATTACATTACGATTACTTGTAATCATAAAAGTCCACGATTACAGATAACTTTATGATTACTGAAAAAAGTAATCGATTACAAGTAATCGTGATTACAGATTACAATTACCCCATCTCTGACATATATGAAACATACATGGCTACAATTTACACTCAATATGGAAAAATCAATTACACAGAACCTGTCAAAATTTCATTTTCATAAATTGAAATTAACATGCTCAATTGATAGACTGTATAAAGGCATCATCGCTTTTCATTTTCACACAAGCGCTATAATTTGAACTCATCGCTGAAAACCGAGTATTCCAGGGACCTAAAGTGAAAATCACCAACTTTATGGTGTTATAAATGGACATTATTGAACATTTTATTAGGTTGGATTTTCAGGTAATCCACAATGTTCCTATGGAGCCCATATGACATAAAACAACCCAAGTATGCTTGATGGAGATGACATGTTTTTGTCCACAATATTAATGATACTTTCTGGTGCTGTAAATGGACATTATTGAACACTATCCTGTTTATTTTGTAATAAAGTAGCAATTTTCAAGCAATTCAGTGCTCCTATGGAGGCCCATATGGCATAAAAGAACACAGAAATGTGTTTATAGTGATGAAATGCTTTTGTATACAATAGTATTGAAACATCCGACACCCATTAACCGTGTACTGCACATCAATCTCGACACTTCCAACGTTCCAATGCAGCATTTGTGCATCACCAAACCAAAGTATGATGGACTATACAGGACATTTTATAACAAACGTAATACTCATACGAGTGCAAAAATAAAAAAAATGACCGACAGGTTGTGGTGTAAACTTTCGGCTCTATCAAAACATGTCAAACTTTATGATAAATTATGAATCAGTCTCAACGAGGCCCCGTTTTTGATTGAACCCACAGCCCGACCCCTCTACTTAACACTCATACAACCCAAACGTTGGCATTTTGTGATAAAATAAATAAAGTTGTCGGATAGTTGTCAATGAAAATACGAGTATACACAAGGCGAAAAACATTTAGCATCGTGTGCCACGTGCAAAACCGGTATAAGTGCTCTATCGTTACGCATAAATGAACATCCTTATTGAATCAAACTTTGTTATGTTCAATCGACTGATACATGTGGCCAAATATACTGTGTCAAATATCATTTCAAACAGTTAAATAATAAATGAGCTATATTGAAAAAATGTGTTTTGTAACTGGCGGTTTAGAAGTTTCGTTCAGTATATGTCAGCACTCATACCCTGAGTACCAGCACATGACACTAGCGGTCAGTACTACTGCCCAGAGTTCCTTTCGTTGTCACTAGGTGGTTCATACTGTGTTCTACTATAAGTCCCAGTACCTGTCACTAGATGTCAGTTTACTACCCTGAGACACTGTAATGGCCGGTACTAATACCCTGATTACCATAAGAGGTCGCAACTACTGTCTAGACCTCCAGTAATTAGTTGTCAGTACACTATCCCGTAACTCAGTGCCTGTCACTAGATGTCAGAACAATTTTCAGAGCCCTAGTACCTGTCACAAGTGGTCAGCACTACTGTCCAGACTTCCAGTAGCTACTATTAGAGTCTGAGTCGCAGTACCTGTCACTGGATGTGAATACACTGTCCTGGATCTCAGTACCTGTCACTAGACCAGGAAATTCCACAATCACACACTACAGACCAACCCACGGCACCGTGAGGACGAGGCTAAGAACATAAACCCTTCATGGGATCTCATATCATAATCACCTCCTTAAAATATGCCTTTGATCTGCCTGACATTGCCCCTAGTGAGTGGCACCATTTTTAGAGTGCAAAAAAATCAGATATTTAATGTACACTACGCTGAGTCTCAGTACTTGTCACTAGGTGTCAATACACTATCCTAGATATCAGTACACGTTACATGTGGTCAGTACTTGTAGCCTGCAATCCTATACCAGCAACTAGCAGTCAATATTGATGTCCAGACTTGCAGTTACTGTCACTAGAGGTCAATACACTATCCTGAAGCCCAGTACCTGTCACAATTGGTCAGTACTAACAGACAAAGTACCAGTAATTTCCTCAGAGTTCAAAACTACTTCCCAGAGTTCTGGTACATGTAACTGTCACTAGAGGTAAGTAAACTGCCAAGAGCACTATAACTTGTCACAAGATGACAGTGCTAATAACTCTAGTAGCAATGCCTGTCTTTAGGCTCAAAACTACTGCTCAGAGTTATGTAACTGTCGCTAGAGGCCTGCACTGCTTCCCTGAATCAAAGTACCGGTCGCTAGAGGTTGAAACTACTAGTACTACGCTGGTTCTCAATGCTTCTAACTAGAAGTCAGTACTAGAGTCCCAAAACCTGACACCAGAGGTCAGTATAACACCCTGAATCCTAGTACCTGTCATTAATTGTCACTTTTTCTAGAGTCACAGTAACTGTTATGAGATGTCAGTAATATTGTACTGAGTTCCCCTGTCCCTGTCACTAGATGTAAGTTCTACTACCTTGAGTTCAGTAAATGTCACTAGAGGTCAGTACTGCTACCCAGAGTCCCAGTATATGTCACTATAGGCCAGTACTTATACACTGAATTACAGTTACTGTCACAATATGTCAGTACTACTACTATTAGTCGTAGTATCTGCAAGTAGAGGACAGTACTATTAAGCTGAGTTTCAGTACTTGCCACTAGAGGTCAGTACACTACCCTGAGCTCCAGTACCTGTCACTAGAGTTCGGTGAAATGCTATGAATCCCAGTACATGTTTTTTATACTAGAGATCATTTCTACTATCCTGAGTTCCAGTACCTGTCACTGGAGATCTGTACTACTACTCCAAGTTAGAAAGAGGGCAAAGATCAGGAATCGATACAATCAAGTACCACACCTGACCCAAGATAACAATGGGAAAGTGACAACTTCACAATTAGATATCACAAACCAGAGCCAAGAGGTCAGCCCTTTCCCATCAGGTGGCCACAAGACATCAATAAACAGAAGCGCGCGAAAGCATAACAAAAACATGTCAGAATTAACATAAATGATCCACAAATGAAGCACTGCCTTGGAAGGATCAGTTAATGTATACTCCTCAAAATAATTGAAGGACCAATGCTATCAATTATAACATTGAGGCATTTTGTGTAGAACGTATTTTGAAAACCAATTTTACGATCTTGCCTAAATTTTTTGGACAACTTTGGCGCCCAATTGCCAAGTGAAACGGCAAAAAGAAAATGGTAGAAAATGTTACTAACAAGGATTTTTTTGTCATTTTGAAACTTGACCTAAATGCATTTGAATGTCATTTCTTGTGTATGATCCATGGACCACAGAATTGCATGAAATGAATGAAAAATGTTTTTAGATGCTGTAATCTCTGTTTTCACATGATTGTATGGTGTTTTAATCCCGTCGATACCATCCACCTCTCCCTGTGAGAGAAAAATGCCCCTTTTGGCTGTGGCGTAATGGCCAGTCTATGGGTTTAGACAACTGGTTTTGGCGTTTGTCTGTGACAATCTTTAAACAATTCGCCAGGACATCTTTCTAACACTCAAAGGCAAAGAATGACGATTGAAAATCTGATTCTTAATGGCCAAGTACACACATTGTTTTCAGAAAACAAAACAATGTCAAAACTCCATTGTCAGAGATGAAAATGCTTGCTTTCCAGTATATTGAAACTGTTTGAAGAACTTTTTTGCATGAAAGCTGAACTGTTTAAAGCAAAGTTTAATTTAATGTCACTTTTATTCTACTCGATTGACCACAGAAGAATTTCTTTACCCCACCCACTGCCTTTTGAATGTGTGTTTTTGAGGGTATGTGCATTTGAGACACAGTTTTGGCAGAATCAGGCATGGAAATCAGTAATAATGATTCTTGACTTATGGACATAAAGAAAAGAAAGCTTTGGGCCAAGTTTTACAGAATTTAAATGTTTGAGCTAATTGCACTCGCATTCTAAAATCTTGGTCCTTTAATTTAGCAAACACAAGACAGAACAAAAACATAAAAGATCCACAAAAGAAGTACCGCCTTGGAACGGTCAGTAAAATATTTTACAAGAGGGCTTAAACCGGTTTCACGGTGCGCCAAACTCACCCTTAGTTCAGATGTGGATCAAGACACATAGATGATTGGTTTGCATGAGAGATCCCTAACTTATCAATGCATCGTCTCCTAGAACATATGAATCAAGATATAAAAGGAGATAAAGTGAAGATAAATACTCGACAGTAAATAAAACTGAATACCAGAGCATAGGAAATCCAACAGGTAATCCCCGGTGGGCCTGACAACAGCCAAAGCATCAGGCCCCTACCATCTCATCAATAGATGATTGTCATTTTTATATCAGTACTACCGTCCATAGTCCCAAGCCCCAGTCACAAGAGTTCGGTATTTCTACTGTAAATCACAGAATGTTGTTTCCTTTAGCTTGTATACATGCTTCTTTTTCAGAATGTATTGAAAATCGTGTATTAAGCATGACCGTCCTAGAACATTCGTCATAGTGATCTGAACATTTAAGACCATTAAGTGACCTCCAAAGTAAATCCATTTACTTATTATAAGTAGCATACAGCCAATGCTTTCTGTCATCATTCTTTACGTTCGTGATTTGGTTTTAAACCTATCATTTTTAGTAAACGTTGGAAAAAACCAAAAAGACTCAAACCCCAGGCCACTATTCTCTTCAAATATTTGATATTTCTTCAAATAAAATTCAATGTTAAATTAGCTGACCAATACCCGTATCACTGGAAGATATGTCTTTCTATATTTTTATGCAGTTGAAATCCTAATGTGTTTCCTTAATTGTTTAAGCTGATAATATGTCTGTTGCTTCTTGGGCATCAGATGCTGGCACCCAGTTTTTATCTTTCATGATGGATATGCATGCAGAGTAGATCTCTTCGTCACATGGAATTCTGCTTCCTCTGTACATAATTGTATGTCATCTGATGAAGCTTGACAAAATGGTGATCTTCACTGTTCCATAGACTGGGTACAGTGTGCATTGCGTTGGGTGCACATATGGTACTGACTGAAATAAAAAATGGAATCAATTGAAGCATTTAATGAAAACTTCGAATACCAGTGATGAGTTCATACTTGACAGTTCAGACGTGATACTTACCATTTCATAGTTTTCTTAAACGCGTGCGCGCGCGTGCGTGCGTGCGTGCGTGTGTGTGTGTGTGTGTGTGTGTGTGTGTGAAAGAGAGAGTGACACTTCATTTCAATGGTCTCAGTTCATACGAGCACTCATATTTCACACACTTCATAGTTTTCTAAACTAAACGTTATTTAATGTATGGAAGATAACAGAAAGTGACATTTCAAAGTTCACAGTTCATACTCTATAGTTTACACTTCACTTTTCACAATTCATATTTTATACTTCACACTTCATAGTTCTGACTTCACATGTCAGACTTCATACTTCACACTTTATCAAACCTACCATAGCAAAAGCACTCAACATGTTAATCAGTAATACGTCACAGTCACGTGTTTAAAAGATTGGAGACTGTGAGGTGTCAAGCGTGAAGTGTATAGCCTGAACTATGAAGTATGAACAATGAAGTGTGAAGTATGATATCCGAACTATGTAGTGAGAAGTATGACGTCTGAAGAGTAATGTTTGAAGGGTAAACTTTGAAGAATGAAGTGAGAAGCGTTAAGCATGAAACATGGAGTATAAACGGTGAATTGTCACGTTCCGTTGTCTTCCATTAATCAAATTAAGTTTTTGTTTCAAAGTGTGAAGTATGAAGTCACCACCGGTCTTTCATACCAGCGGTTCATCTCCTTGGTCTGTGAGTCTTTTCCGAATCATATCTCAAGTACCATTCGTAATTATAGCATGCAACTGCATAGGCCTGTGTGTCATATAAAGGCAAGGTATCTCTAATAAGAAAGATGCCTCAGTTTTTGAAATGTCTCTCTTGGTCTCAGGTTTACCGTTTGGAACTACGTCATGAAACTTCACAGGTGGCTGCAACACATGGAGGTGCAGTCTGCGATGTCTCTTTACAGACTCTAACTCCTGTGGTTTCACTTTTGGAAGACAGGCACATTATGAAACATCATCATAAATATGACATAATGTATGATAATGTATGACGTCATAAGTGCAAAAAAATATTTTAAGCTTTAAAATTGTATACAAAAAATATCATCTACATATCTTTTCACTGTAGCCAAACAAGTTTTTTTTTTAAATTTATTCTGGGACTGGAACTTTTTCAAAATGAATCTTAATGAAAAAGTATTTTTCCAACATAACACTACCGGCGTTATGACGTCAATTTTAAAGCAAATGACGTCACCTTTTGGCTGGGCTATCGTTAGTTTGCACATTACGCCAATCCTTAGCCCTGCACACTTGAAAGACTTTCTTAAAAGGCTGACGTCTTTATTTCATTCGTTAAAATGTTCTTCTAAGCCATTTTTCTAGGTATAAACTATGGTGAAAACCCAATGTTATTCGAAACTGCCAAATCGGACAAGAAACGACCAGAAAGTTAAGTTTCATTTCTTTATTTCTCCTGAGTATAAATGCATAAAATTAAGAGGGTTTTTTTTTCGGTAAATACCAAACAAGAGGTGAAAATATCAGCAGATACACTCGTGCTACGCACTCATGATAATATTGATTTTCACCACACTTGACGAAATATATTTAGCATTCATCATAAACAGTAAATAAACTCTAGATATTTGTAATTTGTAAACCTTACCTAAATTAATGATTCGAAACAGAGCAATACAAGATCCCTGTCCAAAATGTCTCCAGTGAAACTCCAGATGTCTACTCTAGTATTGTAGGTGCTTAAACAATTCAGTCAAAAATTGCATGTGTTCCTTTCGTAAATATCCCCACCAGCTCTCAGTATTTGGTTACTTGTACTTACACCATATATGTATGGTCTGTCATCATTAGGATCGATGCGCCTTAGAAATGTTTGAAATACTGCTACATGTACATAAAAGTAAGGAAGAGGACAAAGATCAGGAATCGATACAATCAAGTACCACACCTGACCCAGGATACCAATGGGAAAGTAACAAACTCACTATTAGACATCACAAACGAAAGCCAAGAGGTCAGCCCTTTTCCAGCAGGTGACCACAAGCCATCAAAAAACAGATGCGCACGAAAGCATAACAAACACTTGTAAGACAAAGATCCACAAAAGAAGTACCACCTTTGAACTGTCATGCCCGTTTTCTGTTCCGTAGTCTGTCCTTATTTTTAGAGGGCACCCACCATTACCTTTAACATCTAAAAAGTAGCCACTAATGATTTTTTGGGTCATTGTTGGTCTGATAAACATTTAACCATACAATTTTGCGAGAAAATCCACATATGCACCCATTGATACACAAACCGTCTATATGCCATATGAACTTTGGTCTGCATGCAAGGTGAACACATCTTCTCATTAATTTTGCCTCACAAATCTCGAAACTACCCTGGCTGGATCCAAATACTGTAGTATCAATCTAGATTCTTTCATTTTGATGTTGATTCCATATATTCATTACAACGTGACCACATCATGCGATGCCATGGAGTTGTCCTGATCCAGAAAGATGTCATTGTTTGAAATTAACAGCTGCGTGTACGCAGTGATAGTTTCTTCTTTGAAGTTAAAGATGTCTTAATCTTAAACATATCGAATGCTTGTGTTTCAATACATACTGTATATCTCTGTAACATAATCCTTTATTAAAGTATTTAGTTATCCAATAAGCCACAGTCTCGGAATGCATGGTGTCCATCATAAAGCCATTAAAAGTATAAGCTTACCTGATTGGCGGATTGTGTCGTGGGAACGAGATTTTATGTCGTGGGAACGAGATAATTATGTCGTGGGAACGAGATATTATATTGTGGGAACGAGATAATCATGTCGTGGGCACGAGATCTCATGTCATGGGCACGAGATCTTATGTCGTTGGCACGAGATCTTATGTCGTGGGCACGAGATCTTATATCGTGGGAACGAGATAATTATGTCGTGGGAACGAGATAAATATTTTTTTTCACATGTCCCCTCAGTGCTGCCGTAGTTGTAATTTAAAAAAAAAAAAAAAAAAAAAAAAAAAAATTTTATCATAACGGTTACTGCCCAACATATGGCACACCTATCCATATGGTTATCGCTTCATGTCCTAAGCATATCCAGTTTGGTGAAGAAAGAACACAAATTATTTTAGTAATATATACAAAAAGCCCTGGAGAGTCCCTACCACCTTGCCGCAGTCTCTGGGGCACACTTCACAAAGGGGACGATATTGATTGTAATACTTGTCTCCTCTGGGAGTGCTAAGAGTAAGACCCACCAGTCTGCCGTGGGTGGCTTTCTCGTTACTCGAAGGGGATGGCCTGGAAGACTGAAAGCATACAGAATATGGACGTTTATAAATTCTGTATGACTCAACACGTCTCTTTGGCCTCTTTGACGGGGTAGACTGAGGTGGAAACACGGCCCGGTGTTTCTAATCGGCTTTGTCATGCTGAGCCCCAGGATTCTGAAAATGTAAAAAAAAAATATTTCTTATATCTTCGTTCTATAGTATCGTTCTGATGCCAACCATGTGTCCATTATCTTAAACTTTCTTTCTTTTATAAAATAATCCTGGAAGGCAGTGGCTTAACGGGTCAATTGTGCAGATTCTATTTGTGCAAGTATACCTTCTATGTATCTCTAGCTAGCACTGGAGATCGGAAATCCACTCCATTAAAGTGCTCCCTTGTTGGGCTCCACGGTGGGTGGGGAGCATGGAGGATGAATCAAACAACTAAACTACATGGCTAAACAAAAAGCAAAAAAACGTCACATAGCAAATTCAGATACTGACTCTGAAAACTCGTACCCAGTTTCTCAACCAACTAATTCAAGTTCGTCAAGTTCGTCTACCTCAACCAAAAAACCTTATGTACCCAGATTTTTAATAATCCATTCAGAAAAAGAAGGAGAGTCTATTTCTTCTCTTTCTCCATTTGTTGTACATAAAACAATAATGAGTATTGCAGGAGAACCAAAGAGCATCAAAAATCTAAGGTCTGGTGATCTTTTGATACAATGTGCAAAAGAGTCACACGAAAAAAATCTACTACAGATGAAGACATTTTGTGGTCTAAAATGCTCTGTAACACCCCATTCATCCTTGAACACATCCAAAGGTATTATTCCCTGTCCAGCCTTGAGCAGAGTGACAAGCGATGATATCAAGGAAGGCATGGTTGAACAGGGAGTTACGGATGTACGTAGAATCACTGTACGTCGTGATGGTGAAACAAAATTAACCAACACATATGTTCTTACATTCAACTCACCAAATTTACATACAGTTGTTAAAATAGGCTTTCTGCAAGTGAAAGTAGATGTCTATATACCAAACCCACTTCGGTGCTACCATTGTCAAGTGTTTGGTCACCACAAAAATAAATGTGGTAGACATGCTGTATGCTGCAACTGCGGTAAGCCTGAACATTGTGCACCATCTGGCGTGTGTGACAAACCAGCCAAATGTGTCAACTGCTCAGGGGATCATCCTGCAAACTCAAAGCAATGCCCACAATGGGAGAAAGAGAAGAAAATTCTCAAAATCAAATGTGAAAATAATCTATCATTTCCTGATGCTCGTAACCAATACAAACAATTTTACACTGGTCAAACCTATGCAAGTACTGTAAAACCAGGCACTTGCAACAAATCTAAACAAACTGAAAACAAAACCATACAGACAGACGACAGCTTTACGGAATACTTAAAACAGACAACAGAGAAAACACAAGGTACAAAGGAAAAACGTAACACATCTCCTAAACCAGGAAAAAGTAACTCCTCTCATTCTGGGCCAGCCCTTAAGGGGGCGACCTTAGAAATGATAAAGAAAGATGAGGAGAAGAAGAGAAAAAAAGAGAAAGACAAACTTAAAAAACAACAAAAAGAAGAAAGAAAACAGCAATGGCAAAAAGAACAAGCACAGAAAGAAAAAGAACAAACAGAAAAAGCAAAACAAGCTGACAAGAATCCATATTCTGTGTTTGCTGAAAAAGATGATGAGGAGGTGTGTATGGAAGAGGAGTCTGTGGTATTTACAGACTCTTCTTCCAGTGATCATCTCCCTAAAGGCACACTGCCAAGATTACCAGTAACGAAATAATGGAGGGTTTTAATCTAACCATTATTTTAGTACTTCTTTTGATATTATTTTCAAGTAAGGATTTTAAACATAAAATTATTCAATGGAATTGTCGAGGTTTGAAACCTAATTATAATTAAGTATCTCTATTGATTTCCGAATATAATCCATCCGTATTTTGTTTTCAAGAGACATTTCTTAAACCAGATGATAACATCTCATTATGAGGTTTTAATATATATAACTATGTTCATACTGATTGTCTGAGGCCCTCTGGTGGTGCCTAAATATTTGTAAAATCATCTTTCCCACAAAGAAAGATTGATTTACAAACAGAACTACAAGCAACTGCTGTTTCTGTCACTCTAGACAGAGAAATAACCATATGTTCTGTATATATTCCTTCATCGTTTTCTCTTAACTCCCAACACTTGAACAATTTACTGCAACAACTTCCTTCTCCTTATATTTTATTAGGTGACTTCAATGGTCACAATATCCTCTGGGGTGGTCAAAACAATGATTCCAGAGGTGAACTTATCGAAAATTTCATTACAAAGAATGACATTTGTATTATGAATGATAAGTCTTATACTTATCATTCTCCAAGTACAAAGTCTTTTACATCTATTGATCTTTCCTTCTGTCATCCATCACTGTTTCTTGATTATAATTGGTCTGTATGTGAAGACCAACACAATAGTGATCACTTCCCTATCATCATTGAACAGAACACTTTTTCCACTGAGGATCACAATCCAAAGTGGAAATTAAATAGAGCCAACTGGGATCTATTTAATACTCTGTGCACTGGTAAATTGGTGCCAGAAAACTTCAAAGAATCTTCCGATCCTATAGCTGATTTTACCTCTTCTCTTATCGAAATATCTAAAGAATGTATTCCTCAAACTTCGACAAATCCAACTAAAAGTAATCCATGGTACAATGACGACTGTAAGAAGAATGTATTCCTCAAACTTCGACAAATCCAACTAAAAGTAATCCATGGTACAATGACGACTGTAAAGAAGCAATTAAACAGCGCAAGCAAGCTCTATCTAAATTCAAAAGATCTCCAAATACCAACAATTTTAATGACATCAAAGTATTTAGAGCTAAAGCCCGTAGAACAATTAAACTTTCGAAGCGTAAGTCATGGAGATCTTATGTTTCGAAAATCAATCATAAAACACCTATTAAAAAGGTTTGGGATATGATAAGAAAAATCTCTGGAAAAAACAAATCCCCCAGTTACACACATCTAAACATGGTGGGTACTGACAGCAAAGCAACTTCAAAAACAGACATTGCTGACACTTTAAGAGAAACTTTTTGTCACAATTCATCATCATTCAATTACTCTGAATCCTTCAGAAAGATTAAAACCGATCAAGAGATAGTTAAATGGAATTTCAAATCACAAAATAATGAAATTTATAACAGAGATTTTAATTTAGATGAATTAGTTGAAGCTACTCAACTATCACATGACTCAGCCACGGGTCCTGATGAGATCCACTATCAAATGCTTAAACATCTCCCAGATACTTCTCTTGAAACTCTTTTGAATATATTTAATTACATTTGGGCTACTGGTAAATTTTCAGAAGATTGGACCTTAGCAACCATAATCCCAATTCCCAAACCTGGGAAAGATCCTGCGGAACCTAATAATTATAGACCTATAGCTTTAACAAGTTGTCTATGTATAACACTTGAAAGAATGATAAATAAAAGGCTTACTTGGTTTTTAGAATCCAATAATCATATATCGCGGTTCCAGTCTGGTTTCAGATCTGACCGCAGTACAACTCATAATTTGGTTAGATTGGAAACCTTCATGCCTTTATTAAAAAGGAACATGTAGTTGCTGTGTTTTTTGATTTGGAAAAAGCTTATGATACCACGTGGAGATATGGCATTTTAAAAGATATCCACAAATTAGGATTAAGAGGTAGACTTCCTACATTCATTGAAAACTTCCTCGCAGACCGCACCATGCAAGTCCGAGTTGGCTCCTCTCTGTCTGACTATTATGACCAGGAGCAAGGTGTACCTCAAGGAGGCGTTCTATCAACAACACTTTTTAGCATTAAAATTAATGATATTGTGAAATGTTTAGGTAATCTTACTGATTGCTCATTATATGTTGATGACTTCTGTATCTGTTATCGCTCAAAAAGCATGGCGACGATTGAACGCCAACTGCAACAAAACTTAAATAAGATTGAAAATTGGGCAACAAGCAATGGGTTAAAGTTTTCCAAATCAAAAACACAGTGTGTACATTTCTGTCAGTTGCGCAAGCAACATGATGATCCGGTTTTACATTTATATGGATCACCTATTCCAATTGTTGAGGAATCTAAATTCCTTGGCATTTTATTTGATAGAAAACTCAGTTTTATACCCCATATTAAATATCTCAAAGCTAAATGTTTAAAAGCATTGAATCTTTTAAAAGTGCTTTCCCATACTTCTTGGGGTGCAGACCGAACTACACTTCTAAAGCTGTATCGGTCTCTAGTCCGGTCAAAATTAGACTATGGCTGTATTATATATGGCTCTGCACGAAAATCATATCTTCAAATGCTTGATCCTATTCTTAACCAAGGACTCAGATTAACTTTAGGGGCTTTTAGAACTTCTCCTGTTGCTAGTCTCTATGTGGAAGCAGATGAACCATCACTATACTCACGAAGAGAGAAACTCTCTTTGCAATATGCTATAAGTTTTGCTGCTAACCCATCAAATCCTGCTCATGAAGTTACAATTCCACCAAATTATGTTAATTCTTACGAACAAAAACCTAAAGCTATTAAATCATTTGGCATCAGAATTTCACCACTCTTAGAATCTGCCAATATCAAACCACAAAATATTGAAAAATATTTTACACCAAATATTCTAGCTTGGTGTATGAAACCACCTGAAATACTTTTTGATATACATTCCAGGAAAAAATCTGAATCAAATCCACACATATTAAAAGATGATTTCAGAAAAATGCAAAGTAATAAGGTTGCAAAGATCAGGAATCGATACAATCAAGTACCACACCTGACCCAGGATACCAATGGGAAAGTGACAAACTCACAGAAGACACCACAAACGAGAGCCAAGAGGTCAGCCCTTTCCCAGCAGGTGACCATAAAGCACATATAAACAGTCGCGCACAAAACATAGCAAACACAAGACAGAACAAAAACATAAAAGATCGTTATAAGAATTACCAACAAATTTATACTGATGGGTCAAAGGAAGACTCAAAGGTCGGTTGTGCTGTTATATCAGACAACCATAGTAATATGCAACGTATACCTGACGATTCATCAATTTTCACTGCTGAAGCCAAAGCAATTGATCTAGCTTTAGATTTCATCACCACTTATGATGCTAACAATAAATTTATTATATTTTCTGACTCGCTTTCTGTATTGAAAGCAATGAGCCATACCAGTTCAAAGAATCCACAGATCCAGAAACTTTTAGAAAAATGTCATGAGCTTTTAGCTTATAAATAAATTGCTCTCTGTTGGATTCCTAGTCATATAGATATCCAAGGGAATGAGATAGTAGATATCAAGCAAAAACATCGCTTTCATTAGAACCAACTTCTTTTAAAATTCCATTTTCCAATTTTAAGCCATCTATCAATAAATATATCTTGGAAGAATGGCAAACTTCATGGAATAACAGCATTGGAAATAAACTTCTTGACATCAAACCAACTATTGGTGAATATCAATCAGTTGTTCGAAACAGTAGAAGAGAAGAAGTAGTTTTAGCTCGACTCCGCTTAGGTCATACAAGAGTCACTCATTCATACTTACTACAAGGTGAAGAGCACCCACAATGTGTTGGTTGCGACGCACCATTCACTGTGCGTCACTTCCTTTTGGAATGTGGCGATTTTGCACAAGTAAGAAATAATTGCTTCCATGTTGATAACATGAAAGAATTATTTCAAGATATACATATTGATAGTATTATGACATTTTTAAGACAAATAAATCTTTTTAACAAAATCTAATTACTATTTTTAAAATCATATTTCAGACCATAATACAGATTTTTTAATTTTGTATTCTGTTCAGTTAAAGAACATGTACAGTTATCTGAATAGCTCTTTGAAACTGTAGGATATTGTACGTGGTCTCTCCTGTCAACAATCGTATTGCAACTAATTATCATTATACAAACTCATCATTATCATTCGTTTTATTTTATCTTATAAATTTTTACTTTTTCCATCTTCATCATGTTTAGTTTAATACCGTCTGACGCTAATGACCCACAAGGGTTGATGCGTCGTTAAGAACCAAACAAACAAACAAACAATATACAAAAAGAGTGGTTAAGAAAATGTTCACACTTATCATATGCTTTGTCTGGTTCTACAATGTTGTGAAGCATTGCAACAGGACAGATTTTGTTCTAAAGCTTCTTTTTGGTAATTCATTTGAAAGATCTAGGCTTATTATTTAGAAAAACTCCCTTGGATTGTAGTTATTATATTGTAGCCATTGCAAAATGAATGGACTCCAATAAATTATTGGTAGTTTTGTTTTTCATTATTTCTATCAATTAGACTTAGTCTAAGCGTGACATTTTGTTCATATAAAATCATTTTGAAATTTGACATGCCAAATGAGAACATAATCATTCATACAAAAATTACATCCAATTCATCCTTTGCACGTTTCAAAGCAAACTAAATTGATTATAAATAGTAAACAAATAATCAATCAAATGAGCAAGCACATTTGATTTTGGTTCACAACCCAGTGTTGAGCAATGAAGGAGCAGGCGATCCTATGAAAATGTGTAGACACAACATAACCTTTGCTGCTCGTATACACATTTAGCAAGTGTGTAGATGAAGACACAGGCCAAATTTTAGAACGCTATCTCTGCTGCATCAGTATGGGTGATTAAAGATGCATTTGCCATGTGCGATAAGAACCAAAATCTCTTGTGCTGCTCCAAATTTTCATTCGAGCTTGTATAAATTACATAAAAAGCGTTCAACATTATTTTTTCATCTAAAGGTAACGAAATTTATACTAATACTACTGTCAAAGAACAAATCAACATGGTATTGAATATTGATATACTATATCATACACACATAACACAAATGAACCACTGCTTTATCAACCTCTGAGATTTATAAAAAAAAAAAAAAACTTAATACAATCTACAAGTAAAAGGAATATGATTTCTTATGTTGATGATTGAACAAAAGGAAGCATGGCAAATACAATATGTACATATACTTTCACTAAGTTCATGTGTACTTTCTAGACATTACATGTAAGTCTATCATTGGTGACAATGACTGTACCCTCTTAATGCCAATGTTTGTTAGAACAGTTGATTTTTGTGTGTCTATTAATCAATACCCTCAACATTTTTGGGCGCTTTTACATAATTTCCTATTTACGAGATGGGCAGTCTTATTAGAGCCTTTGCTGCTCACATTTAGTGCATTTGTTTACTGTCTGAATAAGGAAAACATTTCTGAAACATATTACAGTAAAAAAAAAACTGTGTTGATTTTGATTTTATTCTACTTATTCATTAAGTCAATACACTAATAAGTTCACAATTCATTAAAATGTTTTATATGCATATAACGCTTTGTTATCAAGGATTCCATTTACAATATTCCTGTAATAAGTTGGCCATACCACATTCTGTATAGTGGAAACTAGCATCAACCATATAAGCATTGTTTGCTAAAACTAAGTAAGATCTCATGACTGCATGTTTTTTTTTAAATATTTAACTTTTCCATCTAATAAAAGTAAACTGTTACTGACCATGTTTGTATAATGTGAACAACAGTAAACTGGATACACAAAAAATATTTTTTAAATAACTGATTAGATTTTTTCAATTAAGTTATTTTTTAGATAAATATTATAAAAATCTACATCCACACATATTATCTTTTCAGGCCCAATTATATACTGTCTTTAACAGTATGGATAAACATAGGTTCTTATGATATATTTTATATAAGGTTATATATGTTACTTTGATATATTTGACAGAAAATGGGAATGTATTCTTCTACTGTAATTAAAGAACTATCCTTTTATTTGTTATGAGTTTTAAAATCTTTAACTTTGGACAAATCATATTTTATAGATAAAAACGTCCAAAAATTTACTATTTCACAAATTTAAATGTGTGTAGATATATCGACTTTAGTATATAGATATAGTTTCTTGAGAATAACTGATAATTATTTTAGGACAGACTGGTATCTTGTTATAAATTTAACACAAAAACTGTTTTGAAATGAAATAAAATACCATAAAATTATCAAGATAAGGTATTTAGTAGTATATATAGCAAGTCTCAAAGTTTATAATGTATGTTACATATTTCCGTACAAGCAACAAAATGCTACTTTACACCAAAAACGATGTTATGTATAGCTTTTCAATCGTGTTAATCCATCAAATGTTCATATATGGGTTTTAAAAGTTAATAGATAGCATAACATGATAACTTTAAAAGTGAAAAGGTTCTTACTTCATTCAACATTTAATTCTGGATCATCATATATTCAACAGCTTATAATTCTTAAAGTATTTATGATATAAACAAGCTGCTTGCTGTTTTGAAATAGTCAGTTAATTGTCGTTTAGAAATGTTGTATCTAAAACCCAAATACTCATTATAAAGCTTATCAAATGAAACTATTGAACACATTTTAATGATTAAATAAGGTGTAGTTGGAAATTTAACGTAAATGTCATAAATAACATAAATGTGTGTTCCTGGAAGCAAGCAATTTATTTTGATACTTGTTTAAGCCTCATAGCAAGCTGTCTGTAGTAACAAACGACTGTTAGCATCAGCTGGACACCACCTGGATACCATTTCTTATTCAAATGTCGCAATTTTGTTTTAAAAGTAAAAAAATGGGGTAGGTGTATTATATAAAATGTATCGTCCTGAAAAACTGCTACCACAATTTGACCGTACAACGTGTCTAGAAATGTTGTAGAAGGCTAGTTTTAGCTAATAAGTCAAACCTTTTCTGGCAGGAAAGTTGTGCCAATCGAATTTTTAAAAATATATTTAGCTCCTTGACTAGTAGTGAGTCTGATTGATAATCTGACTTTTAAATGTATGGACAGCAATAGAGGGGATGTGAGCTGGACACCACCTGGATACTCTTAATCTTAATAAGCCTACATACTTTCATAAAGATTATTCTCTCCCTGCCACTGATTTTCAGTTACTGATGACAGTACACATTGTTCACTAAGTACGCGTAAATGACTTGTGGTTTCGAGCAATGATAACTGACCATCATGGTAGGATTGAAAAAAAAACTGTTGAAAGCGACATCGTCCAATCACAACAACAACAACAACTACTACAACAACAACTGGTATATTTATTGTGAGAGTCACTATGGGTTATCAGTTTGTTATGAATGTTAGAATAATACTATTATATTGTAATAGAAATGTAAACAGAACTATTGTGTGTCTAATCTTAATCTATTGGTGGGTGGGGTAATTCAACCTCTGATGTTTAACATTTTTGGTCATTTTATATGATATCATATGTGTATAATAACATATCTATGATGTGCATTGCTCATATAATCAAATCAAATTCTATAATCAAAGCAGAAAGGACTTAAACAACTGCAGAAGAAGTGGCCCATTGAATAAAAATGATCTTCAATGGCCATTTAAAGCATCAAAGTGATCATTTTAAGTAAAAAATATTAACACTTCCCCACAATATAGGACTTGCAACTTTTAGTATGTGATCACAGGCATATTAAAATAACAAATAAAATTAATGGCATTTCTGTTGCAATTAGTTTAAGGTTAGCCTATTTTTGAAGCCCCACCGACTAGTCTATAAAACTCTTCTAAAACTTCAATAAAACTATATACATTTTGGGTGGAGGTTAGCAGCCATTATTCCCGTTGAATCAGAAGTTTCAGTCTTTTGAGATGTACTTTGTAGAAAAAAGTTCTTGACACCTTTTCAATGTTGTTAAGTGACTCAGACAGTCCTGGTACCAGAGGCGTAACACAATCGGGACAAATCAACACTTTCAGGATAGTATCCCAATTCTTAAAAGTACTGCACCATACACTGCCGCCTGACTGTTCCACCACTATAATAATATATCCAAATGAATTCGAAATATGCCTTTTTCTCAAAATGGGCTCAAAACTACTACAGGTATAATTCACATGCAGGTATATACAGGTTTAAAGCGCTTCACAGGTGAATAAATACACTCTGTCTTACCGATTTTTAAATGGAAATGTCCACGGGTCGATCTTAGCTAAGGACCGCCCAGCCTTTCTTATCTGGACGAACTATACTTATAGGAGCTTTTAGGAATTCCCAAAGTGACGTCATTATCGCGCATGCGCATATCGGTGGCCGTCAACGCATAGGCCAGCCACATTGAAACTGTGTTAAATGTGGGTTAATTTTTTGAGACAAATGGGGTTTTATAGCCAAAGTCATTTCAAAACTTGTTTGTTTTCTTTGATATACATTCATAAATATATTTATTAACCGATGCGATATTTATTTGGATTCTTCAAGTATTGAAGAAAGGTAGGATTTATAGAGAGTGAACTTGTGTTCTGTAATTGTATTACAGCAAATACGGTATAAAAGAACTCACTTGTTCGTCACGAGAAATTCATGGAATTTCCTTAGTTTAGCTCATGTTAGGTCAAGAAACTCGTGATTTAAGTGCAATGATTGTTCAGCAAGGGTATAAATCATCATTTATGATTTTGTATGGTCATTTGAGGCTAGACAGACCAAATGAGAAATTATGTTCGGTTTATGTGCGATTACCCACCCACCCACCCTCATGGTTCGAAAAATGTTTGGTTATGTAGACTTGAAAGTTATATAGCAAAACGTTTTAAGATATTCATGAATTTTTGTCTTTATATGATATTTGATTGGTTATCAGTTTCTTTCAGATAGGCTGTAAAATTGAGAAATTGGTTTTATGGATGAGTTGATGCACAATGTGTTTTGAACCTTGAGCTACTTCCTAAGCAAGGAACTACATTTGGAACGAAGGATGCTGGCTGGCTGTACATATTTTTTTTATGTAATTTTGTCTTATGAATAAAGAGAAAGTGCTCAGGTCTGTGCTTGCCATCACACACGTATATGTTGTTACGTTTTGATATCTTATGCTTTAAGATATAGTACAGAGAAGTATAGACGGTTATGATGTACACGAAAAACGCTAAATACTGATGTTGCGGCATATAGGCGTGTACATCATAACAGTTGGTTCTATGTAGTGTATCTGGTTTCCAAATATTAAGAAGTCTAGGTAATAAATAATTTATGTTTCGTCTGAATGAAATAAAAGAGAACATAATACATCTTTCTGATGAATAAAGGTTCCGAAAAATAAACGTTTATTCGTTTAAAAGGCAAAAAATGAGACAACGAGAAGTCCAGAAGTGTCGAGGAGACCGCTGATATTTTCTTTCAATAAAACCCATAAAAAAAACTTTTAACATGTACATTTTGGTTTGTTTATGCACTTTTATGACTAACCGAGTGAATCCATCTGCTTGTCTGCCAGTTTTTAGTCTCTCTATCTCTCTCTCTCTCTTATGCACCCGTGATCATAATTATCTCAAACCGGTGATTATGTACTGTCCAAAATGTAGCTAAAAAGGCTAAAACAGTAGACTTACGTATAATGTGTCCCAAAGAAATAATTAAAATTCCACGTTAAATGTTTGCGTTTCAGGGTGACACTGTTCTATATTTGTAGTGATCCACTTTCCTCACCCTCTGTTGAATAAATGGACTGCAATCCCGCCCCGTGGGTAGCCTATAATGTCTTCACAAGTATTGTCGTATTTTATTGACCCTGAAGTTCAAAGGTAGTGACCTATGCTAATTTTATCTCAGACCTGTTCTCGATAGTTTTCGCCAAATATACAGGAATAAATTAGGTTTTCTGAAGGCGAATGTAACATAACGGTAGTATTATGACTTCCTTGTCCGCTGTGGTGTAGTGGATTAAGCCCAGGACTCATATTAAAGAGAATGCAAGTTCGAATCCCGCAAGGAGCTTTTATTTTTTCCCCAGTAAAGTAGTTTCTATGTACTGACATAACGGAACGGAAAACACTTTAGAAAAGCGTGAAAACGCTTAATTTTTTTGTGCAATTATGTATATGTACACGTAAATCTAGACTGTTTCGCCTAAGGGCCAAGATTGGTTATCAGACATTCTTGGCTTACTAGCAACTGCAGCGTTATCATGTGTACTTTTGAATTTACTTTACATATTTTGCACGCGCGCAAACAAACCTTTCTAACAGGAAAAAAAATAAAACGCTCCTCCTGAGATTCGAACTTACTTGCTATATTCTACAAGTCCTGCACGTAACCCGCTACACTACAGGGGACTATATTGTCTAACTGCTACTTATATAAGAAATACCATTTCAAATAACCCAATTAGTTCCGTATATTCCGTGTATTCGACGAAAACTACCGAAAACAGATCGGAGATAAAATTAGCATATGCCACGCCCTTTGAACTTCAGGGTCAAAAAATACGACAATATCCTTTACATTAGGACGTTTGATGTATTAGGAACGAATTAAGGTTATAATTAGACAGGCAGACCTCTACAACAAAGCCCTGGAGAGTCCCTACCACCTTGCCGCGGTCTCTGGGGCACACTTCACACAGGGGACGATATTGATTGTAATACTTGTCTCCTCTGGGAGTGCTAAGAGTAGGACCCACCAGTCTGCCGTGGGTGGCTTTCTCGTAACTCGAAGGGGATGGCCTGGAAGACTGAGAGCATGCAGAATATGGACGTTTATAAATTCTGTGTGACTCAACACGTCTCTTTGGCCTCTTTGACGGGGTAGACTGAAGTGGAAACACGGCCGGGTGTTTTGTAATCGGCTTTGTCATGCTGAGCCCCAGGATTCTGAAAATGTAAAAAAAAATATATTTCTTATATCTTCGTTCTATAGTATCGTTCTGATGCCAACCATGTGTCCATTATCTTAAACTTTCTTTCTTTTATAAAATAATCCTGGAAGGCAGTGGCTTAACGGGTCAATTGTGCAGATTCTATTTGTGCAAGTATACCTTCTATGTTACTCTAGCACTGGAGGTCAGAAACCCACTCTATTAAAGTGCTCCCTTGTTGGGCTCCACGGTGGGTGGAGAGCATGGAGGTTGAATCAAACAAACAAACTACATGGCTAAACAAAAAGCAAAAAAACGTCACATAGCAAATTCAGATACTGATTCTGAAAACTCGTACCCAGCTTCTCAACCAACTAATTCAAGTTCGTCTACCTCAACCAAAAAACCTTATGTACCCAGATTTTTAATAATTCATTCAGAAAAGGAGGATGAAAGTATTTCTTCTCTTTCTCCATTCCTTGTACATAAAACTATAATGAGTTTGACAGGTGAACCCAAAAGCATAAAAAATCTACGGTCTGGTGACCTTCTGATACAGTGTGCGAAGGAAAAACATGAGACAACTCTTCTCAATTTGAAGAACTTCTGCGGACTGAGATGCAAAGTGACCCCACATTCTTCCTTGAACATATCCAAGGGTATTGTTCGCTGTCCTGCCTTGAACAGGCAGACCTGCGAGCATATTCTGGAGTTCATGGGAAGACAGGGTGTCACAGATGTTCGTAGAATCAGTGTCTTCCGTGATGGAGCAAAGAAACCGACAAACACATTTGTATTCACGTTCAATTCACCAGTTTTACCATCAGTGGTCAAAATAGGTTTTATGCAAGTCAAAGTTGACGTATATTTACCAAACCCACTTCGTTGTTATCAATGTCAAGTGTTTGGCCACCACGAAAACAAGTGTGGCAGACAGGCTATATGCGTCAACTGCAGTATGACTGAGCATTGCCCAGTTGGCCAGTGTCAAAGACCGGCCAAGTGTGTAAACTGCTCAGGGGAACACCCTGCCAACTCTAAACAGTGCCCAGCTTGGGAGAAAGAGAAGAAAATACTTAAGATAAAATGTGAACAGAACATCTCATTCCCAGAAGCTCGAAAACAATATGAGCAATTTTATGATACTAGATCATATGCAAGTGCTGTAAAACCAGGCACTTGCAACAAATCTACACAAATTGAAAACAAAACCACACAGACAGACGACAGCGTTGACGAATACTTAAAAAAACAAGAAAAATCACCATCAGAAAAAACACCCAAAGAAACACCTAAGGGAAAACAAGACAGAAATACTTCATCTCCTCGTCCAGGGCCAGCACTTAAGCCAGCAACCCTTAAATGATGATGAAGGAGGAGGAGAGGGAAAAAAAGAAGAGAAAGACAGAATTAAGCAACAGCAGAAAGAAGAAAGACGAAAGCAATATCATAAAGATAAGCAGGAAAAAGAACTGAAAGAAAAAGAAGCAGAAAAAGCTCAGCAAAATCCTTATTCTGTGTTGCATAAAGATGATACGGAGGTGTGTATGGAAGAGGAGTCTGTGGTATTCACAGAATCTGCTTCCAGTGACCATCTCCCTAAAGGCACACTGCCAAGATTACCAGAAACTCAATAATGGAGGGTTTCAATCTAACCTTTATTGTAGTACTTCTTTTAATATTATTTTCAAGTATGGATTTTAATTATAAAATTATTCAATGGAATTGTCGAGGTTTGAAACCTAATTATAATGAAGTATCTCTATTGATTTCCGAATATAATCCATCAGTGTTTTGTTTTCAAGAGACATTTCTTAAACCAGATGATAACATCTCATTACGAGGTTTTAATATATATAACTATGTTCATACTGATTGTCTGAGGTCCTCTGGTGGTGCCTCAATATTTGTAAAATCATCTTTCCCACAAAGAAAGATTGATTTACAAACAGAACTACAAGCAACTGCTGTTTCTGTCACTCTAGACAGAGAAATAACCATATGTTCTGTATATATTCCTCCATCGTTTTCTCTTAACTCCCAACACTTGGACAATTTACTGCAACAACTTCCTTCTCCTTATATTTTATTAGGTGACTTCAATGGTCACAATATCCTCTGGGGTGGTCAAAACAATGATTCCAGAGGTGAACTTATCGAAAATTTCATTACAAAGAATGACATTTGTATTATGAATGATAAGTCTTATACTTATCATTCTCCAAGTACAAAGTCTTTTACATCTATTGATCTTTCCTTCTGTCATCCATCACTGTATCTTGATTATAATTGGTCTGTATGTGAAGACCAACACAATAGTGATCACTTCTCTATCATCATTGAACAGAACACTTTTTCCACTGAGGATCACAATCCAAAGTGGAAATTAAATAGAGCCAACTGGGATCTATTTAATACTCTGTGCACTGGTAAATTGGTGCCAGAAAACTTCAAAGAATCTTCTGATCCTATAGCTGATTTTACCTCTTCTCTTATTGAAATATCTAAAGAATGTATTCCTCAAACTTCGACAAATCCAACTAAAAGTAATCCATGGTACAATGACGACTGTAAAGAAGCAATTAAACAGCGCAAGCAAGCTCTATCTAAATCCAAAAGATCTCCAAATACCAACAATTTCAATGACATCAAAGTATTTAGAGCTAAAGCCCGTAGAACAATTAAACTTTCGAAGCGTAAGTCATGGAGATCTTATGTTTCGAAAATCAATCATAAAACAGCTATTAAAAAGGTTTGGGATATGATAAGAAAAATCTCTGGAAAAAACAAATCCCCCAGTTACACACATCTAAACATGGTGGGAACTGACAGCAAAGCAACTTCAAAACAGACATTGCTGACACTTTAGGAGAAACTTTTTGTCACAATTCATCATCATTCAATTACTCTGAATCCTTCAGAAAGATTTAAACCGAACAAGAGAAAGTTAAATGGAATTTTAAATCACAAAATAATGAAATTTATAACAAAGATTTTAATTTAGATGAATTAGTTGAAGCTATTCAACTATCACATGACTCAGCCACGGGTCCTGATGAGATCCACTATCAAATGCTTAAACATCTCCCAGATACTTCTCTTGAAACTCTTTTGAATATATTTAATTACATTTGGACTACTGGTAAATTTCCAGAAGATTGGACCTTAGCACCCATAATCCCAATTCCCAAACCTGGGAAAGATCCTGCGGAACCTAATAATTATAGACATATAGCTTTAACAAGTTGTCTTTGTAAAACGCTTGAAAGAATGATAAATAAAAGACTTACTTGGTTTTTAGAATCCAATAATCATATATCGCGGTTCCAGTCTGGTTTCAGATCTGACCGCAGTACAACTGATAATTTAGTTAGATTGGAAACCTTCATACGTGATGCCTTTAGTAAAAAGGAACATGTAGTTGCTTATGATACCACGTGGAGATATGGCATTTTAAAAGATATCCACAAACTAGGATTAAGAGGTAGACTTCCTACATTCATTGAAAACTTCCTTGAAGACTGCACCATGCAAGTCCGAGTTGGCTCCTCTCTGTCTGACTATTATGACCAGGAGGAAGGTGTACCTCAAGGAGGCGTTCTATCAACAACACTTTTTAGTATCAAAATTAATGATATTGTGAAATGTTTAGGTAATCTTACTGATTGCTCATTATACGTTGACGACTTCTGTATCTGTTATCGCTCGAAAAGCATGGCGACAATTGAACGTCAACTACAACAAAATTTAAATAAGATTGAAAGTTGGACAACAAGCAATGACTTTAAGTTTTCCAAATCAAAAACACAGTGTGTACATTTCTGTCAGTTGCGCAAGCAACATGATGATCCGGTTTTACATTTATATGGATCACCTATTCCAGTTGTTGAGGAATCTAAATTCCTTGGCATTTTATTTGATAGAAAACTCAATTTTATACCCCATATTAAATATCTCAAAGCTAAATGTTTAAAAGCATTGAATCTTTTAAAAGTGCTTTCCCATACTTCTTGGGGTGCAGACCGAACTACACTTCTAAAGCTGTATCGGTCTCTAGTCCGGTCAAAATTAGACTATGGCTGTATTAAATATGGCTCTGCACGAAAATCATATCTTCAAATGCTTGATCCTATACATAACCAAGGCCTTAGATTAGCTTTAGGGGCTTTTAGAACTTCTCCTGTTGCTAGTCTCTATGTGGAAGCAGATGAACCATCACTATACTCACGAAGAGAGAAACTCTCTTTGAAATATGCTATAAGACTTGCTGCTAACCCATCAAATCCTGCTCATGAAGTTACATTCCCACCAAATTATGTTAATTTATATGAACAAAAACCTAAAGCTATTAAATCATTTGGCATCAGAATTTCACCACTCTTAGAATCTGCCAATATCAAACCACAAAATATTGAAAAACATTTTACACCAAATATTCCAGCTTGGTGTATGAAACCACCTGAAATACTTTTTTATTTACATTCTGGGAAAAAATCTGAATCAAATCCACACATATTAAAAGACGATTTCAGAAAAATGCAAAGTCGTTATAAGAATTACCAACAAATTTATACTGATGGGCCAAAGGAAGACTCTAAGGTTGGTTGTGCTGTTTATATCAGACAACCATAGTAATATGCAACGTATACCTGACGATTCATCAATTTTCACTGCTGAAGCCAAAGCAATTGATCTAGCTTTAGATTTCATTAGCACTTGTGATACTAACAATAAATTTATTATATTTTCTGACTCGCTTTCTGTATTGAAAGCAATGAACAATACCAGCTCAAAGAATCCACAGATTCAGAAACTTTTAGAAAAATGTCATGAGCTTTTAGCTTATAAAGAAATTGCTCTCTGTTGGATTCCTAGTCATATAGGTATCCAAGGGAATGAGATGGTAGATAAGCAAGCTAAAACATCGCTTTCATTAGAACCAACTTCTTTTAAAATTCCATTTTCCAATTTTAAGCCATCTATCAATAAATATATCTTGGAAGAATGGCAAACTTCATGGAATAACAGCATTGGTAATAAACTTCTTGACATCAAACCAACTATTGGTGAATATCAATCAGTTGTTCGAAACATTAGAAGAGAAGAAGTAGTTTTAGCTCCACTCCGCTTAGGTCATACAAGAGCCACTCATTCATACTTACTACAAGGTGAAGAGCTGCCACAATGAGTTGGTTGCGACGCACCATTCACTGTACGTCACTTCCTTTTGGAATGTGGCGATTTTGCACAAGTAAGAAATAATTGCTTCCATGTTGATAACATGAAAGAATTATTTCAAGATATACATATTGATAGTATTATGACATTTTTAAGACAAATAAATCTTTTTAACAAAATCTAATTGCTATTTTTAAAATCATGGTTTGTTTTACATTTGTATCAGACCATAATACAGATTTTTTTAATGTTGTATCTGTTCAGTTAGAGAACATGTACAGTTATCTGAATAGCTCTTTGAAACTGTCAGATATTGTACGTGGTCTCTCCTGTCAACAATCGTATTTCAACTAATTATCATTATACAATCTCATCAGCATCATTCCTTTTATTTTATAAGATAAATTTTTACTTTTTCCATCTTCATCATGTTTAGTTTAATACCGTCTGACGCTAATGACCCACAAGGGTTGATGCGTCGTTAAGAACCAAACAAACAAACAAACTCTACAACAAAACAGGAGACGCTACCAAAGAGGGAAGGGGTTGCACAATTTGACTTCACCAAAACATTTAAAAATTAATTATTTTCACGTGTAAGGGTATTGTATTATCAATTCTCGATTACAAACCACAGTGAACGTATTTTTAGTCCAAAATCATGAGCATTTTAATGATTATTTTTGTTGTTGTTATTTTCTATCTGATTTGTTAAGAACTATTTTGAAGTGCAACTGTAGTCCATATTCAATCTTGATGACAATGTATTTACCTGGTGCAATATTATGCAGCAATGCACTATAACCATTCATCCGTGCGTAAAGTACACATAGTCTAGGGCCATGTAGTTTATGTGTATTGGGTTGATACAGTATATGTGCAAAATAATCTACCAACTGAATTAAGTAGAAGGCCAATTTTCATAATCTAAAGAAAAATATGCTAAAAACATTGCAATATTCATGACTAATGTTTTATGAAAAAGAAGCTTGCTTGTACTAATTATTTCATCAAACTGGAAGTAAAGATTTTCAATAGAGCACACCAAAAATCTAAATGCTAATGTAAGGGCTCGCCGAGACGTCACATTTTGGGCTGTGGGATATCATTCCCCCCGAGTCCCAACTAGCTTTTCACATATATTATGTAAAATATGATAACACACTTACGTGCTAAAGGATTAGTTGGGACTCGGGGGGAATGATGTTTTAAAAATATTTTTTCTATTTACTATATGTATAATACAAAAAGTGACCATTTTAGCCCCAAAATAAAGCCGTACATTCATGGAAATAGGAAAGCAAATGCAAAATCATAAAATAGAGGCCAAAAGCGTGCTTATATATGAAGATGGAAGCATTTGATCGACTTTATTGTTTAGAAAAATTATAGGCAGCGATACACTGTGATTCCCATTACCACCGTCAGAGGTCCTTTGCTGATGCATGTACTTTTCCCAGTCACCTCATATCATTCACATGAAAAAGAGCCAATCTGTGTCCAGAACTCTACCCCCCCCCCCCATTTTTTGTGTTTTGTCAAAATAAAACAGCATTCAAAAATATTGAAGACCATATTGCTAATCAAAAAAGCAATGCACAAGCATTTATTGTGAGTGGTCTTTAACTAAGGCATGATTGAAAATGTATATCGTTGAAAAAAGACTGTAAATATGAAAAATCTACTCCAAAATCATTGATTTTTCTGCGGAAAGTATATTTAACTATTCCATAATAGCTGTAATATTCCGCGAACTATTCTTTTCAAAATTTATATATCTGACTTTTAGTTTTCAGCGTATTAAACATATTTAGAATGATTTAGATAGCATCTATAGCAATTTAAAAAAAATGATGACAATCCTAATATGAAAATGCACCTATTTGACCTTTAACCTTGCTGTGACCTAAATTCGAAGTTTCAGACGTGGCATCCACCCTGGGTCACTTTGTCATACCCCAAAGAATATTTCTAGCATGGATGCCAAGCATTAACAAAAAATGCCATCAAAACCATTTTCTATGGGTCTTAGAAATTATAGGCTGCAAACTATTACAGTTTTTCAGTCACATCAATTTTTCACCCTTGCCAGGCCATACATAAAATATATGCTATACTCCTTGCAAATTTTCAGACATATAAGTTGCATGGTTTCAATATTAACAAATTGATTAGATGCATGATAAACAGTCGTACAGATCCTGATTAGTTTGTTCCTGAGAAGCCAACTGATCCGGATCTACAATGTTTTCCAGAACGGGGTATATCGGGATTCCGCAGGATAAAGGCTTAATACGAACCGAACAACTTTCTGGAAAATATTACGCGAAAAAAGTAGTTCTTTATTTTGTTGTTGTTTTTTATTGTTTGTTATGCTTTGCAGTTTAGAAACTTCAGTTTGGGTATTGAAGCAATGATTTATTGCCAACTGCTAATTCAAATACAAATATATTCAAAAAAAATAATACCTTGCGCAGTAATATAATAATGATAGGCATATCGTAAAAGACATAGTGGACTTGCCATTGTAGTCTGCGTTCATTGACAACAAACAAACAAGTCGGCGTGTTTTTTACGCGGCTATGTATGTAAATAATATAACATTCATATGAATCAAGAATTATCTCAGTTTACCCCAGAAGGTCGCTTGGATATAGGGGATTAATAATCTTACTTGCATGAGTTCATTTGAAGTTTTACTTTATGCCTATCCCGCCAAATAAATCACGTGATATATACATTTGCGAAAGGACGCTATCTGTTAGACTGGTCTCCCTTTAATAGTATTGTGTCTATTTATAGCATACACTCTGGCGCAGTATTGGAATTTTGAGTCCACCCGCGGTATTAAATAAAAGGGCATTTGCTACCAGTCCCGTCATGAGCCGCTATCAAACGAACCACAATCCGCGGATGACTGTTTCATTGATGGATTCAAGGGGTGGGGCAGCAGCTATTGTTTTTTGTTGCTGATTGTTTTCAATTTTAAATAGTCTGGGGTTTTTCTTGCATCTCAATTCAAAGATGCCACATCGGCGGCGCCCTACTAAACTGTAGCCTACCATATCTTTCGGTTCAGTTTTGAGAATGACCTCTACTGGAGTCCTCGGATCAGAGCAGTGTAACCTGGGCCCGCAATATTTGCAACAAGGACGTTTAATGGTCTAGCAGAGTACAGTATAAAGGGATTATGAATCTAAAAATCGGCTTATATGCCTTCTGCGCCCAGCAGATGTTAATGGATAGAAACACATATATGATCCCTATAATAAAGGATATATGCATGTCCAAATGTGGTAGAAACGTTTTGAAAACACGGCGATATGATTCTGTGCTATCTCCTCTTTTCCTTTTCTTTAATCTTATTAAAACCGTCGCTAAATTCATGCGGACTGAGTCGTTAAAATGTCCAACGCATGCGGTATTCGCCAAGTCGAGAGCCAGACACGTGCATATTACGTCACTCAATTTGCTTACAAGTCAGAAAAGCCCACTGATTTAAAACTCTTCGATAAGCCGGGTCTCCTATGTTCACTCGTCTCGGACTACTGATGAATCACTACACTATTTCGTTCTTCCTTCAGAAAACCGAAACGCTTTCGCTCGCTCTGCTGACTTCGAATTCCAGTTTATATTGTACTCAAGAATTGAAACCGCTAGACATCTCGTACGATCATTATTTTGCAAATTTCTACACAAAATTTTGGAATACGTAGACGAGTTCCCAGAGTACAAAAAACTTGATGAAAATCAAAAAGAACACACACACACACACACACACACACACACACCTCTTTCTCTACTTGTCGATCCGCCAATGTAATGTTTACTTTGACGTGCCTGCACCAGTCTCTCTCTCTCTCTCTCCTTACATTTGCAAACACGGTTTGGATCCAGATCAGACCCGAATGGTATTCAGGATAGAATGTTTCGTCAATTTAAAAATGTGTGCATGCGATAGAAAGTACGCAAAGCGTTAATACTGTGGAATGTCCGACTTTGCTGTACAAAAGCCGATATGAATTTCGGGTCCTCATCGGAAGCTGATTGACTGACCCAAACATTGTGTTTTGATATTCTAAGAAAACAAGCCAAAACAAAGGATTCGTGCGCAAACACCGTGCAGTCTCCTCTCTCTCTCTCTCTCTCTCTCTCTCTCTCTAGACTTTTACGACCTGCTATCAAAGTTTGCAAACAGTTTTGATCCAGAAGATCGTCCGATGTGCCTGATCAGGAGCAAACAAGCATACCAAGAATTATAATCTTGTCCGACTTTGCGTCCGATGATCAAGGAACATTTCAGACAAGTACCTTCTTTCAGATGCATGCAAAGGGCGAATCCAGAGGGGGGACAGGGGGTTCGGACCCCCTGAAAAATCACAAAATATAGGGTTTCCTGGCAATATTGATCCGGATCCCCTAAAAATCACAAAGCTACCAAGCCAGCATTTAATGGTGGGCCTTTGACACGCCAGCAAAACGCCATTTCAAAAGCGTTTCGCTGATGGGCCGATGGTTGTCAATTTTAAGTTGCATTTCGGTCCTCTCTGACAAAATGTTCTGGATCCGCGCATGCATATACAGTGCGTGTGAACCGGCTTGATTGAAATTAAACTGTCAACGGACATAATTTCATGATATTTTGGTACTTACAACGTGTGACAAAGACTCAGACTAGCCTGCGCAATCGTGCATTCTCAATTCAGCATTGATGGCTACGGTATGTCAAGCATGCAAATGGATTAATTTTGTGTCTCACTACTCAAACCACAACTTGGAAAAGAGCCCTTTTGTATAAAAGTGTGTATAAGCAAACTAACTTAACAAATTTACTCAGTTGTGTTTAACGCTGTGGTTTGCATGGCTTTTTTAAAAGTAATTATATCTACTGTTACTTGCAAATGTTCAATTTTGATGACCAGTCAGCGTATGACCTAAGTCCTTCATGGTGAACATTAGAAACGATGACGTTACGTAAACGGGTCCCCAATTAAAATTGAATTCCGACGGGTAAACAATTCGCCAATGAAGGGTTTTAAAAATATTTGAACACGCTGCAGGTAGCCTGCACTGTTTTCCGTCGATGGATGCATAGACAGCCTACCAATAACATACATGAACTTTGTCACGTTCGTGTAGAAAAGTGCGTGATTTTAATGCGTTCTTGCCTTTGATCTTATCTGAAAGCATGTATCACACAATTAGCAGACAAAAAGTATAGTCTTGCGCTTGGCATGCGGAAAGGAACGTCACGTTCCAGATTACCCATTTAAGTATAAAGGAACCTTCCAAATGTCGCTACCACTCACGCGCTGTACGGTATGAGTCAACCGAGCATAAACGGACGTCGATTTTCCGCCGAAAAAAAATCGTGTTTGTAATTTTAGAAATTCACTTTTCCAAAAAAAAGTCAGTGTTCGATTTTTTTAGAATGTTTTGAAAATTATTTTCGGCGATAATTTTAGGTGTTCGTAATTTTAGAGTGTTCGAAATTTTAGAACATTTACCGTACATTGCAGTAGACATGTGCCGGTAGCACGCCAGGTCTACTTCTTCGAGGCCCGAAATTCAAGTCAAGCTGGAATTTTTTTTTCTCTGCAGCAAGAATGGTATAAGGACTATCCCATCTGAAGTCAGTGCCGCTTTTAAAACCATTAAATCACATTTAAGGTTCTTCCTTTTCCCTGTTTTCAGACTTGTCTACAAAGGCAACATTAAAAAAAACAAATAAAAAACAGCAAAAACAGCAAAATTTTAAAGGCTCAAATGGGCCCTAGAATGCACCAAATTGTACAAATTTTTTCAAAACATTTTCGGGGGAGCATGCCCCCGGACCCCCCCCCCCTAGCAAGGCCTCGCGCCTTCTGCGCTCGAATGAAAATACTTTATGTTTTAAATATTGCGCCCCCCAACATGGAATCCTCGTCCGCCCCTGAAGTTCTATCGTTACAGTGTCAAACATTTGGGATCCAGATCAGGCTTGACGTTTTGTTTAGTATGATCTGGGTCCAATTATTATTTTGCAGGCTTCACCACAGGTATCATACTGAATTCTTGGCCGCAGATGTTCTTCGACTAGTCTTTTCTCGCGGAGGGCTCTCATTTGAAATAATAAAAACTTAATTACAAACTCTTGTCAGGGTCGATTTAAGGCATATATATATTCTTGAATAGTCACTCTAACACCAGATCATGGCTAAGGCATTACAGTACTTAAAATATGCGAGAAAAATGAAAGAGTACTTGAAATCGGGATACTTTGGGATTGATTGACAATTACACATTTTTACAGAAATGGTTTCTATATTTTTTTCGTTTTTGGTGAAACGACATTTACTTGTTTTACCTTTATGTTAATGATTTGGATTAAATAAGCGTCGATTGTTCATGAGAAAGGGATTTCTTCCCCTACCCTTCAAAGGTTGCAAGTCTTAATCGCAGAGGTGTGTGACAAAATACAGCATCCACGGGGTTTTGTTATCTGGCCGCGGGGCAGGGCTTTTTAGAATCGTTTTATTTCACATATTAATTAAAGCGGCTGGAACTAACTATGTTAGTTTCTACCAGCAGGGACAGCCGATACTGATTCTATTGCGAGTTTGACGCGAATCGGTACCACAGGGTGAGAGCATGCTCCTAATCTTACCGCTAATGTGACCATTGTCGTCGTTGTTCATGACCGCGGGATTCTGCAATATGCTTTCCTGTCCATGGAAATCCTAAAACTCAAAACATCAGAATCATCTATGACAAAAGATAGGTAGGTGGTATGCTGAAACCACTGGGTCAATTACGGTTAGATCAGAATGTAGCCATTGGGTTTTCGCTCTTTTCATTTCTCTGTATGCTGATTTAGCCAAATTATCTAGTTCTACAGTAGTAAGATCGCCTGACCAAAGTGCCAAGGTTGTGAGCAGCAAAATCTAGCTGTTTGTCTGTCTGCCTGTTAATTTGTCCGTCCGTCTGTCTGTCTGCATTTGTCTTCGTTCTTTTACTTATATGCTCGTTAAACCAGCTTACATGTGTCTAGTAGCTCAGGTGGTTGGAGCGCCTGTCCAATGCTCTGAAGGCTGTGAGCAGCATAATCTAGCCTTCTGCCTGCCTGCATACTTGTCTGTCCACTTGCCACTGGCTGTCTGTCTCCCTGTATCGGTTCTTTGCTCTTTTGATTTTTTGTAGGCCTGTTTTGCTAGAATATCTAGTAGTTCAGGTGTTAAAGGTGCCTGACCCCATTGGGGTTACTTTAAATTTTCTAAATACGTAGGCTTGGACCCAGCATCTACTCTTTATCCCCAAAAATATCAGGAATATCAGGCACACCCCAAAAATATTAGAAATTTAGCAACCCCTAAAATACTTTCCAAATCTGTACCTTGACCATAAAAAAGCGCCAAATTGATAGAAATGACTCCACAAAACATAAAAAAATCATAATCTAATCATACTCCCAAACATATTTATTTATCTGACCTTCCCAACCCCTCCCCCCCCCCCCTCCGAAAAATGCAATTCAAAATTTTGAACCTTCAAAAATGGACCGAACCTACTTATATATGATAATATCAAATTATGTTTCAGAGCAGTATGCAGCAAAATATAGCTGTCTGTCTGCTTGTTTCTCAGTCAATCAACCAGTCAGCCAGCCAGCCCGACCAACTGCTTTGATTTCTTAATGTAGACAGAGCCTCTTTGTAAAAGCGTATTCTTGTTACATAAAAGTATTTGCATGTCCTATTTTTTCTTCATACGTAGGGTCTGGCCCAGCATCTACCGTTTACACCCGAAACATATACGGAAATTCAAGGACCCCAAAAATATTTGAAAGGGGTAGGTGCATTAAGAGGCTATTTTGCCACCCCCCCCCCCCTTATGAGGTCAAAAAATAAAAGTTGCTCTTCACAAGTTTTTGGGGACAGATGCTGGCATCTGGACTCAATTTTAACACTAACAGTTTTTCAGTCACGTCAATTTTTCACCCTTGACAGGCCATACATTAAATATATGCTATACTCCTTGTAAATTTTCAGACATATAAGTTGCATGGTTTCAATATTAACAATTTAATTAGATGCATGATAAACAGTCGTATAGATCCTGATTAGTTTGTTCCTGAGAAGCCAACTGATCCGGATCTACAATGTTTTCCAGAATGGGGTATATCCAGATTCCGCAGGATAAAGGCTTAATACGAACCGAAAATCTTTCTGGAAAATATTATGCGTAAAAAGTAGTTCTTTTTTTTATTATTATTGTTTGTTGTGCTTTGCAGTTTAGAAACTTCAGTTTGGGTATGGAAGCAATGATTTATTGCCAATTGCTAATTCAAATACAAATATATTTAAAAAAATAATACCTTGCGCAGTAATATAATAATGATTGGCATATCTTTAAAGACATAGTGGACTTGCCATTGTAGTCTGCTTTCATTGACAACAAACAAACAAGTCGGCGTGTTTTTTACGCGGCTATGTATGTAAATAATATAACATTCATATGAATCAAGAATTATCTCAGTCGACCCCAGAAGGTCGCTTGGATATTGGGGATTAATAATCTTACTTGCATGAGTTCATTTGAAGTTTTACTTTCCGCCTATCCCGCCAAAACGATCACGTGATATATACATTTGCGAAAGGACGCTATCTGTTAGACTGGTCTCCCTTTAATAGTATTGCGTCTATTTATTGCATACACTCTGGCGCAGTATTGGAATTTTGAGTTCATCGGCGGTATTAAATAAAAGGGCATTTGCTACCAGTCCCGTCATGAGCCACTATCGGCCTGCCGACGAACCCTCAAACGAACCACAATCCGCGGATGACGGTTTCATTGACGGATTCAAGGGGGAAGGGGCGCCCCCCCCCCCTAAAATCGCCAAATTAAAGTTTTTAATATGATTTTAGCAGCAGCTATTGTTTTTTGTTGCTGATTGTTTTCAATTTTAAATAGTCTTGGTTTTTTCTTGCATCTTAATTCAAAGATGCCACATCGGCGGCGCACTGCTTAACTGTAGCCTACCATATCTTTCGGTTCCATTTTGAGAATGACGTCTACTGGAGTCCTCGGATCAGAGAAGTCTGATCTGGGTCCGCAATGATTGGGACAAGGACGTTAAATGGTCTAGCAGAGTACAGTATATAGGGATTATGAATCTAAAAATCGGCTTATATGCCTTCTGCGCCCAGCAGATGTTAATGGATAGAAACACAAGTGATCGCTATAATAAAGGATATATGCATGTCAAAATGTGGTAGAAACGTTTTGAAAACACGGCGATATGATTCTGTGCTATCTCCTCTTTTTCTTTTCTTTAATCTTATTAAAACCGTCGCTAAATTCATGCGGACTGAGTCAGTAAAATGTCCAGCGCAATGCAGTATTCGCCAAGTCGAGAGCCAGGCACGTGCACATTATGTCACTAAATTTATATTTTACTTACAAGTCAGAAAAGCCCACTGATTTAAAACTCTTCGATAAGCCGGGTCTCCTATGTTTACTCGTCTCGGACTACCGATGAATCACTACACTATTTCGTTCTTCCTTCAGAAAACCAAAACACTTTTGCTCGCTCTGCTGTCTTCGAATTCCAGTTTATATTGTACTCAAGAATTGAAACCGCTAGACATCTCGTACGATCAGATTTTTGCAAAGATCTACACAAAACTTTGAAATACGTAGACGAGTTCCCAGAGTAAAAAAAAATGACGAAAATCAAAACACACACACACACACACACACACCTCTCTACTTGTCGATCCGCCGATGCAATGTTTACTTTGACGTGCCTGCACCAGTCTCTCTCTCTCTCTCTCTCTCTCTCTCTCTCTCTCTCTCTCTCTCTCTCTCTCCTTACATTTGCAAACAGGATTTTAATCCAGATCAGCCCGAATGTTATTCAGGATAGAATCTTTCGTCAATTTAAAAATGTGCGCATGCGATAGAAAGTACGCAAAACGTTAATACTGTGGAATGTCCGACTTTGCCGTACAAAAGCCGATTTGGATTTTGGGTCCTCATCGGAAGCTGATTGACTGACCCAAACATTGTGTTTCGATATTTAAGAAAACAAGCTAAAACAAAATATTAGTGTGCAAATCACCGTGCAGTCTCCTCTCTCTCTCTCTCTCTCTCTCTCTCTCTCTCTCTACTCTTACGACCTGCTATCAAAGTTTGCAAACAGTTTGGATCCTGTGCCTGATCAGGGGCAAACAAGCATACCAAGAGTTATAATCTAGTCCGACTTTGCGTCCGATGATCACGGAACATTTCAGACAAGTACCTTCTTTCAGATGCATGCCATGGGCGAATCCAGAGGGGGGACAGGGGGTCCGGACCCCCTGAAAAATCCCAAAATATAGGGTTTCCTAGCAATATTGATCCGGATCCCCTAAAAACCACAAAGCTACAAAGCTAGCATTAAATGGTGGGCCATTGACACGCCAGCAAAACGCCATTTCAAAGGCGTTTCGCTGATGGGCCGATGGTGGTCAATTTTAAGTGGCATTTCGGTCCTCTCTGACAAAATGTTCTGGATCCGTGCATGCATACAGTGTATGTGAACCGGCTCAATTTAAATTAAACTGTTAACGGACATAATTTCATGATATTTTGGTACAAAGTGCGACAAAGACTCAGACTAGCCTGCGCAATGGTGTATTCTCAATTCAGCATTGATGGCTACGGTATGTCAAGCATGCAAATGGATTAATTTTGTGTCGCACGACTCAAACCACAACTTGAAAAAGGGCCCTTTTGTATATAAGTTTGTATAAGCAAACTAACTTAACAAATTTACTCAGTTGATTAACGCTGTGGTTTGCATGGCTTTTTATTTAAAGTAATAATATCTACTGTTACTAGCAAATGTTCAATTTTGACGACCAGGCAGCGTATGACCTAAGTCCTTCATGGTGAACATTAGAAACGATGTCGTTACGTAAACGGGTCCCCAATTAAAATTGAATTCCGTCAGGTAAACAATTCGCCAATGAAGGGTTTTAAAATTTTTTGAACACGCTGCAGGTAGCCTGCACTGTTTTCCGTCGATAGATGCATAGACAGCCTACCAATAACTTACATGAACTTTGTCACGTTCGTGTAGAAAAGTGCGTGATTTTAATGCGCTCTTGCCTTTGATCTTATCTGAAAGCATGTATCGCACAATTAGCAGACAAAAGTATAGTCTTGCCGTTGGCATGCGGAAAAGAACGTCACGTGCCAGATTACCCATTTAAGTAGAAAGGAACCTTCCAAATGTCGCTACCGCTCACGCGCTGTACAGTATGAGTCAACGGACGTCGATTTTCCGCCAAAAATAACTCGTGTTCGTAATTTTAGAAATTCACTTTTCCAAAAAAAAGTCAGTGTTCGATTTTTTAGAATGTTTTGAAAATTATTTTCGGCGATAATTTAAGGTGTTCGTAATTTTAGAGTGTTCGAAATTTTAGAACATTTACCGTACATTGCAGTAGACATGTGCCGGTAGCACGCCAGGTCTACTTCTTCGAGGCCCGAAATTCAAGTCAAGCTGGACCTTTATTTTCTCTGGAGCCAGAACGGTATAAGGACTATCCCATCTGAAGTCAGTGCCGCTTTTAAAACCATTAAATCACATTTAAGTATCTTCCTTTTCCTTGTTTTCAGACTTGTCTACAAAGGCAACATTAAAAAAAATACAAATAAAAAAACCAAAAAACAGCAAAAACAGCAAAATTTTAAAGGCTAAAATGGGCCCTAGAATGCACCAAATTGTACAATTTTTTTCAAAACATTTTCGGGGGAGCATGCCCCCCGGACCCCCCCCCCACCCCCCCAGCATGGCTTAGCGCCTTCTGCGCTTGAATGAAAATACTTTATGTTTAAATTATTGCGCCTCAACATGGAATCCTGGTCCGCCCCTGAAGTTCTATCGTTACAGTGTCAAACATTTTGGATCCAGATCAGGCTCGACGTTTTGTTTAGTATGATCTGGGTCCAATTATTATTTTGCAGGCTTCACCACAGGTATCATACCGAATTCTTGGCCGCAGATATTCTTCGACTAGTCTTTTCGTGGAGGGCTCTCATTTGAAATAATAAAAACTTATTTACGAACACTTGTCAGGGTCGATTAAAGGCATATATATATTCTTGAATAGTCACTCTAACACCAGATCATGGCTAAATATTACAGTACTTAAAATATGCGAGAAAAATGAACGAGTACTTGAAATCGGGATACTTTGGGATTGATTGACAATTACACATTTTTACAGAAATGGTTTCTATATTTTTTTCGTTTTTGGGGAAACGACATTTACTTGTTTTACCTGTATGTTAATGATTTGGATTAAATAAGCGTCAATTGTTTATGAGAAAGGGATTTCTGCCCCTACCCCTTCAACGGTTGCAAGTCTTATCCGCGGAGGTGTGTGACATAATATTATAGCATCCGCGGGGTATTGTTATCTGGCCACGGGGCAGGGCTTTTTAGAACCGTTTTTTTTTTCACATATTAATTAAAGCGGCAGGAAATAACTATGGGCTCAAAGGCACTAACATTTTGATAGCCTGTTAGTTTCTACCAGCAGGGACAGCCGATACTGGTTCTATTGCGAGTTTGACGCGAATCTGTAGCACAGGGTGAGAGCATGCTTCTAATCTTACCGCTAATGTGACCAGTGTCGTCGTTGTTCATGGCCGCGGGGTTCTGCAATATGCTTTCCTGTCCATGGAAATCCTAAAACTCAAAACATCAGAATCATCTATGACAAAAGATAGGTAGGTGGTATGCTGAAACCACTGGGTCAATTACGGTTAGATCAGAATGTAGCCATTGGGTTTTCGCTCTTTTTATTTCTCTGTATGCTGATTTAGCCAAATTATCTAGTTCTACGGTAGTAAGATCGCCTGACAAAAGTGCCAAGATTGTGAGCAGCAAAATCTAGCTGTTTGTCTGTCTGCCCGTTAATCTGTCCGTCCTTCTGTCTGTCTACATTGGTTCTTAGTTCTTTTACTTATATGCTCGTTAAACCAGCTTACATGTGTCTAGTAGCTCAGGTGGTTGGAGCGCTTGTCCAATGTTCTGAAAGCTGTGAGCAGCATAATCTAGCCTTCTGCCTGCCTGCATACTTGTCTGTCCACTTGCCACTGGCTGTCTGTCTCCCTGTATCGGTTTTTTGCTCTTTTGATTTTTTGTAGGCCTGTTTTGCTAGATTATCTAGTAGTTCAGGTGTTAAAGGTGCCTGACCCCATTGGGGTTACTTTTAATTTTTCTAAATACGTAGGCTTGGACCCAGCATCTACTCTTTATCCCCAAAAATATCAGGAATATCAGGCACACCCCAAAAATATTTCAAATTTAGCAACCCCAAAAATATTTTCCAAATCTGTACCTTGACCATAAAAAAGCGCCAAATTGATAGAAATGACTCCACAAAACGTAAAAAAATCATAATTTCATCATACTCCCAAACATATTTATTTATCTGACCTTTCCGACCCCTCCCCCTCCAAAAAATGCAATTCAAAATTTCGAACCTTCAAAAATGGACTGAACCTACTTATATATGATAATATCAAAGTACTACCCCACCCCTCGCCCCAGAAAGCTGGCCAGTGTTTCAGAGCAGTATGCAGCAAAATATAGCTGTCTGTCTGCTTGTTTCTCAGTCAATCAACCAGTCAGCCAGCCAGCCCAACCAACTGCTTCGATTTCTTAGTGTAGACAGAGCCTCTTTGTAAAAGCGTATTCTTGTAACATAAAAGTATTTGCATGTCCTATTTTTTCTTCACACGTAGGGTCTGGCCCAGCATCTACCATTCATCCCCGAAACATATCCAGAAATTCAAGGACCCCAAAAATATTTGAAAGGGGTAGGTGCGTTAAGAGGCTATTTTGCCCCCCCCCCCCCCCCTTTGAGGTCAAAAAATAAAAGTTGCTCTTCACAAGTTTTTTTTTCTTATTAGTTCATTAGATAAATAACCAAAGTGTAAAGGTCTGGTATTGATTCGACTTTTACGGTTGCTATGGTAACAAAAAAGGCCGCCAAAATAAGCTGAAAATAAGAAAATTACCGTTTTGGAGCAAATTTGAGACATGTGACAGAGAAATTAATACAGAGCACAAGCAAATACAAATAAAATATTTTAACATATGATGACAATTATCATGGCACACAATATACTAAAAGGTTTTTTTTGTTATTTGCTTGTGCTGATATCTAATTCTTAAAAAATCGGTCTCCAAAAGCCTCAAATTTGGCCTAAAATGGCAATTTCTCTGTTTTAAGCCTATTTTGTCAGCCATTTTGGTTACCATAGCAACCGGTAAAAGTAAACTAAATGCCAGAATTTTACACTTGGGCTATTCTTCTAACAAATCAATAAGATGAAATTGGTGAAAAGCATTTTTCATTTTTTGGCTATAGAGGGGGGCCAAAATAGTCCATTAATGCACGTACCCCTTTTAACAACCCCAAAAAATATCATTGACCTAAAGAAAAGACCCTAAAATGCATCATATCCTCAAAAATATTCATGTTTCTTTGGCTAGAGATCAAAATCTAGGACATCTTGTTTTCTTTTTTAGAATTATTTGTATTTGAACAACAGTGGCGAGTTCAACAATGTGAGCGTTTGCGGGCACACTTTCATGATCTTTATTAGTAATGTGTAAAGTCTGGCATCAAGTGCAATGAGAGCGCTCGCATTGTTGAACTCGCCATGTCTCTGTCACTTTAAACCTGAGGGTTCATTCCCCCATGGTGGGGCTAGAGGTCATAATATAGAAAACCCTTCAAAAGAGCTATTCTGTTTTTCCAACCTATGCAGATATCTTTCCAAACATTTATAAGAAAACATCCATAGTTAGGCATTTGGTATCATATTCATGGAAGGCTTCCAGTCATCAGCTTCAGAGCCTTGCGTCCATACCTCAGGGTGGGGCTAGAGATAAAAATCTAGGACATCTTTTTTTTCTTTCAAAGAACCATTTGTATTTGAAGAACATATACTATTTCATTTTCTGACTTTCTGTGACTTCAGGTCTTCGGTTCAGGACCTTTGAGCAAAAGACTGTCAGAGCTCTAGCTAAGAAACTTCTTTTAACAGAATTTCCTCCTGAACCACTGACCCATTAGCAAGTTAATGTCACAGATTTGTACCCAATAGTGTCTTCTACCAATTTTGCACAAAAGGTTCCACTCCACTGAACAATGGATCTGCCGAAGCTCCAGATAAGAAATGTCTTTCAATGACTTCTCCTCCTGAACCATGGTCCAAAATATACAAAAATTTCACAGAATTGTCCCTAACGATGTACTCTACCCAAATTATACAATTGGTTTGGCTCTGCCATTAAGAGACTTTATTCAAGCTTGCACATAATGTCTCTAGTGGCGATTAAGTAAAAGTAGGAAAAACATATACAAAAGTGGACAGAACTTTATCAAACCAGTTCTTGATCATCATTAATTTCTTTAAATATGTGGGTGGATGTGTATAAGATAAGATACTAGGTAACACTTTCCCTAATCCTCATACGATCTTTAACCAACAGAAACCAAAAGAAAATCTGAAGGGGGAAAAACATGCCACGGTATTTGGGATCAAATTGCACATGTTTAGTTGGGGTTGTGCCAAAGAAAGTTAAGAGAAAATTGTTACCGCTTACCTGCCTGAAAAGCTTCACAAACATTTATTGAGGGATTATTTTTAACACTGTAAGCTCTATAATAAAAGCAATTGACGATAAAGTTCGATTATTTACTTCTTAAGTTAGTTATTAATCAACTGATTTCTTGCACTGTTCATATATTGATTACATTTATTAAAGGCTGGTTTTGTCCAATGAACAAATGACAATGTCGTCAGAAAGATTGCTTTCCCATTTCACTTTGTGGCAATATGTTTGACCCTACATCAGAGACTTCCAGTTTCCATTTGCATGTTTTAGAAAAGGTATCTAACTAACAACCTCCCTATTTGAACGCTTTAATGCAGCCGTCCCCATCAGTACTCTCAGTGCTTTGATTTCTTATTAGTTCATTAGATAAATAACCAAAGTGTAAAGGTCTGGTATTGATTCGACTTTTACGGATGCTATGGTAACAAAAAAGGCCACCAAAATAAGCTGAAAATAAGAAAATTACCGTTTTGGAGCAAATTTGAGACATGTGACAGAGAAATAACTATAGAGCACAAGCAAATACAAAAAAATATTTTAACATATGATGAGAATTATCATGGCACACAATATACTAAAATTTTTTTTTTGTTATTTGCTTGTGCTGATATCTAATTCTTAAAAAATCGGTCTCCAAAAGCCTCAAATTTGGCCTAAAATGGCAATTTCTCTATTTTAAGCCTATTTTGTCAGCCATTTTGGTTACCATAGCAACCGGTAAAAGTAAAATAAATGCCAGAATTTTACACTTGGGCTATTCTTCTAACAAATCGATAAGATGAAATTGGTGAAAAGCAACTTTCATTTTTTGGCTACAGAGGGGGCCAAAATAGCCCATTAATGCACGTACCCCTTTTAGCAACAAAAAACATATCCTTGACCTAAAGAAAAGACCCTAAAATGCATCATATCCTTAAAAATATTCACGTTTCTTGGGCAAGAGGTCAAAATCTAGGACATCTTGTTTTCTTTTTTAAAATCATTTGTATTTGAACAACAGTGGTGAGTTCAACAATGTGAGCGTTTGCAGGCACACTTTCATTATCTTTATTAGTAATGTGTAAAGTCTGGCATCAAGTACAACGAGAGCGCTCGCATTGTTGAACTCGCCATGTAACTGTCACTTTTAACATGAGGGTTCATTCCCCCACGGTGGGGCTAGAGGTCATAATATAGGAAACCTTTCAAAAGAGCTATTCTGTTTTTCCAACCTATGCAGATATCTTTCCAAACATTTATAAGAAAACATCCATATTTAGACATTTGGTATCATATTCATGGAAGGCTTCCAGTCATCAGCTTCAGAGCCTTGCATCCATACCTCAGGGTTGGGCTAGAGGACAAATCTAGGACACCTTTTTTTTTTCTTTTAAAGAACCATTTGTATTTGAAAACATATACTATTTCATTTTCTGACTTTCTGTGACTTCAGGTCTTCGGTTCAGGACCTTTGAGCAAAAGACTACCAGAGCTCTAGCTAAGAAATTTCTTTTAACAGAATTTCCTCCTGAACCACTGACCCAAAAGCAAGTTAATGTCGCAGATTTGTACCCAATGGTGTCTTCTACAAATTTTGCCCAAAAGGTTCCACTCCACTGAACAATGGATCTGCCAAAGCTCTCGATAAGAAATGTCTTTCAATGACTTCTCCTCCTGAACCATGGTCCAAAATTTACAATAATTTCACAGAATTGACCCTAACGATGCACTCTACCAAAATTATACAATTGTTTTGGCTCTGCCATTAAGAGACTTTATTCAAGCTTGCACATAATGACTCTGGTGGCGATTAAGTAAAAGTAGGAAAAACATATACAAAAGTGGACAGAACTTTATCAAATCAGTTTTTGATCATCATTAATTTCTTTGAATATGTGGGTGGATTTGTCTAAGGTAAGATACTAGGAAACACTTTCCCTAATCCTCATAAGATCTTTAACCAACAGAAACCAAAAGAAAATCTGAGGGGGAAAAACATGCCACGGTATTTGGGATCAAATTACACATGTTTAGTTGGGGTTGTGCCAAAGAAAGTTAAGAGAAAATTGTTACCGCTTACCTGCCTGAAGAGCTTCACAAACATTTATTGAGGGATTATTTTTAACACTGTAAGCTCTATAATAAAAACATTTGAAGATAAAGTTTGATTATTTATCAACTGATTTCTTGCACTGTTCATATATTGATTACATTTATTAAAGGCTGGTTTTGTCTAATGAACAAATGACAATGTCGTCAGAAAGATTGCTTTCCCATTTCACTTTGTGGCAATATGTTTGACCCTACATCAGAGACTTCCAGTTTCCATTTGCATGTTTTAGAAAAGGTATCTAACTAACAACCTACCTATTTGAACGCTTTAATGCAGCCGTCCCCATCAGTACTCTCAAGTGTGTATCTGTATACACCATGCCAAAAACTGCAGCCCAAGACATTCACGGAAGGTACCAATATGACGTCAGTATACTTGTCTTCTGGACTTGTGAACAATAAAGGTGCAGACCAGCCTGCGCTTCTGTACAGTCTGATCAGCGCATGTGTTTTTCGCTTATTTGAAAGTATCATATCTAGACTCTCTGTACCTAAGGAGACTGGTTTGAGTCTTGCTTTGTCAAAAACACCGAAGACAGGTTAATTTTGTGTCGAGGACTAAATTTATTATTTCAGTCCTTGCTTCTATTCTTATTCAGCGTTTTCTTTTGGATATTTTAAGAAACTCTAAACTTGTCTCGGGTTGAGAATAGTAGGGGCCGCTAAATCATTCCAAAAGCAGATTAAATGTTAACCGAATGCAACTTCCTTAGTTTGGTCTAAAATTGTAAATGCTCAACACTGCAGATAAGTTGCAGAACGGCTGCAATCATCTAGGTTAAGTATTTTGTATCCTGATTCCTGTGTATTCTAAATAAAACAATGAAAATTAAGCGACCAGTAACATGAGAATACTCTTTTCTGATAATGCAAATATATGCAGATTAAATTTTAGACGTAATTCACATTTACATCGCGAAAAGTTAGCATTAGTCTCTTAGCTATAGTGCGTACACTTATTTTGCTATATTACGTACACTGATGTGTCAACAGACTGCTAGGGATCGCAGTGGCTCAGTGGTAGAGTGCTTGACTCGAGACCGAAGGGCCGCGGGTTCGAGCCTCACCGGCGTCACTGCGTTGTGGTTCTTGAGCAAGACACATTTATCCTAGCTTAGTACTGGTTCAACCCAGGAAGACCCGTCCCTTTATAACTGAAAGATTGTTGATGGGACGTAAAGAATCAAATCAAACAAACAAACAAACAACAGACTGCTATAGACCGTACAGCAGGAGGGTTGTTTCCTCCTAAACAATGATGGAACCAAATGGAATCGGGAAGTAAAACTTCGTTGGCAAGTACTTCTGACAATGTAGAAGCCATATGAAAGCGAATATTGATCTTTCTTAGCGGCACGTTCGATAACATAAACATATTTCAGGAAGACGAAGCAAAAGTCGTATAAAATACAAGTGATTGGGCAGGTCATTTTGTCAATTGTAGTGCTGACCGAGTATTCCTGGCTAATTCTCATAGCCACCGATAAACATCAATGTTTTAACGATGTCATCACGATATCCTTTACGCCGAATCTTATAGAATATGAAAAATAATAGAAGAAACACCGACCTTGTACATCAACATGTGAGGATTTCCTCTCTTCGACAATCGCTATATCCTGTGTACGATGCTATACGGTGATATTGTCTCACGCAGTATTTATAGATGCCTTACAAATCGCATTTATATAAAATATACAGCACATTGTAACAAGGGAACTTAAAATCGGAGGACAATATTGAAAATTCTACTGCTTTCCCTATCCAGACTATACACGCTCTTGACGGCCAGTATGTCCCAAATCTATTTAAAGGACTGGAAGTACGTCACGATAAAACCTCCTATAACAAATGATAGGGGATTCCTTATTTTCAAAACAATTAGGAATAGAAGAGATAACAGGTTTATCTTAAAATATAGTGTGTAAGTTAATGAATTCAATCCCCCTGTTGACAAACTGAATTTTGATAAAATGTCTCATATGATTAATTTCGGAGTCTTTATATGGCCGATGCAAAAATTGTTTAGCGGGCACGGAGCCTTCTTAACTATTGCAATGTATCATCACAGAGAAACAATCTAATCAAATTAACACACTATGATGAAACAAACAAAATGGCTCACGATTCACATATAGTCAGAGCTAAAGAAAATCCCAAGTTGAGCCACGGTGGGCCCAGCAAAAGACAAGTGTCAGACACCAACCGACCGATCAGGGCCGTCATTGAGTCTAAGGCCTGACCCATCCTCGTGCAGTTAAAGAGGAAACCACAGCTATAAGCCAAGATTGGGTTTACAACCAGACATGCAGACTGTCGCATGATACCCATGTTATGGCACGAGACCGCAATTATTTCTACTATATAATTTAATCATTCCTTACAACACCTACATTTTAACATGACGAACCTGGCTTTCTGCTATAGCTTGTCCCCAATTCTGCATGGCCTGACAATCACTCCAATGGGTGTTTAGATAGGGGAAGTTCGGCTCGTTTGTTTACAATCGGAATGTAAACAAACCCTCTTTGACTCAGCAGCTCTCTAGGGTCATTTCGGCAATATTTTACCCAGGGTGTGCAGAGGCCCCAATCTATCCAGAATGAACAGCTACAGGGACAGAAGCAACACTCTCTAGAAGCTTAATCATTGGTCAGCCCAGACAAGCCCAAGAACAAGGATGCTCACATCAACTGGCAGATTTACAGCCCATTGAAAAGGGAACTATCTTGTGTGGAATTATATCCGTTTTCTATACAACCAATCAAGGGAAATAATTGTGGTCTGATTCCTATCAGCCCCTCATTTTACCCCATATTGAAAAAAGGAACCTATCTACCATCAACAGCATATTCAATGAGTATGTGATAGTAATATTAGAACAATAGAATGAGATCACTTAATGTGACAGCCATTTAATCACATGCACCATATTTGTGAAAAAAGAGCCTCCCGAGAAGACATTTTTTTCTGGTCGAATCATCAGTTTTTTTGCAATAACTTTCTTATTTCTTAAAATTTTGGAATGAAATAAAAAATGTCAGAGTCTCTGAAGTGCCCTCTCTCAACATGATCCAAAATTGATGAAAAAAATATCCTCCCAGCAGGTCTAGGGCATTTTAAAATTAAATTTCAATATTTTTAAAAAAATTTAAACTTTAAATTCAAATTTTAAAAATAAAAATGAAAATTTAAACAACTAAATTTTAGTCTAAATTATTTCTATAACAATGCTAAAGAAGATAGGAGCCCTTTCAGCTTCTGTGTATATGATGCTGAAGAATGCAAAGCAGTCAAACGCGGTATGTGTCAATAAAGTGTCAACGGAATACACACCACCACCTGGACGACATGTGCATATGCTAATCCGTGTCATCAAAAGTGGCAAGGTCACTATAAATATGATGCCATTCACTATTTAGAATACCCCAAAATCTGACATTTTGTAAAAATGGGTATAAATAGCACAAGATTTTTTTTCTATTCATTCTATTAGTAATAAATATGAAAGGCGACAAGAAGAAATCACATAAGTTCAAAAAGGGCAATGTGCCCTGGAACAAGGGCATATCCACTCATTGTGCTGACTCTAATGAGGCTTGTGTAGACTCCAGTGATGTTTCAGACCCACCTAGCACTCAGATAAAGGCTAACAGAACAGTAAGAATGACAGAGGAAGAGTATTACCTGGTAACCAACAAATCAAGAGATGGTACTTCAAGAACCATGCCAGACTGTGAGGGATCAACTAGCTCAACTGGCTCTACTAGACTTCTTCGACCAGCACGAACGCCTTCATCAGACCTGAAAACAGACAGAAAAGCTCAAGACACTGATGGAATGAGACTTGTTGATAATGACAAAATGGTAGAATCATGGAATACAGCATACAGGCTCCATAGGCAGGAGCCTTATTGAAAATGATAAACAGTTACTCCTTGAAATACTGAAGATGAAATTGAGTGTAGCTGCAGTTGAGCAAATGAAACTATATACTGATACCCAGAAATGTGAAGCAGTCAATCGAGCTTTAAGTGTTTCCCTGCCGAAAAATGTCAATTTTTCTGCAACGATGGAAGGGAGAGCTTCATCAGCAATTCACAGGATTAATAATGATCCAGGAACATCTTCAATTAAGAAATGTGAAAGTGCGGGTATTGAGCTGTCAACACGGGCGAAGAGAGCTTTGCGATCATTTGATGTTGAGGCAGAATATTCCAGAGATTATGCTACGTGATCAGAAGTTGTTAAACATAAACTCATTCAACACAGTAACAAAATTCAAGAACATTCGGAATATAAGCGTGTAACTAAAACCAAATCAGACTATAGAAAAGGACAGCTAGATGCATCTCCATCAACTAGCGGACTAAAAAATGATCATACTTACTGAAAAGGTCTGGAGATTGTAGCTCTTAGAACTGTCTTCTGTGTAGGCTGTCAGTACTGTCTGTGATGCATTGCAGTCAGATCACTCCCGTTGTCTCCATTTCCTAAAATTTAAATATGTAACTTGACAATCTAACCTGTATTTATAGTAAAGCATATTGCACAATCTTACATGTGTACTAAAAAAAAAAAGGAAAAAAAAAATCTTGTTGTTGTCAGTTGTCAGTTACTGACATTTGTCAGTTACTGATATTGCAATTTTGACCTTCTTAGCAAATAGTGCAGACCCAGATCAAAGTGCCCTTTAAGAGCACTCTGATATGGGTCTACACTCATAAGCAGAAGATACAAATCAATACAAGCTAACATGGTGCGGATATAATCACAATCGGTTTAGATTCAGATCAGACAGTTCTGAGAGGAAAAGTTTGATCAGAGTCCAGACTGCTTGTGAACCACACTTGAAGTTTGAGGCCGCACAGATGATACCGTATAAATCCTAAATATTAACAGGCATGAGCAAGTAGTGTCAACCAAGATCAGACAACCTGCATAGGAATATTCTGGTCTGGGCTTACAAAACTTGACCTCATCAAATTTTAAAAAAATCATTTTTAAAAGACTTAAGAAAAAGTTTGCAGGGTAACTGAGAAGTCCCAATATTTATGGTAAATACGGTATCCAAACCATTTGAACATGACGACAAATAAACATGTCTTCAAGGTTTGACTCCTGGACTCTCTCATCAACAATGGAATCTTCCATCACACATCATAACTGCACTAAAAAAACCCACCTTAACTGGAGTTTGAAACAAAACTGGTGTTACCATATCTATCCTAAATTGCCAGCTTATGTAATGTCAACCCAGATCAAACTGCTCATGGAGGTCTGGTCAGGGTTTACACTAGTTGTCATTCCAATTCTACATTTAACCTTGTCGGATTTGTAAAGGGGCATGTTCAAATTTTACGATGCGTTTGGTCACTGGGGGAGATGAGCTGGACTGATGTTTAGGGTAGATACGGTAGACACCATATTTGAGCCTTGTGACAAAAAATATATAATTATATGCCCAGAAAATGCCACAATCACAGACAACAGACCAACCAATGGCACCCAGAGGAAGAGATACTTAAAGTAAACATTTGTTGTGGGTACTCATTGGAAGCATCACAATATGAGACCCTTCAGAGTCTCATTGAAATGTCTCCAATGTCAGCACCCGGCATATGTTTTTTTGCAACATTATTCAGAAAGCTGTCATGTTGTACATCAAATTAAAGAAAATGAAGAGAAGAAAACTTGCCCCCACCCCCCACCCCCACCCCACTTACACCAAAAAAGACCTTACACTTACATTGCCAGACACCAAGAAAATCAACCTTTTCCAAAACCAATCGAAGTGAATTTGAAGAACAGATTACCAACATGTGAGCACAAATTAAGCCATTTTGAGCCTACTATTTACCTAAAATCAAAACTTCAAATACAAAACACAATCACGAAACTCCCCATGTCCACTACAACAGCAACGGTTCACACATTTTTGCCGTGCATTATTCACTGCATGGGGCTCGGCACTAAGATGCTCGCCGCGAACGCACAGCTTGTTATGGCAAAGGTGGCTTATATCTTGGCCAGTAATGTCCATATTCTGGTTGAAAACCATAAAACTTAGCCGATGTGCTGTGGTGCATCGCCACAGGCCAGATATCGGACATTTATATTTTACGGCCCCGTAACCATTTTTTTGAGGTTTCCGAGGCCACAAGAGACACTCTCCATTTGGGGCCGGGACGCATTCTGTTTCAAAAAGACACTTATATTTTTCAAAAAATCCCTCCATTTATGACTTTTAGAAACTCAGATGGAGTAAGAATACATTTGGCAACTGCAAAATGACATCATTCTGACAGGCACTAATTCTCGACACTATCAAGGCCCTAGAAATCTCAATTTTAACAAAATATTCCAAATTTTTTGCTTATTTTATCTTGAAAGGCTTGAAACTTATCTAATTTCTTATCTCTGGACCAACTGTCAGCTCATTCTGGACACAAACATCTCAAAAATTGGAAAATAAAAAATGAATCTACCACACACTAACATCAGAACAGGCACGAGACCGCAATTATTTCTACTATATAATTTAATCATTCCTTACAACACCTACATTTTAACATGACGAACCTGGCTTTCTGCTATAGCTTGTCCCCAATTCTGCATGGCCTGACAATCACTCCAATGGGTGTTTAGATAGGGGAAGTTCGGCTCGTTTGTTTACAATCGGAATGTAAACAAACCCTCTTTGACTCAGCAGCTCTCTAGGGTCATTTCGGCAATATTTTACCCAGGGTGTGCAGAGGCCCCAATCTATCCAGAATGAACAGCTACAGGGACAGAAGCAACACTCTCTAGAAGCTTAATCATTGGTCAGCCCAGACAAGCCCAAGAACAAGGATGCTCACATCAACTGGCAGATTTACAGCCCATTGAAAAGGGAACTATCTTGTGTGGAATTATATCCGTTTTCTATACAACCAATCAAGGGAAATAATTGTGGTCTGATTCCTTATATCTAAAACACTATTGGACTCGACAACACATGTACTTTTATAGTAAATTGGTTCCCCTCGTTGATAAAGCTCCACTTCCGCTACGCATATAGAGGTTGTTCGATCATTACCCGCAGTACCTGCAGTTCGACTTAACATTGATCGAACTCACTTTGGTCCAACTAACGTGACGCACTTCCGGAACTGCGGTTTAGCCATGCTTTTCACTCTGATTCCCCTTGAACAAATATGGCCGACAGTGTACGGAAATGTTAGTTGATGAACTGTAAAGTTATATTTTTTGAAAGCTGCGAGCTATTTATCTTCCCATACTTGAGTCAATCAGTTGCTTGTAATCAAATCAGGAAAGGAATAGCAGTTTTGGTGTTATTTTGTTGTTAGAACGATATGAAAGTAAAGTTTAAATTGCACAAAAACGGTTGTCCATGGACGCCGCCATGTTTTTATTTCTTCAATTGAAGGTACGTTTTAACGTACTGTCAAACATCTACCAAACTGAGTTCAATCAATCACCCGCTCAAGCATGCGCAACAGATCTTCTGGAACTAAACTACGGTTTGTGATCGAACTACCTCATAATATGCTGACAAGCTATTAGGGGGAGAGAACCAGTCTACTTTTATAGAGAAATGGTTTGTTTATCTAGTTGTCGGACCCACCGGGATTTACCTGTTGGATTTCTTTTGCTCCGGTCTTCAGTTCTATGATGTTGTACTGTAGTAAAATATGGGTTATAATTGCCTCACCCGCTTATGAATATCTACATTTTAAATTCCTGAAAGAAATCATAGGAGTTCTTAGTAAAACTTTAAATAATGCCTTGCAGAATCAAACAGATTGTTCCTTAGTGGCAATATCTTAAATTTGACCTGCAGCTACTGGTAGCATTAATTGTCGCGATCGTTCCACAACAGTCTAGCTTCTAAGAGCGTACGAGTAACCAGGTCTCATTCAAATGGGTAACTTCTAATCGGTCACTTTTCAAACTCATTATTTCTGACCAAACCCTTATAAAATTGAAATGATTTTTGCCTATATGTGCATTTTAATGGGCTAACGTTTAGCACTGTTTTTGAACAGTTTTCTTTTACTTCATGTTTTTGGGGGTTAAAAATGCAAAAATCGACTTTTTTTTAAAGTAAAAATGGTTTTGAGAGTAGTTTTTTTTTTATAAAATTGACGTTGAGATGGTTACAAATTGGTCTGTCCGACTTGAAAAACACCAAGCAATTGAAATTTTGCTTATGGTGGATTTTTTTACTCATTTTTAAAATGTTGCATTTTTCAAAATTTTTTGAGATTTTTGAAATTCACCTGTATTTCCTGGTAAAATTGTTAAATGCACTTAATTTTATTTGAACACTGTATGCCAAACACAGTAGAACTTGATTAGTCCATTTTTGGCGATTAAAGTTTTACGACTGCTTACACTCTCTGTTTCAATGTGAAAGTTTAAAAATCGATTTGGTAGCATGATATGTTTTTTAATTCTCAAAGAAGGACGGTGACGTTTGGTGATAATGAGTAATCGCTGAAAATTCCAGTGCCGTGTCGCTGGTAATAAAGCGTACAGAGCAGTGCAAAGTCTCAATGTACAGCTCAAGCTTAAAGCTGATTTCAATGAAAAACCTGCTAAAAGTGTTTGTCTTATGTTGTTGAGTAGCAAAAACGACGAGTCCGATGGAAACAAAACTTTTGCGGTTTATTCTTCTTATATCACGCTAGCCAGTAACATCTTCAAATAGACGAAAACGTTAATTTGTCTTATGGTTTATATCGTAGAAAAATTGTAACTTTTTGAAATGTGGGTACCTTTTCTCTAACTTCGTCTGTGCAAGAAGTACACGTCATTTTAAAATGAAATAACTTGCAGAGTCTTGGCAAAGTATTGCTTCACTTAAAAAAAAACATGAATTGTGTATACCCTATGTTTCACTTTCTGAACTAGTGTAAAAATGTATGGTGACCGATTAGAAGTTGGTTTTAGTATATATTAAACACTCTAGGTTTTTCATATCTCTCTGACCCCTCGAAAATTTAACTTGCACAACCAATTATCCATTAAGCAACGTCTCACTGATAAACAGCTGCAAGAAGAAATATGAGAATAAGAAATTCACAGAAACTTAACATTTCAATGAATTTTTATAGAGCAGGGACTCGTCCAAATTATATAGACATTTAAAAAATGAAAGTGCCATAGATGCATATACTAAGAAAATTGCAAATAAGTGCTAATAAACTTCCAATAGAAGGTGGTAGGTAAATGGATATCGCTAAGCATGAACGAATTTGTACTGCTTGATATTCTGGTGAAGTAGAGGATGATGGGCATTTTCTATTCCGTTGTAGTCTATATAGGCCATTTGGGCAGGTTCTTTGTTCAAAACTAGAAACATTGAGTTTAGCCATGACATGACACAACCAACAAAATGATTGTGCGCCAAGCAAATATATATCAGCTTGGGCAACCGCCAGTCTCATCAGTCTTCGCTATGCACTCAAACAGTAAATATGGATCAAAGCTTCCTTCGTGCAGATAACAAAGAGTCTAGTCAGACTGAGCAGATGCCTATGCTGATCTGAGTCATCATGTGACACACAGCCACATTGTTTGTTTCCTCATGTCGCAGCTTAATTATCAATTTCTAAGCCTTAAAATAATTCTTGATAATCACAACAATTACATTTAAAAAGAGTCCTCCGATTTTATGGAGGATGGCTTTAAACAAAGAGAAACTGTCATTTCTTAAATCATGTTTGTCTTATTTTAGATGTGGTACTTGATTGTATCGATTCCTGATCTTTGCACCCTTACTTACTTGTCTTAGAAACACTTCCATATTCGATATAATTTAAGCTAATAGAAACTCATGGGTCTATGACAAAACATATAACGACAAAACATAGAAAAGCAAAAATATAGAAAAGACATAATATAGAAAGACAAAACATAGAAAAAAAACATCGAAAAAAGATCGAAAAAACTCTGAAATAACATCGAAAAAGTTCAGAAACATCGAAAATTTATTTCCATCAACTTTACGACAACAATGCATTTTTGGATATTTTAGGTAGGCCTAGCGAACATTGATTAAAGCGACCAGTAAAGCATAAAAGTGCAGTAGATTCTATCACTGCTAGTTTCGTTTCGCGATAAGTTATCACGTAACGTTGTGGGCCAAGCCCATCAGGTACTCCATACATGAATGTCCGTTATTCACTGTAGTCATACCACTACGGCATTTTGGGTCTCGTCACCCACTCCGGCGTTATAGTAAAATTACCTTCAAATAAAGGCTGACAAAAATGAGAACTTCCAAATATGTTTGCTTCGAGATTGCATCGTCTAGTTAACAACCTCTGTGTTGTTTTCCCAAAACGGAGATAAAATCAGATTTTACATGTGTTATATTATTTATATTAAAAACATATCAATTACGGTTTCGTCATAATTGTACGGTTTTGTCATTGAATAATTATCCACGATGACGAAACCGTAATAAGTTATTTCATGCTTAGACATCAAACGTTAAAGTTTTCATATAATTTAAAAGCTAAAAGATACAATGTGAATTTGATGAACAAAAACCAATCGGAACCCAAGCATTTTGGGGCGTTTATCTGTGATTAAATGAAGAAATTGAACATGATGAGAAAGTTACCTTTACACTGGAATCAGTGACGAGACCCAAATTGCCGTAGTGGTATGACTACAGTGTTATTGGTTCCTTACTCAAACTCGGGCACAACTTTTTTCTCAGAGCTTGTTTCCTCGACTCAGTGTTGGATTGATCTCCCTTGAGAAATTCCAAAAAATCCAAATATTTGAGAAAGCCTGACCCAGAATTGAGCTTATTCGTCGGTGCCAGTCTTCCTAACAGACCAAATAGATGGCAGATAGCTTGGTCGAGTGAGCGACTGTTAAACGACGCATAGCAATCGCCAAGCGGTCAACTAATTATAATTTTTCACACTTATTGTTCTATTATTGGTCGTTTTATTATTCATCGCTCTATTAAATGACAATGACAACGACAATGACAATGAATTTATTCCGCTAACACATCCACAATGAATGGTCATGGCAGACCATTTATAAGCAATTTACAAAAGGCAATGAAATTTAAGGTATTGGAACAATGGTGATGATCTAATCATTCCAGTTAAATCAGTGTTTCTCGCATATTAAGCAAAGATCGTATAAATTTGATCATTAATTTTACAATAATATTATTATTACTATTAAGTAAACCATAAAAATATTTTCTATTATTAAAACATAAGCGAGTACGCCCATTTATGGCTAATTTCTCCAATTTAAGAATAAAATCTTCCCGAAGAAGCTTATATGCTGGACATTCCAACAAGAAATGCTGCTCATTTTCTATTGATCCTGTATTGCAAACTTTACAGATCCTATCATGTCTAGGGATACCAGTGTATCTACCTTTTTCGACAGTCAGATTGTGAGCACTGATTCTAATTTTTGCCAAAACTGATCTATCTGATCTATAACTTAGAATATCTACATAATGTGCACGTGTTTGAATTTTGTATATGTTTTTGTAAAAATCTAATTTAGAACTATTGAGTATTGAAGAATCTTGTTCTTGTAATGCAATGTCCTGTATCCGTTGTTGTATACTTTTTTGATATAAAGGGGTCATATTTACTGGATCAGAGTTTATAAAAGAATAACCCAGTACACTAGTGATTTTCTTGACTTTTTGAACCCATAAATTTGATTGTTCAGTCAAAGAATAAATTTTACTGACAAGAGAGTTTTGTGATGTGATAATATGTTCCCAAAAATTAATGGCGGCCGTCTGTACTTTTGATTTTAGGGGTATGTCGCTTCTATGTTTTGACGCATGTATTAAATGTCGTTTCTCTCTTTTGTCTTTCTATGTTTTGTCGTACACCGAAACTCATTAGATACATGTATTATGATAATTGAAGTGGATATAATAGGGAAATAAGACTGAAACTAGACTTGCATTTGTCAATTTCTTATGATATTGTTTACCAAAATTTATGATAAAAAACGACTTTGATTTTGAAATTGTCGATTTCTCATTTTTAGATGGTGATGATCCTCGCTCTACATCCTATGGAGACTATATCTCTCATCTCATTCGTTTTGCTATAGCAATTAGGAACATAATAATTTCAGCCATGGGATATCCCTGCTGACTAATATGTATATAAAATTATATGCTCATTTGTACAGAATTTATAATAAAATAAGCAGATATCTGCTAAAAGCACACCAGCAGAACTTTAACTGCAACATTCAAGACAGCTTTACAAATATACAAAGATACTTATTCTTCACACGATAGAAAATAAAAGCGCAGATGTGCAAAACGCATACCAAAATGGACTCTTATCGTATTGCACTAAATTATAGTTCATAAGTGTAATGGCATCGACATAGAATGTTTATGTTAGGTCATATTGCATGTATTTATTGACAATCCTGTGATATTATTGTGAAAATGTCAGTAGAAAAATAAAATAAATTACAAAAAATAAAAATAAAATAAGCAGTGTTGTGGACGTTATGTGTTGGTATCAAATATCCAGTCATAAAAATAAATGGCTCTGTCTCGGTGTCCGGTACCGGACCCCTAGACTACGGGTCCGGTACCGGACACCGGGCCACGCCTATGAGGACTGTCTCGGGGTCCGGTAGTTTGTGAAACAACTACTCGGCACGTCTAGGGATACGGGGATGCGTGTCCGTACCTAAACGTATATGTAGTAACTGTTATTTTACCAACAAAAACTCGTGTTGAAGTTTCACTTTGCTTCATCCGCCATCTTTGATCATCTGTATTTACTGTCACACTATTCAAACAAGTATCAGCTTATACAAAAGGTATAAGATTTAAAACAGACAAGAGTGAAAAAAACATAACTAGATATAATTTGTCTTACTTTCTTACTTTTATCTTTATTTTTCCTATCCCTATTTTTTCAATAAGAATAAAGGTAATTAATGTCAGGGGGAACTTACTATCGCATCAGTAAATTGGCACAGGGTTTGATGTCCTTTAATTGGTGTTTGTCTCAATGTTCTTATTAATTCATTGTTGTTAATACTTGATTATTAACCTTAAGGTAAATACCAATTTGCACTTTCATTGAAGTAAGCAAACGGTGATTGCAGGTGCATTGTTTAATTGCTTTCATACCGTCTAATTGGTCACATAAATGTCTGTCTGTCTGTCTGTCTGTCTGTCTGTCTGTCTGTCTGTCTGTCTGTCTGTCTGTCTGTCTGTCTGTCTGTCTGTCTGTCTGTCTGTCTGTCTGTCTGTCTGTCTGTCTGTCTGTCTGTCTGTCTGTCTGTCTGTCCGTCCGCCCGTCCATCCATCACAACCACCAGTGAAACGCATGGGCCGATGGTGGTCCGAAGTTATTAAAAATAAAACAGCTTAAAACGTGGGCCGATTTTGGCCCGATATAATATGCTAGCACAGGAAGTTTTCCACAGCGGTGAGACGGTTCTTTTGAGCATCTAAAAGCTTAAGACAAAATAAGCACACAAAATCAGACCACTGTCGAACATCAGTCAAACGCATGGGCCGATGGTGGCTCGGTAATAGCATGCTGGCACAGGACGTTATTCACAGCAAAACAGCTATATATGACTATTGAGCGCTACGAAATGTGGTGCATAGAAATTTATGATAGGGATCTAACATCAGTTGGGCGTATTCATGATGTGATGATCCAGAGGGGGGGTAGGGGCTCTGGAGCCCCTCCCCCTGAAAAATCATAAGAAATATAAGGTTTCTTAGCAATACTGATCAGGATCCCCTGAAAAATTGAATAGCTACTAAGCCAGCAATGTTGGGCCATCATTAGCACGCCAGCCAAACGCCATTTATGTTCTGCTAGATTATTCCAGTCCAGTCTTTGTAACAAACAGTGTGGATCCGGATTAAACTGCTCTCCTAAGAGCAGTCTGGTCCAGGTCCACAATGTTTGTCTGTACGGAGAAATTAGCCATTGACGTAAGCATAAGTTGCGTTTAAGACGTCTTTATAGCAAACAGTTTGGACCCAAATCTGACTGCTCTCCTAGGAACAGTCTGATCAGGGTCCACGGCGAAATTAGCCGTTGGCTTAAGCATTTACATGTAGCAGATAACTCCAGCAGACATAAATTTTAGATGCATTTCCGCGATTGAGTCGTTCAACCTATGTAGATCCATTTGTAACGTCTCTGTAGCAAATAGAGTGGACCGAGATCAGACTGTTATCATAGGAGCAGTCTGATCTTGTTCATCACTGTTTGTCATTATTTTAGATGCATTTCCGCGATCGAGTCTACAACCTTAGGATATCCATTTGTAACGTCTCTCTAGCAAACAGTGTGGATCCAGATCAGACTGTTATCGTATGAGCAGTCTGATCTTGTTCAACACTGTTTGTATTTATGCTAAAAAGTCATTTCCTTTTTGGACCATATCAGTTGTTTAAAAAAAAGACAAAAAAAAGACTCAAGAGTCTTCTTATAAAGCTATGTCCGAATGTCAAAAGATACCAGCAAGATCCACTGCCGTTGTCCCAGTAGTGAGTCTCTTTGAAAGCTATAGTTGAATAATGAATATACACTACAGACTATGTAAGCTTATTTGACACTGCTCACTCATCTCACTTATCAGCTGCAAACAAATAGTTTAATTGGTTCCTTTAATTGAAGATGAGAAGATAATTGATTTGTTACAGGTGAGTTAAGTTCTTTTTTTTTACTTTAACGTTATTATTTATATACCTTTTGTATAAGCTTAATTGTTTGAATAGTGTGACGCATGACAGTAAATACAGATTGGTTTCCCTTGAGGACCAAAGATGGCGGACGAAGCAAAGTGAAACTTCAACATGAGTTTTTGTTGGTAAAATAACTGTTACTACATATACGTGCGGGTACGGACCCGTATCCATAGACTTGTCAGTAGTTGTTTCACAAACTACCGGACCCCGAGACAGTCCTCATAGGCGTGGCTCGGTGTCCGGTACCGGAACCCTAGAATCAGTGTCTAGGGGTCCGGTACCGGACCCGTAGCCACGTAGTGTAGAGGTCTGGTACCGGACCCGGAGACAGTGCCAAAATAAATAAGCCATCCCATACGATAATCTATCACGAGTGTCAGGAGCAGATGTACGAGTGTCAGGAGCAGATGTTTGGCATCATGAGGCTTGCCAAGTGATGACGAATGGTGTTCCCCAGAAAGGGATTTCATACTATGCAAGGCGATAAAATTCCAACGGCATGATAAAAATCCAACGGCCATTCCGCGAAAATGCATGCGATGTAAACATGTCAAAAGTGAATTAATTTTATCTACTTTTTGCTATACTGTTGACCAATTGAAAGAGACATTGATGGAAAACTGTTCAGCATTATTGAAAGAACCACTGTGTATATTTCGTTCCCCTGTCGTTGGATTTTTGTCCCTTTGCAACGTGTGGATTTTTTTTCTTTCCAATCAGATTCTTTTTAACAAGATACGTTTTGTTGACACAGGTATAAAAACACAGAAAACCTTATCTGGTGTGCATGAATGGTATTTATCGCATGTTATTCTTTAAATAGAAAGGCAAGTATTTGGTCTGAGCATGCATTTGTTTGATTTGATGTTTTACATCCCAGTCAACAATTTTAAGTCATATGGGGATGGGACTTCCTGGATTGAATCAGTACTAAGCAGCAGATGAAGCATCTTGCTCAAGGACACAACTTAATGACTCCAAGGGCAGTGAGTCTCAAACCCTTTGATCCCCAGTCAAAGGCTCTACCGATTGAGCCACTTGTTTGTTTGTTTTTTGTTTTTTTTTATTGTTTTTTTTTTTTTGGGGGGGGGGGGGGGGGGTGTTGCTCTACATCCCAGTCAACAGCTATGGTCATGTCAGGACAGCCAGTTCACCTAACCACACGTTTTCCTGGGCAAGCTTGACCAAGCGGCTAACCAGTACTTCACACTGGTAAATGTATATGTCGATTTGCTGGTATTTACCCGTATTGCCGGTACTTCATAGACCGGAAGTGGTAGATATTGGTGTTAATACTATATAGAGAAACATGCCATATGCCTAAAGGACTATAGAATTAGATCATTTTTAAGTATTCAGTATGAGCATGGCGATTTATGTAAGCATTTAGGAATAGATTCGAGTACCGATCATCCAGATTTTTTTCTATATATGATTTAAACGGTCCCTAGATTTACCGGAAAGACTCGAATTACCGGAAAGACCACCAAAATACCGGAAAGACCAAAGAATAATAGGGAAATATTGATATGCCCTTCGCCAATTAAGAAGACTATTATTGATAATTGGATATTGTTAATATTTGAGTATCTTGTATATATTTAGTATATATGTTATAATTTGTTATATATTTTTTTGATATTTTTAATTCATTTTTATGATCATTTTGTCTTGAAAACATTAGTTGAAAAAAAGATAAGAAAATGTACGGATTAAATTAAATACGTCAAAATCATATTATAGAATAGTTGTGTGTTTGGCAAAATGTGATTTGTGAGAAAATAAAGCTGGCATATACATGGCATAACCATACATCGACTTACCACGACGGAGGCTCGAAAGTTAAAATACCAAAAAGGCATAATATATGCGGATATATACTGAAACGGGTTCACGACAATTCGTCGAAAACCATTTCGCCGATACGACATTTGGTCGCATACGACATTTGGTCGATGCGACATTTCGCCAAGTACGACATTTGGTCGAAAAAAATAGTCAGGTACGACATTCGGTCGAAATTGTCAAGTCATTGTTTTTCGACCAAACGTCGTACTCAACGGAACGTCGCATCTACTAAATGTTATTAATTATTAAAAAGAGAAAATCATAAGAAATCACTTTGTTTATCTGACGTACAACTTATAAAGGCACGCTCGATTTATATAAAGTTGCTTCAAAGCTAATTAGTGTATAAAGGTATTTATTAAAAAACTCTATATTGGGCAGTGGTCTAAAGCATCAGTTTTCACCAGCATTAGGCGGGCCCCAAAAGTGGCATAGAAGGGCTTTCAGTAATGAAAGACAGAGATACTAATACTGATACTGGCGTGAAAATATATTGGAGATGTGAGAACCGTAAATGTAAACAATTTGTATTTTTCGTTACAAATCAGTTTTCGACCAAATTTCGACTAAATTTCGACGTAATTCGACGAATTTTCGACCAATTGTCGTAGTCGACCAAACGTCGTAGTCGGCGAAACGTCGTATCGACCAAATGTCGCATTCGACCAAACGTCGTTTCGACCAAATGGTTTTCGACCAAATGTCATGGATCCACTGAAACAATAAAGTTATGTCCGCTTGACGTTTATGTCTGCCAGTTCCAAATATATGAACGCATTTCATTCAAATTTTCACATTACCAAACGTGATCATTTAGAAACGCGTTGCACCTAAGAGAAATTCATTTGATAACCAGTGGAGTCGCTGACAAAGCAGCGAATACGAGTACCCTTAAGATCAAAAGTCACAGCATCAATAGCTTCTGTGTCCGTCATAATCCTGAATGTTTAAGCATTTTAACATCACTGAACAAACTCTATAGTAAGATGTTATGCTTGCTAGCTGTATGGTTTGCTTTTATGACCACAGCCATTAATCTGTAACATACTCTGACGTCACAAAACATTGATCACGAGCGTGCGTGAAAACACTCAGTAAATTCATTTTTGGTCCAGTATTTTGATAATCAACAGATTCGGACAAATTTGAATTTTCTTCCGTCATCACAAACATTTCCACATTAATTAAGACTAATCAGCATCAAAACAATTGATAATGGAAATTTTCTGATTATTTTGCAGTAAGGGGTGGGGTATAAAATACAGATTTAGTAAACCTTTGATGGCTGATAGTTTTTGCTGTTCTGTTTTGTGTATTTGTTGTCATAAACAAACAAAACACATTTAAACAAAAACGGTCTCAAAATAATGTTAGGTTAGGGAGATTTTGAAGTTCTTAAATTGTTATTTGTTTAATTCAAAGGGAGGTAATTTCAGTTAATTTCGTAAAGTAATGGTTTTGAACTGCAATTTCACTCATTCAATAAGCAGACTTGGAATTTTTAGATGTTTTTTCATCGTGGGACGTTTCTGGCTTCCATTTAACCTAAAATGTGTCGCGTTTTGATGATTAACTTCATGGTGAGAATGGAAAAAGCTGTGAGCATATTCGGTTCAATAACCCTTCAAGATAAGAAGACAAAATCAAATAATTACCACTAATTGTGTGTCCTACGTTTCATAAACATTTTGGTTTTATTTTTGTTGCGATATATTAACTGGATCAAAAGATACAGTACCATAGAAATCGGACGTTTCTTTTTTGTTTGAGTATATAATAATCATTGACCAAAGTTTAAAATATAAGAATCATAAACTGAGATTCAAAGTTCAAACTAAAGGACATTAAAAGATATAAATATGAGAAAACGCATTTAAACATTCTTGCATAACGTCTTTTATTGGATGGATGGATGGATGGATGGATGGATGGATGTGTTCCCTTTTTCTGAAACATGTTCGTTGATTGGGTTTGTTCCTCGTGTTAACAATGGTCCTTTAATAAGGCTAGTTTGTTCCACCTCATTGACACACTGATTAGTTCTATGTGTTAACAAGGGCCCTTCAATTAGGCCTTAATCCAAGCTATTAGTCCTTTCAATAAACAAGATTGAAGTTAAAGCAATACAATTTTCTTCTTCTTCTTCTTCCTGGTAAAGAGCTGGGATCTTCCTAGACCGTAATTAGCTCTGCGGGGCAAGGTAGTGTGATGGCTTCAGCATGCCCACAGGTAGATAAAACTAAAGGCTGGTTAAAACTATGTACAGTGACTTCTCTAATACCATTGATGGAGCAGGTCACACCCGTAGGGATGACCTGAAGTCTTCCAGGGAGGCTGCAGACACAACTCTGGATGGCAATTTGTTCCATTCTCTTGCAGTCCTTGGGTAGAAGGAGTTGGAGTAGGTTGTGTCGCTGATTCTTTCTTTGAAGAACTTGACTGTCCCTCTGGTTCGACTGTCACTAAAGCTCAGGTATCTGTTGGCAGGTATGTCTACCAAATTATGTTGCATTCTGTAGAGCATGCTGAGTCTGTCGTGTCTTCTTCTTACTTCGAGTGGCTCCCATTCAAGGTCATCTAGCATCTTTGTGACACATCCTGGGGTTCTTGTTGAGTAGTCATTGAAGACATATCTAGCGGCACGCCGTTGGACTAGCTCCAAGGCTTTGATGTCAGTTTGCTGGTAAGGGTCCCAGACAGGGGATGCATATTCCAGTATAGGGCGCACCATAATCTTGTAGGTTGAGGCTTTTACAGGTGGTGTGCAGTCCCTGAGGTTTCTACGTAGGAAGCCGACTGTTCTGTTCCCCTTGCTTACTGTGTTCTGGATGTGCTTGTCCCATGATAGATTCTCTGTCAGGGTTACTCCAAGGTACTTACTAGCATCCACCACTTCAAGGGTGTGGCCATGAAGCTGGTAATTAGTCTTGCAAGTTGGACTCTTTTTGTTGGAGATTCTCAGCACGACACATTTTGTTGGGTTGAATCTCATCTGCCAAGTTTCTTCCCAGAGTTCCAATGCTGAAAGATCTCTCTGAAGCAACTCCCTGTCATTGTCATTTTCAATCACCTTGCAGAGCAGGCTATCATCAGCAAACAGCTTGGTATCAGAGGACAGTATTGACGCTGGTAGGTCATTGATGAAGCAGAGAAACAGAAGTGGTCCAAGGACTGTTCCCTGTGGGACTCCTGATGTTACATCTGCTGTGTCTGACTTAACTCCATCTAGTATGACTTGCTGAGTTCTGTGGCTGAGGAAGGACTGTATCCATTTCTTGGTGTTATCTCTCACTCCGTAATGGTCCAACTTGTAAAGTAGCCTTGAATGAGCTACTTTATCAAAGGCTTTCTCGAAGTCGAGCAGTATGACGTCCACTTGTTTTCCTTTGGCTGTCGATGAGGCTATCTCTTGGACAGTTGAAAGTAGCTGGGTTTCGCAGGAGCGCTTCTTCCTGAACCCATGCTGGTTGTCACACAAGATCTTATGCTTGTCGAAATGCTTCATGATACTGCTGTGGATGATGTGTTCTAGCAGCTTACATGTTATGGAAGTTAGGGATACAGGTCTGTAGTTGGAAGCTTGGTGCTTGTCTCCTTTTTTGAAGATGGGAACTACAAGTGCCTCTCTCCAGTCAGCTGGGATTTCTCCCTGGTCCAAGGATAGTTGGAACAGTATAGCCAGGGCAGGAGCTAATTCGTCGGCAGCTGCCTTCAGGATGAAGGCTGGAATTGAGTCGGGTCCAGTGGCTTTATGTGTCTTAAGGTTCTTCAAGAGTTCGTGCACACCTTTCCAGTCGACCTTGATCTCAGGCATGCTTGGAGTTGTACTTGTGCCTTTGTCTGGTATGTTGGTGAGATCTTCCTCTGTAAATACTGACTTGAATTGCTCATTAAGAATATTGGCTCTTGACTGTGTGTTGCTTTGTAGGAAACCATCCTTGTTCTTCAATGGAGCCACACCTGTAAATTATTGTCCCTTGCTCTTAACAAATGACCAGAACTTTTTGGAGTTGTCTTTACTCTCATTGCTGACAGTATCCTGCATGTAGGTCTTGTTGGCTTTCCTTACATGGAACTGAACTTCCTTTTGTAGTCGTTTGTATCTGTCTCGGTCAATTTTCCCCAGGGCGTGGAGGGGGGGGGTTACTTTAGTTTTTTCTCCATACATAGGCTTGGGCTCAGCATCTACCGTTCACCCCAAAAAAATATCAGAATTTTCAAGCACCCCCCAAAAATATTTGAAATTTTAGTATGAAAAATATCCCCCATTCTGTACCTTGCCCATAAGAAAAGACCCTAAATTGCATAGAAATGACACCTAAATATACGCCAATTTTGTGGTTACCCAAAAAATATCCACAAAAACTTCATACCCCAAAATATTCATTTTTCTGAAAACCCCCTAAAAATATTGAAATTTAAAATTTTGAACCCCAAAAAATAACCTTAGCCTACGTATGTAAAAAAAATTATCAGAGTACCCTCATCCCCTGTGCAATTTTCGCCCAAAACAGTACATTACTAAGCATAAACTTTCTAAATAAATGGACTTCAGAATATTGATTACTTAAACTTATAGCATTAATTTTCTTCTGGTCTTCATCACCAACCATATTTTGTATATGTGAGTAGCGAAGGCATTTTAAGTAGCGTGTCTGCGCAGACTCGCCTGAGCCTTCGTTTGACAATTGTCAATTATTGTCGATAATGATTGCCAGTTACTGCCGTCAATGATTGTCAATGATTGTACGTTCATACGAGAATGCGTGCATGGTATGTGTTTTTGTTGTCAATTGCGTGAGCAGAGTTCACCCATTTCTAAAAGATGAAAGCATTCAACAATCTGCTGGTGCTCTGGTGATTGCTATGAAGCCCTATATTTTTGTGATTTTTCTGAGGGGACCCCCTATCCTCCTCCCCCCTGTCTGGATCCGCACATGACGGTAGTGCAAGCTCGTTAGTGTCTTAAATCTATTTTTAAATTTTTTTCCCATTCAAAACATAGGTCTGTACTCGTCTGGCGCACTGCAGAGCTCAGTGCGCCACCCAAGCACAGCCCGATGGTCGTCGAGCACCCAACGTGTTGCTCAACGATACAGTGAAACACAAGACTTGCTTTCGGGAATCTGACACCATGTATTTTGAAAATTTTTGAACATGATCACATGTACTTAAGGTAAAAAGTAACCCATATAACAATATTGAAGAGCAAGACTCCGTATCATGTCCATATGATATGAAAATTTTCAACATACCTCCTAATAGGAGAAACCTATTTTTAATGACCACCATAAAGGTGTATATATATAGTCTGGAATTAATACCAGTTACATCACCAGTCGAACAAAATCACTTTGGCTATAATTGTCTGTGGTCTACATGTATATAAATCCATCATTCAATCAGAATCACTGCTCTAATCAGAGAGCGTCAGCATATCACTGTTTCTAGTTCACACTATGCACAATTGTTGTGTCTTTATGAATATAATATCCATCATTCACTCAGAATCACTGTTCTAATCAGACAGCGTCAGTATATCACTGTTTATAGATCACAATTCTTCACAATAGTTGCGTTTTCCCAAGTCACTTGTGCATCAAATTAGTATTCCATTGCACATATAAGAATAACTTATGTAGTGTAATAACACACACAAAAATCATGATAGTATTCCACCTAGCCTACCGAAGCATGTCAACAACCCTGTTACGAAAGGTCATAACCAAACGGGTGTGCGAATAATAATACTTGGTGTCAAAGAAAACTATTCTACTTAAAAAAAAAAAAAAAAAAAAAAAAAAATGTATAAAAAAAAAGAATACCAAAAACAGAACGCAAATTAATACATACTATACATATAATTAGCAATGGAAAACTGTAATGTGTGTGAATTTAATTAACCAGGGAGTGGGTGGGAGGGAAAAGAAAATTTCTGCGTAGATCTGTGCTGGTTGTTGAAAATTTCGAAACTGATAAGCCCCACGCTACAGCGCTTGAAATGCAGCATCCTTTGCGCTGATAGGTCCATTCAAATGGAGCAGCTAATATGATTGGTTAAGAGGGGAAAACAAGTTTGTGCGTCTCCTACCGGCCAGGGCGCCCCCTGACCATTGGGAGGCCGTGTGCACAATCCGCCGCGCGCTCCCTGGCTGAATTAAATTCTACTTTAGTTTCCAGAAAAATTTTTTCCTTCCTGCCGTTGAACTGGGAAAGTATTAAGTTTTGACTAAAAAATTTTAAGTCAAAGATCAAATAACACTATTCCTTAAAATCAAAACAACATATGAAAATCTCGTCCAACGAGATTATGCGAGATTTCACCATACCAAGTGGGTGGGGAAATGTAAACAAAGCAGGTCACTTGCAATAAAATTTAAAAACAGATTAAAGGAATAATCTTGCTATTAAATTTTTTTCCCATTCAAAACATAGGTCTGTACTCGTCTGGCGCACTGCAGAGCTCAGTGCGCCACCCAAGCACAGCCCGATGGTCGTCGAGCACCCAACGTGTTGCTCAACGATACAGTGAAACACAAGACTTGCTTTCGGGAATCTGACACCATGTATTTTGAAAATTTTTGAACATGATCACATGTACTTAAGGTAAAAAGTAACCCATATAACAATATTGAAGAGCAAGACTCCGTATCATGTCCATATGATATGAAAATTTTCAACATACCTCCAAACCCCCAAAAGCAAGTAATGTAGAAAGTAGGTAAGAATTAGAAGGGTGAACCATAGTAAATATATCCATGTGCTATATATAGCAAGATAAGTACATGTAACACAAAACAATCATATATATACAGTTAAACCCTGGTCTAGGGTTAGTCAGGTTGATCTCACTGATTGTGACCCTGTTCCTCATTAATTTATGAGCCGAGATGCTGCTAGGCCCATTGTCGAAGCCACCTTTTTCCGAAGCTCTAAAGAAGGACTGAGATAGCGCTCATAAGCATTACTATTCCAGTCCCCCTGAAGTTTTATCAAATCGACAGGCAAACCACACTCTAAAGTGAAGCTGGCCCCACCCCTTCTGAATTAATGTCCAGAGTACAGCTCAGCCTGCAAGCCACAGGCTTTCAGACATTGCCGAAGTTTGTCAGAAAATAATTTATGGGTGAGTGGAATATTGCTAGCCCCAGAGTAGCAGTACCTGATTAAGGGGACAGGGAAAGGGCAAGGGGGATTTTCAGTAGCTAAAAGTAAAAGTGCCGTAGAGGGACAAAAGGGGGATTTCTTTATTTTGGGGAGTGGGATCAGGAGGGTTTTTTCCCTAAATTGGATTACCTTAGACCAACGTACCGTGAGGATAACTCCATTGGGTGTGAACTGAACATCACTTGCACACAAATGACGGCTTGGGTCAAATAACATATGTGACGGAACCAGAAGATTGGACTTCCGGAAAAAGGAGAAGAACCCTACAACACAAGCTGTCCAAAAAGCTCTATCAAAGGAAGATTGCAAGTTAATAGAAAGGAACACCCTATGCAGAATATCTAAGGTGATTGGCAATTTTTGGGTAGGGGCATCACCTTTGATCCTACGCACACCCTTTAAAATAGAGGTCACATACCAGTTGTCATCAAGAGGATTTTTTAATCCTGCATCCAAATGCACCAACCGCACTATATTAAGATACTGACGAACAGAATTAAACGACAATCGTCTTGATAGAAAAGCTATATAGCGTCCTAGATTAATTTGCGATATAGGCACAAGTGGGATATTCAAGTTTCCGCAAAAATCAGAGTATGCTGTAAAATGCGCAGAATATGTCTTTAACGTTGAAGATGCAAAGCTATTTGTCCTGTAAAAATTCACTTCCTTGTCCAATGTGGCCGACAATGACTGATTAGGATGGTGGGCCCCCGGCGACACTTGACGCACCTTTTGAGACATCAGCATACCACGACCGGTACCTGCCAAACAAAAATTTAAATGTACTAGGTGACATATGTAAGCACAGCGGGGAGTAATTAGTGAAGGGGAGTAATTTCTCCAAATAGCCTGACAAGTGGAGACGCGATGCACTGTCAGCGGCCTCGTTTGAAACGCCCGGAATGAACTTTGATGTTAAGTGGAAGTTATAAATGGCTGACAACCAAAAAAGGCTGCGCAAGCATTTCATGACCATAGCATTTCGACATGAACCCTTATTGAGAGCCGAAACTGTAACGGAATTGTCAGAATAAATTATGACCTTTTTGTCCCGCCAAAGTGGCGCCCAACGATAGGCTGCCAGAGTAACAGCCACCACTTCTTTCTCATTAATATGAAACGTCCTGGCTTCCGGCCAGTCAAGAGCCCAGTTAAAGTAAAACCAGTCTCCCTGAAAAGAGCCCCCTGCCCCTTCATTTGACGCATCAGTAAAAACACATTCAATGGGACGGGAATCTAGGAGAGAGGATCTACCATTAAAAGTTTGGATAAATTGGAACCACCAACTGATGTCCTGGCGGACTTCAGCTGATAACTGTGCACGATGGGAACCATGCCTGAGCATGGCAATCTTGTTGAAGATACGACGGAGAAAAACTCGCCCGCCCTTAACAACACTTGCTGCCCATGACAGTCGCCCAGCCAGGGACTGGAGCTGTCTTTTAGAAGCACGTTTGCGGTTCAGGAATGATTTAAGTTCCTGACGAAATGATTCTATTTTTTCCGGAGGTAAACTAAGTGTCATGTCAATTGAATTCAACTCAACACCCAAAAAGGTTATTTTTTGTGTTGGGTCAACAACTTTCCCCCAATGAATGGCGAACCCTAACTTCCTGAGAAGCTGGATCAATGTAGAAAGTGCCTGAGCACATACCTTTTCTGACTCGGCGATAATTAAAAAATCATCCAAGTACACAATTATGAGGTCAAAACCCTTCCTGGCCATAATGCGCTTAACGGCCTGACTCAAGCGATGAAAAATTCCTGGGGAGAGGGAGGCTCCAAAAGGAAGCCTAGTGTCTTTCATGAAAACCTTTCTACCCCTTAGTTCCCAGCTTAACCCTGTTACATTCTGGCTGCGATTAGACAACTTTACTGACCTATAAGCATGTTTAAGGTCAACCTTGGCAAAAAAACACCCATGGGTCATGAGGTTTGCCGCATCATCAATACGGGCAAATTTTTGCTGCCAGTCTGCTGAATTATAATCATTAACAGATTTCCCAGAGGGTCTTGAGCAGTCGTGTATTAATCGAACACCCCCGTCTGGCTTAGGGATTGCGGCCATAGGGCTTACAATTTTTGGTGGGCTGTCGCAAATGACATAGTTGCCACATTGAATTTCACTTAAAACTTGATCTGTTGCTTTTTCGTATAGTTCACTTCCAGGTTTTGCTGATGGGTGGTTAGGGAGTTGAACCGGGGTAATAACAACATTTTCATCAATTATGTCAAATCCATTTTGGATACCCTTCAAAAGGAAGTCACTGTCAATATCATTCCCCAGTTCCTCTTCCCAGGCCTGAAGGTTCAGGCCAGGCAAGGGTTTGACCTCAATTCCTAGTTTTTTCCCAAATGAGATGTTACGGGGTGTTTGCTGTTACACCCAGGTAAGATGCATTGATGCAAATATCTGCATTTTTGAAAACTACAACCCTTTTCGCTATTGTAGCTCTTACAAATACCAATATCTCCCTTAAACTTTTGGGGTTGAGTCTGGAAATTATTTGGGCTTTTACGGACAGGCTGGGTTTGGGTAGCAGATTTGACCTGTCGGTCTCTTGGTTGGAGATGCAACATGTGCAGGTGTTGCACATCTGTTCCCCATCTAAATCCCATACTAGCCTGGAGCTGGCGATATTCCCTATCATACAAGAGGACAGAGGCTAAATTGCGGTTGTATAGGACAAATAATCCATCAATGCAGGCCCTGCCAACTTTCCTTCACTAGAAAGCTTGTACAGAATTGACAAATTTGCAATGGACCACTGTGAAAGTGAAAGTGTTTCCAATTTTGGCTTCTTCGGTCCTGATTTTACAACTACCTGCTGTTCACCTTGACCACCTATTACAAGCTCTTCTTCGACAGAGTGAGGGACAAAGTCACAGACATCGAGATATAATAAACCTGACTTACCCGTAGCTGTAGCAATATGGATTTGCGGGTCCTGCCATGATGGTTGTGTGTTGTCTATCCCTGAATTTGGGGCACTTGCGGGAGTAATGTTATTGTTTGTAAGGGGACCACTACTGGGTGATTGGCTGTTAGATAACTGCGTTTGCTGAGCCACTAGAGAGTTTATAATGGTTTGGCTGTATATATCATCGTGCTCCTCCACCACTGGCTGTGCAATGTCATTAGAAGTACTAGCTGTGGGCTGACTGCCATGGTAAACCTTCTGTAAAGTGTTTCCACCCGAGTTCAATGATTTGGCTACATGAACTAGTAGCCTACGTTGTCCAACTGGAATTTTCTGAGACTTGATGTCTTCCGGGTCTAACAGGCTCAGGGCCTCGAGGCTATCAAATCCCCTTTCAATAATTTCGTCCACCACACCGCGCTGGATTTTGTTCTCCAACAAGAACTTTATGACTTGATCAGAGGAGCTCATCTCTGAAACAACAGCTGTACCAATGTCCGTGTTTTGTGCCATTATGCTCCACTATTGCAACTATTCAGTTAATCACGTGACGCAGACGGGCACGAAACACAGGAGCGACACAACTTCGATAAATTGGAGCAAAAGTAGCAATCGTATATTGTACAAAAAGCTGAACAGTCAAGCATTCTAATAAAGTGCGCTTGCGCAAATGAAGATGGTTGTTCCCTTATTATCAAATCAAACAATCGACCTTCTTCTGTCTCACTCAAAACGTACCAATCAGGGATACTAAAGAATTTCTTCACCAGCCATGATTTCAGACTTGTATTGTCCGCCATATTGTTCATTTGCGTCGTTTCCGTTTTATAAAAACTGACAAGTCCATGAATGTACCATAACGTACGGAAATAGCACCGCTTGAATAGTGATGAGAGTTCTACTGTATAATCAATAGCCGCGCAACCGCCATTATCGCATCAGTGTTTATTCGGTATTGTGCGCGATTAAATATAAATCCAAATAATCCACTGGGAAATTAAAACACTCAAATCTTTTAACTCTAAGGGAGTCCTTTCACATTTTAAAATCCACGTTTTCTACGAGTTCATTGTAATATCTGTTGATACAAAATCACAACAATATTATATTTTTTAAAAGAAAATTTCTGCGTAGATCTGTGCTGGTTGTTGAAAATTTCGAAACTGATAAGCCCCACGCTACAGCGCTTGAAATGCAGCATCCTTTGCGCTGATAGGTCCATTCAAATGGAGCAGCTAATATGATTGGTTAAGAGGGGAAAACAAGTTTGTGCGTCTCCTACCGGCCAGGGCGCCCCCTGACCATTGGGAGGCCGTGTGCACAATCCGCCGCGCGCTCCCTGGCTGAATTAAATTCTACTTTAGTTTCCAGAAACATTTTTTCCTTCCTGCCGTTGAACTGGGAAAGTATTAAGTTTTGACTAAAAAATTTTAAGTCAAAGATCAAATAACACTATTCCTTAAAATCAAAACAACATATGAAAATCTCGTCCAACGAGATTATGCGAGATTTCACCATACCAAGTGGGTGGGGAAATGTAAACAAAGCAGGTCACTTGCAATAAAATTTAAAAACAGATTAAAGGAATAATCTTGCTAGATAACTTGATGATGCTATTGTTTCAAGCTGCATGTTTAAACGAATAGATATAGTGTACGTCGCTATCAACTTAATACATATAACTTTTACATTGTATATGCAATTGTCAATGTGCTGTTTTTCTAGATTTTACTCTTGTTAACCAATGTGACGAGCATTTCCTGACAGACCCTTTTTAAAATTCATTAGCATAAATTCTAAATATATCTATTACTACAGTTTATTTTTCGACATCTCTACTCTGATTTAAATTTTAATCTGATATAATTTTGCTATAGTTTTACACATCTTATTTTATACTCAGTTTTACATTCGCTTCACTTTTGAACAATTTTGATGCTGGTTTACTTTTATGTATGCCCTTTCGCTTTTTATAATTAGCCTATAGCTAGACTATTGTACCTCAAAATATGCTCCCATTTGTGCAATTTATTTGATCTTTGAATATACATTTTTTGGTTATATGTCCAAGAGTACTGGTAATGAGTCTAGTCCACGATAAAATGGATTCGTTGTAATGCAAACGACAAATTTGCTGATCAAGCTATTCAGTGCGTAGAATGTGACCAGCAAATGAGTTGTTAGCTTTTTCAGAAAATTCTGCAATACCATTATCTTTTTAAAACAAAAACAAATACATGCAACCTTAGCTGTTCTTTTTCATGATATAACGGATACATTTTTCATGGTGTGGCTCATTAATTTTTAATATGTGCTGATATACAAAATAAAGTTATTATTCAATAAGCAGTGTTACTTTTTTATATTTATATCAATAGAATATTAACCACTTTCCTCAAAACTCGGGCAAGCAAGGCATCCCAACATGTTAGTAATAGTAAAATCTTCGCAAATGAGTTTCGATGCTAATAATTCGGCTCAAAATTACTGAATTATTATTGTCGGACAATAAAATGATTTACAAAGTACATATATCGCTTTATAATAGTTAAAAACAAAAATTCCTATACAAATAAGGCTAGTAAAATCAATACAGGAAATAACCCCCTATTATTCTTTGGTCTTTCCGGTATTTCGGTGGTCTTTCCGGTAATTCGGGTCTTTCCGGTAAGTCTAGGGATCTATCTATCTATCTATCTATCTATCTATCTATCTATCTCTACTGCATCACCCCCTCTCGGAGATTACATGCAGGTGCGCGTCAGTGCGGTGTTAGTGGAAGAAATGCTTTTAAAAATAAAAAGTTCCCATAAGATTTGTTAGAAGATAATAGGGTTAAAATGTTAAAAGTCAGAAACAGGCTGACAGTGATAGGCTAAAAAGTTTAAAAACAGTACACTGACATTTATGGCATTGGGTGACTGACTGTGCACACTGCCCTCTTAAATGAATCAAAGGTGGGCAGAAGTGCTATGTGTGCTGGCAGCCTGTTCCATTGCACGATTGAGAGGGGATAGAATGAGTATTTGTAGTAATCTACAGTGGATTGAATTTGACGGAAGCAAAGGGTGTGTGAATTCCTGGGAGTTCTCAATGGGTGTACAACATATGGAGGCATGTCAATGGCTACAAGACCATATATGATCTTGTAAAATAGGCAAAGTCGGGAGTAGGACCTTCTCTGCTCAAGAGACCGCCAGCCCAGGGATTGGAGCGTCTGTGTCACACTTGCATATGGGGAGTATTCACTAAGAGTCCAGCGGGCCGCTCTACTTTGAACCATTTCAAGCTTGGTAATATTACTTTTGGTGTAGGGGCTCCAGACTGATGATGAATACTCCACTAATGGACGAACAAGAGTTTTGTATGCCATTTCCCTTAATTCTGGATTTTTGGACCTTATATTTTTCTTGGGGAAGCCAAGGGACCGACTTGCCGAGGTAGGTATATTCTGAATGTGGCCGTTGAAGGATAGGTTGCTGCTGATTTCCACGCCCAGGTACTTGGAGCCTGCAACCGATTCCAGTCCATGGCCATGCAGCAGGTACTGGCTTGGGACTGGAGTTCTAGATCTTGTAATATGTATTACAACACATTTACTTGGATTGAACTCCATATCCCAGTCCAGCTCCCATAGATGGAGGTGATCAAGGTCCTGCTGCAGAATCTGAGCATCTTCTAAGTTTGAGACTGCCAAGTAAATGGCCGTGTCATCTGCAAACAACCGTACCTTTGACCTTGTTTTATCAGGGAGGTCATTTATGTAACTGAGAAAGAGAATGGGACCGAGGACAGAGCCTTGTGGGACCCCAGATAAGACTGGTACGGTGGCGGACTTTTCATTATCAATAACTACGGTCTGGGTCCGATCAGATAAAAATGCCTGGATCCATTTAAGGGTGGGCCTCTTATGCCATATCTGTGGAGTTTGAGCAGTAATTTCTGGTGGCTTACCTTATCAAACGCCTTCGAAAAGTCGAGTAGGACAAGGTCAGTTTGATTACCTGCTATGGAGTTCCGCATCAAGTCTTCTATGAGTGTGACCAGTTGTGTTTCGCAAGATCGTTTGCTACGAAAGCCGTGCTGGAGATCATACAGCAAACTATACTTGTCCATGTGGGAGACTATGTTTGTGGTAACAACATGCTCAAGCACTTTGAATAGAATACTGGTTAATGAGATAGGTCTGTAGTTTGATGCAAGACTGGTGTCTCCTTTTTTGAAAAGTGGACATACAAAGGCTGTGCTCCAGTCCTTGGGTACTCTACCTGTGTTTAGGGACCTTTGAAAAATTACCTGAAGAATAGGAGCTATCACATCACGGAGTGTTTGGAGGACAAGCGGCTTTATCTGATCGGGTCCTGCTGCTTTATGGGGATTTAGGTCCTTCAATAGTTTGGCAATGGACCTTGATTTAACACCAATATCAACCACTTCCGGTCTATGATGTACCGGCAATACGCGTAAATACCAGCAAATCGACATATACATTTACCAGTGTGGTACTTTGTGCACATACTTTTGTTTGTAGTTGACAACAACCCTCTTGAATCAGCTGACGGGAGGAGAATGACCGCAGAAATTGTTTCATGATCAATCTCCACACGAGTATGGAAGCGGGACATGATCGAACTAGCGACCCCTGGATCTACAGTCAGACATGCATCTGCAGTCAGACATGTTACCGACTGCGCTAGGCGCCCAATGTTGATTGAGCCACTGAGCTCCGCATAGATACTGTGTGATGTTTGTATCAACGTAACAGAACCATGTAACCATGTTAGAAATTCAAAGAATACACTCCCAATCACAGTTGTTATACCCTTGATCCTAGCTCTTGTTTCTGCGCCAAGGTTGTTTTTTGTGTGTGTGTGAATAAATGGCTGAAAAAATCTGAGTTTAGAAACGAACTGCGCCAAGGTCTTTTTTTTAAAATAAATTGCTGAAAATTCTGCGTTTGGGAATGAACAATCAACAAAAATGTAAGCTTTTCTAGTTTATTCCTCTTCATTTATAGAAAATAGCATTTATAAATGGCTGAAGTTGTTTTCACATGATAGGCGCGCTGCTGAATTTCATATAAGGCTTACTTTTTTAGAAAACTTACCTCATCGTCATAAAGGATGAAACCGTTCTCAAATCAAAACTAAATGCCTCTACTTTAATTTTGATTGGGTCGTACGTTCGAAAATTGGTAGCGCCATATCTAAAAAGGGGGAGATAACTCTATCATTGCAAAAAGGGGAATTGTGAAGTACGAATTTCAAAACGATTTGTTGCAGTTTTAGAACATTATTATTTCGCAAATTATTTTATTTTCTAAAATCAATTTAACTTTTATTTATTTTTAAATCAGATTTGGCTCATTTTTTTTCATTTGCAGATATAGCTAATGAGGGATAACTCTTACTATCCTATTAAATAGACCATGTCCCTCTATATCATTTCTAATAATACCGTTTTTTTGAACAATTGGAAGACAAATATAAATTTGATATTCAAAAACATGATTAACAGCATTCTGACATGCTTGACGGCTCGGAAAATTGCTTGCAAAGTTGCTACCCCCGTGTGAAAAATACCGTCTGTTTTTGTGCATTTCACCAATACACTTGATATACTATTAGGCACAGTTTCTGAATGCTTTTAGGAAAATTTACCTCATCGTCCTAAAGGATGAAACTAGTCTTTATTTGAAGATAAATGTCGGTACTTAATTTTTGTTTGGGTCGCACAGTCAGAAATGGGTAGCGTCATATTGAAAAAGGGGAGATAACTTTATACTCGTAGAAAACAGAATCACGAAATACGAATTTTAAAAGTATCAGGTATGGACTTTTTTTCTGAAGACAAAGGGTCGGACACATTTTTAAGGTAATTTGGTATGCTTAATCCGAAAACCAATGTTTGCAAGCTGAGAAATGGCGTCTTATTGAGCTTATTTGCATGTTTTCAAGATGGCCGCCAAAATCATACAGAATCTTACTTCGCTGTTGATTCATTGTTTAATGTTCCTCGGAATATTTGTGGGTGTTCTGTGTTGGTCTTTGTTTTATTATGCACCTCTTTGTGTTCTTTGTATTTCTGTTAACACCTTGACGGGGAAGAGAATGATAGTTGCTTTGCTTTAATTGTCTTCCTGATGCCTTGTGACTGTAAATGTCATGTTGCTCTTCCTCACGATGCCGTGGGTTTATCTGCAGTAGTGAGTGTGTTTTTTCCTGTCTATACTCACTTACTTTTTGCTTATCTAGTGTCCAGCTATTATAATATATGTTTCATTAATAGCACTATTTCGAACTAGTTCCAGGCTTTTAAAGTGATAAATGGGAAATGCGTTTTGAGAATCGACAAGTAGCTTTGATTTAACAGCCGTCATAATGTCCATTCTTCCTAGCACTACCCACAAAATGTAACACTATCTATATATCAAAAGTAAAAACATTTAAATTCCTTAGTACCCAATGGTCGAATTAGGACAACTTCTCATGGGCGTCAAATTGTTTTGCGGGACCGCCTGCAATAGGTAAAATAATTGCTCTGAAAATAACCCCATTTGAGCTTTGTGAAATTGCGCGGTTTTCATGGCAACAAACAATGCGCTTCAAAACAGTTGGGAATGTCCCTACAAATTACTCATATCTCAGCATAAACTCATCCTAAAGTACTTACTCCTTGACCTTTGAAACTTATTTATAGCCATTGTCTCATTAGGTTTAACATATCAAGTGAGAATAATGACTTTGGCTTCAACAGTATTCAAAAATCAACTTAGCAAATATAAATCCCATTTAAATGCATTAGGAAGCAAATTTGACCTTGACGTATAGTAGGTCAAGGTCAACCTAGGATCATCATTTGAACAAACTTGGTAGGTCCCACATCACCAATGCTACATACCAAGTCCCAAGGTCACCGGTCTTCTGGTTGTGGAGAAGAAGATTTTTAAAGGGTTTTTACCATATATGGGCATGGCGGCCATCTTGGTCATGTGACCAAAATATTTTGTATAAACTTTGGCTAACTTAGCATAAGGAGTCTTCAAATGAAATTTGAGTGAAATTGGGCCAATGGTTTGTGAGAAAACTATGATATAATATATAGATGGGACTCCAATATGAGCGACTTAGCTGAAAGGTCAAAGGTCAACCTTGACCTTTGGAACTTATTTATAGCCATTGTCTCATTAGGTTTATCATATCAAGTGAGAATAATAACTTTGGCTTCAACAGTATTCAAAATATCAACTTTTCAAAAAAATCCCATTTAAATGCATTAGGAAGCAAATTTGACCTTGACGTAAAGTAGGTCAAGGTCAACCTAGGATCATCATTTGAACAAACTTGGTAGGCCCCACTACCCCAATGCTACATACCAAGTCCCAAGGTCATCGACCTTCTGGTTCTGGAGTAGAAGATTTTTAAAGGGTTTTTACCATTTATGGGCGTGGCGGCCATCTTGGTCATGTGACCAGGACCATTTGAACAAACTTTCGTTCCCGCGTCCTAAGGAGTCTCCATATGAAATTTGAGTTTAATTGGCCCAGTGGTTTCAGAGGAGAAGATGTTTGAAAATGTTGACGGACGGACGACGGACGGACGGACGGACGACGGAGTGACTGGTATACTATTAGCTCACCCATGAGCCTTCGGCTCAGGTGAGCTAAAAAATAAAAAGGGTGTACCCACAAAGATACTTACAACTAAGCTGATAATTATTTTAGGCAACCACACTTGGTACCAAATAATGCCAAAGCGCTGCACTTTTATCAAATTGTCCATTTAACAAATTTTCTAACATTCTCACTCATAAATATTAATCAAAATATCAGAAATAAGAGAAAATCTATGAAAAATGAAACTTACAAAATTACGCATATGTCAGTTGCTAGTTATCCTATTCTCAAATTAAAGCCTAGAACCATTTTTATCTTTCTGTGTTGGGAATGTCCTTAAAATTACTCATATCTCTGCAGAAACTCATCCTAAAGTACTTAATCGATAAAAAAAGTAGAACATAGCAGCTTCATTCAAGGGTAGAGTATGCTAATGATCAAATTTGCATATTCATGAAAATTAATGAATACATTAGGAAATCGTAAAAAGAATAAAAGGGTGTACCCACAAAGATACTTACAACCCAGCTGCGAATTATTTTAGGCAACCACACTTGGTACCAAATAATGCCAAAGCGCTGCACTTTTATCAAATTGTCCATTTAACAAATTTTCTAACATTCTCATTGATAAATATTAATCAAAATATCAGAAATAAGAGAAAATTTATGAAAAATGAAACTTACAAAATTACGCATATGTCAGTTGCTAGTTATCCTATTCTCAAATTAAAGCCTAGAACCATTTTTTTATCTTTCTGTCTTCTTTTTTTTAATGTTTTTGTATTATATTCATGAGTATGCGAATGAGATCATTTGCATATTCACCATTGGGTCAACGAGCTGTATCTCAACTTTTATTTGGTACCATGTTTGGCAGTTCAAGATATATGGCAGCTGAAATATAGGTTATTTCGTAGGTCAAACCACTTATTTTATTAGTTTTCTGCTATTTTTGACTTATTCTTTTTTGCGTTCTTTAATACTCGTGAATATGAAAATTAAATATTTCGAATACATATAATCATAGGGTCGCATACCTGTATCTCAACTATTATTTGGTACCATGTTTTGTAGTAAGCAGATGGCGTAGAGGTAATTTCGTAGGGATACCACGTTAATTTATCTACCAATTTCGTCTTATTTATTATGTTTACATTAATATTTATGGGTATTCAAATTAGATCATTTGTATATTGAATCATTATCATCAAATCAAAATGTCCCACTTTTATTTAGTAACTAGTTTTGAAGTAAGTCATAGTTAGCAGCTGACTTAGTGGTTATTTTGAACGTAAATCACCTTATTTTTCTACATTTTTCCTCTTATTTCTAAAGTATTCATTGATATTCATGTTTATTCAAATTAGATAATTCGTAAATTTAATTATTTTGGTCAAAATGCAATGTCTCAACTTGAATTTGGTACCAAGTTTTGCAGTCTACGATAGTTGGCAGTAGACATATAGGTAATTTTGTAGCTATACCCCCTTAATTTTTCTACCTATTTTCTCTTATTTCTTATGCTTTCATTTATATTCATGAATATTTAAATTAGAAAATTCATATATTTTATCTTTTTGATCAAATGGCTATGTCTCAACTTTTATTTGAAACCAAGTTTTTTAAAATAGGATAGTTATCAGCTAGCGTCGTGTTATATTTTTAGGCATACCACCTTAATTTTTCTACCAATTTTGTCTTGTTTCTAAAGTTTACATTACTATTCATGAATGTTTAATTTAGATAATTCATATATTCAATCATGTTAGTCAAATGGCTATGTCTCAACTTTTATTTGGTACCAATTTTTATAGTGTAGGGTAGTTAGCAGCTGGAGTACATGTAATTTTGTAGGTGTACCCCCTTAATATTTCTACCAATTTAGTCTTATTTTTTTATGTTTACATTAATATTCATGAATATTTAAATTAGATAATTCACGTATTTAATAATTTTGGTTAAATGGCAAAGTCTCAACTTTTATTTGGTGCCAAATTTTTATAGTCTAATCTAATAAACAGCAGACATATAGGATTTTTTGTAGGTATATCACCTTCATTTTTCTACCAATTTTCTCTTATATCTAATTATTACTTTAATATTTATGAATATTCAAATTAGATAATTCGTATATTTAATCATTTTGGTAAAAATACAATGCCTCAACCCTAGTTTGGTGCCAAGTTTTGTAGTCTACGATAGTTAGCAGTAGATATATAGGTAATTTTGAAGGTATACCACCTTATTTTTTCAACCAATTTTCTCTTATCTCTTATGTTTTCATTAATATTCATGAATATTTAAATTAGATAATTTGTAAATTTAATCATTTTGGTCAAAATGCAATGTCTCAACTTGAATTTGGTACCAAGTTTTGCAGTCTACGATAGTTGGCAGTAGACATATAGGTAATTTTGTAGCTATACCACCTAAAATTTTCTACCAATTTTCTCTTATCTCTTATGCTTTCTTTAATATTCATCAATATTTATAGGACCTCAGACAGTCTTAATGGAGGATTGCCCATAAAAATGACCAGAGAAAAGTTTCAAGGGAAATGATATTTTTTCTATGAAAAAGATAGTAGGTTCAACCATCGGCTTATCTACAAAAGCCGCTTTCTCATTGGACAAGTACCAATTGAAAAATATGGGTTGAAAACTCTGTTTTTGCTATTCAACATAAAGAAAATAGAAAAAAAAGTTTTACTGAAGTCCCCCCCTTGACCAAACTAATCCTTTTGCACACAGTTGTAGTTTTACATATCACACATCATATAAAAACGGCATGATTGGTCACGAGGGGAACACTATCAAAATGCTCAAAAACACTTTATTATAAAAACTTTTTAGAATCTTGTTTTGTAAAAACCTGTAGGTAAATGGCATGTATCAGGGCTTTAGTTATGAGTGCTTACAAAGTAATTATTTGTCTCATTTCTCAACCAAAACATATGTTATGGGTACTCAAAAGAACCGTCGCAATGAGTCGGTTCTTTTTAGCACCAAATTATTGGTTAAATCTGGTGTGTAAGAAAATATTAACGATTTTACGCTCAAAAACTGTGTTTATCTAGACAATGATTTATACAGTATGTTGATATGATACACCTCAGTGCACAAGTCAAACTGGTTGAACTGGAAACATTACAGGTAATATTCAAAAGTAATTGACAGCACACTTCTTTAGGTGAAACAATGATATCTTCTCAACCGGAATTTTATGCAAATGCATCACTTTCATCTCAAGTTTTATGCCCCAAACATAATATTTACATGTATTAAGGTGAATACTGGACGAAACTTTGACTTTCTGTGAAATTAAATTTGGTCACAAAAAATACCCCCCACACCCTAAACCCTAAAGTCCTGCCATAATTATGCAATATTTTCAAATTATTTTTATTTTACTAGGTGCACTAAATGTAAGGGTTTGATTTAAGCACACAACTATAGTTGTCAGTTATGCATTATCCTAGCCACGGGCTGCCAACATTTGGGCAGATTGAATAGGAAACTGTCCAAGGTCCTTAGATAATTCGTATATTTCATCATTTTAATCAAATGGCTATGTCTCATCTTTTATTTGGTACCAGCTTTCGTAAGATAGAATAGTTAGCAGCTAGCGTCCTGGTAATTTTGAAAGTATACTATCTTTATTTTTCTACAAAGTTTGTTTTATGTCTTATGTTTACATTAATATTCTTGAATATTTAAATTAGATAATTCGCATATTTAATCATTTTGGTCAAATGGCAATATCTCAACTTTTATTTGGTACCATGTTTTGTAGTCTAGGCTAGTTAACAGCAGACGTATAGGACATTGTGTAGATATACCCCCTTATTTTTTCCACCAATTTTATCTTATTTCTTACGTTTACAATAATATTCATGAATATTTAAATTAGATAATTCGTATATTTAATCATTTTAGTCAAATGGCTTTGTCTCAACTTTTATTGGGTACCAAATCTTGTAGGATAAGATAGTTAGCAGCTGGTGTAGAGGTAATTTTATAGGTATACCCCTGAATTTTTCGACCAATTTTCTCTTATTTCGTATGTTTTCATTAATATTCATGAGTATACAAATTAGATAATTCGTATATCTATTCAGTTGGTCATTTTGCCAATGTCTCAACTTCAATTTGGTACCACAATTCTTAGTCTAGAATGATAAACTGCGACATTTAGGTAATTTAGTAGGGGACACCCCTTAATTTATTCTACAATTTTTCTCATTTCTTATGTTTTCATTAATATTCTTGAATATGCAAATTAGATCATATTATTATCTAATAAGAGCGTCATATTGCTGTATCTGAAATTCTATTTTATCTATTCAAGAAGGAAAGACTAGATATTCCTAAGAGATATACTTTTGTGTGAGTAAAATTAAAAAAAAGCAGAGAAGCAATATTTCATGGAGGTACTTAACGACGCTCATCTATGCTGATTTTTAATTATTTCTAGTACCAGAGTTACCTCCCCATTTTATGAATGACGATTCTCGATTTTAACGTATGATCCTCACAAATTGATAGTACATGTACGATATATTTATCTTTAATTGAGGCATGTTTCATCATTTGGGACGATAATGTAAGTTTTCTCCAAAAGTAAATCAGCCAATCTCCTATGCTCGTATCAAGTGTATTGGAAAATGCATTTAAACGCTGTTTTTGCACACAGGGGTGGCGACTTTAGAAGCAAATTTCTGAGTCGTCAGGCATATCAGGATGCGGCAAATCATGTTTTTGAAAAGCGAAGAGACAATGGTTTTAGAAATTATGAAATTTTGCGGGTTCTGATTAAATATAACGGTATTATAAGGAATGATATAGAGGAAAATATTAAATTTTATAGGGTAGTAAGAGTTATCCCCCCAAAAATACTATGTTCAAATATATAAAAATTAATAAAATTCATACAAATATGAATGACAGTAAACTTAATTTTAGAAAATAAAATAATTTACGAAAAAGAACGTTTTTTTGTCAATACAAAATCAGTATAAAAACCGTACTTTACGTTTCTGGTTTTTGCAAACATCGAGTTATCTCCCCATTTTTAAATATGATGCTACCAATTTTTAGGCGTACGACCCAATCAGAAATAAAGTAGAGTCATTTATCTTGAATTTAAGACCTGTTTCATCCTTTATGACGATGAGGTAAGTTTTTTCGAAAATTTGAATTTCAGCAACGCGCCTATGAAAGGTACACCTGTTAAAAGCTTGCTTATTCTGACCTTGCAAATACGGTCATTTCCTAAGGAGCAGCCGCAAATCAGGAGCTACACTGCCTATAATCACATGCATTAAATATGATCTGAGTCATCTGTCTATAGGTGGGATATTATGGTAGATCTCAAATTTCAAACGCTTGTTGCCTGCTAAAAAGGGCTAGAGAAACAGCTCAGACTGCTTCTTAAGAAGCAGTCTGATCATGGTCTGTACTGTTTGCTATTCAAGAAAGAAAATGGTTCAAATTTTAATATCATTTGAGCCATGGCATGTGATTTCCAACGATGTGGCATTTTGACATGTGTAGACTCAGACGAGCCTCTGCAGCCTCCTGTTAAGCTTTGAAACTCCAAATGGTATTCAGTCAGTAGCTTATCAATCATAGAGTACTCAAGCGACTAGCAAAGGCTCTAATCAGACTGTGCAGGCTGATCTGAGGCTTTGCTGGTTGCACAATTAACACATTGTTGGAAATCTCATGCACTGGCTCATTTATCCTTGATCTACAGTATTAACCTATATGATGCACCAACTGGTGATTTCGACTAGATTAACTGTATGGTTATACATGAAAACATGGAAGGTCCTGATCAGCTAGAGAATCTGATTTCTAAAGATGGTCCCAGACACTCTATAACAAGAAGACACAAAACCTCACGTTACCCTTTTTTGAATACTGAGGGGAAATAGCTTTAACCCTTAACGTATCATCTGCTTTTTACGTCCGCTGCATATTTTCAAGTTCACTTTAGACTAGAAATTTATGGAGGCAAATAATATGAACCCAGAGGGAGCAGTCTGATCAGGGTCCATATTGCTTGGAATATAGGCTACCAAAAAATATAAGCAAATGAGAGGGGCAGAGGATAAGTCAGGACTAGAGGGAAAAGGGTTGATGCATAATTGGTCTGTCTGCATTGCAGTAAAATTTAACACCGGCCAGTATGTGAGATTTTGGTACTTCGAGATTTGCGCTACGATCCTGGAGTATGGACATTGGTACTCTTGAGGCTTGGCGTCTTACAGATATAAGTACCGAAATCTCATTTATGTATATTCTACTTTCCAACACTAATTTCCTTTAAAAAGGGCTAGACGTAAAAGCTGAATGTTCTGGCTGCTCCTAAGGGTGCAATCTGATCAGGGCTTTCACTGTTTGTTAGTATTACAAGCAATTCATGAATTAAAGATGTATAACCAGAGTTGTGAATAGATCTACAGTAAAACCTTTCTTAAACGGCCACTCAAAAAATAGACAAAACAAAAATCTTTTGAAGCATTCTGCAATACTTTTGACCTGAATTAAGCGATGATCGGTCTTGAAAACCAATTTTTGATCTTCCTTTTGAGTGGCCACTTAAGACAGATTTTACTGTATGTTTGAAATGTTGACTTAAGTAAATACATATAAAACAGGAATATCTTGTTAATTATGCAAATCTTATGGCATGCTTCAAAAACTTAAATGGACATGTACTGTACAAATTGAGACAGCCAGAATATAATTACTAATACAATGTATGCATAAAAAGGTTTTAAATTTTACCAATTATTATGCCTTTGTATTTGTTTGTTTGTGTTGGCAGTCATATTGGAATGTCTTCCTGGGTTGAACCAGTACTAAGCATCTGATAAAGTGTCTTGCTCAAGGACACAACATGGTGATTCCAGTGAGTTTTGAACTTTAAACCCTTTGACCCTTCTCTACCAAATGAGGCACCACGCACCACAATTCTGGTTGAATTGTGTAAATTTGTATGGGGAAAAAAAACAGGCACAAGCCAAATAAATATCACTTATAACATTACATTACATTTGGGAGTGACTGTAACATGTAATGGCACAAATAACTATGTTGTGTACATAATGACAAAATATTAATGTTTTCATGCAAAAAAATATATTTCAAAGTAATTTTGATTTCATATGAAAAATTAAACACTGGTATATCATTCCTGCTCCTATATTATTGAATTTATTAAACAAGGTAGGGAAGAGATCAAATAAAATTAGAGGCTTGCTGGGCATTTTATCTCTTTTTCATATCAAGTTTAACCTTTTCAGGTCCAATGGAATTTTCCATAAAGCTACATACAATAAAGTCAGAATGGTCCATTGTGACCAAGCCACATGTTATATAGCAGATATTCAATTTTTTGAATGAATATGCCATTTATTTCATCGAGCTTCATTCAATGAAATAATGGCATATTCATTCAAAAAATTTGAATTTCCTTTTTATTAGATATACAATATTCAGTGTGACCACTAAATGACATCACACACATTCGCACATTGCATCATATTAATTATGATGTTGCATAATGTGCAATGTTGGCCAAAACTGAAACCATATGAGCAGGAGTAGAAAAAGTGAAAACTTCAGCAAATCCCGACAATTTAATTACCAAAATTTTCTTTGCAATCCAACTAAAAAAATGAACACTCACACTTTGAGTTTTTGTCCACTTATAAGAAAGTTACAGGCCTTTGAAATACCGAAGTGGGCTCAAGGAAGTCAATGGAGACAGCAGAGGATATCCAATTTCACCCCTGAAATATAACTTATTTTCACAGCTGTGAAATACAACTTTTTATATTTTAACTGCTGTGAAATACAGCTTTTTTAAAATATGCATTACATTTAATCAATATTTTCCTGTATTTCATTTTTTTTGAGGTATCTAATAAAATATTGTATTTCTTTCTCTGAAGATCGATTTTGTCTTCGCAAACTGTGCAGACTCTGATGAAATGCCACATTATGTGGCATTTCATCTGGGTCTTCACTGTTTGCCAAAGTACCAATTTAAGGGTTTTCAGTACACAAAGGGTTAATAAATTCAATAGTACATGAGCACTCATGTAAGATCCTCTATATAAATATATATCTAATGATACATGTTTACAAGAATGAGGAGCTGCATCAGAGAACAATGGTATCATGAAATTAGAACTGATTTTCTTTCTCCTGACACTAAACAGTATACAGTGTATAACAACCAGAGGAACAGTTCCATATTAGGCTTCACAAGTTGTTATCCATTGCACTGGCATTAAACACACCCTTTGCATGCTGGGTAATTTTCATGGTTTTGTTGTGATCTGCTGACTTTTTTCAAATTTACAGTTTCAAAAAATTCTTCCAGGAGTGCTATCAGTGTCAAACAGTTTGGATCAAGATCAGGACCGACATTCTATGGGTCCTGATTTGGGTCTAAACTGTTTGCAAAGATTATGAGCAGATGACAAAAGTCACCACTAGCAAGGAAAGAGTTGTTAGGATATGTTTCAAGAACAAAATCTGTCTAAACTTAGTTAAACAGTTTTACATGATTGTTTCAATCAAAAATTATTCTTTTGGGCAAATAGAGTTTATGCTTATATATTTACATTTTCAAAGCAAGCCTTTTATGAATCTTCAGATTTTTGCAGCCGTTGATAGCCTCATGAATGACATAAATTTGATTGACAGCTGACAAGCTCACTTGCATGTGCAAGACGTTCCAAACATCGAATTCAGAAGTGACACTGGTGTTGTGATTGACAGCCAGCCACACCCGAGACGCACATGCAAAACAATCTTCTTGTTTGCTCCATTGGCTGTCCGTATTCAGACTGGCTGTTTCACTTTTCCGTTTTACACTCCAACAAAACCGTTAATACAATTACATATTAAATACAAAACTGTTTTGTTTCCTAAATTATAAATAATATCTATATTTTAGATATTTATAATAAAATGCAAATATAAGCAATAAATTCAATTTTTGTAATGTTAATGGATTCATGAATACTTTGGGTCTCTTGCAAAGTTAACATATATAGTAAAGGGCTAAAAACAGTTTTAATAATAGTTAAAAATCTATGTACATGTGTATTAAAAGGATTTTTTACTTTTTTAAAAAAAATTAACCCTTGTCCTGCTGAGCCTGGATATATTCTCTTTTTGTTCTTTATATCCCAGCCACCCTTCCGCTGAATCATTCAAGAAGGGTTGTTGTCAGTTACAAGCGAAAGTATGTGCACGAAGTACAGGTTAACTGCTTGTTCATGCTTGCCCAGGAAAAAGTGTGGTTAGGTGAACTGACCGTCCCACAATGACCATAGCTGTTGACTTGGGACGTAAAGCAACAAAACAAACAAACAAAAACATCCCAGCCAACAATTTTTCAGCTATGTCGGGACAAGTCTTCCTGGTTTGAACCAGTACTAAGCAGAGGATAAAGTGTCTTGCTCAAGGACACAACGAGATGCCACAAGTGAGCCTCAAACCCTCAATCTCCAATCAAGCACTGAGCCACTGCGCTTATCATATGTTCTCTTTTAGAAAACAGTGTAGATCTAGATCATCTGATAAGGATCTGCACTGTTTTCCATGCAGCCTTAGAATCCACTGTATTTATTGACATCACAAAACTGAACTGGGGAATGTACCATTTAAATTTAGTTGGCAGGCTAAGGGTTTAGATGAAACAAAAACAAACATACATTATGCTGAAAGATTGTTATGAGTGCTGCCTTTAATACAAAAACAATGTTCACTGTGGTTAATCTACACCAGAACTTCTCGTTTCGCCACCTCAACCAGTGTTTGATAAAGTTTTTTCAATCAAAAGACAGCAGCGCCAAAAAACCTTTTCCCATTGATATTTCATAATAAATTACTAAAATCAGGGTTTTTTCAAACTATACTGTGGAGAATGTATACTGACAAATGTATACTGATGTATTTCAGGAGATGATTAGTAAAAGCATTTATGCTTGTTTTCAAATCCTGTTGATCTTTTCTCTGTTTATCATGCTATTGTATGCTTGTAATTGAATTGAAGTTAATAAAATATTGTTTACACTAAATGTATACTGATAAAGGATTTAATAGTGAAACAAGAAATTGAACCCAGTTTTGTAATCCAGCAATCTTATTGTGTGACTTATTCAGAATGTAGAATTCTCTGCTTATAGCTACAGCTTAAGAGCAGCTGCGAACATTCATTCAAAATTCTGATACTTAATCAAACGATACTTTATTCAAAATAAATGATATTAAATTAAAAGCAAACTCTTAGTAACTCGGAATTTTCCATTAATTTTACTCTTTGTCTACTCTTACACTAGTTGTGGCATCAAAACTATAAGAGTCGGTGTAGATTAACTACAGTGATGCGAAGATCAAATTGAACAGTATATGTACAAATATCAAAAAGAGTATAAACTTAAACGAGCATTAAATAAGTCGATGTTATGATGTTAATTGGTAAAATTCTCATCAATCTATGGTGAATGTTTTTAAAAAAATTTATTTAAAAATGAATATACCATCTTTAACCCTTTACTCCATAGGTTATTTTTAGATCATGACATCATTTTCTATTTTTAGAGAACATTAAAAAAAAAATTAGAAAAAAATAAGTTTTGAATACTTTTGAAAATATTATGGACAATGGAGCATTTGCTCTAAAGAGCAAATGCTCCATTTTTCATAATATTTTCAAAAAGGTTGTATTTCGAAGGCGTCAAAAGGCATTATTAAGGAGTAAAGGGTTAACGGTTTACCTGCAAATCAATCAATCAATCAATCAATATAATTTATTTGAAATAAAGGCCTCCGGCCCATAACATGAAATATTTCAAATACAATTTTAAAGCAATGTTGTTGTTGTTGGTTTTGTTGCTTTACGTCCCAAGTCAACAGCTATGGTCATTGCGGGACGGTCAGTTCACCTAACCACACTTTTTCCTGGGCAGGCTTGAACAAGCGGTTAACCAGTAATTTGTGCACATACTTTCGCTTGTAACTGACAACAACCCTTCTTGAATGAATCAGCAGTAGGGAGGAGAATGACCGTAGAAATTATTTCATGATCAATCTCCACGAAAGTATGGGACCGGGCCGGGATCGAACTCGCGACCCCTGGATCTGCAGTCAGACACGCATCTGTAGCCAGACACTTTACCGACTGCGCTACGCGGCCCGGTTATTAAAGCAATGCCTTAAATAAATATCCAACATCGAAGAGCATTCTAATTCTAAGTGGAGTTTTGATTGGAGCATATAATATTTATGACTTATAATGATTTCTTCTGATAACCTTTGCAAACAGCTTGGACCCAGATTAGTCCTGAAAAAACCTCTGGCTTGAACTGGATCAAAACTGTTTGACACTTTGATGGTAATCCTAAAAGAATTTTTTTGAGTCAATTTTGAAAAAAAATCAGCGGATGACAAAAAACATGCAAAATTTCCCTGAATCCAAAGAATTAATGTATAACCGATGCGATACGTGTATGTTGCATCTGTTAATTATTCATTTTGGAAAACATGGGAATTTGCAATAACTCTGCCCCCTGAAAAACCTCCCCACTTTTTTGTCGTCTGCTGATTTTTCTCAAAATCAACTTTTTCGAAACATTTTTTCAGGAATACTGTCTGAGTATCAAAACAGATTGGATCCAGATCAGGACTGACAGAATCAGGCCCGACATTCTGTTTGGCCTGATCTGTTTCGAAACTGTTTGCAAAAGTTATCTGCAGACAACACTTGGAGATAAAGAGTTAAAAGTATTTGTGCATAAAAAACACCAAACCTGTGCAATGCGTTCATAATCCAAAATTTGAAATCACAAAATATTAAAGCCTCATATGATGTTAACTCTTTGTCTACAAGTGCCGTCTGGTGATAACCTTTGCGAACAATGTGGACCCAGATCAGGCCTGACACGATGTCGGGCCTGATCTGGATCCAAACTGTTTTACACCTCGATGGTATTCCTTTATAAAGAATTTTTCCTAAAAGTAGATTTTGAAAAAAATCACCAGACGACAAATAAATAATGAAATATTGCCCAGCATTCAGAGTTAATCATAGAGTCATCTGAAGAAATTAATTAACTTTTAACCCTTAATGCGCCAATTGCAAAAAAAGTCATCTGCTTTTCTCGTCTGCTGAAATGTTTAAGAAGTCTCAATTGCAAATTGTGTGAACCCAGATCAGACTGTTCTGGGTCCACGCTGTTTGCTTCTATGCTTAATTCATCAGTAATGCTAGGCAACTATTTGCAGCAGACGACTTCAGCAGACGACATTTTCAGATGTATTTTTTTCTTGGCACTTTAAGGGTTAAAAATAATCTTTCATAAATACCATCAAAGCTCTCAATTCAGGAATAAGCCTGAAAACATTCACTCAGTGTACGTACAGCTAACCCTCTTTACAACGACAATGTCCCCAAATAATTTGACATTAAACTGAATTTCTGTTATAATAAACTCAAATTCAAGCTACACAGGTACATTTGTGTAAATACAACCCATGTTGTAAAGAATTTTGTTGTTATAGTGTCAGTAAAAGGAGTTTTAATGTATTTATAAAAAAATCAAGATTTGGGTGGTTTTGGGGAATCTGTGCATCACATAATACATTAGACCTGTATTAACCCTTAAAGCGGCATACACAACTGCAGCAGACGACAAATTTTGCAACATCTTTCCTATTTTTTGACAAAAATAAGGTATGATATTTCATGAGAATCTCCTGCTGGCAGAAGATTCTCATGAAATATCATTCCTTATTTATTAGGAAAATTAGGAAAGATTTCAAAAAAATTGTTGTCTGCAGCAGTCGTGATTGGCGCTTTAAGGGTTAATTGGTAGCTTTTGTTTGTTTGTTTTGATTCTTTATGTCCCATCAACAATCTATCACTTAAACAGGGACGGGTCTTCCTGGGTTGAACCAGTACAAAGCTAGGAGAAATGTGTCTTGCTCTAAGACCACAACGCAGTGACGCCGGTGAGGCTCGAACCTATGGCCCCTCTGTCTCCAGTCAAGCACTCTACCACTGAGCTTTTGTGCATATGTGATAAGTACCAAAATCTTGTGTGTTGGTTCATTTGCTTATTGTCAGTCAATATCATAGCCAAAAATTGGCTTAAGCCAAAAATTGGCTTTCAAAAAAATTGATACTGATGTCAATTTCATTTCAATATTCCCTATTATACATTCAATGTACGGTAAATGTTCTAAAATTTTGAACACTATACTAGTTACCTGCCGAAACGGCCTGGACAAACAGTGCAGGCCCAAATCTTCAAAGTAGTCTGATCAGGTTTTCCCCGTTTGCTATTCTGCCAGGCAAATCATGAATAACAGTTCTGTTAATTCCAATAGCTTATTTGATAACAGAAAGAGTAGTGTTTGAAATTTTAGAACATTTACAGAAAATAATAAAACAACATATGAGACAGTACATGAGATTTCCAACAATGTGGTATATGCGACCAGCAAAGCCTCAGATCAGCCTGCGCATACGCGCAGTCTGATCAGAGCCTTTGCTAGTTGCTTGAGTATTATATGATTGTTAAGCTACTGACTGAACACCATTTGGAGTTTCTAAGCTTCAAAAGAGACTGCAGAGGCTCGTCTGAGTCTACACTTGTCAAAATGTCGAAATGTTGGAAATCTCATGCCGCGGCTCAATTATGTTTCTGTTTCCAAAGCCTTTTCTTTTCACGTATCACAGACTGATATGTAAACAATAGTTGCATAGATCAAGGATTGTGTGTGTGTGTGCGTGCGTGCATGTGTGCTTGCGTGAGTGTGTGGAATAAGAATCACAACTAAAAACTATGAGCAACAAGGTAACCATTTCCATAAAACAATATAACATCGTATGGCCATTACAAAAAATATATGTAATATCAACAAGACTTAACAAAAGCACTTGTGAGCAAAATAAAGAAAAAAAGGAATGAAACAATATTTAGAGGAAAAATAGTCAACCGTAAGATTGTCTTTAAGAGAATGGAGCTTACTAGACATTAACTTTGATGCTAAGTTTTACCCAAATCGCGCAGGAAATAACAAAGTTACATTAGTCATAATTCTAGGATCACTAACAGTCAATTGTAAAAAGGATTTTCACAATTTCGTTAACTTCCTAACATATTCAAAATGCAACAACAATTTCACTCAAGCAATTTTCTTCATTCTTTGATGATTTTGATCAAACTTGTTTCAAAATCTGTTTAAACTACAACATTTTTAAGGTTCCATCCACTTTAAAGATAATTCCATATTTAAATATGGTAACTGTACTAAAATTTCTAACAATTTTCACTTTTCATTTTCAAAGAAAATGTGGGTTATCAGGGCTGGAATTCTCAAAATATTTGTCAAAATAGCAAAAAGGGAAGACCCTGATCAGACTTCTCCTTCAGAATCAGTCTGATCAGGGTCTGTGCTGTTTGTCTAGGCCTTTTTGGCTGGCAACTAGCAAAAAGGGAAGAGACTTATCAGACTACTGCAGAATCTGTCTGATTAGGGTATGTGCTGTTTGTCTAGGCCTTTTTGGCTGGCAACTTGCAAAGAGTGAAGACCCTGATCAGACTACTTCAGAATCAGTCTGACCAGGGTATGTGCTGTTTGTCTAGGCCTTTTTGGCTGGAAACTTGCAAAAAGTGAAGACCCTGATCAGACTACTTCAGAAGCAGTCTGATCAGGGTATGTGCTGTTTGTCTAGGCCTTTTTGGCTGGCAACTTGCAAAAAGTGAAGACCCTGATCAGACTACTTCAGAAGCATTCTGATCAGGGTATGTGCTGTTTGTCTATGCCTTTTTGGCTGGCAACTTGCAAAAAGTGAAGACCCTGATCAGATTTGGCTGGCAACTAGAAAATTTACCACAATCTTTTGTTACCAGGTGCAAATGAATAACCTATAGCCTTGCAATTTCAGTGCAGGGCAGTCTGCTGCATAGGATCTACTTGTTTTCCATTTGCCATCTGAATCCTTTGGTTGAATTTTTCGATCTACTCAACTATGACTAAATATATTTTACTTCTTTACAATGCCTCTCCTATTGCCTCAGTAACACCAAAGAAATGAAATTAATTCTTTAACTCTATGCAAATCTTTAAATCATGCAAGCTTTTTTTGTCTTCTGCTAATTTTTTTTCAAAATGTACATTTTTGAAAAATACTTTCAGGGATAACATCAGAACAACAAAGAAACTTTGTCGGGCCTGATCAGGGTCTAAATGTTTTCAAAGGTTATATTAGCAGACGGCAAAAGTAGCAGCTTGCAAAGTAACAGTTAACCCATAAAGCCCTACTTTATATATAATTTGCAGCAGACGACAGATTCAAATTTTGTTGCTTTTTCAAAAATAGCTACTAAGGAATGATATTTCATGAGAACCATCTGCTGGCAGACGATTCTCATGTTATATCATGCCTTATTTTTTGGAATATAAGGAAGGATGTCGCAAAATGTGTCGTCTGCTGCAGTCGTGATTGGCGCTTTAAGGGTTAAGTACTGAATTTTTCATTAGAATCATCCAAATGATGATATGGATTAATACATCCTCTTTAACAACTGTTCACTCAGCAAATAAAAGTCCCAGATCAGACTGCTTCTAGTCCAAGAGGACAATTTTGTACTCTTACGCTTTTCTTGTCTCAAGTTTATGAAACATACTGAATCGGAGATTAAAATCTAACTTTGTAAATGATGGACTGATTGAACGGAAAAATAAGTATCAGAAAATTAGCATGAAATTGTTGTCCCATTTGGTGCAGCATTATGCTGCACCAAATAAAGGGACAACAATTTTATACTAATTTTCGTCTACATTAGCAGGATTAAGTCTTACAGAAAATAGTGAAATTCAAGTACTTTTCAAGGCCTTATAGTGATCTACAGTACTTTTCAAGGCATATTTCATTTTCAAGGACTTTTCAAGAAAGGCCTTCATATTCAAGTACTTTTCAAGCCTGTGCGAACCCTGTAGCACTACAGCTACTGATCTACCTTTGGTCCCACATAAATTGATTAACAAACAGTACAACTCCTAAAAGAACAGTTATGTTCATAACAAAGCATCTGTTCTCGACATGGCCCTGCAAACACTATGGACACCAAACAACATCCAGTTGTATGCAGTTGTACTTTCACTACCATCAATTTTGTCTGGATCATCCTCTGACTTTGCGGATTGTGCTGTTGCAGCACCGCCAATGTGATTACCATTGCCTATTCTCTCATCTACAAAATATCAGATAAAATTTGATAAGAAAACAGAAAAGTTAAATTACTTGCACACTCAAAGCTTCAAGAATCAATGGGACACATTTTTCTCGCACACCAGATCGAGATTTCCGCTGTTTTTACCCATGTGAGATAATTCTATCTCACACACCCATACCAGCCCTTGGGAAAGATAAAAATTGAACAGCCACACGTCGGCTCTAGGCTTGCCGCATGTTGGCTGCAGGCTGACCAAACGTCAATCTGTGACATCAATGTAAAGTTAAAATGACAACACCATGTCACATTTCAGCGTATTCAGAATTTTCTGGAAGTCTTTTTAATGTTTTTCCAATATATTTAGTGGTGAGCAAGAAAAAGAATCCATTATTCATGTGAGGGTGGGATAGAAAAATCCATCCGTCGTGATCACAGTTTGTCATCACTCGGCAAGCCTCATGATGCCAATCAGTGATCCTAGGGAGGGATTTTTCTTTCCCACCCTCACACGAATAATGGATTCTTATTTACACAAATTCATGATCAGTAGCCTGATACCAAACAGGATATATCTAGCTGGGTTTAGCCCAGGTACACCTGAACAAGGCTGAAGACATCATCAAACTGCACCATAGAACAAAGCAGCAAGGTGTAAGTACATATATGTGATCAGGGGTTTCATTAAGAGGAGGGAGGCGGGGATTTTCCCCTTCTACTCAGGCATGTTTCCCCTGCTACTTTTGATAAATTTGTATAGAGTCTATAGGCAAATACTGTCAAATCACCTGCCTACTTTGCCTTGATACCCGGATGCCAAAAAAGTTAATGAAACCCCTGGTGATTCAATCTAACCCTTCACAAGCTGGAAACCCCATTGTTTATCGTTGCTCCCATGGGTGAAAGTTCAAAAATTCAGAAATCCTGAACTTTAGAAATTCAAATTTTAAAACTTGCAGGATATGCCCGCAAAATCGAATAATTTCAAGTCTACATGGATAATTGTGTTACTAATCAGAGAAGCTATTATAATCTGCCTAATTCAGCATTTTGAGGCTGACTTTCTATAGAAAGTCAGCCTCAAAATCCTGAATTTAGGATAAATCCTAAAAACTTTCACCCATGTGCTCCCATTGTTGGTGGGGCTTTGGTGTTTGGTCCTTATTTTGTAATGCAGCCCTTCTAGTTTTGCAATCGTCTCGCTGAGGAAGAGAGAGCTGGTTGTTTTACTTGAACTGTGTTCTTGTATCTAGTGGCTGTTAGTGTTATGTGTCTCTTCGTTGTATTGCCATGGTTTTGCTCTGTAATCTGTGATTCTGGCATTTCCTGGTTATAGTCGCTTACTTTTTGCTAAGATAAAATCAAACTCCGGTGACAGAAATACGGTAAATTCTGAAATTTTTGCAAGAATTTTATTTTTCGCGAATAGGGTTAAAAGACATATTAGTACCTATAAAAATTTGCGACTAAGGCATGATTTACCTATATCAGAAAACAACAGAGTTATTACCCCATTTCGCAGCAATTTTATTTTCACATATACGAAGTTTAGTGAATATAAAACCCTTGTGAAAATTTCTGAACTTACAGTACATAGTACTACATAGTTATTAACAAAATTTTAACCAGTGACCGCTTGATACGTATAGTGAATTATCTCAAGTATTTAGCATCACATCAGATGGGAGAATCAATATAGGGTTCAAACATGTTTTTCTACTCATCAACATTTGCTGGTGTAGTGTATGTTATTATTGCATAAAGTCATTTTGTCACTTGAAAACTTTGGAAAATGCTTCGAAAAGTTCATATTTGTATTACTATAATGGCACGCAAAAGCATGAAGGATTCGTAGGGTTTGAAAAAGCCTTTTCAAGAGCAAAGACATCCTAACATCATTAAATTACGTTCATTTTAATGCACGTTACTGTTGATGACGTCAATTTTTGTTGGTGTCCAGCAAAAAGGTTAAATTGGCATGTATGCCCATCAAAGACATAAAACTGCCAGCGCATCTGTGCAGTCTGAATTTTTCCATGGGCACTATTTGGTTAGCCAAGCGTCCAATGCTTATTCAGGCGGAATGCAACTAATCAGACTGTGTGGAGGCGCAAGACTGATTTTAATCTTCACTGTACCCACATGCCAACTACTGAATCTAATCAGACCTTTAGTTAAGAATGTGTAACATGAAAAATAACTTTCTTATTTCTCAACCAAAACATATGTTGTGGGCACTCAAAAGAACCGTCTCCGTGAGACGGTTCTTTTGAGCCCTCAAAACATATGCTAAAACTGATGGATAAGAAAATATTTACAATTTTACGCTGAAAAGTTTCGTTTATCTAAACCTGTGCTTATGCTGGACACCAGCTCTAGTTTTCTCTCATCACTTACCTGCAGCTTCCCCTTCAGGTGCAGGTCTGTAGATGCTGCTCCTACTATCTTCATTCATATTCCCCTCAGTAAAACCAGCGGCTTCATCATTGCCTTGTGTCATCTCCTCTTCACTACCCACCCTGTTACTGTCATTCACTTCTGTCAAGGAGCTGTCTGAGCCTCTGTTTTCAGTCAACTCTGGTTCGGGTACCTGGCATGTACTTTGCATTTGTTCCTCTTCTATCACATCCTCTTTAGTAGCCATCTCACTCATTTCATTAGGCAGTTTATCTAAACTACTGTCAGGTACCTGACATGTATTTTGCATTTGCTCCACTACTATCACATCCTCTTCAGTAACCATCTCACTCATTTCATTAGGTGGTTTATCTAAGCTACTATCCGGTACCTGGCATCTATTTTGCATTTGCTCAACTTCTATCACATTCTCTTTAGTAGCCATCTCACTTATGTCATTAGGTGGTTTATCTGAGCTACTGTCAGGGACTTGTCCAAGCTCACCATTTGTGTTCTCATCTTTAGGTATATCCTCAATGTTCTGCATATCAATGCTGTCTTTACTTGAGCTAGCACTCATACCCAACCCAGATTCACTCACTTCAGTATCGAGCTCAGCATTTGAAATTGTGTTTAGACCATCTAGACCAGCAGATTCTTGTCTTGTTCCTGGGCTCACTATTTCAGAACCACAAGCTGAATCGTTAAGTTGCTTTGGTATAGTATCTGTCTCCAGAGATCGCAGAGATAGATCTGTGAACATTTTTTCTGGTGAAACATTAGGAATAGATGTTGCACTTCCATTCTGAGCTTGTTCATCCTCTTTGGACTGGTTATTATTCTCCCTAGTGTTAGCAACACCTATCTGACTGCCATTATCAAGTGTTAAGTCATCATCTTGGGACAAGCTTTCACAACCAGAATTAATCTCACCAGTTACAGTTTCATTTCCATGCAAAACCTTGGGACGTGTATCAACTGTTTCTCCAGTACTACCAGCCGCCATTTCATTACGTGTACTATGATGTGGCTCAGTGACTTTGCTTTCTGATGTTGAAGGTGGTTTCTTAATAACTGGAGGAGCACAGAGAGTTGGACTGGCTTCAAGAGTTGTATATGATGAGACATGCCTAGTAGACTGCGGTGACCTAATCTGGCTTATGTCTGCAGTGACAGGCTCTCGTCCTCGTAAAACTTCGGTTTTTAGTTCTCCACCTCCCCTAGACAGATTATTCTGCTGTGCTCCTTGAGATACCTCCCTTCTAGGAGGCCCTACAGCTGAAGTCTGCGTACCTGGGCTAACTCTGCTATATATTATACTCTGTGTGTCAGAATGCACAGGAGCCATAGGACCGTTCGCACCAGACATACTTCTACTACCTCTATCTCCATCCATGGACAAATTCCGCATCAGGGAAGTTCCATCTCCTTCCATGTTTATGCTATATGGCAGACTTGCTTGATCTGATGGATGAGCAACGAGATTTTGGTCATCAGTATGAAGACGATTATCACCCCTTTCTGAAAAATATTAAAATATGTTTAACCCTGTTCCCGCCATTCACAAAGTATGCCATCTGCTTTGGCAATTGCTGGTGTACTCTGGTAGTCTGGATTGCTAACAATATGGACCCAGAACAGACTGCTCCTAAGCAGACTGCTCCCTTAGGAGCAGTATGATCACTGTTCATAGTGTTTGCTACTATGATAAAAATAGTCTGGATTGCATCTGAACATATGCAGCTGACACAAAAAGCAATTTTAATGCACTAGCTGTTGTCATATGATGTCTGATTGGATGAATTAAAGAAATTGTGACAGTATATCCTGCGATATACTGTCTGAAATAGTTTGACATCATTAATTAGGTAACATTTCATTGGATGACAGCTCCAATTTGAGCCAAAACTGCAGAAGTGAATTAGAATGGGAATAACCATTCTAAAAAATTTCACTTGGGGAGGTATATAATTGGATAAACGCAGGAAAATCATGTTTTGCCGCTCCGCTCGCTCGTAGAGGTAAAACTAAATTTCTTACCCTATACCCAACAAATTTCCCTCCCCAAATGAAAATTTTGAATACAGTTTTCCCTTAAATGAAGTTAAAAAAAACACACAAAAAAACAGGATATTAGCTTTCAAAAATATCCTGATGACATTTATTTTTACCTTAATTTTTCACAAGGTTATATACTCAGCGTCAGTGAAAAGTTACCAATATCTAAATTTCGTTATTTTGGAAAATATATAATACAGCTCTATGGCTATTTTTACACTCATGTTTCTGGTCAATAACGGACTGGTTTGGAGAGGTAAAACAGTTCCACGAGCCCTGGAGCTATGGTGCATGTGATGCATGTTTTTTTATGTGTTTTTTTTTGCAGTTTTTAGGAATTTGAAATCATTTTCATCTAAGATTACATGCCAGTACATGCCCAAGAAGTTTTCATTGAAACGCCACCAAAATGGTTTGAATTATTCCATTAAACACAAAAAATGAGGATCAAACTTTAAGGTAGCACCGAAACTTTTCGTTTTCCTATACAATGCAACAGAAACTACTGGGGTCCGTCAAGGAATGGGTTTAATCATTCGGATATGATGGATACTGTTTTCCATAGTGGTGATGCATGGGACTTAATGCCATAAAATTGAGTGCTGAAGTATCCGCAGTTCTTCGCAGTTCTTCGTTCAAAATGAGCAAGATATTGTCCTATGTAAAGTGTATGGGACTTACTGGTAACTTTTCATTGATGCTGAGTATATTTGCCAGCTAATGAGATTTTGGCTCTGAATGCATGTGTTAAGCCACTCTATAACATGCTTTAACCCTTTGTATACTAACTTACGATGTTCTGGTTTGATACAATTTTCATGGGATAGGGTATTCCATGGTATATATCTAGGGGTGTCAGGTTATAACTTTCAAAAACAATATTGTAAACTTTTGTCTGAATATACTAGGCCAAAAAAGAAACGCTGCTATGTATGAATTTTCTAAACTGTACCAGTTATGTATTTCATTCAAAAAGCATGCAGTGATTAGAAAAGTTATAGCAAAATGGTGCTAGATAATGCTCTTTGCCAGTTTTTATTTGTAATAAGACGTCAGGATTGACATGGAATCCTTAATTGGACGTAAATACTACACCAAACTTAAGTTCCGCCAAACGTTTGGAGGTCGGGGTCTTAAACAAATCTCTTGAAAAGATTTCTCACAATTTTAGCGCTGATTCTGAGTTCCTGGGTATGTTCTAGCTGTGACTGTCTCAAGATAAAATCGATTGCACAAATGAGACGTCCAGATGTCTCGATCTTGACGTCGCGTCAACGCACGGGAACGTCCTGGACAAGGACAGTCTGACGTGGTCCAGGTTTGTTGGAAACGATTCTTAAGACGTCCAATTGTCCTAACATGGCTCCGAAATTGTTTGGCTGCTACGGATGTTGTTACGTTAGCTTGTAACATTCCTATTGCATGTTCACCTTCCACATGTGTCAATTTTGTCGCCGCAAAAGATCAAGGTGTTATCTTTAATTCCAAAATTTTAAAATGTTTTTAAACAATTGGGATGTTCGACTAGAGATTTCAATAGTCAGTGCACATGTAAATCTTGGCGAACTGGTGGCGCACGTGAAAAACAGGAAAATGGAAAATCGGTCAGCAAACTGGTTTGGATTGACTGACCTCAATAAAACAATGAAGAAAATGTGAGGCAGGAAAAATAGCAAAAGGTAGATAGCAGATGAAATTTTCATTCTCTATCTTACCGGGGAATATTTTTAATTATTAATGGCGGCGTTTCTTTTTTGGCCTAGTATATATGTTTTACCTTAAATTAACAGTGTGGACCCTGATGAAATGCCGCATTATCAGTATTATGCAACATTTCATCTGGGTCCACACTGTTTGTGTTAGTACCCCTTTAGAGGTTTCTTCTTTACAAAGGATTAACAGCTATATGGAGGAGCTAAAATACCTCAATTATGGAAAAAGACTTTATCTAGGTCCCAACTTTGGGAGTGCAGGATACATCAGCATGGACATACAAAGCACTAGGCTTTTGCCCATGACTGGCAGGACTGCACAGATGGGATAAGATTACCAATTTAATTTTTCATGCTGTGAAATTTTTTGTGCTTTTGTTGTCTTCTGCTGATTTTTTTTTCAAAATTGACTTTCAAAAAATTCTTTCAAGAACACTATCGGGGAGTCAAACAGTTTGAATTCAGATCAGAACCCAAAATTTTGTTGGTCCTGCTCTGAGCCCAAACTGTTTGCAAATGTTATCAGCAGACGACAAAAGTCACTGCTAGCATTGAGGAAAAAGTTAGTGCCTGGTATTGTTATCTGCCAATATTTTTTATGAATAGTTTGGACCTAGATCAGGCCTGACAAAATGTCTGGCCTGACGTTGAAACAATCTGTTTGAAACTCTGATGGTATTCCTGAAAAATGTTGAAAAATAATTTTTTGGAAAAAAAAAAAATAGCAGACAACAAAATTTGATGCATTAATTTTCAATCAAAAAATTCTTGCCTGTGAAGGATCATTATGTAATGTTATAGTAAAGTACTGGATGATTTTTCATGCTTTTTTGTCGTCGGCTGATATTTTTTTTTCAAAATCAAACTTTTTAAAAATATACATTCAGGAATACCATCAGCGTGGCAAACAGTTTAGATCCAGATCAGGCAGTCTGATCTGGTTCTAAACTGTTATCAACAGAGGACACTAGTAGGTAAAGAATTTGCACAGGACACCAGTAGGTAAAGAGTTTTATCAGTCACCCCTAATATTAACTGAATTGTTTCAACATAACGTAATAAACATTTCCTATCTCACGGCATGTTCCCTTTATCAGGTCATGATGAAGTTGCACTTCTTGAAAGACGTCGATAATGACGCTGAATCTACACAAAAATAAAAAAATATGTCATAGTCACTTGTTTGAAGAGTGTTCAACAATGGGTAAACTGATAAATAGAATACCAGGTTCGTGTCATTTGATATCAAGTTTACCAGGCTCAGCTTTGAGAAGGCATGTTGAATCACTCGGCAAGCCTCACCATATCAACAAGCGTTCTAAAAGCCTTGCCGGGTAAACTTGATATCAAAAGACACTCACCTAGTATTCTCTATTATTACATAGCTACTTTATTCTATATTCACTCTATACCTGCCAGTGTTGTCTGCTGATAACCTTTGCAAACAATGAAGACCCTGATCAAGCACAGCAAATTTCATGATCTACTGTTTTGCCTTATGAATTTTTTGAAAAAGTGGAATTTGAAAAAAAATTAGCAGACAACAAAAGAGCACACGCAAAATTTCCCAGCATGCAAAGAGTTGATTCAGATTCATATATTAAAGCTACCTATAAGATTATCCCCTTTAATGTCACTGGCGCTTGTTATGGAAATTGCATAATTTTCTAGTTATCTCACAATGAATTGATCCAATAATGCTTCCATATTTATCCTAAAGTGTGGGATGCCTTAAATCCCTTAGTGTCAAATAACACTTCTAAATTTATCCTAAGGAGAATCCTCACAATTAGAGTAAAACTGAAAAAAGTCCAATTAACTCTTTCCTTGTTTGTCCTCAGGGTTGCCACTCAATATCCTTTTCAAAATTCCCTCACTTTTCACTGACTTTTTCCTGACTTTCAACCGTTTTCCAGACCCTTTTGGAAGGCCGATTTTAGCCATATTCATCTATCGGCTATTCGAAGATTTTATACAAATATTTGAACTTGCTGATTTTATCTATAAAGAAAAATATTAAACCATAAATATTAGAAAAGGAATGTTTCTGAACATAAATTGCTTGCAAATTATGGAAAATAAAATTTTCCAGAAGCCTGTTAACTAGCATCTTTTTAAGAAAATTTTGAAATTCCCTGACTTTTCCACGACTTTTTTCATTTTTTCTAAATTTCCCTGTCTGAAAATGTAATTCCCTGACTTTTCCCTGACATGGAAAATTTTTCATTTTCCAGAATTTTTTCCCTGACCGTGGCAACCCAGGTCCTCTGCTGATAATGTTGCAAGTAGTTTTAGACCCACAACAGGACCAACAGAATGTCTGCCCTGATCTGGATCCAACCATTTGACACTCTCAGTGATAGGGTACAGAAAAAAATAATTTTGGAAAAAGTCAGCAGACAAAAAACAAAAGCATGAAAAATTACCCAGTAAGCAAAGAAGTGCGTAAAAAGAACTATTATGGAATGGCAAATAGTGAAAGCCCAGATCAGATGGATCCTTTTGAAACAGTCTGGTCTCAGTGGTCAGGGTTTTCACCTTTCGAACATGCCTATCAGTTAACCCTTAAAGCGCCAATCACGGCTGCAACAGACGACAAATTATGTACCATCTTTGCTATTTTTTGAAATAAGGAATGATATTTCATGGGAATCGTCTGCCCGCAGACAATTCTCATGAAATATCATGCCTTATTTGTTATTTTTGAAAAAGCGGCAAAATTTGAAATTGTCGTCTGCTGCAAATTATAGGTGGCGCTTTATGGGTTAAAATATTTAAGTTCAAGAAACATATCTCTAATACTGAAAACAGATGTTCAATATAGGGCAATATAGATTGCTGAATAGTCAACTCATCACAGCTAGTGATTCCTGCTGCTAGCCTTTGCAAATAGATTGGATCCAGATCAGGCCCAACAAAATATTAAGCCTAATTAATGGATACATCCTCATTGACACTCTGATGGTTATACCTGCTTTGAAAAAAAAATTGCAAAAAAAACACATACATAACTACCCAACATGCTAAGAATTTACAGCCTTTTTCTCATAAATAGCCTTAAAATTCAGAGAGATGATCATAACCCCTATTGGGAATACTATGAAGCAGTCTGGACCCACTGCCCCCACCCCCTTTAGATCCGCCCATGCATTATAACATCGGATAGCCCAAATATTTCATCCTGTTTTCTACAGGTGATTTCCGAAACCATTCTCTAAATCTAATTAACAAATTCACCTTTTCAAGAAGTCTGAAGAGCTCACAACAATACAGACTCTGATCAGACTATTCCAAAATAAGCAGTCGAATCAGGGCCCACACTGTCAGCCAGTACTGAATATCTCACCTCCAACTTTGTAATCCAATTAGATGGCTTTGCAATCAAATTAATTAACCTTGAAAAAAAATCAAGAAGAATTTGTATATTTTAAAGTTGACTGATTTAAAATTACAATAAGATTGTTCAGGACACAAATGAAGGTTACAGTATTGACAGAGGAGAATAGAAATTATAAGAGACAAATGCATTTTAAATAGGTTAATTTACATAATGGGTTCAGATAAGCTGATTTTTTTAGCGTAAAATTGTGATTATCGTCTTACGCTTCAGAAAAAAACATACATTTTGGGTGCTAAAAAGAACCATCTCAATGAGATGGTTCTTTTTAGTACAAACAATGTATGTTTTGGTTGAGGAATAGGAAAAACTATTCAGGTTTCCTCCTTATCAGGATGCCTGTTTACATCTATAATGGGAGATGAAATATTATACAAATAAAGCATAAAGGCCATGTCATTGTTAGAATTGTTTATTATCTGTGTAAAACAATAGACAATAGTATCTACTGACTAGTGGACAGCCAGAAATCATGTCAATAAGTACTACAAGATATGTAACTGGTCTCTTATACATAGGACATTTAAGTCAGTTCAGCCAAAATTTGTGTTTCAGGAGTTTTCATGAAACTAAGAAATTAAGAAGTTAAGAAATTCCCAAATTCCATATTTAAAGGCAAATTCCAGATTTAACAAAATCCTTTGTTAGGCATAACCCCACACCCCAACCCCACTCCCACCAGCACAAAAACCCTGCCCAGTCCCCTCCATTGTCTAAGCCGGGAAGCATTTTTCAAATACTAACCATTGTGGGTACATGTGACTTATTTGTTTACTGAATATGTCACCAAATCATGTGATCTACACGATTGGTCGATTCAAACTTGTTATCAATCTGCATCATCATGCGTCACTGAAACCACTTTTTTGACCCAAAAATGTTTTAGTGTAGAAAATCTTATCATTGTTTTGCTAAATATTGTAAAACCAATCATTGTTATTGTTTAAATACCAAAGGTTACTTGATGTCTCCATAAACAAATTATTTATAGCCATTCAGTGCTTGTTACTTTTCTAACGTAGTGTTTCAGGTAATGAACACCGCGTATTGACACAAATCCGACTTTTCAGTCGTGATGTGCCTTAGCAGACAGGTCGATTCTTTAGTATCACGCGTGCGCAAGACAATGCAGTCCCCTCAAACCCAATTTTATGTGTAGACACAAGATATCTTAAAGAAATATGGAAAAAAAGCAAGAATAAGACCAAACAGTTTTTTTTACATTTTATTATCCCCATGCTTTTTTAAAAAAGCGAAGGGGATATCAATGTTATCGCCTCTGTCTGTCCCTTATGCTATCTCCTCCTGAACCATCGGACTAAATTCAACCAAATTTGGTGTGTGAGTTACTCACATGAATGGGGCATGCAACATCAAACTTTTTTTGGCCGCGCCCCCTGGGGCCCTGGGGAGGGGTCAAAATGTCAAATATCATTTAATTTAAATTACAGTCAAGTTCAAATATTGTTATTCCAAACTTTGTGTGTGTACTCACAAATGAAAGATACAAAACATATCAGACTGGATTTTTATTCTGTTGCCTGGGTCATGTCCTAGGGGTGGGACTGACCAAAATCAAATTCCGTCCTGCTGTCTGTCCGTTATGCTATCTCCGCCTAAACCATTGGACGAAATTCAATCATGTTTGTAGTGTGAGTTACTCCCATAAATGGGGTGTGCAAGGGCAATTTTTTTAGCCCCGCCCATTGGGGAGGGGTCAAAAGCTCAAATATCATTTAATTCAATTACAAAGTCATTTTCAAAGACTTTTATACCAAACTTTGTGTGTGTACTAACAAATGAAAGATAAAAAACATATAAGACGGGATTTTCATTCTGTCTCCTGGGTCATGCCCTAGGAGTGGGACTTTGGGGGTGCTTAGGGGTCAAAATCAAATTCTGTCCTGCTGTCTGTCCGTTATGCTATCTCCTCCTAAACCATTGGACGAAATTCAACCAAATTTGGTGTGTGAGTTGCTCCCATGAATGGGGCATGCAACTACAATTTTTTTTTGCCCTGCCCCCTGGGGCCCTGGGGAGGGATCAAAAGTTCAAATATCATTTAACTTCAATTACAAAGTCAATTTCAAAGATTTTTATACCAAACTTTGTGTTTGTTTGATTTGGTTCTTTACATCCCATCAACAATCTTTCAGTTATATAGGGACGGTCTTCCTGGGTTGAACCAGTACTAAGCTAGGATAAATGTGTCTTGCTCAAGGACCACAACGCAGTGACGCCTGTGAGGCTCGAACCCGCAGCCCTTCGGTCTCGAGTCAAGCACTCTACCACTGAGCCACTGCACTCCCTCCAAACTTTGTGTGTTTTCTCACAAATGAAAGATACAAAACATATCAGACGCGATTTTCATTCTGTTGCCTGGGTCATGCCCCAGGGGTGGGACTTTGGGGTGCTGAGGGTGCCCAGGTGGTAAAAAAAAATAAAAAATCAAACATGGTCATGTGGCATATCAAATCGAAGAGGATGACGAGCAGAACAGAATGCAAGTAAAATTTTTAATCCTAGGGTCAAACTGGAGACCTTGGGGTGAGGTCAAAAGGTCAAATATCATTAAATTTTGGTTACCATGTCAATTTCAAAGGTTTTTATTTTTGTTTGTTTTGTTGCTTTATGGTCAAGTCAACAGCTATGGTCATTGCGGGACGGTCAGTTCACCTAACCACACTTTTCCCTGGGCAGTCTTGAACAAGCGGTTAACCAGTAATTCGTGCACATACTTTCGCTTGTAACTGACAACAAACCTTCTTGAATGAATCAGTGGAAGGGAGGAGAATGACCGTAGAAATCATAAGCAATCTCCATGAAAGTATGGGACCGGGCCGGGATCAAACTCACGACCCCTGGAATTGCAGTCAGACACGCTACCGACTGCGCTACGCGGCCCGGTCATACCAAACTTTGTGTGTGTTCTCACAAATGAAAGATACAAAACATATTAGATGGGATTTTTATTCTGTCGCCTGGGTCATGCCCAAGGGGTGGGACTTAGGGGCACTGTGGGTGCCCAGGGGGTCCAAAAAATTTTTATCAAACATGGTCATGTGGCATATCAAATCGACGGGGATGAGGAGCAGAACAGAATGCAAGTAACATTTTCATCCTAGGGTCAAACTGGTGACCTTTGGGCGAGGTCAAAAGGTCAAATATCATTAAAACATGTCAATTCAAAGGGTTTTTTTTACACCAAACTTTGTGTGTGTTCTCACAAATGAACAGAATTTTCATTTTGTTGCTAGGGTCATGCCCGGGGGTGGTACTTGGGGGTGCTGGGGGGAGTCAAAAACTTTAGTGTGGGGATTTGCGATGGTGCCCCATAGACTGCGTGCTCTAGTAACATTTGCCAGCACTTGGGTTCGACTCACAAGACCCTTCACCAGGGATTTCCTTAGACCAAATCTGGGGACGAAATGAGCAAAGACTTCCAAAAATATTGTATAACAATCCAAATTCCTGCACTCTACATTTTGGTGAAAATTTCATGAAAATCAGACCAAAAATAGCTATGTTGAACAAATTATGATGCAAATCTTCATGCGTAATAACTAATAAGTGAGATCCAGTGCATTTTGACAGAATTTTAGCAGTTAAATCGCTATTTTCCCAGATTCAACAGGCCCCTGGCCCTAACTTCACACCTTCATAGAGTTAAAAAAAAATCCCTCCTTCACTACTTGTATACATTAATGCATGTAGATAAAGACTCTGACCAAAAATTAGACCTCTAGCCCCATTTGATACATCATGGTGACTTTGCCCATATGCAATCAGCTCCAAAATCTAGTGCCAGGCCTCCAGATAAGAGAGTGTATTGTTAAACTATTTTCTTTATTTCTCATCCAAAACATATGTTGTGGGTACTCAAAAGAACCGTCTCAATGAGACGGTTCTTTTAAGCACCCAAAACACATGTTTAAATTGATGGGTTTGAAAATAATTACAATTTTACGCTAATCAAATTTCCTTATCTAGATCTATGAGTGAACCTGTCCAATTACATATATCTCTAACACTGTCATGGGTTTAGATAACCAAACTTTTTAGCATTAAACTTGATTTTTTATGTTTTTCACATTGATTTTCGGCGATAATTTTTTTATTATTAATTTTAGCCAACTGTGTTCGCGATGAAAGTTGTAGAGAAAAATTAGCGCCGATTTCTCCAAGAGGTCCGAAGTTTCTGGCACAAACAGATTTTTGTGTACATAGATGAAGATTTTGCAATAAATTGAATTCAGCCCAATTTTCTAAGTCTTTTATTGACAGGTAAATTTCATAGAGGCGTGACAGAAAGGGTTCGTCTCAAAAGAATATTCACAAGCGGTGTATATACAGTTATTCAACGGTTGTTTATAGCATAATCCTGCCGTATGTAGACTCAGAATGTACCGTGCATAATCAGAATCTACCATGAGCATGATTATTTGTAAGTACAGAAGCTGTGATATCGCATGACGCGCCATTTTTCTCTATGCACGTGCTCCTAAACGGATAATTTTGAGATGACCCAACTAGCTTAACGCACGGGCGAATCAGGCGCGATATCCAATATATTTGAACAAGCCATCCATCTCCTTTCTTATTGAGTCGGGGCGGTGCAATGTAACTTTTTGACTGACATATCTGACTTAGTTTATTGGCGCTTTGCTTAAAATGCTCAAAGAGTGCATCTATGCGCAGAGTTAATTGCAGCATCTATGATGTTAGAACCGCTTGGAGAAGTTGGCGCTAATTTTTCTCTACAACTTTCATCGCAAACACAGTTTACTAAAATCAATAATAAAAAAGTTATCGCCAAAAATCAATGTGAAAAACATAAAAAATCGAGTTTAGGCTGTAAATATTTTCTTACCAATCATTTCTTACATTGTTTTGGGTGCTCAAAGGAACCTTGAGAAATAAGAAAATTATTTTTAGTTGGGCACTCTTTACTACAGGTAAAGGTCTGCACTGTGCTACTTACCAGAAACAGCATCACGTGGAATTGGATGCTGCTGATCACCATCTATCATCACCTGTAGAAAAATAAAATATCTTGTACCTAATACATAGAGGATATTTACTCTTTTGAGGTGAATACCAAATGGGCCGGGATATGACAAAAGGTACCCTATGTCTATATAAATCAAAATCAAACTTATGATATGTCTGCCAGGTACTACTAGTTAAGATTTGAAGCAATTATCTTCAAAATTGACGAATATATGGAGGTTTGAATAAGCGTTTGTAATCAGGTTTTGAACGCGACGTCAAGAAACACGATAAGGCTAATATGACGTCAGAATGCTGGTCATCAGTTGCTCGTTAATTATAGTCGACTCGTTATAACTATCTAGCAAATATAATGCAGTTTCATGTTTTATCTATGGTTTAATATGGAAGCAAATATAATTGTACGAATTTTTACCTTTTAAGTGGTATTTATGGCATTTAAAGTGACCTTAGTAACCTTTCATTTTGAGCCCATGTAGGTGCTATGGCCTTATTGTTGCCATGGCAACAGGCAACATACAAAACCTTAAATATAATCAGAAACATAAGCTACTTTTATTACATCAAGCTATAGAACCATTTTTGTGGTGTTATAAAAGCATGTTATATTTTGTCATTTTGGGCATTTTTCAAATGTCTATTACGTAATAATAGTTAAAATGCCTTAAGGACCCTTTTCTCAGATCGGCGCTCAAATATATTTCATTGAGTGTGTTGAAAACATCAGAATTTCAATGTTTTCAACTCACGAGATGACACATATTTGGTATTTACTAAAAACCAGTAAATTTTCATTTTATTTTACTACTTTTTAGAAGATTTACAGTTAATCAATTAACCATGCTTCAAGCCGAATCACAATAATGTAAAAGATAACAAAGGAGTATTTGTGACAGAATACCTGGATCAATCTATAGTCATCAGGACTTACAGATAAAAAGAAATCTATTCAGCCTCAAAGTGCGAGACAAGTGACGTCATAAGCAACATCATAATTTTTTGATGATGTTACGTAGCTTTGCCTCACTCACTGAAGCGGGATGTGCTGAACAGGCAAAATCGAAAAATTTCAGCAAATCTGAATTATTTTGGTACCAAAATGTTCCTTATGTTCTAACTAAGAAAATGCCTACCCACACTTGATGATTTTGTTCACAAATAAGAAAGTTAAAGGCATTTGAACTTTCAAAGTGAGCTGCATTAAGTTAATGGAAAAGTCAGAGGTGATCCAAAAACGCTACAGTGAAAATATAGGCTGATATCAATCACTAGTGATTGATGAGGGTCTGGATGGTGTATAATGATTAGTGAATAATGGCCCTTTTTTATAATGAATAGTGAATAATGAGCCAAAAAAATAATGAATAGTGAATATTGAGGGCCTAAAAAATAATGAATAATCCTATTTAATTAATGAATTGAAGAAAAATTAACGAATAGTGAATAATCAGATTTCTTTGCTACCCTTTTTACTGTTAATGAATATTTGGTCTTATTTTAATGAATAACCCAAAATTTTAATGAGATGAATAATGGGCTAAATTTTTAATGAATAGTGAATACCAGACCCCCATCCAGACCCTCATTGATATCATATCATTTCACTAGTGATTGCTATCACTTTTATTTTTTTGATATGCATTGATTTCACTGCTAAGTATAAAATAAAAGTTTCATGTATATTTGAATACATTTGAATTGGCGTCACTCATTTATTCCTCATTTAGGGCTGGCACGATTAATCGAAATATCAGATAATTGGTCGATATACAATAGAAAATCATTTATCCATATGAAAATAAAAAAATTGGTAACTTTCAATTGATGTTCTGTTCATTTATTCAATTGAAATATAAGCATAATTGTCTCGTGTGAAGTATGTTTATTTTAGACCGGAAGTGCCTTCCCGTAAACAGTGGGTGAATATAAATTGCTGTAAGGAAGTAATAAAAACCCTGTACTCTGCAGGATATACTCAACAACTGATTGTTACAAAAATTATACTTGCGCTTCTAAAATATTCATCAGATAAACAATTTAGTATGCAAGGTTTGTTTCTCCGTGGTAAATTCCAAGGCAGTACTTCTTTTGTGGATCTTTTATGTTTTGTTCTGTCTTGTGTTTGCTATGTCTTTGTGCGCGTCTGTTTATATGTGCTTTGTGGTCACCTGCTGGGAAAGGGCTGACCTCTTGGCTCTTGTTTGTGGTGTCTTACTGTGAGTTTGTCACTTTCCTATTGGTATCCTGGGTCAGGAGTGGTACTTGATTGTATCGAATCCTAATCTTTGCACCCCTACTTACTTAGATGCATTCAATTTACCTACGATCTACATTGGGTCTTATTTGACACAATACATACTTGACTTCCTTTTCTATGACATCACACAGTGTAACAACAATGGCTGACTGTGAGCTCAATTGCCAATTAGCAAGTCAATTTTCTACCAACAGAGTGGATGAAGATGGTGCCAACTTTTAATTAAAACCTATTTTGTTGCTTAGCAATTTGATGGGGAAATCAATTTCATTGACCATGCAGAAGTTGTCAAAAACATTCCGAGACCTTTCAAGTTTTGAGCGATTACTAATCGCCGTAATCGGCTATAAATTGAATTTCAAGGACCGATTATCGATTAGCATTTTGGCGTTGATAAGCCAGTCCTATTCTCATTATCCCCACACTTTTTTATTCAAGAGGGCCATAGTGGCCCTGAATCGCTCACCTGTACTATGTGCACCAGTCTTGTTCAGTGGAAGGTAATGATTTTAACCATTTGGTGGAGGGCAATCAAGCTGGTCTCTTCCATAGTATAGTCTTTGAGCACATAATAAGACCCACACCCTCCCCCCACCACACACAAACATTTTCTACATACAAAATATTAAGGCTGTAGCCCTTGTGGCTTCAGACAAGAAGGTTTGTTCATGTTTTCCCTAGATGGGCCTCTGCAAAACATGTGACCCCTGACGGGCCCATTTTGTGCCCCAGGGTCATAATTTTAAAATACTTGGAAGAGGTCAACTAGGTGATGTTACTTTACAATTATCAAGGCTCTAGGCTTTGTGGTTTCAGAAGAAGATTTTTTCTTGTCTTCCCTATATAATCCTATATAAAACATGTGACCCCCGGGGCGGGACCAATTTTGACCCCAGGGGTATTATTTGAACAAACTTGGTAGAGGTCCACTTGGTGATGCTTAATACAAATATCAAGGCTCTTGGCCCTGTGGTTTCAGACAAGAAGATTTATTTACATTTTCCTTAAATAAGCCTATGTAAAACTTGTGACCCCCTGGGACGGGCCATTCCTAGCCCCAGGGCTATAATTTGAACAAACTTGGTAGAAGTCCACTATGTGATGCTAAATACCAAATATCAACAGTTTAGGCCTTCTGGTTTTAGATCAGAAGATCTTTTCTTGTTTTACCTAAATAAGCCTATGTTAAACATGTGACCCACACGGACAGGCCATTTTTGACCCCAAGGGCATTATTTAAAAAAAAAACTTGGTAGAGGTCCACTAGGTGATGCCAAAGACCAAATATCAAGGCTCTAGGCCCTGTGGTTTTAGACAAGAAAATTTTTCACGTTTTCCCTTAATAGGCCTATGGAAAACATTTGACCCCCCGGAACAGGGCCATTTTTGACCCCATGGGTATATTTTGAACAAACATGGTAGAGGTCCACTAGTTGATGCTACAAACCAAATATCACGGTACAAGACCTTTTGGTTTCAGACAAGAAGATTTTTTCATGTTTTCCCTACCGTATTATGCTAAGCCTATGTAAAACATTTGACCCCAAGGGGTATAATTTGAACAAACTTGGTAGAGGTCCACTAGGTGATGCTACATACCAAATATCAAGGCTCTAGGCCTTGTGGTTTCAAACAGGAAGATTTTCACATTTTCCCTATATAAACCCATGTAAAACGTGACCACCAGGGGGGGGGGGGGGGGGGGGGGGACCATATTTGGCCCCAGGTGTATCATTTGAACAAACTTGGTAGTTGTCCACTAGGTCACAGTAGGTGATGCTAAATACCAAATATCAATAGTCTAGGCCTTCTGGTTTCAGACGAGAAGATTTTTCCATGTTTTCGCTATATACGCCAAAGTAAAACATCTGACCCCCGGAGCAGGGCCATTTGACCCCAGGGGAATAATTTGAACAAACATGGTAGTGGTCCACTAGTCGAAGCTACATACCAAATAACACTGCACAAGACCTTGTGTTTTCAGACGAGAAGGTTTTTTCATGTTTTCCAAATATAAGCCTATGTAAAACATGTGACCCCTAGGGCGGGGACATTTTTGGCCCAAGGGGTATAATTTGAACAAACTTGGAAGAGGTCCACAGTACCTGTGGTTTCAGACGAGAAGATTTTTCACATTTTCCCTATATAAGCCTATGTAAAACATGTGACCCCCAGGGAGGGGCCATTTTCCGCCCCAGGGGAATAATTTGAGCAAACTTGGTAGAGGTCCACTAGGTGATGAAAAATTACCAAGTATCAATAGTCTAGATCACAACTGGTTTCAGACAAGAAGATTTTTTGGGCATTTTCCCTATATATAAGCCTACGTAAAACATTTGACCCCCAGGCATGGCCATTTTTGGCCCCAGGGCTATTATTTGAACTAACTTGGTAGGGGCCCCCTAGGTGATGCTACATACATTTGTACCAAACATCAAGGCTGTAGACCTTGTGGTTTCAGACTAGAAGATTTTTTCTCATTTTCCCTATATAAGCCTATGTAAAACATGTGACCCATTGGGCTGGGCCATTTTTGGCCCAAAGCTATAATATGAACAACTTTGGTAGAGGTCCACTAAGTGATGCTAAATACCAAATATCAAGAGTCTAGGCTTTCTGGTTTCAGACAAGAAGATTTTTAAAGTTTTCATCTCGAAAATCTAGTTTTTGCCTCTATGACCTAGATATGCAACAGACCAGAACCATTTGAACAATTTTGGTAGAGGGCCACCCAAGGGTCATTTGTGTGAAATTATATCAAAATTGGGCCAGGGGTTTAGGAGGAGTTGATGTTTAAGTCAATTGTTAACAGACGGACGACGTACACAGACCGATCACAAAAGCTCACCTTGTCTATTCATGATGTCACAGGTGAGCCATAAAGCAATGGGGATAGTGCAATCGCCATGGTCTGTCCGTCTGTCAGGCTATCTCCTAAACCATCTGACAAAATCCAACCAAATTTGTTGTGTAAGTTGTTAACATGAACCCAACGGCACAATTTTTTGGCCCCGCCCCTTAGGAAGGGCCAAAAGGTCAAATATCATTCAAATTTATGTCAATTACAAAGTCAATTTAAAATATTTTTAATCCAAACTCACAAATGAAAGATATAAAACACAGCAAACAGGGTTTTCATTGGGTCGCCTGGGTCATGCCCCAGGGGTGGGACTTGGGGGTACCAGGGCGATTAGAGGGGTCAAAAATTTATTTTTTCAGAAATTCAACCAAATTGGGTGTGTGAATTACTCACATGAATGGCACATGCAATGGCACAATTTTTTTGGTCCCCGCCCCCATGTGCCAAGGGGAGGGGTCAAAAGGTCAAATATTATTTAATTTCAATTACAAAGTCAACTTCAAATATTTTTAAACAAAACTTTGTGTGTCTTCTCACAAATGAAAGATATAAAACATATATGACAGGATTTTCATTCTGTCGCCTGTGTCATGCCCCAGCCAGGGGTGGGACTTTGGGGTGCTGGGGGTCAAAAATTTAATTTTCTGAACATTGTCATGTGGCATACCAAAATTAAAGGGGATGATTAGTAGACCAGAATACACTGAAAAAATTTACCCTAGGGTCAAACTGGTGACCTTTGGGTGGGGTCAAAAGGTCAAATACCATTAGATTTCTTCGAGATCGAGTGGATTTGCGATGTTGCGCCATCGAATGTATTTCAGTTATATTTTGTAATAATTGATTTACATATGTTAGCCTGATCTCCAGGAATACGCATTCACCACTCTAAACATTTAAAACTGATTTCTGAAATAAAATGTTCTGAATCATTCTCTGACCGTCTTTTTAAAAGAGATGAAGTTTTTCTCTTGAAACCTATTATAAATTGTTCATAAATAGATTGTGTTCTATTTGAAAATATAGCATTTTGGTTAGATATTTACTTTTTGAAAGCAACTTGAAGTGATTTTAGGGTTTACAGTTTCCAATGAAACGTTAAATTGTATGCAAAACACATTATTGCAGTATTTGGTGATCAGTTTTATAGGCGATATATATTTAAAACATCTCAGAACTTGAAATTCACATCTGTTCAATAAACATGACACAGGTCTTGCATGTCTACGAAATACATGTACAGTAAATGATTAAAAAGTTGAACATTTTTCTCTCTGTTCTCAAAAAAAATGTTGGTTTTCAGGGAAGGCTGATCAGAGTAGCAAACAGAAGAATTCTGAACTGGGTCTACTCTGTTTAGGTCTTTTTTTGGCTCTAGAGTGCACACAGGATTTTTCTAAGGCTTTAGCTGGTGACCTACTTTCGGAAACAACAATATGCATAATTCTTGTGACCTAGTTTCTGACCCAGTATGAACAGTTACAAACTTGGGTTAGACATTATAACAATGAATTTTCACAAAATGTTTCATGATAATTGATTGATTCATAACTGTGTACTCAAAGTGTACTTGTTTTCTGAATGTTGTACTAATGACCTCGGTTTTAGCTAGACACGACTTAGTTTCTAACTTGACTTAGATTTATTGAAGTTAAACATTCTGACAAATTTTCATGAAGATTGGATCATAACTGTGCCTTTTCGAGTGTATGCAAGTTATGTTCTAAGATTTAACCTTGTTTCGTCACAACCCAGTCTCAAACTTGCTTTAGATTTATTAATGTTAACATTATGACAAAGTTTCATAAAGACTAGATTAAACATGTGCCCTCTGGAAAACTACACAAACTTTATTAGGATTTAATATAGCTTTTGCACAATAAATCCTATTCAAAGTCAAGGGCATTAACTCAAGTGTTAATGAGTCGATTTTTACAAGACTTAAAGGATACAGACTGTCAATCATCATTATACATGTACTAATCATTTATACCAAGAATGCATCAAATCTGGCCCATATGTACCGAGATATGGTTCCAGACAGACAAAATGGACAGGACAGACATTGCCAAAACTATATCCCACAACCTCTGTCGGAGGATAAGACCTTCTGACAAAGTTTCATGAACACTCACTGGATCAAAAATAAGCCTTCTAGATTTTATACAAGGTTTTAACTTAGATTTGACTAAGTGAACTAAACATGGTCTTGGTTTTGTTGGGATAAACATTCTGAGATTGGAGGCAAAAGTTGAAGGACCGTGACCCTGATGCATGTCTGACATCGAGGTATCCCAGAAACAGATCTTGAGCACTTCATGCCCAGGAGAGCCAATGAAATTGAATCATTCTAGCTGACCTGATTTATATTTTCCCTTTATATGCATATAAATTTAGTTTGAATCTATTCAATTAGAGTTATCATTGCCTATTAAAACTTAAATTATGCAATGATTTCACAAGCTTCAACTTCAAAATGATCAAATACCTGTGAAACATAGGTAACTCTTTGCATGCTGAGTATTTTTCATGCTTTTGTTGTTGTCTGCAAAATTTTCTCAGAATCAGTTTTATATATGTAAGCATTTATGTGACCCCCAGGGAGGCCCAGTTTTGGCACCAGGGGCAATATTTGAACTAACTTGGTAGTGGTCCACTAGGTGATGCTACATACCAAATGTTAAGGCTCCAGGCCCTGTGGTTTCAGACAAGAAGATTTTTTCATGTTTTTCCTATATAAGTCTGTACAAAACATGTGACACCCTGGGCGGCCCATTTTTGGCCCCAGTGGCATAATTTAAACAAACTTGGTAGAGTTACACTAGGTGATGCTACATACCAAACATCAAGGATCGAGGCCAAGAAGATTTTTCAGGTTTTCCCTATTTAAGTATATGCAAAACATGTGATCCCCCGACGGGCCCTTTTTTGGCCCCAAGGGCATAATTTTAACAAACTTGGTAGAGGTCCACTAGGTGATGCTACATACCACACATCAAGGCTCTAGGCCTTGTGGTTTCAGACATGTTTTCACTATATAAGTCTACCCCCGGGATGGGCCCATGATTTATGGCCCCAGGGCCATCATTAGAACAAACTTGGTAGAGGTCCACTAGGTGATGCTACATACCAAATATCAAGGCTCTAGGCCTTGTGGTTTCAGACAAAAAAAATTGCTTGTTTTCCATATATAAGCCTATGTAAAACCTGTGACCCCCGGGGGCTGGCCCATTTTTGGTCCCAGGGTCATCATTTGAACAATTTTGGTAGAGGTCCACTAAGTGATGCTACATACCAAATATCAAGGCCTTCTGGTTTCAGACAAGAAGATTTTTAAAGATTTCATCTTATAAAATCTTATTTTAGCCTGTGTGACCTAGATATGCAACAGACCTAAATTATTTGAACAATTATTAAAGAGGGCTATATAAGGATCATTCCCGCCAAGTTTGGTCAAAATCCTACCCGTTGTTTAGGAGGAGATGTTACTTAAGTCAATTGTTAATGGACGGACGGACAACAACAGACGGACGACGGACAAAGACTGATCACAAAAGCTCACCTTGTCACTACGGGACAGGTGAGCTAAAAAATATTTCAGGAACACTATCAGAGTGTCTGTCATTCTGTCGGTCCTGATCTGGGTCCAAACTGCTTGCAAAGGTTATCAGCAGACACCCAAAAAGAAGTAGCATCTAGCAAGGAGAGTTAAAGATCATTTGCTCTTCAGAGTAAAATTGGTATACCAAAGAAGTATGGTAAGACTCCTTCCAGTTTTGAATTTTACCAATATTTGGTACCTTGTATTCACAGAAATGAAAGAAGACTATATAGACAACATTTACTTTTTTGAAAAATTCTTTCAGGAACACTATCAGAGTGTCAAACAGTTCTGGATCCCGATCAGGCCAGTCATTTTGTCATGCCAGATTACCTGCAGACAACAAAATTCACCACTAACAGTCAGAGCTAAAATGATATTTGAAACAGGGGATTTTCTGCCTTTCTCTAACTTAAAGGCAGAGTTACGGCCCCACTCCCAATTAAAAATAGCACCCTACCTTTTTTCCCAATTCCATGTCTGTTTTTCCCAATAAAGAAAAGTGTAAAACAAACATATATATATCTTTTTTACTTTTTTTAGAGACCATTACTACTTTTGAGAAACAATGACCCATATCAGAATAATACTTGTGCTTGGCATAAAACAATCTAAATAAAAATAGGATTTTGAGGATAAGTTTTACTCCCATTGTTGTGTTTTATGTTGCTAATTTTTCCCAAATTTGACATAAAGTTGTTCAATTATGACCAGAGGGCCTTTTCCTCAAAAATTATTGGATAAAGCCATGGTAATTCTTTATATCTTTACCTGTTGGAGTCTTTGCCAGCTGGCAGCATCTTCGTCACTGTCTCCAGTTTTTGTGAAGTGTAAAACATGGTGGTGACAGAGTTCTACTGGCACTTCATTGTCATGGATGTCAAATGCTAGAGCTATCACCCTGTGTCCTGTCCCTTTGTCTATGTCCTTCTTGAAAGCGGACTTCCCACTATAACGTGACCAACAGTTATCTACTAAGAAGCCACGGGTTAGTATCAATAATGTGAATCCTGAGTCATTTACCACCCGGAACAGTTCATCAAATATATCCCTTCCAGGTCTTGCATCTCTCTTATGGTAGTAGCTTTTGTCAAATCCAATACTTTCAAGTAAATTGACCACAGTCTCGGTGTACTCCAATGACTCTTTGTTATCTTGTGTTGCACTCTTATGAGAGTTTGCATGGTTGTAGATCACATGGAAATGGTATCTTTTACCATGAATAAGAGGTCGACTTAGGGCCATCTTTAGATTGTTCCCACAGACGTAGTTGAAATACAAATTACATGTACCTGAAAAGTAAAAACAAACAATTTATTCCAAGACACATCACAAATCCAAACACCAGGCCCGAGGTTATAAAAGCTTTTTTCGTGCTCAACTCAACTGGAGCACGAAATTTATCCTGCTCATAAATGTTATAATGCCAACAATTGTTGGCATTTTAACGTTTATTAGCATGATAAATACAACGTCTGAGAGACTTAAAGCAAGAAACTTCTTTATTTGTCGGTATCTTAGTTTTTATGAGCAGATGAAATTTCGTGCTCAGTTGAGTTGAGCATGAAAAAAGTTTTATAACCTCGGGGCCAGTGCCCAAGAGTGTGACACATGGCATTACTTTTGCTTTAACCCTTACCATGCCAATATTTTTGTAGGGAAAATAGTGTCTGCTTTGTACCTGTATGTCTGCTGCATATATTCAAATGCATTCTTAATTACTTTTATCATGGTCACAATCAAATAAACCCAGATCAGGCTAATTGTTTAGGAGCAGTCTGATCCTGGTCCATATTGTTTGCAATATGGGCTATAAATCTTTAAAAGTATGTTAACCCTTTCCATAATATTCATGCTAAGCTCCACCCACTTTGAATAGTTATATAAATAAAATTTCTCATTTGTACATAGAATACGGAAATCAGTTGTCAGGTCCACTAGCGTAGGATCATACCTAATCATATTTCCATAAGCAAGCAGAGTAGACCCTGATCAGGCAGCTCTTACAAGAGCTGCCTGATCTGGGTCTGCTCTGATTGCAAAAGCTTCACAAGGCGCCTCTATGAGGTAAACGGTTAAGCAGATGATGAAGCATACAACAATTGTCCTGAATGGCGGGAAAAGGGTTAAAATTGTTTAACTGATACTCCCTATTATCAAAGTATCTTCATAAATCATTGTACGGCCAAATAAAAAAAATGAATTGTTTCTCAGGCACCGCAGCATCTGTTTTAAAAGTCCCGCATTACTTTTTAAAATAAAATTTAATAAAAAATGCATTTCCAGTATCATAACATCATTCACAACACAGACATAGCCATGTTTGAAGTTATATTCGTCACAGTGAAAGAGGTATTGTTAAAGCCATTTTTGACAATTTCTGCAACTTTCATAAAATCGCCCGATATTTACACGGTCACAACTCAATTGGATTAGTTTTAACATTGCAGAAACATAGCAATTAGCAATATTTCATATATGTTTTTTGGATTGTTATAAACAAGATGTGCCAATAAGCGATATTTACGACGAAGTACACTCTTTAATACCTATAAATGCATCGGTTTCTCAAGCTGCATTGCCATTTTGTGTGTGTACGATGAAAGGTGCACCAGGTGTAAGTCACGTGACAGGTAACAAGATGTTTCGCCCCCAAGACGTTTCCCCCCTAGTCTTTTCGCCTCTATTTTCAACCCTGGTTGTTTCCCCCCCCCATACCCTAGTAGTTTCGCCCCCAATACCATTTCCTCCCTAGTCGTTTCGCCCCCAAATATTTTTAATTATTTATTTGTCATAGAGGTGCACGGACCCTATATTAGGTAATTTAAGATCTGTGGTTGGTGGAAGGGTGGGTGGATGGATGCATGGATTGATGGGCGGGCGGACGGATGGACAGAAATACTGGATGAATGGGCGGGGTCGGTCTGGATACCGCAGGATACCTATATAAATGTGTTCTCGCTGGTGATTACTTTTGTCACGATTAAACAGTTTGACCCAGGTCAGAGGCGACAAACTGGGGCTGATTTTGATGCAAATCATTTTCAGGGGATCGTTTTCTTTGTCTTTCCTGAGTTTGCAGTTTGTCAGACTTGGGGAACATTGCAGACTCAGACCAGGTGTTGCGTAAAGTGGGGTCTGGTCTGACTCTATGTTCAGAGATGTCCCAATTTTGTAAAATTGATAAAATAATGTTTACAGACAGTGAGAACCAAGGTCGCAAAAGGTATTTCATGAAGCTATACTATTTGGGGAAATGCAAAGAGTATGGACCCCGATCCGACCTCGTCTTGTATATAGTAGGAAACATTTCATTGAAAAAGTTTGATATATTTCAATTTAGACTGTAAGAAATCCAGCATCATGATTTTGGATCTTTAATTTTACATCGGCGAGCAGCGAAGGCTCGAACGAGCCAGTGCATCTGCAAAGTCTGGCCAGAGCCTTCAGATGAAAACTCAGACCAAATATTGGCTAATACCTTTATACCTACTCACAAAGGCTTAAACTAGCCACGTCCTGACAAAAGCTTTTTCTAGACAACTTACAGCAAAGGCACTGATCAGACTGCAGATGTGCGCCCTTGTTTTTTGCAAACTATCAATACCGATAGCAAGTATTATAACTAATAATCAAACAATTTCAAGTCAGCTAACAACAAAGGCACCGAAAAGACTTGGCGGTTGTGCAGGCTGATATGCATATCAATTTTTCGTAAAAATCAAAACGCATATCACATATACTGCTATAAAAACAGTTTCTTGGCATCAAACAACACTGTCGCTGGTCAGATGGCATAGTCCAGCTGACTGATCAGCGAATTTATCGTTTTGCAAAAAACGAAAACCAGTTTCTCATAGACATGTATGACATTTTACACATCACATATATTTTTGCATTGATACTTTATTAATAGAGTATTTTAGATTACTAAATATCACGGCGAGGCATTACTGTTCATTACTGTTCGGTAGAGCAACATATTTTCGGTCATAAGAATATTATCAAAATGGTAACCATCAAAGTTGTCGAAGCCACTTAACTCAATAGCATACGATAATTGGATTATCAAAGTGTGTGAACGATTACATGTACCAATTATCGATTATTGATAGATAGAGTGTTTATTGAATGTCGCGTGCCCTGGCTGTGTATAAACAAGCAAAAAATATTTTCCATCTCTGTTGATCATTTTTGTCTTTACAAACAGTGTAGACCCTGATGAAATGTCACATTATGCGGCATTTCATCTGGGTCTTCACTGTTTGCATAAGTACAAGTTAAGGAGTCATCAGTATACAGAGGTTTAATATTGTAAAATTAAATGAGAAATTTTGGTACTTATCACATGTGTAAATAGTGAACGCTCAACAAGCCTGCGCGCCCGCGCAGACTCCTCAGAGCATTTGCTTGCAGACATACAGTAAGGATGCAGATGATAATTCAGGCTAAAATAACACTTCTAGACCCAGTAGATAGCCGCATTGCGTTTTCTCAGGAGTCTTTTGCGTCTTAAAACAACTGAAAGAAGATGCATTTTGGTAGCATTCCACAATCGGGGTGCAGTACATAAAAACGAGCTGCTCCGGCATTCATTGCTGTTTGCTAAACAGCCTTAGCCGATGGATTATGCATTTGCAACATAGGAATTTTACCGTTCAGATTTATATGAAGGTGTAAGATTATTAAGCGTGCAGAGGCAGCTATCTAGTTGGGTTATGCGCTTAGGTTTTGATTTAAAAGTTATTCATTTCAAGCATTAATCATTAAGAAATAATTCTAAATGCATAAATGTATTAATCATTAACGTCAATGCAAAAATGTATCAAAAGTTTGGTCTCGTCCAACCCAAATGTTGTGGGTACTAAAAGAACCGTCTCATGGAGATGGTACTTAAAGAATCGTCTCATCGAGACGGTTCTTTTAAGCACTCCAAACACATGTTTAAATTGATGGGTAAGAATATCATTACAGTTTTATTCTCCTAAAGTGTCCTTCTCTGGACCGATGATGTATTGTTTTAGCCTTCTTTAATTTATAATCATAAGTGCTCATAGACTAAGATCTGGGTAGCATCACTGCATGTAAAGAAAAATGAGCCTACATGCGAGTTGGATGCGAAAAACAAAGGCACAAAACAGCCTGGCATCGGCGCCTTTGTTATTTGCTCTAGCTAAACAAGCGAGACGTGAAATCTCACTATTTTAATTAGCCCCTGTAGCTGGGCATGCTGGTTTGAGCTTGACCTGATAACACACCACTGAGTCTGCGCTGTGTGCAAGGTTCATATTATTCATTTAAGTTAATAGCTTAGCTAAGACCAAGTCTATTTCTATAGAAAAAAATAAATAAACAGAAAATGCTTAGTTTTTCTTTCTATTTTTAACATGTTTAATTTGCATAATTCTATTCAGGTTCCCTCCACAAATATTCTACAGGATTTAAAATCGCTCAATCAGAAACATGCACTGTAATTCAAACTCGATTTTATGATTTTCTCTTGGTACTGGCCAGGGTTCGAATCTAGCCAGATTTTCAACTTGCATATTTTCGCAAGTGGAATTTTTGGCTACTTGCTAAGGCCAGAATTTTTTTATAAGTTGATTTACGGGAAAAAATTTTCAGATTTAGGGTGGGGGGACGAAAAAAAAAAAAAAAAAAAGCTCTGAAAATGATCAGTCGATAATAAAAAAAATAAAAAAAGAGATTTTTTTTCTTTAAATTTTTTTTTTCAATATCTCGAGAACAAACAGTAGAATTAGTAAGGTGTAAAACCAACAGTCAGTTATCAGTTTTAACAGTGTCAGTCTATAAAAAAACACAGACAAAATGGCAAACCTTGTAGATCCTAACCATAATGCTCCTCTAGGAGAAGTCTGAACGGAATCTACAGTGTTTGCAGATGACCGTCTGAAAACTTCATCACCATGACAGACTGACTAGATAAGAATGACTAGAAGTTGTAATATAAACCACAGAGTTCGCACAGGCTTAAAAAGTACTTGAATTTAGAGGGCTTTCTTGAAAAGTCCTTGGAAATTAAATCTGCCTTGAAAAGTACTGGAAAAAAACTCAAAGCCTCATACTAGGGCTCTGAAAAGTGAAAAGTCATTATCCCCGCCCATCCCCGTAGGTGGGGGAACAGTGGATACAAATGACTGGTGCATAACTAACGAGACAGGGCCAAATGCACTAGAGAACGAGTTGACCTTGGGGATGAGCTGACTTGGACACGACTTGACCCGCATCCATTGTGATAAATGGCAGGCTAGACTTTAGAATCTGTCCACCCAATAAATGTCCTATTTTAAACACTAAATTGAGTGGCGGACAGATTCTAAAGGCGCTCCTATTTATGTTTAAATCCATGGATAACTGACTAAACGGTGTCTCCAGCTCTGCAGAACAGTTCACTTGGTTCTCCCTCTCTCGGAGTCTCCGGTGAATACTGATATAACAGACACTTGGTCATCTTCGAGTATTTTGGATACTTCATTTCCGATGGTTGATTTCAAACTGACTTGCGGTAATGCTTTTTATAAAGTACCTTAATAGTAAGCACTTGAACTTCAGAACGAAAAATTGTTGTCGTTAACGGCCATATTGAAAATAGGTAGAAATACTGGGTGCCCGCTTCATGTAAAATAACCAGCGCCGGTTTCAAAACACTAGATTTCCTTCTTATAACGGCAGGGCTTTAGATATTCTTTTTTTTTCAAAAGAGTACAGCACTTAAAAAAAAAGGTCTTAGGAGTAACGAGAAATTTTTTGGAGTAACTGACTTTTTGTCTTAAAAAACATACACCAAGAAACGATAAAGATATTTCAACAGGCCGTTTAATTGCGCCCGAGCTAACTTCTTCCTAGTCTACTAACAAGAGAGCAAACGGCAAGATAACAATTTTTATTTGGCAAAATAGGTGTTGGGCTTAGCAGGACAAAGCCACAGAGAAGACAAGGGGGGTGCAGGAGGAGAATATTTTTTGTAAAAATATAGTGCAAATAGGAGCATTACGAGTGCCCTATTAGTGGCTATTGTCTGCTTTGGGAGGGGTAGGTGGGTGAGGGGTTTTGTTGAAATCAAAATATTTGATCAGAACTTGACGCTACTTAAAATGATCTGAAAGATTTTTTTTAGTCATTAGACAGACCGAAATACTTTTGTATTTAAGCCAGTACTTGTTTAGATTTTGTGTATTCGATTCTCGCAAACACAGGTCTCCTGATACTTTTTTTCAAAAAGGAAAAAGCCGCTGGATTTCAGATTTTTTAACGAAAATATTTAATATTTAGAGTCGGCGGATAGAATAAAATAAAAAAAAGTTTTATTAATTTAATTTTTTTTGCACTTTCGGGAAAATTACAGTCGGCGGGTTTGTAAATCAACTAATAAATAAATTCTGGCCTAAATGGAAAAACAACTTGCATTTTTGACAATTATAGTTTTATGAACAGAAATTCAGAAATAAGCTGTTGTTTTAAAGGTAAATTAACTCTGAGTAGTTTAAGGCTGCAACTCTACTAAGGCTGAAAAATCAGAGAATGGTCTTTCAGATTGGGCAATATATTAGGCTGTTCTACAGAGTTTTGTCATTTTCAGGGAGGTACTCAAATCCATTTTAATATCTGAGGGTTCATTCCTAGCTTTCCTGTCATTGGCTGCCTTGGCAGTTACTGCCCAGTCTGACAGTCATGCATGGACGATTTTACATGAAAAGAGAAACAGACTCCCTCCTCAAGTGCTATTCCCAGCTATAAAATTTAATGCCATACTAGCGAGTGCAAATCATTTGCAAGTCTTGCATGTGATTTGGGTCACAAGGTCATCCATGGCTTCAAAAACCAGGTCAATATCCAATTCCTTCATCCTTTTCTAAACAGTTTTTTCACTGGCTGACATGTCCTTTAACGGTGCCATTTGAGTTTTTTGCTCGCAGCCTGAGCAGCATCTTTACTGCTAGATGCCTCATTTCTTTTCAAAAACTTATCCATCTAAATTTGTGAAATCTGCGAGGAAATCTAGAAAGAAAAGGATTGGTCTCGACCAATGGTATTGCGCTATAAAAATAGTTTTATTCTAACTTTAGATCGCAAAAAACCAATGAGCTAACGAACTACCCACTTGTGAATATTTGCTACAATCTAAAATTAGAAAGCATATGATTGGCTGAGATCCGACCATGCTGGGGAGTTTATCGTATGCGCCTGCACATTAAGGTTGCATCCAATGTAAACTTCCGCCATTGACAGGGTTTTCTGATGGATAAAAATGAAAAGAACGACATTTAAGGAAACTGGAGAGAAGATTCATATCTAGGATAAGAACCATGCGGGCCCCCTAGCAAACTCTCATAAAATTAAAGGTTTTTCATAAAGGCTATTTTAGGCAAAATAAAGGTTGTTTCATTGAAATTCTAACAAAAACAAAAAGCAAGTTAATGTCAAATTTTAGAGTATTTTTATCGGATCCTGAGCTTCAAATCCTTGCTATGATAGATGGTGGTATTGTAGGGGTACAGAAAATCCATAGCCAACAAATATATAGCCATCTAAACAAAAAACCAATAGAAATTACTCTTTGTTGTTTGAATCCTCCAGTTGAAAACCTCTTTTTTAACTGAAGGCTTGTGTTGAGCAGTGTTGGATTGAAAAAATAAATGTAAAACTCTCGACTTTGGAAGCGGGGTTTGGGGGTCCTCCCCCAGAAAATTTTGAAAACCAAGAAAGCAGGTGAAGCCATCTCTGGTCATTTTGTAGGGGCAATTTTACCTTCAATAAATGAAGAATTTCAAAGAATATTGCTCCCATTTATATTGTATGCCCTTTTTAAATATAAGATTTAGAAAGATCTGCATCTTGTGTGTAGATTTGACAACCTTAGACATTAACATTTGAAAATCAGCACATGTCACCAGAGTTAACTCTGTTCACTGGTGCCCTGAGCTCAACGGATGAGCCCATCCTAGCTTTTTCAGACCATTGCAGTTGGTGGCCCATCCATTGTTTGTTTGTTTTTGTTGCTTTACGTCCCAAGTCAACAGCTATTGTCATTGCGGGACGGTCAGTTCACCTAACCACACTTTTTCCTGGGCAAGCTTGAACAAGCAGTTAACCAGTACTTCGTGCACATACTTTCGCTTGTAACTGACAACAACCCTTCTTGAATGATTCAGCAGAAGGGAGGAGAATGGCCGTAGAAATTATTTCATGATCAATCGCCACGAAAGTATGGGACCGGGCCGGGATCGAACTCGCGACCCCTGGATCTGCAGCCAGACTCGCATCTGTTGCCAGACACGTTACCGACTGCGCTACGCGGCCCGGTAAAGTGGTGGCCCATCCAGCCTAATGTTCAGGAGTTTTGCAGGTTTTATTCCCAGGTCTGACACATTATTTCACTAGTTTTCAGTTACTTGAAAGATGAGCACTGAGTACTTGTTAAATGATTTTGGTTAAGCCAGCCAAGGAAAAGTGTGATTAGGATCAACTAGTCATTCCGACATGACCTCAGCTGTTTAGCATGGATATAAAGCAAGAAATCAACCCAAAAGCATTTATATTTACCCAACCTCAGTCTTTTTTTTTATTGCTGCCTTATCCAAATCCTCAGGAGAACTGACCACCAGACCACTATAGTCATGCTGGTGCAAGAGTTAGGTAGACACAATGATCTGAGGATGACTACAGCTTTCTGAAAAACTAAAGCTGTCACAGACATTTTTTGTCAACATACTTATGGTCGATTTCTTATCTTCAAACTGATCTTGCAAAAATTAAAGGTTTATTAATCAAAATAAAGGTTATTAAAGGTTTTTCAGCCAAATTAAAAGTTTTAAGGATTTCAACCAAAATAAAGGTTTCTAAAGGTTTAAAAGGTTCCACTAGGGGGCCTGACCATGGATAACAGCCCCAAATTTTCATTCGCAAGAAAATGCAAGTAGAGAAAATACCACCTCGCTAATTACCTTTTTAACTCGCATTTTGTGAGTATGGGAGCTAAAATTCGAACCCTGCTGGCTCGCTCAAATTGAAACATTGTGCCTCTTTGCAGTCTCGCCAGAGCCATTGCCGCTCATATACCAAAAGTAGGGACGTAGCTGAGGTGTAGTCCAACTAGATTGCTGTGCATGCAAGTTTCAAGAATGACATACTCAAGTATCAAACATTATGATCTTGCAGGCCTTTAAAATATGTGGCGATTTTTGTCGTATGCAAACAGTTTAGACCCTGATTAGACACGACAGAATCTTTATATATACAGTATACTAGGGGTGAATCGACTTTGGGGGCGAAACGACTAGTGGGGGGCGAAACAACCAGGGGTAAACGTCTTGGGGGCTAAACTACTAGGGGAGGAAATGGTTTGGGGGGCGAAACGTCCCGTATTCACGTGACACATGCCCGACATATCTATATGGCTGAAAAATGAAGTGTCCAGTCACTCTAATGTCGGTCAGTGACCAGATCAAAAAAACTAAAGTCGCAGTTCAGTAACTACCACGAAAACTGATATCAAAGGTCTAGGGATAGATCTACTTCCATTCATGAGAGTTCTGCATTCCAGTTGTTCATATTTCACATTTATATATTGTCATTTTCATTTTTGTTATCATTCGGAACACTTTCTCATTGCACATCTAGGGCGGTCTTGATTTAGCAATTTTTTAGAGTACTCGGCGTACGCCAGAACAGCCACCTAAACAAGTAAAACTGGGCACTTCGGAGTACTCCATAATTAATCAAGCGATGCAAAATATTTCCGTGCATGCAGGCAGTGATCTACCATCTTTTTTGGAACAGGTCATGTGACTGTTCTGTCTACACCACCTCGAAAGACAGAGTACTCCGGCGTACGCCAGCACAGATTTTACAGTGCACTTGATTTCTGTTCTGCCTGTTCGGAGTGGAAGGAGTAAAGAGAACAGCTAAATCGAGTCTGCCCCTAGAAAAAGTCAAATCAATAAATGAGTGCATGTGCACATCTAACCTGTTGGACTAGGTATAGATCGACCACACTCAAATCGAGCAAAGTAACAGAAATTACCTGGTATACAGTCATGTCCCCTAACATTGCGCGGCCCCTAACATTGCGCACTAGCCCAAGTGACTATGCCACATTTAATCAGATAAAATCTTTTTTGATATTTAGTATCAGGCTGCTTTTGGAAAGAGAAAAACAGCAAAAGGTTTTCTCTTTAATCTTTCACTGCTGAGCAGGGGAGGATTTTGGCAAAAATTTGCAAAAGTTGTTAAAAATTTTCAGACCTAAATTTCAAATGACCCAGACTTCAAATTATTTATTTGGAATCAAGTTTTTGTTGAAGTAAATTGTTGAGAACAACCTTGTGTTACTTTCCCTGGTACATTTTGTAAAAGCAATTCATTAAAGAGAAGTTGTTGAAAATTTTGCAGAAGGTGCGCAATGTTAGGGGACTATTTTCGTTATCCTAAAACAGGGGGGCTGTGCACTTCAAATAAAAGTTGCTAAAGATCGGGAAAATATTTTTCATTCTGAACGCATTGTAAATAATATATAATGATTTAGCTACTATTGATAAGAATTTTAAGGTAAAAATATCCGGGTTATAAAAAGCCCATTGACTTCATATGACCTTCACATTGTATGATCATATAATGAAACCACCGTCCATGCTGTATAATTTTAGATCTGTTCCCCTAGTTACTGGTATAAACAAACCGAGAAGTGAAACTCATCTATTTTTAGAACAAAAAAGCAGCTCCTTTAATTTTTTATTTATATCATTTATTTTTAAGTCTACGTGTTGGCATATGTGTAGAAACAATTTGATAAGATTTCGCTATGAAAATAAGCTAAAAATATTACTGTTATTAGATATTTCATCAAAAACAACAGAAAATATCAGACAAACATTCCACGTGCTGCGTTTGGCCTTGTCCTTCAATAACTATAGTCTGCTTCAGCCCATAACAAAATGAAATGTGTGTACTTCATGCTTGTGTAACAAGAAAAACTATAACATGTGTTACATGTTATAAACGGCGTTGTTAAAAGGTTCTTATGAGTAATAATAGATGAAGGATAATAATGAAGTTTTTTTCACAATAAGATATACATTAAAGCAGCTTTGAATTGAGTCATTAAATGCTTGACTTTTCGCTAATACATAAACTATTCAATCAGACGGTGATGGGGAAGCAAGCTTATGTGAAAGCTTATGCTTGTTTTCAAACCACAGCGTCACCGAGACCCTTCGATTATGAATACATAAATATTAGACTTCTTTCTTAACATAACTGCTTAGTATTAACAGCAAAGTAGTTATGTTGTAGATTTCTTCTGTTTGTGGACCCTGCCAACAAGGCAGCCAGATATATGTGTCTTTAACATTAAACATACAGTTTTATATATCTCGCAATCAGTTGTGTGTCACACACTAAAAACAGCTTTGAAAACAATCCCCTTGATTCATACATATCGACAAGAGGCTTATTTTTAAACATGGAATGGCATGGAGCCATAGAGTAACGGTATTAGGAGTTGTGTGTGGCGTATTAATTAATTTATTTATAATCTTTTTATAAGTGAAATTCATAGTCCCTTCTCTAATAAGTCAGAATATGACCTCTATGTGACTGGGTATTGATCACAGAAAATCAAAAGTCATAAATAATCTTTTTATGCATTTTTAAGAAGACCCTATAATGAACATTTGATCTAATTTTCAGGTCGATATTTGCATTTAAAATACCATTTTGATGCTTGCAAACTTTGGTACCAGAATTTGGTCCCGAGTCCCGGGTATTGATCCCGGCTTTTATTCCTTCCCAAAAATGATCTTTAATGAAAATCAATACTTGTTATCTTCAGTCTTATGAAAACCAATAATACTTGTCCACGCGGAAAGAAAAAGCCAAAAGTTCGTGACTTCAAAAATAATATCCCATGCATTTTCCTCCTTTAGATGGAAATAAATCAAACCCCAGTCATGAATTTGCAGGTGATAGGAAAAATCTACTAGCATGATGATGCTTCCGCAATTGACACATGTATGCCTCAATGACATCGAAACAACAAATCGAATGACCTATTTTCCGTGTTTTGCCATTAATCTTTCTTAAGTGAGGTAATTTTCTCTGCTTATTCATGTTTTCTGCTTGCAGGCCTATTGTCGGTTCTGTTTGATTGTTTTACATTTTCTTGCTCCTATTTTCTAATAAAATGAAAAGTTTGCTTCTGTTTTTTTGGTGAAACGAAACAGTTTAACCACGCACACTGATAAATATAGAAAGAATGACGTCACAATGATTTATAAAATCTACAGAAAATCAAAACTTTGCTGGTTTACATGTAAATTGCCAAAATCAAAATCATAACACGTTCAACATGAATCCTTGCTCTGCACACAGATTTATGGGCGGGCCCCCTCGATTTTTTTTCTCAACCAAAACATATGTTGTAGGTACGCATAAGAACCGTTTGTATGAGACGGTTCTTTTGAGCACCCAAAACACATGTTTAAACTGATACCGCAATTCTATGCCAACATTTTTGCTTAACTGGCCCTATGTATGGGTATTAAAATTGTTGGATAACCAAATAATTTGACTTTCTAAATAATCTGTATATTCTGTTGGTTTTGGGTGCTTAAAAGAACCATCCCATTGAGACGGTTCCTTTGAGGTTCCATAACATATGCATGGGTGAAAGTTCAAAATTTGCAACATCCTGAACTTTAGAAATCAAGTTATAAAATTAGCAATTTATTTAAAACACAAGTATAATTTCATCTGATTAATGGCAGGCTTTCTATGGTCCCAAATTCTGCCACAAATCCTTATTTCTGGAATAATCTTAAAAACTTCAAACTTTATACCATGCATATCTTTTGGTTAAGAAATTAAAATATAACAAAATACTCTTTAATTACATTATATTCTCTGTTATTTAGCGGTAACACTTTACATGATGTACAGAAACATTTGAAATATATAAAAGTTAACCTGCTTCATTTTAGTTTTTTGCAGATACTTGTATTTAACCCTTGCCATGATGAATATTTATATTTACTACACTCTTTCGCATTTTCAGTCCTTGTTATCCTTTTTCTTCTTATGACTCCTTAAAATGTGATATCAAGACCCAGATGAAATTACACATAATGATATGTGACATTTCATCAAGGTCTACACTTTCTGTCAAAAAATGTGATAGTCAGAGAAAATTATATAATTTTCAATTGAAATATTTACCAGTGACCCCTTCAATATGAATTCATTGGACTACATGTATCTCAAGTGCTAACCAAAAGGAAGAATCAATTAGTGTTAAAAGTGGAAAATGATGTAGATCCTGATAAGATGACCTTTGCCATAATCCAGCTGAACTGGATCTACAGTGTTTTCAAAAGCACTCACTCGAGTGCAGCATGACAAGGGTTAACAAACAGGCACATGTACATATACATATAGTATCAACTTTTTGATGCCAGAAAACTGTCCAAACAGTTTGGATCCAGATCTGGCCAGACAGAATATTGTTCTTGCCCTTCATCCAGACTGTTTGAAATTATGATTGTTTTTATAAATGATATTGCATTAATTTTTTTTACAAGTCAGTAACATCGTTTATTGTACATATATTATTTGCAAACTGTTTTTGTACCCAAATCTGTTCTAACAGAAAGTCAGGCTGGATCTGGATCCAAACTGTTTGGCACTCTAAGGCCAAAAGAAAAATATGCATTGTTTCCAATTACATGTCCAAAATTTTTAGGATCGGTACATGTAGGTAGGCAAACTTTTTTTTTATTCAAAATATTTTTTTTGTATTGAAAAAGTATGAAAATCCTTATAGATAGTCTAAACATAGACATTAAAATCCAGAAAGTCTTCAAAAAAGTTTGAGTAGGCGCCAAAATATTAGGGTGGGTAGGGTAACCAGAAACAAGACATTTTCTTATATTTTGCCTATTCAATAAACTGCAGAAACATGGTCCGCATTATTGTGTAAAAAGTGATTTAATTAATTTTCAAGGCCGACAGAAGTGAGCAAATAATAAACCATCCATGTTTGAGCAGTCTGATCAGGGACTATTTGTTCGCTGGTTTCTTTCAGAGGAGGCCTCTAGGTAGATAACTTTGAGTGGTTTAACTTGATTCTTTACATCCCATCAACATTCTTTCAGTTATATAGGGATGGGTCTTATTTTCTTGTTTACCAACCAAAAGATGTAGTGGGTACTCAAAAGAACCACCTCAATCAGACGGTTCTATTTGAGCACCAAAAGTAAACTTTTAAAAAGTATTCACTGTTTTACCATCAATAAAAAATAAATTTACACACTTATCTGGCGACAAAGACCGAAGATTATAAACATTTTTCATTCTCATCTCAACTTACATGTAGCATGAAATTGATCCTGCTCATAACTGTTATAATGCCAACAACTGTCGATATTCTTAAAGTCATGAGCAGGAAAAATATTAGATATGAGAGTTTTAAGTGGTATTTTAATTGGCCTTGTGAGCAAATTAAATTTCATGCTCAGCAGATTTGAGCACGAAATAAATGTTATAACCTCAGACCCTGAACTTACACCCAGTATATTGATTAGTCATGTGGTTAACTTAAGCAATGTATAAGGATTAGTCCTGAGATTATAAAAACTTTTCATGCTTTTCTCAGCTGAGCACAAACTTTATCAGGCTCATAAATGACTAAGTGTTATAATGCCACAATTATTGGCATTTTAACAGTTATAACATACCTGTTGGTTTAGATAAACACAATTTTCGAGCAAAAAATTATAAATATTTTCTTACCCATCAGTTTTAACATATTTTTTGGGTGCTCAAAAGAACCGTCTCATTGAGACTTCTTTTAAGTACCCACACCATATGTTTTGGTTGAGAAATAAGAATATTACATTTTTGGTACACACTTTTAACTAAAGTCCTGGTTATAAGCATGGTTTGAAAGCAACCTAAAGTCTATTTTCAACATTTTTATGAGCATTTGAAATTTCATGCTTAGTTGAGGTGAGCATGAAAAACATATTTTAACCTCTAGGCCTTTATTCATGCAATATGTACAATATGAAAGGAAAGAATCTATTTTTGAATTGCTCACTGACTTGAATCTTATCACACTAATATTAAAAAGTCTCTTTTTCAGTTTGTTACGTTTTCGTACTTGGGAGTTTTTACATTTATTTAATTCTAATGAGGAAATGAGATCTCATGCTCAGCTGATTTGAGCATAAAAAATGTTATAGCCGCAGACCCTGAACTTGCACCCTGTATATTGATTAGTCCTGTGGTTAACTTAGGCAAGGTATATGGATTAGTCCTAAGGTTTTAAAACTTTTTTCATGCTCATCTTAACTGTCAGCATAAATTATATCAGGCTCATAAGTGTTAAAATGCCAACAATTATTGGCTTTTAACAACTATAAGCATGGTAAAGACAATGTCTGAGAGTTTGAAAGCAAAACATGTATTTTCAACATTTCAGTTTTATGAGCATTTCAAATTTCATGCTCAAGTTGTTCATGAAAAAAGTGTCAGAAACAGTCATATCTTTAAACACTTGTATGCACTTTGCATTCAGTTCATCAGGTGAAAGAATCACATTGTCAGTGTTGTAAAGATGGGGTAAAACCTGCAGAAGTGATGGTCCTGAAAGTTTTGGTTGAGGTTTGGGGTCAGTTACACTAAATATCACAGCAGATTTATTCGCTTTCTTTAGTTTCTCAAGAAATGATGCAGTATCTGCAAAGTGAACTGGCTGTTGGTCAACGACAATGTCTTGAAGCTGTACATGAAAATTTTCTCGCTTCGGAAGGAAATTTCTTGTATAACACCTGCTTCCACCTGAAAAAAATTAAAAAATAAGACTTTTTATTCAAAACATCACTTCATGAGAAAAAACTTCAAATTACTCATGCCACACACAAGCAAATCTGGGGGAAGGATCAGTCGACAAATTTATCGATTAAATACACACATCCTTCTGATCTTTAATTTTTTAATGACTATTTTTACTAATGCAATTTAATCCATTACATAGTTTTGGTGCTCAAAAGAACCGTCTCACTTAGATGTATTTTGGTTTAGTACCGCAATATGGGTAGCTATTACTCTTCTAATGCCATTAAATTGCTAGGGAATCCGATGCAATGGTAGTTGATTGTCACCCTGTTGTTTATGTGATTGATGTCAATCAGATAAATTTTTAAATAAGCAAATTGAGTTTCATATTTTTTTTTCAAACTGGGAAAAAAAGTCACCTAAATTACATTGCTAAAGGGGTGCGACCACTCGAAAAGAAGAACAAAAATTGGTTTTCAAGACAGATTATCGCTTAATGCAGGTCAAAAGTATTGCAGAATGCTCCAAGGGGAGCATTCTGCAATACTTTCAACCTTCATTAAGCTACCATTTGTCATTAAGAGCTTTGTTTTGTCTATTTTTGAGTGGCGGCTTGCGGCTGAATGCGGTACCAGTCAGAGTCTGGTGATGACTCAAATAGTTTTTGCAATATATTACCTTCTTGGTGTAGTTCTGGTTCCAGGTGCATGGGTCAGAGGTACAAGAAACTTTGTTGAATCCAAGACGGGTGCAAGCTTCGGCTTTGAACAGGAGGGCAGCTACATGGGTGCACATTTCTCCTTGCCTGAAATAAAAATAAAATATATTCAAAGGGCCATCTTAAACTTTTTGTATACAGGGAAACACCTAAGACGGCACTTTAACAAACATTATAGACCCAGATGAAATGCGGCTTAATGTGGAATTTGATCAGGGTCTACACTGTTTTTCAGACAAAGAATGTACGAATTTTTGAAAATTAGATTTATGACCCTAGATATATACAATGGACTATCCTACTTTCATTGTATCAATCCATAAGTATACAAAGAGTTAATAGCTACTCTTTTTACCTTTCAATGGAGAATGCGTTATTAAATAGGTACTAATTCCCTATTAAAGGGCATAAAGCAGAACTGTAAATTGCAAAAGTGACATGAACATCTTTGACAAAACGACGTGACACCAAAGCTGTCTGATCAAGCTGCTGTAGTTCTTTTTTGCGGGCACTGACAGGCTTTCTCCACATTTTAAAAAACAGACTCCAGCCGTTAAGACTGCTGACATGAAATATTCGTGGCAATTTCGTGCCCAGTGTTACTGTGTGGTTAGCAAACTATTTTTAAACACTACTAGTTTTTTGACTGTACAATGTTCTCGGGTGTCAGTTGCCAGGCCGGGCACACACAACCCCTGCCTTGTGAGAGTGATCCTAATATTGGCTGGGGAGTACCGTCATGACTGTACAACTCAATCAAACAGAACAGATTTCTTTGCTGTATGCAGATATATGCAATCTAGTGGTAGGAATCGGCTGGATTTTTATGATCGATCATTGGAAATAACAAGTCATTAATCGACTAAAATAAAATACACATATGGTACATATCATGCCAGGTATGCTTAAGATGCCTCACGGGGTCAAGTTGATTGACCAGACATGTTAGGTGTTCAGAGTGTGTACCAAAAAATTAATTTTCTCAACCAAAACATATGTTGTGGGTACTCAAAAGAGCCGTCTCAATAAGACGGTTCTTTTGAGCACCCAAAACATATGTTCAAACTGATGGAATAGAATATATTTACAATTTTACACTCATAACTTTTGTTTATCTAAACCTATGTACATTATTTGAACCATATGCTGTTCATACCAGAAACTGAAAATGCAGAAAAGGGTCATATTAAATAAATACACCAAGCTAAAAATGGAAGGCCAATGAAGCAGAATGTCTATACTAAGTAATTGATTATTGAAAAACTACCAATCAATTAATCAGTTCACTGAAAATGACCAATGATCGATGAACTCAATTAATCTGCCTACCACTAGCCATAGCTGGTTTGTTAAAGTAAAATATATAGAATGCTCACCCTGCCATACAGGTATGGTCCACTGTGAGAACTGTTGCATCCGACTTGTCAAAGGCACACCATGCTTCATGGGGTGGTATCTGTCAGAGCTTGAGCGGGAGCTTGAGACCTCATCACTTTTGCCTTCATTTGCATTCAGCAACAATGTGTTACTGACCTCCAGTAGGTAGCATGTTCTCACCCAGCCGTTGAAAAATTGCTGATATGCTTCGAGGGAACTGTAAGCTTTCATTGTCTCTCGGGTGTATGAACCAGGCGAATCTATCAAGTACACAAATGTTTGTCCGAACTCCACCGCTGGCCAGTTTGAAACATCGTCAACCCACTCACTAGAAATCAGAAAGGGGTCACCCTTTTTCTAATCCGAGCCTTCTCTGATGTTTAAGTGGCTTTTCCATATTTTGATATTTGCCACTTGTGGCAAATATCAAAATAAAGAAAAGTCACTAAAACGTCAGAGAAAACTCGGACTACCCTTTTTCTACATTCTCAATACCAATGTCCTTAAGTTTTTCTTCGTACCGTCTCTTTGCAGTCTTTTACAAGTTCTTGAAGTACTCACTCATTGTTTTACCGCTATTTTCACAGAATAAACAACGCATTTTACTGTTGAATGTAACCACGAAAAACAATATGGCGTGTAATGTTTTTTGCCCTACATTCGTTGGTGCCTAGATTTACCGGAAAGACCCGAATTACCGGAAAGACTGCCGAAATACCGGAAAGACCAAAGAATAATAGGGAATTAAAATATGCTATCCAGTTTAAGTTTAAATGCTTAGTTATGTATTAACTTGTTTGGGGACTAAAGTATGTTGTATGTTTATTTCCAATATGATTATATCGTTTTAAATATTTAACCCTCTATTCGAATCTTGTTTATTCAAAGTAATGACAAATTGGATTAAGGCCCAATTAAAGGACCCTTGATAACTTATAATCCCAATCAACGTGTCAATAATGGGAATTAACCAGCCTAATTAAAGGACCCCTGTTAACACCAAGATCTAACAATCCAATCAATGTAAATGATAAATGATAAGTAAAGGTGGACATACCAGTAATTAAATAGTTGACACTGCAAAATTAAATATGTTTATTTGAATTTTGAAATAAACTTTTTAGATTTTTATTCTGTAATGTCCAATTTTTGTACTGTCCATTACATATAAGCAAAATATACATTTTATTATATTCATTAATCAATAATCACAAATTAATGTTTTCTTATTATTCTTTGGTCTTTCCGGTATTTCGGCGGTCTTTCCGGTAATTCGGGTCTTTCCGGTAAATCTAGGTACCGCGTGATTCTATAAATAGATTGGGTTTACACGTCCTGAAAAAAATACGTAGAGAGTCTACTTATTTAAGAATTTCGTATCTATAGTTATGAATTTATCAATAATTTCGCCCCAGAAAACCACTGACAACACACAATTGGAAATATTTTCTTTGTAGAAATATTTATTAACAATTCTAAATTTGACCTTTAGACCAGCTGACGAGAGTGAAATTTAGGCACGGTCCGTGGGGAGAGCAGGTGTTCAACATCCGACATTTACACTGAAAAGACGTTTTAAATACTCTTTTAATAAGAAAAGTCTACATTTGTTTTTACTTTACCCTTTGAAAAACGAAACATTTAATCAAAACGTTATTCATTGAAACAATAACTTTGATCACACCCCTCTTCGGAAGAGTCCATTTCAAAACCAATTACAATTAGAGGCTAAGTAACCACTGTCTCATAAATGAACTAATATTAGTTACTTATGCATTAATAAGTAACGCCGTAGAAAATAGGAGTACTGCAGGAGATATTAGTAATAGGAAACAGACTATAGTTTTTACAATGAGAATTGTGACTTACTTTCACTTTGCCAATTTGCCAAATGTAGGGCACGCATTTCGATGCTTAGCGCAGCTTTCAATTTCCCCAGTAATGACGCTGAATATGCTAATACACAATAATGCAACGGGCCATAGTAATGGAAAGCTATGGAACCTAAATGCAGAAAAAATCAAAAAAAATATTTTCTCAATCTCAAGGTCTGAAAAAGTAAATCACTTACCGATCGAATCCAAGAACGAAAATAACCCTATCCCAGCGTTTTACTTTAAACGCGCAACCCCTAAATCGCGAGAAACATGTAATTTGTGTTCACTTCCGGTTTCAGACTATTTGTTTCACTTTTTGGTAGGCGTGGTCGTCAAAAAAACATGTGACTGATGACGTCATTGTTGTCTCTAAATGATTACTTTATTTGGCTGCGCACACTTTTTCAATTTTGATTCTTTCTTATAATATCCAAGGAAGTTAAAAGGCTTATACTCCTTTCCTAGTTTATCGCGGATCGTAGTTTACCGCGGATTTTACAAATCTCAGTATTTCTCCCACATGGCGCCCCCTCGCGATTTTTTACGCTAACTACAGTTGAAGGAAGTCCCCAGCTCGTCAAATCCAGATAAATTTGACAATATGTCAAGTCAACTGATGAGTAAAATTATTTTCATATGAACATTACGAAGTTTACCATTTTCTTTTGCTATTCACTACCCCTCCCCTTATAAAAGCCGCTCGGGTATTTTTAAACAAGCGATTCAGTTTGTTTACCTCGCCTGAAGTTGTCGTCTGTATCTGACAGATGTCACGTATACAAAAAGTCACATGTTCTCTTTTTAAGGAAAGTCATAAAAATCCCGGTAGAATGGACAGCTGTTTAGCGCCAACTGTCAATTTGTATAGACCAGTTCATTCAAATTAAAATGCACTGGAAAATGGTCGTCAGGAGCTATCATAGGTTGCTTGTCATTCATTCTTGTTAAATGCGCAAAATGCGACCATTGCTCTCACTTGATCCACCTTCATTTATGTTCAAAAGTGAAAGTCGTAAGGAGAGGCAGTGCATTTAGGTGCCCTCCCTGTGTTGAAAATGCACGATATATTTTAATTACTGAAAAAAAACGAAATAACCATTTAAATTGATGCTAAACATAAAATTTAAGTATTGTGAATTGATTGAAATGATAAATACTTATGGGAAAATGTTCCTTAACATTTATTAAGACTTTTAAAGCATTTGGCTTCCTATTCTTTGAACTTTTTTAATTTAAGTGAACTCCGCGATAAACTAGGGTGACCTGATTACGTCACCAAAACAAACATGGCTGCCGAGAAGCGCTCAATCTGGGAATGAATCATTCAACACACATTTTCTTTTCTGGTAATATTGTATAGGAATGATTAATCTACCATGTGAAGTAATTAAATAAAAGTTCATTTGCTTTGACCTTACTTAATATCACAACGACTAGTTAGCTCCGCGATAAAACAGGATCCCAGCATAAGTGCGCAATGTTAGGGGCCTTCACCGTACCTCACATTTATTTCACAAAACGTTTTTACGCATGGAGTTGCTCCTTATTAGGATTAATACAAGATTAAAGCAACAAGGAGCGAGTTCGTGTTTCAACCAATGTTAAACTCTGGTAGATGCACTGCGCATGTCTAGTACAGTTGCTGCGCGAACTCACTCTTGTCGATCGTTAGTTAGAAGACAAGTATTAGCTTTCACAAAAAGCTGGCGGTCTTCTAGCCTTATCAAATAATTATTATTGTATGCATTCTTGCAAACTGTATGCTCGTGAGTTTGTCCATGTACATTTATTCTACTTTCTATCGTCGGAGCTGTAGGCTACTTTTTTGTGTGTTGTTTTGCGATTTTACACAGGCCGGAACATTAAATTCAGTATGAATATTAGAGATGTCCAGGCAGTGTACGTTGTAACAATACAAAGTGTATGGATCCCTACCTATAGCCTTTGAGACATATGGATCAGACGTGTCTTATGGTTATCATTATAATTGCTATATTATAAAATCGTAAGAAATGACAACTAAATTTTTGTCATTTTTTCCTTTGCCATATCAGTGGACCGCCAAATTAAACGCAATTGAATCACAACAAAAGCCATCTTCGTTTGTCGTCTGCTAAAAAGTTTTGGAAACCTCCATGAAAAAGTGTGGACCCAGATCAGACTGCTCCTATTGGAATAGCCTGATCTGGATCCACTCTGTTTGCTTTGGTACTTTAACTAGTTAGTAATCATTTCAATGTTAGACAATTATTTGCTACAGACGACTTGAGCAGAAGGTTTTCAGATCAGGATTATCGTATTGTACCTCTAGCCTAGCCTTTTGAAAAAAAATCCTAGAGATACAGATCCGTATCCGTAGTCTCACAGACTAGAGATGCGACTCCGTACCCATAGTCATTGTCTTACATAAAACAGCTGTAGTGTCTTCTACACTGAGACGGGAGAATGTACCAAATGTGGCTCGAATTTTCAATATAAAACAGTTTCAAATCAATTGTTTTTTTTATTTTGCATACTTAATTATATGTGTGCTTTCGTAGTGTTTGTTGCATAATTATTTCAATAAAATCAATTGTTTATTGTTTATGTGTCTTTTGGATATCCGCCCAGATTTTATGCCATGCTAAACTCAATTGAACCTGAAATTTCAACTGCTCATTAGGAAAATTCTAAAGTATAAAGAACTTTCCATTGCTTTAAAACTCTAAAAATAAATTGTCGTTTGTTGTGATGCCAATAATTGTGGAGCATAAAAATCATGCTCAGTTGCGTTCAGCACGAACTATTTTGTATGTATTTAGAACACAGAACTCTGGTGTATATGTTCGAACAGAGGAGCACAGTATCTCAGATGGTATGGCATTAGACTGGAGACTGAAGGTTTGCTGCAATGTAGCTCGGTAGTCACTTCCAGGCGGATTCAATGTGTATGGATATTTTTTTTTAATTTTAAGACTGATTATTATCAGTTTTGATTCCACTAATGTGTAATTATGCCCCAACTTTGAAAAAGTTATAGAGGCATATTGCTTTAAGCTTGTCCTTCCTTCCGTTTGTGCGTCCGTTGCAAAATTCAAGTTACAGTTTTGAAATTTTATAAATAGATTTACATCAAAAAATAGTTGACCCGTATTTTTAGTCCAAATTATCTCCCTTTGTGGAGTTATGCCTCTTTTAAAGGGCCATAATGAAATTTTGTAATCAAGATGTCTCAAAAAGTATAACAGCTAGGGGCTTCAAACTTAGTCAGCTAATAGACGATAATGAGTAGATTACCTGGTGATTTTTTAAAGTTTTTTTTCTGAGACCTTGTTGCTAGTTTTGTAAAACCTTTCTGCGACCTCTGCAACCTCTCTTCGATTGTCAATTGTTTTAGTTGCGGTGAGGGCAAGCTCTGCCGGACCGGGGCTTTACGTACGTAACAAATCCTCATCCTGGATTCTGCTGTTATTGAAGCACAAAAAATGTTAAGCTCGCATTTAGGCGTGCTAACTATTGCTATATACATATATGTATCAGCATGGAGAAACGATCAAATTAAATAAACACACTATGATGAGCCAGCGAAAGGGCTCACAGATACTCAGAGCTAAAGAAAACCTCAAGTTGAGCCAGGGTGGGCCTAGCTATAGATAAGCATCAAGCTACAACCCCTCCCAATGCAAGCTTAAAGTCAGAGCCGTCATTGAGTCTGAGGCCCGACCCACCGTCGTGCAATGAAAGAGGAAATTGTAGTTACCATAAAATATAAGTTCTGATATGTCCTGTTGCAGAAGAGTTTTAATCCCATTTTGTATTAAACAATTAACTCTGAGTGTCTATGGTAGAACTTTTCGAATTTAATTATATCTATAATCTTGTTTTAATAACTTAGCAGTCGAAATAGGTTTCTATTTTTGAATTCATCAACATAATTACACACTCTAGCAAAACGAATAAGCTGCGAAATATCGACACTATACGTAGGAAGTGGTTTTGTTTGTGGTTACATCTTGGATCTCGGAGTGGCACATACTATTTTGGGTCACTTTGACTCTGACTTTGACCTCTAGTCTCAATTCTAGAAACACTGCGTCTGAAGCATATTTCTTATAATATTGGGGTGGGGGTCTGAATCCCAAAGTTGCTATTTGAATACATCTTGGTGCCGCAGAGCGTCACATACTGTTTCCAGGGCTCTAGCATTTCTGTATTTCATGTAAGATAGGAATTCCATTTTTGGTTTGTGGATACATTTTGGAACCGTGGAGTGTTATATACTGCTTCAGGGTCACGATGCCATTGATTTCTGTCCTCAGTTTTAGAAAAAATAATCTTAAAAATGGCATGTCAAGTGTTTTCAAATAACTTAACCACAAAAGTGCCACATGCTAGACCAATTTGTTTATTTGGTATGTTTGTTACGTAACTGAGACATATCTTGTTTGCTACATGTATAGACTGTAAATGGTCATGTACTAAAGACCCAGTCACATAAATAGAATACGTACAGTCTAGAGAAGGGAGCAGGACTTCTCTTCCTTTTCTGTATCATTGTCAAAATGCAATATACTGATTTTCAAGATACTGTTTTCCCTATGGTATGGCAGGTTTGAATGAACTTAATACTAAAGCTAACAAATATAAGTTCTACACATTAACAATCTTCCAAGAAGCCACTCCCAGGGAGGGGGTGGGGTACTCTGATATGTTCATACATACGTAGGCTTGGACCATTATTTTTGCTTCAAAATTTTGATTTTTTTTTTTTTTTTCTGGGGGGGGGGGGCTCAGAAGAAAAAAAAATATTTATGGGGATATGAAGATTTTGTTAATATCTATTTTGGGTCATCACAAAATTGGACTAGATTTAGGGGCATTTCTATGCATTCTAGATTTTTTTTCTTAAGGTCAAGGTACAGAATTCGGGTTGCTAAAATTTCAAAGATTTTTTTTGAGGGGGTGGGGTTGCTTGATATTCCTGATACTTTTGGGGGCGAATGGTATATGCTGGTTCCAAGCCTACGTATGAAGAAAAATGAGAGTACCACCTATGGGAAGCTCAAAATTCACACAGTTCCTCCTTGGCACGAGGACGCAAAAGATTGCATTAATTATCCAAGTCATATCATAAAGATTACCACCATAACCGAGGGTTTTGATGGGGTATACTGATTAGTGAATAATTGCCTTTTTATAATGAACAGTGAATAATGAGTACCTAAAACTAATGAATAATCCTATTTTTTAATGGATAGAAGAAAAAATGATAAATAGTAAATTTAAATTCGATTAGATTTTAATGAACTATGGGTCATATTTTAATGAATAACCAAATTTTTAATGGGATGAATAACAGACTAAAATGTTAATGAATAGTGAATAACAATCCCCCATCCAGACCCTCATAACCATGAACCACATTTAGTAGACATTCTAATTTCCTTTTCCTTGGCATGAGGGCAAAAAGGTTTACACAAATTGGCTAGGTCACATTATGAAGATGGTCGACCCAACATTATACGCCGATTGAAAGCGATCGCTAACATTTTTTGAAAATTCAATACTTGTATACTAAGCATTGGGCAAGGGTTGTTTTCTCTATTCTATATGTGGACAGCTATATGCAGGTTTTTGCTTCATAGTGCATCACAGACATATTTTGCCTGATTAAGCCTTTCAATCGTATCATATATGGATTAGAAAAGCCATAGATTATGTTCAAATGCCAATTTCAATCATAACTTGGCAGCTCTTTTGCGTTTAGCCGCCATTTTGAAACTAGAGGAACAGGCGTATTTTGGCTAGGAGTGTAACGATACATCGGACCATCGGTGCATTGCGATGGGAGCTAGGTCGATAGTACTGCATCGATGGTAAAGTTATACATCGATGACTATCGCCGATAGTGTTTCGAACTATCGATAGTTTCGATTGTTGCCTTAATGAAAAGCTTTCTGCTAAAAACGTTATGTTTTCTTTGCATTTTTAGCGGATGTTTACACCAGTTATTTCCCTTCGCTTACGGTTTGCACAACGCCCGTGTCAGAGCACCACCATGCACCCCTGTAGGCCAGTCGCGGGTAGCGGGAAGACAGTTTTCTGTCGGCAACTAATTTCTTTAAAAACATTCAATAAAGGAAGCATTAAACTTGGCTTTGTGGATTTTAAATGATTCGCGCGAAGAACCATTCGTAATTGGGGATGCTCAGGGACCAGACGTCCGCGCTCCAACGTACACGCTAGTCGTACGAATAGGCATATCTTGTATCCAATATGGCGGCCAAACGTGAACCCGAATTTGAGATCGTACAAAATAAAGCTGCCAAATCTTCCGTTTGGACCCATTATGGCTTCGTTAAGATCAACGATGACGTTGACAAAAGGAAAGTCGCTTGTCGACAATGTAATTTTGTGTTAAAGTACAGTGGAAACACAACAAACTTGACTGACCACCTGAGAAGGAAACACCCCACAGTTTACAAAACTTCACAAGTGAAATCAAATTACCATCACTATCACCTAGTTTACCAGTAGCCAGTCCACTTCCAAACTCTAGTTCAACAGAAACTTTTCACAGTATATTTGGTTCCAATAAGCTTCAACCCACATCAAGGAGAGCTAAGGAAATCACATCTGCCATGGCTCAGTTTATCGTTAAAGACTTGCGTCCTTTCTCAGTTGTTGCAAACTCAGGCTTCAAGAATCTGATTAAGGTGTTGGAACCAAAATACAACATTCCAGCAAGGCAGCATTTTTCGGATAAAGTTATCCCTGAACTGTATACCAAGGTTAGCTCACAGCTGAAGCTAGAGCTGAAGGGCAATTATGTTGCCATAACAACAGACGGGTGGACTAGCCGAGCAACAGAATCCTATGTGACAATTACCAGCAGCCACATTGATGAGAACTGGAACATCAAAAATTATGTCCTTCAGGTAAAGTCAGGGAAACTTTGTTTACTCTTTGCATACTGCCGCAGTCAAGCTAATAAAATACTTTTCACCTGGTCAGTCTGAGATAATTTAATTCCAATGTTTTTTGTTTGGAAAAACTTGACTTATGCAATCAGGACTTTAGTTAAGAGTGCGTAATGAAAATTTAATTTTCTTATTTTTCAACCAAAACATATGTTGTGGGAACTCAAAAGAACCGTCTCAATGAGACGGTTCTTTTGAGCACCCAAAATATATGTTTAAACTGATGGGTAAAAAAATATTTACAATTTTACGCGGGGAAAAAAATGTTTATCTAAACCTGTGGCAATGATGAAGCCTTTACCTTTTTCTAAATTAAAGTAAGGTGATCCCAGTCTTCTTCAATGAAATGGTCAAAAGGGACCATTAAAATATTCCTATAATGTTCAAGTAAAAGATTTGTCTAGAAGGGACTAAAATATGAAGTATATTTTGAAATAAATAAAATCGACAAATAATTGCACATAAAAGGTAATCATTCCATGTAAGTCAAAAGGGACTCCTTTCATAAAGCAAAAAAAAGCATTCATTTAGGCTGTCAGCTTAAGTAGAATTATTTTAAATGAAATACTTCTACTAAAGCTGAAAGTGAAAGCCTAAATCCATGCTACTATTCAAACTATTCAACATAAATAACTAATGCATATTCAGGATACTCTGCATTCTTTATTTCAGACTAGAGCTATGCCTGAATCCCACACAGGAGTTAATATTGCAGCCGTCTTGACAGAATCAACAGAAGAATGGTGTTTACAGCCCCATCCCCCACTTGTTAGTGACAATGCGTCAAATATGATTGTTGCGGCCAGAGAGTTTGAAACAGAGATACATGTGACATGTTTTGCTCATACACTGAACTTAGCCTGTGGGAAGGCCTTAAAAATAGCTTCTGTTGCTAAGCTTCTGGGGAAAATGAGAAACATTGTGGCCTTTTTCCACAGAAGTTGTCAAGCAACAAAACTTCTTGGGGAGAAACAAAAACTCCTCATGTTACCAGAGCATAAACTAATCATTGATGTTCAGACAAGGTGGAACTCGGCTCTGGACATGATCAGTAGGTTTTTAGAACAACAGCCAGCAGTTTATGGAGCACTAACATCCAAAGAATTAAGAGGCAAAGTAAACATCACAAGTTTGGTTGAGTCTGACATCTCAGAGACAGAAGAACTTGTTCAAGTTCTAACTCCTCTGAAAATTGCTACTGTAGCTTTGTGTGAAGAAAAAGTCCCAACTGTATCATTAATTCTGCCACTCCAATATCAGTTAGAAAGCTTCATGGCTGATAAAAATGATGACACAACTCTTATCAAACAAGTCAAGAAGGCTGTTCTCACGGATCTATCAGGAAGGTACTCTGATAGTGATGTAAAATCAAAGCTAACATTGGCTTCCCTGATAGATCCACGCTTTAAACAAGTTCCATTCTTGTCTGAGAAAGAAAAGCTTGAAGCCTTCCATGATCTGACTGTTGCTGCTGTTTCAGCTGCAGAGGCATTCAAAGCTAAACAGACAGTCACAGTTAAAAGAGAGCCTACTTTTTCAATCCAGGAACTTCCAACTCTTCCAGCTATGCCTGAACTTACTGAAGAATATGATTCAGCTTCAAATTCTTGCCCAAGCCCCTCTTCTAAAAAGTTAAAACAAGTCAATTGAAACAGATCAATCTAGTAGATCTAAGCCTGATGCAGAGCCTGTTGAGCTTGATATAAAGCCTTCAGCTATGTCTAGCCTTTTTGGGGATGTATATATTACATCTGTAGAGCAGCCAAAATCCATACAGGAGCTGTGCGAGTTGGAAGTTTCTGAATACAAAAAGGAACCCCCTATCTGTGCAACACAAAATCCCCTAGATTGGTGGAGAAATAAGTGTGAGAAATACCCATATTTGTCCCTGCTTGCTAGGAAATACTTGTGCATTCCAGCTACCTCTGTCCCATCAGAACGAGTGTTTTCTACAGCAGGGGACATTGTAACTGCTCAAAGGTCACAACTGAAGTCTGAGCATGTTGACATGTTAATTTTTTTGAAAAAGAATTGGGATCCAGTGAAAACACAATTTTAGGCTCAGCATTGTTCTTTTAAATGTTTTGGAGAGTTCTTGCCTTAACACTCAACAAATGTTATGAGTGCAAAAACATTTTGTTTGGAAGTTTTGTTCATAAATAGGCTGGTAGCCTTATAGTTAATAGTTAGTTATTAGCAGGACATGCTATCATTTTTATTTATTTCTTTTTAAGAAAAGAACTGGAACCCAGTATTCTTTTCAATAGATTTTAAGTTTTTTTCAGCTACTCATTAGGATGCACTAGTACTTATTACTCCACCAATCTAGAAGGGTGTCTTTCCAAAGGAAATGATTGCTTCTTTGCTGTCATTATGGCATCATGGGACACTGGCCAATTTTGGCTTCTAAAAAGAGTTTTCTTTCCTTTAGGAAGACATCAAAGGTGAAAACCCTACAAGCTCAGCTGTCTTAAAAATTGTTAAACCAGGTCTTTTCAGATATCTAGTCATTTTTGTGTTCAATATGTCAATTACCCAGTTCTTGGCAGATATCTAGTCAATAATAAACACACAAAACAGAGTCTAAAAGGTATCACTTTTTTATTTTCTCTTTGAAACAGGTATTTCTATTTTAAGCAATAGTATTGCAATAGTATTGCAATGGTAACCCACAATAGTAATAGTATCGCAATGGTTCTTTCTGCAATTGCAATACTATCGCAATAGTCATTTTTGGCTGCAATAGTCACCCCTAATTTTGGCTGGTTGGACTCTGGTTAATTTATGACATCACTCCGGTTAAACCAGAGTGCGTTCGGTGTTGTTTTGTTAAACCAATGTTAAACATTAGTTCCTCAGGTTCTTTCTCGAACTCCCTCAAGGTCAAACCTTTCGCTAGACTACTTTCGATTTGGTACCGAATTCTGTTCGTCCGACAGTCGTGTTTGATGGGGTTATCTAATTCGTAACGAGAAGTTCCAATCGCCCCACGCCATGGTCGTTTAGCCCACAAATCACCCAACCTAGCCAATCAGACCCTGATATGATGGGGTTGGAATGTGTGGAGTAAATCTGAATCTGCCAGGTACTCCAAACACCTCTAGTGAGTATTACATGGAGTGCGCAGCGTGTGCAAATGACGGTTTCGAAAAAAAGAAATAAAATCAAAAACAATTTTTATTCACAAGTTTTTGGAATTTTGTTATTTTCTGGTTTTTGAGCTGAGAAATCAATATGACTGTGTAGAAAAACAAGAGGAAGGCATCATGAATGGTGTTTATATAATGGGTAATGAAAATGTTTAATGAGGTTGAAATTGATGAATATGAGGATGATGAGTTTTTATCAGTTTTTTAAAGAGTTTTGAGGAGCACTGCTCGGAATGATCCGAGGTCAGGGCTATTACAAAGGTCAGGTGGGAGATTGTTCCAAATTTTAGCAGTTCTGGGAAAAAATGAGTATCTATGAATGTTTATCCTAGATCGAGGAAATGTATATCTGGATCTCATGGATGGCTGAATATCGTCTGGAATGGAGTCAGTTATTGTGTAGAGTGGTGTGTTTGCTTGGGTTTGGATAGGTTATGGTGGCGTGGATGGGTACTGGTCAACTCGTACCTAAGTCAACTCATACCTTCGTCAACTCGTACCCATTTTGGTCAACTCGTACCTTAGTGAACTCGTACCTAAGTCAACTCGTACCTTAGTTTATTTATAATAGAACATGAAAGAGTTTTATGCCGTTGTCTAAGTACTTTACTCATGACAAAAGCAAAATGATAAGTTTTGTTACGACTTAGGCGAATTCTGCACTCAAAAAGGAGCGTTCAATTACAAATGGGTAATACAGTATACTGCCCAGGTGTTGCTCGCTCTTACAAATTACAGTAGATGAAGAAATAGCTAGGCTCTATATTGTAAAAGAAATAAGTGTAACTTACGCCCATTTTGGTGGCAGCCGGACTGCCACTGGTCTTGACGTATTTAACGTATGAGCTGTTTTGTAATAACACGGATAACTGTTAAACAACTATCACTGGTTAAATGTTAGCCTCTGGTAGCGTCGTCTTAGTATGATAGTGTAGCTAAATGGACACCAAAAAATGGGTGGCATTTATGCAGCCACCTCTTTTAGTGTTAACTTACAAGGAAAGCACATTGCAAACTTATCATCGCAAATAGCACTGGTCCCACCGAAATCATAAAATCTGGTTTTGTTGCATGCAAACAATAAAGGTACAGACTCGACGAGATAGACCGATCAGAGCATCCAAGCAGTCTGGTCAGCGCATTTGTTATTCAATCTCAAAAAATTTAATAGCTGAGCTTGCTGTGCGCACTATTCAAATTGAACCTAGCCTTTGTAACTGAGCATGCTGGATAAGTCCTTATAGGGTAGCTACATATGTAACCGCTGAATATATATTTTCTCGTGGCGCGGGTTTTGTGTACATAAAGCCGCTTAACAGCCACGTGCTGGTAAATGGTAGGGTGTGAAAAACAGTATAATGATGAATACATGTATGTGATTGTATTAATAAAGTTGTAATAAGAAATTAACATTGTATGACAGTGTAAAACTTGAATAATTAAAAAAAAATAGTACAATATTATTAAAGAAAATTCGGAATTGCAATGTAAAAACATGAAATATTTCTAGTTTATAACTAATTAAAACATTTTAAAAATAAACCCAGCTCACGTCAAAGGGTTTGGTTCTTTCATTTAGAAAGTCCAGGTGAGTCTCTCTTCATGCAGTCTCATCTGAGCCTTCGCTACTTGCCACTTAAATGACTCCAAATTTGCATTTTGTTTTGTCGTATGCTGACTTATTTTGAAATGAGTAATTTAAAATATTTTCTAATATTTTAGTGTTAGTTAAAAAAAACACAGCATGCTATCATAACAGGCCTATGTCCGAAATTCAAAACTTTGTGTTCACGAGCAGCGAAGACCCTGCAAAGCCGTCATTATATAAAGGGCTAGGATATTGGAACATGCAGATCCGAAACTCCCCTAATCGCAGCCTCACAGGTCGTAATTTATAGTGTTTTTTTTCAAAGATTTTAACAGGCTGGCCCGAATCTCTCCTTATTGCAGATAGCAAAACTGCGTTGATTTGGTCGTTTAAGCAGGCTATTCCGAACATTGACCCTTAGGGAAAAGGTAAGGGAACTTGCCACAGCTGGCCTGAACCTCGTCCGATCGCCAATACTAAATTGTGATGAATATGTATGATTGAACAAGCTCCCAGAACACCGCCCCGTAGGCATAAGAGTTTGGATTTTTGAACAGGCTGGCCCGAACCTAACCTCGGCACAGATAGTAAATTTTGATGTTTTAGTGTTTGGAAAGGCTTGTTAGGACATAGAATTACCAAACTCTGCTGTCTGTTTATAATTATGTTGAATAGGGGAATGATGTGGTATGGTATGTACCCTACCCTACCCTGAAATGATGGGAAGAGAAGGTGTGATCTCCGAGGGTATCTCATTCTTTTTTTTTAGATTGGTTGGATTTATAAGCTACCAAAGCCCATCATACCCTACCCCATCCATTCCAAACACACACCATACCTACCATACCTTACCACACAACGCAATGTCATCCCATTATATCAGGAAAGGGTAGGGGTTCTCACCATGTGACGAAACAACCAGTGAGAGGACGTCTTTTGCCGAAATAACCATTGGAACAAACGTCTAGGGCCAGGAAACGATCATGAAGTTGACCTCTTGGGGCTCTGTCTTGGTCTTTGTTTTGCTATGCATTACTTTGTGTCACTTCTAGTTTTGCAATCATCTTGGCGAGGGAGAGAGAGCTGGTTGCTTGACTTTAATTGTCTTCCTGATGCCTTGTGATTGTTAGTGTTATGTGGCTCTTCCGCATGGTGCCGTGGGTTGGTATGCAGTGTGTGATTGTGGTATTTCGTGATCATACTCACTTACTTTTTGTAATAAAACCATATTGGGGAGATACTTTACAATTTACCTGTAGTACACTTCTGTCTTGTGAAAGGCTATTACCGCAAATATAATAATAGAAAAAACTGAAAGCTCAGTCTGAAATATTAATTTCACGCGTTACGATCAGTATAGTGTGAAATATTTGTCTTCACGCCTCTTAAGTATACATATAGGGCGATGAGAGTATTATACATGGGCAGTGAGGTGTATCGAAATATTCATTCTACCAGACGCAATCGAACCGTTCATATCAAATTTTCAAGATGATAATGATAACTGAAAATCAATATTTCAAAGGTTATTATTAAAAAGAATTCAAAAGTTGAGATTCGTTAATAATTTTCAAATTCAAGTTTTATACTTAAATACGTGTATATAATTTTTAATAATGAGGCCCGACTTTCAAACGATTCTACAATTGACAAGCGGGTACAGGTTTCCAGAGTTTTGGTTTTTGAGGTTTAGAGTATGGTTCCCTCCCCTTGATCTACCTATCTAGGGTCAGGTATAGGCTAATGTAGACGGTCAAAATCCTGACCGTCAACGAGAATCACGGGATAGGCATGATCTAAGGGAAGTAACTCTGAACTGTGTAAAAATTGCGTGGACGATCTAGCGGATGATTCATGAGAGCTTTAGATACAATAAAATCAACCAAATTTGAGGCAGGAATCCAGTATCTCAGTGTGTATTTGTTTTTTCCGCAAAACTCGCTTTGCTTTAATGATTAAAATTAACAAAATATCGTAACTGTCCAACAGTTTGCAACCCACACTAAACTTAAAATGTAACAGGTCATCTCATTGGTCAATCTATAAACTAATCACAGCCAATGATAGAATAGGGGATACCTGTTGTCGATTTGAGACGATAACGGGGCACCAGTTTAGGTTTAGAGAAGACTTAATATAAGTACACTATTTAGCTTTGGAAAATAGAACTTGTTCTAACTAGATCCCTTAAATATTATATTGCTTGTTTGAACGTATAACATGTCAAAATGCAGTTACTGTAACCGAATATTTATGGTATATATATATATATATATATATATATATATATATATATATATATATATATATATATATATATATATATATATATATATATATATATATATATATATATATATTGATTAGGTTGAAAGTGACCAATATGACATACAGTACTAGCGATAGACAACGAGCGTTGACAAATCGATTCACTGTCGCGAGCAAAACGATTGTCAACAGCTCATCATATAGTCACATGGTCGATGCTGATTAGAGTGTCATACATTCATCACAAAAAAAGGCAACGCCTACCTGTGTGTGAAGCGAAACGTGTCATTGTTCTGCCGTGTTCCAAAAATAGCTACATTTGGTGTATGAGGTGTGACAGAACAAAGCATTAACCAGCGCCAAGTTGGTAATATTGAAAGCGCGAACTAGCCTGTGCATCAGAACAGTCTTAATTTAAACTTTATACATGCAAGGTACTGCTGATGGACATTGTGTCTGTGCGACATTCTAAAGTCACGTGCTTGGTGTGGATTTATTTGTAGTGACATGTCAAGTTATTAACTGCGACACTTTGAATGGTCTTGATGACACAATATTTTGTCCAAATTTCGACACAAATAGATTTGTCTATGGTGACTCATCAATGCCTACTACTGAAGCTACGGCACTATGGTATTGGAGATTCAACTCTGCAATGGGTCCAGAGTTTTCTTCCAGACAGGAGCCAGCAAGTACTTGTCGAAGGCCACACATCAGAATTATTCCCTGTCACACAAAAAATGGTTCTTTGACCACTGCTATTCCTCCTCTGCATTAACGACATGCCAATTAAGGTGTCATCTACTGCTCGACTCTTCGCTGATGATAGCCTCTTGTATCGGAGGATCCGTTCACACTGTAGTCATTCCACAACGGCAATTCGGGTCTCGTCACCCACTCCGGTGTAATAGTAAAATTACCTTCAAATAAAGGCTGACAAAAATGAGAACTTTCTAATTTGATTGCTTCGAGATTGCATCCCCTAGTTAACAACCTCTGTGTTGTTTTGCCAAAACGGAGATAAAAACAGATTTTCAATGTATTTTTTCAAAGTTATATTTAAAAAATGTCAATTACGGTTTAGTCATAATTATACGGTTTCGTCATTGATTAATTGTCCACGATGACGAAACCGTAATTAGTTATTTCATGCCTAGACATCAAACGTTAAAGTTTTCAGATAATTTTAAAGCTAAAAGATACAATGTGAATTTGATGAACAAAAATTAATCGGAACCCAAGCATTTTGGGGCGTTTATCTGTCATTAAATGAAGAAATTGAACATAATGAGAAAGTTACCTTAACACCGGAATAAGTGACGATACCCAAATTGCCGTAGTGGTATGACTACAGTGGCTCAAGCCAATATAGCACCAACCTGCAGGAGGACCTTGATCGTCTTCAACAATGGGAGATTGAATTAACAAAATGTGTTGTGTGAGGATAACAAGGAAGTGCAATCCAATCAATGCCACCTACAACATGCACAATCATGACCTAGAAGTGGTGAAAAAAGAAGGTACCTTGGAGTTACATTGGCTGACAACCTGTCATGGAACAAGCACGTGGATGAGACCACAAAAAAAGGCAAACAACACCCTTGTTTTCTTGCGGAGGAATGTCTCAAGATGCCAAAGCGAGATCAAGGTCCAGTGCTACACTTTTCCTGTCCGACCTGTGATTGAATATGCAGCTACAGCCTGGGGCCCCAACACTGACAGTAATATTCAGCAGCTCAAAGCTGTCCAACGTAGAGCAGCAATATTCGTCACACAGGCGACTACAAGACCACAAGCAGTACCAGTCAGATGATTGCTTATCTCGGTTGGAGTTCCTTACAACAGAGAAGAACTGAAGCCAGGCTAGTGATGATGTATCACGCGCATCACCCATGGCCCTGTAGATATACCAGCTGCACAGTGCATACAACCAGCCACAGTTATGCACATTCAGAGAAGTCCTAGCCAACGATACATGCTACCATTCTGCAGAACTGATATGTACCGTCACTCATTCTTCACAACAGAAATCTGCCTTTGGAATCAACTGCCAGAGCATGTCGCCACCGCCCACACCTTGGATTCTTTCAAGGCGGGCCCAGCCGACCTCTACTAGCTTCATACACTGTAACAGAGACACCTGATTTTAGCCGTTTTTGTCTGTTTTAACTGCACCCGGTGTGCCTTACAGCACCCTTGTACATAGTTCAATATGCGGCGATACTCCAGAGAGTGCCCTGCATATCACCAGGAAGAAGAATAATAATCTGAATCCACTATCATAAAGTACTCAAGTCAGGGTAGTTTAACTGTGAAGAAAATCACGGTTGACAAACCTACAGGCCACAGACCTGTAAACAACATCTCACTGCTTTTGTTGATTTAGTTTATAGGTGTGTTTTAGAAAAAAAAGGACCTTGCATCTTGATATTTTTCCCACCTTCAATGATCCCAATGTGATTGGGAATACTGCATACGGCAGTCCAGCTGTGTACTAAATCCAGTTTTTAGTAAGGCAACACAACAACAATATACAGTTTACATCAAGCAACGATGACGGTTCTCCTGGCAGAGGAGGGAAAGAAACCCAAAGAATAGTATATTGTACTCTACTGTACAATAGGAGAAGAACTCTAAAAGTTAATGCTTTCTACTGTACAATAGGAGGAGAACTCTATAAGTTTATATTTTCGGGTCTCGCTCTTCCTCACGGTGCCATGGGTTTGTCTGCGGTTTGTGATTGTGATATTTCCTGATCATACTCACTTACTATTTTTATTTTCCTTATGAATTGTATATATTGTACTGTATAATTTTAATATTATAACTTGCTATTTATTGGAAATAAAATATGTTTGAATTAAACCAAAAGAAGAAGAATGTGGATGGAATTACTTACAACAGTTCTACAGAACATGGCGATCACCAGGGTATCTGATTGAGCTAGGCTATGTCCGATCTGTATGGCAGCCGCATTGTGATTTAAGAGTTGTGAGGACGCCAGCTTACATCTATATAATGGAGGTATACAGGTCTTGAGGTATAAAGGTCTGGGCCCTGTACGGATATCCGGTATAAACGCAGCCGAATAACGCAGTTATATTAAATATATAGGAAAACGCAGCCACTGTAGAAATAGTGTGAAACGCAGCACCTGTACGGAGGGGTATAAAACGCAGTGAAGTGTGCAGCAACTATAGAAATATAGTATATAAATGCGACTGTAGCCCATATAACGCAGAATTTGGTTTTAATCGTGATAATGTCCAGATATTAAATTTGTTCCGAAGATTTTCGTACTTAGCTCATTGTTTAAAACCCCTTAGAATGGAAACCCTTAGCGGGTAGTTTGGTATTCACTGAAGACGGATGCGACGGGTCATTTTATCAGGGTCTGCAGTGTTTGGTTAGACGCAATCCAGGTGTTGCATCATGCAGTGCCTGGTCTGAGTCTGTTTTGTTCACAAGATGGCCATCATCCGTATAAATTGATAAAATAATGGGGAAAACTTGAGTTTGCACACAGTGAAGCCCGACGTAGGCTATAGCGTCGGACCTGTTTTCACTGTTCACAAAATGTCTTTTTCATGAGAATATATCGAGAAAAGTGGATACCCTGACCAGCGTCATACCTTAATTAAGGCGCCTGACCTGGGTCTGCACTTTTTGCAAGATGTACATACGTTGATATGCAGATTAAAATGTTAAATTCTCCTTCAATATGCGAGAGTGAGTCCTGCACAGAACTGAAAAAAGAAATGCTGAATTAATATAAAAAAAAAATACCACTGAAGTTTGGTGGGACGTTGCAGTATGCGACGCATACATTGTATTTGCATGCTTAAAATTGTTCCATTGGGATGGACTCACGCATTGTGTGAAAATGCCTAAATCTGTTCTACACATTGTTCTAAACATTGAAATACAAATATATATTGAGACGATGAGCTTGTAATGCTTGTAGCGAAAAAAAAATGTTTGTTCTGTTCGGAAATATAACCAGGAAATCATTAGCTAAAGGGGCTAGCATACGCACAGCTTCGCATATAGTTCAGACCCTGGTGAAATACCGCATTAAGTGGCATTTCATTAGGGTCTTCACTGTCAACCAAAATACCTGTTTACCAGTATCCAGATTGAAAATGGTTGATGAAATAGCGATTTCATTAGACTGTTAAGGTGCGAAAAGAGAAGTCAATGACACTAATCCTCCCAATAAACGAAAGCTATAATTGGATTATGAACGCCCGTCATCGATTATCAAAGTTAGTATCGATTATCAGTAGTCATTAAAGAAAGTGAGTGTTTATTTTAGCCACAGTTACTGTTTGTCGCGTGCCCGCGTTGAGCCTACTGAAATAGTACCTTTTAAAAACTAAATTTAATTAATTATAAACATACTTAGTAAATAAAATGTTGAAATTGAAAATTCCGCCATAACATGACAAAACCAGCAAAATGAGTGAACAAAGACTCATATCAGCACAGGCATCCACCCATTATGATCAGAGTCTTTGCTGTGCACTCAGTGGGTAACTATGGATTTAAACTTTATTCTTGCGAACAGTGAAGACTGTCAGTGATGTCCAATCTGATCTCCAGGAGCCTTCTCGTGAAGCACAGCCACATTGTCGCGTGAATGTGCGAGTAATAAAGTCCTAAAACGGTCCGCGCATCCGCACGCATGAAGATTAGGTGGCAGCTGAACCAAACCACATAGATGTGCGGGTATGGAAATTGAAAAAAAATACTTTGATTAAGATTATAAATAATAAAGAAGTCTGAGATGAATTTCACAAACAACAAACAAATCTCATCAAGGCACATCAATGCAATTAACATTCTATTAAACCGCAAAAACAGGGATTGCAATGAAGTGAAATAGTTCGGGTGAATATTATCTCATGGATCCCGTTTCTTCCCCTGCCTGTCAGGTTCCCCATACTCACAAAGAGCTTATCCATTTTTGATGATTTCTTCCAGCGTACAACAATGACTATGATCTGACTGAGCGGGTGCCATTTCTGGTTAGAGTATTTGCTTTGCGCTCAGTGGATAATTAAAGCGGACAGTGAAGTCCCTGATGGTTTCTTCCAGTGTACAGCGAGGACTTTGATCTGACTGTGTGGATGCCCAGTCTCAGTAGAGTCTGGTGATGGCCCAGTTGCTCATGACACATTTTGGATGATAGGCTTAGAACTATGGGTAAATTGAAATTAACTAAGTAGCAAAATTTATTTTGTTTTTGTTATATATATTTGCCTAATAAGAAATAATGGGGAAAAGGACCTGTTTTCATTTAAAACCTCATGGCCTTATGCTTTACAACATGATCTCCCATTCAAGACTCAGATCAACTGGGTCATCCACCCAGTCCTCCAAACATTCTTCGCCATGAGCATAAAACCATTAGCACGTTAGCTTTAGTATATATATAATGAACTTGCAGGAAATATAAACAACAAACACAAATAGCAGATGAACGAAGTATAGACTGGTTTGTAGGCTATATGATCCTTGTTACAAGATTTTTTTTCTTAATTTCCGACCAAATTCTTCTAAGTTCATCTCCATAGACTACATAGAGGCATGAACTTTAAGATCTGCAAATTTTATATTTTATTTCCGTGCTAGCAGTGACTTTTGTCGTCTGCTGATAAGTGAAAACAGTTTGGACCCGAACCATTTGACACCCTGAAATAGACAATTTTGAAAAAAAATCAGCAGACGACAACAAAAGCATGAAAAGCAACCAGCGTGCAAAGAGTTAAAGAGGCTTTTGAATTAAGAACCATGTACTAACAGGCTATTTGTGCTGGAATAAAAGAGATCATCATCAACAACAACAACAACAACAACAAACAAACAAACAAACAAAAACTTAAATTAAAAAAACATACATGCATGCATTTATATACATGTACTCCATCGCGAGAATATTGGGATATCACATCCAGCCAGCACGGGTCACCATCGGCCCGCCAACGAAACAAACATGTTGACGGGCTGATAGTGGCCCCGATTTATATGGGCCTCGTCGCCAGAAACCCTGTTTAGGGTTTTGAACCAGGCCATACACAAACTAGCCTGCTCAGCTTCAGAGACTAGCTAAAACTGAAATTTAGCTTGCAGTCAGTTTAGATATGATACTCATAATAAACGAATAACAAAGGCGTGAATGTGCAGGCTGGTCTGCACCTTTGTTTTTCGCAAGCCCCGAACAAAGGGTTTCTCACGTCCAGACCACCCATATGCTCACCGAGCAAGCAAGCTATCTACATGCTTGAAATAATACACGATGTAAGGCTCTAACAAAAATATTTTGCTGCGCAGACTGATCTGTGACCATCGTTGTTCCCATTTCTTAAAACTATTCCAATGAAAAAAGCAGATAATGTCGGAAGTGATCCCATCCAAATGCTTTGATTCTCTGATGGCATACCTCATGGATTTGGAGAAATAATTTAGAATGATAAGGGACCGCTCATTATTTAAGTGTCAGGGGGGGGGGGGGGCTAAAAAGTAGGGGGGGGGGGTCGTATGAAATTCCATGTGGCTTGTAGGGGGGGGGTCACCATTAACTTTGGCTTCCGATCGGGGGGGGGGGGTCATGTTAAAATTGCTACAATAAAATTGTTAAAAATTTTCCTCGCTCGCTCGCTTGCTCCTTTTTATAAATCAACCTCTTATTTTTAGTTAGGCAGGCCACTAAATTTCTCAGTTTTATTTTTTGCAAATGCTAAAGATATAGATCTAGTTTTGTTGTGCTGGCTTCAATGTTACAATTTTTATCATACTGATTTCGATAGAAAATGTATCGATTTATCAGGCTTTCAGATGGGCCCTACCTTTTCTTGAAAATCTCCTACTATCCCTACATTTTCACTCTAAAATGTCATTTATGGGGTAAATATACAGATTTTTTCTCGCTCGCTTTGCTCGCTCAGAAAAATGAAATTAGCTATTATATTTTATTCAGGGAACAGACAGCTAAAAAAATTTCACTTGAATTTTTAACCTAAATGTCTCTCTGTTTTGCTAGTATTTTTGTCATAGTCATTATCCTGCTAAAATAGTGAGTATGAAATTTCTTATAAAATATTTTAACAACTTATTGTATCAAATGATTTTGTACTTGGAAAAGCCCTATTATCCCTACTTTTTTTACACAGATCATCCCTACTTTTTCACGACCTTTTCCTATTTTCTGTACTGTTTTGTTGAGGGGCACTTGAGAGCTTTATTTTATGAATTTTGTATTTGAAAACACCTCTATGCCTAATGTTTCACATCCAAAATCACTACCTTTTCTCTTATAATTTTCTTTTCTTTTTCAATTTTTTTATTCTTACTTTTTCCCAACTCTTTGTGGAAGGGCACTTGAAAGCATGTTTATCTGCAGTTTAGTACTGGTTCAACCCAGGAAGGCTTATCTTGACATTACTGAAAAATTGTTGACTGGAACGAAAGAATCAATATAAACAAAGTAGTCTAATATATAAAAGAAACCTGGTTTAATGGTGGTCAAAACTTGTTAAGATTTAGAAATGAATCTCAGATTATAACTCATGTAGGCCAATAGATAAATAAAATAACCATTTTACCATTCTTATGACATACATGTTGTGAAAACAGGCCAGGGCTTGAGGTGAAATGCCACTATTACAGTTTACTCACTGGTTTAATCTTCTATCTTCAAGGATAGCTCGCTGCAGGTCCGTAGTCCGCACAGGGAGAGGATAAAACACTGGGTCGTCAACCTCTGTAGATTTATCAGACTATTCTGAAGATATCTGCTACACCACTGTGAGCTCTTCTCTGTATAACGTGACGTCTGTTCACTCCAATATCTGGTCGTCTTCTCCCGGATTAGCGGTTCATCTCGCACACTCCATATTCAGCCACGTGCTCCTCGTGATAATACATAAACCTGACAAACAGGTTAGCACTCTAAAGGCTTATGCAATCATGCGGCTGTCCTCATTTGCATACCGTATTACTACGCAAGACTGGGAAAGCCTGTCGGCACTACACTCCTCCCACTTTTATTATTTGAACTTTGCTGTATATGTATGAGCAAATCAATCAACTAGGGAGTTATTACTCACAGACAAACCGATTGCAGTTTGTACAATCTTCAGTGAGTATGTTCCAGTCCTTTGTAGACCAGTTGTGGTCCTTTGTTGGCCAGTTGTGGTCCTTTGTAGACCACATACGGTCCTTTGTTGACCAGTTGCGGTCCTTTGTAGACCAGATGCGATCCTTTGTAGACCAGATGCTGTCCGTTGTTGACCAGTTGCGGTCCTTTGTAGATAAGCTGCGATCCACTTTAGAAGAAGAAGACAATGTCCTTTCAGTACAATATTTTCCAAAGCTTTATAAGCCAGGGTTTCAGCTGCTGCTGTACTAATTAGATTTGACTTAATTTGACTGCATGTGTGCCGCATCTATCCCAAAAGTAGTAATAACATGGAGTGTAAAGTTGGATTCAAACTATATGTCCCACCATATTCCATTGTTGTAAATTGAGATGTATGGGGAGTATTCCAAGTAATCTTCCATAACTTAGGTGAAGAAATATCCTAATTCTTGCCAAGTCACTTTTCCATACTAAAGAGCTGGGTGGCATCATTCTTGTATCTTCATTACTTGGAAGAGGAAATGCTTAGTAGAAATAATCTGAGCTCAATACCTCCTTCCTTGAGATGGAAATGCTGTCTAAACACTACGAGTCCTGGTGACATGGGTCTCTCTTGAGGACTTCCATATTCATTTAATATCCCAGCTACGGGACATTATACATTGAGTAATTTGTGTGGCGTGCAGTATGGCGTAATCTGTGTGAAAAGACCTTCTGATGCCCATCAGTACCCAAGAAATGTCCCTCCTGCGGGGCATTGTTTATGATGAAGTTCAAAATGCTGAAAAATCCTAAAGCTGCTCCACTTCATACTGGAGATTATCTGTGTATAAAAGCTCCAATAAATGACAGTACATGACTATGACTGTTTGTTACCGCCATTGTGAAAACCTCCCATGTATCCCATCTTGGCTAATACCGCCTTGGCATTTTGCTGCTCCAGTGAGTGTAATAATCCAGCATGACTAAAATACCATAATTCCATTTCACACACACACTAGTGTCACCAGTCACTGTACCCGACTGCGGGTGAGGCCTGCACCTGAGCACATATAGCCTGTCTCCCAGATGCGGGAGTCTGTTTTCTTGTACGCATCATAGAGACATATCAAGGTCTACCGTAATTTTTGGATAAACACTTCCGACTGCGGAAGAGTCCAAGACCTATCACCTCTCTCCCTACTTAATCTCTTCTTTTGACATATCTGGATGCACCTCCAGGGTCCCAGATGCGGGATGTCTCCGGATCACTGCCTTCACTTGATGTGACCATCACAACTTTCTGGCAATACTTGATTAGGGTACATGTACCCCCAACTATACCCTCAATAGAACTTGAGCATTGAGGGTGACAATCTTGTGTAAACTCATAACATGCGTACTTCAAAATGTCTTGCATACGCCTTGGTACCACTGCATATTGGCAATCTCGTCCTGGTGGACTGCTAGTAGAAGGTTCAAAAGTATGTATCTCGATCTCATATTGTACTACTGTTCTGAGAACTGGCTCTGTATCACAATTGTATGTAGTGTTAACAACTTGCAGAGTGTCTTCAACTGTACTGCTGTATGCTGATCCTGGAATCACAAACTTTGATCCTAAATTGGATTCTTCTCCATAGTCCAATTTACAGGTATCCATGGCAACAGGGTCTGCGGAAGTGACTCTCCTTTCAGATATATCCATCCTTTGCAAGTTGACTGGATCTATCTTTAATCCTATGGTCATGAGGTTTCCTCCAGCCATATGGGATTTCATCTTTGACAATATACCTAGCTGTGGATCACACTTAATGAAAAACCACTTCCAGAGTACTACGGACTCCGCCGCCTCTTCCACATGTTTATCTTTCAACTGAACCAGAGTATGGTATACTTCACACAATTTGACTTTGTTTAGAGTGTGGTCTAGTTCTTTTCCTGAAGTCGCATCATCAGAGCTCTCTTGACGTGAAGTATCAACCCGCTGCGTTTGATAAGTCTCAACATCCAGTTGTGGATAAGGTGTGTCGAATTGCTGTTGATATAGTACTGTCTCCAACTGTAGATATTTCATAACATCTTTGCTGACAGCGCTGACTGGTCCTTTTCCTGAAGTTGGATCATCAGAACTTTCTTTGCATGAAGAATTAACCTGCTGCTGTTGATAAGTCCTAATATCCAGCTGCAGATATGGTTTGTTAGTCAGGTCTTGATTTGATTCTTTCAACCCCTGTGGAGACTGCCTTGCATTTTGCCAATTGCTAGTGCTGTCTAGGTCTTCTATTGAAGTTGAGCTTTCTTGATGTGAAGTATCAACCTGCTGCGGTTGAGAAGTCCTAATATCCAGATGCGGATATGGTTGGCCCGAACAATGCTGATTCTGTATATTATCTGACTGTAGATAATTCGCTTCTGAAGTAGCAACAGAATTGTCTAGGCATGAAGTACCAACCAGCTGCGGTTGATATTTGTTATTATCTGGCTGATGTTGATTCTGTACTTTCTCAGACTGTGGATACTGCATAGCTTCTGAAGAAGCAACAGAGTCGTCTAGGCATGAACTATCAACCAGTTGCGGTTGATTCTTATTATTATCTGTCTGATGTCCATTCTGTACGTTCCCAGACTGTGGAGACTGCAAATAACTAGCAAGAGAGCTGCCTTGACGTAAACTATCCTCCAGTTGACGTTGATTCTTGTTATTATCTGGATGATGCCCATTCTGTATTTTCCCAGACTGAGGAAACTGCAAATATTGAGAAGTAGCCGCAGAGTTGTCCTTGCATGACATATCAACCAACTGCGGTTGATATTTGTTATTATCCCTCTGCGGATATGATTTGCTTGAACAATGTTGGTTCTGTACGTTCCCTGACTGTGGAGACTGCAAATCTTGAGAAGTAGCAGCAGAGTTGTCCCAAGAGTGGTACAGGTTTGAAGTATCAACCAGTTGCAGTTGATATTGGCTATTATATGGCTGGTGTTCCTTCAGTACGTCATCGGACTGTGGATACTGCATATCATGTGAAGTAGAAACAGAGCTCTCATGGCATGAACTATCAACCAGTTGCGGTTGATTTTTGTTGTTATCTGGCCGATGTTCATTATGTACGTTCTCAGACTGTGGATACTGCATAACTTGTGAAGTAGCAACAGAGTTGTCTAGGCATGAAGTATCAACCAGTTGCAGTTGATTTTTGCTATTATCCGGCTGATGTTCATTCTGTACGTTCCCAGACTGTCGATACTGCATATCACCTTGTTCTCGCATTTCCTTAATCTGATGGCTCTTTGTCTCTGACTGCACAGACTCCAGCTGTGGAGACCGTTTAACATTTTGCTGTTTTCTTTGAATGACCTTGGCCCTCAGCTGCCGAGACTGTTTCCCATTTTGCTGTACAATCTGTTTATTCTGTTGGCCCTTGGTCTCCAGCTGCGGAGATACAGCAATCTGTTTATTCTTTTGGCCCTTTGTCTCCAGCTGCGGAGATTGCATCACATTTCGATTTTTTGTCTGCCTAATCTTTTGGCCGTGCTTTACTGGGGCGAGGATCAGACCTACTTCTTCGTCCCGTTGGCTTTTGGCTGACTGTCTTTGAATCGACCTGCCCTCTCCTCTGGATCTCTTGATAGTCTAGATGAACATTCTTTAGTCATATGTTGTGGGCTACCACAAGTAAAACAACTAGACCTTTGTAGTGTACCATTATCAATTTCACACAGCATATTCTTGATCCCTGATTTAAGATCAGAGACGTTACTGCAAAGAGTTGACATTTCATCTGACACTTTGGACATTTGTCTAGCAACCTCCGTTAATCCTTGAGTGCTAGTTCCCGACTACGGAAACTCATTTCTTGGAATAAGACCTGAATCTGTCCTATGGATTGAAGAATATGGGCTAATGTTCTGTTTCGAATTAATAGTACTTTGTAAATAACCCTAACTCTCATCATTTTCTTCTGAACAGGAATCTGTGTCATAGTCATCATATGATTTGCAGGTGTATGCATTAAATAGCGGATCAGATTTAGTTGTTTTTAATGATGGACGTCTCGGTTTAGAGGTCTTGTTAATGCATTGGAACCACTCCATTTTGTCCATGGCCTCTACGAATGATTTTGGCTGCTGTGTGCAGGCATGCTGTCCAGCTTCAAGATCTAGGCACCCCATGCAGAATCTTATTATGGCATGTCTCCTAATCCAGGCTTCAGGCAAATCTTTATAAGCTTTTGCAGCTAATGTCAAAATCCTGTCCGCCCAGTCACGTAGGGTTTCACCTTCATCCTGACATTCATTCTGGAAATGGGCTTGAAGGGTTTCAGGTAGTTCCTCCCTCTTGAACCTCTTCCCGAACTCTGATATTAGGTGCTTGTAAGACAAATCTTCATTCATATTACAGAGTAGAACATAAAAATCAGCTGCTTTGCCTTTGAGTCCCCATATCAGCATGTCTGTTTTCTTCTCATCATTCCAACCTGCAGCAGTTGCATAGCTCTCAAACTTTTGTTTAAATAAATTCCAGTTAGTCTTCCCATCAAATACTAAATTTTCGGGTAATACTGGTGGCTTACTCGGTTCAGCTGTTTTACGTCTAGTAGGTATCTGTCTCTGGACAGGAAACTGATTTGGTTGATATTGAGCTGTCGGTTGATGCTGTGTCATAGATTGATACTGTGACATCGGTTGATACTGTGATTTCGATTGACACAGTGACATTTTTTGATACTGTGACATCGGTTGATACTGTGACGTCGGTTGATACTGTGACGTCGGTTGATACCATGACGTCGGTTGGTACTGTGAAGGATAACCCACCAGCTGCGGTGGATGATGTACCTGTGCTTGGACAGGTATAGCTGGTAATGAACTCTGCTGTGGATCGCCACTGTTCCCTGGTTGATATTTTCTTGCTGGTTGATACTGAGCTGTTTGTTGATAACCTACTTGATGTGGTGACGAAAACCTCACCAGCTGCGGTGAAGGCTGTGCCTGTGCTTGGACAGGTGTAGCTGGCAATGAGCTCTGTGGTTGATTCTCACTGTACCCTGGTTGATATTTAGTTGCTGGTTGATATTGGGCCGCTGGTTGATAACCTACTTGATGTGGTGACGAAAACCCAACCACTTGCGGTTGAGACTGTGCCTGTGCTTGGACAGGTGTAACTGGCCATGACATATGTTGTAGATTTTCACTTAAGTCTCTGTTAGGTTGATTAGCATTCATAAATTGGGACAGGCCCTGTACAAAATATTCCTGTGGTTGATAGGTGGGCCGACTGCGGCCTTTGGCGTGTACAGGCTGGTCTGTAAAATCTATGAGCTGTAGTAATCTTTTTGATGTCCTCAGTTTGTGAATATCATGGATATTTGCGGGTGTAATTGGAAAATTCTCCTCTCGAAACCGTACTATGTTTTTCGCTACTCTAGCACCCACTCCTGGAAGTTCCCTTAACTCCTCCTCCCCAGCAGAATTGATTTGAACAGCTGACATGATTATAGAATGGTGGTAGTATCCCTTTAAGCTTGGATGTCCACAGATATAACTGTTGCGTTATGTATATAGATGCAAGCTGTTCAGAAGGTTTACAGCTGATAGATCACAGTTGTGTGATGTATCAGTCTATTAACATTCCAACAAATTGTTCCTGGTTTTGAATTTTAGAAACTTTAGCAGATAAATCAGAGTTCCGTGAATATCAGCTGATTTGTTGGATTTTTAGTATGTTTACAGCGGACAATTCACAGCTGCGTGAACAATCAAACAAAACATACTGAGTCTAAAAACTGCAACAAAAATATACAAAGTAATTTTATTCTTTAAAAAATACGCGTTGCTTGCACGTCGTTTGCTTTGCAGAAAAGAAAACTCTTGAATGATGCGATTCACAAAGTTTCAGAGACCACGTTTATCTGAGAAAAAAATATGCAAAACAGCCGACTGCGGCCGTTAATTTACCGTTAACTGGTAGTCCTAACAATGTTTTATCAATAAAAACTTTAAATAAACCGACTGCGGTTCAAAATTTCATAAAATTCCGCCGTTGTATGCTAAATGTTTCCTTACAAACTACACCCGGTTGCGAGTGCTGTCAGGCGGAAACAGAGATTTGCACGTGCCAATTTAATCGACTCTTTGCCTGCTGAGTCAGCGAATCAATCTTTTCCGAAAAATGGTTTATTTTTTCAGACACCGACCGACTGCATTTCGTGTGCAAATAAATAGGCAAATGCGCTAAATTCTGCTAACAAGAAAAAACTTGAAGAAAAATGCACTCGTCTGCGGGTGCGTTGCCTGCAAAGCTCTTCTGGGCGTAACCAAACGAATTAAATTGTTTCTGATTGGCTGAACAAAATGGCGCTTTGTTTTCATGCGCTCGCCATGTGCACGCGACCTATTTTCTCTGAAAATGGCAAATTAGCGTTCAGGCACAGAGGGACTGCATCTCACATGTGTAAAACTGGCCAGACTTGTTCATTCACACCAAAAAACGGGTTCCAAGTGGTTCTATAAGCCGTTGTTCACCTCGTCGCCATTGTTGTGAAAACAGGCCAGGGCTTGAGGTGAAATGCCACTATTACAGTTTACTCACTGGTTTAATCTTCTATCTTCAAGGATAGCTCGCTGCAGGTCCGTAGTCCGCACAGGGAGGGGATAAAACACTGGGTCGTCAACCTCTGTAGATTTATCAGACTATTCTGAAGATATCTGCTACACCACTGTGAGCTCTTCTCTGTATAACGTGACGTCTGTTCACTCCAATATCTGGTCGTCTTCTCCCGGATTAGCGGTTCATCTCGCACACTCCATATTCAGCCACGTGCTCCTCGTGATAATACATAAACCTGACAAACAGGTTAGCACTCTAAAGGCTTATGCAATCATGCGGCTGTCCTCATTTGCATACCGTATTACTACGCAAGACTGGGAAAGCCTGTCGGCACTACATACACATGAATTTTGACAATAAAATTTAAAATGGGGGGGGGGGGGTCAGGTTATATATCTTGTGGATTCCGGGGGGGGGGGGGTCATTGTATTTAAATTTTGTTAGGAGGGGGGGTGGGGGGGGTTCATCCAAAATTTGGATAATGGATCAAAATTTTAGCCGCCCCCACCCCCCACCCGACACTTTAATAATTAGCGGTCCCTTAATAATATATTCGTCAAACTCTTATAAAACTTGTTTACATTAACTACCTAAACAGTGGTCAGCCAGTTTACTATTAAATTTCATATAGCTCACAGTATCGATTCACTGTGCGCCTGAAATGAGTGAAATCGACTGTATCGGTAGAATCGAGAGTTTTGGCCTGGATTTGTGAGGGGGTGGTAAGTATTTTGGCATGTTTTCTTATAGTTAGATTTGTCCTTCCGCCGTGGATCTCTTTATATTTCTTTGATATATGCATACATGTCATAATATCGTGCAAAAACATCGACAGTGTATCGTGGGAGCGCAAGAAACTCATTCTTTTAGAGGGATAGTTGTCAAAAAGCGAAAATCCACAGCTTTTTATCTTCCCATTTCGAATTTAAACAACTTAGCTAAAAATGATTTTCACCAGAAGTTCGAGAGGCTTATGATCCTACAATACCAGAAATCTCAGACTGATCCGTTTTTTCGATTTTTAGATATTCAGCTATATATGACTGAACCCCTAATAGCGGTGAATTAGAAACTGTATCGGTAGAATTTTCGCACTGAACGAAGTAATATCGATACTCATAAGAGGTACTGTGCCCAGTGAAAGGGAACAATGAAGACAGTTTCGTCTATTCTGGGCCAATTTCAAGCGCAAGTAGGACTAAAATATATGTAAATTTTGCGCATCAAACCCACAACCTTTGTGCGTTAAAAAATATAATAAAAGCTTGTCAAAAACTTCAGTTTGTAAACAAATACACGCTTGGCACATTCTTAAAATTTTTTTGGTTGAAAATACTTGTTTGTTTGCTTGATTTGATTCTTGACGTCCCAGTCAACACGTTTTCAGTTATGTCGGGATGGTTCTTCATGGGTTGAACCAGTAGTAAGCAAGTATTAATGTGTCTTGGTCAAACACATAATGCAGTGACGCAGATGGGGGTATACCAGGGAGCTCCTTGGTATCGAGTCAAGCAATGTACGACAAAGCCAGTGTGCACTCTCCATGAAATGCTTTTGGCCGTTCTTCTCCTTCAGTTGATTTAAAAAGGTTGGCTGTCAAAAACTGGCAAAAATATTAACAATTATGTACATGTAGCACGAAAGTGTCTTCGATCAGCTTGAATAGTAACAGTTTGGTAAGGATAATGAGCGGGCTCAATATGTGCTGCGTTTCATTTCTTCAGGGTTTGCAACCAGATCTTGCTAAAATCAGCCTTGTTATTAACAGATACTAGATAGAAGCTTAAAGCTTTTAGTGGGCCAAGTTCAGCTGCTTAGCTATATACTTTCCAGGGAGCAAGTTACAAAGGCACGCATCAGACTGGACGGATGTGCAGACTGGTCTGCACCTTTGTTGTTCACATGCGATAGAGTCAGGTTCTTTCACGACAGAGGCCCAGGTTTGATGTGAGATATACGGAGGGGCTTTAAAACCCTAACATGGTATAATGACAATAGATAATTCTTTATAGTAGCGAAGGCCACTTATATATATATATATTCGTTGCATTTTGCCCCTTTCTCAAATAAACGTACCCGCTTTTTGAGTCGCATAATCAACACATATGAATCATGTGTCCATCGGCGTCTGCGGCGGCGTCGATGTCCTATAACGCATTATAAAATACATGCCAAGTTATAATTTGGAGGTAATTCGCCATTTTTTGACTGAGTTTTGGCCCTTTTTGACTTAGGTTTAGGCTAATGCAAAAGCTATATTGACTTTTTGTAGTATAAACATCACATTTCTCCAAAACTATTATATCTTACAACTTCTCACTATAGGCAATGATTACCCAGTGCCTGTAGATAAGCATAACTGTGATTAAAAATTTACCGCCCCTCCCCCCCAATGGGATCAAAGGTCAAATATGTAGATTTTGCAATAACTCAGCCAGTTGTCATTGTTTTTCACAGAAATTTCGCATGCAGACAGGTTACAATAAATAAGAAACATATCAAACGCGATTTTTGATCCAAGGCCTGTGCCAGACCCCCTGGGTGGACTTAGTGGGTGGGGTCAAAACGTTAAAATTCAACTTTTTCGGAACATGATCATGTTGCATATCACATTAAAAAGAAACATAAATGCAGCAACATGGTAGCAAATATTTTGTCCGCAGAGTCCCGCTCACCCCCATCCCCTGACCCTGGGGTCAAAAGGTCAAAATTCAACTTTTCCAGAACTTGGTCAGATTGCATACCTAATTGAATAGAATCACCAATGTGGAAACGTGGTAGCATATATTTTGCCCGCATACCCCCTCCTACCCCCACCCAACCCTGGGGGTGGGGTCAAAATGTCAAAATTAACTTTTTCAAAACATGGTCATGTTGCATATCAAGTTAAATGGAATCACAAATGCAGCCACATGGTAGCAAATATTTCCCCCGCAGACCCCATCACCCCAGGGCCCTGGGGGTCAAAAGGTTGAAATTAAACTTTTTCAGAACATTGTCATGTTGAATATAAAAGGGAATCGCGGTAGCAAATGCAGACAGAGGTACAATAAATAAGAAACATATCAAACCTGACTTTTGATCGAAGGCCTGAGTCCCAGCCCTTGGTGGACTTAGGGGGTGGGGTCAAAGGTAAAATTAAACTTTTTCAGAACATGGTCATGTTGCATATCAAATTAAAGGGAATCACAGGCGCAGCAACATGCAACATAGTAGCAAATATATGCCCGCAGAACCCCCCCCCCCCCCCGACCCTGGGGGTCAAAAAGTTAAAATTCAACTTTTTCAGAACATGGTCATATTGCATATAAAATTAAAGGCAATCACGAATGCAGTAACATGGTAGCAAATATTGCCCGCAGACCCCCTCCCCCCGACCCTAGGGTCAAAAGGTCAAATTTAACTTTTGCAGAACATGATCATGTTGCATATCAAATAAAAGGGAATCGCAAATGCAGCAACATGGTAGCAAATATTTTGCCTGCAGCCCCCCTCTCCCCTCAGAAGGTCAAAATTCAACTTTTTCAGAACATGGTCATGCTGCACATCAAAGGAATCGCGAATGCAGCAACATGGTAGCAACTGCAGACAGAGGTACAATAAATATGAAACATATCAAACGTGCTTTTCGATCTAAGACCTGTGCCGGACCCCCCTGGGTGGACTAAGGAGATGGGATCAAAATGTCACAATTCAATTTTTTTAGGACATGGTCATGTTGCATATCAAATTAAAGGGAATTGGGCATAGGGCACCATGCAAACACATATTCTCTCCTTACACTCACACTCAACTGTAGGTTGAATTATAACATAAAATAAATTCTGAATGTTATCTTGTTGTATATAAAATTAAGGGGAAAGAAGTATAGACTTACATAGAAGCAAACACTTTGACCTTACACACACCCCTGACCTCTAGGTCAGGTCAAAGTCAGACAGATAAGTATATTTTGTATTGAACTAACTATTGAAAACTAGTTGATAGGCTTTTAACCTTGATTTGTATGATACCAAAGATAAACTTAGGGGTTGGAGAAATGGGATTTATGTTTTGTGATTTATTAGTTTCTCTAAAATAACCCTTTGCCAGGAAAATATAGTCAACAAATTTTCCTTGTTTGACTTCAGTTCTGCCAGGCGACACATCCGATTCTCGTATTTCTATATCATAAAGAGCGCTAGCTTTGATTTTCATGTAAGAATGTAAATATATAATTGTTTTGATGTATCTGCATGTGCATGCATGCATACATATGTGTGTGAATGCATGCATGGGAGTATGAACATTTAGGAGCATGTATATGTGTTTTCATATGCACATTGACGTGTGTGCGCATGCATGCGTGTATGTACATTTTTGCAATATCCCTCCACAAGTATTGAAGTTGGCATCGCTGGCTTCCCTCCCCCCCTCCAATATTGAAAAGCTTCCTACGCATATGAGCCAAGCAGCAATTCTTGGGTCACCGTTTGAAACACAAATTTATTTTACTTTCTTTCCTTAAAGTAAGAACGGATGCAAAGATCAGCAACCGATACACTCAAGTACCACATTTGACCCAGGACACCCCATCGGGAAGTGATAAAACACAAAAAATCACCACATACAAGAGAGCCAAGAGGTCAGCCCTTTCCAAGCAGGTGACCACAAGACTGCAATAAATAGACGACAAGATAGCATGACAAGCATGAACATAAATAAAAAAAAAGATCCACAAAAGAAGCACCGCCATGGAATAGTCAGTAAAAATACATATACTTTTAAGTCAAGTCTCCTTTCCCACATACTCGTAGCACTCGCCAACATCAAGATTAATGCAAACCTAGAAAAGACACAAAGTAATGCATAGCAAACGATAGATCAAACATAGAACCCATAACAGGAGCAACAATCAACAACAGAATCACTGCCTTAGAATAAACAGCAGCATAAGCCACATGTCATCATTGTTTCATAAATATAGTCTCACTTCTGAAACATTTTTGTTTCAGTAAACCAACACTAGTGAGTTTCTATAGCACAATGGAAAATCCAGGATACAAATGCTACAACTGCCCTCTCTATTCTGAATTTGATACAGTCATAAAACACTCCATTGTCACTCATTCAGGAAACACTTTAAAATATCGAAGACCACTCATACATCTAAGTAGTGTCCACAAGTGTAAACTGACAGGTGGCGGCCATTTGGCGGCCATCTTGGTTATCAGACAAAGCCCATATTCAAACTTAGGCGAGAGATTGATAAAAGTAATATATATGTGAAATTTGGCAGCAATCGGGTAATAAATGACTAAGGTAGAGTGTCTATAAGTGCAAACTAATAGGTGGCTGCCATTTCGTTGGCCATCCTGGTTAACTTTCGTCGGACAAAACTCGTATTCAAACTTTAACGAGAGTTTTATGGAAGCAATCCATATATGAAATTTGGAAAAACTCTGATAAAAAATGAAGTAGTGGACACTGATAGGTGTTGGCCATTTTTTGGCCATCTTGCTAATCGTTCAACAGATAAAAACGTATTCAAACTTTTATTTTCTTGTCCTTTGGGATCATGGGTTTTATTGTGGAACTTTTAAACTATTAGATGGTAACTGATGAGGCCAAGAAAATTTGCACACTCTTGTTTCAGTTCTTTGGTGCATTCTTTGCTTCCAAAGGATAACCTTTTTAAGAACACATTTGACTTCACTACAGCTGGTGATTGGGACTATGTTGCAGTGGTAGAACGTCTCCCTGCCCTTCACTATAGTGCATATTTTCTTTTCTTGTCCTTTGGGATCATGGGTTTCATTGTGGAACTTAAAAACTATTAGAGGGTCACTGATGAGGCCTAAATGGCCCAAACTAGCTAGTCCGGCCAAGATAATTTGCACATTCTTGTTTCAGTTCTTTAGTGCATTCTTTGCTTCCCAAAGATAACTTTTTAAGAACATATTTGACTTCACTACAGCTGGTGATTGGGACTTTGTGGCGGTGGTAGAACGTCTCCATGTCCTTCACTATAGTGTAGATTTAATTTTCTTGTCCTTTGGGATCATGTGTTTCATTGTGGAACTTTGAAACTATTAGAGGGTCACTGATGTGGCCTAAATTGCCAAAACTAGCTAGCGTGGCCCAGAAAATTTGCACACTCTAGTTTCAGTTCTTTGGTGCATTCTTGGTTCCAAAGGATAACATTTTTAAGAACATATTGAACGAGAGCTTGATGGAAGCAATCCACATATAAAATTTGGAAGAAAACTGATTATAGTGACTAAGTTAGAGAGACCTGTCGTGGCGGCCATTTTTACAGCCTTCTTGCTTATCGTTTGACAGAGAAAAAAAACTGTATTAAACTTGAACGAGAGTTTGATGATGACATGAAAATTGAAAAAAATCCGATTAAAAATGACTCAGTTAGAGTGACCACAGCAACAGACAGACAGACGGACAAGCCCAAATCAATAGAGATAATGTTTTGTTCGCTAGTTTGTTGATAGGTTTGTCAGTTGATTTTTTGCAATGGTGGCACGTGCGTGTGGTGTGCGCTCGCGTGTGTGCGTGCGTGAGTGTGTGCGTGCGATTGTGTGTGTGTTATTGTCAAGATGCTGTAAAGAAATTCACAAACCTATTTTTGTAAACATCCAACCTTCATAAATATTCATGTAACAAAGCGATACATGTATACTTCTACCACAACCTCTAAGTAATGACCCTCAATTCATTCAATGCATTTACCATTGCAGTCATGCCTCAAAGCGTTTTGTGGAAGTAAAGCACGACGTGAACTTTTCTGTATATTATACTACCCATTCAGTGGAGCATAACACCATGCAATTAGAAAATGGTGGATTACAAATGCTATGTTCACAGTAGCATGTTACCTGTACACAAGGCCCTCATCGCCTGTCCTGCAGGTCCGTTGAGCACCCAACCACATTTTTGGCGGAGTATGCTCTCCGCCGTGTCCCTTCTGTTTGTTTCGGCTCACTTTACTCTGTGCTTACCATTTATTGATGCAATTATCAATAACGCGCGTTGCGCATGTGAAAACATTGAAAAATTATAATGACACCATTTTAATTAACTTCAAAATCAGATGGTCTTAATGGACGTTATCATACTTATGGACCATGTTGAGAGAAAACCCGACATAGCTGCATACGAACGTCAAAGGCGTAGACCAGCCTGCACATCCGCGCAGTCTGATCAGCGCCTTTGTTATTCGCTCCTAGGAAAGTATAATTGTAAACTTGCTACACTCAAATTCCAGCGTTCTAGCTAATCTCTGTAACTGAGTAGGTTGGTTTGAGTCTTGCATGGTCAGAAACCCCAAAGACAGGTCTTCTTGTTGAGGTCCAGATAATTTTATGATCCCTTAAATTGACAATTTGTTTTTTCTACTTCTAATAAACATGTTGAGCGATAAAATATGTTTAAAACGTGTTGACTTTAAATATATGAGCTTCATGAGCCTGTGTTGTTACAATGCATTCTGTTACAGATATACAGGTCCCGCCTGTTCCAATTCAGCCCAAGACTTTTCGGTTCCACCAACGTTCATTCGACTTCAAGAAGCCTGAGCAGAGAAGCGTTAAGCTGTCGTGGGTCGACAGTGGGCCCTGGCTCCATTACGATGAAGCCAAAGATCTCATCTTATGCCTACCGAAGCCAAAATCTAGATGAAGCCTGCATCCTTAACGGATGTTCTACATGTAATTGAAAAGACTAAGTCAGCTGTAGAAAAAAAGTAAAAAAAAATCGTGACTGATTAATCCCCCCTCTCGTGTCTTCGGCACTCGATGTAATCTGATTGCTCGCTGGGCGCAAAAAGCCTTATTAAAGGGTTTGCCACAGTGGGTCTTATGAAATGTACTTCCCACTGCCATTTCATCTTACCATACAGCTGTTTAAAGCAGGATGAAATTATTGAAATGTAAGCCTACAAACCTACACACAGACAGCAGATGTGGGAGTCTCTAACAGACTGAAAAAAGTGATACAGATTGACGTATTGTTAACCCTTTATGAACTAATTGAATTCTGCCTACTGGTTATATACAATAAACCTGGGGTGGTACAATATATAAATTGCTGGTCACAGGATTTTATTAAAAAAAGTTGCATTTCTTTCTCTGAACATCATATTTGTATAAATAAACAGTGAAGACTCAGATGAAATGCCGTATGATGCAGCATTATATTTTGGTCTTCACTGTCTGCCAAAGTACACATTTAGAAGCCAATCGTATACACAGGGTGAAATAAATAGCCTACTTTCTGCTCTAAATTCGAAGATTTATGACCAACATTTGCTTTCACTTCGTACAGTCGGTAGTTTTCACTTCGTACATTAAATAAATAGCAGTCGATTCTACCGATACAGTTTCTAATTCACCGCTATTAGGGGGTTCAGTCATATATAGCTGAATATCTCAAAATCGAAAAAACGGATCAGTCTGAGATTTCTGGTATTGTAGGATCATAAGCCTCTCGAACTTCTGGTGAAAATCATTTTAGCTAAGTTGTTTAAATTCGAAACGGGAAGATAAAAAGCTGTGGATTTTCGCTTTTTTGACAACTATCCCTCTAAAAGAATGCGTTTCTTGCGCTCCCGCGATACACTGTCGTTGTTTTTGCATGATATTATGACACGTATGCATATATCAAAGAAATATAAAGAGATCCACGGCGGAAGGACAAATCTAACTATAAAAAAACATGCGAAATTACTTACCACCCCCTCACAAATTCAGGCCAAAAACTCTCGATTCTACCGATACAGTCGATTTCACTCATTTCAGGCGCACAGTGAATCGATACTGTGATAGCTGCACACTCCGCAACGTTTTATACGCCTCCGTCCAGGTGCTGCGTTCCTCACTATTTCTATAGTGGCTGCGTTTTCCTATTTATTTAATATAGCTAGCTGCGTTTTATACCCACCCCTCCATACACACGGTTGTTATACAGCTAGCTATTTCTGATCCAAGTCGGTGAGGCGCTTACTTTTTGTTTACTCGCAACGGTATTTTACAGTTTTCCCCAGTTTTTCTGTTGTTAGAATCCCAAAAACATGGATAAATTAGCGTTAAGATGAATTAAGTTGTCGTTACACACATGCTCGTCGTTTACGTTTTCTTAACAACTGTATTTAGAGGTATGATTTCAGCTATGCTCTTTTCTATTTGGGTGGCATATTCGCATGACTCGTAATTTCGTCAGTTACAACATCAATTTGCAAATTATAGACTTTACATCACAAATCATTAATATGAACTTAGGCACTGCGTAGATGTGACCCAGGGCCCGGTACCTGACACATAGACTCAGAGCCATGGGGGTCCGATAGCAGATTTCGAGCCTCACCAAGTGAGTACGAGAGCTTGGAGTCGGTCCGTAAACTTACCAAATTGGGCCCTAAATTACCTAATCGGGAGTGAAAATGGCATATTCTTATTTATAACCCAACCGCCTATATACGGAGTAATTGTGTGTTTTTTTCGCAATGTCACAAGTCAGTGAACTATTGCCCAGGCAATAGTTTTGGATATTGATTGGGACTATACCATTGCCTGGTTTCCCGCTTCGCTGCCAATAACACGACAGCGCTCATCGACTTAAGCCACAAGGATGCCCGTACGGTTGGAAGACCTGTTTACTCCTACGTTTTTTGCATATTTTCTACGCTTTTTGGGCTCCAAAATACGCACTACGGATCAATATAACAGAACCACACACACGAGAAAGTCCCAATTTTTATCTAATTTTTCATTCATTTTGATGTTTAATGTCTGAAATGACCCATAACCGCATGCCTTAGTACGGTAAACAAGCAAGCGGATTAGTCACGCTGTATAAGCAAGTAAGTGCCAATTAACACTAAAACTGCTCAGGTATAGCAGTAGGCTTTGTCAATGATTTCATTTTCACAAATAACACTTAATTTACAAGTAACATTTGACTGCATATTGTAATTGTAATGGGTTTTCGCGACCTATTTTTTACCGCCGCGGGCATAGGGTGTATTTTAATTACAAAGTTGGATCTATAGTAAAAATGATACAATATGTCATACATATAAATGTTCTACCTTCCAGCTTTATAAATCAGACAAATAAAAATGTAGCTTTAATCCCAAAGGAAGCTAGAGAGTTGCACCACACTGGCACAGGGGCTCTTAATGGATCACACAATGCATTTGACGTATGTATCTTTTTCATATCTATCTAAGGTTATTTAGGGGGAAAGGCTGTGCATTGGACGGGGACTCTTAGTCAAGACTCTTGTAGTCTAATGAGCCAATGCATCACACCCACCTTTTCCCCTTACTTCTGTCTTGCCCATATTTTTTAACAGGCCTGTGTAAAGGGCAAAGAAAATACAGGGGAACCTATGCCCAATTTTTTCTTAGTCTTGGACGTTAAAGTACTCCAGCTATCCCCCCCCCCCCCCCACCACCCCACCCCCCTCCTCCAGTCTCTTCATTACTCCTACATTATGTCCTTCATGATGGACTACACATAAGTACTAAAAACTACACTTAACAACATTCTTGACTACACATACGCAACTTTCAATGTAAACAGGTCAGGGTTGGTTTACGCCAGGAGAGTTATGATATGAGGCATGGTTTTGCACCTTGCAACACCCATAACTTTGTTGTTTACGGTCAGAAACATTAAGTGTGGGTACTCGTTTTCTTACTTAGAACAAGCCGAACACTTTGAGACCAAATTTGAGCAGATAAGACGAAATGTTCTTTTTCAACAAAACCGCATCGTTTACAGCAACTCCATTCAAGTAACGCTGCTATGTATGTCCAGTGGTCTAGATAAGGATTTGGACCAATGTGTATTTCACCCCCTACTTTTTAATTTAATGAGTATTTTAGTAATTTTACTCCATATTTAAAATAGTAAATTGTAGAAAAAAAGACCCAATATTTGCTTAACATATTTTAAAGAAAAGTTGCTTGTATCAAATACATGTTGCATTTTTAGGAAAACTTCCAAGATCTATACAATTGGTGTACATGTATATTAATTAGTTTTTTCTTACTAAGAATAAAAGATTTCACCACATAAATTGAATATCAGCACTGAAACCTCAAACTGCAAAGGGTATTTTTACCCTTCAATTTAATTTTCAATGCTGAATTCCAATAAATCAATGCTGAAATACCCTTTACCCCCCTCTTATCTGGAGCCCTGTATGTCATCACATGGGTTGGGTAATAAAACAGTCATTTTGTTCATGTATATAGAATAGTCAAACTATTACCCTGAGGTGACGTGGATGACCTGATGCACTATTGCACTCAGCCTTTGGCCTTGTGCAATAGTGCATCAGGTCATCCACGGCACCTCAGGGTAATAGTTTGAATATACTACAAACATGCATGAAATAACTGTATAATAAGAAATGGATGTAGAATATGTTAGCAATTGACCTGGTGGAATGCAAATTGTGTAGACATTATGTCAGACATCGTTGGTACATGTAGGTCAGCATCAAACAAATGTGTTGTGAGCACAGGGGTTCTTAAAGTGTATCTTCGTGACTTTTAACATTTTACTTAAATCAAAAATAGATATTTCCTAATGTACTGATTTAATTTTCACAGATCATTTATTCATCTGCTAAGTTAATTACAACACTATTTATCGGCTTAATGTAAACATCTGGGAGCAGCCATCTTTCAGCTATTGGCTACACATTAACCCGAGTTTACCTCTATTTGCAGGTCAGCTAAATGATTGAAGCAGCACCTTTCAGTTGTTTCTCCATTTCAATATTGGATAATGGATATTCTGTTTTAATTACAATCAACAGCCAGATCGATGAAAATTAGAATGTTACAACTATAAAAAAGAAAAGTATTTTGTTTTTCAATAAGTTTAATTTGGTTTTAATCTGTCTTTTTGAACCAAAAATGAGAAAATCGTTATAAAATATGTTGTCTGCTATAGTAATAATTTGTGCTTTAAGGGTTAAATTTTAGAAAAAAAATTAAATATTGGCCAGGTATCAAAATATATACTAATCAATGCACACACTGCCAGAAATATTACTCTGAAAAATTGTAATAATCACTAATTTTTGACATTAGCAAGGATATATAACTGCTTGGGTTGTGTGTAAGCAGTTGGTAGTGCTTCCAGTTTTCCTGTGTAGAGCTCATTGACCTGAAAATGGCCAGACCCCTATGGACAAGCAAGAGTAATTAATTACAGGCTAATTGAAGAGCATTCACAAACATTTAATGAGGGATTACAATGTATTCCTGCCATATTGTAAGCTCTATAATAAATGCATTTGATAAAAGTGTGAATTTTCACTTTAAGGCACACAATGCACATATGTCTAAGCAGAATATAGATACAGATCAGCTGGCTTCATATTCTCTACTTTTCTAGTGCTATCATTGGAATGAAAGAAAAAAGCTGTGGACATGAAGCCAGCTGATCTGAACCTCATTGTTTTGCTTCATAAGGAGGTACCAGGCCTCTAGATAAGAGTGTGTAATTGAAAAGCATTTTTCTTATTTTGCAAAGAAAACATATGTTGTGAGTACTCAAAAGAACCGTCTCAATGAGACGGTTCTTTTGAGCACCCAAAACATATGGTAAAACGGATGGGTAAGAAACTATGGACAATTTTACGAACATAAATTGTGTTTATCTTGACCTATGGGTACATGTAATATTTTGACCAAAATCTGGCACTGTGCACACATCAGGTGAAAGTTTTACAAAGTAGAAAGGAAGACAAACATCAGGAACCAATACAACAAAATTAATGGCATTCATATGATGCTAGACATACTTTATCTACATAAAGATAGGGCCAGTTAAGCAAAAATAATTTGCGTAAAATTGGGATTATTGTCTTATCCATCAGCTTAAAAATTTGTTTTGGGTGCTCAAAAGAACTGTCTCATGGAGAGGGTTCTTTTGAGTACCCACAACATGTGTTTTGGATGAGAAATAAGAAAAATAATTTTCAGTTACACACTCTTATCTGGAGGCCTTATAAATACATAAAATGAAAAAATAAATAAACTAATTGACCATTTTCAGGCCCGATTCCGTTAATTTACGGACCACTTGGAGTCCTGTAGTTTGTTAAACAATCACTGCACATTAGTGGTTGTTACCTTAAATAATAATTCACCATCAAAATACATCCAGTTCAAATTGTACATGATTACAGTGAAAATGCCATGGTTAGCAATGACAGAGGGTGTGGGCGGTAAAGTGTCTCATAACTATCACCATGCAAACCATGCTTCAGTAAATCAAATATATGAAGGATCAATGAGAGCAATCAACTGTTTGCTTTTGGATATCAAAAACAATTATTTAACTCTATCTAATTGTAAGAACAGCATAAGTGTGTTTATCAGAGCAATGAAATTTCCGCCATTTGAATGAAAAGTGTCATGGCCCAGCCGCAGTAATTTTTTTATAGAATACCCTAATTTGAATAATTATATAGCACCCAATCACACGAGAAAGAATATTAAGATCTGAATCTAATGAGAATAAATATAGCAATTACATCGTAATAAAAAATTTGGTAAATTCTGTCTTGTCACATGGTCATAGCACCTCTTAAAGATTGGTCAACTTTGAAGCCCCGTAAAAGCTGATTCCAACCACTAAAATTTAGTAACCGACGTGTGAGCGAATTTTTGCGACTTCAAATAACACCACTATTCAAGGCTAAATACATTGCGGGTAATGGGAAAATGGCTGACCGGCGATTATGTGTATTGGATCAATACACACTAGAGATAGAACAGCTGATATGCAAAAAGTGTGACCCCACTCGAATTAAAACAATTGTAACTTTTTTTATTCATGGGTTGATTTTAATAATTCAAACACCATTGTAGTTTTAGCCAAATTAATCAGATTTAAAAAATATTAGAAATTCCAAAACGGTCTGTCATTCTACCAGGGAGCCCAGTGGCTCAGTGGTAGAGTGCTTGTCTCGAGATCAAGGGGTTGCGGGTTCGAGTCTCACTGGCGTCACTGTGTTGTGTCCTTGAGCAAGACACATTAATTTTTGCTTAGTACTGGTTCAACCCATGAAGACCTGTTCCGACATAATTGAAAAACTGTTGACTGAGATGTAAAGAATCAAATTAAACAAACAAACAAAACTACCATGGGAATTTACTCTAGCAACGGTTATGATGAAATGCTTACAATCTTACTTGTGATTAAGTACAGTTACTGTATCTGGTTTAGCTCAGTCTGTAGAGCAGAGAACTGACGAACGTATGATCCAGGATTCAAGCCCCGCATTTGGCTTATTTTTTTCTGCGATGATTGATCACAAGAGCACGAAGGTAGAGCTAATGATTTTTTCTTATAAAGCCATTTGATCTTTGCATCAATACATGGAATAGATTATTTGTTGGTCATTTTTGACAGAATAAACTTTATCGCATGACGTCGCATCTGGGAGTGATATATCGTAACGTTACTTAATGACGTCCATTATAACGCTGCATAAAAGCTGGCATCATCTTGACAATTTCACGTCAAAAATGTGATTTTTATATAATTTTAATGTCCTCTGATAAAAAGAATCTAACATTCCTGCTCCTGTATTATTGGATTTATTTAAAATTCGGCAAGCCGCACATTTTACTACTTCTCACCAAATTGTTTAATAAATTAGAAAAAACATGAGCACTCATGTAAGATTCTTTGTTTTCAACAGCCTATACAAAGCCTGTCTTCAACTTGGCCCACATGTCATTCACTGACAATACATAGGTCCAGTTGAACAAAGTTGTTGAGTGTAAAAATTGTGATTATTTTCTTACTCATCAATTTAAACATGTTTTTGGTGCTCAAAAGAACCGTCTCTTCTGAATACCCACAACATATGTTTTTGTTGAGAAATGAGAAAAATAAGTTTCAATTACACACTCTTATCTGACAGACATAATGACTATGGTCTTCCGACTTAAATTGGATAATGTGGTCTTTAAGGCCGATAATGTCTGCCGATTTATAAAACATCAAGACAAATAAACATAACATAAGAACTATTATCATATGACATCGCGTCTGGAAATGAAATAATGCCATGCAATAAAGAGGCTTGTATAGGGGGGTACCAAAAATCCCATATCCCTTGAAGTAAACAGGAAAGTATCCCTTATAAACTGGCAAATATTCCCATAATTAATTTTCCTAAATATTCAATATCCCTGAAAGTAACAAAAATAATGAACACAGTATCCCATATACCTGGAAGTAAAATGGATAGTATCCTATATCCCTGGAAGTAAAATGGCAAATATCCTGTATCCCTAAAACCCCTATACAAGCCTCAATAAAATCAATAAACCACTTGTGGTTTATAGATTTTCGGGAAACGTTATGACGTCCATAACAATGACAAAATTATGAAGTTTTTATGGCGGAAATAAGATTTTAAATTAATCTTAATGTCACATGGTAAATACATTGAATTTATTAAACTTGTTGCGAAAAAGAGATAAAATGCTCTGCAAGCCTCGCATTTTACCTCTTTTCCCCAACTCGTTTCAAAAAATCAATAAAACATGTGCACTCATGTAAGATCCTGTATTTACACTATAATGTTCTAAAATTTCATACTTCTCTTTCTGTTCTCAAATAAAGTGTTAGTTATCGGGGCTGGAATTAACACAAGGCTTGACAAAAAAGCAAATAGGGAGGATCCTAATCAGACTACTTCTTAAGTAAGAAGCAGTCCAATCTGTGTCTGCACTGTTTGTCTAGGCTTTTTTGCCAGGCAATTAGCCCATAAAGCGCTAAGAAAAAAATGCATCTGAAAATATTGTCTCCTGAAGTAGTCTGCTGCAAATAATTGCCTAGCATTACTGACGAATAAATTGGCGAATTATGAATAGGAGCAAACAGTGTGGACCCAAAACAGCATTCTGATCTGGGTCCATACTGTTTGCCATAGAGGCTTCTTAAACATTTCAGCAGACGAGAAAAGCAGACGACTTTTGTTGCGATTGGCCCATTAAGTGTTAGTGTTTGAAATTATAGAACATCTACCGTATGTCATCTACTAGCCCTTATTTTTGTCCGTTTTGATTTTACAGGCTGTAAAGAAAGACCCGGATGTTGAAGGAGATGATTTCATCATACTATGATGGACTATGGATCTGTTAAAGATTGAAGAAATTGTTAATAATGCTGTTGCCCAGAAAAAAGAAGTGCTTAATCTTAGCAACAGGAATATGACTATACTACCTAATCAGACTACTTCTTAAGTAAGAAGCAGTCCAATCTGTGTCTGCACTGTTTGTCTAGGCTTTTTTGCCAGGCAATTAGCCCATAAAGCGCCAAGAAAAAATGCATTCCTGAAGTCGTCTGCTGCAAATAATTGCCTAGCATTACTGACGAATTATGTATAGAAGTAGTCCGAGTTTTCCCTGATGTTTTGGTGGCTTTTCTTTATTTTGATATTTGCCACTAGTGGCAAATATCAGAATATAGAAATGCCACTTAAACATTAGAGAAGGCTCGGATTAGTATAGAAGCAAACAGTGTGGACCCAAAACAGCATTCTGATCTGGGTCCATACTGTTTGCCATAGAGGCTTCTTAAACATTTCAGCAGACAAGAAAAGCAGATGACTTTTGTTGCGCTCGGCGCATTAAGGTTAGTGTTTGAAATTTTAGAACATCTACCGTATGTCATTGACTGGCCCATATTTTTTGTCTGTTTTGATTTTGCAGGCTGTAAACAAAGACCCGAATGTTGAATGAGATGATTTCATCATACTATGATGGACTATGGATCTGTTAAAGATTGAAGAAATTGTTAATAATGCTGTTGCCCAGAGAAAAGAGGTGCTTAATCTTAGCAACAGGAACATGACTATACTACCTAGCAACATTGATAAATTGACAAAAGTGAGGAAGTTGATGTTGAATGACAACAAGCTACTCATGCCTCCATCTGAAATTACTGATCTAATTCATTTAGAGGAGCTCACACTGGACAATAATAACTTCACTATGCTACCAACAGGTTTAGAAAAACTCAAATCTTTGAAATTTCTAAGTGTTTGTAATAATCCGTTGAATGTGCTCACTGAAGATATCGGGCACTTAAGGACCTTGACTCAACTGTGGTTGGTGGAGTGTCAGTTTGTCAGCATTCCCGACAGCATTGGTCAATTGACATCGTTAAAAACATTAAGCCTGCGTTGCAACAGTTTAACTGATGTTCCAGCAGCTTTGGGGAGATTAACATCATTAACATGGCTGTGCCTTGCAGAAAATAGATTACACAATCTACCAAAGGAACTGTCCAATTTAAAGTGTCTTGTGTACCTAAATTTGAACAGAAATAGTTTTTCTCTCATACCTGATTGTGTTCCAGAACTAAATAAGCTTACTTCACTTCATATGAGGTCTAACAGTATATCTAGTGTAGAAGACGATACACTTTTAGCATTATCCAAACTCACAAAGTTTGATCTCAGGGATAACAGTATTATTGAAAAGCCCGAACATTGGAAGGTAAGCTTTTGAATAGGCAACATAGGCCAAGACAAACGTAACTTTTGGGTGTAAAATAATAAAATTTTGAGTCGTGACATGTGATTTCCAACAATGTGGCATTTTGACAAGTGTAGACTCGGAAGAGCCTGTGCAGCCTCCTTTTAGGCTTAGAAACCTCAAATGGTGCTCAGTCAGTAGCTTAACACTCATAGGATATTCTAGCGACAAGCAAAGGCTCTGATCAGACTGCGCTAATGCGCAGGCTGATCTGAGGCTTTGCTGGTCACACATACCACAAAGTTGGAATCCCATGCTACGGCTCATTTGTGAATATTTTCTTAATACATCAGTTTTCATATGTTTTGGGTGCTCAATAGAACCGAATGAGATGGTTCTTTTGAGTACCCACAACATATGTTTTGTTTTAGAGCCTGGGCAATGTAAGAACCTATCATGTGTGTGATAGGGATATAGAAATATCTTTCGTGAGTATCATCGTTTGGCATCAGAAGGATTGCCAATTGATGCCAAATGGTGACCCCGAGGGATGGATTTTAATATCCTCTCCTCACACAATAATGGATTCTTTTTCTTGCTCATCATTAAATTTCGCATCTTTATTTTACAAAAAAGGCTCCCAGAAGTTCCTGCATCGGCTAAGATGTGACAACAATATGTCACCTTAACATGACAGCCTGGGTAAGATAACTTGGGTAAGGTAAGAACTATTTTCTTAGGGAAAAGTTTTCCATATCTGGTGTGCAAGAGGATAAAAAGATAGATCCAGGCTCAGCAGGACAAGGCTTAACCCATAAAGCGCCACCTATAATTAGCAGCAGACGACAATTTCAAATTTTGCCCCTTTTTCAAAAATAACAAATATGGCATGATATTTCATGAGAATCGTCTGATTCTCATGAAATACCATTCCTTATTTCTTTCAAAAATTTGTTGTCTGCTGCAGTCGTGATTGGCATTTTAAGGGTTAATTAAACTAGGGGGTTGGATGATATTGGACAGATCTGACATATGAGTTTGTAACTAATAGCAAAGACAAGGGAATATTCAAACAGGCATGTGCTACTGCACAGTGTCTCCAGTCTCAGCCTTCACTAGTTCATTCATCACCATAATCAGTTTTTGATTTAACATGCAGGTAGGGCCATCATCCACATCAACGGCCCCCTTCCAGGTAACTGGCTAGCTGTACGCATAGCAGATCTCACACCTGATCTCCAGGTTCTCCTTTCTTGAGGGTCAACTGTCATGAGCTTCCCTTTACTGCAGTCATTCTCAGTCAGTTTCTTCCATGTCAGCTTGGGCCTCCCCGGCTCCCCCATTAACAGGGTTGCCACGGTCAGGGAAAAAAGTCTGGATTATGAAAAAAAATTCCAGGTCAGGGAAAAGTCAGGGAATTTCACTATCAGTCAGGGAAATTTCGAAAAAATGAAAAAAGTCAGGAAAAAGTCAGGGAATTTTAAACTTTTCAAAAAAGCTGATAGTTAACACTTTTCTGAAAATTATATTTTCTATAAATTGCAAGTAGTTATATTCAGAAACATTTCTGTTCTAATATTTTTGGTTTGAGATTTTTCTTTAAAGATTAGATAAGCAAGCACAGATAGTTGTACCATGGATGCCAATGGCTAGTCTATTCTATACTAACTAATGAATAATAATAACAAAATAATGCATTTGGGTGCACTTTATAGGGCCAGTTAAGCAAAAATTATTTGCAAAAATTGTGATTTATTTCTTATCCATCAGTTTAAACATGTGTTTTGGGTGCTCAAAAGAACCCTCTCATCGAGACGGTTCTTTTGAGTACCCATAATGTATGTTTTTTTTGAGAAATAAGAAAAATAATTTTCAGTTACGCACTTTTATCTGGGGGCCTGATATAAAATCATCACCATGAACAGAGAATGAAATATTTGATATGATCAGATGTATTTGAACATAAATGAATACCAGTGTAATACCACCCCGTGCAAGATACTTGCCGCCCAGCAAAAAATCTCAACTTCTGTGCATGAGGTGAAAAAAGCTGTGGATTACCTACATTGCAATATATCTCTACGAGGTGAATGGCAATCAAACATCCAGTGATCAATTTTGATATGCTGCCGTTCACAGGATTTAAACATTTTAAAGGCTATACAAATTCTGGTAAATAAATCACAGTATTAATGCTTTGAAAAACATTTAGAAACTGATTCTCGTGAATAAATATTGCTCACTCATAAGCTCGTGCTCAAGTGCCCATTTGACTGGCACTTGTATCAAGGTCTAGTTCGACTGAAAACTTTAGATCATTCAATACTGTATGTACTTCATAGACAAACATTCAGATCTATTTGATGAAACGATCCGAAAAGTCATTATCGGTTTCAAAAAGGGTCTGGAAAATGGTCAGAAGTCAGGGAAAAGTCAGTGAAAAGTCAGGGAATTTTGAAATTTTGGGAATTTTGAGTGGCAACCCTGATAAACCCTTAAAGCGCCAAGTAAAATTGCATCTGAAAATGTCGTCTGATGAAGTCATCTGCTGCAAATAACTCCCTAACGTTACTGACGAATTAAGTATAGAAGCAAACAGTGTGGACCCAGAACAGACTGCTCCTATAGGAGCAGACTGATCTGGATCCACACTGTTTGCCATAGAGGCTTCTTAAACATTTCAGCAGACGAGAAAATGTTTGTCCTGATCTGGATCCAAACTGTTTGACACTCTGATAGTGTTCCTGAAAGAATCTTTTGAGAAAGTTAATTTTGAAAAAAAAGGTCAGCAGACAACAACAAAAGCATGAAAAATTCAGTTTTCCCTAAGAGTTAGGAAAATGTAAATTTGACCAGGCTCGAGGTTATAAAACCTTTCATGCTCAGTTCAGCTGAGCACAAAATTTATCCTGCTCATAAATGTTAAAATGCCAACAATTATTGGCATTTTAACATTTATCAGCATGATAAATACAACCTCTGAGGGACTTAAAGCAAAGAAAAATTATTTGTTTGTCGGTATTTTAGTTTTTATGAGCAGTTGAAATTTTGTGCTCAGCTGAGTTGAGTTTGAAAAAAAGTTTAAGAACCTCGGGGCCTGATGATAGATGCTCGGTCCCACTGGACAGCTGGTAAAGAATCTACTATATTATATTTTGGGTTTGGGAATCATGTGATACAGACATTACAGTGCAGTCCCCTTATAACAAATTTCATCATAACACAGCATACTCAAAGAATCAACCTGTCTGCTAAGGCACATCACGACTAAAAAGTCTGGTTTGTGTCAATGCCCGGTATGCATTACCTAAAACACTCCGTTAAAAAAGTAGCGAGCACTGAATGGCTATAAATAATCCATTTGTGGAGACATCAAGTTAAACAATAACAATGATTGGTATTACAGTATTTAGCTATACAAAGGTTTTTACACTTAAATATTTTTGGAAACATTTCCCACATTGCCAGGTCAAAAAAGTGGTTTCAATGCCGCGTGATGACGCAGATTGATAACAAGTTTAAATGAACCAATCGGGCGGATCACATTATTTGGTGATGCATTCGGTAAACAAGTATGTCACATGAACCCACAATCCTCAAATCAGATAGGTCAGTATTTGAAAATGCTCCCTATCATAAGATAATGCATAACACAGATTAAAAAAAAATATCATTATGGAATTTTATAAAGGAATTATAGGAAAATGACCATAAAATGGTCATTTTCCTATAATTCATTTGTAAAATTGTCATTTTATTGCACAGTCCACTTATAACATGATCCATTTCTATGGACCCTAAACATAGTGCGTTATAAAGGGACTGCACAGTATACCTGTATATTTTGGTAAATGTAGATAAATATAGAGGACTCATGGTTTCTTGGCATGGGTCAATAGCTTTTTCTTCTCTCAGTTCTGCTATAGTATCCAGGCCCCAAGGTTATAACTCTTGAGCTCATTCTCAAACTCAAAATAAAGCACAATGATTGGCTGCTTGCGGACATTTGTCCACAAGCAGCCAATCATTGCACTTTATATTGAGTTTTAGACTGTACTCAAGTTATATAACCTTGGGGCCAGGCTCTTAAAAATTGAATATCTAGCACTCTGTCACAAAATTTTCAGTGAGCAGCCATGTTCACTGTTTGCACTGGGATTTTGTGACCAGGGGTACCAAAGGTATGAATCTTTCTAAAAAGATGTGACATGTGATTAAATGCGTCCACATGTGTAAGTGGACTGGAAAGAAATGCTTGTGTCAATGGATGTGTGATGCCTGTATCAATGTATGTGATTATCAAAACAGAGAGAAAACAGTTATTTATTATATACCTATAAATGATACATCATTTGCACTGTCTGTTTTCTGGCCATCTGATACAGAAAGCCCGATCAACGTACTGAGGTTTTTCTGAATCCGTATCCCTATCCTTTAAAACTAGGCTAACGTCTGTTACCTGTTTTTGCGGCCACATTACGTAAAGTAAATTTCAAGCATGGAACCAGAGACGGAAAACATCATGATGTGACGTCATGAAACGAAACGTAAAGGCAAACGTTCCCACTTTTTTTCTGGATTAAAGACCAAAACAATTTATAAAAACAGAATAATGCCAGAAAAAAGGTATATAAAAAACATATTATTATATAGTAACTTCATCTGGCCTCCAGTATCAAGTCTCATGGATGAGGTCATATCATTGGATCACCCTCCATGCTTCACGTCTCGGGTGATCCTATGGTATGACCACAGGGGGGTGCTCTGATATTTTCACACATACGTAGGCTCGGGCTATCTTTTTGGGTTCAAAATTCTGAATTTCAATATTTTTTTGGGTTTTGAGAAGAATGAATATTTTTTGGGGGTATGAAGATTTTGTGGATATTTTTTGGGGGTCATCACAAAATTGGGCTAATTTGAGGGTCATTTCTATGCATTTTAGGGTCTTTTCTTAAGGTCAAGGTTCGGAATTGGGATATTTTTGGGGGTTGCTAAAATTTCAAATATTTTTTTGGGGTGCTTGAAATTCCTGTTATTTTTTTTGGGTGAACGGTAGATGCTGCGTCCAAGCCTATGTATACGGAAAAAATTTGAGTACCACCCTGGGGTATGACCTCATCCACTCGACGTGATACAGTACGCCAGATCAAGTTACTGTTATCATAATGTGTATTTACCTTTGCTTATAAAGACTTGAGTCATCCATTTATTGTGCAAAGATATATATAAAAAAAAACAAGCTTGTCTTTGAGCTATGTTTCATTGTCACATAGACTGATTTTTTTTCTCAACTTGTAGGGACTAGATTACATAATGGTTGGTAAGCTAGGTTTAGAGAGCCTAGGGGATGACTTAGCTGATGGACTAGATCAAGCAGAGCAGGATGATAGTGATAGTGACAGTACAAGTGAGAAGGAGGATAGTGATGTAGACAATGAGGAAGAGGGAGATAACTCTTGTGTTAGAGATAACTCTGATACTGATCAAATTAGCTGATGGACTAGATCAAGCAGAGCAAGATGATAGTGATAGTGACAGTACAAGTGAGGAGGAGGAGGAGGAGGACAGTGAGGAAGAGGATCAAAGTGATAAGGGAGATAACTCTTGTGTTAGAGATCAGAACTCTGATACTGATCAAATTAGCTGATGTTAGTCTATATAATAATACAGTAAAACCTGTCTTAAGCGGCCACTCAAAAAGAAGACCAAAAATTGATTTTCAAGACCGATTATTGCTTAATGCAGGTCAAAAATATTGCAGAATGCTCTCTTAGAGCATTCTGTAATACTTTTGACCTTCATTAAGCTACCATTTGTCTTTAAGATCTTTATTTTGTCTATTTTTGAGTGGCCGCTTAAGACAGGTTTTACTGTATACATGGTAGGCTACAGTCTTGGAGAAATCTGAAAAATAGCCATCTGAATGCTGCTACAATTTGTAGCAGTATTCACATGGCTGTTTCTCTGAAAATCAGAATTAAAAAGGCTGTTTTTTTTCTAAAAATTGGAAATAAGATGGCTACATGAGCCTAGGAGTGAAATAACACCATGCATTAAAATCGATAAACCACTAGTAGTTTACATTACAGTCAATAATTTCCGATTTTTTTTTTGTTCGGAAAACAGCAGGTTTTACTGATTGATAAAACATATGCTAGAAATAGAATATGTTGAAAAAATGTATGCCAGGAGTATATTATGTTGAACTATAACAAGTGGCCAATGTAGTGATTATGAACAAAACATATGCCAGGAATAGGTTTTGTTGACAAAAGGTACGGTAAATGTTCTAAAATTACGAACACACGTTATTTGGAGGAAAATCGATGTCCGTTTATCTGTTTGTCCCATCTGTGTTCTGTATACTTCTACCATACAGCACGTGAGCGGTAGTGACATTTGGAAGGTTCCATTCTACTAAGATGGGTAATCTGGCATGTGACATTCTATTTCGCATGCCAGCGTGCGACGTTATACATTATTCAAGGTCACCAGCATTGACGAACTTGATGCACGGACAAGTTCCTGCAACGATTCCGAAACTACTTTTTCTAACCCTATTGAGTATATGTATCCACCCAAATGGCTGAGATCATTATTTATTACTGACCAAAGGCCGCGGTTCAGCTAATTGTAAGTGAATTATGCACGTTGACACACGCATAGTGTACTCGGACACGTATGTTTTTTCTTCCCCCGAAGAGAGAGTTGCGGAAAATGAGACGATCAAAGGAAATAAGTTGATGTATAGTGATTGCCGTGGACGTTTGCAACACAAGGGGTCATTCGGTTTCGTGCAAAATGCCGAGAAAATTGTGCAAGTGGCATGTTTGTTTTTTCTCATCGAGACATCCAATGCGGAAAATAAAGCCACTGTATATTTAATATTTACCGACATGCCTGCAATAACTCGCACATGGTCATCATCTCATTTATATTCACTGTACATTACGGTGCTTTTAAGGCTTAAATATGTGTGATTCTCAGGTTATCCCACTGACACCACCTCCCCTCCCTTTTAAGCATTTTAAAGGATTTCCCAGTTCGGTAATATGTCCAAGCAGCGTGCGACACGGTGGGCACTTCTGTCATTCTAATTCTATGCGTGTGCTCTTTTCTTGAACACAGCTCGAATAAACTTTCGCGGAGCCCCAAATGAGCTTGTAAAGACCCTGCTGGTACTTATGACAGATGTGATCAGCAAAGGCTCAGGAGAGCATGTGTGTTTTCGCAATCTCGTCAGGGTGTCGCTCACTAACAAAGTTTAAAGTGGATGAAGACTAGCCAAATAATTCTAGACATCTACGTACGTTGTCTTTAAAATACTTGTCGCCGGTTTTCTAAGTACATGTAATAATGGCTTTTCCTATCAATCAAAAACATCAAATTCCTCAAAATGGGACATTTTAACAAACTGTTGAGCCGATCGCGGCGTGTCTGTTTGTCCTCATTAAACTGCACATGGAAGGTCCTACGAGTGCATTACCGGTATAATGTACGCTCAGACGCACATACATGTACCAAGAAATAAATTGATTGTAGCACGATTCTGCATCTTGATGAATTTAATATTTTACATATTTAATTTCATGAAATAAGCCAGCTTTGCGAGCAGCGAAGGCTCAGACGAGAAGGAATGTAAATGAAGGTGCATGCCATGGCTGTGGGCCCTTGAGATCGGAATTCGCTTTATGTAGATGTATGTACCCCGACTTCGTTACATGCGAAGATCAGCCTGCGCACCGCACAGTCGTATCAGCACCTTTGTTTCTAGAACAAAACATTAAACATTTTGTCGGGCCAGATCTGGGCCTAAACTGTCTGCTAAATTAGTTTGTCACAGCCTCTTTGGGGGGGGGGTTGCCCTGGGTCCGGCACTGCTAATAGTATCAGCCGCAGACAAAGGACAGGGTAATGGTTCGCGGACATGTTTGAGATCAAAGAAGCCGATTATCAGACCACGTGTTGTTGTTGTTTTAAGACCCGGGTAGCATGCGGTGGCTTTAGCGCACGAAAGCGGACTTAGCACACAAAACATAATTGCCTAACTGTGTCTCCTTTTCATGGGTTTGCATGAAAAAAAAAATAAACAATTTCAATGAACTCGAGCATGAAACGGCGCACTGCATGCATGAAAAACTAGATTTGTGGTACTTGTCTGAATTTTTCCTTTTCTTTGAGATATGAATGTACCCAGGGTATCGTACGCATCGGCTCGAAGCCAATATAAAATTGAGCCGCGACACAATGTGGTATTTTGAAGAGTGTAGACTCAGATGAGCCTGTGCAGCCTCCTTTTAAGCTTACAAACTCCAAACGATGTTCAGTCAGTAGCTTAACACTCATAGAATATTCAAGCGACTGATCAGACTGTGCATATGCGCAGGCTGATCTGAGGCTTTGCTGAATGTTGGAAATCTCATGTCACGGCTCAATTGTATTCTTTCGAGGCATCGGACACAAAGTCGGACGTTCGCTTACATGATTAATTCTTGGTATGCCTGTAGAGAGAGAGAGAGAGAGAGAGAGAGAGAGAGAGACTAGCGCTTGCATATGCATATGAATCTCTTGTAATCTCGAAAAATATCATATATCGGTGCTGAAAATGATACTTGGAGATGCTTCTCGTGTGCATCGGCTTTTGCAGGACAAAGTCTGCATGCTTTCTGTAGCATGCCCAAATGTTGAAATTGACGAAACATTCTTTCCTGAGTTCCATTCGGATCTGATCTGGATCCGAACTCTGACAACGTTTCTTTTTCTGAGAGGATCCAAATATCACTAAAAGTGGGCCATCATCGGCCTGCCTTTAAATGGCGTTTCCCTGGCGTGCCGATGGCCCAACGTTGAATGCTGGCTTGGTAGTTTTAAGAAATTCAGGGAATCCGGTCCAGTATTGCTAAGAAATTCAATATTTTTGTGATTTTTTAGGGGGGGGCGGACACCCTGTCCCCCTCTGGAACGGCGCATGGGACTGGACAATGTATACACTTATTGAGATATACTGAAAACCCATTTTATCGTGCGCATCGGCTTTGGTGAATCGCTACACTTTTGTTCTTCCTTCAGAAAACCAAAAGCTTTCGCTTGCTCTCCAACTGCACAAATGCTGTGTATAATGTAATACAGTCACTCAAGGACATCTCGTCTATCAGAATTTTTTGCAACTTTGAAATACGTAGACGAGTTCGCAGAGTTTAAAAAAAAAAATGACGAAATTCAAAAAGAACACACATCTCTCTCTCTCTACTTGTGGATCTGTCGATGTACATGAATGGAATTCAGGAAAGAATGTTTCGTCAATTTAAAAATTTGTACATGCGATAGAAAGTATGCAAAGTGTCGTACAAAAGCCGATGCTTTGTTAGTTTGTTTTGTTGCTTTACATCCCAAGTCAACAGCTATGGTCATTGCGGGACGGTCAGTTCACCTAACCACACTTTTTCCTGGGCAGGCTTGAACAAGCGGATAACCAGTTATTCGTGCACATACTTTCGCTTGTAACTGACAACAACCCTTCTTGAATGAATCAGCGGAAGGGAGGAGAATGACTGTAGAAATTATTTCATGATCAATCTCCACGAAAGTATGGGACCGGGCCGGGATCGAACTCGCCACCCCTGGAATTGCAGTCAGACACGCATCTGTAACGTGTCTGGCTACACTTGACTTGGCAATTACCGCACGCGCTGGACATTAAACTGACTCAGTCCATAAGAATTTAGCGGTGGTTGAAAAGGAAAATGAGTAGATAGCGCAGAATCATATCGCCGTGTTTTCAACACGTTTCTACCACATTTTTACATGCATATATACCGTTTTTGCTCATGCTAATGACCACATTCTAAAATTAGGAACACTAGCACTTTTTCTGAAACGTAATTTCTAAAATTACGAACAACGGAAAAATAATTATTTTTTAGTGTTCGAAATTTTAGAACATTTACCATATGCCAAAAATAGGCCATGTTGACCAAAGATGGCCAATGGTCTATTCATTCTGTCAATTAGTAAAGCCTGGTATTTATAAAATCAAAATCAAAAAATAATTTCCGAAATTAGATATTAGACTTTTTTACGGATTGGCGGATTTTACTTTACATGTATGAAATGACCTCCATAACAACGTTGCAGTTACACCAGAAATGAGATTTCGTAGCAATCTTAATTTCATTTGATAAATAGAATCTAACATCATTCTGTGCTCTTGTATTGTTGAATTTTTTAAACTCATTGCAAGTGATAAAATGCTCGGCATATCTGGCATTTTATTGCTTTTTCCCAACTTGTTTAATGAATTCAATAAAACATGAGCACTCATGTAACGTCCTCTATATACATTATCCACCTATCAGCCTCTTATTTTAAAGGCTAATGGAAAGGCTTCATCTGAATATGGTCGTACTGCTAGAATTTGTAGAAGTATTTAGATGAGTTTTAAATCAGAAATTAGATGGCTATTTTCTTTTAATTGAAAATTAAAATAATAATCAAAATTCCCATAAACTAATATTGGGAAAACCTTTGAAAATCTCTGAAACCATAAGGACCACAGCTTATATATTTTTTGTGTAGTAAAGTCTAGTGGTCCCCTACATAATTCCTGCCATACAAGCCCCTCAGGTCCAAACTGACTAGCCCAAGTGATCAATAGCTCCCATAGATTTATAATGGGAAAAACTTTTAAAAAATGGTAATCTTCTCTGAAACCATGAGGCCCAGAGCTTGCGTATATTAATGTATTTAGAAATGAACAGTATTTAGGTGCACACCTCATATATCCTGCTAACCATGCCCCTGGTGTCTAAATTGGCTACCCCAGGGAGTACTTTGTACCTATAGACTTGTTTAAATAAAATAAAAAAATCTAAGTGTCTAAAACTGAAGTCAACAGCTCAGATGAGTGTTATATGCACATTAAACATCTTGATACATGTTATGTTGTTTTATCACTCCACAATGATTCAAAAAAATTATTTGGTTATTCTGTAAATTTTATCGAATACAACCATGTTGTATAGAAATATTCAAAAATGAAAGCATAAAGCAACATTCCATTTTCTTCAATGTTCTGTGTTATGAACTAAATTATTGTAAATGCTAAGCTGATAATATTGCATTTGCACACAAAAATTGAATTGAATTGGCTCTATGACTAGATCACTTTGTAAGACCACATTTTACTTGTGTGACTGAGTTCTTGGTGTTACTCAGGCCAAAATTAAAAATATGGGCCAGGATATGATAAAAGGTACCTTATGGTTGTCATAATCAAAACCTAGCTGATGTTTAGTCTGTAAATTACTACCTCTTAAGAGCATTTCCTGAAGATTTGAAGCAATTTTCTTCAATATGACGAATATATGGAGGTTAGAAGCAACATATGTAATCCGGTTTGGAATGTGACCGCAAGAAGAACATTAACCCTAAATATGACATCAGAGAGCTGGTCTTCAGCTGCTTGTTGGTCGTTTTTGGCTCAGTATAATCATCTAACAAATATAATGTATTGACAAGCATTATTTTAGTTGCAATGTAATATAAGATATATTTTCCAAGTCGTTTTATAGGCAATTAAAGTGACGCACCCTTCATTATGGGCTCTTGTAGGTGTTACGGCCTCATTGTTGCCATGGCAACATCACTCACTCATTTGTTCAAATGATGATCCTAGGTTGACCTTGACCTACTTTACGTCAAGGTCAAATTTGCTTCCTAATGCATTTAAATGGGATTATTTATGAAAAGTTGATTTTGGAAAACTGTGGAAGCCCTAGTCATTATTCTCATTTGATATGTTAAACCTAATGAGACAATGGCTATAAATAAGTTCCAAAGGTCAAGGTTGACCTTTGACCTTTCAGCTTAGGTCGCTCATATTGGAGTCCCATCAATATATTAAAACCTAGTTTTCTCACAAACCATCAGTCCAATTGAACTCATATTTCATGTGAAGACTCCTTATGATAAGTTAGCCAAAATTTATACACAACATTATGGTCACATAACCAAGAAGACTGCCACGCCCATATATGGTAAAAACCCTTTAAAAATCTTCTTCTCCAGAACCAGAAGGCCGATGACCTTGGGACTTGGTATGTAGCATTGGGGTAGTGGGGCTTACCAAGTTTGCTCAAATAATGATCCTAGGTTGACCTTGACCTATTTAACGTCAAGGTCAAATTTGCTCCCTAAAGCATTTAAATGGGAAATTTTTTGAAAAGTTTTTTTTTTTAATACTGTTGAAGCCAAAGTCATTATTCTCAATAGATATGTTAAACCTAATGAGACAATGGCTATAAATAAGTTTCAAAGGTCAAGGCCACCACACCCATATATGGTAAAACCCCTTTAAATATCTTATTCTCTGGAACAAAAGGCCAATGGCCTTGGACTTGGTATGTAGCATTGGGGTTGTGTGCCCTACCAGGTTTGCCCAAATGATGAATCTAGCTTGACCTTGACCTACTTTATGGCAAGGTCAAATTTGATCCTTAATGCATTTATATGGGAAAAATCTTGAAATGTTCTTTTTCTATAAATGTTTAAGCTGAAATCATAATATTTTCAAGAAATGTTTAACCTTATGAGACAATGGTTTTATATAGGTACCAAATGTCAAGCTAACCTGTGACCTTTTATCCAATGCCACTCATTTGGACTGCCACATACCTATCTAAACATTGGTATCTCAGAAATCACTGGGCTGTTTGATAGAGTATTCATTAGAATTTCTTTAGGTCACTTGACCAAAATGGCTGCAACCCCATATATGGTAAAGCAAAATAGGTTTATGATAAGCAGAAGTTGACCTTGACGTATTTTAACATTATTAAAGAGATCAGGTGAGCGCCTCAGGACCTTCAGGTCCTCTAGTTTTTAGTTTGGGTAGCAAAAGCAAATCCCATGTTGACAGATATAAAAATTTATCCCAATGTTTTTTGAAGGTGCTAGAGGCGCTACATTTCAATTATTGAATGTCATGACATTATTTTTTATAATTATATAAGATTGTGAAATATTGATTTATCCGCCAGAGTCCTGACTAAAAACACACACAAAAAAGACATCCCACCTACCTACCCAAATTTTTCAGACAGGGTCGGGTCAGGTGAAACAGAAATATTTTTAATCATGGCTTCATGGATACATCTGATCTGTGAACGGAAGTGTTGTGTAACATAAAATGAGCCGTGACATGTGATTTCCAACAATGTGGTATTTTGACATGTGTAGACTCAGACGAGCCTGTGCAGCCTCCTGTTAAGCTTAGAAACTCCAAATACTGTTCGGTCAGTAGCTTAACATTCATAAAATATTCAAGCGACTAGCAAAGGCTCTGATCAGTCTGCGCGTATGCGCAGGCTGGTCTGAGCCTTTGTTGGTTGCACATACCACATTGTTGGAAATCTCATGTGGTGGCTCATTAATAATTATAATATGTATTGCTTATCAATGTTTTGGCAAAGATACTGTAAATTCAGAAATTTTTTGTGAGAATTATATTTTCGTGAATAACGTTTTAAGACATATATGTCACATTAAAATTTGCATTTAGGGCATGATTTAACTACATCAATTAACGCCAGAGTGATTTCTCCATTCTGCTAGGGTTTTATTTTCACGAAACTTTCCAACTGTGAAGTTTCATGAAAATAAAACCATTGTGAAAGTTTCCGAATTTACAGTAAATGTTGAAAACAACCCATAAACATAGCTGGGGCTTTTGAAAAATTGATTGGAGATTCTGTATCCTTAAGTCTCTAGCCAAACATTTATAGTGTTCTTTCCAAATAATGGTGAAAATAAGGAGTATTATATGTTGGCATTCCTGTTTTATATGCTGTTACAAGTATTGAAATATGTTTCCGTCCAGTTGATTTATTTATTTACATTTTAAGTTTTAGATTATGTTGAAACTACCTGAATAAAAAATATTTCTCTAAAACTAATTTCTAGCTTTTGTGTATTGTATAATTTACACTGAAGACTAGCTAGATTATCACCTAAACACAAATGTTCGCACATATCAGGCCCCATAGCACAGTGGGTAATATGTCTGGCTATAGATGCATGTCCAGGGGACAAAAATTCCACTCATCCACGCGTAATTACGAGTGAAATATAGAAAGGACGAGTAAATCTTCCCAGAGCACTCGTCCTGTAGGACGAGTGCTTTGGGAAGAATTACTCGTGGAAGTCATATATTACATATTACTTCCTTATGTTTTTATTGGATACGCTTTTAAAGGACCAGTGCATGTGTTTGCAGAGCAAGTTTAAATTGTAAGTCACTCGTTCTACAGGACAAGTGCAATATTGAAATATTTTTGTCCCCTGAGTGTCTGGCTGCAGATCCAGAAACTTGCCCCTTGTCGGTAACAAGCAAAAGTATGTGCACATGGTACTGGTTAACCACTTATTCAAGCTTACCCAGGAAAAAGTGTGGTTAGGTGAACTGACCATCCCACCATGACCATAGCTGTTAACATAGGATGTAATGCAACAAAACAAACAGGCATGCACAGTGAATAGGCAGTAAAAATAAGAGCATGAAGCCATGCATTGAACATGTATTGACCCTTAAAGCGCCAAGAAAAAAAAATGCATCTGAAAATGTTGTCTGCTGATGTCGTCTGCAGCAAATAATTGCCTTACATTACTGACAAATTAAGTATAGAAGCAAACAGCGTGGACCCAGAACAGACTGCTCCTATAGGAGCAGTCTGATCTGGGTCCACACTGTTTGCCATAGAGGCTTCTTAAACATTTCAGCAGACGAGAAAAGCAGACGACTTTTGTTGCGATTATCGCATTAAGGGTTAAAATTAATGAAAATCTGGGTATGTGGTCAAATTGCCAAAAGGCCCCCAGCTGTCTTTTCAGAACTCTTCTGCTGATAAAGCTAGCAATATACTGCTTCATTGATAGTATGTAGGCCCCTCGATAAAGTTTGTAATTGAAAATTGATTTTCTTATTTCTCAATGAAAACATATGTTGTGTGTGCTCAAAAGAACCGTCTCATTGAGAAGGTTCTTTTGAGTACCCACAACATATGTTAAAAATTGTGGGTAAGCAAAATATTCATGATTTTACCCTAAAAAATTGTTCATGTAAACCTAGGCTATAGTAGAGGTATTATACTTAAAAGTTAGTTGAAGCCATTTAGTTGATGCCATTTGCAACAGTGACTCTATAGAGTCCTGTTTTACAATATCACTTATTTTCAAATAATGGAAAACAGAATAAACAACAGTAACTGTCATTTTTCATCTTCATATACAGGAGAGAAAAGCCTCTGCGACTGTATTAAATTTTGCTTTTGTCTGAGATATTCTGAATTTTTTTACTACACGCCAAAATCAGTGATATAGTCATATCAATTGGTGGGGCACTTAAAAGGAGGTACAGTTCATCTTAGTGCTCATCAGTTCTTTCACCCAGATGTCCTGTGATATACCTTTGGAAATAGTTTGACATCATTAATTACGTCACATATCGTTGGATGACATGCGGCTTGCAACACTTCAATTTGAGACGAAGTTGCAAAAGAGCATTAGAATGGGGATAACCATGTTCAAATTTTTCATTTCAGGAGGTATATCGTCGGATATACGTTCAGAAATCGCGTTTCACGGCGACGCTCGCGCTTCGCCGTAAAACTAAATTTCCATCCGTATTTCCGACGATTTACCTCCTCAAATGAAAAATTTGAATAGTTATCCCTTAATTTAAGGGCATGAAGATTAAAACAATATGTACAAAAAATTGGAAGTTATAGCATTAGCTTGTATGTAGCATAGTCAGATTTCAGACAAATTTCACAATTGACTAGCATTGCAAATATGGGTGTATTATGCCCACTTAGAGTGCTCTTGTATGAGATGGCCAAGTAAGGGGAAAAGAAAATGAGAAGTGACATGGGATTTACAACAATTTCGAATGTGCGACCAGCAAAGCCTCAGATCAGCCTGTGCATGTGCGCAGTCTGATCAGAGCCTTAGCTAGTCGCTTGAATATTCTATGAGCGTTAAGCTACTGACTGATAAGCATTTGGAGTTTCTAAGCTTATAAGGAGGTTGGCACAGGGTTGTCTTAGTCTACACTTGTTAAAATGCCACATTTCTGGAAATCACATGTCACGGCTCAAATGGTTTTAAGGTTGCCCTTGGTATTTACTTATACCATGCTTAAGTTCTCTTTTGACATTTTACAGCTTATTACATGCCCGGTAACTTTACATGATATTTTTGTTGTGGGCAGAATTTTTTTTTTAAATTAACTTTTTCAAAAATAAATCTTCCATGAATTTCATCAGAGTGTCAAACAGTTTGAAATCTGATCAGGTTGGTCTTTTGTCTGGCCTGAACTGGGTCCCAAATGTTTGCAAATATTATCAGTGTTGACAGAAGTCACTCTACTCTCATGGGAGCGCAGTGGCTCAATGGTAGAATGCTTGACTCAAGACCGAGGGGTTGCGGGTTCGGGCCACACCAGAGTCAATGCATTGTGTCCTTGAGTTCCTTTCTCAAACATAATGTTGGTTATCAAGTCTGGAATTCACAAACTTGTCAGAATAGCATACAGGGAAGACCTTGAGCAGACTGGTTCTGAAGAATCAGTCTGATCTGGGTCTAGCCATTTTCTGGGAGGCAACAAGTGTTTGAAATTTCAGAACATCTACCCTACTTACTCATGATTGATTAGATTGATTAACTCTTACCTTGCTGATTGGGACTTTTGTCGTATGCTAATAACCTTTGCAACAGTTTGGACCCAGATCAAACCAACAAAAAGTCGGTCCTGATCTGGATTCAAAACATTTGACACTCTGATAATGTTCCTGAAGTAATTTTTTGAAAAAGTTAATTTTGAAAAAGTCAGCAGACGACAACATTACCATGAAAATTTACCCAGCATGCTAAGAGTTATCAGTGTTGCTGATCAGGCTGCAAAGATGTGCCAAGTGATCGACATTTTTGTAGCAACATTCAGCAACATTAGGTTCTCATTCTGTCAAATGATATCACAGGCCACCAGATTTGAAAATCATTTTTCTTATTTCTCAACCAAAATTATATGGTGTGTGTATCATAAGAACCATCTCATTGACACGGGGTTCTTTTGAGCACCCCAAACACATTTTTAATCTGATGGGTAAGAAAACTATTACAATTCAACTCTCAAAATTTTTGCTTATCTTGTCATATGTTCCATCAGGAACTTGGATTTTTTTTTTTATCAAATTTGTCTTCTTTTTTCTCTGGCACCCCTTTTTCAAATATTGACTTTTCCCAAGATGGAAAAGTCAAATAAAAAATGTGTGCAGGGATGAAAGGGTTACCACCTTACCAGTAGCCAGTGATATGCTAATGGGATGATATGTGAAACCTTCCTTTTGCAGAAAGTTCTTAACTCTTTTTTTTCAATGCGAAATACTTTCGGGTGACATCTTGTAATTAGACTAATATTTACGCAAAATCAGCGTAATTCCTTTTTATGCGTGTGAAATATTGCGTCATTTTAGGATTTTATTGTAAATACCTTGTACCATGTGGTATAAAAGATCTTAACCCTTAAAGCCCATACCTATAATTTGCAGCAGACGACAATTTCAAATTTTGCTGCTTTTTCAAAAATAACAAATAAGGCATGATATTTCATGAGATTTGTCTGCTGGCAGACAATTCTCATGAAATACCATACCTTATTTTTTCAAAAATTAGGAAAGATGCAGCAAAATTTGTCGTCTGCTGCAATTGTAACTGGTGCTTTAAGGGTTAATACCTTTAGACTGATATCAATAATTAGCAGGAAACATCATTTATTTGTATTTTATTTTGATTTTTAGCATGATTGATGGTACAATACTTGATAGTTTTCAGATACCTTATTTGACCAAAAAGCACTCCTCTCCTCTCTTCTGAAAACAGTGTAGATCCTGATCAGCTGGCTTGCATGGTTCAGTTCAGTAAATGATATAATGCTAATGATAATTATTATTCAATAACACTCTCTGGACTTTTTTGTCGTCCGCTGATTTTTTTCAAAATCTACTTTTAGTTCGAAAAATTCTTTCAGGAATACGATCAGAGTGTCAACCAGTTTGGATCCAGACCAGTAGGCCACTGGCTGGATATGGTTTACCTCCCCCCCCAGGGGGAATTTTGTAGATCATATTTTTCTTAAAGCCCAATGTCTTGCAAGGATTTTGCAACATGTTAGCCCTCTGACAATGGCAGCGTTAAGCTGTAACAGCCTGTTACATACGTTACCCTACAAAATATTTGATAATTAAAATTCTTTTTAAGACTTCAGAAAAGTGCAAAAGATGAGGTAAGATTACCAAATTGGTTATATTTTCTAAGTAAGCTATTACTAGGCCACAGATTTTGACATTTGAAAACAAATATAGTCACCCCGGATGTAGTGTATGTTACATTTTTTAATTGAACCCCCTTTTAAATGATAAATGCATCTAATGTAGTTTGTCTTAAATTTTATTGAAACCAGTTTATGTTCATTAATTTGGTATCATATTAAAGAATTTTTAATAACCTTTTCAAAACTGCAAACATTACTTTTCTATCTTATATACTTTTGGAGTTATTAGACGTTGAACATGGTACCCCCATATCACACAAAAATGTAAAATGTAATTCTCTAGGCCTCGCGCTGGCTATAGACCCCACCTCCCCCAGGGGGAATTTCGTACATTATGATTTCTAGATACTGCATTATAAAGGCCACAAAATGAAATATGTTAGCCCTCTGAGAGTGGCAGGGTTAGCGGGTAACATCATGTTACGTACGTTACCCACAAAATAACATTAAATTTTCCTGAAAATGCCCCCAACATGACATATTCAGACTTTTTTTGAAGTCTGGCACAGGTTTAAGAACTTCTTATAACACAGTTACATAATTTTAGCATTTGTTTTATAAATTTCTTGAGTTTTTGCCGTTGTATATGTTACTTAGTGTTTCATATGTTATTTCCAAGTATCAGTATGGCAGTTATTGACTATACATGTATTACATCCATCAGTGAATGTAGTAAATCTATAAGGCTGCTATTCAAATGAATTAAAGTTCCTTATTATGGTGTCTTACACTATTTTACAGCCCAGGTTACATACGTTACTCTCTGAATACCATTAAACGTTTAAGATATGGTCTCCAACACGACCTGCTTGTACGTATTGGCATGCTGGCACAGGTCCATGTATTTCTTTTTACTCTGGCTCATTTGCTGGGGAAGTAACTCAAAACATAAACTACCATAAACCCTCTTTTCTTTTATAGAGACATCAAATATAGTTAACATAATACTCATGGAAAGTTTGTAACATACAGTGCAATATGCGAGTAACAACTTAAAAGATCAAAGAAACCCCATCAGGTAGAAGTTATAGAGCAAATCTTTGTATATTATCCAAGTGTTTAAAGAATTTTTCTAAACAGCATATTAATCCTCTATCAGATTCATCTTGCAAGGATTTTGCAATATGCTAGCATTCTGGTAATGGCACCATTACCTTGTAACAGCCAATTATATATATTACCCATCAACATCTTTGATAGTTTTAGTAAATGACATGACATCTGAAAAGTGCAAACCATAAGGTAAGATTTACAAATCGGCTATATCATCCACATACGCTATTTTTGCATCACAGATATGGACCTTTGAAAACAAATATTCACCCCAAAGTGTTACGTATGTTACTTTTTTTCATTATTCCTATAGAAATGATTTATGAAACTAATATAGTTTGATATTTTTTTTTAATGTGAACGTGCTTACTAACTCATTTTGTATTAAAGTATGTTTATGTACCTTTTGGAAACTGCAAATATTATTTTTCTATCTTTTATATGGTTCGAGTTGTTGAGCTTTGAACATGGTAACCCCATATCACACAAAATGTAAAATATAATTCTGTGGCTCTTTTGTTAGGGTACAATCAAGTTTTCTTTCACCCAGAGGTACTTGATTTCCTTCCCATTTATTTTACACACATTTTGTCCATATCTGAATAGGCTCACTTGTTTTCATGGGAAAAACTTGATAGTTCAATCTCTGTATGTACATCTTAAGGACAGAAAAGCAGGGTGGAGGTAATCTCATTTTCATGCCATTTGAAATAGTAAGTATATGTGTATGGCTTTAGTACTCTTTTCAGAAACATGTCGTACTGCAGCTTATTCACAATTACATAAATAGCACATGTTAGGGCTTCATATCACCGATGAGTGCTTAGAGCAGTTCTTTATTTGTTTTCCTACCCTGCTTAGAATGTTGATGAACTAGTGGGAGAGGGGTTCTCTATCAGTTTGGTAGGAACAACCTTTCTGTGGTACTAACACATCGGCACATTGGTAGTGTCACAATCTGTTAAACAGTGTATTACTGTAGATCTCTTCCCCCATATCCTTGCCAATGTTGTTGACATTCAGAAGGTGCACCTTTTGTTGCATACACCAGTGTTGAACAAAACACCCAGGTAATGATAGTTCTCTATCAGTATATGTGTACATGGAGAAGTTAGCCCTCTGAGAGTGGCAGCGTTAACGTGTAACATTTGTTTCCTTCCCATTTATACTGATAGAGAACGCCTCCCCCACTAGAAATTTAAGACTTTATAGACTGCTGCCATTTAAACTGAAAGAGAACCCCTCCCCCCACTTGAATGTTTCTAAGACGTTTCTGAGACTTTATGGACTGCTGCTATTTATAAGTGACAAAACCAACATGCCCTGCCTTTAGTGCCTGGTTGAATATTGGTGCCATCAGATCCTTGAAGGTGACAGGAAAAGCTATTATGCTCTGTAGTTATAGCATTAACATCAAAGTTATGTGCAGCACTACATGGCCAATCTAATGTTGGTTCAATGTGTGATTGCAAGCCATGCAGAAGTTTGGACTTGGCAGTTTTGTTGGAAATTCTATCAGGAGTTGACAGTGACCATGGTACAGGTCCCAGAAGGAACCGAAGTGTCAACTCAAGGTCAATAATATGTCCAATAGAAAGACTTCATGCTGACCAAAGAAGTTCCTTTAAGCCCTTAGCTGCTGGCTGTTTATGTTTTGTAAATTGGACAATATCTTCTTGCTTGACCTCGCAAACCTCAAAACTTTATTAGCTTGTAGCATTTTATGGGGTTGTGAAAGACAGATTTTTTTAACTAAAAGTGGTTCAATGCAGTCTGCAACAGCCTTCCTGCCAATGTCATCAGCCTCAATAAGGTATTAGCTATGCCAGGCTTAGCAGGAACACCGAAAGACAAAAAAGCACAGTTCATTGTCTTCAAAACTAGAACTAAAAGGATTGGTGAAGCCTGAAACTGCCTCTAGTATTCGTATTTCATTTCAGTGCATTGAAGAGTTGTTTCAATATATTGAGCTCTGATGTGATGAGTAATACACCATTCCATCTGTAGTACGAAGCGTAGTTCTAGATGCTGAAGCCTATAATACCTCTTTATTGTTTGCCTCATAGCTATCTCAAAAGCATTTCTCAAGCAAAGAACCAATGGTCGTGTCACAATAAACCCATTTTGTTTGAGAAGTTCTTTGCATCTGCGATGTGTATCAGATAGATTTATATGTGTAATCAGTTACACAGGTACATATTGTGCGTATCTGTTGTGATCGTTTGCAATTAACATTGGGAACAATGCATACAGATAGAGCTGACATGCAATTCAAAGTTGTTTTCTTTGTAGCCCTAATCAGTGTGAACACCATCTGAATTATATCCATATACCCTGCCAAGAACTGAGCTGTCCATTTCTTAGATTCTTTGACAGACTTTATACATGTATAGTCAACAACTGCTATACAGATACTCAGAATAGCTTATGTATCATTTGGTAACACACATAACAGTTAAAGCTCGGGGCATTTATTTAATGAATACTTAAAATAGGTAAACCTTGTTAGAAGAAGTACATAAACCTGTGCCAGCATGCAAATAAGTATAAACAGGGCTTGTGAGAGACATTAACTAGAATGTTTAATGCCATTTTGAAGGTAACATACATAACATGGGCCTGAAAAATAGTGAAAGCGACCATAATAAAGAACTTAAATCATTTAAGTAGCAGTCTTAAATATATTCTGTGACAGATGTAATACAAGTATATTCAATAAATACCATACCGATACTCGGAAATAACGCAGGAAACATTAAGTAACGTATATAACGGTAATAGCTCAAGATATTTATAAAATTATTACGAAAAATATGTAACTGTGTTATAAGAAGATCATAAACCTGTGCAAGCATGCAAATATGTACGAACATGTCATGGTTGAGACATTATCAGGGAATTTAATGCTATTATGGGGGGTAACGTATATAACGTGATGTTACACTTTAACGCTGCCACTCTCAGAGGGCTAACATCTTTTATTTTGTGTCTTATATAATGTAGTTTCAGAAAATTATAGTGTACAAAATTCCCCCTGGGGGGGGAGGGGGGTCTATAGCCAGCTCAAGGCCTACAGGCCCAACTTTCTGTCAGGCCTGATCTGGGTCCAAACTGTTTGCAAAAGTTATCAGCAGAGGACTCTAGGAGATAAAGAGTTTTAAAACCAAAAAGTGGCACCTGATTTTTCTTTTCAGTGTAAATAGCCATAATTGAGATTCCACGTGAATTCACCTTTCCGAAAACCATGCCAACTTGAACTCTTTGTCCAGTGTTATTTGTTGATAACCTTTGCAAAGAGTTTGAACCCAGATCAGGCCCAACATTTTGTCGGGCCTGATCTGGATCCAATCTCCGCCTGCCAATAATTGTTTTTGTCCTGAAATGTTGTCTGTTTTTTTACATCTGTTTCATGTACTCAAATGCACTTCAGACTACTTTTGTTATGGAAGCAAACACAATGTATCCTGACCAGACCGGTCTGATTAGGAGCAAATTTAAGTACTTAAGCAGAAGAGAGAGCAGACGACAATTGTCACAAATAGCGGGGAAAAAGAATTAACTCTTTACCTACTAGTGTCGTCTGCTGATAAACTTTGCAAACAGTTTGGACCCATATCAAAATGTCGGGCCTCATCAGGATCCAACTGTTTGACACTCTGATGGTATTTTTTAATAAGTTGATTTTTAAATAACAGCAGACGGTGTCACTGCGTTGTGGTCCTTGAGTAAGACACTTTTAGCTTAGTACAGGTACTGGTTCAACCCAGGAAGACCTGTCCCTGTTTAACTGATTTTTGTTTGATTTGATTCTTTACGTCCACTCAACAATCTTTCAGTTATGCGGGATGGTTCTTCCTGGGTTTAACCAGTACTAAGCTAGGATAAATGTGTCTTGCTCAAGGACCACAACGCAGTGACGCCGGTGAGGCTCGAACCCGCTACCCTTCGGTCTCGAGTCAAACACTCTACCACTGAGCCACTGCACTCCCTGTTTAACTGAAAGATTGTTGATGGGACGTAAAGAATCAAATCAAACAAACAAACAACAGCAGACGACGAAAAAAACCAAAAATTACCCAGTAGGCAAAGAGTTAATATGGTAGAATCATGCAGTAAGAAAGTGATAGCTAGGTAAAGGTATGAATGTGCCATTGTGGAGTAGTCAATGTGGAGCAAGAACAGAGCGTATTGATCCGTGGAGACACCTATCATACTATGAAGTTGTGGACTGATATGATGATGTAATCTGATGCAACAATATTGGGAAAATGTTGTGGAGTATTGGGTTTTCTGACGACAAATCATTTTCCGTCAATAAAGGATGCTGGTAAGTTCAGTTTATAAATGGTATTGTTCGTGAAAAACTATTTATTTTCTTTATTTATTTATTCATTTGTTTATTTATTTATTTATTTTATTTTATTCGTTTTATGTATTTCTAATAATTTTTTTCTATTTTTGCAATTATTTCAACTGCTTGTTTTTGGCTTTGTGTTTAGCTGTGCCTGGAAGTGTCAGTCTGCTTATAACCTTTGCAAACAGTTTGGACTCAGATCAGGCCCAACAAAATGTCGGGCCTGATCTTGGTCCAAACTGTTTGGCCCTCTGTAGGTATACCTGAAAGAAGTTTTTTTTGAAAATATTAATCTTGAAAGTTATCACAAAAGACAACAAAAATCATGAAAAATTACCCAGCATGCAAAGAGTTAAAGTCAAAAAACCTTTGTCTGAATGCTAGTAATTAATAATAATAAATAGGGAGCGCAGTGGCTCAGTGGTAGAGTGCTTGACTCGAGACCGAAGGGCCGCGGGTTCGAGCCTCACCGGCGTCACTGCGTTGTGGTCCTTGAGCAAGACACATTTATCCTAGCTTAGTACTGGTTCAACCCAGGAAGACCGTCCCGCATAACTGAAAGATTGTTGAGTGGACGTAAAGAATCAAATCAAACAAAAACAATAATAATAATAAATCCATTTTGCCACATTTCATCTAGGTCTTCACTGTTTGCCGATGTACCCATTTCCAGTTTACATAGGATGGTAAAAAAAAAATTTCTTTTGCAAAGATATATTTAATCCTTAGCCCGCTAGAGGAGACTTTTGTCATCTGCTCCTCGTCTGCTTATTGTTTGTTTGTTTTGATTCTTTACGTCCCAGTCAACAATTTTTATACCCCCAGTACGAAGTATATAGGGGGTATATAGTTTTTGCCTTTTCTGTAATTATGTTTGTCTGTCTGTTTGTCTGTAAACTTTTTTTCCGTCAAAGATTTCTCAGCAACTACTTGGGTTAGGATTCTGAAATTTTATACCACCGGTACGAAGTATATAGGGGGTATATAGTTTTTGCCTTTTCTGTAATTATGTTTGTCTGTCTGTCTGTTTGTCTGTCTGTTTGTCTGTAAACTTTTTTTCCGTCAAAGATTTCTCAGCAACTACTTGGGTTAGGATTCTGAAATTTGGTAAAAAGCTTGAGAGTGATGAGTTGTATTGTGTAACAAACAAACAGCCACATATTGCGTATCAGTCCCTTTAATTGTTCATTTTTCTTTCTCTCCAATGGAAATTTCTGTCACAGATTTCTCAGCTCCTATTGGAGCCAGTGCTTTCAAATTTTGTGTACACCTTCAGGAAGGCAAAGTGTACTGTGTAAATGGGAATTAAGATGCTTATCCTCATTTTGCCTTCTTTTTTCAATTTTTCATTTTTTCCTTCTTTCACTCTTATGTAATACATATGGACATTTTTTTCTGTCAAAGATTTCTCATTAACTACTTGAGTTAGGATTCTGAAATTTGGTATAAAGCTTGATAGTGATTAGTTGTATTGTGTAACAAAAGAACAGCCTTATATTGCTTATCAGTCCCTTTATTTATTCATTTTTCTTTCTCTCCAATGAAAATTTCCGTCACAGATTTCTAGGTTCCTATTAGAGCCAGTGTTTTCAAATTTTGTGTACACCTTCAGGTAGGATTAGTGTATTGTGTAAATGAAAATAAAGATGCTAAAGCTCATTTAGCCTTCTTTTTCAATTTTTCCTTCTGTCACTCCTATATATAACACATCATGGACGTTTTTTGTTAGAGTTTTCTCAGCAACTACTTGATTTAGGATTATGAAATTTTGTGTACCCTTTCATGTAGGCAAAGTGTATTGTGTAAATGAAAATTAAAGTGCTAACCCTCGTTTTGCCTTCTATTTTCAAATTTTCAATTTTTCCTTCTATCACACTTATATAACACATATGGACATTTTTCATCAAAGTTTTCTCAGTTAGGATTATGAAATCTTTGACAATTTTGTCTTTTCTCTGAAAGAGTTCAAATCTCTGATGGCTACCGCCGGGGGTATGTGAGCTTTGCTCACTTCTTGCTATATTTCAGTCATGTTGGGATGGGTCTTCCTAGGTTGAACCAGTTCTAAGCAGAGGATAAAGTTTGTCTGCAATATCAACATTATACAATTGATGCATTCTTTTGAGGTTAACTTCAGGATTGTCAGCTCGAGAACAGTGATGTTCACCGAGGCAAAGCCAAGGTGAACATCACTTTCGAGGGTTGACTAATCCTGATGTTAACCGAAAAAGAATGCACCAATTGTTTTGTTATATGACACTGTTTTTCTTTTTCCTAGTTTTAAATAAAGTTATTTCATATTTATAAATTTACTCAAGTCAGATGTTCCAATAGCACTGAAAACAAGATTATTTCAACAGTTGCTTTTCAAGTTTCTGAAACTCTTAGATGGTCAAAGGAATTGCATCTTTAAAATTACTGTTCTCATAAAATAAACAAATTCTTAATTCAAAATATTTGACCTGTGAAATATTCACAAGAAATCATGCTATCTCTTGAGTCAGTTTTCCAATATTTATTTTTAGCTGTCAGGCAGCGGTGAAAAAAAGTGATGTCTACCTATCCTTGGCTAAATTTAGTTAAATCTATTTTAGCTGTCTGGCAGCACTGACAAATCTTGATGTCTACATGTCCTGGGCTAAATTTAGCTGATCACTGGTAGACATCAAGACCTGTCACAACCAGTGAAAGTTAGTATCAGCCATTCAGAGGAGGTCTTTGAAATTGATAGGGGTCATATAACAAAAGATGGTTTAACATCGTTTTCATAACTAATGAATGTTCAAAGCATACTTAAAAATACATATTACAGTCAAAGCAAGAAACTAACACCCTGTTCAACATGACGGATCTAAAGGAATCCTTCATATTTTCAATCATTTTGTGTGTTTGAATTCAAATGAATTTGTGCTAGCAGTGATTTGTTGCTTAATATATCACTGTTTGTTGGTCAATCCTAAGTGGATAATTCGCTCACACTTCAGGCTCGTGATTTATCCACTTTTTGAATGACTGACCTCCAGCCAGTGACATATTAAGCAACAAATCACTGACAGCAGTGTCTGATTCATTTCTGAGAGTTGCCATTCTTTACTCCATATGCTATTTTTAGATCATTACATCATTTTCTGTTTTTAGATGTCATCGAAAAAATTCAAGAGAAATTTAAGTTAAGTTTTGAATACTTCTGATAATATTTTGGAAAATGGAGCATTTACTCCAAAAGAGCAAATGCTTCATTTTCCATAATATTTTTAAATACATGATATTTCAAAGGTGTCAAAAGTCGCTATTATGGCATAAAACTTTAAAAGATAATTTAATATTTTGCAGGATGACAGACTAGTATCACAGCTGACAGGATAACTTCATTGACAAACCAAGGATGTTTACAAAGTTACAGCCAACAACTTGTAGATTGTGTAAGGGACAGTTCTTGACACTTAAAAGTTCAAAAAATCAACAAGTATTAATATCTAATGCTTTAACAACAACAACAGGTTCAAAAGCACATACAGGTAAATTGACACGGACAGAAAAAGTCAAAATGTTAAGACATAATAAACAATTTCTACAAGCTTGTGCCTTGTCAACAAAATCGTTTTCAAAATCACTCAAATTGACACGGACAGAAAACGTGAAAATGTGTGCAACAGTAAATTTTTCAACATCATGTGTTCATCATCAGCATTATTTATACAGGGGGGATCTGAAAGATGCCAGAAGGATCATTGTTAAATTGGGAAGCGCCATCATAACACGAGAAGATGAATGTGGGCTGGCACTTGGTCGACTGGCGTCTATTGTTGAACAGGTATGTATCAATATTGATAGCAATTTTAAGTTATGTGGCTTAACTCTGTATGCTGGGTAATGTTGCATGCCTTTTGTCATCTGCAGTTTTTAGCTCACCTGAGCCAAAGGCTCAAGGTAAATGAGCTATTGTGATCGTTGGATGTCAGTCGTCAATAGTTCATTCAAAAGACATCTCCTCCTAAACTACTGGCTGAATTTTGACCAAACTTGGCAGGAATGATCCTGAATTATGACCCTCTTCAATAATCTTTCAAATGGTTCTGCTCTGTTGCATTTCTATGTCACAGAGGCTAAAAAATAGATTTTTAAAATCTTCTTGTCTGAAACAACAAGGCCTAGAGCCTTGATATTTGGTATGTAGCATCACCTATCTTTTAATAGAGATGATGTTGGTGAAAGGTCCAGTCCTTTCTCCAGTCTTACCAATACGATTTTGGACCTTGATTGACTCAATTGAAAAAGCATTCTGCAGATCAATTGCTTTTCTCAAGCATTTGGGATGATTTTTATTTGCAGTCAGTATATTGAATCATTGATTGTTGCCGTTGATGTTAAACTATATATCATAGGGCTTTTTTACATTTGCTTAATTGTAATTTGATAAAGTGTATTTAGATTTCCTTCAATTAATAATTATTTTCATCAGAATGATGTCCTTTTCAAGTGACCCTGCATAGTAGGCACCATCTGTTAGAGGTATCACATGGTGTCTGCAATGCTTTCATTTAAACTCTTTGCATGTAGGGTAGTTTAGATGGGTTTGTGTGGTCTGCTTACTTTTTTTCAAATTCATCTTTTTCAAAAACTTCTTACAGGAATACCACTAGAGTGTCAAACAGTTAGGATTCAGATCAGGCCTGACACTTTACCAGGCCAGATCTGTGTCAGCTGTTTGAAAAAAAAATCAGCAGACAACTAAAGATATTTCACTAGCCGGCAAAGAGGCTGTCTGCTGTAAGTAATACAGTAAAACCTGTCTTAAGTGGCCACTCAAAAAGAAGACCAAAATTGGTTTTCAAGACCGATTATCGATTAATGCAGGTCAAAAGTATCCAAGGGGAGCATTCTGCAATACTTTCGATCTGTATTAAGCTTCCATTTGTCTTTAAGACCTTTATTTTGTCTGTTTTGAGTGGCAGATTAAGACAGGTTTTACTGCAGGTATAAAATAATTATTTTCATGCCCCCAACCCACACCCCCGTGTATAAAAATACGGGAGCATATTGATTTTCGATCCTTGAGTTTTTGTGCCACACACTTTAAAATATTGGCAATAACATTTTAACTATTGGACCCTAAGCTTTTGTATACAGTAAAACCTGTCTTAAGCGGCCACTCAAAAATAGACAAAACAAAGATCTTAATGACAAATGGTAGCTTAGTGAAGGTCAAAAGTATTGCAGAATGCTCCCCTTGGAGCATTCTGCAATACTTTTAACCTGCATTAAGTGACAATTGGTCTTTAAAATCAATTTCAAAGCAGTAGCTTAATTTTTTTTATGGATGCATGGAGGGACTGATGGATGAACAGAGAAGCCCAAAGAAATAAGCAATTAACTTCTCTAAGAATTATTCAGGGAATACAACCAGAATTTCAAACAGTTTGGATACAGATCGGGCCAGACATTTTGTCTTGCCTGATCTGGATTCAAACTGTTTGCCAAGGTTATCAGCAGATGATACTAGTAGGCAGAGTTAAAACTTTACACTGTTTCTAAGGAAAAATCTTATCTTAGATCTAGGGCTATATACCAGCAGCAAAAAAGGAAAGAAAAACTGTGAAGCGGAAAATTTCTATCCAATTCCCTTTACAGTATACCTCACTGTACTATTGTGCACCAGATGGATGGAGATGATGCTTAGTCAGCAGTCTCATAAATGGATTCCTCAGCAAAAAATAGCTGACCTGTATTTTTTTCTGAATTATCTACCTGTGTTGAGTTATGTCCCTTTAAATGAGTCAGTAATTTTGTAATCAAGATATCTGAAAAAAAATCTATTATAGCTTAGCAGCTTAAAACTTGGTCAGCTTAGTAGATTACCTTGTGAAGTCTTAACAGCTGCTTCAAAATTGATCAGCTGATAGAGGATAATGCGTAGACTCTATGGTGTGAAAATTTACATAAAAGTTTTTTGTTTCAAGTTATTGCCTTTTGCAACCTCTGCCTATTGAAATCTGGAAATCAAGATATCTCGAAAATCATAATAGCTAGAAGCTTCAATTTTGGCATCTGACAGAGGATGATAAGTAGTGTAGCTATAGTACCCTTGTCTTAGAAAATTGCATGATCCTAATTAAAAAAACTAACAATTTGTGGCACAGTGTTTCAGAAGCACAATTTCAAGTTTCTGGTATTTTCATTTAAGTGAAAGGAATTCAAGCTCATAAAGGAATTGACATGGTACCTATGCATAGAATTGACATATAATGTAACTGTCCCTCAAAAGTTTGAGTGTTAAATAAACTTTCAAAGCGAGTACCAGCCTTAGTCTGCTAAAATTGTCATTGTAACTCCCAACTGAAATTGGTATAAATTTACAGAAAGTTAATTAAATGTTCAAAATGGCAGCCTCCATTGTCTTATAATTAAGTTAGATTTTTTATTTTCCAATTGCTATAACTTTATTAATTTGCAACCAGTTTTGATCTGGTTTGCAGCAGATTGCATGATTTAAGGATTAGCATTTTAGATTCTCTTGTTTCAATGTTGGTGTCCCCTTTAACCCTTAAAGCGCCACCTACATTTTGCAGCAGACGACAACCTCAAATTATGCTGCTCTTTAAAAAATAGCAAATAAGGCATAATATTTCACAAGAATTTCTCATGACATATCATACCTTGCTTTTTTCGAAAATTGGGAAATATGTCTCAAAATTAGTTGTCTGCTGCAGTCGTGATTGATGCTTTAAGGGTTAAGGTTCATATTTTGAAAAACTTTGTCCATTCTTAATTTCTAATTATGGCATGTCTATGTGTTCAGTTCACACCAGTTTTGCTTGTGTCTAAATGAAATCCTGATCAAGGTACAGGGCAAATGTAGGTTGCCTATTGCCGCAAAAACATATGGTCTGGGGCGAAGTCCACAATGAACCTGAATCTGGTAGGTACTGTCCTGCCAGCCAAGAGTGACAGTAACGTCGTGTTTTGTTTACAAAGTTATAAGGGACTTATAATCGATAGATTACTTGTGTATTAATCCTATATGCAGGATAGGATTAATACACAAGTGATATATCGATTGGTGTTAGCCCAAGTGGAGTGTACAAGTTAATGTTTTACATAACAATTGTAATCAAGTAATACGTCACTGTCACTCTTGGTTGGCACTACAGTATGTCTGTTTGCCTGCCATGCATACCTTGCTTGTCACCGTATGGACGTACATAAAGTTCTGTTTTGGGGTTTGGGCATGAAATATTTTTGAAATATCTTATTGATATTATAAGAAATGCAACAAGACACAGAAAATTACTCGGTTACATATCACTTGCAGGTGTCTGAGCTACAAGGTCAAGGTCGTCAGATGATGATGGTGACCAGTGGTGCCGTGGCCTTTGGTAAACAGAAACTACAGCATGAAGTTCTAATGGCAAAGAGTATGAGACAAGCCCTCACATCTTCCAGAAGACTTCTTAATAGACCAGTAAGTAGACCAAAACATACTTTTGCATTGTAATAGCCTTTGATAAGATCCTGATTGGATTTTTTTTTATTTCATGAATAAAAATTATGATGCTCATTGAAAGCATCCCAGTTAGAAACTTCAAGGAGAACCCACAATGTATGTTAACCACCAAATTATTCATGTTGCTCCCTTTAAAATATCATGACATCAGTTTAATTTGGCAGTTGACAAACACAAGAATATGTATTTGAGTGAACTATCAATATATTTGTTTCTTGATATCAGTCCAAGGGTCTGATATTTTGAAATATTATAAAGTGAAAGAAGAATTGTTAAGATACATGTATACATGTTCATTAAAAGCTAGCTATTATGCACAGTTTTATATTTTGGACCACATTTACTTCAAATCAACATAAAATCTACGAAAAATGTTTAATACAGTTTAATTAAGTATTATCAGATTTTGAAAATTTAGATATTTTACTTTTAGCGTCATATTCCATTTCACACCTTCATGAAAATAGAAACCCCTGACTCAGTCACTTTCTTATTACAATATGAAAAACTTTCATACACTAAAAAAAGATTAATGTTGACAGAAAAAAATTAATGGGGGTTTGCTTCCATGTAAGGCTCAAAATAGTCTGTTCAGCTACATAGAATAGTTTGAATATTTAGATTTTGAGAAATCATATTTTACCAGAGAGCTAATAGCAATTGTGCAGGCTGATCAGTGACTATGTTGCTAACATACAATAAAATCAGATTTTCATCTAACATGTCCCCTGTATGATATTTGTTTTATTATTCTTTTGTAAACATTGTAGATGAACCGTCCTTTGCTAGAGCCTCGTGCATGTGCAGCTGCTGGTCAGAGTGGGCTAATGTCATTGTATGATGCCATGTTTTCTCAGTATGGCCTTAGTATCGCTCAGGTAAAAAGTTTTCATCAGTATGTTTTATCAAGCATTCTTACATAGGAATTCGTTACGCGAAGCTGTTTGAAGCCGAAAAATCCATGTTCAAATCATGAGATTCTCGTGCTGTTTGAACATGGCATTTTACTTGACAAAGCCTATTTGGGCCCTGATTTGTTTGCATGACGTTACACGGTAAAGCGTTGCGGCCTTGACTGATCATTTTGCCGATGCTTTTGTTCGCCAAAATGTGTGCGCGTCTATGACATTGTTGGTGAAGTTAGGACGATTGAAAGTTTGATGCTGACGCCATTTTTTTTAGAGAAATCCAGTGTAAGAAAAGAAAGGTTTAATGTTAAAGTGACATTTTTAGTGCGGTTTTAGGTTAAAATCAGGTAAAATATGCAAGGATAGTGATCACACATGTTTGTTTCCTTGCATTAACACTTACCAGGTCCCACGGTCTCGTGTTCAAACAGCTTCCTTGGGACCCGGCAAATGTTAATGCATGAAAAAACATTGTGTGATCCCTATATTCACATGTTACAAGTCTTTAAGTATTGTTAACCCCTTGTCCTGCTTAATCCGGATTTATTGTGCGTTTTTTGAAACCGCTGTAGATCCAGATCAGCTAGCTTCTGACGAAGCCATCTGATCAGGATCCACACTGTTTTCCACTCCAATTGACAATACATGTTTACAGCTGGAATGCTGCAGGTTGTCAGGATAAAGACTTGGTAGGAGTGTAGTGCATAAGATATTCAGCATGAAAGGGTTAAAATGTGTTCAGCATGAGACTAGAGCTCTTAGAGCATATGGGCCATTGTATGAGATTTTGGTACTTGTCACATATGTGTAAATGCCTTTATTTAACGCCCATGCTGATGTACACAGCATGGCTAGAGGTCTAACTTTTGTTGTGAGCCTTCTTCTACATCATACTCCCTGTATGTCAGCAGTGAAGGCTCTACTAGCCTGAGCCTTCACTGCTGACTGATGCAATACATACCGAAATATCTTGTACTGGCCAATGCGATTTCAATGAGATCTTATATTAGTCTGTGCATCTTCAAAGACCTCAGATTACAATATTTGCTTAACTCAACTCAACTGAGCATGAAATTTCCTCTGCTCATAAAAATAAAAATTAAAAAAATAACTATATTCTTGCTTTAAAACTCTCAGATGTTGTATTTATCCTGCTAATAAATGTTAAATGCCAAAAACTGTTGGCATTTTAATCTTTATGAGCAGGATAAATATAACGCTCAGTTGAGTTGAGCATGAAAAAAGGTTTATAACCTCGAGGCCTGATATTTGAGCAAGTCCATTTCACAATGTAATGAAATATGTAAGTAGAAGAGTAATGGCATGGCAAACAGTGTAATCCCTGATCAGGCGACTCCTTCTGTAGCAGTCTGGTCTGACTGTTTGCTAGTAAGTAAGTAAGTAAAAGTCTTTATTTATCAGTTTAATGTACTAATGGATTCTACCTTCTGGTTTGATACAATAAACTTGGTATGGTTGATTGTATATTTTGAGGAGTCACAGGTTATAATTTCCAAATAAAGAATTGTATTTCTTTCTCTGAAGATCCTTTTTGCCTTGGCAAATAGTATAGACCCTGATGAAATGTCGCTTTATAGGGCATTTCATCTGGGTTTTTACTCTTTGCCAAAGTACGCATTTAGGAGAGACTGGTGTACAAAGGGTTAAAGGGGGTGACACTGTTTAGCAGTACAACTGATCTTCCATGAGGCCCTCAGAATAATACAAACTTTAAAAAATTGCATACTGGTGTCTCCTACAAACAGAGAAGATCCAGATGAAATGCTGCATATCGCTGCATTTCATCAGTGTACAGCAATTGTTGTGAATATCGGGAAAAGAATTCAATGATGCATTATGTATTTCTTTACTTCAGGTTTTGGTTACAAAGCCGGATTTCCAGAATGAGTTCACTCAAACTAACTTGTACAGCAATTGTTGTGAATAGTGGGAAAAGAATTCAATGATGCATTATGTATTTCTTTACTTCAGGTTTTGGTTACGAAGCCAGATTTCCAGAATGAGTTCACTCAAACTAACTTGCACAGTACCCTCCAGGAGCTTATGTCTCTCAACATTATTCCAATCAGTTAAGTGATGCATTGTGTACTGTATTTTAGGTTTTGGTTACGAAGCCAGATTTCCAGAATGAGTTCACTCGAACTAACTTACACAGTACCCTCCAGGAGCTTATGTCTCTCAACATTATTCCAATCATCAATGCCAATGATACAGTAGCACCGCCACCAGAACCTGACAAGGATTTAGCAGGGGTAAGATTTGTTCCTCTTTTCATCCTTATCATTTGAAAGTGGACCCTTCCATCTTAAAATTGATGATGGTTATATAATCCACAGGGGTCAGTCCAGCTTAATAATATGCCATCTCAGATAATATACTGAAATAGACTTTATCATATGACGTCCCATCTGAGAGTGAAATAAAGTCATGCATTAAAATTGATAAACCACTTTCACGTTATAAAATGACGCTTTAAAATGTCACACATATGGCAAAACCCTAACGTTTTCACGCAAAATTATGATTTCAAAATAATTTTAATGTCATATGATAGAATCTTACATTTGTGCTCCTGTAGTTTTGGATTTATTGAACTCATGAAAAAGTGATAAAATGCTTGGCAAGCCTCGATTTTATCACCTTTCCCCAACTCGTTTAATGAATTCAATAAAACATGAGCATTCATGTAAGATCCTCTATAAAACTTACTACTTTGTGGCATATTGTAAACACTGAACTGGCCCCCAGTGGTATTATCTAAATGAGGGGAACTTCAGTAAGGATTGAAATTCAAATTTTTAGCTTGCATTGGATGGTGAAAAACAATCAGCTTTTTAATGTCTGAGAAGTCTGAATACGGAGACATTAACTCTATATGCTAGTGTCGTCTGCTGAGAACCTTTGCAAACAGTTTGGACCCAGATCAGGCGCGACATTTTGTTGGGCCTGATCTGGATCCAAACTGTTTGACACTCTGATGGTATTCCTGAATTTTTTTTTAAATGTTAAATTTAATGACACTAATCATGAGAAATTTCTGAACATGCATTAAGAGTTAATAAAAGATTGAAAACAATAAAAGGACTAATGGAAGAAAGATGAGTGTGTAACCAGTAAAAACTGTGTAAAAAGGCCACTCTCAAAAAGACTGAAAATTTGTTTTCAAGATCAATTATTGCTTAATGCCGGTCTAAAGTATTGCAGAATGCTCCCCTTGGAGCATTCTGCAATACTTTCGACCTTAATTTAGCTACCATTTGTCATTAAGATCTTTGTATTGTCAATTTTTGTATGGCAGTTTCACACAGGTTTTACTGTAATAGCATTAGACCTGTCTTTTTAGCATCCAAAAGAAATGTTAAAACTGATGAAGAAGAAAATATTCTCAATTTTACGCTGAAAATTTTTGTTTATCTATGTGTTAATGTGCGTCAGACTAATATTGATTGTGTACAGCTGCGCAAGAAGCAGTTTAGAAAAAAATCACATCTGTCATTGGTTTATTGAATGGCAATCAATTCAAAAGAACGCAATGAACATGAGATTGCGTCACAAGTAAAATCTTGTTAACGTATATAGAAAAACTCATTGTTACACAATATTGAAAATTTTGAAATCATGGGTGAAAGTTTTTGGGATTATTCCTAAATTCAGAATTTTGAGGCCGACTTTCCATAGAAAGTCTCAAAATTCTGAAAATAAGCTTCAAAATACTAATTTAGTCCGATTATAATTATAGATTCTTTGATTTATTTTCAGTTTATGGTATGTAAAGACAATTGACTATTTAAACTTGAAAATGTAAATATTCTGGTGCTTACTGCAAGTTTTAAGATTTAAATTTCTTAAACTGAGGATTTTGGAAGTTTTGAACTTTCACCTGTGACCTCAAAAGTAGCATGCACACACCTTACAGGGTTCCCGCAGGCTTGAAAAGTACTTGAGTATGAAGGGCTTTCTTGAAAAGTCCTTGAAAATAAAATATGCCTTGAAAAGTACTGGAGAATCACTATAAGGCCTTGAAAAGTACTTGAATTTCACTGTTTTCTGTAAGACTTAATCCTGTTAATGTAGGCTAAAATAAGTAAAAATAATGTCCCTTTATTTGATGCAGCATAATGCTGCACCAAATAAAGGGACAGCAATTTTATGCTAGTTTTATGATACTTATTTATCCGTTCAATCAGTCCATCATTTGCAGTTAGATTTTAATGTCTGATTCAGTATGTTTCATAAACTTGTAGTCCTTGAAAACTGTAGTGTAGGTTTTTAGAAGTCCTTGAAAAGTCCTTGAATTTTACATGGCCTTGCCTGTATGAACCATGTCTTACAATTTGACTCAATTTTCCTAGTTTGGACAGGTAATCAGCGTACAAGACAATGACAGTCTAGCTGCTAAAATGGCCGTGGAAATGAAAGCTGATCTTCTCATCATAATGTCAGATGTTAATGGCCTCTATACAAGTCCACCGGATGTGGAAGGCTCCAAACTCATGAAAACATTCTCCCCAAAGGTGGATCTTCAAGATATTGTGTTTGGTGAGAAGTCACGCGTTGGAATGGGTGGTATGGAATCAAAGGTAATACTCACCCTCAAAATGCCACCAAATGTTTTCAGCAGACTACAATATAGGGATCAAACATGTTTTTCTATGCATTAACATCTGCTGAACCCCGAGGGTAGTGTTGAAAGCTGAGCCTGAAAGGCGAGGGTTTTAAAGACCCCGTGGGTCTAGCTGATGTTAGTGTATCAGAAAACCATGTCAGATCGCTATTATTGCACTATAAAGTCATTTTGTCACTTGAAAACTTTTGGAAAAATGCTTTGAGAAAAAAAAAATGAATGATTTGTAGGTTTTGAAAAAGCCTGTTCCAGAGCAAAGACTTACGTCATCCTAACGTCACTAAATTACGTTCATTTCTATGCACGTAACTGTTGATGACGTCAATTTTTGTGACGGCCTAGAATGCATATATGTAAAGTACAAAAGCCGTGCATTAAACAGCACCTGAATTGCCTGATTAATACATGGGTCTTTGTCAGTTAAAACATGGATGTTAATAGCGTGCGACACGGCTTTTTATGCAATAATATCAAATATATCACTGCATGATTTATCTCTTTGCCTAATAGCGATGTCTGCTGATAACTTTTGCAAACAGTTTGGACACAGAAAGTCGGACCTGATCTGGATCCAAACTGTTTGACACTCTGATGGTATTCCTGAAAGAATTTTTTGAAAAAAGTTGATTTTGAAAAAAAAAAAAAAAAAAAACAGTAGAAGACAAAAAAGCATGAAAAATTACGTACTAGCTAAGGTAAGGATACTATAGTAAAAATAATAGGCCCAATGGATAGATAGGGATGAAATAACTACATAAATGCTACATTCTATAATGTATATTAACATACCTTATATTGGAAAGTGCCCAAGCTGCTGCACTGATATTGTCAGTTTCACTCTTTGTGCATCAGTCATAGAACCGTTTTCCATGCCACACATGATCCATTTAGACAGGCTGATATACCGTATACATTGGGCGACTCTGATTTCAGTTTTCACGGTACTGTCCTGCCAGCCAAGAGTGACAGTGATGCCATTTTTGTTTACAAAGTTATTAGGGACTTAGAATCGATAGGTCACTTTGAGTATCAAGCCTATCTGCAGGATTAATACACAAGTGATCTCTTGATTTACGTTAGCTCAAGTGGAGTGTACAAGTTAATGTTTTACTTAACAATTGTAAACAAAATCTTACATCACTGTCACTATTGGTTGGCACAACAGTAGTTTTGCTGACATCACTCACTTTCCGTCGAGATTCCAAGATGATGAAAGCAACATAACTTAGCAAAATACAGTCTCCACAATATATAGCAACACCCATTCAAACAAATTTTATATGAAAAAAACTCTGAAAAAAATATTATCAACTAAAGCAAAATACAATGTTTTTATGGGGTACGGTAAATGTTCTAAAATTTTGAGCACTTTTCTCTTTGAGTTCTCAAATAAAATGTTGGTTTTCAGGGCTGGAATTCACAAAATATTTGTCAGAATAGAAAATAGGGGAGACCCTGATCAGAGATCTGGGTCTGCACTATTTATCCAAGCCTTGTTTGGCAGGCAACTAGTGTTCCAAATTTTAACATTTACATGTACCGTACTGTTTTTTACAGGTAAAAGCTGGGAGCTGGGCACTAGAGAATGGTGTTTCAGTTGTAGTTTGTAATGGGAAGCTAGAGAAAGCTATAACTGGTATTGTAAAGGGCAAGAACATTGGGACATTCTTTACCCCTGCAAAGGGAACAAACACACCAGTAGAAGTTGAAGCTGCACTTGGTAAGAAATTTAAATATTGTATAGCCAGTTAACCCTTAGCTCACCAGTCATGACTTTTGTCATCTTTTTTGTTTGTTTGTTTGATGTGATGCTTAACATCCCAGTCAACAGCTATGGTCATGTTGGGCCGGACAGTTCACCTAACCACACTTTTTTCCTGGGCAAGCTTGACTAAGCAATTATTTAGTACTTTGTGCAAATACTTTCGCTTGTAACTGATAACAATCCTTCTTGAATCAGCCGAAGGGAGGAGAATGGCCGTAGAAATTATTTCGTGATCAATCTCCACGAATGTATGGGACTGGGCGGGGATCGAATTTGCAACCCCTGGATCTTAAATCAAACACATTACTGACTGCGCTACACAGCCCAGTTATGTTCTTGGGTAGTCTATATTGCAAACAATATAGACCCAGATCAGACTGCTCCCTTAGGAGCAGTCTGATCAGGGTTCATAGTGTTTGCTTATATATGGTAAAAGTTTTCTGAAGTGCATTTGAAAATATGCAGTGGCTATAATAAGCAGACAACATTTTCATGACAAAAATATTAGCAGAATATGGCTTAGATATTGTAAAACCAGCTATTACAGTAAAAACTTTATAATTCATACTCCGATATTTTGAAATTCCTGCGAATTTGAATTAACAGATACATTGGAATTAGAGTATAGGAAGTATTTAACTTATGATATTGGTATTTTCCTATATATGTTATAGGTGCTTGAAAGAAATCACTCACTACTATCAAAACATATATGTTTTGGGTGCTTTAAAGAAACATCTCATTTGTTCATGTGCAACAAAATGGGGTTTTCTGCCATCAAGCCTCATGTCTTAGCATTCGCTGCAACCAAATTTGTAGCCCTTGTCTTGCTGAATAAGTTAACATACCATGGCCATTTTGAATTTCCTACTAAGTTGCATTATTCCATTTAATTTAATTGATTCACAGTGTTACAAACAAATTTGCTAGTCTTTATTACATTAATTATTTTAAGACTTGATTTGACTTGATCCTGAGTTTATTTTACCGCTGTGGGTGTCCCTGACGTCAGGGTAGGCAGCAGGTGGCTAGAGTTTCCAACATCAAGCCCTGAGGTAATAAAACTTTTTTCATGCTCAACTGAAATGAGTATGAAATTTCAACTGCTCATAAAAACTAAAATGATGAAATAAAATTAAAAAAAATCTTGCTTTCAAACACTCAGATGCTGTATTTATCATGCTAATAAAGGTTGAAATGCCAACAATTGTTGGCATTTTAACATTTATGAGCATGATTAATTTCATGCTCAGTTGAGTCGAGCATGAAAAAATAGCCCCGGGGCCAACCTCCAGGCTTCTTTCTTCTGTGGATCAATGCTACCAAGGCTGCATGCCCTTATGTAAGCCTTGACACATTCAGATCATGTGGGCCTCAATGCTACAAAACCTGTCTTTGGGGTTTCTGAAAATGTAAGGTTCAAACCAGCCTATTCAGCTACAGAGACTAGCCAGAAAAGTGCTAGAAAATTGAAATTTTGCTGGTAGCAAGTCTAGATTTCATACTTTAAGCACATAACAAAGGACTTGATCAGACTGCGCATCAGTGCAGGTTGGTCTGCACCTTTGATGTTCGCGAACCACCGAAGACAGGTTTTCTTGCGTCAAGACCATGTCTTCTTTGGCCTCCCTCGTCCCCTGGAGCTTGGAATGTCCATACTCATGTAGCTTTTATATTTTTCAGCTCGTAAAGGAAGCCATCAGCTACAAGCACTGAAGCCAGAAGCTAGAATGGCCATCATTAACAGACTTGCTGATCTTCTAATTGAGAGAAAGTCAGACATCTTGGCTGCCAACCAAAAGGACCTTCGTCTTGGACATAAAAATGGTAGGACTATTTTGCAAGACAATTTAATAATATCTTTAAAAGGGTTTCTACTAAGAATTAAGAACCGTTGCTTAGTTTCAATAAACTGCTCATACAAGCAAATTAATCGCATAAAAAAACAACCTTATCTCGCCAACTTTTAGAGCCAGTTTTCTTTTGACTACCAGTGGCTCTGTTGGTAGAGCATTAGACTGGGGATTGAACGGTTGCTCGTTCAAGACTCACCACCGGCTGATACACTCAGTTGTGTCCTTGAGCAAGACTCTATCCACTGCTCAGTACTAGTTTAACCCAGGAAGACAGGAAATCATCCCGACATGACTGAAAAAATGTTGACTGGGATGTAAAGCTTCAAAACAAAACAACCAAAAAATCGCTGCCAAAAACTAATTGCAATTATCTCTTAAAGCACCAAGAAAAAAAATGCATCTGAAAATGTTGTCTGCTGAAGTCTTCTGCTGCAAATAATTGCATAGCATTACTGACGAATTAAGTATAGAAGCAGTGTGGACTCAGAACAGACTGCTCCCATAGGAGCAGTCTGATCTGGGTCCACACTGTTTGCCATAGAGGCTTCTTAAACATTTCAGCAGACGAGAAAAGCAAATGACTTTTGTTGCGATTGGCCCATTAAGAGTTAAGTATAGAAGCAAACAGTGTGGACCCAGAACAGACTGCTCCCATAGGAGCAGTCTGATCTGGGTCCACACTATTTGCCATAGAGGCTTCTTAAACATTTCAGCAGACGAGAAAAGCAGACGACTTATTATCTTTGATTTCAGGTTTATCTGATGTTTTAATGTCACGACTACAACTGACAGGCAGGAAGCTAGACACATTAGCTGATGGTTTATATCAGATCGCCAAGTCATCTCTCACCAACATTGGTCGTATTCTTAGAACAACTAAAGTATCAGAAGGGATGATACTGAAGCAGATCACAGCCCCTATTGGTGTTCTCCTAGTGATCTTTGAATCAAGACCAGATTGCCTTCCACAGGTAACTTATCATCTGTACTATAATATGCAAGAGTTTTGGGATTTACTTTTAATCCTTAAAGGGCCTGCAAAAATCTGAAAATGTCTGCTTAAGTCATCTGTTGCATATGTTGCTAAAATTATTGAAAAATGTAAGTATAGGGGCAAATTGTGTGGAACGAGATCAGACTGCTCCTACAGGAACAGTCTGATCTGGATCTACACTGTATGACCAAGAGGCTTGTAAAACATTTCAGCAGACTACAAAAGTAGATAGTGTTTGCTTCCGTCTAAACTCTAAAGTGCATTTGAATGTAATATTATGCAGTAGAAATAAAATGCAGGCGACAATTTCGGTAAAAGTGGAATGACTAGGATAAAATATAAATTGAGCCAGTGCATGAAATTTCCAACAATGTGGTATGTGGGACAAGCAAAGCCTCAGATCAGCCTTCCCATACGCGCAGTCTGATCAGAGCCTTTGCTAGTCGTTTGAATATTCTTTGACTGTTAAGCTACTGACTGAACATCAATTGGAGTTTCTAAGCTTCAAAGGAGGCTGCACAGGCTCGTCTGAGACTACACTTGTCAAAATGCCACATTGTTGGAAATCACATGCCGCGGCTCAAATGGGAGTACATGTTGTATTACTATGTCAATTAACAACCTTACAAGTCAGCTTTTGGCTGTATTATAGAGAGAAAATTCATAAATACTACATGAAATCAAAATGGCATATTTTAAGTGTTTTGTTTGTTTGTTTGTTTGTTTGTTTGATTTGATTATGTCCCATCAACAATATTTCAGTTATAAAGGAACGGGACTTCCTGGGTTGAACCAGTACTAAGCTAGGATTAATGTTCTTGCTCAAGGACACAACACAGTGACGCCGGAGAGGCTCGAACCCTCAGCCCTTCGGTCTCGAGTCAAGCACTATTTTAAGTGTTATCCCTTGCAGTGCTGAACCTGTAATGACCTTTTACTGAAAACAGCGTGGATTCTGATCAGATGGCTTCTGACAAAGCCATCTGATCAGAATCCACACTATTTTCCTCTCTGATTGAAAATACATGCTTTCAACTGGAATGCTGCAAAGACTTAAAAGTTGGGGAGGAGTGTAGAATAATAATAACATTCAGTGTGACACGTGTTAATAATTAATTCTGATTTATGGTTTATATAGGTAGCTGCTTTGGCCATCAGTAGTGGTAATGGTCTTCTTCTGAAGGGTGGTAAAGAAGCACATCACAGTAATGTCTTGTTACACAGTCTTGTACAAGAAGCTCTGGAACTCTATGTGGACAGGTCTGCTATTTCATTGGTGAGTACAGTGAACCATTATCTAAGTTTGTATTTGGTAAATGTTCTAAAATTTCGAAAACACTAGTTGCATGTCCGAAACGGCCTTGACAAAACAGTGCAGACCCAGACCAGACTGCTTCTGAAGAAGCTGTCTGATTAGGGTCTACCCTGTTTGTTATTCTGACAACCATTTGTGAATTCAAGCCTTTAAAATAATCAATATTTTATTTGAGAACAGAACAAGACAAAAAGTGTTCAAAATTTTACCATATATATATATATCCCTTGTTCTCATGTTATCATCCAACTTAACTTTCTTGAACATCTGACGATGAAACAGTATTATTTTTGTGAAAATTTGTTCTGGTGACATCAACAAAGAGAATAACTCACATTGACATAAAAATCTGCAGTGAAATGGCTAAAAATCAGGTTAAAATCATCTTTGGATGGATGTTTTTAAAATAAAATGGCAGCAGACAAAACTAAAATCAGTGACCTACATTTTACTTTCATTTTCTGAGGCACATGATATATTACTCAGAATTCTAAACACAATTAAGAAGTGCTTAGTCATGCTCAAAAATATTAATTAGAATTTTATTTTTAGAAGTTTTATGATGGTGTCATTGAATAAGGCTCTACAATATGCTACAGTAAATGTTCTAAATTTTTGAACACTTGGTGCCTATCAAAATAGCTAGTAGACAAACAGCACGGACCCAGACCAGACTGCTTCTGAAGAAGTAGTCTGATCAGGATCTTTGCTGTTTGGACAACCATTTTATGAATTGCAGCCTCGATAACCAACATTTTATTTGTGAAAAGAAAGTCAAAAGTGTTTGAAATTTTAGAACATTTACCGTAGTTGTAACAGGGTTCGCACAGGGTTGAAAAGTACTTGAATTTAGAGAGCTTTCTTGAAAAGTCCTCGAAAAACAAATCTGCCTTGAAAAGTACTGAAAAATCACTCAAAAGCCTTGAAAAGTCCTTGAATTCTACTATTTTCTGTATTACTTAGCACTGTTGATAGAGATGAAATCAGTATAAAAGTGTTGTGCCTTTATTTGATGCAGCATATGCTGCACCAAATATAGGCACAACAATTTTATACTAATTTTCTAATACTTATGTCTCCATTATCTCAGTCTAGCATTTCTGAAGTCGAATTTTAACACTTAGATCAGTATTTTTCATTAACTTTAAGTTCTTGAAAACTGTTGGAGATGCTTTGAGAAGTCCTTGAAAAGTCCTTGAATTTTACTCAAACTTGCCTGTATGAATCCTGTGTAAAAGATACAAGACTATCAATGTATAGCCTGACATGATAAATGAATCTTCTTCTTTGATTCAGGTGGGCAAACGAGAAGATATAGAAGACCTGTTGCACCTGAATGAGTACATTGATTTAGTGATACCACGGGGCTCTAGCGAGCTCGTACATACCATACAACAACAGAGTAAAGGTATCCTAGTCCTGGGCCACAGTGAGGGTATCTGCCATGTGTACATTGATAAAGACGTTGATCCAGAGATGGCTATTAAAATAGGTAAAATATGATAGGCTATATGTTCTAAAATTTTGAACATAGTTAAGACATTTTCCTGTCTTTCTGGGCTGAACCAGTACAAAGCAGAGAATAAAGTGCCTTGCTGAAGGGCACGACACAGTGCCTCAAACTAGAGACCTTTTGATCTCAAGTCTAAGACTCAACCAACTGAGCCACTGCACTCCTCTCTGTAGATACATAGGTCCAGATAAGGATAGTTTTACACCTAAAATTGCATTTATATTCTTGCCCATGAATTTAAACATGTGTTTTGGGTGCTCAAAAGAACCGTCTCATTGATACGGTTCTTGTGAGTACCCACAACATATGTTTTGGTTGAAAAACAAGAAAAAAAATTTCCAGTACACACTCTTATCTATAGATATATTTTAATATATATGTGGGTGATTTGAAATTTTGAGCTTTCTATTACTTTTCTCAAAATAAAAAATGTTCATTATCAAGTGAGCTTGTACATACCATACAACAACAGAGTAAAGGTATCCCAGTCCTGGGCCACAGTGAGGGTATCTGCCATGTATACATTGATAAATAATGTTGATCCAGAGATGGCTATTAAAATAGGTGGGTATATCAGTCATACAGTAGATGTTCTAAAATTTGGGCCTGGTCAAGAGAAAATCTGTCTTCGGGGTTTCCGACAAAGTGAAATTCAAACCAGCCTGCTCAGCTACGGAGACTAGCTAGAAAATTGAAATTTCACCTCTAGCAAGTAAACATATGGTACTTTCCAACAAGCGAATAACAAAGGCGCTGATCAGACTGCGCGTATGCGCAGGCTGGTCTGCACCTTTGTTGCCAGCAAACCCCTGAAGACAGGTTTTCTCTGGTCAAGGCCCATTTCGAACATAGTTGCTTGCACAAACAGTGCAGGGCCAGATCAGACTGCTTCTGAAGATTTTGATGCTTCGTATCCCAGTCAACAAGTTTTCTGTCATGTTGGGACGTTTTCTTGTCTTCCTGGGTTAAACTAGTACTAAGCAGAGGATAAAGTGTCTTGCTGAAGGACACGACACAGTGCCTCCAGTGAGACTCAAACTAGGGACCTTTTGATCCCAAATCTAAGACTCAACCAATTGAGCCACTGCACTCCTCACTGTAGATATATTTAACCCATTTAAGCTGAATGGAATTTCCCACAATTATCAATTGGACCAGTCTATTTCTATTTTAAGGGTTGTCTCGAGGTATTTTTCATTTTTATATTAAATTCAGATTTAAATAGAACCTTCTGTAAGCAAACAGTGGAGACCCTGATCAGACGCTGCATTTTGCAGCATCTGATCTGGGTCTGCACTGTTTGACTATGTCCCACAGAAAAAATGCAAGGCTTATATGGGTTAATATATATGTGGGTGATAAAAAAATTTGAGCTCTTTTCTATTACTTTTCTCAAAATAAAAATGTTCATTATCATGTTTTTGAATCATATTTTTGTTGTTAGAAAAGCAAACAGTATTGACCCAGATCAGACTTCTGTAGCAGTCTGATCTGATTCTACATTGTTTGTCTATGCCATTTTATAGGGTAACTATTCTTTGAACATTAACCCATATAAGCTTAGCGGCCTTTTTATGGGACATTGACAAGCAGTGCAGAATCAGATCAGACACCTTAGAATGCGGCATCTGATCAGGTTCTGCATGGTTTGCTTACAGAATGTACTTTTAAAATCTGAATGAAATTATAAATTACTATCCAACAACCCTTAATTTCAAAAAGGCTTTGTTTAATTGATAAGTGCAGGAAATTCTATTAGGCATTAATGGGTTAGAAATTTGCCATATTTTGTAGTGATTGACTCCAAGTGTGACTACCCTGCTGCGTGTAATGCTATGGAGACCCTCTTGATACACAGATCACATCTCAAGACAGACCTCTTTGATAAGCTATGGGATGCTTTGAAAGACTCAAAGGTATACTCATATACAGGGGGCTTATAATTCTAGGGGGTATGTTTTTAGATAACAGAGATTTATAACCATCGACTGGAAAAATAAATTATTAGCATACAAATGTACCACAACCTCTGAGTAATGACCTTTAGATCATTCCATTTCAAAAGCTTGATGTGAGACGCGTAGCATTAGCTGGCCATGCTGGAACATGTGTTAGTGTCAAAACATTATTAGTAGAATGTAAGCAAACATCTGACACCCTTATTTCTAGAACTATTTCAATATTGTAAATACAGTCAAGTCTCAAAGCTTTTTGTTCATCTATAGTAGAGATTACCATATTCAACCTATTAACCCTTTTCATTCTGATATCCGTAAACAGGTACTGTAGCAAACAGTGACAGGCCCCCAGATAAGAGTGTGTAATTGAAAATTATTTTTCTTATTTCTCAACCAAAACAAATGTTGGGGTTACTCAAAAGAAATATCTCGATGAGACGGATCTTTTGAGGACACAAAACACATGTTTAAACTGATGGATAAGCAAATAATCACAGTTTTACGCTAAAAATATTTGCTTGAATGGCCCTGTGAGTGAAGACCCAGATAAAATGCCATTTAAAGCATCATTTCATCAGGGTCAAGATAAAACCAATCTTCAGGCTGTAAAGTACATCATTTCATAGAAATTTTGACCGGCAATCCCTTAAAGTACAAATTGGACAATTCCATACTTATTGTATCAATATGTATGGGATAATCCATCAGAATGAAAAGGGTTATGCACACAATCATGTACTTGTAAGCATACAAAGAGTACTATATGAGTTTTTTATACTTTAGACAACATGAGCTTCTGATTTCCAGTCAGATCAGGCCCCGAGGTTATCAAACCTTTTTCATGTTCAACTCAGCTGAGCATGAAATTTATCCTGCTCATAAATGTTAAAATGTCAACAATTGTTGGCATTTTAACATTTATTAGCATGATAAATACAACATCTGAGAGACTTAAAGCAAGAAACTTCTTTATTTGTCGGTATTTTCGTTTTTATGAGTAGTTGAAATTTCGTGCTCAGTTGAGTTGAGCATGAAAAAGTTTTATAACCTCTGGCCCTGAGATGTGATTTCCTTATTAAACCTGTGTAGACCAATAGACTTTTCCATAAAGTCTGATACAGTTAAGTCAGAATGGATTGTTGTATATAATATACAGTAAAACCTGTCTTAAGCGGCCACTCAAAAAAGACCAAAAATTAGTTTTCAAGACCGATTATCTCTTAATGCAGGTCAAAAGTATTGCAGAATGCTCCAAGAGCATTCTGCAATACCTTTGACTTTCATTAAGCTACCATTTTCCATTAAGACCTTTGTTTTATTGATTTTTAAGTGGCCGTTTTACACCGGTTTTACTGTATACAGTATTTTTGGGAAATTATAACCTTTAAGACCTCTAATAATATACTATATATTAAGAGGTGACAGGTTATAATTTCCAAAAGATATTATTTTTTTTCTCTGAAGTTGGAATTTGTCTTAGCAAAATAGTGCAGGTCCTGATGAAATGCTGCATGCTATGGCACGTCATCTGGGTCTTCACTGTTCGCAAAATTAATGGTTTTGTGGTTTCAATCAAGTATAGAAAGGGTTGGTATCTAATCATGTGGTTGAAAAAGTGTGAATCCTGATCAACTGTCTTCACTGTTTTCAAAATAGGTCTCAAATTTTTGAAAAATTATCTGCACAGTGTGCTTGTTTGGTTGAATATGGTGATATAACTTAGCAAATCAGCCAATTTTAAAGACATCATCTTATGAATATGTTAGTATGACTTGCCCACTTTTACTTTAAGCCCTGGTCCCACAGAGCATGAGAAAGGGACTTTTGTGACTAAAATATTGACAATCGCAGAGAGGCTGCAAAAGTTGTGGTAAGGTTTTTTAAAAGTCACAACAAGGTCCCCGATCTAAACTATCTACAGCCAGTTTTTTTATCATGCACAAAATACGGGAGCGCAGTGGCTCAGTGGTAGAGCACTTGACTTTAGACTGAGGGGCCACGAGTTCGAGCCTCACCGGTGTCACTGTGTTGTGTCAATGAGCAAGACACATTTATCATTGCTTAGTACTGGATCAACCCAGGAAGACCCGTCCTGACATAATTGAATAATTGTTGACTGAGACGTAAAAAATCAAATCAAACATATAAATGCACAAAAGACTAGCTGCAACTGATTTCGATCGCAGACTGGTTGCAATGGTTTTCTAGAAGTAGCTTACCAGTAGCAGATCGGTAGCTGACAGGTGAGCGATTCTCGACTGACCGCAGATGAGTTGGCAATAGGATGCAGTGCATGCTGAAGGATCGCCAAATTCGCTGTGCCAGCTTCAACTAAAATGATAAATAAAATTGAACATTGGATTGACTGGAAATCAGACGTGCATATACTGTAAATTCGGAAATTTTCATGAGAATTATATTTTCGCGAATAGCATTAAAAGACATATTTTGAGGCTCAAAATTTGCGACTAAGGCATGATTTACCTATATCAATAAACAACAGAGTGATTTTGCTATTTTGTGAGGGTTTTATTTTTGCAAAACTTCGCATATGCGAAGTTTTGCAAAAATAAAACCCTGGCGAATATTTCCGAATTTACAGTAGTATTAAAACCCCATTAAGTACTCTGTGTTCACATATAAAAGTATGTGTTCTTATTACAGGGTTTGCACAGGCTTGAAAAGTACTTGAATTTGGAGGGCTTATTTGAAAAGTCCTTGACAATTATATCTGCCTTGAAAAGTACTGGAAAATCACTCAATTGGTCCTTAAATTCTACTATTTTTACTGTAGGACTTTTAATTTTACTTGTTCTACACTGTTGATTGGGATCTAAATTAGTACAAAATTGTTGTGCTTTTATTTGGTGCAGCATGTGCTGCACCAAATACAGGCACAGCAATTTTATACTAATTTTCTAGTACTAATTTCTCCATTATAATATCTCAGTCTAGCATTTCTGAAGTAGCATTTTAACCTAAATCAGTATTTTTCAAACATTCAAACTTTTTTAGTCCTTGAAAGCTGTAGAAGAGTTTTAGATGTCCTTGAAAAGTCCTTGACTTGTTCTCAAATTTGTCTGTATGAACCCTGTATTAGGTTAAATATAGTGTACATAGTATATATTTTCAGGTTAAGATACATTCAGGACCTCGACTATGCAATGCCTTGAAATTTGGTCCGCCACCTGCCTCCTCCATGAGGAAAGAATATGGTGACTTTGAAATGAACCTGGAGCTGGTGGATGATGTAAACGAGGCTATCGGACATATCAATAAATTTGGCAGCTCACACACAGATGCTATTGTTACAGAGAATGGTGAGTAAAAAAAACCCTACCCCCAAAAGAAAAATAAATAACATAGAGGATCTTACACAAGTGGTCCTCGCTAATGCCAAATTTTGTCATCAGCTGATTACTTTTGCAAACAATTGGGACCTAGATCAGGACGGACAGAATGGTCTGTTTTCCAGGTAGATGTTAAAAACTGGGGACAAAGCTCAAGGTTTTGAACATCTCAGGAGGCACCTGGAGACTATTAACGTATTGAAAAACAATGTTTGATTGTTATTATTGCATATATTCAATAATTTATTCACCAAAATGTATGAAAAGTACAATGATATTTTGTTGCAGTTTCACAGTCAACAGGTGGTTGGAGATTTCTATAAATATGTGTTCCAGGGCCAAGCCATGTAAAAGAGCGATATAAGAGCGATAAGCATATCATCTATTGTAAAATGTAGCGGCCTGGAACGAGTGTATCTAAGGTACCAAATCCATGCATTGTGTGTGTTTTGGTTAACAGGTCTTAAAATTTTAGGTAGGGTAGGCACACCAAAAACCTAAATAAAAAATTTTGGTTTCACCACTTAATTTAGGTAGGGTTGGGTTACCCTAAACACAGATATTTTTTTTATTTGGCCTTGTAAGCATGTTACACTGATTTTTTGCAACAATATTTTTAACCCTTACCATGCTAAGCCTAGATATACCCTGTTTTTGAAAACAGTTTGAATCCAGATCAGCTGGCTTTTCACACTGATTTCTACTTTACTAGTAAATACATGTTAATAACTGGAACCAAGCCATCGTGGTGTAGGGGATAAACCACTTGCTTTGTAAACCAGGGGTCACAGGCTCAATCCCTGGCTTCTCCAGTCTCAGATAAGATTGTAAGCCATGGTTCCATCTCCATATGACCTTAATTTTTGGTGGGACTTTTAAGACAAACCAACAAACAATAATTGGAATCTGGCAGTTAAATCAGATTAAAAGTAGGGAGGAATGTAGTACATAAAAATATCCAGCATGATAAGGGTAGTGTATTGAAATGCATATGTTTTACTCTTAACATTATTGTGACAAATGAATTTCAGCTGCCACTGCTCAACATTTCCTACAGGGAGTAGACAGTGCCTGTGTGTTCCACAATGCCAGTACTAGATTCTCTGATGGTTACAGATTCGGACTAGGTAAATATTGTTTAAATTCAGAGGAACTCTACATGTATTTTCTGATTAACCTCTCTAAATACGCTACCAAAAGATATGCCATAAGTATCCACAACACTTATTTTTGTCAACATAAGTTGTTAGTCCTCAAATGAACTAGCTCACTGAGCCAGTTCATTTGAGTACTAACAACATATATTTGTTCATTTGAGTACCAACAACATATATTTGTTCATTTGAGTAGCAACAACATATAAGAGATTTGAAAATGCTCAAATCTTGGCATAACTAACATAGTATGGTTAAGATTCAAGCTGGGTATTTTTTAGTTCAGGGAGTTCTTACTAAGATGGTTCATTTGAGTACCCACAAGGTATATTTTGGCTGAGAGATATGAAAATTATTAATGTTTTAATTCCAAAGTTTTAGCATACTTGGAACTGTGGTTCAGGCAACACTAGTTACAATGACAGGATTAGTTGCCTGAATCCATCATGACAGCCCTTTATTGACTGTTGATTACTTAAGTAGATCCTTTATATAATAAATGTTCTGTATAGCCAAGAGAGTGTCAAAATAGCCAGTGGCAAATCCAGAAGGGGTTCAGAGGGGTTGCTTGAATCCCCCACTGAAACCAAATTATTTCATTTTCATGAGGATATTTAAGAAAAATGAGGTGAAATCAACTAATTTAATCCCCTTTATACATATGAACTCCCTTTCAAGTATACCTGGATCTGCCCTTGAAAATAGCGCCTTAAATGCAGGTAGCTCTTTTATGTCATAAAAATACAATGTTCAAATTGCCTAATTGTTTATAACAATTATAGGATATCTGCTCTTGTTTACAATTGTGATGTGGATATCCAGACAAACTTTACCTTGTTTCAAGTTGACAGCACATTTTAAAATGCATCCGCAGTTCTATGCTGGTGTTAAAACAACATAATATGCATGTGGCCATTTCAGGCTGCTGTTAAAACAACATAATATGCATGTGACCATTTTATGCTGCTGTTAAAACAACATAATATGCATGTGACAGTTTTATGCTGCTGTTAAAACCGATGGAAATGTACACAATATGAAACTTGCAAAAATGCACAAGATTCTTATTTTGTACATTTAATACTGTTATACACCTTTAACCCCTTTAAATCTAGATACCAGTAAACAGGTACTTTGGCAAATAGTGAAGACCCAGATGAAATGCTGCATAATGCGGCATTTCATCAGGGTCTGCACTGTTTGCACAGACAAAAAAATCTTCATGACTGAAATGCATTATAATTCAGATAGTTCTATTTTAAAATACAAAATACTATACATGTATTAGGCAGTTTCATACTTATTCTATCAACATGCGTGGGAAAATCCATTAGAATGAAAAGAGTTAATGATTGTATGATTTGATGGCAACGATCACATCTTTACTAATTTGGTCGAACTATTTATTGATAGGAGCAGAAGTAGGGATCAGTACAACAAGGATTCACGCCCGTGGTCCGGTAGGAGTGGAGGGACTTCTTACAACCAAGTGGGTTCTAGAGGGTGGAGGACAAGTGGTGAAAGATTTCAGTGATGGTACTCTTCAATACCTCCATCAATCTCTTGACAGTGACTCTAGTGATGAAGACATAATATTTCACAAATCATAGCCACTGGAGCGTGTATTAACCCTTTCCTTCATGAATATTCATGCTAGGCTCCTCCCACTATGAATAATTGTATGAATAAACTTTCATGTTGGTACATAGAACAAAGAACTTACTTGTTATGTCCACTATAGTCCGTACAGAAATTCAGTGAACAACGTTTTTCTTTTTTAAAATGTCTTTAATGATAAAATTTTGGACTAAAATTTTGCACATACATATAATGAAACACCGCCTAATATACAATTGCATATTTGAATATGTATGATAGGAAAATAAGTCTGGAATCTCTTGTGAAATAAAATAACTTAGTCGTTTTCTATTTAGAAAATTCCTTATTTTCCCTCAATGTATTTCATATGGGTAACACGTGGTTTATACAGTTCAATGAATACCATGTTTACTTTCGTATATCAGGTTTTATTATATACCTGTAAAGAAATACACCTGATACAAGCCATATTATATAGAAAACAGTCACCAGCAGGATAACTCTTGGTGTGTCTACATACAAACTGCAAATGCTTTGAAGAGACTGCGCAAATTACAATTATGTCTGAGTTATCATATTTCCCGTGTTTTCTAAGCGTTCATGGATAGCAATTAGACCGCCACTGCGAAAACCTGTCTTCGGTGATTTGTAACAATAAAGGCGCAGACCAGCCTGCGCATCCGCGCAGTTCCATCAGCAACGTTGTTGTCTGCTTTTGTAGATGAATCATATCTACACTTGCTACGAGAAAAATTTCAATTTCTAGCTAGCCTGTTTAGCAGAAGAGACTGGTTTAAAACTCGCTTTGTCGGAAACCCAGAAGACAGGTTTTCTCATGTCGTGGCCTGTGTTGCTTGCTCGACAGCTCTAGGACACATATTATAAGTGCAACAGATAATAATATTAAAAAAAATAATGAGGAGGCTGTTCATCAGATATATTAACGGGAGTCACATTATTTGATTGCGCTCTACATCGTCTAATACACAAGTCATTCGTAACTACGGCCCACAAGGCCGGGGAACGGCGGGGACTTTGATTTCCTGACTAAGGGTTCCTGGTATGACCCTGTACTAACAGCGCATTTGCCCGGCTGGGGTGTGGTTACAAGTGACTGGTGCACATAATTCTTTTCACCTTTATGCACTAGTCATTTGTGACCACGCACTAGCCCAGAGGAATGTTGAGGACAGTGACTTTGTGTCTGCAGTTCCTCATAGTAACCACCACACTGTGGGGACAGCTAGCTGGCAAAACCATGACAATTCTCACCCGCAGTCTGTTATCATACTGCACTGTCATGTTTGTCTAGGTCTATCAAACCCTTATATTTCCTTCGCATTGTGGAGGCAATGTAAATGTAAAAATACAACGCATTTACCAGGCCATGGAAATCCCCGTCCTTCTCAGGGGCTGGGGTGAAGCAGTCGTTATAAATGACTTATTTATTATTATTTATTATTTATAGCCTATAATGCACTTCACATGAAAATTTAGTTCTCAGCCACCCCCAAAACTATATTGACCCCAAACACCGAAAATATGATATCCGCTGATATACTATTCAACCTATTTCCAAGCACATTCCCACCCCATCACTAGTTTCTCCTTCCGACCTCAGCATTATTTTTATTGGACGAGTCCTTTTTCACTTGAATCACACCTAACGGGTAAGCTCTGTGATTATTTTCTCTTATCATTTATAATTGCCCGGAATTACGTTTTGGCATGCATATTTTGCATTGTCTGGTGTCAACAAATCAGTATTTGGAATAAACAAATAGAAAGTTCAATTTATTTAATATAACAAGTTAGAAAATGTTTAAAATCTGATGATCAGAGAAGAAGGGAACACAGAAAATTAAGGTTTTAAAGTGAGAAACAGGGGAACTCAGAGATTTATTTTATAGGAACAAGTGGACGGGTACCCACTGGGATTAAGGCCTCAATATTTTCTCTTAGGCCAAAATTCTGTGAGCCCAAACTATTGCCATAAATCGCATTTGATGCAACTATTTTGATATGATAAGACATGTTATTTCGTCTTATAAAACTGTATAATTATTCATCGATAGTAAACTAAAGGCAGTGATCCGTACAAAGGTGCGTTTAGGGTAAATTAAAATATGCAGATGCTCAAATGAGAACAATTTCCATCATATCACAGCCCATTTGACAATACATTTTGAAACGAAAAAAATATCACCAATTAGGCGGTGTATAGATGCATTAAATTTTGATGGTCATTGTGCGATTAGTCCGCATATAACGAAATAAACGCAAAAAAGCGTTGCTCACTGAATTCCTGTACGCACAGTAGTGTAGGATCATATATAATCATATTGCCATAAGCAGAGTAGACACTGATCAGACAGCTCTTACAAGAGCTGCCTGATCTGGGTCTGCTCTGTTTGCAAAAGCATTAAAAGGTCTCTTTGAGGTAAAGGGTTAATCAAGTGCCATCACACAAAGTTGACCTGAGCCTTGGATGTTTGTCAATGTGAAATTGTATTACATAGCATGGCTTATGCATTTCTCATGTAATTATTCATCTTAAAACATGTAATGAAAATAAATTGTTTTTGTTTGATTTGATTCTTTACATCCCAGTCAACAATTTTTCAGTAATGTAGGGACAGACCTTCCTAGGTTGAACCAGTACTAAGCAAGGATTAATGTGTCTTGCTTAAGGATAAAACACAGTGACTCCGGTGGGGCTCAAACCCACAACCCCTGGGTTTCGGATCAAGCATTATACCACTGAGCCACTGGGCTCCCAAATAAATTGTTAATATATTTATTATTATTGATGTATGAATGTATCGTTATCTATTACAAGTATTATTACCTTTACTAAACTCCAGTTTTTAAGTTTTTCACATTGATTTTAGGCGATAACTTTTTTATTTTCAATTTTAGCAAAATGTGATCGCGATGAAAGTTGTACAGGAAAATTAGCGCCAATTTCTCCAAAAGGTCCAAAGTTTGTGGCGCAATCAGATTTTTGTGTACATAGATGAAGAATTTACGATAAACAGAATTCAGCCAAAATTTCTAAGTCTTTTATTGACAGGTAAATTTGGTAGAGACGTGACAGAAAGGGTTCGTCTCAAAAGAATATTCACAAGCTGTGAATAAACCGTTATTCAGCGGCTGTGCATAGCAAAAGCCTGCTGTTTGCAAACCCATAAAGTACAGAATCTAATTTGAGCGTGATCATTTGTAGGAGCAGAAGCTGTGATTACGCACGATGTGCTTTTTTTCTCTTATGCACATGCTCCAAAACGGGCGATTTCGAGATGACCCTAGTAGTTTAACGCACGAGCGAACCAGGCGCGATTTCCAATATATCTAAACAAGCCATACATCGCTTAAGTTAGTGAATTAGGGCGGCGCAATGTAGTTTTTTGACTGACATATTTATCTTAGTTTATTTGAGCTTTGATGAAAAATCTCAAAGAGTGCATCTATGCGCAGGGTAAATTCTATCATCTTGGATTCTGGAACCATTTGGAGAAATTGGCGCTAATTATCGCAACTTTCATTGCGAACACAGTTTGCTAAAATTAGTAATAAAAAAGCTATCGCCGAAAATCAATGTGAAAAACATAAAAACTAGAGTTTAATATTATATTGCTGATCTATGGATGAATTAGGGAGGGCATTCTTATTTAGATAATCCTCTGTATGGAGGATTTTATGCACAGAATGGATTAGTATTCCAACAATATGTTCAGCAAATTAGGGAAAAAATCTTTTCTGGAAAAGGTGACCAGCTCCTTGGCCACATCAATTTATCCTTTCTATTTGCATGCACATACATTCAAACACAAACAAATGCCTGTGTAAATACCTTACTTTCTCTCACAGTTATGAAATACATACACCATATTGTGTACATTGTTTTCTTTATGTCTTGCTCATACGTCACTTTGTGGTCCAAGTTAATAAAGTTTAGTTCAGTTCAGGCCATGTACTCAACCCAGTTCCCACAATTTATCTTTTTGAGCAAAACAAATCTTTTAACTACCAATTATCCCCTTCTTTTGCACAATGACAGTGATAAATGCTGCTTGCATAACACAAAGTATGGATGTAGATGAAGGCTCAAATTTTGGACCACTAGCCCTGTTTGATATGTCAGCATGGGCATTTATTAAAGGCATATGCGATAAGTTCCAGTATCTCAATGTACATGTACTGGCCCATACAATGATGTAAAAGTAGATAGTTCATTGTGATCTCATAATTGTTGTGCTTTTGTATTTTATGAAATTGTATACTGTATTCGACCTACATCCAATAGTGCCTTGTGACCACACCTTATTCAAAATTTGTTGACCTTTCTTAACACTAGAAGCCAGCTGATCTGGATCCACATGTGCGGATCCTGAAAGTTTTGTCAGAGGGGGCCCAACTCTGACATTTTTTTAGTTGATGGGAGGATCCAAATACCACATAATTTGCGTTTCACTGGTGTGCCAATGATGGCCCAACATTGAATGCTGGCTTGGTAGTGTTGAAATTTTTCAGTGGGTCCGGACCAGTATTGCTAAGAAACCCTATACTTTTGTGATTTTTCAGGGGGAATGGGGGATCAGGACACCCTGTTCCCCCTCTGGATCCGCGCATGATCCAAATGATAGATCAATAATGATAATGAAATTACACCATATCAGAAGTTGATATAGCATGTACTACTACAAAAACCCTGTTTGTTGTAAGCTTGTAAGAGCAAGTGTGCTTATCAGGTCAATATGTTAATTGCTCTTTGCTGTTGTAAGATTAGATTCTGGAAAATACAGGTTAACCCATATCCTGCCACTATTTTTTGTCAATGAAAATGTCTGCTTTTTACGTCTGCTACATCTATTCAAATGCACTTTTGACTAAGCAAACAATATTAACCCTGATCAGACTGCTCCCTGGGAGTCTGATCTGTGTTCATATTGTTTGCAGTATAGGCTTAGAACATGAGCAGATGGTAAAAACAGTGACTACATGCTGAGGGTTAACAAAGAGCGAGTTATCAAATCAGCTGCCAAACAGTGAAACAAGGCACTGGGCAAAATTAATGTGATATTGTAATAGTGTTGTGTTTGTGTATTTTATGAAATTATTTATGTATATGATATGCCTAAATGTTTTGGCAAAAAAAAATTGTTAACAAAGAATCAATTTTCATACACTTGTGCAGTCGGATCATCCCCTATGCTATTCACTCTCTTGAAAGTATAATAGTTAAAATGGCTACATGCAAAATTTCAGTTCTCCAGCTTGTCTCAGTAGCTAAGCAGTCTGATTTGAGCCTTACCTGGTCACAAACCCTGGAGGAAGGCAGCTTTATTTATGTGATGCCTTACTGTAGCTTTCTTCTTGCAAAACTAATCATGGAGTGTTGTGTATTTCAACTACGGTAAATGTTCTAGAATTTCAAACACTTTTCTCTCTGTTCTCCAATAAAATGTTGGTTACCGGGGCTAGAACTCACAAAATGCTATTTAGAAAAGCATTAATGGAAGACCCTGATCAGACTGCTTCTTCAGAAGCAGTCTGATCTGGGTCTGCCCAGTTTGTCTAGACGCTTGTGGCAGGAAACTACTGTTTGAAATTTTAGAAAATTTACTGTATCAAATATTTTTTTCCCCTAAAAACACAAAAGATTGATAAAGTCTTTCAAGACACGTGTAGATTTTTAGATCGATTTGATAGGGAACAAAGTATTTGATTTAGTCATGGAGATAAACACAGATTAGTTTGATATGTGACTGAATGTAAATGGCAGCTATTAAACTGGAATTGTTATATGTTTGTTTTGTATCTTTGTCACCACATCATGTCAAAAGGGGGTTTAAATTCAATCCAAGACCAGCCCCATACTTTCAGGAAGATTGATCATGAAATATTTTCTACTGTCATTCTCCTCCTTCCCCTGATTCAAGAAAGACTGTTGTCATTTACAAGCAAAAGTATCTGCAGTGAGTACTGGTTAACTGCTTAGACTAAGCTTGCCCAGAAAAAGTGTGGTTAGGCTAATTGACCCTTCTCGACATGACCATAGCTGTTGACTGGGACATTAAACCTCATCCAAACTACCATGCACACTGAAGCTGGTCCACATAGTGCAGTCTGAAGCGAGTCAGATTTCTAATTAAACACCTATGGACTGCAATAGTTGCGTAGTGTCCGTCCGGCCACATAATTCAGAGCAGTTGTCAGTTTCTGGGGAAAGTATCAATACACTGAGTACCGGCCCAGATATTATGTTTTTTAATGCTCAACTCAGCTGAGCATGAAATTTCAAGTGCTCATAAAAAGTAAAATGCTTAAAAATATTTTTTTCCAGCTGCTGTATTTATCCTGCTAATTAATGTCAAAATGCTAACTGTTGGCATTTTAACATTTATGAGCAGAATATATTTCATGCTCAGTTGAGTTGAGCATGCATTTTTTTTATAACCTTTGGGCCTGGTTCACTGCTGAGGAGTCTGCCCAAGAACAGCACGAGTAAGATAACTAAATGTTGTGACATTACTGAAAACTGGAAAGTGACATTAAACCCCTACACAGGAACAGAAAAATTTCAGCCCCAATTCTGATCTTTATGTTGCCCTGATGCCTCCCATCAAGTTTAGGTTGAAGAATTTGAATTGTGGCAATCTTGGATATCGAAATCACACAGTCTAATCAGCACATAACAAAAGTCGCTGCTAGCAAGGTGAGAGTTAAGGTTGTTTTGCTCTTTTCATTGTCAGATATTGGTCAAGAAAGGCCAAAAAATAAGAACAAGATAATTGATGTATTTGATTTTTATTGTGTTTTACTAAAAGCGTCTGTGACATGAAGTGTATTTTGAAGGGCTATCCACATGGTCCTAACAAAGAAAGCTCATGTATCTTAGAAAAATTGTTGCTATTTTTATCATAACTACAGGACAGGTACATCATTCTGAATTCCTTGTGAAATCAGCTGAGAACCTGCAAGGACAAACACTTGTTCTTAACCTTTTATTGTCAGAAATATGCTCAATTAATATTCAAAGAGTTTCAGAGTGTATTTACTTATTTCATAGATATACTAGGCCAAAAAAGAAACGCCGCAAATTTATATTAAAAATATTGCGCATTAAATGATAGTTACAAAATTTCATCTGCTATCTATGTTTCGCTACTATTCCTGCCACACATTATTCCCATTCTTTTATTGAGCTCAGTCAACCCAAACTAGTGTACTTGCTGTCTTTTTATTTTCAAGTTTTTCACGTGCACATTCATTTTATTTAGCTTTACACATGTAATATCTACTGGAATCACTAGTCTAAAATCCAATTTGCTTGAAAACATTTTAAAACTTTAAAATTAAAAGTTACACATTGCTTATTTACCATGCCAAAACAGACACATGTTGAACGCAAAAACGCTATAAAAATGTTACAAGCTAACGTAACGCCGTCGGTGATAGCCCAACACTTTCGATTCCATGCAAGGATGATTGAACGTCTTAGAAAACGTTTCTGATAAATTGGAACAATGTAAGACAGTGCGCATTCATGACGTCATCGCCTAATGACGCGACGTCAAGATCGATAAAAACGTAGGTTTAAACTGCTGAATGAATGTCGCCCGGTGATTATGATAACCAGGACAACCACAGGAACTCATATCCAAGAATCAGCGCTCAAACTGTGGCAAATCGTTTGCGAGAGATTGGTGAAATATCTCCCATAAACAATGTATGTTTTATATGCGGCGTTTCTTTTTTGGCCTAGTATATATATAAAAAAATAGATTTCAAAAACAGTGCTTCAAGCTAGCTGATCAGGCCCCATATTATTTTCAAGGTAGTCTTTGAATTCCTAGAAACAAATGGAATTGTACAAATGAACCGTCTCAGTTTATGATATCTTTACCTGCTAATACCATCTGCTGATAGCTTTTGCAAACAGTTTGGACCCAGATCAAGATGGGTAACCATGATACTTCTAATGGTGGCAATAGCTTTTCTATGGAAAAGCCCTGATACACTCATAGACACAGTAAATACATGTACATGTATATTGTACAAACTTTTATTAACATTTTACATTTTTTTAAATATGTCATCAACAAATAACTGCAACAAATTGCTGTGCAAGTGGCTCTAAACAACCAACTAGTGCTTTTTTGGGGCCAGCACATGAAATTTTGGAGCTTATCTCATAGGCAAACAGCACCAGGGTTCATACAGGCAAGTTTGAGTAAAATTCAAGGACTTTTCAAGGACTTCCAAAGACTATCCTACAGTTTTCAAGGACTAAAAAATTATGAAAAATACTGATTTAAGTGTTAAAATTCTCTTCCAGAAATGCTACACTGAGATAATGGAGAAATTAGTACTGGAAAATTAGTATAAAATTGTTGTGCCTTTATTTGGTGCAGCATGTGCAGCACCAAATAAAGGCACAACAATTTTATACTGATTTAGGTCTCTATCAACTGTGCTAAGTCCTATAGAAAATAGTAGAATTCAAGGACTTTTCAAGACTTTATCCTTGCTTTATCTCCTTGTTATATCTTGATTTATATGTTTTAGGAGATGATGCATTGATAAGTTAGGGGTCTTTCATGCAAACCAAATATCTATGTGTCTTGATCCACATCTGAATTAAGGGTGAGGTTGGCGCCGTTAAACCGGTTTAAGCCCTCCAGTAAAAGTATTTTACTGACCGTTCCAAGGCGGTGGTTCTTTTGTGGATCATTTTTGTTCTTTATGCTTCATGTTGGTGTGTGTTTTGCTGTCGTGACTGTTCCTTGTAGCCTTGTGATCACCTGCTGGGAAGGGGCTGACCTCTTGGCTGTCGTAATTGTTGTGTTTTGTCACTTTCCCAAATGTGCCCAGGTCCACATCAGAATTAAGGGTGAGGTTGGCGCCGTAAAACTGGTTTAAGCCCTCCAGTAAAATATTTTACTGACCGTTCCAAGGCGGTACTTCTTTTGTGGATCTTTTATGTTTTTGTTCTGTCTTGTGTTTGCTATGTTTTGTGCGCGTCTGTTTATATGTGCTTCGTGGTCACCTGCTGGGAAAGGGCTGACCTCTTGGCTCTCGTTTGTGGTGTCTTCTGTGAGTTTGTCACTTTCCCATTGGTATCCTGGGTCAGGTGTGGTACTAGATTGTATCGATTCCTGATCTTTGCAACCTTACTTATTTTGAGTGATTTTCCAGTACTTTTCAAGGCAGATTTAATTTTCAAGGACTTTTCATGAAAGCTCTCTAAATTCAAGTACTTTTCAAGCCTGTGCGAACCCTGAGCACAAGCTCAGACGAGCCTGCACAAATGTACAGCCTCGCTAGAGCTTTCGTTGCTCATACAAGCAATTATACAAGCAATTCATGGTCATAGATAAAAAAATTAGACCGCTAAATCCACTAGATAGCTGTGTATGTAGACTTTATCTCTGTCTACTGGGTAATTTCACATGCTATTTTGTCGTCTGCTGATTTTTTTTCAAAATTAACTTTTTCGAAAAATTCTTTCAGGAATACCATCAGTGTGTCAAACAACTTGGATCCAGATCAGGCTCAACAAAATGTCGGGCCTGATCTGGGTCCAAACTGTTTGCAAAGGTTATCAGCAGACGACACTAGTAGGCAAAGGAAATAAGTACCAAAATATCATGTGCTGGCCCATTTATCTATCATGCCAACATGAATGAAATAAACAACTACCTGTAGGGGCTGTATATTGTGATATAGAAGGAAAGGTCACTGGGGCAAATGCAGGGGTGTGGAAATAGTAAAATTTTCTATTTGTCCAGGGACAAGTAAATGGCCATAATGTACTTGCTCAATAAAAATGTTACTTGTCCAAAAGAACAAATTGGTGTATACCTTTCTGTGCTTAAAGAATTTACTCTTTCCCAAACAGTATGAAACCAGATCTATATCAACTCTCTTGCGAACAGTGTGGATCCTGATCAGTTGGTTTCTCTTGTAAACAGTGTTGATACAGAAGCCAGCTGATCAGGATCCAGTTTTCAATGCAACATGTGAGCTGGTAATACTTAATCAAAATATGAAATACAGAATTGTACTATCTTTATAGATTTGTACTTGTCGAAGGACAAGTAAATTGAATTTTTCAACTTGTCCTGAATGAAATGGGACCAGGTAGGACAAGTCGGGCATGGTATTTCCACAGCCCTGGGCAAATGGTAAAAAAATGAAAAAAAAAATGGAATCATCCCACAGCACTGTAAACTCCTGTAGTGGACCTCTTGCAGAGATCAATCTGACATTTCTCTTAACCCTTAAAGCGCCAATCACAACAAGTCATCTGCTTTTGTTGTCTGCTGAAATGTTTTAGAAGCTTGTGCCAAACAGCGTAGCGGGACGGTCAGTTCACCTTACCACACTTTTTCCTGGGCAACCTTGAACAAGTAGTTAACCAGTACTTGGTGTACATATTTTCGCTTGTAACTGACAACAACCCTTCTTGAATGATTCAGCAGAAGGGAGGAGAATGACCGTAGAAATTATTTCATAATCAATCTCCACGAAAGTATGGGACCTGGCCGGGATCAAACTCGCGACCCCTGGATCTGCAGTCAGACTTGCATCTGTTGCCAGACACATTACCGACTGCGCTAAGAAGTATCATATGACGTTACTGTTATTCATTGGATAACGTAATGTCATAAATAATGTTGTGAACACACGTTACATAACACTTTCGGCCGGAACAAGTAACATCATGGTGATGTCCGTGACAACAATGCAAATTTTCATTGAAATAAACAAACTTTGAAGGCGAAAAAATCGCATTTAAAAGATAATATGGGCCTCGACGCAAGAAAACCTGTCTTCAGTGGGTTGCGAACAACAAAGGCGCAGACCAGCCTGCGCATTCGCTCAATCTGATCAGCGCCTTTGTTATTGGCTGATTGGAAAGTATCACATCTAAACTTGCTACAAGCGTTATTTCAATTTTCTAGCTAGTCTGTGCAGCTGAGGAGACTGGTTTGAGTACCCCGAAGACTGGTTTTGTCGTGTTGAGGCCCATATGATAAACAGAAACTGACACTCATCATTATTCCATACGAAATTTATTAAACTCGACAAAGGGTTGTTTAATAAATTTCATAGGAAATTATCACTCGTGTAAGCTCCTCTATTTCCTGTCACCAGGGTAAAAGCCAGAGAAACATCAATGATAGAAAGAAACATGCAAATTGATTTCCTTTAAGTAGTGAAATAATTTATATAGAGAATCTAACATGAGGTCACCTGCTGGGAAAGGGCTGACCTCTTGGCTCTAGTTTGTGGTGTCTAACTGTGAGTTTGTCACTTTTCCATTGGTATCCTGGGTCAGGTATGGTACTTGATTGTATTGATTCCTGATCTTTGCACACTTACTTTGCTGAGCATTTTATTGCTTTTTAGCAACACATTTAATAAATAAAATAATACAGGAGCACAAATGTAAGATTCTATTTATCATATGACACTTAAAGACCTATGAAATCATATTTTTGGCTTACAAAACTCAAAGTTTTGCCATATATATGCGCCATTTTTATGAGTCTTGTATTATATGGGCCTTGAAAAGAGAAAATCTGTCTTTGGTTGGTTGGTTTGATTCTTTACGTCCCAGTCAACAGATTTGGTTATGTTGGGACAGTCAGTTCATCTAACCACTTTTTTCCTGGGCAAGCTTGACTAAGCAGTTAACCAGTACATGTACTTCATGCATATACGTTTGCTTGTAACTGTCTTTGGGTGTTTTGGAACAACAAAAGCACAGACCAGCCAGCACATCTGCACAGACTGATCACACCCTTGTTATTCACTTTTTGAAAGTATCATATCTAAACTTGCTGCAAGCAAAATTTCAATTTTCTAGCTGGTCTCTGTAGCTGGGCAGGCTGATTTTTTGAATCTCACTTTGTCGGACACCCTGAAGACCAGTTATGCTGAAGACAGGTTTTGTTGCACTGAGGCTCATATTTTTTAGGGTATTTTTTAGTCTAAAGTAATAATAGACATCATGTAATTACTAGCATCTTCAAACTGCATACAACAATGATAAAATTTTTGAACTTGAAGCAACGATAAGCTAACTACTGAGCAAAAATGAAAACAGAACACAGTCTTAAATTAATTTCTTAATTTCTAGAAAGCTAAATATACACATATCAGTTCTGTGAAAGAAAGCACTAGAGTTGATATTCAACCCTTTGTATACGGAAAACCCCTAAAAGGGTATTTTTGCAAACAATGAAGACCCAGATGAAATGCATCATAATGCTGCATTTATCAGGGTCTACACTGTTAAGGTAAGGTAAAAAAGATCTTCGGACAAAAATACAATATTTTTTTAAACTAAAAACTGACACCCCTAGATATGTGCCAATGGATTATCCAAAGTTTATTGTATCAAACCAGGAGGAAAAATCCATTAGTATACAAAGGGTCAACAGCTTATAAGGCGCTGTTCCAAAAAAGTTTGAAACCCAAACCCAGTTTTTGAAAATACACCATTCATAGATCTTGTTGAGCCAATATTTCATTTTGGCTGTAAAAGTTGAACTGAAAGAGGAGAAATCCAAACCCCAGATGAGAAAAAAATCACAACAATATATAAATCTTAAAGAGACTAGGTCTGTAACTTCGAAAAAAATATTTTCTTTTTAAATCATTTGTAAAAATAGAATTAAGTTAAATTTTCACAATAAATTTGTTCAGTACAGCTGAAAACTGCAAGGAAAAGTGAATTATCTTATAAAAACAGGTGTTTTTCTCTTGTTTGTAATTATTTGCGTCGCTCCAATAATTCTAGACACTTGATTTTTAACTTAAAAGCTGTTGTTTCGATAGTGATAATTTGTTAAAATTTACGGAATTGGTAAAATATTTACCTGAATTTGAGTATCTTTACTGTATTCTTGAAAAATAGAAAATTTATTTCTAAAATTATAAGATCAAAAGTTACAGACTATGCAGCTTTAACTAGCAATACCAATGGATTTGCCTGCACTTGAAATATGAACACATTTTCCATGTTTCTGTTGCTGTAATCAATCCAATGGATGGAATATTAATCAGTCAATATGACAATAAGTATTAAAATGTCCCATGAAGGACCTGTGGTATGGACATCAATAATGACAAAATACAACAGGACCCACATGGCAATTAAATCCATATTTGCAGTTTTACCAGCCAGTATGTCTCAAATTTACATGCTTAGCTACCTAGACTAGCTATAAACATGTTGAAAAATTAAGCGTAGCCATTGTATATAATATACTAATAATTATATACAGCTGATAACAAATGTGCTGATCAGACTGCATGAATGCACAAACAGGTACAATGCAGTCCCTTTATAACACCCTTCATTATAACACAGATTCAGCTAAAACTAGGTCATGCCGTGGCTCACTATTTCTTTTACCATGGAATTTTACCAAGGTATTACAGAAAAATGGTCATTTTCCTGTAATTCCTTCATAAAATCTTTATAACACTCATTCATGGTCCATTCCTATTGACCCCTAGCAAAGAATTATAAAGGGATTGCACTGTATTCGGACCATGTTTTTGTAATTAAGGAAAACTTGCATCCCTCTTAGCTCAGACTTTGCTAACTAACATGATACAACACTTTTGAAAAATAAATGATATCTCTCTAACAGGCTGTACAGTGAACATGGGCACTTATCCTGTTGCAGTACATGGGTGAAAGTTCAAAATTTCCCAAATCCTGAACTGTAGAAATTCAAATTTTTAGACTTGCAAGATACCTACAAAAGTTAATAATGTCATGTTTAAATGATTAAATGTGTTTAGATAATCTGAAAATTAATCAGAGAAGCTATTATAATCTCTCTAATTCAGCATTTTGAGGCTGACTTTCTATGGAAATTCAGCCTCAAAATCCTGAATTCAGGATTAATCCTGAAAACTTTGACCCATGACAGTACTACAACTACAGTGCAGTCTCTTTATAACACTGTTTGGGGTCCCTCAGAATGGACTATGTTATAAGTGAATCATGTTATAAAGGGGCAATTTTACAAAGAAATAATAGGAAAATGACCATTTCATGGTCATTTTCCTATAATTCCTATATAAATTCCATGGTATTAAAATTAGGGAGTCGCAACATGACCATGTTACAGTAGAACTTCAATGGCTTGAACTCTGATGACTCATTCACCTGGACTGGCTAGAACTATCAACATGATACCAACTGGCCATTTTAGGCATAATCCACCCTGGATGGGTATCACAATAACGCTGCTTTCAGCAAACAACCTAAATAAACTACCATGTATAGAACTCTATGGGGTACACTTACTTGTTTAGTAAATAAACAAGCAACACAGCTTTGGAAGCCACTAAAACTAATTCAAAAACATAATTATTATGAGGAATGCTCTTCAAGATGTAGAGTCCTCTCCTCTTAACATGAAGTCAACAGGACCAAAAATGTAGCAAGCAAAAGTTTAGATGAGAAATGAGAAATTTTAATGGACAGAGCACCTTTAAACAGGAATTCTACATAAACTAGATTTCTGCTCAGCTTTCGTAGCCTCTCACTCTTTACTTCTTTCACTGTCTATATCGTCATCTGATTAATTTTTAAATCAGGACAGAATTTTAGCTCACAGGGGACAAAAATATTTCAATATTGTACTTGTCCTGCAGGAGGAGTGACAGACACAACGTCATGCACTTGTCCTTTAAAAGTGTATGCAATAAGGAACATAAGGGAGTACATGTAATATGTAAATACGACTTTTCTCAAGTTATTCTACCCAAAGCACTCGTCCTACAGGACTAGTGCTTTGGGAAGATTTACTGGTCCTTTCTAGATTTCACTGGTAGTTACGAGCCGACAAGTGGAATTTTTGTCCCCTGGCTCATCTGTGCATGTGTCTGGGAAACTCAATCAGGATCGATTTTAAACAAGGTCTTAACATCAACATGTTGCTTGTCAGTTTCTTTCATTATCTCTTGATGTTACCCGATTAAAACATGAAATAACCCTCTGTATACTGAGGCCCCTAAATTGGAACTTTGGAAAACAGTGAAGACCCAGAAGGGCTTCACGTTAACTTTGCAAGAGACCCGAAGTGTTCATAATCTCATGAACAGACAAAAATCGAATTTATTACTTATATTTTATATTGTGTCAAGTATCAATTTTCAACTTTCATATAATGTGGCTGGTTTTCTGGATATTTTAAATTATACTAGACATAACGGAGGGTTGGGAACAGCCAAAAACGCCAAATTCCCGCGGTTTACATCATGGCCATACACGCTCGACGTCAGATAAACAACAGTAAACAAACAACGTTATTGGATACGTTGACGTTGGTCCGCGCAAACAGCATGTGTGTTGGCGTGGCTAAAATAGATCCGTTCATGGAAGCTTTGAACAACATCTCAAATGTAAAGGTTCATTTAAAAAGCTCGCAGTAGATATGTAAATATAAGTAACTAAACACTTAAGCTGTTGTGCATGTGTTTTGAAAACTGTGGTATAATTGGTGTATCTATCTTTAACAAGATTTCTAACTCCATTAGATTTCCCCTTTAATAACATCATCAGTTTTTTTCCTAACTGCCTTTATTGTCACCCAAACAATCTAAATAATAAGCCTGTCTGTGCATGTGTATGGGAAACTGTGGTATAATCTATCTTAAGCAGGATTTTTACATCAACTAGATTTCTCCTCAGCTTTAACAGTTTCTTGCTCATCAGATTTTTTCCTTACCTGGTCATTCATCAACCAACCATTCTAAATAATATGCCACAGTTTAAGCCTGTCTGTGCATTCGGAAACTGTGGTATAATCTATCTTAAGCACTCCATTAGATTTCTCCTTTAATAGCATTAACAGTTTCCTGCTCATCACTTTTTTTCCTTACCGGGTCTATCATCACCCAATCATCTGAATAATAAGCCTGTCTGCGCATGTGCTTGGGAATATTTAGGTATAATTAGCGTATCTATCTTTAAAGGGGACATATCAAGGTTTTCCATTTTTCATTGCAAATTCCTTTTATATGTCGGATTTTATGTATTTATTAAGAACCCATATCATTTTCCACAATGTTCAGTGATAAAATGAGTATAATCATTGTTTTCTTTAAGCTTGTGCACTTTGTCAATAAAATATCGACTCGCTTACTTCCCTTGAATTAGTTACTTACCTTTGCTATCGGAGTGTTCTGATGATGTCACAGAGGCAGTTTATGAAGGACTGTAAGTATAGAATTGTGTTTGATTGCGATATTTTTTTTAATATTCTCGGATAAAAAAGGGTTTATGTGATGCAAATATCACTGCAATACGCATTCTGATCACTGGGTCCGCTCTCAATGAAATTGTGGATAGATTTTTTGTGTTTTAGTGAATTGAATGCCCTACGATAATCTATTTTAGCCGGCTCAGAGAAAATGGAAATCTTCGAGACAATTCAAACGATTACGCGTCAATGCGCACGAAACAGTCGTGAAAGCATTTGTAAACCTGAACAACAAGCAACCGTCAATTCAAGCAAGAAAAACGGCAGTTTAATTTTGAATGAAATGAGTCATAAATATTATTTCAGTTCTCCGTTGCGTAGCCTATGTGTTAAACGAATTTCGTTTAATTGAATTGATTCTTTGCGTTTTTGAGTCATGTCAGGTTGGTCTTCCTGGGTTGAAACAGTACTTAGAAGAGATAAATGTGTCTTGATCAAGGACACAAACCACAGCAGTGCCGCAGGTGAGGCTCGAGCCCGTAACCCTTCGATCTCGAGTCAAGCACTCTACCATTAAGTCACTGCGCTCCCTAACGAATTATGCATTGTGAATTAAACTCCAGTGGGGATTCATCAGTCTGTACATAGGGCTCTAAAATTGCCAAGTCTTTAACATGCGCGGATCTAGAATGTTTTGTCATAGGGGGTCCAAATTTGACTTCTTGTTTAATAAACATTTTAGTTGATGAGAGGACAGAGGATACAAATACCCCGATTAGCGGGCCATCGACCCTTGCCGATGATGGCTCAATCGTGAATGCTGGCTTTGTAGCCTTGTGATTTTTCAGGGGATCCAGACCAGTATTGCTAAGAAGCCCTATATTTTTGTGATTTTATTCAGGGGGGTCCGGACCCCCTGTCCCTCCTCTGGGTCTGCCCATGTTTAATCACCGAAAATTAAAACATTCATGCATGGCGCACCATGATAATGTAATGTAATCTCGTTGAGGTGAGTGTTCATTACGGCATCACTTAATTGGAAGAGAGAGAGACAGAGAGTTCAAAGCCGGCTCGTGAATTTTTGCACTTACCGCATATTTTTAGACATTATTTATACATGCATGCGCAGCCATCTTAAGTGGGACTAGAGCCTAGCAGAGCGGCTAAATTTTGCTCTGCTTCTTCATCACCGATTATGTTTCTAAGTTATCTGCGTTTGCTGTCAAGACTGTGCGCAGATAAGTGTTTTGGACTTTATTGGTATACTAAAATCTCATGAGCTCGCTTTTTCTGTGTTCATTGAAAGCGTCTCGTGAGACGCTTCCAATGAACGCATAAATAATTTATATTCTTGTAGAAAATATAAAAAACCAGGATCTGTGGTGCATCAGGATTTGAACTTCACAGATGCTCACGCAATATGCTCTTTGATTTCGCTAACTAAATGGCTAGTCTATCTCCCCTTCCCGATATGACATGCATTTTGTCATGTAGAATTCCTGGGCCACATGCAGAAACAGCAACTCAAATCAATAGGTTGTCAATCTACATGTACAATCCTCGGGTCGACATGCAAAGCTTTGGTACTCATAAAGGAATCCTTCATACATGGTTGCCCAGCCATCTAGCGGGGCTAGGGGCCTGAGTCGTCCTCGCATTTTGAATTGGGCCCATAGTGGCCCAATATTGGATACTGGATGGGTCTCTACCTTATGTCTGTATTGTTGGTGGAGGCCTTTTCAATACTGCATGTGCGCAAGCTCGCCTGATCCTTCGGTGCAAGAATGAAAATCGCATGAGCTTGCTATAATTTGTCACATGATGGACTCTTTGGAAGCGTCTTGAGTCAAGAAATGCGTAAAATGATTCCAATGGGCAAGTGGTCAAAAATAGAAAGAAATAAAAAAACTGCTGCGACATAACAGACAATAATAAATTCAACAGATGAAAAAAATAATCGGTGTTCAAGTCAGTTAACTTACTGAGTAGGCTCGTACATAGCCCGGCGATCCTGATTCCAAATACTTAAAAAACGCAAAACTGCGTTTCCGACAGTCAAAAATATCGCTTTCGATCGCACGAGCACATTTTTTGCAATTGATAACAATATATTTTGCGGAACACGATCATCGTTTGAAAAAAGAAAACGTTGTTGTCGCCGATCAAGTTTTAATCAATGCGTGCGCTTTTGTCGCATGCCGGTGTGATACGACAGGGACACCCGTTTTTTGTTTTTGATAAACTTGAGCATTTTGTAATGTAGACAAATAGTGGACCTAGAATCTATATAAAATGGGGTTTGATTAACAAAGACATACAATTTTATTAGGCCCTATAGATGGCTGCCAATGTGAGCCTACGATATGTTTTCAACGGGTCTTCAACTTTCGAGGAACTCGTTGGAATATTAATAAGTGTGTTACAGTAGCCTATTGGTCCAGATTAGTCAATGTCTACCCCGAAACATCATTTAAATCGCTATCAAGGGCGATATATGTGCTGCATTATTCACTGCGACAATACAGTTAATACACAGTCATCGGACGAACTGCCCTTGTGACGTCACAAATCCAAGGGAAGTGACTCGTCGCTACAGAATTCAAGGGAGATAAGCAGGATAATAAATTATCGGCACTAATTAATCAACAGTCTAATTAACGAAGATATTCTTATTTTTTTACCACAAAAAATGATATGCTTAGCTCTTAGTACCATTTTCTTCCACATTTTACTGGATTTAGAACTTTAATATGTCCCCTTTAACAAGATTTCTAACTCAATTAGATTTCCCATTTAATAACATCATCAGTTTTTTTTCCTTACTGCCTCTATCGTCACCCGAACAATCTAAATAATAAGCCGGTCTGTGTATATGTTTGGGACACTGTGGTATAATCTATCTTAAGCAGGATTTTTACATCAACTAGATTTCTCCTCAGCTTTAACAGTTTCTTGCTCATCAGGTTTTTTTTCCTTACCAGGTCTATCATCACCCAAACAATCTAAATAAAATGGCAAAGTTTAAGCATGTCTGTACATGTGTTTGGAAAACTGTGTATTAGCGTATCTATCTTTAACAAGATTTCTAACTCCATTAGATTTCCCATTTAATAACATCATCATTTTTTTCCTTACTGCCTCTATCGTCACCCGAACAATCTAAATAATAAGCCTGTCTGTGCATGTGTTTCGGAAACTGTGGTATAATCTATCTTTAGCAGGATTTTTACATCAACTAGATTTCTCCTCAGCTTTAACAGTTTCTTGCCCATCAGTTTTCACACTATCTCTATCCCCACTGTCTCTATCCCCGCCTGACTCTTTATCACCACCATCATTACCCCCACCTGATTTTCTATCCCCGCTGTCTCTTTCACCGTCTGACACAGTCCCGTTCTTCTCATCTTCTTTGTCTTGTTTGACCTTCACCTTCTCCTCAAACTCTAGTTCAGCCTCTTTCTGGAGCAGATTAACCATTGCTGATACCTGTGATGTGTTCAACTTGAGATTTTCTCTCCCTAAAGCTTCTGTCACCTACAATAAAAAGATCTTTTGTTAAACACTTAACACTGATACCTGTGATGTGTTCAATTTGAGATTTTCTCTCCCTAACGCTTCTGTCACCTACAAAGTATGAGAAAAGAATGAGCCTTGACTAATATATTACATGTTTGCAATAAGGCCCTGAGGTTATAAAACTTTTTTCATGCTCAACTCAGCTGAGCACAAAATTTATCCTGCTCATAATTGTTAAACTGCCAACAATTGTTGGCATTTTAACATTTTAACATTTATTAGCAAGATAAAGACAGCATCTGAGAGCCTTAAAGCAAGATACTTCTTTATTTGTCTGTATTTCAGTTTTTTTGAGCAGTTGAAATTTCATGCTCTGTTGAGTTGAGCAGGAAAAAAGTTTTATAACCTCAGGGCCTGGTCTTGAGGTGAGCTTTGATTAAATTTTTTGATGAGTTTGCAATCAAGCCTCTGGGGTTATAAAACTTTTATTCATGCTCAACTCAACTGACCATGAAATTCATCCTGCTAACAAATGTTAAAAGGCCAACAATTTATGCCACATTTATTAGCAGGATAAATACAACCTCTGTTTGTTTTAAAAACAAGAAAAATCTTTATGTAATTTTTCGGCATTTTAGTGGGTTTTTTTTGTTGAGCAGTTGACATTGCATGCTAAGTTGATTTAAGCATGAAAAAATTTCTACCCTCAGGGCCAGGTTACACTAAAACTACAGGCAGTAGCTTTAGTTTTGTATAAAATATGACAAGGTTAAAAATTCAAAAAAAATCCTAAATTAATGACACTCAAATTTTATAGTTATTTTTGCAGTATGTTTTATAGGTCTAAGTGGTCAGTTGTCTATAGATAAACTTCAGGAATAATCCTGAAAACTTTCACCCATGAGGAAATTTGTTTTTGTGAATTTTATTGTCATTAGAGTTGGTTTAATTCTTTATGTCCCAGTCAACAGCTATGGTCATGTCTGGATGGTCATTTCACCTAACCTCACTTTTTTCCTGGGCGAGCTTGACTAAGCAGTTAACCAGTACTTCGTGCACATACTTTAGCTTGTAAATGACAACAACCCTTCTTGAATCAGCCTAAGGGAGAATGACCATAGAAATTATTTCATGATCAATCTCCACGAAAGTATGGGTCGGACCGGGATCAAACTCGCGACCCCTGAGTCTGCAGTCAGACACGGTCTGCAGTCAGACACGTATCTGCAGCCAGACATGTTACAGACTGCTCTATGCGGAACGGTGAATTTCATTGTGTACAACTCCTGCAGATCACTCACAAAACGAGAAAGTTCATATACTCAAGTGATAATGTCTTCAATGAAAAAGCAAGGTATACTTTACCTCCAGTATATTCTTAATATCAATAAAACCATCGCGATCTTCGTCCAGAACCTCAAGAATTCTCTGTAGCCTCATATCATCAGGAACCTTCTGAAGTCTCTTGAGTGAGAGCAGCACATCGTTGATACTTACTAGGTTCTCTCTGGGAAATATTAATAGAACAAGATGAAAGAAAAAGTTTTACTCTTTGCATTTTGTTTGATTTGATTCTTTACGTCCCATCAACAATCTTTCAGTATGTAGGGACAGACCTTCCTGGGTTGAGCCAGTACTTAGCTAGGATTAATGTGTCTTGCTCAAGGACACAATGCAGTGACACGGTGAGGCTCGAACCCGCTGCCCCTCGGTCTCGAGTCAAGCACTCTAGCACTGAGCCATTGGCTCCCATAAGCAAGATGAAAGAAAGAAAAGTTTAACTCTTTGCAATCTGGGTAATTTTTCAGGATTTTTTTCTCGTCTGCACAATAACATTAGGGTGTCAAACGGCTTGGATCTGTTGGGCCTGATCTAGAACCAAACTGTTTGCAAAGGCTACCAGCAGTCAATAAAAATTTGGAAGTCTGTAACTTTCCATGATTTTTTGTCATCTGCAGATATTTTTTAACATAACTTTTTTTCAAAATATTCTTTCAGGAATAACAACAGAGTGTCAATCAAACAGCTTGGATCCAGATCAGACCCGACATTTTGTCGGGCCTGATCTGGATCCAAACTGTTTGCAAAGGTTATCAGCAGACCACAAAATTTGCCGCTAGGAGGCAATGAGTTTAGAAAAACAAGTATACAAATTACTGATATTAACCCTTAACATACCAATATTTATTTTGTCTAGAAAATTTTGTTTGTTTGGTTTGATGCTTAAGTTCCTAGTCAATAGCTATGGTCATGTCAGGACAGTCAGTTCACCTAACCACACTTTTTTTCCTGGGCAAGCTAGACTAAGCGGTCGACCAGTACTTCATGCACATACTTTCGCTTGTAACTGACAACAACAAATTCTTGAATCAGGGGAAGGGAGGAGAATGGTCGTAGTAATTACTTCACGATCAATATCCACAAAAGAATGGGACCGGGCTGGGATCGAACTCTCGACCCCTGGATCTGCAGTCAGATAGGATTCTGTAGACAGACACGTTACCGACTGCTACATGGCCTGTTTTGTCTAGAAAATATTGTCTGCTTACTACATCTGCTACATATATTAAGTGCACTTCATACTAAAATTTATCATGGAAGCAACAACTGAGGAAGCAGTCTGTAGGAGCAGCCTGATTTGACTGCTCCTAGAGGAGCATGTTGTTTGCAATATAGACTACCAAACTGCACAAATGGATGAGAGAGCAGACGACAAAAGTCGTGACAGGAAATATGTTTAGCGTTTTTCGACAAGAAAACACATGTTTAGGATATTTGTTAGAAGCATTATTTCAATGAGCCCCACACAGAAGGTTATCTATCTATCTATCTATCGATCGATCGATCGATCGATCGATCGATCGATCGATCGATCGATCTATCTATCTATCTATCTATCTATCTATCTATCTATCTATCTATCTATCTATCTATCTATCTATCTATCTATCTATCTATCTATCTATCTATCTATCTATCTATCTATCTATCTATCTATCTATCTATCTATCTATCTATCTATCTATCTATCTATCTGTCTATCTCCAGTAAAACCTGTGTAATTGGGTCACTCAAAAATAGACAAAACAAAGATCATAATGATAAATGGCAGCTCAATGGTCAAAAGTATTGCAGAATGCTTCCCTTAGAGCATTCTGCAACACTTTTGACCTGCAGAAAGTGATAATTGGTTTTGAAAACCAATTTTTAGTCTTTTTGAGAGTGGTTGTTTTACACAGGTTTTACTGTATACTGCCTCTCGCCCTCACAGACGTTATAGGCAGGCATGTAATTTGTACACTCCACAATGTATCCTTTACATTTTTCTGCATACACTGTGTCGGACACCACTCTGAACTATTCATTTCATATATAACAACAAATCACTTGGTTCTTGTTCACCATACTGAATTACTTACTACCTATCTAGCCGGGCCGCGTAGCGCAGTCGGTAACGTGTCTGGCTACAGATGCGTGTCTGACTGCAGATCCAGGGGTCGCGAGTTCGATCCCGGTCCGGTCCCATACTTTCGTGGAGATTGATCATGAAATGATTTCTACGGTCATTCTCCTCCTTCCGCTGATTCATTCAAGAAGGGTTGTTGTCAGTTACAAGCGAAAGTATGTGCACTAATTACTGGTTAACCGCTTGTTCAAGCCTGCCCAGGAAAAAGCGTGGTTAGGTGAACTGACCGTCCCGCAATGACCATAGCTGTTGACTTGGGACGTAAAGCAACAAAACAAAACCTATCTAACATCACTCAGCTTCTTTTCACCATTCAGACCTACTTACTTCCTTTCTAACAATGTATCCCTCAATTGCTGTTCACCACTCAGAACTACTTACTTCCCCTCTATTAAAGTATCCCTCAATTGCTGTTCACCATTCAGACCTACTTACTTCCACTCTAACAATGTAACCCTCAATTGTTCACTACTCAGAACTACTTACTTCCTCTCTAACAATGTATCCCTCAATTGTTGTTCACTACTCAGAACTACTTACTTCCTCTCTAACAATGTATCCCTCCATTGTTCACTACTCAGAACTACTTACTTCCTCTCTAACAATGTATCACTCAATTGTTGTTCACCACTCAGAACTACTTACTTCCTCTCTAACAATGTATCCCTCAATTGTTGTTCACCACTCAGAACTACTTACTTCCTCTCTAACAATGTATCCCTCAATTGTTGTTCACTACTCAGAACTACTTACTTCCTCTCTAACAATGTATCCCTCTATTGTTTTTCACTACTTAGAACTACTTACTTCCTCTCTAACAATGTATCCCTCTATTGTTGTTCACCACTCAGAACTACTTACTTCCTCTCTAACAATGTATCCCTAAATTGTTGTTCACCACTCAGACCTACTTACTTCCTCTCTAACAATGTTACCCATCAATTGTTGTTCGCCACCCAGAGCTTTTTACTTCCCCTCTATCAATGTATCCCTCAATTGTTCACTACTCAGAACTACTTACTTTCTCTCTAACAATGTATCCCTCAATTGTTGTTCACCATTCAGAACTACTTACTTCCTCTCTGACAATGGATCCCTAAATTGTTGTTCACTACTCAAAACTACTTACTTCCTCTCTAACAATGTATCCCTCAAATGTTGTTCACCACTTAGTACTATTTACTTCCTCTCTAAGAATGTACCATCAATTGTTGTTCACTACTCAGAACTACTTACTTCCTCTCTAACAATGTATCCCTCAATTGTTGTTCACTACTTAGAACTACTTACTTCCACTCTAAAAATGTATCCCTCCATTGTTGTTCACTACTCATAACTACTTCCTTCCTCTCTTACAATGTATCCCTCAATTGTTGTTCACTACTCAGACCTACTTACTTCCTCTCTAACAATGTTACCCATCAATTGTTGTTCCCCACCCAGAGCTTTTTACTTCCCCTCTATCAATGTATCCCTCAATTGTTCACTACTCAGAACTACTTACTTTCTCTCTAACAATGTATCCCTCAATTGTTGTTCACCATTCAGAACTACTTACTTCCTCTCTGACAATGGATCCCTAAATTGTTGTTCACTACTCAAAACTACTTACTTCCTCTCTAACAATGTATCCCTCAAATGTTGTTCACCACTTAGTACTACTTACTTCCTCTCTAAGAATGTACCATCAATTGTTGTTCACTACTCAGAACTACTTACTTCCTCTCTAACAATGTATCCCTCAATTGTTGTTCACTACTTAGAACTACTTACTTCCACTCTAAAAATGTATCTCTCCATTGTTGTTCACTACTCATAACTACTTCCTTCCTCTCTAACAATGTATCCCTAAATTGTTGTTCACTACTCAGACCTACTTACTTCCTCTCTAACAATGTATCCCTCAATTGTTCACCATTCAGAACTACTTACTTCCACTATAACAATGCATCCCTCCATTGTTGTTTGCTACTCAGACCTACTTACTTCCTCTCTAACAATGTATCCCTCAAGTGTTGTTCACCACTCAGAACTACTTACTTCCTTTCTAACAATGAATCCCTCAATTGTTGTTCACTACTCAGAACTACTTACTTCTCCTCTAACAATGCATCCCTCCATTGTTGTTCACTACTCAGAACTACTTCCTTCCTCTCTAACAATATATCCCTCAATTATTCACCACTCAGAACTACTTACTTCCTCTCTTACAATGTATCACTCAATTGTTGTTCACTACTTAGAACTACTTACTTCCACCCTAACAGTGTATCCCTCCATTGTTGTTCACTACCCAGAACTACTTCCTTCCTATCAAACAATGTATCCCTCAATTGTCGTTCAATACTCAGAAATGCTTACTTCCTCTCTAACAATGTATTACTCAATTGTTGTTCACTACTTAGAACTACTTGCTTCCTCTCTAACAATGTATCCCTCAATTGTTGTTTACTACTTAGAATTACTTACTTCCACTCTTACAATGTATCCCTCCATTGTTGTTCACTGCTCAGAACTACTTCCTACCTGACTAACAATGTATCCCTCAATTGTTCACCACTCGGACCTACTTACTTCCTCTCTAACGATGTATCCCTCAATTGTTGTTCACCACTCAGACTTACTTACTTCCTCTCTAACAATGTATCCCTCAATTGTTGTTCACTACTCAGAACTACTTACTTCCTCTCTAACAATGTATTCCTCAATTGTTGTTTACTACTTAGAACTTTTTTACTTCCTCTCTGACAATGTATCCCTCAATTGTTGTTCACCTCCAGACATACTTACTTCCTTTCTAACAATGTATCCCTAAATTGTTGTTCACCACTCAGACCTACTTACTTCCTCTCTAACAATGTATCCCTCCATTGTTGTTCACTACTCTGAACTACTTACTGCCTCTCTAACAATATATCCCTCAATTGTTGTTCACTACTAAGACCTACTTACTTCCTCTCTAACAATGTATCCCTCAATGTTGTTCACTACTCAGAACTACTTCCTTCCTCTCTAACAATGTATCCCTCCATTGTTGTTCACCACTTAGAACTACTTAATTCCTCTCTAACAATGTATCCCTCAATTTTGTTCACTACTCAGGACTACTTACTTCCTCTCTAACAATGTATCCCTGGATTGTTGTACACTACTCAGACCTACTTACTCCCTCTCTAACAATGTATCCCTCAATTGTTGTTCACTACTCAGACCTACTTTCTTCCTCTCTAACAATGTATCCCTCAATTGTTGATCACCACTCAGACCTACTTACTTCCTCTCTAACAATTTATCCCTCAATTGTTGTTCACTACTCAGACCTACTTCCTTCCTCTCTAACAATGTATCCCTAAATTGTTGTTCACCACTCAGACCTACTTACTTCCTCTCTAACAATGTATCCCTCAATTGTGTTTCACCATTCAGAACTACTTACTTCCTCTCTAACAATGTATCCCTCAGTTGTTGTTCACTACCACCTTCATCATATTTCAGCTTCACCTCAGTAAACGCAATATTTTTCTGTATCTGTTCTCTGTCTTTCTGAAGGTCATCAATGATCTTGTCTGTCTTGGATATCAATTTATCAACATAATTCCTGAGAGTCTTGGCCCCTGCATACTCTTCCAACTGTTCAGAGAGATCACCTTTTAGACTGAGTGCTTGAATATGTTCTACACTCTGTAATAAAAGAGCCAATGCTATGGTGAAAGGCTAATGCTATGGTGAATGTTTCATGCTATGGTGAATGGTTATGGCCCTCATGAGAGCATGCCAAAACGTAATATTTAGATGATAACCTTTAAGCAAGCCTCAGTTCTGAGGCTTTCATGAGAACCCTGAGGTTTACAGTAAAACATGTGTAAAATGGCCACTCTCTAAAAGATAGAAAAATGGTTTTCAAGACCACTTATTGCTTAATGCAGGTCAAAAGTATTGCAGAATGATCCCTTTTTTATTGCAAAATGCTCCAATGAGAGCATTCTGGAATCTGTCGACCTTCATTAAGTTACCATTTGTCATTAAGATCTTTGTTTTGTCTATTTTTTGAGTGGCCGTTTTACACATGATTTACTGTAATATAAATCTCAAGGCAAGGATATGTAACTCGCAATATACAACTACAATTTGAACGCTAGTTGTCTGCTAAAAAGGACTAGACAAACACCCCAGACCAGATTAGACTGCTTCTGAAGAATAAGTCTGATCAGGGTCTTCCCTGTTTGCTATTCTGGCAAGCATTTTGTGAATTCCAGACCAACAAATTGAAATTGTTTCAAATTTTAGAACATTTGCCATAAACCTACATTCTGAAATCTAATAAGTTGAACCCTGACACTTTATAATAATTTCCAGGCAAGAATATGAAACTGGAAATAAATGAGTAATAATCAGTTTTTAGAGCCAACTTTGGTGTTTATAAGCCTATCAATTAGTAAAAAAGACATTCAAAGTAAGTTTTGATAACAAAATTTCTAAAGCTTAATACAAAATGCTATGCCTTGCATAGAAAGTCTTGTTCTGCCTAAATCAATTTGACCCTTTTTATACCAGGAAACCATGAAACAGTACCGTAAACATTCTAAAATGTCAAACACCTGTTGCCCACCAAAAAAGGAACAGGCAAACAGTGCAGACCAAGATCTGAAGAAGCAGTCTGATCAGGGTCTTCCCTGTTTGCTATTCTGACTAGCATATTCTGACCAGCATTTTGTGAATTCCAACCCTGATAACCAACAGATAGAGAAAAAAGTTCCAAATTTTAACCCTTAATGCGCCAATCGCAACAAAAGTCATCTGCTTTTCTCGTCTGCTGAAATATTTAAGAAGCCTCTATGGCAAACAGTGTGGACCCAGATCAGACTGCTCCTATAGGAGCAGTCTGCTCTGGGTCCACCCTGTTTGCTTCTATACTTAATTCGTCAGAAATGCTAGGCAATTATTTGCAGCAGACGACTTCAGCAGATGACTTCAGCAGACAACATTTTCAGATGCATTTTTTTTCTTGGTGCTTTAAGGGTTTAAATATTTACCATACCCTCTAAACATTATTGCATCAAACTAGAGCAGTAAAGATGAAAATGGATAATAAGCATTGTACTGGTCAGTAAAGATGTATTCTAATGCACTTGATTTTGTAATGCGACATCTGATTGGATAACATCCAAAATTTGTGACAGTATATCCTGTGATATACTGTCGAAATACAATGTAGTTTGACATCATTAATTACGTCACATTTCATTAGGTGATGTGTGGCTTTTTGTGGCTTGCAACACTGCAATTTGAGATGAAACAGCAGAAGTGCATTAGAATGTGGAAAAACATACTCGAAATTTTCATTTTTGGAAGTATGTCGTCGTTTATCGATTGGAAATCACATTTTACGGCTCTGTGTTAAAACTAAATTTCTGTTTTGAATACAGTTATCTTGTACCTAGCAAACATACACTAATTCTGTATGTGTATGTTTAACTGATGGACAAGAAAATAATCCTCATCCAATGACTTATTTCATCAAGTCACATTAAAAATATTGAACATTTCATCCATGGCTACATTATGACAATGTACAATTTTTTTTTCATTTTACCAAGTGAAATCACCAGTGAAATCATAGATCCAGATAACGAAAAATTTGAGCAGAAAATGAGTATTACTTTATTATCCATCATTCTAAACCTTTTACTGTTGTGCCAACCAAGAGTGACAGTGACAATTGCTATGTAAAACACTAACGTGTACACTTCACTTGAGCTAATGCAAATCGATAGATCACTTGTGTATTAATCCTATCCTGTGGATAGGATTAATGCACTCATGATCTAACGATTATAAGTCCCTGATAACTATGTAAACAAAACATGATGTCACTGTCACTCTTGGATGGCAGGACAGTAAGTGCCCACAAAACCTTGTCTCACTGTGATATTTCTTTTGACCACCAACACCACATGTTTTCGTTTACAATAGTTTGCAGTTATTTTCTTATCCATCAGTTAAAACATTTGTTTTGGGTGCTCATTGAGACCTTTCTTGTGAATACCCACAACAAATGTTTTGTTGAGAATTCTAACACACCTCGCCTATATAGCCAATGGTAAAAAAACATGTTATATCAAACAATATGTCAGTTTTGAAAGTGCATGGAAAGAGCGTACAAGCTGACGTCAGTTGTTACAGCTAAATGACATCAGTCATGGAGTTAGACCGTCTAGTGTAATTTTTCATGCTTGAAAGACGTTACAAATACATGTAAACGTATGCGACACAGTAGGACTATTGGCGAGAGTTCTTCAGTGCAATGGCCCAAAGTTGATAGAAGCTGTAGACTTCAAATGTGTTTTTGTTGTTTATTATGTGATAAAACTGAAATAGATCAGCTCTAGGGCATGAATTGTTGAGTAATAATTCACGGTTTGTTGGTCATTTGTACGAGGATAAATCACTCGGGCTGCATGCTCTTGATTTGATCTTCTTTACAACTGACCTCCAAACAGTGAATTATTTCTCAAAAATTCACTGCTAGAGCTGATCTATTTAAAGGGCTATTCCAGTAAAACATTAGTACTGGGGGAAAAGTCACTTTCACTTTAGATAAGAGATCACAGAAGCAAATTCCTTTTTGATACGACTACCTGCCGAAGCACTTGTTTCAAAACACCTACTATAGAAGCAAAATTTTTATATGGAAGTAAGCAAATTAACAGAAGCTAATAGTTTTATATGAATAGAAGCAAATTTTATAAAGATTGAAGCTAATTTTATGTGGAATAAAGCAAATTTTATATGGACAGTCGCAAAGTTTTTTATGGACAGAAGGCAAAGTTTTACATAGGCAGAAGGCAAAATTTTATATGGACAGAAGCAAATTAACAAAAGCAAAATTTTATATGGACAGAAGCAAATTTTAAATGGACAGCAGCAAATTTTGAATGGACAGCAGCACATTTTGAATGGACAGAAACAATTTAAATGGACTGAAGCAAATTTTGAATGGACAGAAACAGATTTTGAATGGACAGAAACAAATTTTGAATGGACAGAAACAATTTAAATGGACTGTAGTAAATTTTGAATGGACAGAAACAAATTTTGAATGGACAGCAGCAAATTTTAAATGGACAGCAGCAAATTTTATATGGACAGAAACAAGTTAAATGGACTGAAGGAAATTTTGAATGGACAGAAACAATTTTTGAATAGACAGCAGCAAATTTTGAATGGACAGCAGCAAATTTTGAATGGACAGCAGCAAATTTTATATGGACAGAAGCAAATTTAAAATGAACAGCAGCAAATTTTATATGGACAGAAGCAAATTTTAAATGAACAGCAGCAAATTTTATATGGACAGAAACAAAGTTTAATTGGACAGAAGCAAATTTTAAATGGACTGAAGCAAATTAACAGAAGCAAATTTTGTGCAAACAAAAGCAAATTTTCATCTCCCGTAATATTCTATTCTACAGAGCTGTATTTTGTGATTGGAGTCTTACCAGTCTTGTAATCATCAGGGCTCCAGATAAGAGAGCATACATGTAATTAAGAAGTAACTTTGTTATTTCTCAACTTTAAATCATTGAGACGGTTCTTTTGAGCACCATAAGCCTATGATTCAACTTATGATTAGGAAAAGAATCAATTTTACGCATAAAAAGTCCCTTTATCTGGATCAATGTACAGTAAACCTGTCTTAAGAGGCCACTCAAAAATAGACAAAACAAAGGTCTTAAAGACTAATGGTAGCTTAATGAAGGTCGAAAGTATTGCAGAATGCTCTCTTGGAGCATTCTGCAATACTTTTGACCTGCATTCAGCTATAATCTGTCTTGAATCCAATTTTTTGTCTTCTTTTTGAGTGGCCGCTAAAGACAGGTTTTACTGTAATCTATAAAATGATGTTCTCCTATACATCAATTTATACAAATAGACCTTCATTTTATTTTTCTGATCACTTATCACAAAGCCCAGTCGCTAATGATGTAGCAGGTTAGATCTGGCCCTGAGTTTATAAAATTTGTTTCATGCTCATCAGCTATGAATGAAATTCATGGCAACAGTTGTTCGCATTATTACATTATTTAGTAGGATAAATGTATCGTCTGCAAGCTTTTTAAAAGCAAGAAAAATTGTGAATTTGAGCAGTTCAGATTTTATCAGCTCTGCTGAGTAGAGAATGACTTTTTTTTATAACCCGTGGCCCTGGCATGACAATTGGTCATGATATAAGAACCTTCTAGTAGTCTGATGAATGGATATACAAATCTATCCTGTGGGTCACTGCCCACCAAGTGACGTTAAACAGTGACCTGAAGGGCAAATTGGTATATCATGAAAAATTCTGCGCTCTTTATTTCCTTTATTTGGAGCACTTTAGATGAAGGAAAACACATTTCCACATATGGATTACCTCCCTTAAAACCACACATTCCCCTTTACCCTTAAAGCGCCATTCGCAACAAAAGTCTTCTGTTTTTTTCGTCTGCTGAACTGTTTATGAAGCCTTTATGACAAACAGGGTGGACCCTGATCAGACTGCATATAGGAGTAGTCTGTTCTGGGTCCACTCTGTTTGCTTCTTTACTTAATTCGTCTGTAAAGTTAGGCAGTTATTTGTAGCAGACGACTTCAGCAGACGACATTTTCAGATGCATTTTTACTTGGCACTTTAAGGGTTAAAACATGTAAACTAATACTAGAAATGTGTCCAGGAGACACGGTTGCCCCATGCTGTTGCAAAATTCGCATATTCTCTCAAACAAAAGCAAAAACGACATTTTAATGAACAAGGGGCAAACACTCAGGAAGCCACAAAATGATATGGATCATTTTGAAACTTGAGCAAGACATTCTGATGGTTAAGCAGTGTGTCTAAGTTTCCTTTAGTTCCATTTAAAATCTTTGTATTACAGTAAACATCGCAAATAATGGCAAAATTTCATGAACAAAGGGCAATAACTCCTGAAGGAATATTGCGATATATACTATGTTAGAGCCTGGGAAAGACATTTTAGTACTTAACAGTTATGAATAAGTAAGTAAGGGTGCAAAGATCAGGAATCAATACAATCAAGTACCATACCTGACCCAGGATACCAATGGGAATGTGACAAACTCACAGTTAGACACCACAAACGAGAGCCAAGGGGTCAGCCCATTCTCAGCAGGTGACCACAAGGCACATATAAACAGACGCGCAAAAAGGCATAGCAAACAAAAGACAGAAAAAACATAAAAGATCCACAAAAGAGGAACCGCCTTGGAACAGTCAGTAAAATATTTAACCGGAGGGCTTAAACCAGTTTCACAGCGCCAACCTAACCCTTAATTCAGATGTGGATCAAGACACATAGATATTTGGTTTGCATGAAAATCCCTAATTTATCAATGCATCATCTCCTACAACATATAAATCAAGATATAACAAGGAGATAAAGCAAAGATAAGGACTCAACAGTAAATAAAACTGAATACCGGAGCAAAAGAAATCCAACAGGTAAACCCCTGGTGGGCCTGACAAACAGCCAAAGCAGTTTGATAAAGTTCTGATCAAAATTACTCGATTTAGAGACAGTACATCATAGAAATTGCGATTTTTTCATCATCAAAGGGCAATAACTCATTATGGCATATGGCCATATAGACTATAATCCAACTTGAGAAAGACATCATGGTATTGAACTATGTAAAATAATTTCATAAAGTTGTGATTAAAATTACTAGACTTAGAGACTGGACACCATCAAAAAGGGTGAATTTTCGTGAACTGAGGTCAATGACTCTAGAAAGCATGGTGTACTATGGACCATTATCGTACTTGAAGGAGACATTATGGTACTAAACAATGTGACCAAGTTTCATAAAATTCTGATCAAAACTATTCAACCTAGAGAGCGGACACCGTTTCAAACTGTGAATTTTCATAAACAAAGGGCCATAAGTCCTGAAAGCACATTGCGATAAGAAGCAATTATCGAACTTAAAGAAGACATTATGGTACTAAACAATGTGATCAAGTTTCACACATTTCTTTTTCAAACTATTCGACTAAGGAAATCGTTTCAAATGGTGAATTTTCATAAACAAAGGGCCATAACTCCTGAAGGTATGGTGCTATATGGACCATTGTCAAACTTGAAGAAGACATTATGGTACTAAACAATGTGACCAAGCTTCATAAAATTCTGATCCAAAGTATTCCACTTAAAGAGAGCGGACATCGTTACAACCGATGAGTTTTCATAAACAAAGGTCCATAACTCCTGAAGGCACCATTATCGAACTTGACGACATTATGGTACTAAACAATGTGACCAAGTTTCATAAAATTCTAATCAAAACTATCGACTTAGAGAGCTGACGTCTTTGGGTGTACAGACAGACTGACAGACAGACATATGGACAGGGATAACACTTAAGGTCCTGGCCATTGTCATGGTGGGTGCAAAATAAAAGGGCCTACAGTGATTGAAATTATCAGTCAGATTTAACTATGCACTTTTTAGAATGCAGTCCATCGGGTAATTATAATAATTCTGCACCAGTCTTATTCACAGTGAAACTACAATCAAACATCTGATCTATGAAAAGTAGTATTGAGCTTGATGGGTTAATGATTTTTTGTACATGAGCACCCAAATGCTCACCAGCAGTGGTTCTGGTTTAAAGAACCTCGGACAAGACTTTAAGCTGTGGCCCCGTCTCTGTGACGCTTTCAACCAGATCCACTGCCAATTGAGCCTTTGGATGCTCCCAGACATAAAACCCACCTGACTCAGTACTGGTTACTGCCATGGAATGGCCATAAAAATTATTGATTCCACTGAATTCTGTGAAACTGTTTTTTGTTTGTTTGATTTGATTCTTTACGTCCCATCAAAAATCTTTCAGTTAAACAGGGACGGGTGTTCCTGGGTTGAACAGTACTAAGCTAGGATAAATGTGTCTTGCTCAAGGACCACAACGCAGTGAGTTTCTTAGCTTAAAAGGAGGCTGCAGAGGCTCGTTCGAGTCTACACTTGTCAAAAATGTCAAATTGTTGGAAATCTCATGCCTCGACTCAAATGGGGTTGGAGTGTAGTATAAAACTAGAAATGTGTCCATGGGACACGGATGCCCCCGCTATTGCCAAATTCGTATAAATAGGGAATTGTCATTGACAAAGGGCAATAACTCCTGAAGGCATGAAGCTATGGGCCATTCTGTAACTTGAACACATTATGGTACTTAATAATGTGACCAAGTTTCATAGAATTATAATCAAAACTATTCATGTTAGAGAGAAGACGTCGTTTCAACCGATGATTTTTCATAAACTAAGGGCAATAGCTCCTTTAAGCATGGTGCCATATAGACCATTATCAAACTTGAAGACATCATGATACTTAACAATGTGACAAAGTTTCATAAAATTCTGATCAAAACTATTCGACTTAGAGAGCGGTCATCGTTTAAAACAGTGAATTTTCATAAACAAAGGGCCATAACTGCTGAAAGCATGGTGCGATATGGACCATTATCGAACTTGAAGAAGACATCATGGTACTAAACAATGTGACCAAGTTTCATAAAATTCTGATGAAAACTATTAGACTTAGAGTGTGGATATCGTTTAAAATGGTGAATTTTCATAAACAAAGGGCTATAGCTACAGAAAGCATGGTGCAATATGGACCATTATCGAACTTGAAGAAGACATCATGGTACTAAACAATGTGACCAAGTTTCATAAAATTCTGATCAAAAATATTCAAGTTAGAGAGCGGACATCGTTTAAAACGGTGAATTTCATAAACAAAGGGCCATAACTACTGAAAGCCTGTTGCAATATGGACCTTTATCTAACTTGAAGAAGACATTAAGATACTGAACAATGTGACCAAGTTTCATAAAATTCTGATCAAAAGTATTCGATTTAGAGAGCAGACCTCGTCAGGACATACATACGTAAAGTACGGATGAATGGACAGGGGTAACACCTAATGCCCCGGCCATTATCATGGTAGGGGCATAAATATTCAGCATGACAAGGGTGAACACCTTTCTAGCTGGGGCCTGAAACAAAATCAAACTTTGTTCTTCTCTCTCAACATTCCCCCCTCACCTCTTTGTATTCTGCTATTTCTTCTTTGACCTCTTCCAACTCTTCCTTCTCGTGTAGCGTGATATGTTCTATGGCGGCCTCTATGTCTTCAATATCTTTAGGCGTCACCTCTTCTACAACCTCCTCTAGATACTCATCCTCCGCATCTTTCAGTTCTGAAATACCAGTTTTGTTTGTTAGTTTGATTTGATTCTTTACATCCCATCAACAATCTTTCAGTTAAACAGGGACGTGTCTTCCTGGGTTGAACCAGTACTAAATTAGGATTAATGTTCTTGCTCAAGGACACATGGCAGTGATGCAGGTGAGGCTTGAACCCGTGGCCCTTCGGTCTCAAGTCAAGCACTATACCACTGAGCCACTGTGCTCCCTGAAATACCAGTGAGTTATCTATAGCTTTAACCCTTAAAGCGCCACCTATAATTTGCAGCAGACGACAATTGCAAATTTTGCTGCTTTTTCAAAGATAACAAATAAGGCTAGCAGACGATTCTCACATAATATCTGAACTTATTTTTGCTGAAAATTAGGAAAGATGTAGCCAAACTTGTCGTCTGCTGCAGTCGTAATTGGCACTATAAGGGTTAATATTTTAACTCTTTGCATGCTGGGTAATTTTTTATCCTTTTTATGTCATCTGCACATATTTTTCCATACAAACTTTTTTCAAAGATTGTCAAACAGATTGGATCCAGAGCAGGCCCAAGATTCTGTGGGCCTGAAACTGTTTGCAAAGTTTAACAGCAAACGACAAAATCTGTTGCTGGCAGGCGAAGAATTAAAATAGCTCAAAGTATCTGCTTTATTTAAAGTGTATTAGGGATACATTGGATTCAAACCAGAGGACTTGTATTAGATTTTATTTTGTTTTTGTCATACCAAGGAATGTTTCTGGTACATTTATTTAAAGAACTGTATCAATAAGTACTATACCATCTTAAAGTACCCACATCATACCAACGGATTATTTGGTAGTAAAAATGGGGGAAAAAAGTTTCAATACATTATGGTTTACCTCATTGCCTTTACCTCAAATGCTTGAAAATTTCGAGTAAACATTCACCTAATCAGGTGTGTCTTCTAGTATTTACATATTAACCTCTTGTACATGTACCTTCTTTTGGTTGTGCAGCTATACATTCACCAATATCTGGGATTGGATCTGTCTCCAGTATAAATCAGGGACCACTTGTAATCTTACCTTCCCTTGGCGATGCAGCTATATGTTCAGCAATATCTGGTATTAGTTCCTTATCCAGGAGTACCCCCACTTCTGCTGGTTCAACCTCTGGTTTGGGTTCTCTGTCAGCCCCAGCTAGACTGATAACAACACTTACCTTCCTTTGGTGATACAGCTATAGGTTCAGCAATATCTGCTACTGGTTCTTTCTCCAGGAGTACCTCCACTTCTGCAGGTTCAACCTCTAGTTTTGGTTCTTTGTCAGGCTCAGCTAGACCCATTACCAACCACAGACCCACTTGTAATCTTACCTTCCTTTGGCGATGCTGCTATAGGTTCAGCAATATCTGGTACTGGTTCTTTCTCCAGGAGTACCTCCACTTCTGCTGGTTCAACCTCTGGTTTGGGCTCTTTGTCAGCCTCAGCTAGGCCCATTGCCTCCACTTCAGCTTGAGCTGCCTTGGCCTGGGCTTCAGCCTGGGCCTTCAACATCTCAGCCTCCTCCTGGGCTTTAAGCTCAGCCTCCTGAAATATTACAGGAAAATGAGAATCGTCAATATAATCAAGTTTTATCAGTTACCTCTCATATTAACTGCATTGTTGCATTTTGACCTGATAAATGGTTTCTATCTCAATGCAGTTATCTATATCAGGTCAACATTACATTGCACTTTATGAATGACGAGTGAACCAATAGTAAACTGATAAATAGAATACTTCTGTCCTGCCAGCCAAGAGTGACAGTGAGGACATGTTTTGTTTACAAAGTTATTACAGACTTAGAATTGATAGATCACTTGTTTATTAATCCTATCTGCAGGATAGGAATAGTACACAAGAGAGCTCTTGATTCACGTTAGCTCAAGTGAAGTGTACCAGTTAATGTTTTACTTAGCAATTGTAAACAAAATATTTCGTCACTGTCACTTTTGGTTGGCACGACAGTAGGTTTGCATCTTTTATTATCAAGTTTACCTGGCTCGGCTTCAAGAATAAATGTTGAATTGCTCTGCTAAGGCGTACGATTCAACAGGGGTTCCTCAAAGCCTTTCCTCGTAAATTTGATATCAAAAGACACTCACCTAGTATTCTCTACTGCAATAGAGATTGAAATTTTAAAATGCCTGAATTTTATCAGTGTTTGGAATCATTAACTAGATTTTCATCTTTCCCATAATTGCTTTGAAAACATGGCCATCTCATCTGTGGATATGAAGGAAATATGTCTTATAAACCAGTTAAGTCAATAAGAGTTCTGGAATCACAGCGGATATAATTGTCACAAATCTGAGCCGCATGTGTGTTCAGAATCCAACCAAGGTTGAAGTGGATGTATGTGAAAAGTGGAGCAGACAAAAGTTATGTATTAACTTTACATCCTGCTTTGACCTTGACCTTGGAGCAAGGGGATTAAAACCTTCGCTCTGCAAGTCATCATATTCTTACTTGATTGGACATGCATGTAAAATATTTTCAGAATCATACTGGTGGTTCAGGAGATATGAAGCTGACAAGAATTCTGTACATGTAACATTTGACCTCTCACTATGACCTCGACACGGCAGCTGGACAGAAGATATGGGGTGGACACAAAAACATGACAGACCATTCTTAGAAAAATTGTGTCTTCCCCTGAGGGAGCAGCCTTTACTGTTTTGTATTCTGAGAGATATTTTACAAAAGACTAGATTATAAAAAATTGAGTTGTAAACAGCCAGCCTGAATAGTGTTCAAAATTTTGGAAAATTTACTGTACCAGATTTTACAGCATTATGGTCAATGTTCTAAAATTTTTAACAGTAGTTGCCTGCACAAAAGCCTAGACAAACAGGGCAGACCCAGATCAGACTGCTTCTGAAGAAGCAGTCTGATCAGGGTCTTTCCTGTTTGCTTTTCTAACATGCATTTTGTGAATTCCAGCCCTGAAAACCTGCATCTTTATTTTGAGAACAGAAAGAGAATGTGTTCAGAATTTTAGAACATTTACCATACCTGTTCTTTCTTCTCCTGTTCCTCTTCTTCTTTAATAGCTTTAGCTTCTTCCTTAGCCATCTCCAGTAAGGTCTTGTTGTCTACTTGTTCTCCCATCTTAGTGGCTGAGGCTATCTTAGTACTCTCCACCTACAGTGAAATTAAAGCAAATATATAAGCGTTGGTAAAACATACAATTTTCTTCACATATACACATGTATCAACATTTGAATCAAGAATATTGATCTACTTAGGCAGTGATCATTGATGTTCATCTAACCCTTTTGCTTGCTTACAACAATAACATATTAAATTCACTTTTATAAACCATTTCATATATATAATTGGCTTAATGTTAAGCATATTTTAAAACTTCAGGATAAATTTTTGAAATATCTATCATTAACAACAAAATTGCTCTATTGCAACATAATGAGAGAGTATATCAATGCTTCTGTGTGTTACAGGTATTATTTATGTACGCCGATGATACGGTTAACTATTACAGAATTTGTTCAATCTGGAACTGGACTGGTACAATCGAGTTGAAAATTCCATTCGACTTAGATATGTAAAGTGTTTTACAGTGTCTTAATACCGTTTCATCTGGCAATGTTGAGATGGTCTCCTTGAGTTGTTCAAGTGGAGTCAAGTCTTTCTGTAGATACATGGTTCTAGAGAGGAGGAGGAGTGAGGAGGGAATCTGCTCCTGGATGTGAAGCTCTAGCCACTGCTTCAGTTGGGCCTTCAGTCGCTCCTCCGACACACCAATACCCCTCATACCACGAGCTCTGTTGGCAGCCTGTAGCTCGGGAACTGTCAGACTTTCGATACCTTCCTTTTGTATCAGCTGAAACAAAAATATTGACATACAGTGCACTCCATATATAATGCTATATTGGGGTCCATAAGAATAGACCATGTTATAAGTGAATCCTGCTATTAAGGGACAATTTTACAAAGGAAGTATATAGGAAAATGACCACTTCATGGTAATTTTCCTATATAATTATTTGTAAAATTTCCAAGATAAAAAAATTTGGGAGTCATATGACCATTTTATATCCAAAAAATGAGTGTTATAAAGGGACTGCTTTGTACGTATAGGGAACGAGAATCCAGGAATTATTAATGTTCAGTATTGTAAGTTAGTGCATATCACAATTGTAACATGGGAGCTCAGTGGCTCAGTGGTAGAGTGCTTGACTTGAGACCGAGAGGCCGCGGGTTCGAGCCTCACCTGCGTCACTGCGTTGTGCCCTTGAGCAAGAACATTAATCCTAGCTTAGTACTGGTTCCACCTATGAAGAACCATCCCTTTATAACTGAAAGATTGTTGATGGGACGTAAAGAATCAAATCAAACAAAGCAAAAACTAATGTAACACGCTTTTTCATTGGCTAGAAAGGCATCACATGGAGGTCGCTATTTTACGATAGATGCAAGAGTGGGCACTATCAAGTAATATGGTCCGGTCCCTACCACATTATAGTGCCTGCTACGGAGATGACCAGAAAAGTGTTACGGAAAATGACAATTAATTTACTTATTTTACTTCCGCTTGTCCCTCTGTTGAGAGATGCGGAAACCAGCAAAACCAACAACACATCCTTCACCTTTCAGCTGTATTTGATTTTGTGAAACTTTCGGAGTTTTAGTTTCTCAAACTTTCTGTGATATTTTCCTGCGTTTAGTCAGTGGCAGTGACGTTTTGCTTTGCTATCATGAAATATGATTCAAGACAGATTCACACACTATCTGAGGAGGATCTTAAATGAAAAAAGTCAATAAGCAATGCTTATTAGATACCCCCCCGCACAGTAAGGGTCAGTGAAAAAACTTGGCAATTTATAGTTCGAACAAGGAGACCTTAGTTTTGATAAGAATATTTCAGTAGAATCTGTGCAAACAAAAATTATAAACTCCTTCATGCATATGTTCAATGTGTCTACATTGTATAGGCAAAGTATCAAATTGCTCCATAAAAAGCTGTGGTAGGAGTTGATCGGCCCATAAAGGCACTGTCTATGCATATACAAACACCTTATTAGGGAAAAATTGTCTAAGTTCTCACAGCTGTCATTTTGTCAAAAATTATTTTTTCTGAACTAAACTCCTTCATGCATATGTTCAATGTGTCTACATTGTATAGTAAACAGACTTGGGGTCAATTACTTTGAAAAAGTAATTAATTACTTACAATTATATTGGAAATTGTTCAATTAAATTACAATTACAATTACATGGCTTTTGAGCAAAGTAATTAATTACATACAATTACTTTGCCAAATGTAATTAATTACATTACAATTACATTTCCCTGCCCCATAGATAGCTTCATCAGATTTAAATTTCAGAGATCTATGAAATGAGTTAAAACTCTTTTAAAAGTCTGAGTAACCTTGGAATTCTAAATTCCATATATGTCTATTAGGTTGATTTTATTTTTTGGACTTCTTGTATTATTGTCAAGTGATGCAACATAAAAGAAATGAATACACAGTGGCTTGAGAAAAGTCTTACAATTGTGAAAGATAAACCATGGAAATGATTTTGTAAGACTAGCTTAACTGCCAGAGAATAACTGTTCTCAAAAAGTGTTGATAAGAAATCTGTGTGGCCCTATGAGACATGAAAGTTGGCAAAAAAGTACAAAAGAGGAAGAGGAGACATGAAATATTACTTGTGTGTGAAATGCAGGCTTTGCAAGCACGAGGTTGCTATTTCGGTCCCCACTGGAATATCTATTTTATTTAGTTTTTCTTTTGTGTTATTATATCCAGTGATTTTATTTGGGATTTTGGTAAGCTACCTTTTTCTACACATTTGGGAAAATATCTTATTAAAATTGGGAAAATAAGAGCTAAAATACATGAAATTGGGAAAATAAAGGCCATTTTTGGATTGGGAATGACTCCCATATACGGCCTCAAAAATGGCCAAATAAAATCACTGATATCAACAATGATAGGTCCCAGGTTCACTGAATGAGTGAAATCCAATTTAATTTTCTGAATCACATTTTATTATTATTATAATTCTCAGGCCTCCAGATAAGAGTACATATTGAAAAACTTTTTTTTCTCATCAAAAACATATGTTGTGGGTACTCAAAAGAACCGTCTCAATGAGAGGGTTCTTAAATTGAGCACCCCAAAATGCATGTTTAAATTGATGGGTAAGAAAAATAAACTTTTATGCTCATAAAATTTCTTTATCTGGATCTAATTATTATCATTATTATATTGAACATAGCAAATAAGCAGTTTAAGGATTTAAAATAATGAAGTGGATAGATTGGTTCATGCACCATAGCATATGAATGTGTTGATCCCAGGTGTGAAAATTTAACAAAATGCCTTCAAGGAGTCAATTCACTAACCAATACTATTGTCTGAGTAAATACTTTTGTTGAGATTTTCACACCTTCTTTGTTTTTGTATTGTCACAAAGCCTAATCTTTTATAAGCAGATGAACAAAGAATATACAATTTGTTTAAAAAAGGGTGCTTTCAAAATAGTAGAGGTAACATAAGTCTGTGTCTGTGGTAAAATTGTTATATGCTATCTTATGTCTATACTAGCATGACCTGTTCCAATTCTCATTTGTTAAATGTTGCATTCAACTTTTCATATATTGAGTACAGCAAATGATATATATCCATTTACAAAGACCAAGAACCATTTAGCAGCATTTTAAATATCTATGATATTCTTAGATAACTGAAGTTCATAACTGATCTGAAAAGTAATTAAAAAGTAATTGAAAGTAATTGTTAATTACTACCATTTTTGACCATGTAATTAATTACATTCAATTACTGTAATTAAAGAAATGTCTTAATTACAATTACATGCAATTACTTAAGAAAATGTAATTAAATTACAGCTAATTACAATTACAATTTTAATTACCCCAACTCTGATAGTAAAAGTATCAAATTGTTCCATCAAAAGCTGTGGTAGGAGTTGATTGGCCCGTGTATGGCCTATAATAGCATAAGCATAAAGCACTATATTAAAAGCCATTTAGAACTACAAAGGGAAATAACTCTAATAGAATTGGCCCCTAGCCCTTACTTTTTTGTCTAAAGTATTTGTCTTGCATATATGAACATGTTTGCAAGGTTTGATGAAAATCCAGCAATGAAACACCTTATTAGGGAAAAATTGTCTAAGTTCTCACAGCTGTCATTTTGTCAAAAATTATTTTTTCTTAACTGAACTCCTTCATGCATATGTTCAATGTGTCTACATTGTATAGTAAAAGTATCAAATTGTTCCATCGAAAGCTGTGGTAGGAGTTGATTGGCCCGTGTATGGCATATAATAGCATAAGCATAAAGCACTAAATTAAAAGCCATTTAGAACTACAAAGGTACATAACTCTAATAGAATTGGCCCCTAGCCCTTACTTTTTTGTCTAAAGTATTTGTCTTGCATATATGAACATGTTTGCAAGGTTTGATGAAAATCCAGCAATGACTCTTCGAGTTATTAAGGAAACAAAGCGTTACGGACGGACGGACGGAGTTGATTGGCCCGTGTATGGCCTATAATAGCATAAGCATAAAGCACTAAATTAAAAGCCATTTAGAACTACAAAGGTACATAACTCTAATAGAATTGGCCCCTAGCCCTTACTTTTTTGTCTAAAGTATTTGTCTTGCATATATGAACATGTTTGCAAGGTTTGATGAAAATCCAGCAATGACTCTTCGAGTTATTAAGGAAACAAAGCGTTACGGACGGACGGACACACGGACGGACACACGGACGGACAACGTGAAAACAGTATACCCCCTACAAACAAAGTTTGCGGGGGGTATAAAAATCATTAACATATTGTTTTGATATCATGAAATATGAACCAAGACAGATTCGTCACGCTATCTAAGGAGGATCTTAACAAATTATTAACCAACAAAAGTTCAACCAAAACAAAACAAGCGACAAAGTATGCGGCAGGAATTTTCCACGAGTACTATATTTTGAGGAAGGGCTACAATAATGCCTATGTTGTAGACACTTTAGCTGCCGATACTCTAGACAGTCTCTAGACATGTTTTCACTTTGCTTGAAAATACATGCTAAAAATTGAAATGCAGCAAAATGGATAAAAAAAAATGGAAAGAGTGCAAAACATAAAATATTCAATTTTCTCTTACTTCATTGTCAATATCTAATTCTCTAAACATCTCTTGACCTTATTATCAAATCTTTTTCTCTCATTATCATCCTCCGGTGAAATCTTAATACAATGCAGTTCTTTATAATGCTATGTTTGGTGTCCATAGGAATGGACCATGTTATAAGTGAACCGCTTTATAAAGGGACAATTTTACAAAGGAGTTATAGGAAAATGACCTTGTCATGGTCATTTTCCTAAAAATTCCTTTGTAAAATTCCATGGTAAAAAAAATTGGGAGCCACAACATGACTGTTATATTCCACTCCGTACATAATCGAAATCATTTGAGCCACGGCATGAGATTTCCAACAATATGACATTCTGACAAGTGTAGACTAGGACGAGCCTCTGCAGCCTCCTTTTAAGCTTAGAAACTCCAACTGATGTTCAGTCAGTTGCTTAACACTCATACGATACTCAAGCGACTAGCAAAGGCTCTGATCAGACTGCTCGTATGCGATGACTGATCTGAACTTTGCTGGTTGCACATGCCACATTGTTGGAAATCTCATGCACTGGCTCATTTGTAATGAGGTGTGTTATAAAGGGGGTGCATTGTATTGTTGTTACCTTATCATCAACTTCTAGTTCTCTCAAGGTCATCCTCAGTTGGAATCTTAATATTTTCTCACTGGGAATCTTAGCGTAGAATGACAACCCCAGGACATTACACAAGGCCTGTAACTGTTGGACTGATAGATGTTTCATCGTCAATTCATCTTCAAATAGTCGGGAAAATTTAACTATTTCTTCTGTAGTTGGCTGCACTTTCTCACTTTTCACCTGATAAAACAAAACATATATATGTGACATGGGTCAAAAAGCATTGATCTGGTTAAGTGAATATTTTTTAGCGTAAAATTACTATTATTTCTTACCCATTAGTTAAAACATATATTTTGGGTGCTCAAAAGAACCGTCTTATTGAGACAGTTCTTTTGAGTACCCACAATATATGTTTTGGTTGAGAAATAAAAATAATTATTTCAAGAATGCATCCTGATCTGGAGGCCTGTATAAGGGTAAAAAGCTCTAACTAAAAGCATTTGATTTTTAAATCTGTGACTGTGGCCTTGACCTCACTGATATGGGTCATGATGGTGCAGCATAAAACTTCAGCCTAGTATCTAATATCAAGCCAGGTATACAAATGTTCGATTCTGAGGTGCATGAGATATATAGGTCTTATTGCGAGATAACCTGACTTTGGGATTTCCGACTGTGTAAGACTCAAACCAAGCTGCTGAGCTACAGAGACCAGCTAGATTATTGAAATTTTGCATGAAGCAAGTTTAAATATTTGTACTTTCCAATTTAAGTGAATAACAAAGGCACTGATTAGACTGTGTGTGCGAATGTGAAGGCTGGTCTGCACCTTTGTTGTTCGCAGGTTTTCTCACAACGAGGTCCATATACACTGAAGGACTTTAAAAAAGCAAAAACCAAAATTCATAAAATTAACAACTTTTTAATATATCAATTTTATTGAGATTTGGCAAAAATAGACATCAATATGTCAAGAAAACATGATTTAAATTTCATATCAAAATGATAAATAATTTTAGAGCATGAGTCTGTCAACAGACAACACCCTTAGATTCTAAAACTGCAATTTGAAATTTATCTTGAAATAGGGCATTATTCAAAGTTATTGTAATGAAATATTTTTTATTAAAAATCGGAAACAAATTTCCCTTGGAGCCATGCTATACTTCTGGCAGTGTTGGTAGCCAGCCGGAACAGATATTGTCGATGTAAATATCGTCGATACAATCGACTTTAGTTGCCGCTTAATGCCGGTTGCCATTCTTAGTTGGCCAGACCTGTGTCAACCTTTAACTGTCCTAGTAGCCTGGAAAATCTCTGAGGTGCTGTATAGCTGGCGGAAGGCAATTATAATATCTGGCGACGCCAGAAACACGCACCCCAGATTTTAACATTCCAATTGCTCCAGGTCGTTCATGTTCAGACAAACGTGGCATGAATAATAAAGCTATAAAACTAAAGCTACCGTGTTTTTTTATACATGTATACCTACAAGCTATATGTGAAGTGATAAAATATTTTGCTTCATTGATTCGTGGGGAAGCCACGTGCAAAAAATGGTAAATCACGGATGCGAAGCTCGTGGTGGCCATTGTCTATAAAAACGCCGGTTTTAGTTTGTTTGTTTGTTTGATTTAATTCTTTACGTCCACTCAACAATCTTTCAGTTATGCGGGACGGTCTTCCTGGGTTGAACCAGTACTAAGCTAGGATAAATGTGTCTTGCTCAAGGACCATAACGCAGTGACGCCGGTGAGGCTCAACCCGCGGCCCTTCGGTCTCGAGTCAAGCACTCTACCACTGAGCCACTGCGCTCCCTACCGGTTTTAGGTATAGATAGATGCAGAATGTTGTTTCCAGCCGATTTAACTTGTTAAAGAAGACTAAAAAAGTTCTGGGTTCAAAAAATAATAATTTTCATTTTTTGCGTTTTTAAAGTCCTTCAGTGTACATGTAGCATGTTTAAAAACTTTGATGAAAGTTTTTAACCAATGTCAACATTTAACATACAGACAAGCTCATATGAACAATTCCACAAGTCAAGAGTTAGACACAAGCAAGCCCCACATTTCTATTGAAGTATACCCTTGGATCAAGGGTATGATGTTAATTTTTACGTAATGTTTATTTCATAGAATTATCTTCAAGTTCTCAACAACTATTTACCTTCTCCATGAATTGTGTAAAATCTTCTATAGTAGAATAAGAGCCCTTGACTTTTGCCTTTTTTGGCATCTGTGCTAGAGTTTCTGATAAGACCCGCGCCATTTCTAGTTTCTTCTTAATTTTAACCCTGAACATCTCTTCCTACAAAATGAGAAATATTGTTATCAAAGATGAGAATGTTTTATTTAAACCCTTTGAACCAGAGTTTCTGACATTTAAAGTTTAAACCAAATGAAATTATACTATTCAAAACAAGACAGTGGTGGAAAATTTAAAATAACACACATTTAAATAGACTAAGCAGGGGATTTTCGGCCCTTTTCTAGGGGCCGAATTTCGGCCCCATTCCCAATCGAAAATAGCCACCTTTTTTCCCCAAAACCATGTCTGTTTTTCCAAATTAAGAAAAGTAAAAAAAAAAAAGTTTTTTTTTTTTTTACTTTCTTAGAGACCACTACTACTTATGAGAAAAAATGACCCATACCAGAATGATACTTAAACACTTGTGCTTAAGTGTTATGCTTGGCATAATACAATCTAAAATAACTTGATTTTGAGGATATACTTTGCTACCCTTGTTATGTTCTATGTCGTTAATTTCTCCCAATTTTGATGTTAAGTCGATCATTTTTTCCCAATTTCTGCTAGAAAAAGCCCTGCTAAGTGCAACCTTTTTATTTGCTTACAAAAACCTAAAAGTACGGTGGTAGTGTGTTTGGTACAGAGGTTGCTGGAGGAGCTCAGAGTATTTTGTTTGTGTTGATGCTTAACGTCCAATTCAACAATTTTTCAGCCATGTTGGGATGATTTCCCATTTTCCTGGGTTGAACCAGTACTAAGCAGGAAAAAAGTGACATAGCACAGTTTTGTTTGTTTGATTTGATTCTTTACGTCCCATCAACAATCTTTCAGTTAGACAGGGACGGGTCTTCCTGGGTTGAACCAGTACTAAGCTAGGATAAATGTGTCTTGCTCAAGGACCACAACACAGCGACGCTGGTGAGGCTCGAACCCGCGGGACATAGCACAGTGACTCTGGTGAGTCTCAAACTAGTAACCCTTCGACCCCCAGTCTAATGCTCTACCAGCTGAGCCACTGTGCTAAAACAAAGTAACCCCTAAATGTGATTGGAATATTTTCAGGTTTGACAACCTGTTAACTACAGTAAAACCTGTCTTAAGGGGCCACTCAAAAATAGACATAACAAAGATCTAAATGACAAGTGGTAGCTTAATGAAGGTCAAAAGTATTGCAGAATGCTCCCCTGGAGCATTCTGCAATACTTTTGACCTTCATTAAGTGATAATCGGTTGTGAAAAACCAATTTTTGGTCTTCTTTTTGAGTGGCCACTTAAGACAGGTTTTACTGTATTGCATTTAGTTAATCATTATGGTTTTATGAATGATTTCATGCAACTGTTGGTGCCAAAATGATCCATTATGTCGGAAATATTGGTATCCAAGCTTAAGATTGAGAAGATTGACAAATTCCAAAAATTGTTGTTTTTGGGGTTAAAAATGGCATTTTTCACCCAAATTTTTCTTCTATTTGGGGGGGTTATAAATGATGAATTTTGGATGATCCTTTTATATATCTTGGGGTCAGTGGTTATAATTTCCAAATTTAAATAGACGTATAACAAAAATGCGAACCGTCCACTTCCATTTTACTCTTTTTCTGGAGAGCCAAAAATCTGTCTAAAATTCCACTGGCAGCCCATAATAGGCCATTATTTCAGTAAACGTAATCACAGCCAAGCATAATTTAGAAAATTGCATCCCAGAGGATTTGAGCCGCGACATGTGATTTCCAACAATATGGCATTTTGACAAGTGTAGACTCAGAGGAGCCTGTGCATCCGGCTTTTAAGCTTAGAAACTCCAAATGCTATTCAGTCAGTAGCTTAACAGTCATAGAATATTCAAGCGACTAGCAAAGGCTCTAATCAGACTGCGCATATGCGCAGGCTGATCTGAGGCTTTGCTGGTCTCACAATTTTGGAAATCTCATGTCACGGCTCATTTGATGAATACAGGTGATCCCATTTTCAAAAGTCACAAGAATTAGTATTGGGTGGTGGGGTAGATTTTAAAACTTCGACCAAAATTGCTAATTGTCATGTGGGAGGAGTGTTGCTTTTGCATTAAAGTGTTCAACAAGTGTTTGACTGTAGAAAATGTTTTGCTGATGAAAATGGGATATTTCAGAAAGCCATGTCTCACAAACTGTGACAAAATGCTAAATTTTGTGACTTTAAAAATGGCAATACCAATCTATATCGGGGCAACCAACAGTTTTATTTGGATAATTTTGTCAACTTTTTTTTCTAACAGTGGTAAATGACATATGACATGTCTGCCTATTTAGAGACCACAATAGCATTGTCAGATTATTTTTAATTTTGAAGAAAATCAATAAAATATAAGTGGACAGTTGGCTTTTTTTGCTGAGTGTATTTCTTCTCTGAAAATCACCTTTGTTTTGGCAAACAGTGTAGACCCCAATGAAATGCCACATTTTGCGACATTTCATCTGGATTTTCACTGTTAGCCAAAAAATTAATTAAGGAGTCACTAAAGCACAAAGGGTTAACACATAAAGTGCTACCTATAATTTGCAGTATACGACAATTTCAAATCTGTCGATTTTTCAAAAATAACAAATAAGGCATGATAGTCAATGAGAATTGTCTGCTGGCAGACAAGTCCCATGTAATATCATGCCTTATTTTTTATGAAAATTAGAAAAGTCTGCAGAATTTGTCTTCTGCTGCAGTCGTGATTGGCGCTTTAAGGGTTAGCCTTACCTTATCTTTTTTGCTCTCAAATGTTGTTGGCATTAATCCTAACTTCATGTAGACTGGGATCAGTAACTCAGCAAATGGAACAATTAACATCGGAATCAGTGGCATAATTCGGAACAAATCACCCATGGATTTTGTTAACTGAAAAAAAAAATCGAGAACAAATACATGTCAATGCAGATAAGTTACATGTAACCACACGTTTAGATAAACAAAAATTTTCAGCGTAAAATGGTTAATATTTTCTTACCCATCAATTTTAACATATGTTTTGATTGCCCAAAAGAAGCATATCATTGAGACCGCTCTTTTGAGTACCCACAACATATGTTTTGGTTGAGAAATAAGAAAATTAAATTTTCGTTATTCACTCTTAACTAAAGGCCTGCATGTAACTCTTTGCATGCTGGGTAATTTTGCATGCTTTTTTTGTCATTTGCTGAATTTTTTTCAAGATCATTTATTCAAACTATTCTTTCATGAACACCAGCAGAGTGTCAAGCGATTTGGATTCAGATCAGGATAAACATTTTGCTAAGCCAGATCTGGGTCCAAACTGCTAGCTAAAGTTATCAACAGAAGACACAAGAAGATAAAGTAAATTGAATTAAAGTACAATATTTTTTTTAACTTTTATTCAATGCATGCTGGGTAATTTTACATGCTGATGTTGTTGTCTTCTGTTATTTTTCAAAATTAACTTTTTCAAAAAATTCTTTCAGGAACACTATCAATGAGTCAAACAGTTTGGATCTAGATCAGGGATGAATGTTCTGTCGGTCCTGTTCTGTGTCCAAACTGTTTGCAAAGGTTATCAGCAAATGACAAAGAGTAAACACTAATTGTAAAATTTGCAACAGATGGCATACTCAATTTGATTTTACTGTTTTCAGCAAGTTAATAGCATTCCATATTTCATGTGAACTGTCGGCTGACAGACAATTCACATGAAACATTAGGCTTTCCAGAAAATCAATAAAAACTTCATAAAATTTTGTTGTCTTTTGCAGCCCAGATTGGTACTGATAGTCAAACACAATATACACAAAATGAAAGGCTATACCAGATCACACATTTTAATGCAAATTTGAACAAAACTGTGTCTTAAATAAGAAAGTTAAAGCAATTCAAAAATCTGAAACCCATTTTGAATATACAATCAACTCTCTGTTATAAGTTATTAACTCTTAACCCTAGGGAGTCTCCATATGAAATTTGGGTTCAATTAGCCCAGTGGTTTCACAGGAGATGATATTTGACGGACGACAGATGGTCAGAAGATGGCAGTCATTGGTATACTATTAATTAAGCCTCAAGCCTCTTTCGGTTCAGTTGAGCTAAAACAACATTCAGAAGTCTATTAACGTACCTGCATATATTCTCTTCTCTTCAGAGACGATCTTCCAAACCTCAGATATTTGTTAAAAAGTGGCATACAAATCCTAAGTTCAACAAAAAATAACTTAAATCCATTATAATAGTGTCGGAAAAATGCAATAGTTTTAGTCCAAATTCTTCGCAATAGCTTTTCTTTCTTTTCCACGACGGCTCCCTCCTTTGGAGAATTTGTACTCTCTGTCTCATTTTTATCAGTTTTTGACTCATTTACCGCGGCAGTTTTCTTCTGGTTCAAGTCCTTGGATTCTTCTGACCAAAGCTGTGTAGATGTGTGATAGGAACGTTTTATTAATAAATCTTGGTAAAGTGATAAACTACTGTAAGTTGAGTCAATGTAAAGGTATTTGGATTTATAGTGTAATTCTGAATATCTCCAAGAGTCATCATAACTTGTAAATTTTTTCGCTACGTAAGCGGCAGGTCGCACTTTGTTAGAACCATATTGAAAAGCAAGTCTTCTTGCATGGCCACCGGGTGCATTCCTGAAAATATACAAGAAAACAGTAATTCTTAAAACAGTCAGGACACTTACTTAAACAAGTGGTTTCTTTGATCACTTATATGCTTTAGTAAGATTTTTCTATGAAAACTGAAAAAGAATCACCTGTCTAAATGATATGGTATCACTGATTCAAGAAACTTAAGTTATGAATCACTGTAACAGGTGATTATATCACTGTAACAGATAATTGCATCACTGTATTAGTATAATAATGAAAATCACTCAGTTAAGTGATTTTGTAAAGAAAGGGTCAAAACTTTAAGGCAATGAGGGCATAGGTATTTTGAATGTGCAACACAATTTTATATATTAATTAGGAGTTGACCTTTTGAACTCTCAGGAAAAAATAAGGTAATGGCAGGAAAAAATAGGAAAGACATTATAATGGATCCTAAAGTTGATCAATTTTATGACCTTTGGGGTATTTTAGGGCTTCTGAGGTCAAAATCTGGCATAAAATGTCAATAAAATTGCATAACTGGTCAGAAATAATACTGACACACATTTCTAAGTACAGGTCAAGAAGATTTGCTACTGTACTTTAACGAAACAAAGTAAAATTAGTCAACATGAGTCATGTGACTAGAAGAGATTCTTATCTGAAAAATAACTTAGACAAGCGATTATACAAATGTATAGCAATCATGATTTGTTTGGGTAAGTGTCCTGACTGTGGCTTACAGGTATGTTTCCAAATATTGATGCTGCTTCATCAGCATACACTATAAGGCTTGATATAGCTTGTGAATCGTCTGCTGGCAGACGATTTACATAAAATTTCAAGTCTTATTTTCCAAAAAAATCAAGTAATATACCACATAAATTGTCATCTGTTGTATACTTAGAGAATCTTACATGAGTGCTCATGTTTGATTGAATTTATTAAACAAGTTGAGAAAAAGAGATAAAATGTGACACTTGCCGAGCATTTTATCTCTTTTTCGCAACAAGTTTAATAAATTCAATAATACAGGAGCACGAATGTTAGATTCTGTTTATCACATGACATTAAAATTAATTAAAAATCACATTTTTGGAGTAAAAATATAAAAATTTTGTCATCTTTTACGCAACGTTAAACTGGACGTCATTATGTAACGTTACTAAATCTGTAAACTTATTTTATTGCATGGCGTGATATCACTCCCAGATGCGACGTCATTTGATAAAAGAAAACGATTATTCCTTAAAGCTCCACCTATGATTTTCTGCAGACAAGATTTCCTAATTTCAAATTTTGTTGCTTCCTTGGCATACAATATTATATAAGGCTTCATATTTCATGTAAATCTTCTGCTGGCAGACAATTCACATGAAATTTTGAGTCTTATTTTCCCCCAAGATACATTACAAGATATAAAAATATTCAAGGATATAAATATGTCATAACTTGGAAATTCTAAAATGCAACCCCTTGTCACTTGATGTGAACAATGAACCGTTCCCAATAAATTGCATCAATCCAGATGGAAGACCACATCAGCACATGTTAAGATAAACAAAATTTTTTAGCGTATAAGTGCAAATGTTTTCTTACCCATCATTTTAAACATGTTTTGGGTGCTAAAAAGAACCGTCTCATTGAGACGGTTCTTTTGAGTACCCACAATATATCTTTTGGTTGAGAAATAAGAAAAACAATTTTTTGTTACGCACTCTTAACGAAAGGCCTGCACCATTATGAAAAAGGTAAATCTGTGCTCTGCTGAGGCTGTGTCTTTGTGCAATTTGAGTGGGAATGACGTATAAAATTTCAATATGTTGATTTAGTTTTGCTTCGACAGGAGTGAGGACATTGTCCCAAGTGTCTGTTTCTTTGATTTATCACTTGTCAAGGTGTCCCTTGTTTTTACACCACTGTTCCACAATATTGTAACTTGTAAGACAATAGGACATTTGTTCCCTCCTATAAAACTTCTTGGTAGAACACTGGTTAATAATCATTGATATGTTCTAAAATGTTAACCACTTTACTCTTTTTTCTTCTCAAAAACAACAGTGAGTATCAGGGCTGAAATCAACAAAGTTCTTGTTAGAATAGCATACAAGGTAGACCCTGAACAGCTTTAGAAGCAGTCTTATCTGGCGTTGGCCTATTTGGTAGGCAACTAGCGTCCAAACTTTAGAACATTCACCGTTGTTGTAAAATTGTTTCCTATTACCGTATCACGGTAACTCTCTCCATGCTGGGTAATTTTGCATGCTTTTTTGTCATCTGCTGATTTTTTTTAAAATAAACTTTTTCAAAAACTTATTTTAGAAATATGACCAGATTGTCAAACAGTTTGTACCCAGATTAGGCCCAAGTACAAATTGTTTGCAAAGATTTTTAGGAGTAGCAGAAGACACCGTCAGAGTTAACACAAATGTCTTACCTTAAAATATGGGAATGCCAACATCTACATTGTGTCACCTTTTTTGATGGCACTGAAAAGAAAGAAAATAAACAGGATATTAAAGATTTTTAAATAATATGACGGGGCCATGATCAGACAGATCTGCAGTATCAAGCCAGAGGATGTGGCCACGATAAGGTCAAGCGAGCTACTGGCAAAGCTTGAGCTTGAGGACCTTGACCTCATTTTGAGAGAGAAGGCTTCGCTGGTTTGGGCATGTGGAGCGGTCTAGTAGTGCAGTCAGTCTGACATGGGGCGAATTAATCGTTAATGCTAATGCATTATTAATGCATTACTTTTTTCAAGTAATTCAAGGTAATGCTTAATTCTGCCGACACCAGTTTTTGAATTACTTTAATGCTAATTCAATGCATTACTTCAGTCATTTTTGGCAAGTTATGCTAATTCAATGCATTACTTTCCAAAGTAATTCGCCTCATATCTGCAGCCAGAACAGCATGTGATATACAGATTGATGGCAGGCGGGGGCAGGGAGGCCCAAGCTAACATGGAAGAAACTGACAGAGAAAGACTGCAGTGAGTGGATGCTCACAACAGTTGACCCTCAAGAAAGGAGCACCTTGAGATCAGGTGTGAGATCTGCTGTGCATGCAGCTAGCCAGTTACCTGAAAGGGGGCCACTGATGTGGATGATGCCCCATGCACCTGCATGTTGATAAAAAATCCCATTATGATGATATGATGTGCTCTGGGAAGTGAAAGGAGAAAATAACAGTATGGATCTCTCAAACTCACTGAGGCATTTAAATTGTTAGATTTTTGTATGTGTTACGACTTTAAGATAGCTGTCCAACCAACAACACCTATGTAAAACCATGATGTTACTGCATTTCATCAGGGTCAGAGGAACGAATACAATATTTTTGGAAAATTATAACCTGACACCCCTAGATATATACAATGGACTATCCCAAGTTTATTGTATCAAACCTACAACACTTTTAATATCTTGCAGTTAAGAGTGCATACCAAAAAAATAAATTTCTTATTTCTCAACCAAAACATATGTTGTGGGTACTCAAAAGAACTGTCTCAATGAGATGGTTCTTTTAATCACCCCAAACATATGTTCAAACTGATTGATTAGACAATTATTTACAATTTTAAGCTCAAAAATTTTGCATATCTAAACCTATGTCTTGTCAAGATGTCTGCATTGCGGATTTGGACAAGTATCATCTTATGCCTTTTAAATATCAAAATAGGAAGAGGAGATTAACCTTAGGTACCACATGTATTTGCTGAGGCTGGAACCAGGGGCCACTTCAGGGGTGTAAAGTAAAATTATTTTTTACTCACTCACCCTGCAGGACTAGTGGGTGGAAAAAGCTACTCGCCCTCATGGCATTATCACTCACCCTCAATAACTGATCATACATATGCTTGAATCATATTGATAAACATTTACTCTTTCAGTTTAAATAGTGTTTTTTTTTATCATAGTCTTTCTGCTGAAGCGCATCATTTTTTTCTGTCTCATATTATCTCCTCCCCCTATTTTCTTCCCTTAAAATGATCTAATGTCTCGCTTAGACATTTAATTTTGGCAGCAAATGTGGTACTATTCGACCGGTGTTGGTGTAAACAAAAATGCTGTGTTCAATGTCTGAATTCTCCCGCTGTTTTTGAGGACCTCTGTGGTCAAACTCCCCATATAGAGGCGGCTCTGCGAATAAAATCTACTGAAAGGCGGCCGCTGGGGAGTTAACTGCAACCAGTCTGAAATTGGGCATGCGTTATTGTAACAGTCAGATATAAACATCCGGTTTACAATGAAAAAGATCGACGATCTGTAGTGTTACTTTCATTTAGTCTTCGCTAAAGGATAAAATGCATTTTTTATGTCAGAAAATGCACTCGACTTTGTAAAGGGCTAGCTTGGCAAGTATTCTACTCGCCTGAACCAGAAGTTAACTCGCCAATGCCAGCGGGCGAGTGGAATTTTATACCCATGCTCTTGATCTCTAAGTTGAACACTTACCAAGTCTACTGACAGGTGAAAAGATTCACATTATAAACTTTCTTGTAAATTGTTTACTGGCATCTATATAAATATGATTTTTATAGACGATACTATGATTTGATTTCTAAATTCCAAGTTGGACTTAAATCTCTCTTGCGCCAAGGACTTTCGGAACCTGATTTCTATGGTGACTTGGTGTATAAGTTGAAGAAGATTGTTGGCTCTAATAATTTTTCAGTGCAGTTCATTAAAATTATTTCCCATTATAAAAAGATTGGCTATAACATTAATGTATTGCAACAGACTGCATGCTTGGTAGTCAACCCAATCACGGTTGGCAACTTTGCTTTCCTCTTTAATTGCACGCCGGTGGGTCGGACTTCAGACTCTATGATGGTTCCGACTTAAAGACTTATCTATTGATGAGATGGTAGGGGCCTGATGCTTTGGCTGTTTGTCGGGCCCACCGGGGTTTACCTGTTGGATTTCTTTTGCTCCGGTATTCAGTTTAATTTACTGTTGAGTCCTTATCCTTGCTTTATCTCCTTGTTATATCTTGATTTATATGTTTTAGGAGATGATGCATTGATAAGTTAGGGGTCTTTCATGCAAACCAAATATCTATGTGTCTTGATCCACATCTGAATTAAGGGTGAGGTTGGCGCCGTTAAACCGGTTTAAGCCCTCCAGTAAAATATTTTACTGACCGTTCCAAGGCGGTACTTCTTTTGTGGATCTTTTATGTTTTTGTTCTGTCTTGTGTTTGCTATGTTTTGTGCGCGTCTGTTTATATGTGCTTTGTGGTCACCTGCTGGGAAAGGGCTGACCTCTTGGCTCTCGTTTGTGGTGTCTTCTGTGAGTTTGTCACTTTCCCATTGGTATCCTGGGTCAGGTGTGGTACTTGATTGTATCGATTCCTGATCTTTGCACCATTACTTACTTTCATTCATTTAAGAAATTGTTTATAAAATTAGCGGGCATATTTATGGATATACTATTGATTAAAATTTCATGATTTTGAACGCTTTTTAATAAGTGTCTGGCATTATTTTCACCGAGTATATCCCAGCGGAGCTCTTCAGCATGAAGTTACATAAACCCTAAAATACAAGAGAATTCAATTTATTCATGTGAGTGATGATGTGACGATCATTTTAAGCTGCATGTTGTCATGGTTAGCTTTCAAACATTCATAAAATGGTGGCTGTCAGGTTCAAAGATGTTTACATCATAATAACATAATCTGTGACGTCATGTTGCTGGATATCTATATGGCGACAAGCAATTTTAAATTTTTAATAGATTCTCTTAAAAATGATACGTCATATCCTGCTCTGGATCATCGAGGCGCTTTACCCACTCGGTGAATACACAGGTAATTCTATGTTATCCCTGCTGTAATATCCTTTAATATACATGTAATATTACTAGAACCAGTCAACGTCATTACGTTACGCTAATAACGTCAGTTGCTAAGTTACGTCACTTCATTAATTACTTGTCCACCATATTTACTGTTCTATTAAATACATTAACCAAGATGACTTAAGATATTTCATTGTAGACGAGGATAAAAGGAAAACTGATGAGAAGAAATACAAGCAGATAGATTCTAGAATAGAAGAAAAATAGAAGATATTTAAGAAAGCATATTAGATGAAGAACAGATAAGGAAAACATTTTTGACACGTTTAAGAGAACAAAGAGACTAGATAAGTAGAAGTTTTATTTGATCATCTGTAGAGGTAAATGACAAGATACGGACTAGACATGGCAGAAGGTACTGTAACAGTAATTTCTGAGGGAAGAAGCCTTAGAACATTACCATTCAGACCTACAGAAGACCAACTATCGACAGGGAAACTCTGGGAGGACTGGCTGGAATCCATAGAGCGGGAACTCAGGTTATAGTAATATTACATGTATATTGAAGGATATTACATTACAACTTTTACAGGGAAAAGTCAGCCGACTTGAGAATGAACTATGGTTAGAAAAGAACCTTATTCAGGATTTATTAACATGGCAGAAAAATAGAGAACATACTGATCAGAAGGCATACCAACAAACCGGAACGAGCTTGGAGAAAAATAAAAAGACTGATGGGTTTTCATATAGCATGCAAAGCCATGATCAAAGAGAATCCAGGGAGCACCAAATAGGTTTTACAATGAACAACAGAACCCTAGATCTAGAAGACTACGATGAAAAGAAGGAGCAACTGCACCATGTTAAGCTGCAGCCAAGTCAAAGAAAGAAGCAAGCAGAAGAAACCAGAAACCAAGACAACCAGAGTATCAAGAAAGAGTTGAAAGTGTAGAATATTGCACATACTGTGGTTTGACAAGAGCACACCCAAGAGGAAAACACTGCCCTGCATACGGAACACAATGTAATATTTGTAAGAAGTTTAATCACTTTTCGTCCGTGTGCAGAGAAAACGTCACACAAGAAGCGATAATGGGACAGAGGAGTCCAATGCGTTATAGCCAGAAGGAGAAACCCAGCATAAAAAGGGCAGAAGAGGTAGATCAAAGCAGTGACACAAGTTCAGATGAAGACTTCATAGAAAAACCTCTGATGCATATGCGAATGAAAACAGTATCAGAATCTACTGCGGAGAAGAAGGATAATATTTCATCAAGAGATATACAACTCTTACAGGGAAAAGTCAGCCGACTTGAGAATGAACTATGGTTAGCGAAGAACCTTATTCAGGATTTGTTAACACGGCAGCAAAATAAAGACCATAATGATCAGAAGACATACGAACAAACCAGAACAATCTCGGAGAAAAATGAGAAGAATAATGGGTTTTCATATAGCATGCAAAGCCATGATCAAAGAGAATCCAGGGAGCACCAAATGGGTTTTACAATGAACAACAGAACCCTAGATCTAGAAGACTACGATGAAAGGAGGAGCAACTGCACCATGTTAAACTGCAGTCAAGTCAAAGAAAGAAACAAAGAAAGAAGAAAGTTCTAAAGACATTTTGAAACTAACAGCTCTTTTAATAAAAACCCATGAATAGGGTTTGACCTTTTTATGAAATATTAATTTGAAAATTTAAGAACATGGACAGATTAGACATCTTCATTTAAATTTCATAAACATATCATTTAAGGAAGATTTTCAGATACAGTAAGCTTGAACTATTTCTTTAAAATAAGGGAGAAATGTAATATCCTTTAATATACATGTAATATTACTAGAACCAGTCAACGTCATTACGTTACGCTAGTAACGTCAGTTGCTAAGTTACGTCACTTCATTAATTACTTGTCCACTATATTTACTGTTCTATTAAATACATTAACCAAGATGACTTAAGATATTTCACCTGCGTAGTTTGGTAAATTTATAACTTGCAATATCTTTCTCTATATTCTGCCAGACCCTCTGCCGATAGGCAGGTGTACTTTGTACACTCTGGGTTGCAGGATGAAAGCCTACAAGTTACCATATCTAAATTACTGTAGGGTTCTTTAACCTGCACAAGGGGTGACTTTCCCTGCATAGGGGACATCCAGTTAACATCCCAATCCAAAGGATGATGCACTTATCTAGTGTCATACCTGCAAATGACACTAGAGAAAGCGTGTTCGGACAACGAAATTTTCCCCGCCGTGAGCGGGGATCAAACCTGGAACCTCCAGCACCAGAGGCAAGTGCCTATCCACTGAGCTACCACGCTTTGTATATCTTTTAAACTACTCAAAATTTTGCGTTTAAATTTTCAGTATGGATTAAAAATATGATTTTCTTTTGATACAGAAAGCGTTTATAAAATAATCAGACATATTTACGGTCATATTATTGAGCAAAATTTCAGGATTTTGAACGCTCTTTAATAAGGGTCTGGCATTATTTTCACTGTGTATCTCAGCAAAGCTCTTCAGCCTGAGGTTACATAACCTACCCGGATGACTTAACAATAGAAATTCAGTAACTGATGAAATTTCATTGCTCACTTTTGTAGTGAAATGTCAGGTATCCTATTCCGGGATACAAAGGTAAGCTGGGGAGTTTGCACCAGAAGAGTCCGGCTTGAGGAGGGTTTAACCAAAAGAGAGGTAATCAAGCACACCTTGATACCGGTGCATTCTAAAAGCCTGTGAAAAGCGAGACAGCAACTGAGCTGTAAGCAAGACTTTAGGTAGTAAGTTTCCTGTCCCCTCTTGCCGGTTTCTTCAAGGGTTCTTTGATAGTTATAAAGTAAATAATACAATAATGGCGACGAGGTCCTAAAGAACCGAAAAATTCAGTGTTTAGTTGCATTTTTGGACTTGCAAAGTCGGTGTGACGTCATTTTTTCACCACTTCGAAATTTTGAAAAAGCTATTTTGCAACTAAAATACCACTCATTGGGCTACTTTGAAGTAATGGCTATCATTTTTCATTGAATTCAATTAAGTTTCAACCAGAAGTTGTATCTTTTATTTGTTATTTTTCGAATTTTACTTTCTGACTTAGTGTCCGGTGTTTAAAGTAAACATTCGCCAGTTTCAAAATAGCATTTAAAAATAAGGCCTACTTCTAGTTAAAGATTAAAGACTTTTGAAGAATTTGACCCATAAATTTGTAATTTATTCAGTTTTGGTCAAATTGAATCGGCGTAAGGTTTTAGAGGTCAGTTTTTGACAGGAAATTTACAACTGTGCGGTCTTCTAGATCCACATAAAAGCCTATTGTCAAGAATTTCTTATGGCGGTCATGTTGACGCATAAGTAATTTTTACAACTTCACATAAAGAAATTGAAAATATCAGTAGCAGTCGTATAAGTCTTGCGACTAGACATATTTGTAAATTTGTTCGTGCTGAGTCTTCTAGATTCGCATTGAAAAAATATACAAATATATAACTTGCACTCGTTGTCCAACGGCATGTCTGACAGAATGTTGAACGCCAACACTGCAACTGTGGAGGAATTAAAGGGCATTCCAGGAGTCAATGACAAGATTGCACAACTCATCCTGCGGTTCAAAGAGATTTATGGAGTTGTCAGGAAAGGAGCACTCATTTTGGCTCTTCGGGGTGACATATCACCAGATGTTCTTGACCAGATAGATTTTTCATTACCTAGGATAGATGACCCATTTGACTTAGATTGTCTACCAGCAGTTCCTAAGACTAAATTATGGGAAAAGCCGATGGTGTCGTTCAATAAACAACAAATGGCTTCAAGACGGTCATCAACACATGAATCAAGGTCAAGGTCACCAGAATCAAAAGATAACCTTTTAGAATTCTATGAAAAGATGTCAACACCAGTTGAAAAGACTCTGGCATTGCTCAAGAAAGAATTCTCTGATAATGATGGGCTGCATTCTTCTAGAACCAGTCACACTTCTCCAGTAAATAAAAAAGGTGATAAAAGGCAGTTGTTAGGAAGCAGACAGACACACACAAGTAATGATCGGACAATATGTGGGTCTAAGAGTACAGGAGGTCCAAGTGCAAGTTCCAAAGTCAAGTCGAAGCTATCTACAGCAAGAGACTCAACGTCCAGGTGCTCTTCAGGGTCAAGGTCTCCTGACTCTCACAGGTCAGCAATAAAGCAGAAGACAACCAAGACAAGAAAATCTTCAGAGTCCAGGTCAAGATCTCCTAGTTCTAAGAAAGTAGCCAGACAACAGAAGAAAATCAAAACAAGAAATTCTTCAAGGTCAAGGTCAGGTGGACGAAAGTCAAGGCTAAACAGAAGCTACTCAAGATCATCATCACGGTCAAAGTCGAGATCTGGACATCATTTGAAAAGATCTTACAGAAAGGTTGAAAAGAAAAGCAGAAGTTCTTCAAGGTCAAGTTCAAGGTCACCATCACAGTCAGTTGGACGAGGTTCAACATCAAGAACAGGACATCATTCCAAAAGAAAGGTGGTGAGGAAGAACAGAAAGTCAAGGTCAGATTCAAGGTCAAGGTCAGTTACACGACATTCAAAGAAATCTGTTTCGAAACATGGGAAGAGCAAGTCTCATAGACGGTCAAGGTCAACTTCTAGATCATCGTCAAGATCCAGTTCGAGACCATCAAGTTCACGTTCGAGATCTCATAAGGGACACACAAGAAGTCAGAAAATGAAACGCAGTAACAGGCACAAGAAGAGACATAATTCTTCCAGTTCAACGTCTAGTTCGAGTTCTCGGTCTCCTTCAAGGTCAAGGTCACATCGTACCAAAAGGTCGAAATCGCATAAGTCAAAAAGATCATCCAGTTCAAGTTCTCAGTCTCCTTCAAAGTCAAGGTCACACCGAACCAAAAGGTCAAAGTCAAGGAAATCGAAAAGATCATCAAGTTCATCTCATTCAAGGTCAAGGTCTCATGGTAGGAAGAAGACAAGGTCACACAAGTCAAGAAGGTCAAAGAGACATGCTTCTTCATCTTCAGATTCAGACAGTTCTTATCATCGACATTCTTATCAACATGGGAATCCTCGAAAGCATCCTAAAGCTCTGCGATTTGACGGGAAAACAAACTGGTTATCTTTCAAAAAGAAATTTAATAGTTATCGAAAAGTTATGAAGTGGTCGGAGACAGAAAGTAAAGACTATCTGATGTGGAGTCTGGAAGGTAAAGCCCTTGATTTCTTCACCATAACCTCAGACATTGAAAAGTATTCGTTTCGGAGAATTATTAAAAAACTAGAGGCCAGATTTGGTGTCAAGGAGTTGACAGAAACATCCAAAGTAAAGTTTCAGCAGGCAAGTCAGAGGCCAGATGAATCACTGGAGGATTGGGCGGATCGTGTTATGACTTTGGCGACACCAGCATTTGTTGACTTACCAGAAGACCATTTAAAACAAGAGGCCATTGCTAAGTTTAGCCAGGGTTGCTGTGATAAAGATGCAGGAAAGCATGCTTGTTTTGAGCATCCATCAACAATGGAGGAAGCTTTGAATTTGGTGAAACATCATCAGTATATTTCACAAGCAGTGGATGGTAAACAGTCGAAAAAAGGAAATGATGTTTCAGTTAATGCTGTGCAGTCAACATCAGAAGATAGGATTGAACAGCTCATCGCTTCAGCTTTAGAGGAGTTTGCGAATAAACTTCAAGTCAGTCAGCAACCATATCACCAACTGTCAGTAAACAGAACACAGCAAAGTGCGGACGAAAAATGGAAATCCTCAGTGCAGTGTTTCTTCTGTAAGAATTTTGGACATTTTAAGAAAGAATGTAGAGTTTACCAGTCTTGGCTTCAGAAGCAACAGTCTAAAGCTGATAATTTAAGTGACCAGGGACAAGGTAAAGAGAGCACATATGATACATTTCAAATAGGGAAAGTTAGTCTATTGAAGAGAAAGAATATAGAACCTCAGCACTCAAAAGAAAGTAAAGTTATTGAAAGGGCGTCTTGCTCTAAATATACAACAGATTCAGACAGTATGGCTCCCAAACCCACTGGGACTAACAGCAAATCAAGGCTGAAAAAGAGATCACAAGCAAAGAATGTTGCAGTTGACAGTGGTACTTCTAGTACCAAAACAGTTCAGAAGATGTTCCAAGGTGGTACTTTTAGTACCAAAACAGACCGGACTCTTCAAGATGGTACTTCGAGTACCAAAACAGAGCAGAAGTTCCAGAACAGGAATATTCAAGATGGTACTTCTAGTACCAAAACCGATCAGAAGTTCCAGGACAGGAATCTTCAAGGTGGTACTTCTAGTACCAAAACAGATCAGAAGTTCCAGGACAGGAATAATCAAGGTGGTACTTCTAGTACCAAAACAGATCAGAAGTTCCAGGACGGGAATCTTCAAGGTGGTACTTCTAGTACCAAAACAGATCAGAAGTTCCAGGACGGGAATCTTCAAGGTGGCACTTCTAGTACCAAAACAGATCAGAAGTTCCAGGACGGGAATCTTCAAGGTGGTACTTCTAGTACCAAAACAGATCAGAAGTTCCAAGACAGGAATCTTCAAGATGGTACTTCTAGTACCAAAACAGAGCAGAAGTTCCAGGATAGGAATCTTCAAGATGGCACTTCTAGTGCCAAAACAGTTCCGAAGTTCCAGGATGGTACTTCTAGTACCAAAACAGACAGGAATCTTCAAGATGGCACTTCTAGTGCCAAAACAGTTCCGAAGTTCCAGGATGGTACTTCTAGTACCAAAACAGACAGGAATCTTCAAGATGGCACTTCTAGTGCCAAAACAGTTCCGAAGTTCCAGGATGGTACTTCTAGTACCAAAACAGACAGGAATCTTCAAGATGGCACTTCTAGTGCCAAAACAGTTCCGAAGTTCCAGGATGGTACTTCTAGTACCAAAACAGATAAGAAGCTTCAAGATGGCACTTCTAGTGCCAAAACAGTTCCGAAGATCCAAGATGGTACTTTTAGTACCAAAACAGATGGTAATCTTCAAGGTGGTACTTCTAGTACCAAGATAGATCCGAAGTTCCAGGAGGGTGCTTTTAGTACCAAAACAGACAAGAAACTTCAAGAGGGCACTTCTAGTGCCAAGACAGTTAGAAATTTTCAAGATGAAACTTATTGTACCAAGACAGATGGAGAATTTCTAAAATACAAAAGGGAAGAAAGTGTATATATTCATCAGGTGCGAGCTGGTTCTTCTTTTGTACAGTTGAAGGTGGGAAGCATAGATATTAATGCAAGAGTTGATTCGGGTGCGGAAATCACTATTCTGTCATCAAAGATATATGAAAAATTAAATAATGCTCCAGCAAAAGTCAAAGAGGTTGGCTTACAAATGGCAGACAAGGATACAGTGATGAAAGGTTTTATCATCCAGCCATTAAAGATGAAATTGGGTAACCAGTGTTTTAGTGAAAGAGTATATGTTGCGTCTATTGGTGATGATATGCTTTTGGGGCATGATCTTTTACATCATCTTGGTGTGTGTTTAGACATGCGAACAGACACACTGATTCTCAATGAAGAACAAATTCCGGTTACCACCAGTTTTAATAACAACACACCGACAGTAGCAAGAGTGTCTGTAAAACAAAAAGTAAGGCTCCCACCAAATACCAGAAGCAGAAAACAGCATCAAAGCATTGGTAGGGCTTCTAGCTCGCCAATGTTCCATCGTCAGAAGTAGAAACCAGCATCAAGACATTGGAAGGACTTCTAGTTCTCCAATGTTACAACTTCAGGCAGAATATCCAGTATCCAGACATTGGAAGGATTTCTAGTCCTCCAGTGTAACAGCTTCAGAAAGAATTATCAGCATCCAAATATCCAACATCCAGACATTGGAAGGATTTCTAGTCCTCCAGTGTAACAGCTTCAGAAAGAATTCTCAGCATCCAAACATCCAGCATCCAGACATTGGAAGGATTTCTAGTCCTCCAGTGTACAGCTTCAGAAAGAATTCCTAGTATCCAGACATTGGACGGATTTCTAGTCCTCCAGTGTACAGCTTCAGAAAGAATTCCTAGTATCCAGACATTGGACGGATTTCTAGTCCTCCAGTGTAACAGCTTCAGAAAGAATTCCTAGTATCCAGACATTGGACGGATTTCTAGTCCTCCAGTGTAACAGCTTCAGAAAGAATTCCAAGTATCCAGACATTGGACGGATTTCTAGTCCTCCAGTGTAACAGCTTCAGAAAGAATTCCTAGTATCCAGACATTAGACGGATTTCTAGTCCTCCAGTGTACAGCTTCAGAAAGAATTCCTAGTATCCAGACGTTGGAAGGGCTTCTAGCTCTCCAGTGTTCTACCAGCTACCACAGAAATTATGATTAGACGCAAGCTAATGTTCTGCCATGATGATGATGTATACGATTGAGAAAATGATACAGAGATCAACAGTTTTCCATGAGAACAGTCATGTTGGCTGTTCCCATGCTAGCGAAGAACCTTTGATTAGAAGTAAATTCTTGTGGGCTTCTAGCTCACGTAAAGTTATCAACAGTTCTTCAAGAGAGCGGACATATTGTCTGTTCACAGTTATCGATGAATCTATGGTCTAACAAGGAAACTTCAGTGGGCTTATAGCTCTCTTCCAGATATCAGCAGTTCTCCACTAGAGTAGGCATGTTGTCTGTGAGGATGTTGTCTATGGACTATGGTTTGTCAAGAAGGATCCCGTGGACTTTTAGTTCACAGAAGCTCCCTGGTTGATGTAAACTACACCAAAGAGGTATGGTATGTATGGCAGCCTATGGTTCTCTACCGTGGATGAGGCCCTTTATCATATGGTGAGGAAGAGTGTAGTGAAATGTCAGGTATCCTATTCCGGGATACAAAGGTAAGCTGGGGAGTTTGCACCAGAAGAGTCCGGCTTGAGGAGGGTTTAACCAAAAGAGAGGTAATCAAGCACACCTTGATACCGGTGCATTCTAAAAGCCTGTGAAAAGCGAGACAGCAACTGAGCTGTAAGCAAGACTTTAGGTAGTAAGTTTCCTGTCCCCTCTTGCCGGTTTCTTCAAGGGTTCTTTGATAGTTATAATATAAATAATACAATACTTTCTAGGAGTAGGAAAATTGTGGCTTCTTTTCTGTCATACACAATTTCTGTAGCTACCACAAAAACTAGTACATCTACCATAAAACAATGATTCAGATATTCAAGATGACATTGCATTTGAAATAGTAAACAAATATTGCAATAACATTGTGGGTGGGGTAGTGATTGCACGGTCTACCTACCGGTTTTATTGATGAAACTACTATGTCTGTACAAATAAGCCATTTAACGACTGCTATGTCAGTCACCAAAATATAAAGTTACACATATCAGCCACAGAGAGATTATACAATCACCAAATATTGTTTTTGTGGATATTTAGGATATTTATGCAGTTTGACCTCACCGGAAATGGAACTAGGCGAGCTATTAGCATAACTTCCGTGTCAGTCGTTCGTCTTCAGTCAACCTACCTACCTACCTACCCTACCTACCTAGGTATATAGCTCCGTCCTTCCGCCCGCCCGTCCATCCATCCATCCACCCACGCACCCATCCATCCATCCATCCATCCATCCATCCATCTATCCATCAAAATATCTATCTATCTATCTATCTATCTATCTATCTATCTATCTATCTATCTATCTATCTATCTATCTATCTATCTATCTATCTATCTATCTATCTATCTATCTATCTATCTATCTATCTCTCTATCTTACCTCTGTCACTGACTGTTCTCGATCAACAATTTGATCATTAATGTATACCTCTGACACAGTTTAATTTTGAAAATATGCAATAAATAAAACAATTATTGAAGAGTACAAAATTATGTATGATGCTATGGTTTAGGCACATAGAGAAAGGAAAATTTCATCCAGAAATGATGACCTGATCTTGTTGACAAAACTTATATCTATGTGTTCAACGTTTAAAATATCAATTATTTACAAATAAAATCATCCTTTCGGTATCAACGTTGTTACTTGGGCTTGTAATGCGCCCAGTCATCTGCACCTGTGGTGTCTGGTGGAAGCGTATTCCAGTGGGGAAGAATTAGCTCTTTCTTCGTTATGTTCTGCAGCTCAATGTCTGGTAGGCTCTGTTAAAAATGTTGGGTTTTTCTCCGGGGTGGTGCTAAATGTTTGTTCTCCTTCATTCCCGCCATTATGAGGGTCTGGATGGGGTATAATGATTGGTGAATAATGGCCTTTTTTATAATGATTAGTGAATAATGAGCCAAAAAATGAACAGTGAATAAAGAGAGCCTAAAATTAATGAATAATTCTATTTTTTAATGAATTGAAGAAAAAATTAACGAATAGTGAATAATCAGATTTCTTTGCCACCTTTCTTACTTTTAATGAATAATTGGTCTTATTTTAATGAATAACCCAAAATTTTCATGAGATGAATAATGGGCTAATTTTTTAAAGAATAGTAAATACCAGACCCCCCCCCCCCCCATCCAGACCCTTCATTATGGCTTGTGAGAGTTCGCCTCTAATATGCTGCATCCTGAAATATAAAAAAAGCTTCATTTAACGTCGCTTATTTGAAACAAATAACTTAAGCTCTGTAGAGGGTTTTTTTTATTGCGACATAACAATATCTTTTTAACAGATACGTGCCTGCCATATTCTATCTACCTATTATGCGAGCGTCAGCAAGGGAGCAGCTAGTACCACCTTTGGTATGGTGCTGCCGGGATTCGAACCAACGATCTCCCAATCCGAAAGCGGACGCTCTACCAAATGAGCTATCTTGTTCTTGTATCAGTAATTCAACCAATATTAGACTCACTCCACAAACCACATTCAAGGCAGTGGGACGGTATGTGCCCGCCCTGGCAAACACCCGGTCAAAAACTCCCCAAAAACTAGTGGGGTTTTATGTGAGTTTCCGAGCCGCACAATGGACCGAGCACTGGACACGAATATGCCATGTCAGGGCAACGGTCGCAAGGGCGTATCCAGAGGGAGTTCGCTTGAACCCCTCTCCCAGCCCCCGTTTTTAAATATCCTATGAAAATGAAATAATTTGGCCTCAGTGAATGGGAACCCCCTCTGGATCCGCCACTGCACAAAAAGGATACCAGGCTTATATAGGTTAGTTATGAGACAGTTCTTTTGAGTACCCACAACATAAAATTATGCCAACTTCTATATGTCAGTAATACCAGGGTCTTTAACTTCAACGTAGTACCAAATGATGTCCAGACAAATCGGTCAAAACCGAAAGCTTCAAAATTGGCACACACTGAAAAAATAAGTGTAACTTTACACCAAATTTAGTGTAAAGTTTCAACCGCTTTAAAACTATGTTCTGTTAGATTGTTTTGATCCGGAGAACAACTACAACAATAACAGATAGAATGCTTTAACATTCATTCTATAAAGAAAATGAGAGTAAGTTTATACTTAAAAAGGACGGCAGCTCACCTACCACCTCTTTTTGTGTAAACTTAATGTGACTTATTTTTTTACAGTGCATGATAACTAAACTTGGGACACTTTAAAGCTACCAATAGATATACCCTATCATAATTAGTTGTAGTTTAGAAGTGTTGTACAAGTTTATTAACATTCCCCTTAAATGCAGGACAGATTTTGATCAACAGCTACGTATGAATATGAAAATTGAATGCACAACATGAGCAAACATCATTTGATTCTCATGTCTACATAATGTGGATTTTGCTGTCCACGCGAACAAAAAGCCAGCATGCACATCCGCACAGTCTGATCGGCACCTTTATCAGTTTTCTGGGACGTATTTTAACTAAACTCGCAGCGTGCGAAATTTCAATATCCTTGCTAGTCTCTGTAGTTGAGCAGCCTGGTTTTTAAGCCTTAGATGTTTGCACGTTTCTCGCGACGACATAACAGTATGACATTGATCAGCCCTTCGCATATTTTAGGCCGATCTGGGCATTAACCCATTTAAGCCGAACTTATCAATTGGGCCAGTCAATTTCCGTTTGAAGGGTTGTTACGTGGAATTTTAAACTTTTATTTGAAATCTAATAAAACATTAGATGCAAGCAAACTGTAGAGACCCAAATCAGATGCCACGTTTTAAGGCATCTGATCTGGGTCTGCACTGTTTGCCTATGACGCTAGGCTTATATGGGTTAATCTTTTCAAATTCGCTATAAGGGCCTTATTCTCAAATAGAGGCTCAGATACACTTTTTCATTCTGGACGCCTGCATGCAAATAGGTACTTTGGCTACCGGTGAAGACCCAGATAATCTGGGTCTATCTGCACTGTTTGCAAATATAAAAACAAATCTTCATAGCAGAAATGCATCATAATTTAGAAATCTCTACCTGTGACCCCTTAAAATACAAAATGGGCAACTCCATACTTAGTCTATCAACATGCATAGATAAATCAATCAGAATGAAATGGAATAATCAATAAAATCAATGATAAACTGAAAATGAAAACCTAGATTCATCATGCTTTTAAACATAAAAGACATGTTTGAACATGATATACTGCTGACTTAGGTAAATAAAAATACACATGAGGTAGCTTTAAATATAAATCAAGGACTTTTTGCTGGTTTAAGTGAAATCTGCGAAATTATAAATAGGGTGTCATTAAGCACTGTCAAGGACAGTTAATGTGGAACTAGATCAGAGATGAGCACTCAGAAGAAAGGATCGAAACGTAAATCAACGGAAGAAATAGACGAGCCAAAGGCGAAAAGGGCTAAAGCGGCAAGTGACTTGAAGGCGAAAAGGGCAAAAGGGGAAACGAGTCTTAAGGATGACTTAAAATGGGAGCATGTTGGAGTACTTATTAAGAGTGTCAGTCCCGTGATTGTGCTATCGTCTGCTACGTTGCCAGGCCTTCAAAAAGTGGCCGGTTTTGATATAGATTTTACGGTGATCAAGACGGCCAGTGGAAAGAAGTTTGCTACAGGTAAATTTCTTTTAGTCAAATAGCAATATAAAATATTTAACCCTTAAAGCGCCAACAAAGAACTGCATCTGAGAACGTCGGTTGCTTAAACTAGTCTGCTGCATATTTTTACTAATATTTTGACGAATGTAAGATTAGAGGCAAAGAGTTTGGATCCAGATCAGACTACCCCTACAGAAGCAGTCTGATCTGGGTCGACACTGTTTGACCAAGAGGCTTCCAAAACCTTTCAGCAGACGGCAGGCAGACAACTTTTGTTGTAATAAAACAATTTCACGGGAAGCTGCGCCATATTGGAATGGGGGCTATCTCCGGGGGCAATCTCACACAGATGTTGGTGATAAACTGATAGAGCTAGATTCAGATTCTTTCATTGCATAAACAAAACTTCATTTCATTTCAATATATAAATCAATACGAGGGCTGTTCAAATATGAATGCAAGTAGCTTCATAACTTTCGTCACGTATATGCTACGACAAAATGTCATACCTTTCTGGAAAGAACTATTTTTCGCCTTTAAAATGGCACCAAACATAAAGAAACACTCACAATTTTTCTCGAGTTACAGACCCGTATATAAAGGCCGCTCCAGTATACTGAAGTTTTTCTCAAGCGAATTGCAACACACGTTTTGGTACATGTGCGGTTATAGTGTCATATCTTTGTAAGTTTGAGACAAAATGACACCAAATTTTAGATGCAAGTTTAAGTAACAATCCCAAAGTTGCTTGCAGGAAAAACTTTATATAATCCTGTTTCTATCTCGAGTGAACATGCACGTTTGTGACGTCATTGATTTTATGATAAACGTCATTTTGAGTTATCTACTGGTCATGTATTAATCAACATCGCTGTGTTTTTTTCTTTGCATTTTGCTGAAAACATGCTAAATATGTCATAAGGGAGTTTTCAAAACGCGCCAGCCTCTATTTACAGAGTTATCATATTTTATACCATTTTTTCAAGTAAATTTCTGTTTCTAAATGACATGATTACAATAATTAAAATATGTTCAATCTGTCTAGTTCTCACGACCAGGTGAGTAATTTTATTGTAAATAACGCCTATAGTGGTCAAACTTAAAGTTTACGTTAAAATTTAGAATGAAGTCACACAATTATGAAAACAAAATTAAGTATAAATTCTATAACCCCTTCATTTTAGGCATTTTGACTTAGTAAAAATGCTTTTCAGCGTTTAAAAATTACCTACTATCTATCAATAATTTGTAGCAATAACTCAATATGAGCGACCAACATATTGTCTTTGAGTTAAAACTAGTTTAAGTGTTGCTTCGTGTACTTTATTAGAGATAAGTGTGACTGAAAACTGCAAGGTGGTGTTTTGTTAACCATTTATTTGCAAACATAAGGAGACTTTAGTGACAACGATTCGTTGTAATTTAACAAAAGCATGTTGGATTTTCACAACCTTCACAGAATCATTACATAAGAATATAGGGATACTTCCTTAAATTTTTCATGAAATTTCACCTCTTTATCGAAGACATACGCTCGTCTATATCACTGGTATATGTTCAAGGCATTGAGTTTGTTAGTATACTAACGTGACCCTTATTCAAAGGGCTATAACTCGATAAGAATACTGTGTATTCCTTTAGGTCTGATGCCAGTTTAAAGGTGACAAACAGTCCTTTATAGTAACGTTTACCATTTTGTCGTGGCTTATATGTGAAGAAAGTTATGAAGCTACTTGCATTCATATTTGAACAGCCCTCGTAATTACTGTGATTTGAAGGAAAAAAGTTTTGTATATTTTCACAATAAATTCACAATTTGAATGTAGTCTAGCTGCTTTAAACATACTATTAAATTGTAGTATTCCAGAGGCCCAGAATAACTGACATATTATGAGTAAATATATACTGTAGTTTCCCCAATTTTCCCATAAACGTTAAATATAAGAAGAAAAATAAGATAAAAATCTGAAAAGTTATTAGATGATGTTAAAACCATTAAAATTTTGAGCCAGTGCATGAGATTTCCAACAATGTGGTATTTGCGACCAGCAAAGCCTCAGATCAGCCTGCGCATACGCGCAGTCTGATCAGAGCCTTTGCTAGTCGCTTGAGTATTCTATGATTGTTAAGCTACTGACTGAACACCATTTGAAGTTTCTAAGCTTAAAAGGTGGCTGCAGAGGCTCGTCCGAGTTTACGGATGTCAAAATGCCACATTGTTGGAAATCCCATGCACTGGCTATTTTGATATTTACTATCACATTTGACCAGTGATTAGAGCAGCTGTACATCCAGATACATATAGATAAAGACTCAGAACAAATCAAGACATAGCCTAGCTGGATACGTCAGCATGGGCGTTTATAGGAGAATTTTGCGCATACACGCGATCCTGAGATGTGCGATAAGTACCAGCTCTTATGTACTGTCACAAATGGTATATCAGTAGATAAACCCCCCCCCCCCCAAAAAAAAAAAAAAAAAAAATCAGCGTAGAAATGTAAATATTTTCTTACCCATCAGTTTTAACAAATGTTTTGGGTGCCCAAAAGAACCGTCTCATTGAGAAGGTTCTTTTGAGTACCCACAACATATGTTTTGGTTGAGAAATAAGAAAATTAAATTTTCGTTACGCTCTCTTAAGTCCAGTAATAACGTTCGTCATGATATGTGAGCCTGATCTGCTCTTGTTCTTATTAACCAGGAGCCAGAGACTGGGAATGGTGGGATGACAAAGTTCCTGACAAGTTGAAAGATCTCGACAAGAAAGGATTCAGGGTTGTGTTCTTTACAAACCAAGCTGGGATTGAAAAAAATAAAGTGAAACCAGAGCAGCTTACGGTGAAGATTGAAAATATTATCAAGAAACTTGGCATACCCATCTTTGTAAGTATTCTTACCTCTGACCTCCAGAGCCCAGATATATCCTCCCATTAAAACAGTGTAGATCCAGATCAGCTGGCTTCTGAAACCAGCTGATCAAGATCTGCACTGTTTTCCTCGACTTAATTGAAGTCACACAACTGAACTGGCTGGAAAACCAATGTGAGATATTTTTGTTCAGCAGGACAAGGGTTTAATGTAGTGGACTCTCTATCACTCAAATTCTGATTATTCGTGATAGCCATTATGGTCGAAATGAGTTTAGGATATAGATATGTATTAGCCATTAATAATGTATTTCAAAATTTCTTAGGTAAGTTATGGATTCTTACAAGGAATTTACAACATATGAAACCTGTGTAAAAGTAATTTTTCAAAATAAATATGAAACATGCGCATTCTCTACAGTTTTTTTTATTCCTGCAATTGTAACATCAAAAGGCACTTTAAAGTATATTATATTTGTAATTTTTTCCTGGATTTTCACTGCCATTTCGCATAGAATGATGTAACGAATACTAGAGATTAGGCAGTTTTAACATTGCAGTTCTAATGCATACTTGCAGTTTGTCATCGTGTGCATGGTTAGCAGATCTGGGTCTAAAGTGTTTTAAAATGGTATGAACATTGAAAAAAGGCCGTAAAAGCGCTTATTAGGGCGAATATGGCATTCATGCTCCGTTTGAACAGCCATATTTGAAACTTGTTAGTACCATAATTGAAGTGCTTGTATTTTCAGGCATTCATATGTACAGGAGAAAATCTCTATAGGAAACCCAATACGTCGATGTGGGATTTGTTTGAGGAGAAATATAACAAAGGAGTGAAGGTAAAGCATATCAAAACTGAATTTATATTTGCAAAATTACATACTCCAGCTAAAACATCTTTTTTGACGGTCACAGTATTATACGACGTGCTTCTCCTTCAACACCTCATAGAAATCCACCTAATGGGCGTAATGTAACGAATTTGATTGGACTAAAAGTTTATAAATTATAAATGTATTCGTTTTACATCAGTACATTGACAGTATCCATGCACTGGTGCTATGCGCCATTTAATTACGCATATCCATTGGGGCTAGAATACTAAGTTTTAGTATTTATCTATTTCCACTCTGTATATCTGCTAACGAGTAGACTGCACAGACATATATAGCATTTATAACAGTTAGATATATGTTATATTTTTGTTACCAGGTGAACCGAAAACAGTCCATCTTTGTTGGAGATGCAGCTGGAAGAGCAAAGAACTGGGCACCCGGAAAACCAAAAGATTTTTCATGTAGCGACAGAAAGTTTGCTGCCAATCTTGGCGTTAGTAAGTATGTGGTTCAATATGAGCCAGCAATTGAAATTTTGGCATTTATAGTATATGATCAAAAGCCTCAATAAACGTATCGAGAGGAGCTAGAGGTATACATTTTTGTCTGTTTTGTTATGAAAGGGAGCACGGTGGCTCAGTGGTAGAGTGCTTGACTCAAGACCGAAGGGCCGTGGGTTCGAGCCTCACCGGCGTCACTGTATTGTGTCCTTGAGCAAGACCCATTAATCCTAGCTTAGTACTGGTTCAACCCAGGAAGACCCGTCCCTTTATGACTGAAAGATTGGTGATGGGACGTAAAGAATCAAATCAAACAAACAAATACATCCATATGCAATACATGAACATACCAAAATCTCATTGCTTGCTCTTATGTTTGTAGATTAAAATGTTTGTTTGTTTTTGTTTGTTTGATTTGATTTGACACAAACCACTATATATTTCTTCAACTCTTTGCTGAACCTGTGACTTCGAAAAATGCAATCTGACTAATCCATCCTAGTTCCCAATGAATAATTTGTTTAAGAAAGCAAACAGACAGACCCCGACAAGACTGCTCTTCTAGATATAGGCAGGATGACCTGGGACAAGTGTGTTTGCATATGCTATTTACTCGAGAGTAACTAGGCTCTGGCAACCAATGTGCTAAAGGTTGATTATTTTCATTTCAACTTAAACTTGTGTTTACAGAGTTCCAAACTCCTGAAGAATTCTTCTTGGGTAAAGCACCAGTAAAATTCCAATGGTTATCTGCGGATCCTCAAAAAATCTTGAAGAAAGCAGCACCTGTTGGGCCTTTAGAGTATCATAAGAAGGTAGGGTCTATGTTGAAAATATAGGGGAAAGCTCTAGTCATGATTAATGGAATGGGACATGGGCCTATATGGGCCAGTGACGGATCCAGGATTTCTGGAAAGGGGGTTCTTATGTATAAAGGTGTGGGGTTCGTTTTGCTGAATTTATCTATTTTTTCTTAAATATCCCATGAAAATGAAATAATTTGGTCTCGCTGAGACCAAATTATTTCATTTTCATAGGATATTTAAAAACGGGGGGCTGGAGGGGGGGGGGGGTTAAAGCGAACCCCTGAACCCCCTCTGGATCCACCACTATGGGCACACAAAGCCGTATAAGCATACTAAATTATAAGCATACTAAATTCGTGTTTTGATGGACAACGAATGCAATGGTACAATGGAATACATGTACTTTCTTTGTCTGTATACTAAGGTAGATTTCTCATTTTGTGATCATATCTGCCATATACATGTACTTTTTAGGGATGACAACACCTGCATAGTATGTCTATGTTGTGTAAATGGTACATGATATACATATGAGGGTCTGGATTGGGGTTTAGTGGTCAGTTGTTTAAGACCATACTTTTGATTCCTTAGTGAATTTTGGTCCTAAAATTGAACGATTAATGTTGAAATTTCAAAATTCATAACGTTTGCTAAAATCGCTGTATTAATAACTGATTAAAGGGAAAACACTTTTAACTAATGACCCCATCCACATTTTAATTCTCATAATAATTGGAAATAGTAAATTATTTAGGGATGTTTAAAATGTCACAATTTCAGTCCCAAGAGTTGGTAGTAATGGTTGGTTGTCCTGCCAGTGGGAAAAGTACGCTTAGAAAGAAGTATCTGGAACCTCATGGCTATGTGGCGGTGAACAGAGATACTATGGGAACATTTGAGAAATGTTGCAAGGTACTTACATATCAGAAAAAACTTAAATAGTTATACTTGTATTGATTCAGTCCATTTTTTTGTTCCAACAATATAAATTCAGTGAAAATGTGGGTTCTACAAACGTTGTGTCATTGAGCTCGGATGTCTGAAAGTATTTCTATTGCAAACCTATACTCGTATATTATTTGCCATCAGCTGAAACGCATTTTATGACCTTTTCATCCCATAGCAATTTAAAAACCAGATTTATAGATTTCTATGGTATCTGCTGAGGCATTTATAAATGACAATATCAAGAGAACTTTTCTGGACTTCTCTTTGTAGAGAACATTTTAATGAGCTTTGGTAAAAATATAAGTCACAGGGACTCAGGTCAGGCGAATAAGACAAATGGTTTACAACTACCATCGTTTCAGAAACCAGAAAAAAGACTTAATAGTGTCACATTTGTTATTTAAATGACCCCTGACCATTCTGTGCTTGCATGTTTGTATTGTAAAACTCTTTCACTCTCTCTACCACAGAGCTTTGCTAACGTCGTTCCCTTCATAGACAATTAAATAACCATTGAAATTAAGAGTGCTTACATATGAGCGTATTCAGTGAAGTGTTCTTGTAGAATTGCTAAGCTACTGATTGACTAGATGAAAAGGAGAATTGATGAAAATTGTGAACAATATCTTTTCAAACTTAAGGTTCTCTTGGAAATACATGTGCGATTTTGATCTGTTTGCGTCCACTGCTTATTACCAGCCTTTCTCTGTGGCTCAACAAGTTAGAAAAACACTGAGTATCTCGAGCACATTGAAGGCATTTCCTGAGTAAGCGACCACCCAGCGCAAACATTTCTCAGATGCAAATAGTTTTTAGAATAGTTTACACATTGCCTTCTGATGGCTATTTTCATTGCTGATAAACAAGGCTACTGTTCGGCCACAACTTTACAGGAGCTATTTTTTGCCTTCGATCCTAGGTCGACCAGAATGAGCAACATCATATACAGATTATTATCTTCATATATACCCCACAATTCTTCATATATCTGCACTGAATCTGTATCAAGCATAGTGTGGCATTTTATGTACCTATAAATTTCAGTTTTTTGTCCGTTTTACCATGTGAAAAGAAAACTGGTCACTGTATATGATTGCATTTATTTCAGCTTAAAATAACGTGGCCATTTTGAAATTTCTGTTAAACACAAAAGAAAGTTTATAACTGGTAAACCCCATAGCTAGAGAGGTTTCTTCCGTTATGCTATCAACACTTAAAAAACACAATCAATTGCTTTACTTTAATCTTGTTCTTGCTGTATTGTGGCTGCTACCCATGTTCTGTTTCTCATCCTTGCAATGCCATGGGTTGGACTGCAGTCTGTGATTGTGGCATTTCCTGGCCTGGTCATACTCACTTGCTTTTTTCTTGGGGAAAAAATAGCTAGTTGAATAAAATAAAAATAAACATTTTTCAAAGCAATAAAATGCGTTGACTCTATAATAAAACTGTTTCCTAATCTGTGTTCTAGGTAGCAGTTGAGGCACTGGCAAATGGTAAAAGTGTGGTAGCAGACAACACAAACCCATCAGTGGCAGCACGAAAGATGTTTATAACCCGAGCTCAAAAGGAAGGTGAGTTATGGGACATACATAAACGTGTTTATAAAGATTTTTTCCATTCATTAACAGAACTGAGATAAGAATTCTAAAAACAGAGTTCAAAATATAGCTAGTATAATACCTAGGTCTAGCTTTGTATATAAAATGACTTTCTTTATTTTCATTTCATTCCAGTTCTTGTCTAATATAGTGAAAGCTTCCCAAATTAAAGGATGGTACACCATACTATAGAAATAATACTGAATATGGAATCACCAGCATGTGTCCTGTTCACCTGTCTTTATTTTGACAAATACAATTTGTTTTGCATGTTGCCTAGTGTTAGAAATTAGATTCTTTCAAACTGGATTTTACCCTGGATAGAGATTCTTATCTTATGCTAGCTTACCCAGGACGTAAAGTACAATGTAACATCATCATGTGAAATTGCATCTTAGCGTATTCAGGGACTTCTGGAAGCTTATTTTAAAATAAATAAATAAAAAAAATGAATAAAAAACAGTGGTTTGCAAGAAAAAGAATCCATCATTCGTGTGAGGGTAGGATAGAAATATCTGTCCCTCTGGGTCACCGTTTGTCATCACTCGGCAAGCCTCGTGATGCAAAATGGCAGTCCTAGAGACTGATTTTTAAATCCCACCCTCACACTCATGATAGATTCTTATAATGTGAATATTTTATTTGGATTTTAATCATTGCTAAAAAGCATATATAAAACGAATGACTGTTATATAGCAGTCGGACTAGTCAAATGCATGGAGGACCTACATGAGTGCTCATATTTAATTGAATTTATTAAACGAGTTGTGGAAAAGAGATCAAATGCGTGGTTTGTCGATCATTTTATCTCTGTTTGGCAACGAGTTTAATAAATTCAATAATACAGGAGCACGAATGTTAGATTCTATTTATCACATGACATTAAAATTAATTACAAATCGCATTTTTGGCGTGAAAACTCAAGACTTTGCCATCTTTTTTGCAACGTCATAACGTTTCCCGTAATCGGTAAACGACTAGTGGTTCATCGATTTTATTGCATAGCATTATATCACTCCCAGACGCGACGGCATGTGATAATTAGAGGTTATCTCATGGCGTTTTGGTTATTGCCCGAAGTATCAGTCCGAGACCCCATGATCAGCCCGAGTGCTTTAGCTAGCTTGAGAGCCTTAGCTCGAGGGCTTATATTGGTCGAGGGTTGATACTGAGGACAAGAAACAAAACCCCATGTTATAATCTGTTTATCACATATTCCATTTCACTATTTCAACGCGTTTGACGTAAAAATGTAAGTAAAACAGAGGAATGGCGGAAATTTTGAGTTACATCACGCCACTTGTTTACATCTGACGTCATTAAATGATCGACATTACATGTGGGCATGATAACCTCTCTCCCTTCAAAATACATTACTTCCGGTTATCATCACACGGCAGGCTGATAACCAGTTGGCGGGAAAGAGCTTATCGCTTATGCAGAATTTGGGTTATCGCGGCAAATAGCATTCCAAATATGTGATAAAGCCATATACAGGTTATGTGTGACAATTACTATGCAAACTCTTTTGGCAAATATGAATAAAGAAATAAAGATAAAATTATAAGAGTGTTCAACTCTGATTTTTTATTATACTTTAGGAGTTCCATGTCGCTGTTTTATTATGGGAACATCTGTGGAACTGGCCCACCACATGAATTATGTCAGACAAACCTTGACAGAGGGGAAGACTCGACGAATACCAGATATAGCATATAATATGTACAAGTCACAGTATGAACCTCCTACTTTAGCTGAAGGGTTCACTGAAATATTGAACATTGACTTTGTGCCCCAGTTTGACACTAAGAAGGACGAAGAGATATTCAAGCAATGGACTTGATTTTTAAATCATTATTCGCCATTCAATTTCTCCATAATGAAAGCCACTGATACATGTGCATTTCACGGTTCAGCTGATCTGTCATAACAAGTGCATGTTGTTAGTGTAATGCTGTTCAATATCAAAACAGTATTTAAGTCCTTGTAAAATGATGGGTCGCTGCTAATTCATATGAACTGACGGTATTTCAGAAAGCAAATAAAAACTACACACCTTACGAACACTATATTAAATATTTGTGACCAAATTAGTTCCCACAACATTTAACAAACACCAAACATCAATCCAAAATATTACATGCCACCACTGCACTGACAACTCTATATTTTAATCATGGGTGTGAATATATTATTTGAAACATAGTAGGGCTAGTCATTGCGATAATTATACTCTGAGTAGGCACATCATAATTATTTTCCCTTGCATACTGGAAACTCTAAAACGGGTATTTTGGCAAACAGTGAATACCCAGATGAATTCAGAATATGATATTACATCAGTCTGCACTGTTTATTAAGATAAAAGCAACCTAAAGTGATTGAAGGATGTCTACATTAAAAAATTCTAACCTGTGACCCCTTGGTAGACAATCTTGGTCTAAGCCTTCAATGAACTAAAATGTGATACATGTACTTAAGTACCAGAATCTCATGGAAAAAACTGTTTATGCCACACGCATCAATAAAGTACTAAGAGAATATGATCAGGAAATGCCACAATACCTGACCACAGATCAACACTTGACATCCAGAGGAAGGCACACAAGGACATAGATAAACCAAAATGACACAAAAGCAGTCTAATTGATACTGTAAAACACTAAATATTTGCGGCATTTTAAGACAGATATATTGGTGTAGTTTAAGTTTGGATGTTTCTCAATTCAATGTCCTTTAAAATTATTTTTAATCTCATTGGGGCTACTCTTAAAGGAAAGAATATGCTCCTTTTAAGACGCCATTTCTCAACGTGGAAACAGACTCTTCCGTTGAAAGTGGATTTATTTATACAAATAGCAACATACTAAAATGTGTGTCCATTTATTGCTTATTGTGTAACTGAATTCGAAACTGTATTTGGCAGTCTCATATTTTGGCGATTTTTGTTTATATGCCGAATGTGCCAAACAAAAATGCCCACCAAAACATGTGTTGTAAAAGCATCCAGCTGGGACGATTGTCAAGCTGGAAAGAATGGGCGAAGATAAGCCAGTAATCTATTCAGCACAATTGTTATTCATTCTCAAGGGAGTGTTATATCTATGCTTGCTTAAAGTAAACATTCAAGCAAATCCATGTAACATTTTAGTTAAAGGCATACCTGTTTGCAGCACCAAAGGCAGGTTAGAGTAGCATACGGTGAGCGATTTTATTTATTGCTTTGTAGCACATTCTTATCATTATGAAGTGACTAAGTCTAAAGATGAGTGGTTTCTTATATCTGTCTGTTCGCTGAGATATATGTTCCATCTATTATACGCATAAGCAAAAAGCATCTCAAAGCGCTCTGTCTACCTCACAAAGCACTTTCCATCAGACAGCTTATTATTTGTTATTAGCTCTAGGAATGGCTTAGTTGGAATTTATCTCTGCAATGCAGTTTTCTAGGAAGCGCTCTGTTGCGCACACGCATCAGGTATTCCAATGGTGTATCTCATCAATTTACCTTGTTAGAATATATATTTGTTGTCTTTTTTAAAAAAAATTTTTTTATTTACACTAAGGTATTTCTTTCAATATCCTCCCTATTTTTGTATTGAGTAGAGTATGCAAAGTTTTAACAAATAGATTGAGGTATATGGAACTTTCATATATACGCATTGAATATGCATACTAGATCTGAAAAGAGAATGTGTGTGTTTTTGCAGGTCAATTAAACATCAATAATATCTTTGGCAAGCATTAACCATGTCAATTACTAATAATCTGTTATTCAGATAAGTAAAAGTAAGTAAGGGTGCAAAGATCAGGAACCGATACAATCAAGTACCACACCTGACCCAGGGTTAGACACCACAAACGACAGCCAAGAGGTCAGCCCTTTCCCAGCAGGTGACCACAAAGCACATATAAACAGACGCACACAAAGGCATAGCAAACACAAGACAGAAAAAAAAGCATAAAAGATCCACAAAAGAAGTACCGCCTGTCTTAGATAAGAAAAATATTGTCTCCTTTGAAATCTCCTTTGAAACAGACATTGATTCGAAATTATTGAATCGTTTCATTATCCCAAGTGTTGAGCATAACATCACATTAAGTTGTATGCCATTCTTTGAGATTTGAATATGAGAGTTACCTGTGCAAACAAACTTATGGAACAGTTGATAAATTTATTTAAAAATATTTCTGTGAAGTTCACTGGATTCATTTTATATGAAAAGAAAGATCTTTAAACAAGGCTTATGGATATCTAATTTTGATCATAGGATGATTCATTTATGAAATCCTTTGCATTTATTAAACCATATAAACTGTGCTATGTTAGAAACCCTGTGGACACTGACTTTAATGCTGGCTGATAACTCTAAGAACTCTAGCAGTTTGATAGATTGTTCAAATTCTACTATATATAAATTGAATGGATCTGAATGTGCAAGCTCAAGTGCTTTGAATGAATCAACCAAATCAGCTGACTTCTCTCTCACACAGCACAAGTAAAACGTATTTAAACACCAGGCTTCACTATAAAAGAACTGGCTCCACCCCTAAAATGTCATGGTGGCAAATTCAAACATTTTTCAATTGCTCCTGTAATAATCAGCAGTTATAGCTGAACCAATGTTCAATTTTTTCAGAAAAAAATTATGGAACAACTCAAGGACTGCCTTAATCAATTCCAATGTTTATTGCACAGAAATAAACTAGGATTAACTCAAAATAAATAAGTATATTTTGAAATTCAGGGGCTAACTGACAGTTAGATTTGAAATTTCACCCTTGACCCATGCATAAACATGCAAACAAGATAAAAATAGAGAAGCACATGGCTTGATTACACACTGACCTGCATGCAAAGCTAATATCAAGCAGAGGACTAGATCAGAAGATTTTAACATTAATCTACAGAATGTTTGGCATAAATTTATATTATGTGACTGCAGTGATGAATGGTGAAAATAGAGAACAGAGAAATTTTCGGTCAGATGTACCTCCTTATTATATAAAAAATTAACCCTCTGCCTGCTGTGAAAAAATGCATCTGAAAATGGTGTCATCTGGAGTCATCTGCTGCCCTGATGTTAATGATTAGGCCAATTACTAATTTCAACATACAGACAAACAGTGTGGATCCAGATTAGCCTTCTCCAAGAGGAGCAGTCTGGTCTGGGTCCACACTGTGTGTTACATAAACATTTTAAAAGGACCAGCAGACGACATTTAGACGTGGTTATCAGCATAAAAAGTAAACCATGCATCTCTCACCAGTAAATACGTATCTCCGTGTCCATAAATCCTTAAACATAATATTCCATGAATTGCAGATTATTCAGTTTGAAAGTATTTTTTTTCTTCACAATATTAATTATTGGCTCCAATGATAAACAGAAACAATAAACACAATTGAACTAAATGGCGGGAGATGCCAATGGTTTAGGGCACCAAGCTGGAGAGGTCAATACTCTGGAGACAGATTGATGAAGGGGTTCTACACAGGATATATTGTATTCCTATTGTGCTATAAATACATGCAAATGCAAAATGCTGAAACAACATATTTCCTATTGTTAATATTAAAATTTGCTAAGTACGATCTCTGAATTACGAAAATAATTCTTTGATTTAAAATTCAACCCCCCTTTTGTGCCCTTCTGCAGCAGGTTAATTCTAGAACCATACCAGGGGTCACTCTGTGGTCAAATTCCTAGACAGAAGCTCATAATTATACAATCCTTCATTCTCTGAAAAGGCACAGTAAATAAAAAAATCATGGCTAATAATGAGAAAATTGAAAGTGAAAGGAAGTTGTTTCACAGACAGAAAACATAAAAAAATGAGACTACTTTTTTTAGTTGTTTAGTTTAGTTTAGGTATAAGAAAGTTAATTTTTAATTACGCATACTTATATAAAGGTCCTCATTGCATTGACAGCAAAGTTTACAATCTTCAGTTTACATTATAACCACTTATTAGGTGACCAATAAGTTTTCGGACAGACTGGTGAAGGGAAAATGCAGACCAAGATTAGGTTGCTCCTCAGTCGGATCAGTATCTTCACTGTTCGAACAAATTGGAAGGATACAAGGTATACAACATTTGACCTAATGAGCGCACTGATCACATAAATATTTTAACATTATATACCCTCTTTTGAATACAGTGTTGAGCCAGATCTACATATGCACTGACTGATCTTTTTTGAGCGACCTACAAGTACTCTATGTAACATTATAGGAGTATGTGCACTTTTTATGTGATCACGTACATTAAAACAAACTGTTTTTAGAGTGTACAGATTTTAAGAATTTTACACCAGTCATCTTCAACTACAAATGTACACAAATTCAAATTGATCAGCTGATTCCAGCAACCTGCATGTTTACAATCTATAACTGACCCAGACATGATCTGGGAGAGTTCAGAAAACCCATTAATTCTTGGAGCCTGCCACTGCCCACTTTTCACTGTAGGTGGTGTGTAGGTCCTACCGCAAAGCTGGGTTTAAGCCCCCTGATGGCTCAGGCTGCTGTCCGTCTTAAGATGTGGGTTTTTGTTGTTGTTGATCCGTTGTTTGGTGTGCTTCCCATTGGTTGTGGGGGTTCTATGTTTGTCTTTGTTTAGTTGTGCATTACCTTGTGTCCTTTCTAGTTTTGCAATCATATTGAAGAGCAAGAGAGTTGGTTGCTTTGCTTTTATTGCCTTATGGAGGTCTTGTTACTGTTAATGTTCTGTGACTCTTCCTCATGGTGCAGTAGGTTGATGTGTTGTGTGATTGTGGTATTTCCTGATCATACTAACTTACTTTTTTTATAGTGACAGACAGCAGCCATGCCCTAGATGATTTTCCAGGATTTCCACAGGGTGATATATCTACAGATTTACATATAAAGGACCTTTTTAATGCCCTATTTTATCATGTGTCAACACTAATGGACACCAAAATATCATATTTTACAACATACCTCTTTATGAGATTATTCTTCAAATACTGAGTAAGAAATTTGCAAACTCCCATGAACTGTCGCATAAAAATGTGGATCGTCAGCAATGTTTTCTAACCATAGAAAGGAGTGTTATGTCACTATGACCAACGGGCCTGGCCACACCCTCTGGAGAGAATTTTTTTTTTAAAAAAATCTCAGAAACTATATATTGAAGTTTTGTTAAAGAAACTAACTCAGTGCATAACACAAGTATGCTGGATGAACACAATGCCAGCTTATCTGCCACTCAAGATTCCACACAGTCTAATCAGTCAGGCTTATTCATTAACACATTAGAAGAGATTACTGAGAAAGAGACCCCTGGAGTGATAAGACTGGATATATCTAGTACAAATACTGACACACAAGACACACATGTCCTGAGAAAGATCTCTGCTTTAGTGGAAATGATCAATTCACTGCAGGATGTCAGATCAATGCAGAGTAATATTATGACACTCATTAGGAAGTGATTTAATTAGCAAGCTATTCCCTCTATAAAACAATTGACGGGACTCACAATGATGGTACATCACCAGAGAATGTGACTGAGATAGTACCAGACATGTTTCATGTTTATTTGAACAGATTTGAATTTCATTTTTTGTGGTTGCATATAATCAAAACAAGCAAATTTTGCTTTTTCATGCATAACGGACTTGTCCCTGGTATTGCCAAATAGAGAAGATTGCAATTTAAAGCGTAGCCATAACACAGTGGCCCTAAATACATCCCCACCCCCTTTTAACGGGTTTTAAGAGGTAAAACGGGTGTATCTTCTGAGAAAACATATATTTAAGTGTGAAATTTTCTTTTAAGTTTAGAGGCACACTCAAGTCTATTATTAAAATGAGAAACAGCCTATATGTGCCTGTTTTTGCTTGGAAACCGGGCTTAATAAGTTCTTCCATACAAGTGCCCAAATGGGTATCTCATGTATAAAATGTGTCTTGGGAGAAGTTTGAAAAGTAAATTCTCAAAACTCACAGCCGACTCAAGTTCTTAGATATTTTAAGTGTCTATTACTGATAAAACTGATCAGCAAATATTGCATTTGAGTATTTTGCATACAATTAAGTGTTGCTATGGAAACTGTAAACCCTCAAATTTGATGTTCAAGTCGCTTCCAAAAAGTAAATATCCAACTAAAATGCTTTATTTTCTAACAGAACATACTTTAATTATCTATGTACAATATATAAAAAGTTTTTAAGAGAAAAACTTCATATCTTTTAGAGACATTGTTTGAGAAAGATTTAGTACATTTCGTTTCAAACAGCGTTTTTAAACGCTTAAAATTTGACTACTCATCTTATGAGACTGTTTCAAACCGGAAAATAAAAACTAAGAATTTTTGTTTTGATGACTGCGTATTCCTGGAGATCAGACTAACCCATGGAAATCAATTATTACCCAATATAACGAAAAATAAATGAGTAGTGGCATTTTCAAATTTGTTCAAATAAACATGAAACACCTCTTGTATTAAAATGAGACAGAACTGTCTGAACACAATAACACCATCTTCCCAACAAAATAGGCATTGCTCTAAAGTCGCCCAGCAACAAGGCTTGACTACAGTTCCAAACCAGCAGGATGCTAACAGACCAGCTGCAGCGATCCTAAAACATAGTTTAGATGACCTCAAAAGAACGACTGCACCAAAGACACCACATCAGCAACATACTGACAGGCCTCATACAACTGCAAAGGTAAAGCAGCAGCAGGACTGTCAGAACTTGCTGGGGACTTATGTGGCAGTAATAATTTTCTATGTGCAAATATGCTTAAAGGCAGCAGTATTAATGTTCAATACATGTATATATAAAATCAAAGGCTTTGTCAGAGTGTGTGGTCCCATCTCCATATGATCAAGCTTAGCTCTTGATGGGATGTAAACACAAACACATACTTATGGTTTATTTAGATGTATTTGTAAATATTACCACATGTATATTAATATTTTGTATTGTTGTACTGATCCAGTGATGGCTCGCCATATCTGCTATATTGCCTTGGCAAATACAGCAGACTGCAGGCCCCATAACTGGGCCAATACAAAATATTTTTTATTTAATGACATTTTAATCATTTTAATAAAAGTCTTGAACTCACTTATACTGATTGGCTGAACTTTTAATTCTTATGATGGTAACCAATTTTGTCATTGATACAATGTCCATGTAAAATTAGTCATAATTTTCAATACAAAATAACAACTAAATAAACACTAACACATGGTTCTTTTATTGTAAAATTGTTCCCATTAACAAAAGAAGATATAAACCGTAGTGGTAGTACTTCAGTAAAGCAGTTCTAAAAATAATGTTACATACTAAAAAAACTTCCAACAAATGAGATACATCATGAGAAGACCTGTTTTTGTTGCACCAACATAGGTCAAGATAAACTAGTTTTGAGAATATTTTCTAATTGATCAGATAAAAAAAAATTGTTTTGGGTGCTCAAAATGACCGTCTCATTGACACATCCTTTTAAGTACCAATAACATACTTTTATTTGATAAATAAGTAAATTAATATTTATTTCACTTTCTTATCTTGAGATATGATGTATACAATAAAGGCCCATTGCCAGCCTAAGCATATGGCCATTCTTCCAAATATCTATGATTTCATTAAGACTATCTTAGTTTCTAGCTAAACAGATAAATGTGCATGTTAACTGGACAGAAACCTAAAGTCAGGCTTTCTCATGACATGTGCAGTGCTAAAATTGTATCATAAATCAAACAGAAATTAGTTAATCAAACCTTGTTATGCTGAATATTTTAAGTACTACAATCATTCACAATTCACAATTTTTATCCGGTTAATCTGCAGCACCCCAGTTATAAGCATGCTTTTTCAATCAGAGTGAAATCAGTGTGGATCCTGATCAGATAGCTTCATTAGAAGCCAGATGATCTTGATCTACACTGTTTTCAAAAGAGGATAAATCCGGGGTCAGCAGAAAAATGGTTTATGCTAGCTTTGGCATAAGCCTACAGCCCGGGGCACCTCTGCTTTAACAACAGCATTAATTGCTTGACCTACCTCATCTGTTTGGAAGTCACGTTATCAAGTAGGATAAGGATGTCTAAGCCCTTATCTACTCCAATTTTTAGGGTTCACATTCATTTTTATCATCGGACATTTCTAGAGAAATGGGCCTGTCAATGAAAATATAAACATAAATATAAAAAGTCAAAATGAAAATGTAAATGAAGATATGAATGATAATAACTGAATTTATAAGTCCATTTAATTGGACTAAGCCCTTATCCTGCCAATATGTTTTTGTCTGCTTATACATAGGCTTCATATTTTCAACTGCACTCCAGACCACTTTAACACTGGTAGACAACACTATGAACCCTTAGGGAGCAGTCTGATCTGGGTCCATATTGTTTTGCAAAATTAGCTATCAAAGTGCAATGGTCCATACTACTAAAGTACAGAGGCAGATGAGAGAGCAGACAACATTTTCACAAATGGCAGGAAAAGGACCAAACATTCAATATCTTTATAAAAAGTGCCATGTAGTCTTTGGTTTGTTTCTGGATTTCTAACAATCAAAATTTGGAACGTTTGCATTAAGATACAGGTCAGTTCATGAGATTTTGGTAGCGGAACTTACCAAGTTGTCAAGCAACAAAGGCTCTGGAGAGCCTGAGCAAATGCCCACACTCCATAGATCCCTCACTGCTTGCATATGCAAATTATGGATGTCAACTAGGATTCAGACTAAAATTAAGACCTCTAACTCCATTGGATATGTCAGTATGGGGGTTTATTGGAAGTGTTTTGGCATATCCGATAAGTACCAAAATCTTATGTGCTGGCCAATATAGTAACAAATTAAATGATATGGTTGAAAATCATTATCTGATTTAACTACAAATATGGAAATTATATAACTACAAATAAGGAATTTGAAAATTACAGTGATATGATTCATTCTTTCCTTGCTAGTGGCGACTTTTGCTGTCTGCTGCTTACCTTTGGAAACAGTTTGCATAAAGATCAGGACCAATAAAATGTCAGTCCTAATCTTGATCCAAACCGTTTGACACTCTGACAGTGTTCCTGAAACATTTTTTTAAATACTTAAATTTTGTAAAGAGTCAGCAGATGGCAACAAAAACATGAAATATTACACTTATTCATATTCATTATCAAACTGTAAATTCAAATTCCTTATTAAAAATCAACACTTCTGTTAATATTGATGTATGCTCACAATCTATTTTACTTTTGTCACCAGTCTAGGTCATGACTAACATAATAGCAACACAATCTTTGGAAATATAGTACATGTGGATTTCTTTAATACCTTTATAAACATATGTTTTTATAAACATATATATAAACATTAAACTCCATAGACAATGTAAAAAGTTTAAAATACACAATAAAAAGTACATGTATGTCACAAGCTAATAATAAACAGCACAATGAATATTAGAAATTCCAAAGAGGAGTAATTGAACCCTATTTTCTGGAATTTAATATGGCACATACTAGATGAATTTGGTCTTGAAAAAGGTCTTGGATGACTGAAACCGGTATACCTCGGCAAGCCTCGCGATGTCAACAAGCGTTCTCAAAGCCTTGCCTGGTAAACTTGATATAAAAAGACACTCACCTAGTATTCTCTATATAAAGGCCTTCAGACAAGAAGGGATAATAAAGAGTTAAAACACTTGGTTGGGGCACTCAAAACATATGTAACTGTTCTTTTGACCACCAGAAACATATGTTTCAATTATAGGATAAGAAAATAATTGTATTTACTTATGTAATAAAACATTTTTTTTCAAAACTTTTGATTGTCTAATTAAAAAAATTAAAGAACAAAACTACTAGAATTGGAATGATTTCTTTAACAAGTAAATACAATTTAATCAATTAAATATATCTCTAAGGAAACACTAATACCCGACTTAAAGCTGTAATTTCTAAATCAAACCTGATGAAAAGCCATAAGCCTTGACACTCATCAAATCAGCTTATGAGCCATCTCAGTCTCAGGCTAACTAATTCTGGCCCTGAGGTTATAATACTTTTTTCACAATCAACAACTGAGCATGAAATTTCAAACAGGTCATAAAATCTGAAAAAAAACACAAGAAAAAAAATGTGATCCTCCTTAGAGCACAAGTTTTAAAAATTGTACATGTATATATCCTGCTGATAAATGTTAAAATGCGTGTTGGCATTTTAACATTTATCAGCAGCACAATTGTCATGCTCAGTTAAGTTGATCATGAAAAATGGTTTTATAACATCCATGCATGTCTAAGTTATGGCTAAATATACACAGAGTCAAAAATAAGGGAACTTTTGGGGTATGTTTATTTTTTATTTGACCATTACATGCAGCAACACATGCATGACACCAGTCGTTCATACTGGAGATGATTGAACTAGGAATTGAGTGTGTTAGATTACACTGATACGTCAGTTCAGGTTAAGAACTATTGAGAGGCAAAGTCAACCTATCCCATCAAGCAAAACAAAGCCAGCTACAGGGTTCCCGTCTGTTTGCATCTGCATATATGTTTTTTCCCAATCTTGTTAAATTCATTTTTCCTTTGCTTGTTACAATTTCCCCTCAGAGATCTGGGCATTCTCTGGGGTTTATGCAATTGTGGAGTTCAAAAAGACAATAAATATCTTTCATACATCAAAAACTCTCTCACCAGTTTACGCTATGCGATCATGATATATGTTGCTCATCTTTAGATGCTGTGTATACCTTGAATGAGCACAATGATAGACATAGAGATTCAAAAATGAGGAACCAAATTTATCACATGATGTCGCATCTGGGAGTGATATAATGTAATGTATTTTAATTAAAATCGATAAACCACTCGTGGTTAACATATTTAGTAATGTAATGTTATGATGTCCATAGCAATGTTGTGTACATAATGATAAAATCTTATTTAACATGAAAATGTGCTATTTCAAAGTATCTTTAAATGTCATATGAATGATATGCTAATCGAAATCTAACATTTGATCTCCTGGAATATTGAATTTATTAAACTTGTTGCGAAAAATTGATAAATGCTCAGCAATTCTCGCATTTTATCATTTTCCTCAACGCGTTTAATAAATTGGAAAATACATGAGCACTCATGTAAGATCCTCTATTTATTTGTGATGAGAGACAATGTGGATGTCAGTGAACACGTTTTGGATAATTTATGAAAAACTACACGTTTTGGAAGCTGCCATTTCTTCAATTCTGGAATATTGTCATGTTGACACAAAACTATGAGTGATTTTTTTAAAATATCCCCATAAGGCTACAGTAAAACCTGTGTAAAACGACCATTCAAAAATAGACAAAAAAAAGATCATTAAAATGACAAATGATAGCTTAATGATGGTCGAAAGTATTGCAGAATGCTCCCCCTTGGAACATTCTGCAAAACTTTTGACCTGCATTAAGCGATAATTGGTCTTGAAAACCAATTTTTGGTCTTTTTGAGAGTGGCCTTTTTACACACAGGTTTAACTGTACATTCTAATGATCAGCTGATGAACTTATGCCTATGTCCACAGTTTGAAGGTCGCCTCATCTTTCTTATTATCAAACTCTGGTACAAAGTCCACGTTTATGATCTCTGAGAAACCTTCAGCTTTTGTAGGAGCGACAAAGTTTTTCTTGTATACATTGTATCCCACATCTGGAATACGTCTAACCTTTCCTTCAGTCTGTGTCATTCTCACATAGTTCATATGATGGGCGTTCTCTACAGGTGTGTTCATGAAGAAACAGCGACAAGGAACACCTGGAAATAAAAATGAGCCAAAACTGTAAATAAATAATTATCATTTGATAAAGAATGTACAAATTATTAATTATAAAATTAAACAGTCACTCACTACTACAATAATTAGACCAATGGTCTTCCTCGATTTTTAACTTCTAAAGTGCAAATCAAGAATGTAGAAAACGACAAATTTTGAAATAACATCCTTGATATTGGGGGAAATGAAGCTTGAAATATGTCACATAAATGACACAAAACATACAAAAATGGTAACTCATTGAACTTGTGGTAGGTCAGTGATTTATGCAAATACATTTATTTTGGCCCAGGAAAATTATTGATTTTGGTCAGAGACTGTAAAAACTTCTTCACATTATATTGGATGCAAAAACCTGGATACCAGAAACAAAACTATTTATCAAAGATCCAAATCTTGAACAGGGGTTTCAAATTATTTTGTTTTTTTGGGGTCAAAAGTTTTTTTACATTTTGCCCATTAAGAAGGCTTCCATGAATGTTGCCATATCTCTATCAACAAGCACGATTTGCAGTTTTCCCAAAGTCACACATATATCAGCCATTATTTCCGTTGGCAAAAGACAAATCTCAATAGCATGGGTACTGTCACATACAACAACATACATGTAAGCAAATCAAAAAGTGACCAACAAAAGCAAATTATGCTGCCAACTCTGCAATGACATTAAAAGCAAATTACACTACCAACCCTGAATTTACAGTTTACCACATAGAGACGCCTTTTAATGCTTTTACAAACAGAGCAAACCCAAATCAGGCAGCTCCTATAAGAGCTGCCTGATCAGGGTCTGCTCTGTTTGTTTATGAAAATATGATATATCTAATCCTACAGTAGTTGACCTGACAAATAATTTTTGTTCTATGTACCAGCATGAAAGTTATTTTTTTATAATTATTCTAAGTGGGTGAGCCTAGCATGAATATTCATGAAGGAAAGGGTTAAATGGTCTTACCTTGTTTCTTGGCAGTATCAATAAAATCTTTTCTTGCTGATACTGATGGATTGGTGTTGTCGGCTACCACACTCTTACCACTCTTAAGAGCTTCCACAGCTGCCTAAAATATATAAATACACTAATTAAATCTGGCTGGGACAGCTCATGTGCAGATCCAGAGGGGGGACAGGGGGTCCGGACCCCCCCCCCCCCACTGAAAAATAAACACAAATATAGGGTTTTCTAGCAATACAAGTCCTGATCCCCTGAAAATCGCAGCTACCAAGCCAGCATTCAATGTGTCGGGCCATCGTCGGCCCACCAGTGAAACCCCATTTTAGCTGGTGGTCCGATTATGGCCCGCTTTTAGAAGTACTTGGATCCTCCCTCCCCTCACCAACTAAAAAAAAAATAAAAAATTGTCAAGGTTGGACCCCCTCTGACAAAACTTTCTCGATCCACGCATGCAGTTACAGGTTATAACTGCATGGAAAATACTCTATTTAGTACTTATTGCACATATGTAAAGCCCTACTTTAAACATGCATACACAAATACCCAGTGGACTACAGACCTTGTGATTTGGATAGAGTCTTCATCTATTTCAATACTTTAAGTTTGCAAGCAGCTAAGGCTCTAGTGAGACTGTGGAGATGCACAGGCATCTGAGTCTTCACTGCTTGCCTATGTGGTAAGTTCTAAAAACTCATGTGCTGGCCCTTATAAAAATCTGATTTCCTGTCAATTTGGTGTTAACCCCTAGTATTTGGGAAACTTTTGCAAACAGTGAAAATCCAGATGAAATGCAGCATAATGCTGCATTTCATCTGGGTCTACACTGTTTGTAAAGGTAAAAAATATCTCCAGACAAAAGAATACAATATTTTTTTGAAAATTATAACCTGACTACCATAGATTATGTACAATGGACTATCCCAAGTTTATTGTATCAAACCAGAAGGAAGAATCTATAAGTATACAAAGGGTTAATATGGACTCATTGTAGAGATAAAAAGTAGTTAGCATCCTAATCAACTCGCTTCTGGTCAAAAAAGTTTAGAATTTTTAAAATGGTATGCACATAGTGTGTTTATTAGGTAGAATCACAGAATTAGATAAACAAAAGTTTTCAGCGTAAAATTGTAAATATTTTTTACCCATTATTTTTACCCATTATTGTTTTGGGTGCTCAAAAGAACCATCTCATTGAGACGGTTCTTTTGAGCACCCACAACATATGTTTTGGTTGAGAAATAAGATTTGTTTTCTTTTGTTACACACTCTAAACTTAAGGCCTGTAGAATACAGTAGGTCTCCACAGCCAGCCTTACCTTAATACATTTCTGCATGGTTCCCATTGTGTCCCTGTTCACAGCCACATAGCCATGAGGTTCCAGGTATCTCTTTCGGAATGTACTCTTCCCACTAGCTGGACAACCTACCATTATAACCATCTCTGGAGACTGAAATATAGTTAACTCTTTATAACTCAAATCTAGATCATTCAAATGAACTTATTTCAAAGTGACTGCATAAGTCATTGTATTTGCAATTGTAACGAAGCACCAGTGCATTAACACCACTATGCAGGGGTGTAGCCAGAGTCTTTATCATGTTGAAGCCAATCAATCAACAAAATGGAGAATTAAGAAATATCTGACCTAGTTACTTGACTTTTCAGGTAACAAACTGTGTTGATGTAAAGTCAGCGATTCTCTCATCGAAGCCCATATGATGTTGAAGCCCAGGCCTCGAGGTTATAAAACTTGAGTACAATCTCAAACTCAAAATAAAGCGCAGTGATTGGTTACTTGCGACTCGTGTCCGCAAGCAGCCAATCATTGCACTTTATTTTGAGTCTGAGAATGAGCTCAAGTTTTATAACCTCGAGGCCTGGCTTCCTGGCCTCCACCTGGCTATGCACCTGTTATGTTATACAATCCATTACACTCGGTTCAGGGGGCTATTTTATTTTTAATATGTGCAACAAGGCATATCCAAACCAGTATTTCAAGGGTTTTTTTCAAAATTAACATTATAAAGAAATCAATCATAAACATCAAAAAAGAGTCAGTATTAAAAATATGTAATGCAACAGTCTGCACGATTAATTACAATCATTGTTGACAGCTATGTCTTCCTCTTTCATTGCAAGGTCACTTCTCAGTCTCAATTCTGACATGGACTAAAACTTTCGGCGTTTGGTTTATAGAGCAAGACATTTTGACTTAGGCTAAGCCAAGCATGGCTTAATTAATTTTTAAATCCTTTTTAAAAATATATTTTAAACAGTTCTTTTGAGCATACAAAGAATATTTTCGGTGAATGGTAAACAAAAAAATACCAGTCTTATAGTTGTAACCCTTTGTATACTGAAAACCCTTAAACAGGTACTTTGACAAAGTGAAGACTCAGATGAAATGCAACGGACGTTGCATTTCATCAGGGCCAACACTGTTAAAAACAGTCTTCAGAGACCGAAATACATCTTAATTTAGAAATTCTAGCCTGCAACCCCTTGATATGTAGTATTATGTACAATGAATAATCCCAGGTTCATTGTATCAAGCCACAAGCCTTAGGAAGAATTCAGTAGGATAAAAAAAGGTTAAAGTGTAGGCTTAACTGCAGCTATGAGCTTTCCTTACCTTGCTATGATACTCTTTCTTAGCTGTAGCCCCTGCCTTTGCCATGATACTGCTCGGATCAACTGTCAACCAATTAAATTTGGCAGGTGCTTCACCCAGGAAAAACTCTTCAGGTGTCTGAAATTCTACAAAACAGAAACACATGCATAAGGGTCTCAAAGGGGTATCTCTGAAATCAGTATTCAGTAAAAATACTGGCTAAAATCAGTAATCAGTAAAATTTAAGGGTAAAATGGGTAATCAGTACAATTTTGCAATGCTCAATTATCTAACCAGTAAAATTAACCATCAAAATTTAAAATTTGCTGATTGGTAACATCGATTAAAATTAAGCTAAATCAGTAAAACCCCATTGACACCCTCATGCATTGTGTTATACTGAAAGAAATTACGCCCAAGAATTGTCACACTCATTGATTATAGGCTTCTTGTACAATTTAGTTTTGGATCTAACTTTTTTTCCTGCTGAACCTGGATTTTTCCATTTTTGAAAACACTGTAGATCCAGATCAGCTGGCCTCTAACAAAGCCATCTGATCAGGATCCACATTGTTTTCCAATTTTAGATTTTATGAGTTGAAGTTTCATGCTCAGTTGAGTTGATCATGAAAAAAGATTTATAATCTTGGGACCTGGTTCAGTATATAAAAATCCCTGTCAACTACAAAAAAAAACCTGTGTAAACAACCACTCTCAAAAAGACCGAAAATTGGTTTTCAAGACCAATTATTGCTTAATGCGGTCAAAAGTATTGCAGAATGCTCCAAGAGGAGCATTCTGCAATGCTTTTGACCTTCATTAATCTACGGTTTGTCGTTAAAACCTTTGTTTTGTCTATTTTGAGAGGCCGTTTTACACAGGTTTTACGGTACTTACTAACACCAAGGTTGACACCAAATTTCCTGTCACTGCAGGAGAAATCTTTGGGTTTTCCTGGAGCCCATTCTTTGGCTCGACCAGCAGCATCACCTACATACATAGATTCTGATCTGTCTACCTGTAAAACACGTCAAAAATGTTTACCATATTTACCAGATAAGTGCACTGCACAATTTATTTCTCAAACTTCCATACCAACTTTTGAAAACTGTGTAGATCCAGATCAGCTGGCTTCTGATGAAGCCATCTGATAAGGACCCACACTGTTTTCATCCATAAAATGCGTCCATATCGATAATGAGGGTCTGGATGGGGTATAATGATTAGTGAATAATAGCCCTTTTTTATATGAATAGTGAATTAGTTCCCCCAAAAAAGAAAAGTGAATAATGAGGGCCTAAAAATTAACGAATATTCCTATTTTTTTTAATGAATTGAAGAAGAAAAATAATGAATAGTGAATAATCCGATTTCTTTGCCATCCTTCTTTTAATGAATAATTGGTCTTATTTTAATGAATAACCCAAAATTTTAATGAGATGAATAATGGGTTACATTTTTAATGAAAAGTGAATACCAGACCCCCCATCCAGACCCTCAATAATGCTATGGCACCACTAGATGGGCTGGAATTCAGAGGGTGATATAGGAGGGTCTCAATGGGGTACCTCTGAAATCGCTTATCGGTAAAATTTGGGCCCCAAAATGGCTAATCTGTAAAATTTAGGCCCAAAAATTGCTAACCAGTAAAATTTAGGCCCAAAAATTGTGAATCATTTAAGTTTGGCCCAAAAATCAGCGATCAGTAAAATTTAGGCCTAAAAATCTATAAATGTCTTTGATTATTATTGTTTGAATTATCAATATATTATATAATATACTTCAAAAATCATTGCATGCATGTATAAAGTATATAAGTAACAAAAAATGGAATAAATATGAAGAAATGTGAAAAAAGGTGCTTCTCAAAAGGGTTCAATTTTGAACAAATGCACCAAAACATGTCTATACTTGCATATAGTAGAGGAATAGATTGGGCAGTGTATCCATATGTACAGTCAGTCTGATCAGTGTCGTTTCTGTTCAAATAATCTATATAGAATTGCAGAATTGCTATACATCAGGGCTTCAGATTATTTCAAGATTGGTGGGCCGAAGTGACCCATGGAGCAAAAAATGTTGGGTCATTTTCTGAAATGATTGGCCCAAACACATCAAACTAACCATATCTAACTTTTGGGTAGTATACTTTACCTACACACTGACACAGACACATGTATGCATATATGTATATTGACTGCTGATTATACAGTAAAACCTGTCTTAAGCGGCCACTCAAAAAAGAAGACCAATTATCGCTTAATGCAGGTCAAAAGGATTGCAGAATACTCCAAGGGGAGCATTCTTCAATCCTTTTGACCTTCATTAAGCTACCATTTGTTATTAAGATCTTTGTTTTGTCTTTATTGAGTGGCTGCTTAGGACATGTTTTACTGCATTGACTACCTACATGTACTTTCTGTTTTGTGGAGTTCGTAGACTCGCTGTAAGATGAATATTTTTGTTAAAGAGAGATTTTTTCACAACTAAAAAGGATGGGTCCACTGGGCCCATTGCCTTGAAAAGTGATGGGCCATATTTTGAAATCATGGGACAATGACCCGGGCCCACTATAAATCTGAAGGCCTGTGTAACAAACAGTACTTCATCCAAAGTTAGGCCTCCAGTTAAAGAGTGTGTATTTGGAAATTACTTTTCTTATTTTTCAACCAAAGCATATATTGTGGGTACTCAAAAGAACCATCTCAATGAGACAGTTCTTTTGACTCAAGAACTGTCTCAATGAGACAGTTCTTTTGAGCACCAAAACACATATACAGTCAAATCTCGGTTATCCGAACGTCGGTTATCCGAAACTACTGGGTTATTCGAAGACAACGGACAGTCCCGACTTTTTGCTCTATTATCTAATGCAATAAAACTACCTATTATTCGAGTTTCCATTATCCGAAAAATTCAATTATTCGAAGTGATTCGTCAGTCCCGATTAAAGAAATTGCTATTAAATTACTCTTCAAGATTTGAAGTCCAAATGTCACGCATGGTGATCATGATTTCTTTGTTTTGGTCGAGTTCGTTTACACACCTGAGTGATTTAGCAAACAAAGTTGAGACAGGTTATTGGCACCGGATTAACGCTCACACTATTACCCAATGAACCGTTAAGTGAGTAAATGGTGTCTTTTATTAAGGTCGTCTGCAACGATGGTTTTATTTGATGTTTTTTAAATGTCTTATTAGGGGCATAAATGAGATAAAAAAAGATTCTAATTTGATCGTCTCTCATCCTTTTATTTACTCTTGACCACTGTTTACAATAAGCGAACACACCAAGCGCACCGACTTTGTACAGCCAACAGGTTACAACAAAAATAACAATTTCGATAATAGACGAATATCACGGACATGTGTTTTTGGGTGCTCAAATCGAAACACTTCTTTTGAATGCCTAAAACAAAATTTTACGATTGAGGGAAAACAACCAAAACCTAGGTTAGGATGCATAAAAGGACGCTCTCATCGAGACGGTTCTTTTAAACACCCAAATCGTATGTTTTCGCTGAAATAAAAGACAAGTTACCAGCCCAAAAAGTACACGATGTCGGGCCACCAACGGCATGTCAGCGATATGCAATCTCAATGGCCTATTGCTGGTGGGCCTTTGATGGCCCGACGTTGTGTGCTAGCTGGGATGGAGACCTTATGACAGGCGATAAAAAAGGAGACAATATTTCGTCAGTAAATATGGTTTGTCAATTTTCATTTAAACTTTATTCGATGTTGTTACATGTTATTATGGATGTCAATAAAGATCTGAATTTCTTTCTTTTCTGCGTTCTTAGACCTGCAAAGCATAAGAGACGATGAGGCCACAACCTCCTAGGAGCTCATTTTCTTTAATGCTTTGACAGATGTTCCGATTACTTCAGGGAAAACACGAATTGCAGTTGCAAACTCTGGCAAAACAATGACGTTCTATGAAAGCATCCGAGCTTTTCCGAAAATATCCTAAAACTCCTGTTTTCGATCATCCGAACTACCGATTATTCGAAAGGATTCATGCAGTCCCTGGCACTTCGAATAATCAAGGTTTGACTGTACTCAGAAAAACAATTGAAGGATATTTTGATTCAGTCCCATCTCTAACATCCAATACAATAAAATCTTTCATAATTATGCATGCATTTCATAGTTCCAGACATCTGCAATCAAATGGATGCTTTATTTTAGTCACGCTTCAATGGTTTAAGTACAGTGCAAATCCAAATGGTTCAACCCTCCATACTGAAAAGTCACAAACGTTCAAAAATGATTGAAACCCATTTTTATCGTTTGTATTCCATAATGACTGGCTACAAAATCATCGCTGTTTCTCCCACTAATAAATGGCACCTAATTTTGAAGCTGTTGTGTTTATTGCAAATTTGTGGTGAAATTTGCTGGGGTATGCCATATCTGTGCATTTTTTGTTGAAGAAGTTGTCCCATTATTAGGGGAAATGACTGATAAATTGGTGTTTTGTCTGTGGTCGGAATTGGAATATAAGCATTGACCTGGTAAAGGTTTCAGCAAAAATTGAGGGCACTAAATTTTTTGCTTGTGAACTTTGGGTAGAGCGTACATTTGGTGTAGTCCTGTATTGTAACCAATGACTTGTGAGTTTCAATTTGCATTTTGGTGAATTGCATAGTGAAAATTCTATCATTGACAAAAATAATTTGTTTGAAAATTATATTCCCAAATGTTATAAAGTCAAAAGAATTTTAATATCCTTCAATTGTTTTTCTGAGTATATTTAAATTGATAGGTAAAGAAAAAAAATACAATTTTATGCTCAAAAAGTTTTCATTATATCTGGACCTATGACCATACCTTGACACCTTGATTATATTTCTTCTCAAACAAGTCCCACATCAATGTACTCGGCTTTCTGAAGTGATTCTCTCCTGTACATATAAAAGCCTGAAAAACACACAACCTATGTATTAACCCTTAAAGTGTCAATTACAACAAATGTTGTCTGTTTTTGTTATCTGCTGAAATGTTGAAGAAACAGCTTTGACAAACAGCATGGATCCAGATCAGACTGCTCCATGAGTGTCTGATCTTGATCCTCATTGTTTGCCTCTTCACTTACATTAGTCAATAATGTTAGCAAATATATGCAACAGACGACTAAATCAGTAAAATCTTGTCAGCCCTTTAAGGTTTAACCTTTATTTTGCCAAATTTCTAGCCATGAAAAATATGTATCCTACATATATTCAAATGAATTCAAAAGTATTTGTACCATGCAAGCAAACAATACCAGGGTCTTTCTACACACTTACATTATATTGAAAGACCCTGACAATATGAATCCTGATAAGACTTGGGGCTAACCCTGGCTGAGAATTTGTTGTCCAAATGGAAAAAAGTTGGAGCATAATGAAATTGACTTTAGCCTAGGTTTTAGCCAGAAAGAAGTATCAAGAAGTTGTACTGTATTTAACTCTTTGCCCGCTAGCAGTGACTTTTGTCATCTGCTGATAACCTTTGCAAACAGTTTGGACCCAGATCAGGCCCGACAAAATGTCGGGCCCGATCTGGATCTAAACTGTTTGACACCTTGATGGTATTGAAAAAACCCATTATTCAAAGAGTGAAATATAGCACAATAATAAAGTGTGAAGGAATAATGAAAAAGCAAAGTTTGAAATTCCAAAAGCTGATCAAAATACACCTTTTCGCAGATATGTAAGAGTATACTTTTAGCCAATGACTTATATTTGTAGCCACTCTTTCTTTTTAGTAGCAAATGGCTACAATGGCTAATGGCAGGGTGAGCCCCTGGGTGAGCCCTGAGTTCATATTCTTTGCAATATAGCCTACCAAACTTTATGTCTGCAGATAAGCAAGAAGAGTGTGAACAATGGGCAAAGTTAAAAACATCAGTGGCCAGGCTTAAAGAAAAATAATCATAATTTTACACTCAAAATATTTGTTTTCACTATATGGACTTACATGTATGTGCCTCAGACTTACATAGATAGGAATGCCAAGCTCTTTGATCATATGCTCAATTTTGATTTTGATCTCTTCCTCGGAAACTTTCATTTTCTCAATGCCAGCTTGATTGGTGAAGAAGACAACCCTGTAATTGTTCTTGTCAAGATCTTTTAGCTTGTCAGGAACCGACTCATCCCACCATTCCCAGTCTTTGGAACCTGTTAAAATTAATGGAATAAAGCACCACCTATATTTTGCAGCAGACGACAATTTAAAATTTTGCCACTTTTTCAAAAATAACAAAGAAGGCATGATATTTCATGAGAATCGTCTGCTGGCAGACGATTCTCATGAAATATCATTCCTTATTTTTTCTGAAAATTAGAAAAATGTTGCAAAATTTGTTGTCTGCTGCAGTTGACAGGGGTGTGGAAATATTAAAATTATCTACTTGTTCAGGGACAAGTAAATGGACATTATGTACTTGTCCAAAGAAAATTTTACTTGTCCAACAGAACAGATTAGCTTATACCTTTCTGAGGCCCTCCCAGGGGGGGGGGGGGGGTACCTGTTCCCTTGTTCCCCTGAAATAAATTGGCTTGTTCCCCTGTTCCAAAAAAATCGAAAACATGTTTTCTTATGTTCCCTGTTCCCCAAAATTGTCTTTGTTCCCTTGTTCCCTTCAAAATTTGGCCTTTGTTCCCCTGTTCCCCTGAAATAAATGCCCTGTTTCCCCTGTTCCCCAAAACCCCTGGGAGGGCCTCCTTTCTGCGCTTAAATAAATTACACATTGAAACAGTATAAAACCAGATATCAACTCTCTTGTAAACAGTGTAGATCCAGATCAGCTGGCTTCTTCAGATCTAGATCCACACTGTTTTCAATGCAACATGTGAACTCCTAATAATTAATAAAAAATATGAAATACAATGTACAGAATTGTATTAACTTTATTCATTTGTACTTGTCCAAGGACAAGTATAAAACAGAAATTTTCAACTTGTCCTGAATGAAAATGTACCAGTCGGACAAGTCGGGCATTGTATTTCCATAGCCCTGCTGTTGAAAGTAATCAAAAATGCCCTGCATGCAGAGTTAATAATTCCATTATTAATGGAATTATTAGCTCTATGCATGCAGGGCATTTTTTCATGATTTGTTGTCAATCATGCGCAGATCCAGGAATTTTTGTCATGGGGGGGGGGGGGGGTCCAGGTCAATCTGACAATAAAGCTCTGACGTTTTATTTTTTTAGTCCTCAAAGAAAATTATAATTTTTCAAGGTTTCTGAGAGGGTCCAACATTTTCCGGGTGGTCCAATTGCTAATTCCCCATAGAAACCCATATATTTTGTGATTTTCCAGGGGGGGGGGGGGAGGAGGAGGTTTGGACCCCCTGTCCCCACTCTGGATCTGCACTTGTCAATTCTGTTGACTTTTTTCAAAAGCTTCTTTCAAGAACTATCATAGAGTGAAATGGTTTGGATCCAGATCAGGACCAATGATCTGGGCTCAAACCGTTTGCAAAATTTATCAGCAGACAAAAGTCACTGCTTGCAGGCAGAATTTCCATTGTCACGCTGAAAATATTATTCTGCTACTACCAGGCCTCTAGATAAGAGTAGCTATTTGAAAATAATTTTTCTTAATTCTCAACCAAAACATATGTAGTGGGTACTCAAAAGAACTGTCTCAATGAGACGGTTCTTTTTAGCACCCAAAACACATGTTTGAATTGATGGGTGAAGAAATAAATGCAATTTTAGGTACTCAAACGATCCTTATCATGACCTATGTATTACTCTGAGAAGCCAGCTGAATGTGGATCTACACTATTTCATCAAAATTTTATATATTAAGTTTCAATCAGATTAGCCACATGCTATTTGGCTTCATTGGATTTTAAAAATATGAAAGAAGCCGGCTATGAACACTCAAATATCCTGTTTTGAAAAATTGTTGATCCCGATCAGCAGCTTCAGAGAAAAATAATTTTCTTATTTCTCAACCAAAACATATGTTGTGGGTACTCAAAAGAACTGTCTCAATGAGACGATTCTTTTTTTGCACCCAAAACATATGCTAAAACTTATGGTTAAGAAAATATTTACAGTTTTACGCTGAGATTTTTTGTTATCTAAACCTATGGTTAGTACAGGGCTAGTCCGAGTTTTCTCTGACGTTTTAGTGGCTTTTCTTTATTTTGATATTTGCCACTACCGTCAGAGCAACTTAGCTATCAAAAATCCAGAATTCTCCCAGCCAGTCGTGGCTGGGCACTTTCAATGAAAAATATGGTAATTGACTGAAAGATCTGTGACATAAAAAGTTAAAATAGGGTCGAGTTATGATTTATCTCTAAAATAAAATGATATTTTTCATTTAAATCTTACAAAGATGGAAATTATCCACACCTATTGTAGCCTACCCTCTGTACACATATAGTTGGTTGTTAAGCTATATTTATTACCCATCATTTCCTATTAACCACTTAAAAAGTGAAACTACTTTTATTTTCAGTTGTATGTTCATTAGTTTTATCATTTTAAGCAGTTATCTCATGAATACATCATTCATCTGTCAACATTTTTGGTAAAAATACCCAATTTTTGATAGGTGAAGAAAATTCTGGATTTTCGTAATAGGAGTTACTCTGATGTTAGTTGCAAATATCAAAATATGGAAAAGCCACTTAAACATCAGAGAAGGCCCGGATAGTACAGGGCATGAGGGAATGCTCACCTGAAGCAAATCTTCTACCACTAGCTGTCTTTATGACTGTGAAATCAATGTCAAAGCCCACAATCTTCTGTCGACCTGGCAGGCTGCTTGAAGATAACACTATCAGTGGACAAACATGTTTCACTACTTCCCCAACATATTCCCACTTTAGATCACCCATTAGATCAGTTTCACCTTTAGCCCTCTTAGCTTTCAGTTCAGCAGCCTCCGTTGCTTTGCGTTTGAGATTCTTCGTACGTCCACTCATTTTCCTGAAATTGTTAGAACGGCTGTTTACAAACAACTGTGGACTCAGGAACCTTAGCTTATTTATAAAACCCAAACAAACCGCTGTCATCAGCAAAATTCATGTACACACCTGTGTATAGTTGTCTGGTTCCTTTCGCCGTATACATAATTTAAAACTTAACAGGGCACCAGTTTCATTTTCTGGTTTTTCCACTTTTCGTCGCCGTCTAATATAACGGGAACCAGTAAAGTGATATACTGACGGACGTTAAAAACGCAACACTTTTCGAGGTAAGTCCCAAGTTTAAGCTTTTCTAAAAAGCTTGCAGTATTCAAGCACTTTTTCAAGTTGAACATAAACATGTCAGTCTTTTGAATAATAGTAGAAAGCATATATATTGTAGGGCAAAAGAATATCTTAGGGATGATATGATGCACATTAATTAAGCAAAATTTGATCAAACCATACCATGTGGTTCAAGTTATGAGCATATTCACTAACTGGCCATGGGTCGAATGTGTTGCAAAATATACGATTGTCTGTCACCTCCTTCACTTGATGCAGATGATAACGACAAAGAAGCCTTATTTAACGCTGGGGGGGGGGGGGGGGGGGGGGTATTCTGATATTTTAATACATCTGAGATACGTAGGCTGGGCCAATTTTGAGGGTTACAAATCTTTGATTTTTTTTTTTTGGGGGGGGGGGGGGGGGTGGGGGGTCAGAAATGTTTTTTTTTTTTTTTTTTTTTTTTTTGGGGGGGGGGGGGGGTATGAAGAATATTTGGATATTTTTGGGGGGTCATCAGGAAACTGGACTATTTTTTTGCTATCATTAGGCCTACTATGCATTTTAGAGCCTTTTCTTAAGGTAAATGTACCAAATGGGATTTTTTGTAGGGGAGGGGCTAAAATTTCTAATATCTTTTGGGATATGCCTGATATTCCTGATATTTTTAGGGTAACAGTAGATGCTGGGTCCAAGCTTACGTGTATATATACAATGTAGCAAAAAAAAAAAAATGAGTGCACCCCTGGGATTTAAGTCGCTTATAATGAAACCGACAACATGATTTATTTACAATAAAATAAAACTTTAACAGATACTTACTTGCCCTAACTCTATCTTCTTAGCACAGCCCTTTTTTATTCGAGCATCAGCAAGGGAGTTGCTAGGAGCATTTTACACGATTGGTATGGTGCTGCCCAGATTCCCTCTCCGAAAGCACTGAGCTTTTGGGGCGATTGTCAGATCATGGCTCCACCCACCCCATCATGATCAGTCCTGCTTATAACATTGGATAGATGGCATAGCAGTATTTTTTAAACACTTATGATTTATGATTAAAATAATAAATCAACCTACCGTAGCGTGCACAACCCGTGGTGAATGTAGATTAATCAGCAATCTGATTAAAAACTGATCTAGCCACAGCTGTGGACATAGAACTCTTAAGATCAGTTAGCCAAGATCTGGGGTTAATCAGATCGATTAATCAGTATAAAGTGACAGAATGTGTGGAAAGCAAATTGGTCATTTCCTGCAGAATGATACATACTTGGATCAAAATATACCATGTTGTTCAAGAGCAATGTAGGCATTTTAATTAACTGACCACAACCGGCTAGACTGATGCTCGGTGAAGCCTCATCACTGTTTGCATGCCAGTGTCTATGGACACTGAAAACAAATGAATAAGTAGTCATAGTTTGATCAAAATATACCGTGTCGTTTAAGAGTTATGAGTAGTTTCACTAAAATGCCTTGACCGGCTGAAATGATGCTCAGTGAAGCCTTGTTACCGTTTTGCATACCAGTGGCTGGACAATGTTCAAATAAATATGTAAGCACAATCTGATCCAAATATACCGTGTGGTTCAAGAGTGGTGTGGCACATTAGTTCACAGCAACAACAAAAATAATAATACAACAAAAATAGATAAAAGAAAAATGTGAGTCTGTCAAGTAGATTTGTCGTCTTTCTTTTAAAGTGCCATTAGTATGCTTTTTCTTCTAGTGTGTGCATTGGTGGCATTTTAAAAAGAGCAATAAAGCTATGCAATCGCGTCATGTACCATTTGAAAGGTCCAACTTTGCTCTTAATTTCTAAGCAAAGGATAATATGGTAACACGTATGTTGATGGAGTTCTGAGTCAAGATGCTGAGTTTTCCTTGTATTAAACAAAAAAAAAAAAAAAAAAAAAAAAAAAAAACAACAAGAGAACATGGCCAGAAAATGCCACATACTAGCCCATGGCACAACGAAGAAGCAAAATAGAACTCTCTTCTCTCACCCTCCAGCTTCATCCCCATGATGGTTGCAAAACTGAGGCCATTGAATGGACGCAACAACAAACAACGAATCAACAAGAGAATCACCTCCTTAGGGCGGAGTATCTGAGGCCACCACGGGCTTAGGGCGTATTTACAGATTATCTCATGGCGTTTTGGTTATCGCCCAAGGTATCAACCTGAGACCCCATTATCAGCCCGAGAGCTTTAGCTCCAGGGCTGATAATGGTCGAGGGTTGATACTGAGGGCGATAACCAAAACCCCATGTTATAATCTGTTTATCACATATTCAATTTCACTATTTCAACGTGTTTGACGTACAAAAATGTAAGTAAAACAGAGGAAAGGCGAACATTTTGAGTTACGTGGCGCCACTTGTTTACATCTGACGTCATCAATCGATCAACGTTACGTGCCAGGCATGATAACCTCTCTCCATTCAAAATACATGACTTCCAGTTATCATCACGGCGGGCTGATAACCAGTTGGCGGGAAAGAGCTTATCGCATATGCAGACTTTGGGTTATCGCGGCAAATAGCTTCCCGAATGGGTGATAATATACAATTATTGACTTCAATGAGGTAGACATGAGGATTTATCTACCCGAAAAAAGTGATAATTCAACGAGGCCGTTAGGCCGAGGTGAATATCACTTTTAAGGGTAGATAAATCCTCATGTCTACTGAAATTGAAGCCAATAAATGTTTTGTTATATGACTTTTCAACTTAGAATGAAAATTTTCTACTTTCACTTTTGTTGTTCCTTCAACCTAAGGACTTTCTCACAAGTTTTATCAACTGTTATTAAAATATTTTAATGTAGTAGTATTTTGCATTTTGAAATGTATATTAATTCTCTGAATGTGGAATGTAAAATTTAATCATAAAACTTTTTTTTACATTTTATTTATTCAAACAAAGATAAATGAACAAATAAAACAAAACAAAACAGTTGTTAAATTCATGAAAGTCTTTAGTTTACCTGTTGGGATGTGAAACAGCAAATCATGTCAATTTCATGCAGCACATGCTAGTTTCATACTCATCATGCTATTTTTAGCTCTCTAGAGGGTGATATTGCAGAAGTGTCAAAAATATTAACTTCTGGAAACTAGTTTGAGCTGGATTTCATCCTATATCGACTTCTGGGCCAGTTTAGACCAGTTTTTAGGTAGACATAGAGATTTATGAAGACAAATTTGGCCAATCAGGAGACAGGATTCTCTCCAGTCATATAACAACTAATTTTATCACAGCACTGTGGTAAGTGAAGAATGTTTCAAGTCATACTGGCTGTTTAATAGCAGCATTAGTCACTGATTTGTATTCAAGCCCATCAAACATTTAAGACTAGTTCTTTATGAACTGTACATAGTCCAAAAATGAGCTTTAGAGTTAAACAAGGAAATTGTTTTAAATAAAGAGAATGGGATAAGTTGACAGAGGATATATACTCGCCTCAAAAGAAACCCATCAGTCACTTTTTGGGGGAATTATTGAAAAATAATTAAGAAATGAAAATCTATTTTATATCCTATTCTTTAACAATCAATTATGCATCAAATTATTGAATAATGTAACCGTTGTACTTAAACCCACTCATGCTATACGCCAGTGTATACACAAGTGGTTATTTCTAAAAAATGACAATACAATTGGTTTTCACTCGAGTTTTCGTCTAAATCAGTTCACTTCGTCCAATAACCGGTATATCTCTACCTGACGAGTCTATCAATGTGTGCAGAAGCCAAAACAAACCCCGTTTGTTAAGTAAGCCTGGATCTCAATCCAATAGAGCAGCTGTGGGATGAGCTCTGGCGACGAATATGGGATCGTTCAGTGCAACCTCTGAATCTTCGACAGCTCCAGGTTGCTCTCCATTAAGAATGGGCGCTGATTCCCAAGAACGTTGTGCAACGTTACGTGCTTTGGATTCGACCTCGTTATGATGCAGTTTTTGCTGCTGGAGAGGGTTATGTCCGTTTTTGACCGAATTTAATTCAAGTAAACTGATTTAGACAAGAACGAGATATTCATTCGCCAGTGAAAACTAGCCATTTTTTTTTTTAAAATGACCCCTTGTCTAAACACTGGCGAACAGCATGAACGGATTTGAGTAAAACTGTTACATTTTTAATGAATTGACACAAAACTGATTGTTATGGAATATGGTATAGTAATATTTTCATTTTTATTATTTCTATTTTCCATAATTGCCCCGAGAAGTGACAGATGGATTTCTTTTGTAGTTGAGTATACATACACTATGTACTGGTAAACTACTTTTGAGCAGCCTGTCCATTTACAATGTGACTGATTTTCCCTTTAAATGTTTTGTATACTGGAAAACCCTATATGGGTACTTTGGCAAACAAGACATAGATGAAATCCAGCATAATGATGCATTTCATCAGTCTGCACTGTTTGCTTAGATTAAAACATCCTTCAGTGATCCAGAAATACATCATAATCTGTGACCCGTAAACAACACAATGGGCAGTCCCATGCTTATTCTATCAAAATGCCATCAGATTACAAAGGGTTAAGCCCAATAGCTAGGCGGCTAAGAGCCAAATTTTGGCCTGATTGTGCTATTCCGGATACAAGCATGAAATTTGGCACAGTTGTAGACCATGACTGACTGAGCAGAATAGGATATAGAACCACATTTGGAAATGCCTACTGCGCATGCGCAAAGCATTTTCTGATTTTAGGCTGTTATCATAGAGCTTTCATACAGTTTGACTTTAAAGAAGGGGTCATGTTGGCTGTAGAATAATAAAATGTGGCAGATTTGATGTCAATTGTTTGTAGTTGAGTCCTCTTCATACTTTAATTGCTGCGCATGCGCATAAATTTCGAATTTTGTACAAAGATTGTAATCTGTTTCTCTTTTATTGTCGCATGCGCAAAACCCTATGTCCCTATCAAAGGACCAAAGTAGGGACCTACAGATCTGTTAAGAGGTGCATTCACAGTGGGTTTCTTTAACCGGATGTTGTTTAGACGATAAACAAAGCCCCATTAATTTACAAGTATAAGCTTTCACAAAAAAGCTCTATCTACGCTAAGCATATATAAAATTGTTATTAGACTTAACAGTCAAGTTTTAAGCAAAGAGGAAAGGAGGCTTGTGGCAGACAGACAGACATACAATCAGTTCTTTTTTTTTTTGCTCAAGCTCAATGCCCTTGGAACACTGGACAGACGCGCTCACCACCTGAGTTACCAGGGTGGTCTAAAGTCACTACCACATATTTTCTTTGTGTTGACCAATTTGGATTGTTTTGACTTAGGGACGTCTCTGAAAAAGTTATGTTTACACCAAGGCAGTGACGTAGTTTACATAGGTCACTGGCCAAGACAGTATACCTTTTGATAGACAAACAGACGGACTCACAGACAGACAAATAGGTAGGCAGCAGACAGATATATTCTGTCATGGTTGAGCTCACAGACCTTATATCACTGTCTGTTGATGGACCGTCTGCAAACTGTCAGTGAACTGTATATGTATATTTTAAGTATCTCACTTCCCGTAAAGGAACTATACCAAACATTAGCTAGTCTACGCCAGTCTTTTTTATGTGGGTATGATAACATTCCATTTTTTTTTTGGGGGGGGGATGCCTGATATGCCTCATAGTTTTGGTTGAAAAGCTACTGTCTGGCTTCGAGGCATTTGGCCCTCCTGTAAAAAAATCGCATTTGGAGTCAGTGTTGTCATTTTGGATGGAGCCTCCAGTGTTTGAATACTTAAATGTGTAGGGGCTAGCACTGTTCAGTGAGCAGTATATGTTTTTAAAATGTTACACAATATTCACTTTTTGTGCAGTTGAATGAGTGGATTTAGTGTGCGGCACATGTTAGGGGGACAGTTTGAAATCATCAATAAGGGGGAAACGAGAAAACAACATCCACTGGTGGGTCGGTCCATTAAATAACTGTCATACCGAAAAACTGGCAAGATTTCTTTTGAGAAGATGACAATAAACTATATCAATATCTTTCCAACTGCTGTGTTTCTTGGACATTAGATATACCAACTAAGAAACAATAACCACAGATTGAGATCAGGTGTTGCACGATGAGAGTGTGACAATACTCTAGAGAGATCCCTGCACTTTACGGGAGAAGAAGCTCAGTCTTAGTGTGTCCTACTTGCGATATGTCTTCATTTGCGCCTTGTTTGCATGAGGACGCAGATACAGGACTATTAATTTTGCTCGTGCTATGGAAGCAGCTGAAGGGCCTAACAAGAAAATAAGCAGTTGCGCTATTGATACTGCTGTAGTAGCGTTGGTCATACCTGTGGTGCAACAGTTGTGAGTGGATGACCTGCAGGGTTGGCAAAAATCGCCTGCAATCGTTGGTGTGAAATCAAATTGTCTTGCTTTTTTTTCATTCACTCATAGGGTGCAATAAAACATCATTTCTCCTTGGTCGTGGAAAACGGTGGGTAAGCTTTCCAGCTGTAACTGGGTATTTTGTAAAAATGAACTCTCTCCCTGAAAAGCCACCTACAGAGTACCTTTGCACCATTGAAGGATTCATCACAGTAATTTATCATAGAACAAACAAGCACCTACATGAACATAGACATGGCTAGAAAGCATTTGTTTACTTAAAAGGTTTATTTGATGAAATGACAGCCCTTACGAAGATGGCTTTGTACCAGCACATTTTAAAGGCAGCATATCAAAGTAAGAAACGGGGCAAAGATCAGGAATCGATACAATTAAGCACCACACTGGACCCAGGATACCAATTGGAAAGTGACAACGTCACAAATAGACATCACAAACGAGAGCCAAGAGGTCAGCCCTTTCCCACCAAGGCTAATGTGTTAGGGTCAGTACTAGAACAGGTGAAATGATTACCAAGTCCAGCAAACTAATGTTTAGAACTAGACACTGGAATGTTCAGTCCAATGTGGACCACCATATCACAAGCATCAAAATCTTCTCTTGACCTTGTGAGATATGGCTGTCTTCAAGGTTGCAGAAGTAATAAATGCAGCTCTCCAGTGTACGACCCTTTGTGTCTGTGGTGACAACTTTGAGCACTACATTCTGTTAATTGATGATTGTTTTTAAAATAAGTAATGATAAATAACTGAAGATCCTTTGAGAAGGCTGTGTCATATCAGCTGACATACAGATTATGACACAAATTACCAGCTTTCTTGGTTCAATTTCACTTTGATAATGTATACGTTTGTATATAAGATCAAAGCGATCTTGTCATCTTTGCCTAGGGGCCAAGTGACCAAAAATAAGCGCATAACAATGCATGGACATAAGTCCAAAAGACAGCCAAACACTCTTCAGTTAACTCCATAACATGAGTTACAGTCGAATTTACATTACGGTATGTAGTCATTCAAGAACATGATGGGTAAACCATGCATGTCCCCAGCATAACAAGAGAAATTCATTCATGTCAAATGTTGCGCTAGAGAACCACTGTACTCGAATATCATGGTCATCGTTGGTTGGCTGCTGTCAACGAGGGTACAAAATATACCGTTTAAATGTGCCTGACTGTTAAAAAGGTAATAATTTAGTCAATATTTACTTTTGAAACATATTCTGTGCTTATTATTGTCACTTATATATCCAGCTGTGTATCTGCTTAACAAGCGTTAGTTGATACAGCACCTGAGTTATGCCAAAAAGGTGATATTTTTACTGAAAAAAGGACGGAAGGCATTTTTGTTTATGTTCTGGAACATATGCTTACTTTAGTTAGTTAATATAAAATGCAAAATATAAGTACTTTAATGCGCAAAAGTTCGAAATCTGAGGGCAGAGCATTTTAAAACTTATTCAAGTGAAACTGGTTTAAGCCCTCCAGTAAAATACCTTTACTGACCTTTCAAGGCGGTACTTCTTTGGTGGATCATTTGTTTTATTTTTGTATTGTGTTTGTCATGCTTTCGCGTCTGCTCATTGCTGCCGTGTGGTCACCTGCTGGGATAGGGCTGACCTCTTGGCTGTAGTTTGTCGCGTTAAATTGTGTGTGACTGTTACTTTCCCATTTGGTATCCTGTGTCAGGTGTGACACTTGATTGTATTGATTCCTGATCTAAGCATCCTTTCTTACTTTCATACTGTACGCATAGTACTACAAATATTTGCTGTTCTGGTCCAGTGACCGGGTCATAGATTGCATACAAATTGATTATATTTAGACCCTCAACTACTTGTACAATGCCCTTGACTACTCAAAGTTTGCGTAAAGCTACAAAATGGTTTGCAACTGCACAAAAAATAAACAGAAAAATGCAAAACATTCTATTCATTCACTTATTTGTATTCTTCATTATGTGATATCACTAAATCATAACTAATGACTCACTCATTTAGCTGTGAACACATTTCTGGCACATATTTAAAATCCCACTGGCTAGCCAGAAATTGGCTGGTATTAAGCTAGTTTTCGAATTTAAAGGCTCCAATTTGAGCCAGAATGGAATACACTACCTAAGTGATAATTGCAACTGTGAACAGCATCATAAAATTAATAGCTGTAAAGAACTAGCACATAGAATGGATCAAAGTAAACCAAAGTGATATAGTGTGTGCCCCCATCAACTACAACCAACCCGTGATGACTGCACTGCTCTAGTACAGTGGCTTTCTAGCGTGAATGCATGCGTAGCAAAAATTATTGGATAAATGATTGTGCAGAAACACATTTATTTCCCAGTCAAAAGATAAGTATTCCATTTATTCAATGGTTTCTACCGTTTTGACATTATCAAACAAGATAACCGAAGTATTAGTTAGTTTGTGCATGCGTAATTATGGAAAAAAATTAAAACAATAAAAAACAATATATTTGTTTATTCTTTAAGGACATCTAGAGATATAGTGGGTCGTTTTTTTAACATGTTAAACGCAAATATTGTTCTGTATAGTCAAGTGAGAACAAATTTTCTATAACTGAAGTGAATTTTGCCTTGCGCATGCGCAGAGGAAATTTGTCTAAGTGGTTCTATATCTAAAAATCATCAAGTGTGGAAAGTTCCATGCTTGTATCCGGAATAACACAATCTTGGCTCTTAGCCTCCTAGCTACAAACACTGAGCAACTATTTGATGGATGCCTTTGTAAAGGTCACATTCCATATTTGACCCTTTATGCACTAATGGACTCTTCCTTCTGGTATGATACAATAGACACTTAAAACAGTCCATTGTATATCTCGAGGTTCCAAATAAATTGTATTTCTTCATTTGAAGATTTTTTTATCATTGCAAACAGTGTAGACCCTGATGAAATGCGAGATTGTTGTTTGCAAAAGTACGCATTTAGGAGTCACTATTCTCTTCGACAAATACTAGTAAAATCAAAGAATCGTGAAAGCCTGAAATACAAAACCTATAGAGAGGTACCAAATTTGGTACCAAATTGATGCAATGACATGGCACTTTTAAGTAATTAATCGATATGCAAGTAATCTAATTTGCATATTCATGAATATTAATGAAGACATTAGAAATAAGATGAAAACAATATAGAAAAATGAAACCAACAAAATTAACTATATCCCAGCTGCTTAGTGTTTTATACTGCTCAAACTTGGTACCTGATTAATTCTAGGGCATAACAAATTTTATTAATTTTATAAATGATCATGGGATGAAATGACTCTTTAGTGCCAAATTTAGTAGTCTAGGATATGTACCAATTGAGATATAATTGATTTTGTAGGTACACACCTATTTTTGAGAATCACATTATGGGTGGCCATGAAACCATGCATTTTCAAATAGTCCAAACATGTATATTTTTAGGATAATTTTTATTTTCCAGATACGACTCACAAATTGTAAAGCTGGAGAATAAGGCCAAGTGGCCTGAGATGGAAAACAGGGGTATGGAAAACCTCTGGGATTTATAAAGTTTAACAACAAAACGTAATTATATAGGATATGAGTTATTTTTTTACTGATTAAAGAGTACAAGACCCCTCCCCCACCCATCTAGACCCTCATGTATGGATCAGCAAGACTATTTTTTTTAGTCTTGCTGATCCATACACGAGAGTCTGGATGGGAGGGGGAGCGTCTGGTTAAAATGGTGTACAGCATGCAGCTCCAAGTCATCTGGAAAAATGTTATAAAGCAGGTCTGACGCTTCAAAAATCGACTGGTAATTGAGCTGTTATGGACAAGTGAAGTTCACAAGGGACGCATGCAATATACATTACTCACTACACTTCATTCGATGAAGTAAAAGTGAGTATGACCAAGAAATACAGCAATCACAAACTGTAGACCAATAACAGCACATGGCACCGTAAGAAAGAGGCAAAGAACAATAACAGAAACATGACATCAAGAAGACATAAAAAGTAAAGCAACCAGCTCCCTCTTCCCCAACGAGATGATAGCAAAACTAGAAAGGACACCTCATACTGCATAACAAAACAAGGGCCAAACACAACAATAAACAATCATATAAACATCACCGGAAACTTCGCCTTAGATCAGACAGCAGCTGAGGCCACCCGGGGTTGAGGGGTGGGGGAAGGAGGGCTTAAATTAATGTTACTGGTCAAATCTTCCCCACCTAGATTCTGCTGCTGTCAAAGCACCAATCTAAGTCGTATTTTAAAAAGATAAATTTGAATATCCTCTATACCAGTATCATCTAAATTTTAGCATTATTGACAAACCAAGTATAAAATATAATAATAATTGGGCTTTGACTCGACAAAACCTGTTTTTGTAGTTTCTGAAAAAGCCGGGCTCAAACCAGTCTCCTCAGCCACAGAGACCAGCTAGAAACCTTAAATTTAACGTGTTGCAAGTTTAGCGGCTCTTCCTCGCGGTGCTTGGGGTTGTCTGCGGTTTGTGATTGTGGTATTTCCTGATCATACTTACTTACTATTTTAGATAGGCCAATTTTGAAAAAAGTGAATAACAAATCTTAGTCTGCACGGATGCGCAGGCTGGTCTGCGTATTTGTTCGCAAACCTCTGAATACATGTTTTCTCGTGTTGAGGCCCATATATCATAGAGAAACTAATCAGGGGATTTATAATTAACTGTCGAAAATTAACAAAACATATGTCCACCTGCATTAACAGAGCATCTGAAAAACTTCATAAAATTCAATATATGTTCAAATTTCAAAATGCGGCATTGAAACGAAAGGTGCCCACCAATATACTGGATGCAACGCCGCTTGTTCATACATGGCCAGAACCTTAGCTGCTTTCGTTTTCGCTTAGTAGGCTATTGTTAGTGTAGAGGTTTTTGTTTTTAGTATTAACAAGCAGCTCTCGTTCTTCACAACTTCCCATTATCCAGTTCCTCAAAGCCTGTCTAACAGTTTTGTCACAGAAACAAAATAATATGCAGTTCCAGAATGCCTGTCCACTAGCACCATAGCTTTGCATGTTCAAGAGTATTTGCAGGAAAGTTACCATCCTCGTATCTTCCAACGTTTCTTCGGGTAAGTAAGTAGTCACAAAGAACCGTATTAGACCCCACATTTTGAGAAGATAAATTATCAGCCACACAAACAAGAAATTTTTGTCTTCGTTTCTCAGCTTTGGTGTAATGGCACTGAGATGGTGATATTTGTATCTATACTTCTGAAAGAAAAATACAAACAACCATAGGTCGAAATGAGAATATTTTTTTTTAAAAATGTAATTATTTTCTAATCCATTCGTTTAAACATGCGTTTTGGGTGCTTTAAAGAACCGTCTCATTGAGGCGGTTCTTTTAAGTACCCACAACATAGATTTTGGCTGAGAAATTAGAAAATTAATTTCTTACGCAATCTTATTTACAGTGTACAAAATTGTGGATCCCGATCAGATGGCTACTTCCAGGTGGTGTAAAGGTCGGTGAGTAGGTGGGTGCCATATTGGGTCATTAGTAGTGGTGAGGGTGGTTTGAGGCTATGTAGGTAATAGTGTTTGATTATGTTCAATAAGAGAGGTCATTACTTAAACAGTGGAAATGCAGATGTAACCCACTGGAGATTAAGGATAATAGCGCATTTTCAGAAAACAGCACGAAATAACTGATTGCATGTTTCATCTCAAAATAATGCAGCCTTGAAAACATACAAAGGTATTCAGTCCCTATTTAAGCGCAATTGCAAAATGGAAGCAACCCCTTGAAGAGTTAGTAGTTTAAAGAAAAGTCATAATGAGCATTATTTTTAGAAAAATAAAAGTGAATATTTTTCCCCAAAATATATGTACTGTGATGGCGTTTGGTGGCTTGTTAGCATTTATCCTTGCGCTTTTTACAAGATAATGCACACAGCGGTCATACAAAAGACTAGACTGGTTCTCTCCTTTTAATAGCCTGTCAGCATATTAAATGGATAGATCTAGGGGAGGGAACCAGACTTACCACGAATATCAGAAATATATATAAGAAGCAGGTTGAAAGGTAACATGCTAATTGCCAAGCAACGTCAGATATATACATCCATGTGGTGATGGTTTCTGTAGGTAGATTACTTTTTATACCACACCAGACGCCTGTCCCATAACAGTAATCCTCACCTAGGTATCCCTTAGATAAAACGATGGTCACTATGAGAACTGAAATAAGAAATTCAGAACATTTTAACCCTGCAAGTAGTAAATATGTAAACTAATAAACTGTCAGTATTATGCATGATACATGATGATTCTAATTAGTAGCCGGTGCCAGAAGGAAATGTGTTCGTTCACCTTCAATTGACTGTTTGTGTTTCTAGGGCTATTGACTATCATGTGCTAAGCATAACGGATGTCATGACTGAAGGCAATATTGCATCTGTACTTGGCATCCACTATGAAAATGATACTTCCATGACCAAAAGCAGCAAAGTAGTTTTACTAATTTAGACACATTCCTTTGACAAAAATGTACATACCTGTAGCGTTGCATGACTACGTTTCATATAGTTTAAGAGACAATTAAAAAAAACGGTCAGATAGTACCTGTTTTCACATTTTAACTCAGGTCACTGTCTGCGCATATCATGTTCTTTGAAGAAAGCCACCTATCATATGACGTCGCGTCTATGAGTGAAATAACAACATGCATTACAAATGATAAAGCACTAGTGGTTTACAGATTTTCGGTACACAAAACGTTTTGAAATGATGTCCATAACAACGTCGCGTATCTATGGCAAAATCTTTACGTTTATACACAAAAAGCGCGAATACAAAAAATACTAAAAACTCATATGATAAATATAATCTAACAATCATTGAATTTATCAAACTCGTTGCGAAAACGTGATGAAATGCTCGACAAGCCTTGCATTTTATCACTTCCCCCAACTCATTTAATAAATTTAAAAAAAACTTGAGCACTCATGTTAGATTCTCTGCGTTCCTTACTGTATCCGTTATGAGCCACGCATATATTTCATTTTTGGCTTTAGCTTTCATTTTTTAACTGTTTCTGTGTTTCATAATTTTGTTTATGACTATTGATGCTATTGATTTATATATAATTAAAAATTAAAAAAGACACACTGGAACAGCAACCGGTATCATCAACACTTAAAGTGTTCCAGTGTGTCTTTTTTTTAATTTTTAATTATTTTTTACCCGTTTATGGACTGAATTGTTTTTCTTCTTCGGAATATATATATATATATAAATTATCCTTGTGTCGGTATAGATATAAAAATAATAGAATGAACATTGATTCCTGTAGCGCTTTCACTAATAGAACATTAGATCTTAGCAGGATATGAATCGCCACGTTGTTTTGACGTTATAAATTTAATATATATATATATATATATATATATATATATATATATATATGCAATACTATATATATATATATATATATATATATATATATATATATATATATATATATATATATATATATATATATATATATATATATATATATATATATATATATATATATATATATATATATATATATATATATGCAATACTTTTGACCTGCATTAAGCGATATTTGGTATTGAAACCCTATTTTCTGTTCGTTTTACAAAGGTCTTACTGTACCACAAATCTTAATTGCGTTACTAGTAATTTAAAGGTATGAAAACAAACATACTTACGAGGTTCACCTCAGCTAATAACAAACATACTTACGAGGTACATCCCAGCTAGTAACAAACATACTTACGAGGTACAACCCAGCTAATAAAAAACATACTTACGAGGTACATCCCAGCTAGTAACAAACATACTTACGAGGTACACCCCAGCTAATAAAAAACATACTTACGAGGTACATCCCAGCTAGTAACAAACATACTTACGAGGTACACCCCAGCTAATAAAAAACATACTTACGAGGTACATCCCAGCTAGTAACAAACATACTTACGAGGTTCACCCCAGCTAATAAAAAACATACTTACGAGGTACATCCCAGCTAGTAACAAACATACTTACGAGGTACACCCCAGCTAATAAAAAACATACTTACGAGGTACACCCCAGCTAATAAAAAACATACTTACGAGGTACACCCCAGCTAATAACAAACATACTTACGAGGTACACCACAGCTAATAACAAACATACTATGGAGGTACACCCCAGCTAATAACAAACATACTATGGAGGTACACCCCAGCTAAAAACAAACATACTTACGAGGTACACCCCAGCTAATTACAAGGAAGAGCAGCTTTGAAAAGAATCTCTCCTGTTTGTCAGTCTTCACAAACACAGACAGGAACATATGCAATGCAATGAAAAATGTCCAAAAGAACGACGCCATGTTGGAATACGTTGTGACGTAGCTCTGAATTGTGCACACCATGTCGCTGTCCGGCTGCAAGGTGCTGTTCGTGCAGTTTGTGGTAGCATGGTTGACGTCATTATGAACTATGGAGTATCTGGCTGTAGCGACTAAGTTGCCGACGGCTGTGAAGAAGTCAGAAATAGTAAGATATAACAAAAGCTGTCGGGTGAAGTTTCGTACAACAGGCAATCTATAAAAGGTGTAGAATATTAGAAGGGCTCCTAAAATTGACAAACAGCTGCTGATGCCCGTCAATGCAAGCGTGTGGGTGTGTATCTGCACTGATGTCATCTTTCTCACGAATCACACAAACTGTTAATATAATAGGAACAACAACGTATTCATAACCAAGAAAGCCAGAAAGATAACTGTCATATAATCCAATATACTGATAAAATAAAAAAAAGGCTTTATCAATAGAACGTTACATATATCTTCATAATCTGATCTAATCTCATCTTTCGTCCGCCAGTTCGGTGTAATGCTCAGTAATGCGATTTTTTAAAGATCCTAAATAACATCCAACCTATATTGAAACAGGCCGTTCACTAACTAACACATTAACGTAACCCGAACATGATTTCTCTGACAGCAGCACTTAACTTGGCTTCAAGAAAGAAGGTTAGGCTGTCCCGTCTGCTCTGTGATGTCTTGCTGTTATGTACAAAATCCTACTGGCAAGGATACTCAGTTTCCTTTTTTAACTTGTCTCTGAAAACAGAAATACCACATTCTACCTGAAAAGCGTGCATACTCTTTAAGCGCACTCTGAATACTTTATGGTTTTTAAACACTATTTTTTAAACATCTATCATTTCATGGATTAACCGTGACGATGAAAAATGTGTACCCTGGTCAGCTAACTTCACCATAAGCCAGCTTATCTGGATCTACACATTTTTAGAGGAGGTTGTTACAGATTTTTAAAGATCATATGACGTCGCGTCTGGGAGTGATATAACGCCATGTATTAAAATCGAAAAAATGCATTGCAAAAAAACATTGCAAAAAGCAAAATGCCCAGCAAGCCTCACATTGTATCTCTTTTCCCCAACTCGTTTAATGAATTTAATAAAACATGAGGTTTCCTCCTCTATAAATCATAGCCAGATCCCAAATATAGGGTCAGTGATCAACCTTTATTAGGTGGTTTTCTCACTGACAAGGAAATATGTGTTGATACCAATTTTACAATTAACAAAACAACAATAATTTATCATAATATGACGTTGCGTCTGGGAGTGAAATAACGCCATGTATTATGGTGATGGGGAAAAACCGCATGCATATTAATTCAAAACACCAACTACACAGATTTTATGAACATCATATACTTTCACTTTGTACAGTCGATAGTTTTTACTGCGTTCAGAACAATAAATAGCACTCATTTTCAATGCTACAGTATATGCTTTCACTGTTAGTAAGGGGTACTGTCACTGCATCTCGAAATAAAAAAAAATCACAATAGTATGAGATTGCTATTGTTGGAGGATCATAATTAAGTCTTTCCCACTTCAGGATGGGGTAATTTCATTTTAACAAAGCTGTTTTTTACTTTCTTAAAACCATACTTTTAAAAAGATAATGCGTTTCATATGTTCCATCCTCTTGTGGTTATTTTTTTACCATAATATGACATGTATTTAATACCCCCATACACTCCTGGCCATAAACTTCCACATCATTCTTAGACTCAGCAACATATAGTGAAAGTTGGCGACTTGGCGTTTAAGTCGCCAGTAGCAAGTGGTTTTTCTGCTCTGGTTTGAAATGTGTTTACACAAATGCCAAAACCCTCGTTAAATAAAGGATCTTAAATGAATGGTCATGTTTTAATGAATTTATTAAACGAGTTGGGGAAAACAGATAAAATGCGAGATTTGCCGAGCATTTTATCTCTTTTTCGCAACGAGTTTAATAAATTCAATAATATAAGAGCACGAATGTTAGATTCTATTTATCATATGGCATTAAGATCACTTTGAAGTCTCATTTCTGGCGTAAAGGCGTCATAATTATGTTAGTATGTACGCAACGTTGTTATGGACGTCATAACGTTTCCGTAAATCGATAAACCAATAGTGGTTTATCGATTTTATTATATACAAAGTAATGAAATACAGAAAAATATTGATTAAATATAATTCATATTTTAAAAAAGCTGTATTTCACAGCCGTTAAAATATCAAAAGCTGTATTTTCACTGCAGTGAAAATATAAGTTGTATTTCACGGGTGAAATTGGATATCCTCTGCTTTCTCCATTGACTTCCTTGAGCCCACTTCAGAATTTCAAACGCCTGTAACTTTCTTATTAGTGGACAAAAACACAAAGTGTGGGTATTCATTTTCTTAGTTAGATCGCAAGAAATATTTTGGTAATAAAATTGTCAAGATTTGCTGAAATTTTCACTTTTTCTACTCCTGCTCTTATGCTTTCAGTTTTGGCCGTCATTGTACATTATGCAATGTCATCATTAAAATGACGCAATGTGCGAACGTGTATGACGTCATTTACTGCAAAAAATCTGTAACGCTTAAAATGGTATATAATAAAAAGAAAATTCAAATTTTTGAAATGAATATGCCATTTATTTCATCTCGTGAAGCGAGAAAATGTATATTTCATTTGTGGCTTTGCCACTCATGAAATATGCATTTTTCGCTTCACTCGATGAAATAAATGGCATATTCATTCCAAAAATTTGAATATCCTCTATTTATTGCATGGTGTTATTTCACTCTCAGACGCGACGTCATATGATAATAAACATTTTAAACTACAAGCTATTGTCGATATATATATATATATGACCCAGATATTATGGGAATAATATAGACATGGTTGAATTGTAAAATTTCGGATAATGAATATTGTATTGAGGGTTACCATAAAAGTATTCGTCAAGACTGAGTTGATACAAAGGATGGTAGAGGAGGAGGAGGAGTCTTATTGCTTATTAAGAACTCTATTAATTATGTTCTAATAATTGTTCCTGACAACAGAATAGGTTATAATAATTCAGTTTGAAGAGATGAAGTTAATAACGATGGGAAAAAGACAGTAATTGGTGTTGTTTACAGATCTCCTAACTCTACTGAGACCAACAATGAAAAACTTTACAAGTGTATCCAAGAATTGAGCAATAGAAACTTTGTAAATATGGTTGATTTTAATTATCCAAATATTGACTGGAATAATCTTCATACAACATGTGATTGTTTGGATTTTATGAACTCAATCATGCACAATTTCATATGTCAGCATGTGAATTTTCCAACTAGGGAGAATAATATTTTAGACTTGTTTATCTCGTCTGATCCTAACATGGCGAACAATTTACAGTGTGTTGGTAAAATTAGTAGCAGTGATCATGGTGTTATATTAGCAGAATTGAACTTTAAGACATGTGTTGCTGAAAATTTTCCAAGAAATATCGGATTGGAAAAAAACTAAGCTGTATAGAATTAAAGAGAGTTTGAACATTGATTGAAAGCAGAAATTAGAAGGGATGGGCACATTTTCAAGTTTTCAAGAATTTAAGACATTACATAATAATAGCATTAACAATAATGTACCTATGAAAAAGAGAAGCAAGAAAAATAAGAAAATATGCATAACAAGAGAAATTGTCAGACAAATTAGAAAGAAAAACACCTGTATAGGAACTAAAAATTAACAAGAGAACCTCAGACATATAATCGTTACAAAGAAGTTGAAACGCGTGTAAAACAACTCATTAAAGACTCTGTTCAGCCTTTTGAGCAAAAGTTAGGAGATACTATAAAACATGACTCTAAATCCTTTGACTAGTATGTAAAGAGCAAACGGCAGGTTAAAGACAGGATTGGTCCCCTGAAGGGACAGAATGGCGAAATTAGTTGAGACTCGAAGTTTATGGCTGAAAAGTTAAATGCTTTCTTTGCATCCTCAATTTACACGAGAGAATCCTGAAATATTATAAATTCAAACGTTAAATTCAAAGGAGATTCTGAGGGAAATTTCACAGACATTAATAGCACTCCAGAATTAGTCAGAAAACACCTGCTTAAACTAAAATGGAATAAATAACCTGGACCTGACAATATTGGCTCCTGACTTCAAATGGACATTTGTGATTATATTCCAGGGCCATTAATCTTAATTGTAAATATGAGTATTCATCTTAAGCCAGTGCTAACTGACTGGAAACATGCCAATGTTACACCCATATCTGAGAAAGGTGATATATCGGATCAAGGGAATACCGACCAATAAGCTTAGCTTCACAGATCTGCAAAGTTCTTCAATCCATTTAACGAGACTATAATGTGAACCGTGGACATTCGTAATACACATACAATACTGTTAAAGTCCCAACATGGCATTACTAAAGGAAATTTTGTTTAACTAATTATTATTATTCCTGGAAGGTGTTATTAAAGCAATTGATGAAGGCAAGCCTTTGAATGTGATTTATCTGGACTTTAGCAAAGCCTTTGATAAGGTGCCTCACAAAATACTTCTGCTCAAAATTGAATCTCATGGTATAAGTGGCAATGTAGCAGCATGGATCCGTGAATGATTGTGTGATCAAAAGCAACAGGTTGTATTGAATGACAAAGGCTCTGTCCTTGGAACGGTACCCTTTTTTTTTATTTTTGTAAATGATATTGATACAGTAATATCCAGCCACATCCAGAAGTTTGCAGATGATTGTAACGTTTATAGATCTGTTTCAACAGCAGAGGATATTGATATACTTCAGCAAGATATAAAACTTATATCAATGGTCCAAAGATTGGCAAATGCTTTTTAATGTGAAGAAATGTAAAGTACTCCATATAGGACATAATGTTCAATGCACATTGTGATTAAAGTATGAATGGTGATTGTTTTCAACCGGTTACAGAAGAGACTGCCTTGGGTATTATTGTGTCAAATGACTTGAAGACTTCCAAACAATGTGTTAGCGCAGTTAAGAAAGCCAATATGACACTAGGATTGATTAAACGCCATATAGTATCAAGGGATATAAACACCATAAAGCCTTGTGAGACCAAAAAACTTGTTAGAATATTGTATACAAGCATGGAATCCGTCATTAATCAAAGATATAGATTATCTTGAACAAGTTCAACACAGAGCAACCAAGTTGATTCCTGATATAGCTCATTTGTCATATCATGAAAGGCTAAAGTATTTATATCTTACCACCTTAGAGTTAAGAAGTTATCATGGAGACCTTACTGAAACATTTAAAATACTTAAAGAATTAGAAGGCATTCCATCGAATATCCTTTTTGAACTAAATACATCTGTCACACAAGTAAAATAAACCAAACATTTCAGTCAACGTGTGATCAATAAATGGAATCGACTCCCAGAGTAAGTTAAATCACACTGGTCAATGTAAACGCACCAGTGGTTGCTACAATGAGCTGGTGTTTGAATTTTTCAGCAGAGGTGGTGGCGTAAAGGTAAAAAAATCTATACCCGTTGACTTTATTATTTATTTATAAACTTGCATTTATTTTATTTGTGATGACACCTTGCGCACAGACCACCTGTAACATTTCAGTTTATGGCTCTGTCAAGCAAAATCTTAGTGATTAAGTTTGGACTGCAAAACCAACAAAGTTCTGGAGTTTTGCCGCGACAGGTGCTTTTTTCTAGTGTAACTGCCTAAATTGAGGGAAATCTGCATGTCTAAGCGCAGCTGTTGTCATATTTCCATGAAACATCAAAAAAACGATAACTACTTTGTATTTTTTTTCTTAGTAAACTAGCAAATGTTTTATTGAGGAATTTTATTACAACGCACTGGGAGCATTTTTTTGATGCATTGATACAACGCACTGATGGTTGCACAGAAGTCCTGTGGTTGCTGGTGCAGACTCACCACATCATTTGCTGTTCACATAAACATTACAAAAATCGCCATTTCAACCAGCACATGGTATTTCGATACTGTGAAGAAGGCTCAGGCGAGCCTGTGCAAACGAGTAGTATGTGTGGCACTATAGGGTCAATGACGTCACGACGTCAGATCCAAGATGGCGGCCCCCACGACTTCCGGTCCAAGATGGCGGCCCCCACGACACCAAGATGGCAGCCCCACGACACCAAGATGACGGCCCCTGTGACGCGTTCGGTTACACCTCGGAGGGTGAGTCAACGCCCTAGACCACGAGAAGGTAGCGTCACGTCCTAGAGCGCGGTGTCGTTCTTCTATATACAAGGGTGAGGGGCCTCTCAATTATTTCCGGGTGGTTTTTTTTACGAAGTTCAGAACGAGAGCCAGTCTTTAATGGTGTAGCGGGTCCCAGCGCTCTGTTTATCCCGTTCCCCGGGTGGACCCTTTTGTTTCAGCACGGTCCTTTCACGTCTTTTTCCACGTACTGATCGGCTTCGTAATTGGGTCGTAAAGGCTGAGAGGGCTATGATTTGGTTTTTTTACGAAGTTCAGAACGAGAGCCAGTCTTTTAATGGTGTAGCGGGTCGCAGCGCTCTGTTTATCCCGTTCCCCGGGTGGACCCTTTTTTTTCAGCACGGTCCTTTCATGTCTTTTTCCACGTACTGATCGGCTTCGTAATTGGGTCGTAAAGGCTGAGAGGGATATGATTGTCTATCAACGTAGAACGGGCTCCTCGCCATGCATATGGCGTCGGGCTAACTTAGGAACATATTGCGCAATTATTTGCTGTTCGTCCTTTAGTATCTTAATGAATTCCAGTCCAAAGTTGCTGTCTTACGCCCTCTGTTCGTTATACTATCCTCTCCTTTTCGCTTAAGCTCTGATTTTGCCATTTCTAAAGCTTGGGCTACTGGGGTGACCAGGTTCACTACGGGTTTTTCCTTTTGTCTCATTTCTTTCAACTCTCTGTATTTTCGGCCACTACCCACAATATAATGACCCTGACTGTCGCGTTCTGCATAGCCATCTCTAACATCCAGCAAGTGCTGATACCATTTGTCGGGATCCGAGACGTATGGAATCCATTTCTGCTGTTGGTAATCGTAAACGAGTCTAGTGCCCATCTCTTTTCATCGATTTCCTCCTTCGTGCTCGAGTTATTCTTACGCTCTATTCATACGAACGGGCGAGAGTCTAGTTCACTATCCTCAAGCACCTCAATTAATCGCACAGCAGCCTCTCTGGCTTCGCGCCGTAGTTGTCTACATCTCATCCGAAACAACAGTTCCTCAAACAAAGCTATACACATAAAAGTAATGGCGAACATATTTACGCCTACTCAATACTTAATCCCTTTTCTTAGTTACCAGTTTTGATAGTCATTTAGGTTACACTCCAAACACCGTAATGCCCCTAACTGATTCATGTGATCACTTTGCACGTAACAGGATACGACCCCGTCTAGTTTGGGTAAGGCCCTTCCAATTTCTGTTAAGAGTTCTTTGACGGCAATGTATTCTAGGGGTCTCAGGTATAATCTCTTTTTCGTAGGTATCACCTCTTCTTGCGGCTTCCAATCCTGCCTTATATCCATACATGCGCTGCCCTCGGTGATGGTACAATAAAAGTTCCCTCCAAGTTGACTCTTATAGTTTTGTTTCTCTGTCCTCGCTTGATCCGCGTATTCTAAGTAATCCAACCAATTCTTCCATCGCATCAAGGTTAAGCTGATACCTTTTTTGGTTGGTTTGTCATCTTTCCATTCTCTCAGGTCAACACGCAGTTCACCTTTCCATTCTGTGACCTCGATTAAGTGATCGTTTCCGAGACTGAATCTGCATCTAGACATGTTTACTGTTTGACTGTCAGAATAAATATGACTAGATTGCTGCAAAGCGCCTTATATAGTGAGAGGTCTCTTCTGATTGGTCAATTATCCAGCCATCCGATTGGTCAACCTCCTCACTCCTGATCCCTCCTCCTCATTCTCCTTCACGACGTAGTAGAGTCCTCTTGGTCTTCAGAGGCTTTCTCGGTTTCTATATTATGATTCGGCCATACGTCCATAAATAAATCTTTTCTGAGTTTGATGGCTTGTCTGATAGAGTCCGCCTGATTCATATCGTGTTGGTTCTTAAACGTTTAAGCCGATTCCAGTATTCGCTGTTGAACAGGATCCTCTTGTAGCTCGTAATAATCTATTAGAAATTGAGCGTAATCTCGTCTGAGTTTTTTGCGGAGAGAAGGCAAATCATCATTGGCTGCGAGATGAATAGCTTTATCCGAACTAAAACCTCGCTCTTCATAAGCATTCACTTTAGCTTTAAACTGCTCTACGTTCTCCTGCCTGATCGGATTTTGAAATCTCCTGTTCCAGATGTCGAGTTTAGAGCGCTCATCTCTTTGTTTTCTTCGTTTACCTGGAGGGCTTAAATCGCTTACCCTCCTATTCCATATATACGGTTTATAACTTTCATCTCTTTCTTTATCCGGAGGGCTGATAGAGCGTATATAATCTAGGGACTCCACACTGTCAGCATCTTCATCATCAGAAATATCTCCGTCATCGGGAGACTGTTGATCGACAAATATGTCAGTTTGTAGTCTGTCCTGTTCGGATGTACTCGATTTAAGATCTAGGACGAGGTAACCATAAGGTCTTGCCGTGGCATCTTCAAATTTCCTCATAAATGTGGCGCAAGTGGACGGATAAATTCTTCTTGCCAAGGTTGCAACTTGTTGTCTGTCGATCGGATTATTAAACAAGACCAAATATTGCGTATTTAAAGCGATATCCCTGCAAGCTCTACCTTGAGGAAATACGTTTTGAGTCAAATACACGATAGATATATTCCTGTGGTGACTGCCTTTCGTAAAAAGGTCGGCAATTCTCTGGTCACACTTTGCTTCGGTCATCAGGTCATCAAAAATGATTAGGTTACTTTTTGAGGGATCCATAAACTGAGCATTATCTAGATAGTCTGGGATACCCCGTATAAATTCTATACATGGAATTCTCTTCTGAAGGTCTTCGTACAGGGGCTGCCATTGTCCAAAACACCATAAGATTCGTTCCGGTGGCGGTTGTACTAACGAGGAAAGTAACAGTTTTCTAGTCCATTCCGTTTTCCCCGATCGGCTGGGTCCATTTACCATCATAGAGAAAGGGTGTCTAAATGTCATTTCCTTCAATGGTTGTGACTGGTCGGTATATTTCCCACTGCCATGGACATTGCGTTCATGTCTTTGCAATGCATCACGCCTACTATAGGACTGGTTGCAGATCAAACACCTGATCATTTTGTCTCAGTTAGTATTGCTTGTCTACCTTCATACGGGTGTCATCCTTCTTACGATCATTGGATCATTGTTACCACCACCACCACCACCACCACCGACACCACCACCACCACCACCACCTCCACCACCACCACCACCCACCACCACCACCACCACCCATTCCCACCACATGGTGGACCATTGTTTCCTGACTGTACATTCACTGTATCCTCACTGTATCCCACTGTACCCCAACTGAACCCTCACTGTATCATCACTGTACCCCACTGTACTCTCACTGTATCCCCACTGTATCCTCCCTGTACCCTCACTGTATCCCACTTTACCCCAACTGAACCCTCACTGTATCCTCACTGTGCCCCAATGTACCCTCACTGTATCCTCACTGTACTCTCACTGTATCCCCACTGTATCCACCCTGTACCCTCAATGTATCCTCCTTCCCTCCTCCTCCTCACCCTCTCCTCCTCCCTCCTTATCTCACTGTACCCCAACTGAACCCTCTATGTGCCCCAATGTACCCTCACTGTATCCCCACTGTACCCTCACTGTATCCCAACTGAACCCTCACTGTATCCTCACTGTGCCCCAATGTACCCTCACTGTATACTCACTGTACCCCACTGTACTCTCACTGTACCCCCACTGTATCCTCCCTGTACCCTCAATGTATCCTCCTTTCCTCCTCCTCCTCACCCTCTCCTCCTCCCTCCTAATACCACTGTACCCCAACTGAACCCTCACTGTGCCCCAATGTACCCTCACTGTATCCTCACTGTACCGCACTGTACTCTCACTGTATCCCCACTGTATCCTCCCTGTACCCTCACTGTATCCTCCTTCTCCCCTCCTCCTCACCCTCTCCTCCTCCCTCCTAGCTCCATTATGAATTTGAACTATCATGATCACTGTTTTTTACGGCCATTATACTCGTTGTAGAGCGTTCTATCATCGTAGGTTCACCGGTAATTGTGGGTTGACCATGATTATATAATGATTAAGCATAACAGTTTCGCTTTAAACAACCAGTCGTAAGCATTTACGCTATGTATAGTCTTAAGATGATGTACTACATTTAGCATATCCTTTCTATAGCATATTGGACACTGGATCTTGTATCTATGAGGCATAGTTTTGATCTGTTTTTAAACACCATTTAAAACGAAACTTTATGTATATCAGCTTGCTGGGCAAGCCTTTCATTTTAAATCGAAACTTTTATAATACAAACGCGAACCTTCCTTTTATAACGACACTTTTATGTATAACCTGGCAACCCTTTCCTTTTAAATCTAAACGCTTATAATACAAGTGCGAGCCTTCCTTTTAAAACGACACTTTTATGTTTCAGCTTCCTGGGCAATGCTTTTCACGCATTCTTATAACGCGAAGATGAATCACGCTATGAAAAAAAAACGTGTGGTGTTCCAAATCACCAAACGTTTGAGCTAAATAGTATCATTTAAACTGTTCAATTTGCATGTTCGACTGTCATATTAGCTATGACTCGATTGCATGCGATGCGCATTATATAGCGAGAGGTTTTTTTCTGATTGGTCAATTAAAAGTAATATCGTTATAAATGTATAGCATAAAGCCATACATTTCGCAATTCGTCTCTAGACTATGAACAGACGATACGTAAGTTGAATTTAGGGGTTAACTGTCTCATGTACCTACCTGTACACGAGCAGCGAAGGCTCTGGCGGTAACAGCTTGTGTTAAGTAGCTCTGTAATGCGATCATGAGTCGACTAATTAATGTCTACATACGATGATGTCATCCAAAATGGCCGTCGCCCATGCGCAATGAGAGCATCTAATTAAACATCATCTATATCCGTACTTTGTACATTAGTTCTCAGGTAAATTTTGACGTCTAACCCTTCCGTCTAACAAAGGCGAAGAATGAGAATAATCGCATTATTGGTGTATTTATATACCCTAGACATTTAGCATGAAAAGGGCGAAATCGCCATCGCCTTTCCTAGTACATAACATCAAACGTCTGGTCCGATGGACAGGCTCATCTGCTTGAATAACGCACTCTGATCAGTAAATTCGATGTTGAACAGCGAAGACCCAACGCAATGATACAGCAAAGTCGTGCGTATTGAAAAGGTGGGTTTTCCGTGGGCCTGTCTCAATTCATTCATTACTCCTGAATTGTAAAATCGATAAGCGATTTCAAAACATGGATCAAAGTAGAGGCATCCGGTCAAATCCGGTCAGCAGCTGATTATATTGGTGAATGAATTGAGACAGGCCCACGGAAAACCCACCTTTTCAATACGCACGACTTTGCTGTATCATTGCGTTGGGTCTTCGCTGTTCAACATCGAATTTACTGATCAGAGTGCGTTATTCAAGCAGATGAGCCTGTCCATCGGACCAGACGTTTGATGTTATGTACTAGGAAAGGCGATGGCGATTTCGCCCTTTTCATGCTAAATGTCTAGGGTATATAAATACACCAATAATGCGATTATTCTCATTCTTCGCCTTTGTTAGACGGAAGGGTTAGACGTCAAAATTTACCTGAGAACTAATGTACAAAGTACGGATATAGATGATGTTTAATTAGATGCTCTCATTGCGCATGGGCGACGGCCATTTTGGATGACATCATCGTATGTAGACATTAATTAGTCGACTCATGATCGCATTACAGAGCTACTTAACACAAGCTGTTACCTCCAGAGCCTTCGCTGCTCGTGTACAGGTAGGTACATGAGACAGTTAACCCCTAAATTCAACTTACGTATCGTCTGTTCATAGTCTAGAGACGAATTGCAAAATGTATGGCTTTATGCTATACATTTATAACGATATTACTTTTAATTGACCAATCAGAAAAAAACCTCTCGCTATAAAATGCGCATCGCATGCAATCGAGTCATAGCTAATATGACAGTCGAACATGCAAATTGAACAGTTTAAATGATACTATTTAGCTCAAACGTTTGGTGATTTGGAACACCACACGTTTTTTTTCATAGCGTGATTCATCTTCGCGTTATAAGAATGCGTGAAAAGCATTGCCCAGGAAGCTGAAACATAAAAGTGTCGTTTTAAAAGGAAGGCTCGCACTTGTATTATAAGCGTTTAGATTTAAAAGGAAAGGCTTGCCAGGTTATACATAAAAGTGTCGTTATAAAAGGAAGGTTCGCGTTTGTATTATAAAAGTTTCGATTTAAAATGAAAGGCTTGCCCAGCAAGCTGATATACATAAAGTTTCGTTTTAAATGGTGTTTAAAAACAGATCAAAACTATGCCTCATAGATACAAGATCCAGTGTCCAATATGCTATAGAAAGGATATGCTAAATGTAGTACATCATCTTAAGACTATACATAGCGTAAATGCTTACTACTGGTTGTTTAAAGCGAAACTGTTATGCTTAATCATTATATAATCATGGTCAACCCACAATTACCGGTGAACCTACGATGATAGAACGCTCTACAACGAGTATAATGGCCGTAAAAAACAGTGATCATGATAGTTCAAATTCATAATGGAGCTAGGAGGGAGGAGGAGAGGGTGAGGAGGAGGGGGGAAGGAGGATACAGTGAGGGTACAGGGAGGATACAGTGGGGATACAGTGAGAGTACAGTGCGGTACAGTGAGGATACAGTGAGGGTACATTGGGGCACAGTGAGGGTTCAGTTGGGGTACAGTGGTATTAGGAGGGAGGAGGAGAGGGTGAGGAGGAGGAAAGGAGGATACATTGAGGGTACAGGGAGGATACAGTGGGGGTACAGTGAGAATACAGTGGGGTACAGTGAGTATACAGTGAGGGTACATTGGGGCACAGTGAGGATACAGTGAGGGTTCAGTTGGGATACAGTGAGGGTACAGTGGGGATACAGTGAGGGTACATTGGGGCACATAGAGGGTTCAGTTGGGGTACAGTGAGATTAGGAGGGAGGAGGAGAGGGTGAGGAGGAGGAGGGAAGGAGGATACATTGAGGGTATAGGGTGGATACAGTGGGGATACAGTGAGAGTACAGTGAGGATACAGTGAGGGTACATTGGGGCACAGTGAGGATACAGTGAGGGTTCAGTTGGGGTAAAGTGGGATACAGTGAGGGTACAGGGAGGATACAGTGGGGATACAGTGAGAGTACAGTGGGGTACAGTGATGATACAGTGAGGGTTCAGTTGGGGTACAGTGGGATACAGTGAGGATACAGTGAATGTACAGTCAGGAAACAATGGTCCACCATGTGGTGGGAATGGGTGGTGGTGGTGGTGGTGGTGGTGGGTGGTGGTGGTGGTGGTGGAGGTGGTGGTGGTGGTGGTGGTGTCGGTGGTGGTGGTGGTGGTGGTAACAATGATCCAATGATCGTAAGAAGGATGACACCCGTATGAAGGTAGACAAGCAATACTAACTGAGACAAAATGATCAGGTGTTTGATCTGCAACCAGTCCTATAGTAGGCGTGATGCATTGCAAAGACATGAACGCAATGTCCATGGCAGTGGGAAATATACCGACCAGTCACAACCATTGAAGGAAATGACATTTAGACACCCATTCTCTATGATGGTAAATGGACCCAGCGGATCGGGGAAAACGGAATGGACTAGAAAACTGTTACTTTCCTCGTTAGTACAACCGCCACCGGAACGAATCTTATGGTGTTTTGGACAATGGCAGCCCCTGTACGAAGACCTTCAGAAGAGAATTCCATGTATAGAATTTATACGGGGTATCCCAGACTATCTAGATAATGCTCAGTTTATGGATCCCTCAAAAAGGAACCTAATCATTTTTGATGACCTGATGACCGCAGCAAAGTGTGACCAGAGAATTGCCGACCTTTTTACGAAAGGCAGTCACCACAGAAATATATCTATCGTGTATTTGACTCAAAACGTATTTCCTCAAGGTAGAGCTTGCAGGGATATCGCTTTAAATACGCAATATTTGGTCTTGTTTAATAATCCGATCGACAGACAACAAGTTGCGACCTTGGCAAGAAGAATTTATCCGTCCACTTGCGCCACATTTATGAGGAAATTTGAAGATGCCACGGCAAGACCTTATGGTTACCTTGTCCTAGATCTTAAATCGAGTACATCCGAACAGGACAGACTACAAACTGACATATTTGTCGATCAACAGTCTCCCGATGACGGAGATATTTCTGATGATGAAGATGCTGACAGTGTGGAGTCCCTAGATTATATACTCTCTATCAGCCCTCCAGATAAAGAAAGAGATGAAAGTTATAAACCGTATATATGGAATAGGAGGGTAAGCGATTTAAGCCCTCCAGGTAAACGAAGAAAACAAAGAGATGAGCGCTCTAAACTCGACATCTGGAACAGGAGATTTCAAAATCCGATCAGGCAGGAGAACGTAGAGCAGTTTAAAGCTAAAGTGAATGCTTATGAAGAGCGAGGTTTTAGTTCGGATAAAGCTATTCATCTCGCAGCCAATGATGATTTGCCTTCTCTCTGCAAAAAACTCAGACGAGATTACGCTCAATTTCTAATAGATTATTACGAGCTACAAGAGGATCCTGTTCAACAGCGAATACTGGAATCGGCTAAAACGTTTAAGAACCAACACGATATGAATCAGGCGGACTCTATCAGACAAGCCATCAAACTCAGAAAAGATTTATTTATGGACGTATGGCCGAATCATAATATAGAAACCGAGAAAGCCTCTGAAGACCAAGAGGACTCTACTACGTCGTGAAGGAGAATGAGGAGGAGGGATCAGGAGTGAGGAGGTTGACCAATCGGATGGCTGGATAATTGACCAATCAGAAGAGACCTCTCACTATATAAGGCGCTTTGCAGCAATCTAGTCATATCTATTCTGACAGTCAAACAGTAAACATGTCTAGATGCAGATTCAGTCTCGGAAACGATCGCTTTATCATGGTCACAGAATGGAAAGGTGAACTGCGTGTTGACCTGAGAGAATGGAAAAATGACAAACCAACCAAAAAAGGTATCAGCTTAACCTTGATGCGATGGAAGAATTGGTTGGATTACTTAGAATACCCGGATCAAGCGAGGACAGAGAAACAAAACTATAAGAGTCAACTTGGAGGGAACGTTTATTGTACCATCACCGAGGGCAGCGCATGTATGGATATAAGGCAGTATTGGAAGCCGCAAGAAGAGGTGATACCTACGAAAAAGGGATTATACCTGAGACCCCTAGAATACATTGCCGTCAAAGAACTCTTAACAGAAATTGGAAGGGCCTTACCCAAACTAGAGGGGGTCGTACCCTGTTACGTGCAAAGTGATCACATGAATCAGTTAGGGGCATTACGGTGTTTGGAGTGTAACCCTAATGACTATCAAAACTGGTAACTAAGAAAAGGGATTAAGTATTGAGTAGGCGTAAATATGTTCGCCATTACTTTTATGTGTATAGCTTTGTTTGAGGAACTGTTGTTTCGGATGAGATGTAGACAACTACGGCGCGAAGCCAGAGAGGCTGCTGTGCGATTAATTGAGGTGCTTGAGGATAGTGAACTAGACTCTCGCCCGTTCGTATGAATAGAGCGTAAGAATAACTCGAGCACGAAGGAGGAAATCGATGAAAAGAGATGGGCACTAGACTCGTTTACGATTACCAACAGCAGAAATGGATTCCATACGTCTCGGATCCCGACAAATGGTATCAGCACTTGCTGGATGTTAGAGATGGCTACGCGGAACGCGACAGTCAGGGTCATTATATTGTGGGTAGTGGCCGAAAATACAGAGAGTTGAAAGAAATGAGACAAAAGGAAAAACCCGTAGTGAACCTGGTCACCCCAGTAGCCCAAGCTTTAGAAATGGCAAAATCGGAGCTTAAGCGAAAAGGAGAGGATAGTATAACGAACGGAGGGCGTAAGACAGCAACTTTGGACTGGAATTCATTAAGATACTAAAGAACGAACAGCAAATAATTGCGCAATATGTTCCTAAGTTAGCCCGACGCCATATGCATGGCGAGGAGCCCGTTCTACGTTGATAGACAATCATATCCCTCTCAGCCTTTAGGACCCAATTACGAAGCCGATCAGTACGTGGAAAAAGACGTGAAAGGACCGTGCTGAAAAAAAAGGGTCCACCCGAGGAACGGGATAAACAGAGCGCTGCAACCCGCTACACCATTAAAAGACTGGCTCTCGTTCTGAACTTCGTAAAAAAACCAAATCATATCCCTCTCAGCCTTTACGACCCAATTACGAAGCCGATCAGTACGTGGAAAAAGACATGAAAGGACCGTGCTGAAAAAAAAGGGTCCACCCGGGGAACGGGATAAACAGAGCGCTGCGACCCGCTACACCATTAAAGACTGGCTCTTGTTCTGAACTTCGTAAAAAAAACCACCCGGAAATAATTGAGAGGCCCCTCACCCTTGTATATAGAAGAACGACACCGCGCTCTAGGACGTGACGCTACCTTCTCGTGGTCTAGGGCGTTGACTCACCCTCCGAGGTGTAACCGAACGCGTCACAGGGGCCGTCATCTTGGTGTCGTGGGGCCGCCATCTTGGTGTCGTGGGGGCCGCCATCTTGGACCGGAAGTCGTGGGGGCCGCCATCTTGGATCTGACGTCGTGACGTCATTGACCCTATAGTGCCACACATACTACTCAAACGTGTTGACTCCCAAAGGCCTTTGCTGCCAGCACAAGAGATCTTGATATTTATTACATTGTCCAGTGACTGCCTGCACAAATGTGCAGACTCACCAGAGTATTCCCTGCTGGCGTGAATAGCACACAAATCGCCATTTAAGGCAGCACAATAGATTTTGTAAAGTGACGAAGGCTAAGGTAAGCCTGTGCAAATGTGCAGACTCGCCAGATCCTTCGCTGCTCGCACAAAATGGCATTCAATCGCCATTTGAGTCACCACGTGAGAATTTTGAACTGTGAAGAAAGCTCAGACTAGACAAAGCAAATGTGCAGACCCGCCAAAGTCATCACATTTCGCATGAATGACACCCAAAAATAGTAAGTGAGTATTACAATCACAAACTGCAGACAAACCCATGACACTGAGAGAAATAGCCACACAACAATCACGAGACACCAGGAAAACAAACTAAGCAAAGCAGCCAGCTCTCTCTCTCTCTTCCCCATAATGATGATTGCAACAAAATATAGAACAATTACAGAATGCTGTAATGGGAGTAACAATCAACAACGAATCAACAGAATCACCGCCTTAGAACAGACAGCAGCCTATATCTCTGGGGTGCTAAAATTGCATTTTACCAAATCTTCGCCCTAGATTCTGCTGTTGTTGAAGCACAAAAATTTGAAGCTCGCATGGAAGCTTCTTAACTATTGTAATGTATCATAACAGACAAACAATCTCATTAAATTTAAAGTTTTGGGGCCAATCTGAATAATATGCGGAAACACTCTCACAGTGCGAACAGGGCTAGCTCTGGAGTGTCTCTGGTGAGGCTACACATTTGCAGAGTCACGCTTGAGCTTTCATCAGTGTACAAAACCTACAAAATCTATGCCTATTGGCTGTATGATTTCTTTGTAAGCTTGCATTTATTTTACTTTTGATGACCCAATGCTTACAAACCGTCAGAAAAATTGCAGTTTATGGCTCTGCCATGCAATTGGCGTTTTAATCCATGTTTTGACCGACAACTCCGACACAGTTGTGGAGTTTGACAGTGACAGGTGCTTTTTTCTATTGTGACTGCCTAACTTCAGGAAATTCTGCATGTCTAAGCGCAGCTGCAGCTATGTTATCATAGTCCCATGAAATAACATCCAAAAACGATTACTACTCTCTATTTTTTCTATGCAGAGAAAGCTCTGGCGAGTCTGTACATTTACACAGGCTCGCCTGAGTCTTCGTCCTGGTACTGAAATATCATGTGCTGGCTCAAATAACGATTTATGTGCCGTTTATAAGAACAGTGAATGCTGATGTGAGGCTGCGCCAGCAACCATGGCACATCTAGGCAACCATCAGTGCGTTGTATCAATGCGTCAAAAAATGCTCCCAGTGCGTAGTAATAAAATTCCTCAATAAAACGCTAGCTAGTTTACCAAGAAAAAAGATACAAAGTGGTAATCGTATTTGGGATGTTATTACATGTAAATATGATAACAGCTTTGCTAAGACATGCATATTCCCCTCAATTTAGGCAGTTACACTAGAGAAAAGCACCTGTCACGGCAAAACTTTGTTGGATTTGCAGTCCGAACCATAAATTAAATCACCAATTGCTTGACAGAGCCATAAACTGCAGTGTTACAGGTGGTCTGTGCGCAAGGTGTCATCACAAATAAAATAAAAATGCAAGTTTATAAATAAATCATAAAGTCAACAGGTATAGATTTTTTTTACCTTTTACGCCACCACCGGTGCTGAAAAATGCAACCACCAGTTCGTTGTAGCAACCACCAGTGCGTTTACATTGACTAGTGTAAATATCATATACTACTGTGAATGGATTCAAAAGCAACCTTGATAGACATTTTAAGAAATACATGGGGTTTCTATGGCTCGGTCGCTTAACCCCTAGGCTGTACTTTATGGTGTAGCCAAGCAATATATATTATATAATGAGTATCACGGATAAAAATAGTCGATTTCACTGAGTACAGTAAATCTCATCCGAACGGAAGTTATTCATACATCATACATATAATGCCTAATTAACTCTTGCGACTTTTGTCGTCTGCTGTTAACCTTTGCAAAGAGTTTGTAATCAGATCAGGGCCACAAGAATGTATCTGGCGTCGGTCTTGCTCTAGATCCAAGTGGTTTGACACTCTGGAAAGATTTTAAGCTATCAGCAGACGACAACAAAAGCATGAAAATAGTTTTAGGAGCCGTTGTGTAAACCTTGATCAGGATCTGATATCAGGAAAATTAATACTATACACAATTATTTTTTAGTAATCCAAAAACACTTCATTCGTAACTTGCTGTGTTAACATATATGTCGACAGATATACACTAGATAATAAATATCACATCGAAATTGGTTGAATTCGAAATGGTTCATATTTCAAGATGTGAGTCATAAAGGAAAAAGTGAAAAATGATTATCACCCCAATAAACCTGATGTCGGCGGATGCTCGATTACGGTGGTATAATAGCTGACTCTGAGCGCGCGAAAAATCTGCATTCTAGGTGAAGTGGGTCCAAAGTTTGAAAAAAAGTCTAAAACTCTGTCATTGATATGAAATCCAGCCGCTAAACAGGTCATCTACAGGGGTCGATCTGTATGGAGGGGGTGCAAATTTGCTAATCGTTGCAATATTTATTTGTCCTTTAATCATTAGGCTACTCAATATTAAAGATCAGCTTATTTATGGAAATTTTAGCCGGCTAATGCTTTCCATCCAGACCCTCACCCACCGCATGGTCTCATCATATATTGTCCTTCGAATTTCCATAACTGTGTATTTGTTTGCTATCCTCGCTTGATGAAAAATTTTGACTGGGAATGGCTGGAAGATGCCTTTTTGAAGTTAAACACTAAAACTATTTGAACGATCTTTTCCTTCTTCTTTACTTTGAAGGCGCCATATTACGTAAAAACGAGTATATTTTTCGTCACAAATTAATCCAGATATCAAAGATTTAATATCAATATATAAGTCCAATTAGGCGCGCTTTTTTATGGTAAAAATTAACTTTTTTCTTAATAACCAGTTGTGCTCAAAAGAACTGTCTCTGAGAATAAAGATGCAAATATTTTTATCATTTGCTTTTATTTTGTGAAAATTCTTCCAACATCTGATCAGTTTAATATATACTGAACAAAAGTGAAAACGCTACACCTGAATTTTTTGCCATTTATATACAAAATGATGCAAGCCAGTAAAGCAAATGAAAGTGTATCTCAATGTTCAAAGACTGGGTTATGCATAACAGTAATTTAAAAGCTTTATGGTTGTTGTCACGCGGAAACACATAAAATTCAATTAAATGTGAGAGGGGTCCAATTTTTCAGATTACAAATTTGAACAGAAATCTCAAACAGTTAAGACCTTCTGAAATCCACTACCAACCAGATCTGACTGCACGAAATGGTAGTCTAGACATGTGACAATCAGAAATGTGAAGGATTTATCACAAGTTTGTTTTGATCGTTTAGAAAAGCAATCTTAAAAGCGGGTTCATGACTATTATTTTACAAAAATTTCTATTTAAAAAATGTTGCCTTATTTGGCGATACAACCTCTATTCCTAATTTTCGGAACATTTGTGTCTAATGTACGAGACAAATTGTTTTGTAAGAGAAAATACAGTCAATTTTATAGGTTTGTCATATCCTAATAGTGTTGTGAGCAAATTCAATGGCTCTGTCAACAAATAATTATATAATTATTGTGTAATAGTTACCAAGTTTATAGTTTTACACAGACGAGCTGTTTACCAAAATACGTATATTTTCTGCCAATGACGAATGGAAAAACTACATAGGATTGTACTAAATGACGAAACAGGACATAATAAACAAAATGGAATATAAATGATGTAATGTAAACCAAATATTGTTGGACTTGTCCCGTAAGTTAGGTTTCGTAAAATAGAAAATGTATCTATATATTTATCAAGAATTGCTGATCATTGAAGTATTATACTATCAAACCTTTGCGTCAATTTACCTTTTAACGCAAAGGACAATACAGCACTTGTAATTTTTGAAGATTATATCTACTCTATGTTATTCTATGGAAACATTATCAGCTCAAAAGCAAATGTCTTGTAAATGATTAAGCTTATTTTCCGTTTTGAAAGTATGAAAACCGCCCTCTTACGTATTTTTGCTATCAAGAGCATGAGATTAAATAGTCGATTGTTAGTTTCTATGACATAAAACACATCTTCCAAACAAAGTTAAGACGAATTGAAGTCATATCTGATGTATTTGGTATGTGATAATTGGGTTTATTGTTTGGACTAGTAAATTTGTTGGATTTGGCGACAAGACAGACGATGTAAGAATAAAAACAAAAAACATGAAAAACAATTATTATTTTGTCTTTTTAAAAGAACGGCACCAAGTATTTCAAAATAATGAGTTTCATTTTTTCCATATTTAAGTCGAATGTGTATTAAAATGTGCAGTTCAGATGGAATTTTGTGTGGCGACATGCGAATTTTCGACCCTCTTGGCTATTATTCGTGTCATACATTTTGTAGAAACATTGCTGACCGTTGTGGAAACATCAATTTCTTACCCAAAATGACCATTCTGTCGAATGGTCTCATTAATTACTTATAAACGTGTGTAGTTGGCGTGACATTGGTCGTGAAAGGCTGGCGACACGTCTTAAGAGGATTCGCCATAATTCGTATATCAATACTTTAAAATTTCGAAACTGTACGGTTTTTTTGGTGCCTGTGAGCAATGAACGCTCAACTTTTTCGAAGTTGAAGGATATGTAACATGTAATTAACGTGTTTCGAGAGGCCAAGAAGCATGTGCTTCAACATCATATAGGCCTCGACGCAAGAAAACCTGACGTTCGCATGCTAACAACAAAGTCACAGAAGACCAGCCTGCTCATCCACACAGTATCACCTGTATTTTTCTTTGGAAAGTCTAATAGTTCTTTGCCCTTGTTTCACTTCTCGACGAGGTGATATATATCTGAATGCTCCACGTTTTTTTGGAGGGCTTCAACATTGCAAAGTCTCTGGCTATACCCCTGTAAAGGACGGCTATATGAAACGTGAAAAAAGAGACCTGCCATTGTTTACTTTATACCTGGTTTACCTGGGTGACACAACAAATACACTTCTAAAAATAGGTCAGGGAATTACCATCAATATCTCTTTATCTTTGTGGGTCATGTGATCTGTTCTGAATGCGGTTTGAGTTAAAAAATGTCTCGCATGCATTCATTACTGTTTAGACTCAAGTTCGCCTTTTGTCTGTATTTTAATATCGTCATTGCAATAGATGTATATTATGTTGATGATTCTAGAGGCTATGGCAGACGTTTTGATGGCATGGGAGGAATGAGCGCTGGCGTAAGTTCAAAAGTTGTTTGTTTTTCTTTGTATACTCATCATGCGGCATTTCATCAAGGTCTATACTGTTTGGTAATACTAAAAAATCTTCAATGATTAAGACCTAGTTTAAGAACGAGCCCTATTTTAGATTTTGTTCAATTCATCTGGTAGAAAAATAATACAGTCGATTAGGGTAGCAATTAATGAAATTGCACTTTAATACACACCCACTATCAATGGTCATGGCAGTATACAATTTAACATAAGGCAATGAAAATTAAGGTATTGGAGCAATGGTGATAAACTAATCATCCCAGTTAAATCAATACATATACATATATTTAAAGTCAGTTCGCAGTTCGATCCCTTGACTGTACGTCGAGAAAAAAATGCAAGATGTGTCATTAAGACGAATGGTAGGTAGGTGGTTCATTTTTAAACACGATTACTATATTTTTGTCAGACTTTGAAATGACATTGTACAGGTCTCAAGTATATTTAATTTTCGTCCACCACACAAACCTTTGTGTTCATCTCGACCAGCACTTGACTTGGACAGCCCACACAGATAACTTATGTTCAGCTATATCCTCTAAAATATCACTTTTGAGACAATTAGCTGAATACGTACCAACCTGTGTTCAGAAACAATTTTATTAGGGAAATAGTCTTCCTTTGATAGACTATGGCTCCATCACATGGGGTATAACATCAATTGCACACACCCAACGGTTGTCAAAATTGCAGAAACAGGCTGCTCGGGTTATTCTTAAAGCTAACTTTGACAGACACCATCTTCCCTTATGTTTCAAGAACTTTTAACTGGCTCTCAGTAGAGAACTGATTAAACTATAACAAAGCAGTGCTTACCTATAGAGTTTTAAACAACTCAACACCCGATTATCTTACAGAGTTATTGACACCCTTATCAGAAATCCATTCATTAAACTTAAGATCATCAGAAAAGGGGTTGCTACACATACCATTGTCACGTACGACATTCTTTGATAACTCATTTAATACTTGCTCAGCCCCAAAACTATGGAATACTTTACCACAAACGGTCAGGGCTTCTGGTTCTTTGTTGACTCTCAAGAAAAATCTTAAAATTGTTTTAACTCTTAATCAAAGAGATAATATCTGTTTAATACTTCAATATGTGATAGCATAGTATTCAATGATATCCAGAGACTCTAACTGTTACTAGTATAGACTCCAAATTATTATTTATGTTTTAAATGATTCTATTTTATATGCTTCAAACATTGAAAAGTTTCATGCGCTCGTTCTATAATGTTGACTTGGTCTTGGCATTATGATATGGTGTAAGTAACTTTTAAATGTTTTAGTTACGATGATCATTCACTGTGATGCTATTGCTTTAATCCAGTGGTATCCCGCTGGTCTTCGGGAGATGCAATAAACAATCTAATCAAATTAATACACTATGATGAAACAAAGAAAAGGGATCAGGAATCCCAGATAGTCAGAGCTATAGAAAACCTCAAGTTGGGCTACAGAACCCTTATCAGACTGCTTCTAGGGATCAATATAATAACAAAATCACGTAGAGAACCATCACTGAATGATGATATGCACCATTACAGCCCAAATCGGCCTAAAAGTACACACTTTCGTTAATTTCATTTGTTGCTTTACGTCCATGGTAAACAGCTGTGGACATGTTAGGATGGTCAGTTATCCTAATCACATTTTTTTCCTTGGCAAGCTTAGCCTAAACGGTTATTCAGTATTCATTAGGACATCCTTCCACCAGTCAATGGCAACTGGCCTACTAAAATCCGTGGTAAGGAGAGAAGTGTGGTGTAAAGTTTTCATGACCATCTCAATGAAAGAATGATTGTCAGACATGGGAATCAAAACCACAAGCTCCAGAATGTCAGGAAATACTCTGTCTTGGAGTATCAAGTTGTATTATTACAGCAAACCAGTACTAAATGAACTTCATGCTGAAACCAATCACACACACTGTTCTGTTGTATGCTCACTTCAAACGGTGGAGTGTTAACAATATCAAAAAAGTTTGTGGTCCGAAAGAATAAATTCGCATTAAAATAAAGCAATGATCATTTCAACCAAATATGTTAATAGTCTCAAATACCCAATCAATACAAACAGCCTAGACTGCAAGGACCCGTTCAATTTGATAGCAAGTGCCCGTTCATATGATGAAAAATGTTGGCATGACAAATCCTTACATATTATTCTAGTTTATACTATTTTAGATATTTTTATTCAAAGGTATACTTGATATGTGATTGTTGAAGGTACACAAATAAGCAGAAAGTACAAACTATATTATAATAATATTTTCCATTCTGATTTTGCACAGTGACCTCACTGAAACAAAACATAAATGGGCTGATTAGTGTCATTATTTTTAAAAGAACGATCATTAACATCAGTTAAAATATTACCAACTCACAGAATAGTATCTGGATACTTACATGAGTAAAAGGAAAACAAACCAAACATGCTAATGGCTGCTGTGTTGATATATTTATTATGCACCTCGTGATTTCTTTTGAAAGCAGGTGACTTATCCTCCAATGTACAAGATGGCAAGTCCCGTTACTTGCCGTTCAGTCGCAATTGTCTAGCCACTTCCGCTCCCTGGAGTGTTAGCGACCTGTACAGTCATTTCAAGATTTCATGTTGCATTTGCAATTTTAGAGTATTCTCACCGTACTGTCAATGCTTACCACACAGTGTGGATGACATTTCTGAAAGTGGTGCATATTTTTAGCTCACCAGAGCCGAAGGCTCAGGTTGAGCTTATAGTATGGGACTCGAGCCGGCGTCCGTCCGTCCGTGCGTCAATGCGTCCGTGCGTCCACACTTTCAAACATGAATATCTCTGAGACCAGCTGGCTGATCGTAGTCAAATTTCATCAGGAGCATCGTTGGGGTGGGGATTGACTGCATCAGGTTTTGGGCCAGATCGGATTAGAACTTTGGTTTCCATGGCAACGGATAGCTCCCATAGGGTTATAATGGGGAAACCCTTGTGACCACTCTAGCTCCTTCATTTTTGATTGGTTCTTCTTTATTCTTGCAGGTAACGAGGACAACCATGATATCTTGGATGGGTTCGAAATTGGGCAGTATCTGGCGAAGGACTTTTGAGTTATGTGCCCTTGAGCGTTTGAAAAAATCCCCATACACTTATAATGGGAGAAACGTTGTGACCACTCTTGTACCTTCATTTTCCAACGGATCTTCTTCATTCTTGCAGGTAACAAGGTCAGTCATAAAAGCTTGGATGGGTTTGAATTTGGGCATGATTTCATCACTGACTTCGGAATTAGCTGCCTTTGAGCGTCTGAAAAACCAATGAATAATGTTGTGACTACTCTAGCGCCTTCATTTTTGATTGGATCTTCTTCATTCTTGCAGGCAACAAGGACGTCTATAAAATCTCGGATGGATTCGAAATTTGGCAGGATTCAATCAGGGACTTATGAGTTACGTGCCCTTGAGTGAAAAATCCCCGTAGACTTATAATAGGAGAAATGTTGTGACCTCTCTAGTGCTTTCAATTTTTAATGGATCTTCATCATACTTGCAGATAAGAAGGACAACTAGTAAAAAGCTTGGATGGGTTTGAATTTCGTCAAGATCCCATCAACTATTATGGAGTAAGCTGCCCTTGAGCATCTTGAAAATTGATTGATAATGTTGCGACCACTCTAGCGCCTTCATTTTTGATTGGATCTTCTTCATTTTTGCAGGTAACAAGGACAACCATAAAAGCTTGCATGAATTTAATTTAAAGTAGAACCAACCATAGACTGTGGAGTTAACTTCCGTTTAGCATCATAAAAAATCTGCATAGACTTACAATGGGAGAGATCTATTGTGACCACTCTAGCACCTTTATTTTTGAATGGATCTTCCTCATTCTTGCAGGTAACAAGGACTTCTATAAAACTTTTGAATGAGTTTGATTTTAAGCCACAGCCATCCACCAGCTACAGAGTTAGCTGCCCTTGAGCGTCTAAAATATAACTGTATAATGTTGTGACCACTCTAGCACCTTCATTTTTCATTTGATTTTTTTTCATCCTTGGTTACCAGGACATACATTAAAGTATGAATGAGTTTGAATTTCGGTCAGATCCCATCATTGACTACGGAGTTAGCTGCCCTTGAGCATCTGAAAACTACACTTTCACCAGGTTCCTCTGCAATTTTTATTCAGATCTTTTTTATACTTGCAGATTACTAGAACTGGCATAATATCTTATGCTTTTGAATTAATTTCTGGTCACTGTTGCAAGTTCAGAGCTATCTGCCTTTGAGCATCGTAAATTATGGTGTCTCCAACATTATGCTGGCTCTCAGGTGAGCGATCGTTGCCCATCGGGCTACTTGTTTTTAAGTTGTGTTGTAATTGGCGATTAAGCTTATTATTCATGAAGGGATAAGTCTCAGGTCAGCTGAAATCTGTCGCATACGCTGCTTTAGTCTGTTTGATGGCCTAAACTAAAGTTTAGTGCTCTCAAAAGTTTGATGGCCTTGTATATTACTGACGGCATATTTAATGGTAACGTTGACATAAAGTGTGCCTTTATAGGAATTGAATTGAAAATGCATGTTAGTTGTTTACATTAAACCCAACATAATGGACATCTGAGTCTAAAATAGTACCTCCGGAATCTGTATCACTTCAAAATGGATCCATACTTTGTATTTACCTAAAAGAAAAATTGATTTATCTTCGCCATGCCGCAAATACGAGTTGTTTTCTATTTTATGTAATGTGCCAGTTAATGAACCCTAACCGGGGAGCCCACCTCAATATACTAAAACATAAAGTTCTGCTGTAAAATGTAACAGAAATGTATGTAACTACACCAGGCCTGAGAATTTCCAAAAATACCAAAACCATAATCAGCTGAGACATGTCTCAATACTAGCTATTTGCAAATATTATTAGAGCATACACAAAACAAGCACAAGACTTATTCAGTGGCCTTGATTTTCAGTATACAGCGTCCAACTGTAACACTTGAAAAATGGTCGAAACGCCGGAACCTCAGTCATTTCACGCCAAATTTCGGTTCTTTTCAATGGATTCGCCGCCATTTTTCGTGTTTTGACAGACGGTATCACTTTTTAAAAATATAAGGATACGTTAATCTAACATGAAAAGTAGCCTATCCGGATCTACAGCCATTATCCTCACTGCCAAATCTTCTACTGAAACATAAACTTTGCTGAAATTGTCAAACACTTCAAAAGAAAATTGTTATTCAGGTTCGTATATGCACTTAGAAAGCTTTCGTACTAGGAAGATTCGTATTTTTTGATATTTTTGAAATTATTGATCAGTGATGAATGAAATTGCATTTTAAATTGACCTTTTATCATGAAATGGCCATTGCTGAGATTTTTTTACCCAGAAAGCAAAGCAAAGCCAGAGGTAAAATCCACGAAATTTTAGGTAACGCTTGATACAACGGTCATGCATGCTTGCCAATAGCTTGTAAATAAAATATGGCTAAATGTATGAAACGGTTTGACTATGTAAGAGTGCTATGAATTTGGCAGGAGTGGTTGTTTCTTAGATACTAAAGAAGAACAAGATAGGTCCCTGGCCCCTTGTACAGTGTAAGGATACAGTAAATGTGCCATCCAATTCATTTGATCCAGCTTGCACATCCCAACACACATACCAAACCCAGCACATCTGAATAACATGTGATATTCTGTCTGACAATGGTCTGACAGTGCCGCATTTTACATACCCTTTTCAACTCTAACATACTATGCACAATCCTGTCACAGTTAAATAGACAATAAATACACAGAAATAATTTGGCAAAACTCACAAATCAAGCAAAGCAAATTGCCAATATTAATAAATATGCACTTTCATTATAGAAGAAAGAATGACAACATTTACTGATCGCTCAATATGAAATATCACACACTATTCTCAAATGAGAGTTTATATATATGCAAATATATGAAATTGTATGGCCTGAAAGTCAAATAAATCTTTTCGAATCAAACAATATTCACGTTCAAAATTTACTCTGGCCCGCACTGAGAAATAACTTAATTTTTTCCTAACAAGCAGAGTACAGGTGCACCTAATATATTGACAGGATCCACACCAATTAAGACACAAAAAATATCACAGATATCCACTGCAAGACCAGTATCACATGTGTGGTACCAAAAATGTTGAGATTCTGCATGAGCTGGAGGCTATCCGATGATTCCCGCGGTTTACTCCATCAATGAATATTTATGTGTTGTTATTTATCAACATATATTAATACTGATCAGATTTTTAAAAAATGAATTATGCAAGCCTGCAACACAAAATATGGCCATTTTTATATATTAAATTAAAATCACAAACACAACAGATGACACGAAGATGAACATATAGACATAGATGGAACACAACGAAAATGGCTGAAGGTTTGATAATCTATAAGAGATGAAGCATAGTAGTAGATGATGGTCAGCAGAACACCCTTGTCAATGAGATGTATAACCACATTGGGCGCAAATTTGTCGCAGGGTATGGATTTCAAATGCCATGTATCTCAACGACAGATGAGTTGTTATGATTTTTTACAATGTTCAGTTAAAGAAGGGCGTCCTGATATAAAAAATATGCATCCATATTAATTTCATGAAGGAAATAGCCAGATGCAAATATATCTATGCGATCTACAGCCTTTGGATCAATCGACTCGATCCAACTGCATACAAAATGAGAATCATGTTTTCCCAATCTCGCGCGCTGAAGGCGTTTGTTAAAAAAACATTTACCGCCTTACATTCATATGTCTAACTAAAACCTTGACTGATTGGACGATAAAATAAAAGTACTCAAGTTTCAAGGTACCCCAAGAAACAACAAGAAAGGACGTGCCAAACAGGTTTCCCAATGCTTGATACGATTACATAGATATCAACATAGCTCAGTATGAGAAAATGTGATTTATGCGTTTAGCAAAATACTCATAAAGTTCACCTCTGTGACAGTTAAAAGACATATATTATGTATCTAATCAGTTTGCTGCAAATTTTATCAACATTTAATAAAAAAGAAAGAAGCTTTATGCACTTGAAGTTGCCATTGTTTCTTCGATTGAAACCCCTATATTCACAGTCGTATATGTGATGTCGTGTAGACTTTTTTGGATGCAGTATAGATTTTCAAAGATGGCGGACGTGAGAGTCAGCAAATCGTCAGTACACTTTCAATTACAAAATGTGGCCTGTTTATTTACACCCAGTGGCCAGTCATAGAAGCTAACATGCTAAGAAAAAACTGGATTTTATGATTTTCCTAATCTCTTTGCGTAGTTTAATCCGTTAAGCAAGAATTTGACAGAGAGAAATGAGTGACTTGCAGAAAGTGAAAACGAAGTGGAGACCACAGTGGTTTTCTTGTTATTTCGCCTTTTTAACAGCAAATATTGCTATTCTTTTACAAAATACCATAAGTACAGCCCTTGAAACTCACACTCTAGCCCTGAAACCCCAGAGAAACTGTCGTGGATGATGATATGCGAGATTCAAAATATCGGCCTTGATATTGTGTAGACCATGGCTCTCTTCCGTGGTGTATCGTGTAGACAGAAGCAGTTTTTGTGAATAATGCGATAGTGTAGACACGGGTTATGGATACCGTGTAGACACAGTTTATGGATACTGTGTAGATCCATAAAACTGCCAATCATCATGAAGCATTTTGTCTGACTTACATGTAAGCAACCCATTGTTTTAGAAAGCCAATAGTGTGAGTCTGCGAATTCAAACCCTAATAGACTCAGTTACCTCTCATACTGATCTGAGCCTTTGCTGCACGCATATTCTATTTTAGCTTACACGCCTTAACCATAAGCTAAAATGAACATAAACTAGTAGCTGGATTTTGACCAAACTTAAGCGTAACCATTCTACATGTATAGAATGTCTCAATTTCGAAAGAGTACCACAACACATGTTGGTATGGAGAGATAAGTAAACACTATTAAATGAATTTTAACACACAAGGTAGTCGTGTGTACACTGGTTTATTTCAATACGTCGTTTTGGATCTATAAAAACAAAGTTGTCGACCATCAAATGTTATTGATCACCACAATGTGTACTATTTGTGATCAAAAACGTTGATTTTGGCAATCAGAAACAGTAGTGGACGGACCAAAGTATTACTAATGATAACTCTATGTGTGCTAGTATCTACTCTGTTGATAACCTCTGCAAGCGGTCTGGACAAAATAAGGTCCAACAAAATATTAGCCTTATTTGTCCAAATCTGAATTAAAGCCAAATATTCTTTGATGCTTAACTTTACCTTTGGAGAAAAAGGAATGATGGGAGAATAGCAAATAAAACGATAAGTCATAGATGATTCTACATACTAAATGGTTACATACCTTTAGGTGATTCTACATACAGAATATCAAGGTTTGATGCCATCGTGGTTTAAACAGAACAATGTTTGTCGTTTCTCCAAATAAACCTGAACATGTGATTAGAAGTCTAACACCTAGGGTGCGTTAATTTTGCCAGATGGACTTTATGCTACAACTACACAATGCAGACTAACCAATTGCACCCTGAAGAAGCCACAAGATATAAATGATAATAATACTTTAAGCAAAGTGACCATACTTAGTAGCGATCCACTTAGTGATTTTGCATACCTAATACCAAGGCTGTAAGGCGTGTTGGTTTCAGACATGAAACTTTAAAAGTTCTCTCCAAATAAAACTATATAAAAATATGTGAGCCCTGGTGTGTACCTGTAGCCTCAGGGTCATGATATTAACAAACTTGATAAAGTACCACTACGTGATGCTACATACATGTACCTAATATAAAGATTATATGCCTAGCAGTTTGAGTCCAGAGATTTTTTATGTTTTGACTACATAAACCTGTGTAAAACATGTGATCCAAGGGCGGGAACATTTTTGAACCAGGCGACACTTAATAAACTTGGTAAATGTCTACTAGATGATAAAACACATCAAATATCAAGGCATTTTGCATTTAGAGGTCCAGATAAACGCCAATGTAAAGATTGTTGGGTGCAGTCTCTTTGGTCACAGGCCCTTAATTTCAATAACTTGGTAGAGGTCCACTCACAGATGCTATATACCAAATATCAAAGCTCTAGATCTTGAGGTTTCAAATAAAATATGTGTTTATGTTTTCCCTATATAATCCTATGTAGAGCACATGACCCCTAGATTGGGCCGATTTTTGTCCCATATCCACAAATTAAACAAGCATTGCAGAGGTACACTAGGTAATGCTAGATGCCCAAATATAAGAGCCTTCTAGGTACATTTTTTTTAAATATTCCTTTTAATCTTATGTGACGTACACATGCAACTGACTGTAACCTTACAAACAACTCATGAAGGGACCATATAATGATTATTTAAGTCAAGTTTGGTCAAAATCCAGCCGATAGTTTATGTTCATTTTGAGCTTAAGGCTAAGGTATGTAAGCTAAAATAAAACTTGAGTGCAGCGAGGGCTCAGATCAGTATGAGAGGTATCCAAGTCTATTAGGGTTTGCATCAGCAAAGTCTGGCAAATACAATGAGTAGCTTAAATCAGACAAAATACTTCATGATGGCTAGTTTTATGGATCTACACGGTATCCTAAAACTGTGTCTACACTGTCGCATTATTCACAAAAACTACTTCTGTCTACACGATACACCACAGAAAACAGCCATGGTGTACACGATATCAAGGTCGATATTTTGAAACTCGTATATCATCATCCAAGATGGTTTCTCTGGGGTTTCAGGACTAGAGTGTGAGTTTCAAGGGCTGAGCTTATGGTATACAATAAAAGAATTGCGATATTTGCTGTTAAACAGACAAAATGACAAGAAAATCGGTTGAATCTCCGGTTCCTTTTCACTTTCTGCAAGTCACTCACTTCTCTCTGTCAAATTCTTGCTTAACAGATCAAACTACGCAGAGAGAATAGGAAAATCACAAAATCCTTTTTTCCTTAGCGTGTTAGCGTCTATGGCTTGCCCAGGGGGGGGGGTACTCTGATATTTTCACACATACGTAGGCTCGGCCCATTTTTTTGGGTTCAAAATTCTGAATTTCAATATTTTTTTGGGTTTTCAGAAAAATTGATATTTTTTGGGGGTATGAAGATTTTGTGGATATTTTTGGGGGTCATCACAAGATTGGGCTAGTTTGAGGGTCATTTCTATGCAATTTAGGGTCTTCTTTTAAGGTCAATGTACAGAATTGGGATATTTATTTGGGTTGCTAAAATTTCAAATATTTTTTTGGGGTGCTTGAAATTCCTGATATTTTTTGGGGGTGAACGATAGATGCTGGGTCCGAGCCTACGTATGCGGAAAAAATTAGAGAACCCCCCCCCCCCCCCATGGGATGGCTGGCCGCTGGGTGTAAATAAACAGGCCTTATTTTGCAAATGAAAGTGTACTCACGATTTGCTGTCTCTCACGTCCGCCATCTTTAAAAATCTATACTGCAGCCAAAAAAGTCTACACGATATCACGTATACGACTGTGATATTTGTGTGTTTACGACGCCATGACCTCCTCATTGAGTGTGTAAACAGAGATAGTTGAAAAAATAATTTTCACTGCATTTTGATGCATTTGCTTTATATACATGTAGCATTACATGGTCACTTATACAAGAAATTGTGTGATTTAATGATAAAATATAGATTTTATGCATTTAATAATATTTCATGCATCTCATTATGTTTGTTAAACTTGTCGAGTACTTCCATGAACTTTGGTCGAGGGAACACCACTTCCATTCCATACAAAATAACTTGCAGTACATAGATTTGATACAGGTGGAGTGATGTTTTGTGATCAAGCCCATTCTCATCATGTTATCCAGCAGACATCAAGCTATACAGTGTTCTTTTGGCCTTCTTGACGTTGCCGGCTACAGCAGTCCCATCAGTTTCTGCCGAACGGCAGATTCCCACATGCATGGTTTTGTCCACTGTTGGACTATTATCACCCTCTAGGTCCCAGGAATTATTGGATTTGTCTCTGCTACTTTTCAGTTTGTTAAGTATTTTGATAACGACGCTTTAAATAGGCTGATGTATATAAATTATCTTTCCATCTAGCTGTAATCCACACCAATGTCCAGTAGTGACTGGAGAACTTCAGGACAATCTGCCGCCACCACAGTATTATCAGCACAAGCAGGAGCAACACAAATGACGGGTCCAATTCTTGTGGCATTTTTGCAATTGTAAGGCGATAAAGGAGTCCTTCGTTATACACCTTGAAAAAATCTTTACTCAGTTTTGCATGTCGGTGAACTGTCTTGTCGGTGAACCGTGTTACGCAACACTTGTTTACTTCTACACCGGTTTGCAGTCAGCATCAAGTTTTGAAAACAAAATGTTGCGAACCTTTGTTATTGTTTGTTTTTACATGAACCTAGTCTTTGCGAAAAATGAGTATTATATCGATGATTCTAACGGCTTTGGAAGGAAATTCGATGGTATAGGAGGAATAAGCGGTGGAGGTGTAAGTTCAGAAGAAATCAAGTTTCGCCACCAGGCAATTTCGTATTTCATCGTTTTGTTGCTAGCTATAATGCATACACTTTATACCTTTTGGCCACAAACCCACACGAACAGCCTAGGGTTTAAGCAATTTATTTGTTTGTTTGTTTTTATTTAACGTCCCAGTTAATTTAGAATTGAGACAGTTCACCGACAAGACAGTTCACCGACATGCATTTCGAAGACAGTTCACCGACAGAATTGAAGACAGTTCACCGACAGAATTGAAGACAGTTAATCGACAAATTTTATATTGTATTAATACTTTATTAGGATTGGAAAACATAGTGGGATATTTTATGAAAAGCGAGCGTTTTATTTACATTTTGTAGCTCACCTGAGCCGAAGGCTCAAGGTGAGGTATATGCTTGCTTCCTGTCGATTCGACCCTTTCTGTCAGTTCGAGCACCATGTTGAATCAGAATTTTAGCTTGTGACGAGTATTGGAACGTCTGAAAATCCGGACGCATCGAAGCGAGAGTTCATAAAGTAAAGATAAAATGCGGAAAAAGCTTGATCTAGTTGCAATTTCATCCAAGAAATAATAACTTATGTCTAATATTTCCAAAATACCTTCTCAAAAAAAGTTTTTAGCCGAATAAGAATTGGTATATTCGTTTTGAAATCACCCTTTTTAGCTGACTAATTCTTTTTGATCACAGAGACGCTTGTTCGACCTAATTACGTTTTTTCTGAAAATTACAGTGCAGTTCACTTGATAAATTGTGTTACCTTTTTCGATCTTTTGTCTCTACTTTTTGAATGAAAAAATCAAATTTGGACTTCTTTTCAACCATATCCCAAGCGGTTTGACAGGAAATAGCGGGACTACAATCCAATAACTAAGACCACAGACATTTCTATGAAGTGATATACATTTTTGGTACATTTTTGGTGTCTCCTGACCCATTTAACTAATGGTGAGCTATTGCTATCATGGAAAAAAGTGAAAATCTGCACTAGAGTTTAGGAATCATTCTGAAGAAACATATTATTTGAACTGGACTGTAGATTCATATATCACGCTTGACCTTGGTGGTTTTAGCAACCGACCAATCAGAGCAATCGATTTAACAGGAAGCATTTAAGTGATCCGGAGCGATGACATCATGTTGATGAAAGACCGCTGTTTACAAATTTTTCAGTTGCTGGCTATGTTAAGTTCGTTTTTTTCTTTGTTACAAATGTTAGTTAATATTTTTTGCTTTGATAATAAAAATATAGGGAGTAGCCATAACGCACATGCGCAAAAGTTGTGATAAGGTGGTCGAATGCAAGGCAAACCAGGCTAATGATGACATTTGTCCTATGTCTGTCCGTCTTCCGTCATCCTTAAACTTTTTCTCTAAAGGACATCTCCTCCTGAACCACTGGTCCAAATTTCATATAACTTCACATGAATGTTCCCCATGATGCCCTCATTCAAAATTGCATAAATGGTCCGGCACCACTGAACAGAAGGTCCCCCAGAGCTCCAGATAAGAAATGCCAGAGCTCTAGAAGAAAAATGTCTTTAAATGACGTCTTCTCCTGAACCATTGGTTCAAATTTAAAATAATTTCACAGAAATGTTCCTCATGGTGCCCTACCAAAGCTGCACTAATGGTTTTGCTTCGCCGAAAAAGGGGATGGCAAAGCTCTAGATAAGAAATATCTTCAAATGAAATCTCCTGAACCACTTGTCCAAAATCAAAATAATTTCACAGAAATGGTCCTCATGTTGCCCTCTACGTAAATTGATCAGAAGGTTCAGCTTGGCTGAACAGCATGGCTACAAGAGATAAAAATAGAAATATCCTTTAAATCATATCATAACTCCTTAGCCACAGGCCAATACATCATCTACTCATTTGCCAGGACTCAGGTGAGCGATCCAGGGTCCTAGGGCCCTCTTGTTATTTATATAAAAAATACACCCCGACAGCCTTCTAAAAATCAGGGGTTAATCTTTCAAAAATCGGGAGGAATCCCCATCCCCCTGATTCGATTAAACACTGAATATTACTGATATTACATATTTGTAGACAAATTCCATATCCTAGAATTCATTTGAGCCATTGCATGAGATTTCCAACAATGTGGTATGTGCGACCAGTAGAGCTGAGACCAGCCTGCGCACACACAGTCTGATCAGAGCCTTTGCTAGTCGCTTTCATATTCTAGGAGTGTTAAGCTAATGACTGAACATCATTTGGAGTTTCTAAGCTTAACAGGAGGCTGCACAGGCTCATCTGAGTCTACCCTGTCAAAAAGTCACATTGTTGGAAATCACATGTCATGAATCAATTTTCATAATGCATTTATATTTTCTCATTTACAGGCAACATCCAAACTTCTTGTGAGCTATCCAGAACCATATAGAAGTCAGATTCTAGATTATTTATTTAAGGTATTTAAACCAACGCAATTTTCCATAAAGCTACATAATAGTTATACCACGGGTTGTCCGCCTTTATGTGTAGATAATTCACAAGCTTTAGCAAGTGGATTATCTTATGTACAGGTGGCAAACATGGTATAACTATTTTATACCACCTTTTTTAGTGTAGACCTTGCACATCATGAGATATTTCGTGCTAAAGTTGGTAAGGGTGGTATAAATACATTACAATCAAGTCAGGAATTGGTTCGTTGTATATATTGAGGGGTCACAGGTTATTATTTCAACAAAAAACATTGTATTTTTTTCTCTGTAGATTGATTTTGTCTTAGCAAACAGGACAGACCCTGATGAAATGCTGCATTATGTGGCATTTTTAGGGGGTCTTCACTAAATGCCAAAGTGCCCCCCCCCCCCCCCCATTTAAGGGTTTCCGGTCCACAAAGGGTTAGGTTATAATTCAAGACATGATTCTCTGTTAGTGTGAGACTTGTTTTTGCTTGGTTTGTAGGTCAGTCCCAATCAGATGCTATAGTCATGTAGATACTTCCATTTGATTGTTTTAGTTTTTTGTTTGTATCAGCAAATAGATAAACAAAATTTTTTAGGGTAAAATTGTCAATAATTTCTTACCCATCAGGTTTAACATATCGTTGGTCCTGAGTCAAAACCTCCTAACTCTGATTTTCACCAAATGACTTTTTGTCAACCCGGGAATACCAAACGCATGGCCCACATTCTATCAAATTCTCGTAGCTCTAGACCAATTAGAGTCCCCTTAAAAAGCATCCATCATGCTTCAAAATATCGTATCTATGAAAGATACCATTATTTTGGTGCTAATTTTACCGAGATACGATGTTTTGCCATGAATAAGATCGCGATGCTCAAAATGTCGTAACTGAATGGGTTACCACGAGAATATGCTCAAAATGATGTAACTCAAATGAATTTCATAATGACCGTGGAATCTTTATTGGAAGTTCATGACACCAATAAAAGTGAATTTGGATGTTACTAAATATAATCCTGTCTGACTTTCAGCAATATAGGTTACTCCTAGTAAAAATTTATTCAGTTTTTTGTCTCTCCTGAAAAATGTGAAAATCAAAGATATGAATTTTTGACTCCTGACCGACGATATGCGCAAAGCCTCCTTTACACTGCCATGCTAACCTATCAAGTGAGGCTAGAGTTCTTAACCCTTCTCACGCTATGAAATAATAGGGCTTATCCGGCAGTGCTGTTTACACAGGTATCAGCTACTACACACAGCTGCATTGGGTACAAGAATTCAGTGAACCTCATAGATTTTCTATGGAATGAATCTGATTTCCTTTGTTTATTTAAAAATTTACACATCTTTACCCTTTATACACTAATGGATTATTCCTTCTAGTGTGATACAATAATCTTGGGATGGTCCATGTATATATTGAGGGGCTACAGCCTACAGGCTATTATTTCCAAATGAAAATTGTATTTATTTCTTTGAAATGTGTATTTGTCTAAGCAAACAGTGAAGATCCAGATGAAATGCCGCATTATGTGGTATTTCATCTGGATCTTCCCTGTTTGCCAAATTACGCATTGAATTATCATTCACTTATTGGGTTAAATGTATAATCTCGGCAATAATTACCGTATGTACTATATACTCCACATCTGTCAAAGACTGGTAACAATTTTTGAAAGGGGTCATTTTCAGTGACCAAAGAACATTGATATTGTTAATCTGTGTGTTAAGTATTAAGGTAGACCCTGGTGGTTTAAATTATAATAAGACTGAGATGAATTAAGTTCTGAATTCCTAACTACACGTATGCACTTTTGCGACTTTGGTGGTTTTGTCAGAAGTACCATCAAAATTTCAAATATGTTGAATCCAGATTAGGCCCGGAGTTTTGTCGGGCCTGATCTGGGTCCAAACTGTTTGCAAAGGTTATCAGCAGACGGCACTAGTAGGCAATAATGCAAACCCTTTGTACACAAGTGAATCCTAAACGATTGATCCCAAGTTTATTTGTATCAAACCAGACTTTCGCATATCAAACAACCGTTAAGCGTTATTATATTACAAATTTAACAAGAATAAAGGTAGAGAAAATATGTAAAGGGTTCTCATTTTTTGAGCATACATAATTAGGATGGCCTATCTTATCACCATTGAGTTGACTGTGAGGTCTTGCACAGGCTTTAATCCATGATCTACACTGCTCAAGATTCATCAAAGCCTTTTGAAAAAGGAGAAAAGTAGCATCCACCTTGTGTGGTTATTGACCAAAGCAGCTGTCACTATTGCATGATATTACCCCAAGAGCACCTTTTTGTTAGCACTGTATTTTAAAAAAAATATATATTTAACAATTATGCCCACATTAAAACTCTCCTTATTAATTTAAATGAGATAACAGAAAAAGAATTTGACCTATTCTCCTAGTGTAAAGCAATAGAAATGCAGCAGCAGCTGGGAAAGCTTGTACCCTACAGGTAATCTCTACACACAGCATATAGACTGCCGGAGTAGCCCTATTACATAATACTGACTGCCAGTGCTGAATTTTTCATTGAAAACAAAGGAAATATACCATTGTGTTTCATATGATCATAGAATTGTTATTTTTCAAGATATATGCATAAAACCTACGGTATATCAAAATACTTCTTCATAATTTTGATAGAAAAAATATATATCTCCTATCCAATGAAACATTGAATAGGGGTCATATGACACAAACTATGGTCACGTGACCGGTATTCCAAATGAGGTTGAAAAACATTAGCAGTGACCGGACAGACTTAGGGGTTAAATGTATTCAAAATTTTTCTTTTGGGATGTATATAGTCGGATATACGGTCGGAAATTTAGCAGGGTTAATCCTAGCCAAAAATGATGATGGGCCCTAAAAATGGGCCAATGGTACATATTATATTCAACTACATGCAAATTTCCAAATTTTAATGGGCAATTTGAAATTTTTATGGGCCCTTTGCAAAATTTGATGGGGCCCAAGAAACCTTAATATCCACATTAGAGCATAATTGACATGAGATTTAAATAACTTTTATATGGTCGCCAGTCAAATATAAAGCCCATTTTAGCAAAACATTAATAGTTTTCTCACAAAATGGAACGGGCCCATCCTAGGATTAACCCTGATTTAGTTTTACGGTGACGCGCAAGCGGAGCCTTAAAACGTGATTTCTAACCGTATATCTGACCCCAAATGAAAATTTTGAATTTGGTTATCCCCATTCTAATGCATTTCTGCAGTTTCATCCCCAATTGGATCGTTCCAAGCCTCAAAAAGGCGCACACCATCTAAAGATATATGACGCAATTACTGACATCAACTATTTCGAACAGTATATTGCAAATTTTTTATGTCCAATCAGACGTCGCATTACAAAATCAAGTGCATTAGAATGGCTAATAGCCAGTCTGTCCTGTCACTGCTAATAGCGTATGATAGGCATTAGCCCCTATATTAGCTATATTAGCCGCTTAGCTGTGATAAGAACCAAACATTCATATGCTGGCTTATTTAGTCTTCTGTAATGCCTCGGTTACATTTGCCTTACGATGAGTATACAATGCCCCTACGATGTCCAAAACCGTTTCTGTGCGGCCTCCGCAGGGAGACCTTGCAATCATCATACAGATTTACGGGCACCGTGGCCTCTACGATTTTGTTTAACTCCGCACAATGACAAATTTGAAAAAATCGTAAGCCCGTAGCCCGTAGACACATCGCAGTGACATCGTACGATCCCCTTACTGGCACCGCACGGTGATTGTGAGGACAACGCAGGGTTTAAGATTGTCATTTTGGCCCAAAATGATCTTAGACTCTTGCGATAGTCGTAAGGAGCCTGCAAGGTTGCCGCACGATGCCCTTGCAGGGCCAATAAAATCATACGGACATCAGACGGTCATCCTGCGATAACCCCAAGACAATGGCAAAATGATTGTGCGGTCACCTTGCAACGTGTCAACAATTTTCAGACGGGTATATATATATATTGGTTATCATTAGCTGTTTTGTTTCATTTCAGTATTTGTCTTCAGGCGATGTCTTTAATACCACCACTCAGTGTGACTCAATATAGACCCAGTTCAGTTTGCTGATGGAAGCAGTCTAATCAGGGCCCATAGAGTATGCTTCCATGATAGAATTGTCTGAAGTGCAATTGTAAATATGCACTAAACGTGAAATGCATATGCATTTTCAGTATATAAAATGCTGGTTGGATAACGGGCTCAATAAATGAGATAAGATTAATATAAAGTCCAGATATTTTTTTTTGTGATTTATAACTCTGGGATTTGAATTAAGTATGATTTCAAGGAATAAAATATTTGGGTCTCGTAGTGAGAACCTGTGACTAGTTCGAACATTGAAATTTGAATATGTGAATGTTCTACAAAATGTATTTTACTGAAAACGAATGGCAAATGTGCTGACTAGGCCGGGTGGAAGAAAGCGCATTCTGGTCAGTACCTCTGTTGTTCGCTTTCAACGACTTCATTTTTGATTATGACGACGATTTTATGTGTTGCTGGCTGTGAAGTGCCTTTGGATGATTAAACTGAATAAAACCATAATAAGCGTTTTAGTCTACGCTGAAGCTATGAGACGATACAATTAAAGCATCTTTATATTTTCAGTTAAAGTGATACTTTTCGAATTATTAAAGTGTACTATAAAAGGGGTTGTTGTAATATTCTGTGATTTTAACTTTATGAAAACTGCAGAACTTGAAAATTGACATTAAAATATACACAAATGTATCACGCTGTTCCATACCTGGGGACCATGTTCAACTAAAAACACTAGCCTCTTCATAGCACAATTTGTGATCACATGACTTTGAAATACAGTTCAAATGGACTCTAAAAATGAACATGGATGGCCGTTTAAATCCATGCACATAATTACACGACAATTGCACAGTCAGCGTACTGGCTCCTTGCGACGTCGCAAGGTCATCGTACGGACATCGTGCAATTTATATAGGGGGTCGTGAGGATAACACGATGATTGTACGATAATCTTGCGGTTGTCGTATGATATCCGCAAGGTCTCTGTTAGGTTTATCCTAGTTTGCCGCCGAAAGAAATCGTAAGGTGATTGTAAGCATTGTAAACACATACCTTGTAGCTTATAGCCGCCTACGATGCCGAAAAAATCGTAGGGAAAATCGTAGACAACTAAATCGTACGACGACCGTGGCAAATGTAACCGAGGCATAAATGTTACATATCTTTTTTTCACCTTTTTGTTTTAGCCAAATTTTGGAGCATCCTTACATATCCTGAAGGTAGAGATAGGTGGAGATGGTCAGAGTACAGGTTTGTACATTCTTATCTCTAGAAGTAAAGTACAGTGAAACCTGTCATAAGCGGCCACTCAAAAAAACACCAAAAATTGGTTTTCAAGACCGATTATCGCTTAATG